>OX401866.1:3646200-6046200 GCA_947859175.1 Gandaritis pyraliata | reverse complement strand
ATCCGTTACGCCATTACATCAATAATGCTGCAAGTAATTGATAGTTGGGAATAACAATATCATAATTCAATTTGGCGTTCGTGACCAGAATCTTTGGTAGCTTTTCGGATGTTATTTCAACTTCTTTATTTTTTAAAGCATCTCATCATCATTTCCCTGCCCTTATCCCGCGCTAGGCGGGGTCGGCACAACATGTCTTTTTCTTCCACTCGCTCCTATCATTCGTCAACTCAGAATCTATTTTTTAAAGCATCTCATCTGTGGTATTTACTCTTGCTACGGTCTACGACTGAGGTGTGGGTTTGATTCTTGCGCCACGGCGGAGTTGATTTGCAAATACTTTTTTTTAGTTATAAGTGGTGATAGTAGGTACTCTATACTCACAACACAACGCTTATAAATGAATTCGTAAGTAGCTACCTATAATTTTAAGCGCTTTTTATCTCATATTAAGAAAACTATTATGTTTTATGTTAAACCTAATTTAAAAATCTCAATTGCATAAAAACATACCTAATAGAGAAAAACATATAAAAGCTCTGTTTTATATTTCACCAAATCAAACGTGAATCCACAAAACCCCATAATTTAAATACTATCACAGATAATAGTATCTTTCCAATTGGAACGAGGTTCGTTACGATGTTTCCTCAAATTTGCGGCCGCAAACAATCCAATTTCAGGCTCGTATACAGGATGTTTCATAAACTTCTTGTAAAAATGCTATTCATAATTATTACAATGTTTATTTCTTTATCGCGACAATTGTTTACAAAAAAACTTATTTTACAGCGAAAACAAAAGCCCCATATTGATGTTACCCACAAAATAATCCAATAGCCTCATCAATAACCGTTTGTTTTCCGATATAAAAACAATGTTTATTCTATTATTATTTTTTACATGCGGCGCACCAGTGGTAAAAAATTTAAAAATATATTGCAAACCAAATAGGTCACGCTGTATAGGTCTACTAGCTCGTAAGTTTACAGAAAGGTTCAATCGCGGCTCACGCTATCCTTATCCGGGATAATTTGCCTTAATGACACTCGCCAATTGCATACTTATGTGCTTCCTTTCGGAATTCTACCAAGTGCTTTCAACAGGAATTTACTTTTAGAATTTGCAAGTAGGTAATACATGAACGTTGAATAATAGCCGATATCGTGTCGGTGGCAGTGTAAAAACCCCCATCGAATGACTGAGAGATAGAAGTTCTTTATATAAGATTTTGTGGAATGGTCACGGGAGCGACTGTACACAATCTCGAAACGATTTTGTGAAGATTTTTCAGTCGTGGATCGCAGTTAGATGAGACCGCAGAACCGTGGAGAGTGACAAAGAATATACGTAGCGGTGGGTGAAGGCAGCGTAAGATGATGATGATTGCTATGAAAGACGCCAAATCGAAAAAAAAGGATTTATGGTTTTCATTTGTGCAATAAACAACAGTCCTAAGTATAGTCATAGTTTCACCAGTTTCACTGACATTACAAGTCTGAAACAGCATTAAATGCTGTTTCAGACTTGTAATGTCAGTGAAACATGGCAACAGTAAAACGTGAAATTTTCACGTTTTACTGTTGCCATGTTTTACTCTCCAAGCAAAATAACCCTCTAGACAAAATAAAGTGGTATTTACTTTTACAAAAAACTAAGTAGCAGTTTAAAATGAGACCGAAACCGAAACCAAGCTTATTTTTTATTTTAACTTCCCAAGTAGATGAAAATTCTACTGACTCTCCTAACTTACCTAAAATACGCCATTTGCATTCAAAAGTCCGCTTCGCTTTTTTCAACTTCTCCAATTTAGTTTTGAGATTACATAAACAATAACCGAGGGGGTATAATGGTGGTATAATGTTTTAGCCGGACTTACGAGTTAATTAAACAATAAATAGTCAGACGTAACGATTATTATATACAAACTGGCGCTTTCAGTTCGCATCATTCTTGGTAATGTCAAGTCGGGGACTTATTCTGGAATGTTCGAGAAAGGTTCTCAAAGTCGAAACTCGAAACTAGAAGCACAATCACTGGATTCGAGTTCTGTCATTTGCACGTAGCACATTTATTTTATTGTTTTTCATGATGTTATTGTGAGTTTGTTCCTTAATTTTGGTGGAATATTAACCACCAAATAATATAATTAATTAATTTATTAATTTGGTGGAATAATACTTGCGGTCGTAGCATAAGTGTGAGCCATTGGAATAAATGTGTATTATGCGTTTTCATTATTTGATGGAATTCGTTTCCAAGTTTTGAATTGAAAATCCACCATTTTGTCTTCAAAACAAACGACTTGACTGACGTATGACTTGACTATACTTATTTCAAATAATTCGCTTGACACTGGCAAAATTGTCTCTCGAAATGACGGATAGAGGCCATATATAAGAGAAGAAGAAGCACAATCACAAGGATCACTTAAGAATCTAAGTTCTGTTCCACGCGACCAGTAGAAACTTAGCCAGCGCAGATTTACATTTTACAATCGGGATAATAGATTTATTCATATATGAGACAGAATGTCTTTTAGTCACAATCTCATTCGACGGTAAGTGATGATGAAGCCGACGATGGAGCTGGACAATCTAGATTTATAGATACCTATACTCTCTTTTGCCTTGAGAAGACTCAGATTGTAGTTTTCAGGAACGCTGTAAAACGTCTCGGTCTTATAAATTCAGTCCCTTACCTCATTGGCACAGTTTTTCTTACGTTACGACTGCGTAACCTTTTGTCCGACCTAACATTAATTGTTTTGGCGACAAAGATAAAACTTTGCCAATTGTTAGGTACTTGAAGAAGCTGTACAAGTTTGGAAAATTTCGGCATTACACACCGACTTCAGCGGAAAAATTCTTTTGTTTCAAGTTGTGAATTTAATTAGGTGCCTACAGAAATATTTTGAGCAGATTACGACTGTTGTCGGAAAGTTTTATTTATTTATTTATTATTATTATTATTTATTTATTATTAAATTCAGCTGCTTACTGCACTTACAGTATTAACCAACGCGCGCAGTAAGCCATTTAACAATTATAATGAGGTATAATACCTATAAAACTGATACACAATCTTATAAACTTATTAAATTTTTGAATCTATTTGTCAATTTTTTTGTAATAGTATTACCTATAATGATAATGTCTGAGGCACTATGTTAATTTTTCTTTCTAGCTAGCTGTTTCACTATTATTTTACGAAGCAACAGTCGCAAAAAAATAAAATTTTCTTTTTGAAATTTGACTGTAGTTTTTGTTTTAAATTTTGATTATAGAATATAAAGAATGTTTAATTGATTAAAAAAGTTTTATATACCTTTTTTTTATTCTTGGTACAGTTTTGGAGAAAGTCTCGTTCGAATGTCGAAAAGCTGGAGCTATTCAGAATAGTCACCCAGCATCATTACGGCTTGCTCGTTAACGCTCTCTAATTGCATCGGGTTAATATAGACTTTGTTAAATAAAATCTCTCATCTCACCCCCCTTCTACCGAACACGGCCTTTTAAGGGTTCCTTTGCGTGGTATGAAAACGGCTCAATTGGTCCGACTGAGCGTACATTTTCCAAAAGTATAAGTTAATAGGCACAATAGTTTGTGTGTGAGCTTTTCAATTTTGCATTACATTCAGTGATTTTATACCTTCAAAAATGTTGCAATGTTACAAGAAGTCGCTTGACGTTACTTGTGGTCTAAAATAATGTTATTTTATGCAGTATTTTTTAATCTATAGTTATTTATTTCAAAAACAATCACAACGTTTTTCTTTAGTGTAAACTTGAGTGGAGACCGCGTTTAGGCAAGCTTAGGACGCCCTCCGGCAAGATGGGGCGACGATCTGCGAAATGCAGCTGGAAAACACTGGATGAGAAGAGCCGAAGACCTGGCCCAGTGGCACGTCTTGAAAGAGACCTACATCCAACAGTGGATTGATATAATTTGATGATGGTGAAACCTACAGAACCTTGGGAAAAGTGTCCGACTCACATTGTCCATTTCCCGTTATTTACCGCGCTACAGTGCTACAGATGCCCATAATGACGCGTTCTGAAACTTACGATGACACTTGGCATCGCTCGCTCCGTCCGGATGTTAATTGCACAAGGAATTAAAGAATTTCCGTTCTTCTAGGAAATTAATGGGACGGCCTATGTGCGTGGGGAGGGAAAATGAAAATGTTATGATTTAGTTTTATGGTTGCGTCGCCCGCAATGGATGTAATGCTGAGTTTTCAGGTTTTCTTTAGCTTGGTGGATAAATAGGTGCGTATATTGCAAACTATTGTGTTATTCATAACAGGTTGTGCAATAGCTTATGTAGAAGCACACTCTCTTCTAGATATAGCTGTAATGCCTTAGCTGCCTTAGTATAGCCTTAGCTGTAATGTAGAACTTTTCGTAGGTGATAGTTAGTACATCTTAACTTTTATGATTTTTGGGTAAGATAAGTTCTTTGTCAAAAAAAAAAAAAATATAACATTTTTGATAAGGCCGGGTGCTAAACTCATAGGTACTAGACGCTTTCAGACCGTGTCGGCCAGCGATATTTTTGTTAGAGTCACTGATATGAAATCTTAGTATTGTGAAAGTGTCTAAAAAATGATATGTGAAATGTATTCAAAAAAATGTAGCGTATCTGCAATATCACTTTGTTTAAATCTCATGCACCTGTATTGACGGTTCATATTACATTAACATTACTTTTCAAGCAGGAACAAAGCAATGCCTCACTGAGTGGTAGCAGAAACTGTAGATACTCTTTCTTAAATACCTATCAGATGTTCTTGTCAATGTCTGTTGACTGTCGTGGTATTCGCTACCCAGACCGGTAGCGATAAAATTCGCTTGGATACCGACCAAAACCGCGGTAACTTGTATGAAGTTTCGCGGCTAGAACAAAACTAGAATACTGAAGCTCTGCTTTTGCTAGCGCTCTGGGTAGCAAATAGCGCGTAGGAAGGTACGTACGACGACAGTCGCCGCGTTACGTAAACCTAAACCATATTTGAGTCATTGTGACGTCACCGCGCTCACTACCGTTTCGAAATGTTTACGATTATCACATTTATTCGTACTGAGGCCTCAGGTTTCATAAGCGGCATCTTTCTTATTAATAATCCTGATCGCAATAATTAATGGAGGTCTTACAACCAAACGGCCTTAAAACCTTGATCCCAAACTTCGAGGATCAAATTTTGATTTTATATCTGACGTCATCTGGCTCGCCGACTCGGAATTATTGTTATTAATTAGGAGCGCCCTAGAATACAGTCGGATTAATTAATAAGGGCGCCAATCACGTCATCTCGATTCGCCCGTCTTAGCGAACGTCTTTGTTAACATCTCGACCATAGAGCTATGGTCGTTTAGAATTGGCGCAGTAAGAAAAGTGACTCTTGTGATATTTTATCGAGATTATTAAATTTTAAACGTTATTTAAATCGACAGTATGAGTTGGATACTACTAAGTTTAATTCTTTAAAAATAAAAATAAAAAAAAATTCTTACACTACGTATTTATTCGGGTAGTTTAGTTTATCTATCCTGCTTTTAACTACCATAATCATTATATCAATCTAACGAAGTCCACCGCTAGATCTAACCATACATACCTCCATAGATTTCCATGAGGAATGAATTCAGCTCGTCATAAACTGACACAGAAACCATTTATATTTATACTAATTAAGTAATACATATTACTAAAATTAAGAGAAATATTCCTCTGTAGGGGTATGCCAATCAAAGTTGAACTGCAAAGTTTTAAATCATGGTCAGTTCATACTAACTCATAGTTATTCTGTGACTAAATAGTGACATTATGACGTCATTTGATGTGTTTTCGCGCATATTTTGCTGTCAAGTGTCTAAAAAGAATGATCACGTGGTACAAAATTGTACCACGTGACCTAAAGAAATTACACTGGGCAGTGAAATATAACTTGACAGCAAAAGTTTGGCATACGGGGGCAGGTACTGTAGACTCCTCATCAACGTAGTAGGTACAGATTATACAGTCCTGGATGTTATTTTTACTGAGAATTCTAGTAATTCCTAACTCTTACGCTCTCGTCACTCCCCAGGCGATAACGGCGCAGGATAATTTTAATCGCGCGCGAACGCGACTCGGTAATGCCCGGACCACGTGACGCCGTCCTAACTCACTCAACTACTTACTCGAACACTCTTAATGCCCCGAGAAATCTCGTCGAGTTCATCAGTTAATTTCGAACTGGGTTCAATTGAAGATTTGAAGCACATGCTGCAGCGCGAACTTAAAACGGCTGTATATTTCAAATTGGTTCTTCCTTGCGAGTACTTTGAATAAACTTGTCATGTATAAGTACTATTCCAAATATTATACCTAACGCTAATAAGATCACTTTTAGGCATCCTAAACCAGTGCGATGTATATTTTACACAAGTAATATTGAGTTTCGTAGCACTTGCTACGAAGCTACGAGTTTTTTGTAGGTGTAACAATGTAGTTTTCAGTCACAGATAACCTATTTAAAAAAAAAATTCCAACCTCATACTAATCTACATAAAATCAAAAAAACAATGAGTAGGTACTTGATTTTTATCAACGCTTTAAATCAATAAAAAACACACTTGTTTTGAAAGTTTATCTATCACAGAAATCACATCGCGCAAAGTTCTAGATGAAGTCACAGAAATCACAAAGTATTCTTCAATTTAACATTTAATTTGTACAGACAAACAAACAATACCGCCGGAATCGCACCTCGAATCAGCCTATTCAAATAAAGTCCACCTAATTGCGTCATCAAAAACACTCCGTCAGAATGGAAGCCGTACGAACCAGGTATTGTGTAATCTGTGGTATCCCGCGTCGGTTACGAAGGTTTGCCACAATGAGAACTTGTCTCAAGTAAATTGCGTTTTGTGGGGATTCCGTATAAAGTTGGAATTACGAAGGGGTCACACATGGAGTAAAAGTTTTGGTAGACAGATTTTTTAATTTTTTTAAACTAATAGAGATTTTAAAGATTTTATTATAAAAAAACTAGTTTCATTAATTGACTATATTTTATACCGATATTTCCTAAAACCACTTATTTAAACCGAGTTTTACACGTTATTTTGCAAAATGGTTAGCATAATATTATAAAAAAAGCCAAAACATTAGCATTATGATGTGTAGTTTCTAACCATTCTTTTATAACCATAGAGAGCAAAGGTGCAGTCCAGGGGTTGGTATGGTTTATAATCCCACCATTTTCAAGAGCCAAGGATCAAACGCGTCTTTGTTTTATCTGCAGAAGGCACGGCTCTGGCTTCGCCTTTGTCCTTTGAAATTTGATTTTGTTGCTTATTTCTATCGTTGTTGTTGGAAAAATGATTTTTTTTACTTTGTTAGGTTCTCTTTTGTGTTCGATGTTTGTCTTTGAAGAAGCGCAATAAACCTTAGCTGCCTATACATTTATATTTTTACTAGTTAAGCTAGCTTGTAACAAGAATAATTATATCCATAGGTGGTAAGCTAAGAACATGTTTTTTATATTTTATTAAATAAAACACGTAGTATATTAAATAGAATTTTGAAATCAATAACGAACGGATGTTTTTCTTAAAATCAATTAGAATATCATAGGGATTTTGTTCCAATGCCACAAATACCAGCTTTTGTGGCTTTTATGACCAATGGTAATATGGCTTATATTCCAATGAAATCGCAATAATATTTTTACAAAATTTTCATTCAAAGAATCTGCACTCAGGCGTCTTTTGTTGTTGCATTTTTCAGAACAAATTTTTTGACGGCGATTATATTATTGTTGTCTCAATTTACATGAAAGAGACGGAAACATTTGTAGTAATGTGAGAACTAAATTATCAATAGGTACATGCCAATGTGTCTGGGAATACTGCTTAAATCTGACACCCAAAATATTTCTGAACAAACGAGATATCTCTCACACTTCGTTAACGTCTGCAGTCATTAAATGCTGAGTTTACGAGCGAGACGAAAGCCCTCAAAGATCATATCTCCAGTTTATGAGTAGGACGCAAAAAGTGTAAATATCAGACCACCTTAAGAGATATGAACCACTTGTGAGATAAAAGTTGTTCTAGCACTCGCTGTGTAAAAGTATGAAAGTAAAGAGAATAAAATTTAAGTTACAATGCGCGGTCTCTTGTATTTTGTGTGTAAAGTGAGCACATCCTCATGCAGAATAGTCGCGTCACCACGCAATGTATCTCAAAATGACAAATGACAAACTGATCGTTTCTCATTTGGCGTGCCTACCCACTTTATAGTATACCAAGTACAATTTTAAAAATATATTCCCGAATTCCCATACTAAAAAATTCCCACTGGTGGGGATAAATTGGGCTTAAAAAGAACTAAAATTAATAAATACTTAACAAATAAAAAATAATCGGGTAGGCACTTTTCATCTACACATTTCATCTACATGTGACAGGCGTCACAGCTCAGTCGGTAATGGCTCTGCCTTCCGACGTCTGGTCGTGGGTTCGATCCCCACCGAGAACAAACATTTGTGCGTGGAAAACATAGATGTTTGTTCTATGTCTGGGTGTTACTATGTATTATAAGTATGTATTTACAAAAAAAAAAGTATGTAAGTATTCTATCAGCCATTTAGTTCTAGAACTAGAGGGCGTTATGTGTAAAGTCCATGAATATTTATTTATTTATATTTATCTACCGGTTAAAAAGAAAATTAATCAGAGATTTATCACAATAAATTAGATACTAACCATTTTTTTTACACAATAATAAAAAGTCCACACCTCCATTCTATGAACCCATAAAAACTAATGATCATAAACCATTTATTTCATATCTATATTTGTGCAGTTCTTCCCTCGCAGTCTGACATTATGTAACTCAGTAATTTGAACGGGGATTTGGTTGACAATGCGTGAAATATTATCAGTAGGCGAGGTGAGGGGAGATCTAAAAGAATAGGTGCTATTAACTCGCACACGAACTTATTCAGCGCTGGATGTTCAGTAGCCTAGATAGGAATGAAAATGCTACGAAAAATTATGATAAAAAACCCAGTTTTATGTACACAAAAGTGTGCAGTAGAGATTTCACAGACATTGCAGTATCCTTGTTGATAATCAAAATTAGATGCTCTACTGTTTCCTTAGTGACATAGTAGAAACCCTTTACATAGTACTTTTGTTTAGTTTGGGACTAGAGGGCGTTGTGTGAAATGCCAATACATATGCCAAGTTTCATCCAAGTTGGTTCAGTAGTTTAGACGTGATTGAAACACAAACATCCAAACATCTAAACTTTCGCATTTATATTAGTAGGATAAGTATTTTATTTATCAATTTAAAAGTAAATTAAATTATGTACTCAATAGGTCCGTTTGAAAACAGCCTCAAACTACTCAAAGTATGGTCTAAGACATTTCTAAAACCTATGGCGCGCAGATGGAAATATAAAATATGACATCGCTATAATAACGGCTAATGTTCACACTTTTTTTGCGGTTTAATGGCCGGGGGAGTCGTCGATCACTTGGATTAATTTAATGGTGTGTTGAATTATTGATCCTACCATCGATATTTTAACTCACAAAGTATTTAGTTTACAGGCACATGAGACTTAACACCGTTGTCTCAAAGTCATGGGCGCAGTGCAATGCATCACAGGGCACGTCTTCAGTGGACGTGCTTAGTGAGGCAATGCATTGTTTAGGCAGAGGTAACGGCTTAACATCAGGTGTGCCATCGGTTTGTTCTATGATTTAGTTGTATAAAAAAAAGTTTTTGGCTTGTGTTTATAATTTTTTATGAACTATTTGTCTCTCATAGTATGCCACTGGGGATGTGAATAAAGTTTTCAGCTTTAAAAGTCCTTACGATCGTATTTCCTATTTATTTGTGATCTTGCTGTGCTTTGCCGATGGTTCACTGGTGAAGAGTTTTTACAAGACAATGCTAAAGTAATTACAAAGATCCACTAATCTTCCCAACAATTACATCAGCATCATTACTCCATCTGATCCGAATCGACAATATCTGTCGAGTCGCGTGTCGCGTAATCCGTTAACCCTCCGCCCGCCGCCGTCGCGTGAGAAGTGAATTAAATCGCCGCGGGGTCCGATAGACCACTTAACGGATCGTGTACATGTCTTACGATTGATAGAGGGAGGGCTCCCGTTGAAAGTTAATTCGTGTTTGATGTCACTGCAGACGCTTTATTACGTGCGATGTTTTCTTATTCGCGAACTGATGGGGTGATGGGGAAGTGATTTTTAAAAGTGTTTCAGTCAAAAAGGGAAATCGAAAAACAACTAACGCTTTTAATCTTCTTTAGTTGGTTATTCTGGACCAAATTTTGCAATTTACTTTGTCTAAAATGGTTTGAGTAACTAAATTTTTTTTAAGTTGCTAATAAATTTAATAAATTGAGGACTATGTCAGATCTAAACACACTTTGCTTTATTTACGAATTTATGATACCTACTCGGTCTTCGGCTCTTCTCATCCAGTGTCTGCCAGCTACATTTCGCAGATCGTCGCCCCATCTCGCCGGAGGGCGTCCTACACTACGCTTGCCTAAACGTGGTCTCCACTCGAGTATTAGTTTGCTCCAACGATTGTCGGTTCTACGGCAAACATGGCCGGCCCACTGCCACTTCAGCCTGCTAATCCTCTGAGCTATGTCGACGACTTTGGTTCTCTGTCGGATAACTTCATTTCGGATTCTATCCTTGAGAGAAATTCCGAGCATAGCTCTCTCCATAGCTCGCTGAGTGACTTTTAGCTTATGGACCAGCCCTACTGTCAGTGTCCACGTTTCGGCAGCATAGGTCCGCATAGACCGGCGGCATAGACCGAGCTCAATGGCGCGTCTTGGGAGAGACCTACGTCCAGCAGTGGACGAGTATAGGTTGATGATGATGATCATGATGATACCTACTTACTTACTAAGTCATAGCTATATGAACTCCATTGATCGAAATTCTCCAACTTCGAAAAGTCGACTATGATATATTTAATAAGAACAAATTAGCTAAAACTCTCAATTTGCGAACTTTGTCATAACTTTATCAATCTTTATTAGAACACGGGCGTGAACAAAAGTGATGAATGTTCGGTATTGTTCTACATAATCCTTTCAGTTTACAACGACGACCCCATGTCAGAGTTACCCTTAAATGGCATCGGGGGTCTGCGCGACACGCGGACTGTCATATTCACAATATAGCTTTATAGTTTATTATAATATTGTCGTTCAATATTGCCCTCATTTTCCCTCCGTGGCAGACATATTTTACGGTGGCAAAATTTAATTCTATGTCAATCATAGAATTTAAAATAAAGACGTGCTCTTTAATTACATAATTATCTCGCAAAAATTCAAGCGAAACAAAGTACCTATTACTCTCTCATCTTATCATGTTTTAACTATAACATGACAACAACATTTGTGTAGAAGAGTTTCTTTTTGAACTTTTGTTCGCTTATGTTTTACGGGCTTACCAACCTATAGGAGTTTACACAAACAAGTCGATCCCTTTTCATTTCATCATAAGCTCTAACCAAAGTATTCTGCACGGGAGAGAGTTACAGAATGACAATAAATCATGTAATTTGGTGACGCGAATTCCACATCCAAATTACATCCATGGGTGGATTTACCCAGTTTATCTGACAGCAACACGCGGTTATTACAAGAATTACACGAATATGACAATTTATATTCGGAATATTGCATTTGGGGAGTTTACTCTTATGATAAACTGCAAAGGGGAACATTTCATTTGTGACAGTCACATAATTTATACTTCAGCCTAAATAATGATAGGTTGCATTCTGCCGATACTCCGATGTGGTACCGCCACATTCAAGTTCGCCAATACGGTCAATTTCTACAAGTGAAGAAAAAACAAATGAAGAACTCAATAGTTATATCATTATCGCAGTATGACCTACAAATCACCAGTACCGTAAAAATACCTCTCTATAACAGTTTAATAAGATGGAAAATTACCACGACTCCATTCTAAAAATCTTATAAGATAAAGGAAGTGTCTAAGTGGTCGAGTAAAAAAACATCATCCATGATTTCTTACAGTAGTTTTGAGTAGCACATAGTGGAGTCATAACAAGTAAGCCGATCGATGTGGCTGGGCGGGTAGGTATGAGCGAACAATAGGCAAGGCGTCGACACAATGGACAATGCCCGTACTTCCAATACACTCATCTAATGTGTGTCTGTGTGCGTATAGGTGCTTTCACGTTACGCAAGTGTTACGACAGCCGTCAACAAGAAGTCTTACTTCCTACGAAGGACTTGAGTCAAAACTAGAAGTTCATGTAACGTGAAGTTTATTGAATAACGTTCAGTGCTTCAACTCATATTGCTTGTCAGCATTGGTATGCCAATTAAAGTTGAACTGCAAAGTTGAACTGCAAAGTTTTAAATCATGGTCAGTTCATACTAACTCATAGTTATTCTGTGACTAAATAGTGACATTATGACGTCATTTGATGTGTTTTCGCGCATATTTTGCTGTCAAGTGTCTAAAAAGAGTGATCACGTGACCTGAAGAAATTACACTGGGCAGTGAAATATAACTTGACAGCAAAAGATTGGCATACGGGGGCAGGAAACTAATGAATTGTTAATATATTTATAGCTACTCTAATAGAGTTGTAAACCTAGTTCAATTTCATTTATGCGGCGTCAATCTTATTACTTAGACATCAAATTAAAACAATAATTTCGTATTGTTTCATTACACCGCTTTTTTTACCTTTATCTCTCCATGTAAAGAAAACTGTTCGGGATAAGAAAAGGACATTCGTGTTACGATTATTTCCGAACAGATGTCCGCAAAATAACAGAAGTAAAGCTGATATTATAGAGGTGGTGCTGGTAGATAAGTAGATTTGGGACAGTACTGTACCGATGGACATAAATATCACAGACAAACACCGTAACAGCGGCTTAGACCCAAAGCAAACAAGGGACGCAGGACTCAACGACACCGCGTCGTTTGAGGGTTAAAACCGTTTATTAGTTAACAGTATGGTGTTATTATTATCAAATAAAAAATGAATATATGAATAAATAAAGCAATGGTATAAAAACCAAACAAAATGGAATAACGATTTTTTACATTTATTGCTCAGACCGCGAATTTAAACTCAATGAATACCACTTCTAAATCGTGCCTTAGTATCGCCACTACAGAATCACTAAAATTGATTTTTACTTAAAAAAAATAAGGTCTTCATCATCATCAACCTATACCAATTCATTGCTGGACCATTGTCTCTCCCACGATGCGCCATTGAGCTCGGTATTAGGCTTTTTTCATCCAGTCATTCGCAGCTACATATCACAGATTGTCGACCCATCCCGTTGCAAAAGGATTCAATCAGTTCCAATATATTTTTACTATAATAATTGCGTTACATAGCAACTGCTAAACACTCGACACCACCAGACTCCAGTTCCCTGCTCCACCCTGACCCTGCATGCAGACAGGATGACCTTACAAAGCAATGCAAGCGGCGCGTGCGCAGACCGACACAATGCAGCGGAAGACGCCGCCCCGGCAGATGGCGCTACCATCTTGATCCAAAAACTCGTTTCTAATGAACGCTATATTATTGACCTCAAGTCTATAGCTTTGATTTGATACGCCACGTGCCTTTTGAATATGCAAAAGTTATTACTTTCTTGAAGTAATTTGGTGACGTTTACCGGAAATGCGTGTAGGTATAGTGTAGCTTAATATTAATTTTTCTACATTAATCTACCTGTATCTAATAGATAGTAAAAGACAATGATGATTATAAAATTTTGTGTTCCATTATACCTAATTGAGATTATCTGACAGAAATAAGATAGTGAAATAAAGGAGGTATTAATAAATATTTATCTATCTAGTCCGTGTCACATAAGTATTTTGCGCATTGACTTGAATATTGCAAGACTTGAATTTAGATTGCAAGTTTATCTCAGAAAAAGACATAAAAATACTTTTGTAAATTCTAGATGAAACATTTGAAGTTCTATCATATAAATAAAGTCAGATATGTCTACCTAACCAACGTAGTATAATATTAATACTGAAATTTCGTTTTAAATGTGGGTTGATTTAGATGGCCTATTTTATGGTCCACTGGGGTGGTCCGAATTTGGAGATAGGAGACGAGTAATACTTATACCACCTTATACGCAAAGCTCCAAACCTACAAACATTTGCAAACACACACACACATCAAAATCCTGAAGATAAGAACACGCGCCAAAAAGCCCATAATGAATGCCCTAAAATAAACCGCCATAACATCTTGTATTACGTTTTGTATGGAGAGGAAGTAGGAAGGCAGCTGGCCGAATTCTTTTACTCATAATGATGGTTTGTAGTGCAACCTCTTTGTATTATACCAGCACTGTCTTTGTTCAATGTCCTGTCGCGTGCCTTGTAAGTAGGTGGAAAGGTGTTCAAGTAACTGTACTCAAGATGTTATGATTTGATAGCACATTGCGTTGGAATAGGAG
The DNA here is from genome assembly GCA_947859175.1 of Gandaritis pyraliata. Taxonomy (NCBI): domain Eukaryota; kingdom Metazoa; phylum Arthropoda; class Insecta; order Lepidoptera; family Geometridae; genus Gandaritis; species Gandaritis pyraliata. The sequence continues at coordinate 6,031,659 of OX401866.1, read as the reverse complement.
AAGCATAATTATCCACGGTTCGCAAATAATTGGATTGATTGAGAAGTGATTATAATGTAATTCAGACGACCTCTTATACAGCTGATGACGTTGACGGTTAGTTTTAACCTCTAGTTGGCCTGGATTTAAGCTACAATAAAAAAGTATTGTATCTCGCGTGGATCAAAGATTAAGATGCCCTGATAAATGCTCAAATTCCGTTAGTAAATGCGCATAACCTAGGTACAATATACCCTATAGTTCGCCGCTACACACAGCACCGTCTGATGATATTAGTTGTTAAAAACGCCTTTTATTTTATCTGTTGGTATTGGTTTGATAAGATGCTACGTCATTAGACTAGTCGTCTTTCAAGGTTTCAGAGATAGTGATAAGATTAGACCTACCAGAAATATGATAATCGTACCTCCTGAAAGTGCCTCTTTCAGACTGGGTGGGTGTGATTAAAAAAAAATATGTTACTCGTACTATAAAAACTAGTTATAAGAACTCCTATAACTACTATTTTTAATGTTGAACATGATCATTTTGATCCGCAAAAGTGACTCCTTAGTCAATTTTGACAAAAAAAAACAAAAGATCAAATCGAGTTTTGTTAAAAAATATTTTAAGGATTTTGCCTAAGCGCTAAAAAATTACGACACAGCAGGGGTATACCAATCAAAGTTGAACTGCAAAGTTGAACTGCAAAGTTTTAAATCATGGTCAGTTCATACTAACTCATAGTTATTCTGTGACTAAATAGTGACATTATGACGTCATTTGATGTGTTTTCGCGCATATTTTGCTGTCAAGTGTCTAAAAAGAATGATCACGTGGTACAAAATTGTACCACGTGACCTGAAGAAATTACACTGGGCAGTGAAATATAACTTGACAGCAAAATATTGGCATACGGGGGCTGGTTTATTTTTATTTTTAAAACCAAAGGTATTTATTTCTTCATGTTAATCGATAAAAATGAATGTCCCGTTAAATGTCAGTATAGGTACCTAGGTTGGTAGTTGTGTATTAGGTCTATTAGGTTTATTACACCCACCTATATTTCGTTTATACTTACGTACATATGTAAATACTAGGTTATGCTTAAAAGAATATCAAATTAAATTAAAGGCATCCGGAAAAATTAAGTCTACAACATAAATCCAGTTGTCTTAAATCCGCATCGTCACTTAACTTCAGGTGAGATTGCGGTCAAACGCTTGCTTATAAATTTATATAAAAAAATCAGTTGCCCAAGTTGGTTCATTGTTACAATTCAATTTTAGTGTTCCGTTTCTATAAATAAAAACGAAATCCTCACGCGATCACCCTTCTTCATGTGTAATCCACTTACCGATATCTTCCTAGGTGATGGGTTACACGCAATTTAGCACAATTAGCAAGCGTAATATCCTGTACGGAACCCTTTCCTGTGCTAGTCGGTGCCACCATGTAGGATACCTACGTACCGCATTCAAATTCGGTGTCATAAAAATGGTGGTCACTATTATATAGGACCCAAATTGTTAGTTCGGTGGTGAACAGAAGGCTAATTCACTTCATAAAACCTAGTTGAACTATTTATTATAAGGATTTTAGGGCGTCATAAAAGTCACTTTGAACAACGAAATAAAATCTCAATCACATTTTGAGTTATTTGATTTTATCAAAAAAATAACGCTTAGGTTTGATTTAATCAACGACGAACTTTAAGAGGGGTTATATTATAGTAAAGTAAATATTTTAATTTAAAAAATGGTATGGAAATGAATAATGATATTAGGATGATTTACATCCAAATATTCATGGTGGTGTTACTTTGTTTCAGGAGAAAACGGAGAGCTTTCAGCAAACAACGATGAAAATAGACGTAAGTTCTAGAGAGTACTTCTACAAGTATACTAGCGGAAATACAAATTTTGAAATTCGTATTTCCGCAAGACACACAATTTGTTTGTCATAGTCCATCAGCGATAATATTTTGTGGGATAAGTTTACTTCATTCAAAACGATTTGTATTTTTTCTTAATCTAATATATTATCAGCTAGATATGAAGTGGCGAGGTGTTCAGTGGTGGATAGGCACACGCTGCATCTGTCGCGTGCTCAAGTGATTTTTGTGAACTAAAGCAAACTTTATTCAGAATCGGAGACGGTTCTGTGTTTATTTTAAAACGGATTTCATGGTAAGTAGAGAAATTATTTTTAACATATTGATTAAATCCCAGATGATATAAAAAATGTTATCAGCGACGTCATTGTACAGGGCTTATATAAGCCATATCATTGTCTGCAGGGGTATTCCAATCTCAGTTGAACTGCAAAGTTTTAAATCATGGTCAGTTCATACTAACTCATAGTTATTCTGTGACTAAATAGTGACATTATGATGTCATTTAATTTGTTTTCGCGCATATTTGGCTGTCAAGTGTCTAAAAGGAATGATCACGTGGTACAATTTTGTATGAAGTGTTTTGTATTTTGTGTGAAGAAATTACACTGGGCAGTGATATATAACTTGACAGCAAAAGATTGGAATACGGGGGCAGGGTAACTTTATAGCGATTATAAAAGTGATCTGAAATACCTTCGTTGTTTTGTCTTTAGATAAAACAGTCACTGTCGGTAGTATTTTTTGTAACTCATGTTTTGTACCGTTTGCACTTAAGAAATTCTCCTAGTCTAACTCACCTAGTATAAGTTAATTGTTTAAAATAAGAGACATACTGCGTCACAAAACTTTTGCAAGTTAATCCTATCCTATTCTATCCTACTAATATTATAAATGCGAAAGTTTAGATGTTTGGATGTTTGTGTTTCAATCACGTCTAAACTACTGAACCAACTTGGATGAATCTTGGCATATATATAGTTCGTAACCTGGATTGACACATAGGCTACTTTTTATCTCGAATAATTAACAGGATCTACAGGATAAAATGAACGAAAAGGATTAGCAGCGCCAATTAGCAAGAGGATTTCATTGTCTTGTCATGTCACGTCAGTTTGACAGGGCGTAGTACTACCTCTTTGGTCTAACGACTAGCGTTTGACATTCCAGTAGGCGCGATTTCGGTGTAATGAGGTGTAATGTCAAGTTTCTCAAAGAAGTATCTGCTCGGTACACGCACAGATAATATAATGTACACGGAAACTGTAGACGCGTACGAAGTCGCGGGTAACTGCTAGTTCCGTATAAATTAAAATGATTAAAGTTATGTCTGTAGTACTGGGGCATGGTGGTTATACTTTCGAAACTAATGGTTAGGTACCTTAAATTGGCTGTTTATCCTTAAATATTTCAGTAATTATCTGAATTTGATTGATAGTCCAATGAATATAATTATCTGTACTACGTGTGATAAAATACAATCTTTTGTTAGATATTTTTTTTTCACTAGGTACGGATTACATTCATACTTTGGACATCATACGTATTCATTTTTGTTATAAATTACTTTATTTTACATAGCAATAACCAAAGCGTCAAGGGTAAGGTTCCTAACAGCAAAATGTAAAATTCACGTCCAATTATTTTACATATTTTACGTTAGTTCTTTTACGATTCGTTTCCACTTGTCGGGTCCGACAAGTTATCGGGTGTAATAACGGCAGAACATATTTTATAATGCTGACGACATCGTTTTGGATAGAAGCGGCGACATCCGATTAAAATACGGATCCAACCACGACAAGTGGGAACAGTTTATTCCGCGGAGATGAAACACAATAATAATAGACGTAGGCGAGTAAGATTTTGGTTTCTTTTAAAAAAAGCACTGAAAATTTGATAATGTCTGGATAAGTAACCCGTGTATACTGATATGAATATTATGATAAATTGATCACGTACGGATCGATATCTATATAGATATAAAACATAGCGAATTACGATACGATAACACTGTTATCTGATAACGTTTTCGTTACAGTCTGATTTGTATTATTAATGTGTTTGTGTTGTAATATAGGTAGACCGTCTTTATATCTGACAGGATTGCAGGAAGTGACGGCGATTCTCTTAATAAAATCCAGTAAAAATACAACTGCTGTTTTGTTGGGAACAGACTAACTTAGCAATAAATAGAAAAATGCACGTTACGAGAACACTAAAATCAGCATCAAAAATAGCGCCTTATACCTACTCTCGTATGTCTATATCCCAGCCCCCGTATTCCAATCTTTTGCTGATATTTCACTGCCCAGTGTAATTTCTTCAGTGTAATTTCGTAGTACAATTTTGTACCACGTGATCATTCTTTTAGACACTTGACAGCAAAATATGCGCGAAAACAAATTAAATGACATCATAATGTCACTATTTAGTCACAGAATAACTATGAGTTAGTATGAACTGACCCTGATTTAAAACTTTGCAGTTTAACTTTGCAGTTCAACTGAGATTGGAATACCCCTGCAGATAGGAATACTAGACTCTAGATAGGCCAGTAGGTATCCTAAAAAATAATGACCGCCATAATACTGTCGTTGTATCATTATGATAGACAAATAGTCTGCATACTAGTTAAATAGTGGACAACGCAATTTTAATATGTACCTAGTAGGTAGTAATTTAAACTTACTTTTAATTGGGTAGCGCATCAAATGGCGGCTATATTCGCGAGACTCGGAGCGACCGTAAAGCGACGCAGAAGCGATCGTAAAGTGAAATGCGAAAGCAGGAGGCGCTTAAGTATTAGCGGGGCTTCAGTTTATCGCTCGCGGGCGTGCCTCGCATCGCATTCCGATTGCCGCGACCGCAACTGCTTTACGATCCGCCGTTAATGACATAAAGTCACAATCGGGAAGAGAAACGAATCACAGCCCATTTTATTATCGCGGTTATGGTCGGGAATATTACTGTTGTGGCTGTAACAGAATCTAATGTGGAAATCTCATTGTGTATTATGTAGTCAGTACCCGATACATAACATCAGCAGTTATACTTCTTGATTAAGTACCATTATATATAAAGGTTTAACAAATGTTACAAGTCATTTTCAATATTGTTTACTTCCTGAATCTGAAGGAATAAAATTTTGCTACCATTTTTATTTTTAGAATTTATTATGTATGTTGAATAGGGAAATAATTTGAGAGATAGGGGTTGGTAGGAACGCATTTAATACATAAGGGGGTCACGTGCAACAGTTTTTCACGAGAGTCACCACCAATTAGGAGTTATATCAAAACCATCGGCTGAAGTGCCATCATTATCTCGGTGAGTGCACGCGAAGCTAACCCCTCCTCCGCTGGTATTTGAGCTTACAATTCTATCAAATATTCATGGGTTTTTGGAGACAAGTGGAGTGAGCAATCCTGAAGGGCCGCCTATGGGTAGGGACATAGTTAAAGCGTTTAGGCTGAGAGCTGTGGAGTGGCGACGGCCTTTTGTGGAGTTTCCTATCGTTTTGGTATGTACCCCGGCTATTTTGTCAATTGAGGGGAGTTTTGCGTTTTGACAACCCTAGACGCTGATACGCGGAAAATTCACGTCCTATTTTTCTGCATTTAGCGCTAAAAACCTTTGATTTCATAAAAAAATGTTTTCGCCGTTCGATTTATGTATCGAACATATTAGGGGGGTGTTTTGAAAAAGAACAATTATCGATGCTCGGTGTGACGGGTTATTCATATTGTCAATAATTACCTAATTTATTGCATTCCTTCAAAAAAATTCGATTAATTATAGTATCCATGTATAAACACGTACATTTCTAGTTGGTAGTCATTAGTATTTATTAGTAAAGTTTATGTTTACAGGTCTAACACCATATAGGTGCCTTCCTGGCGTAGGCTTCTCTCATTCATTATTATTATTTTCTCATTATTTTCTCTATAACTCTGTTTTCGTGAATACAACGTTCTACAAACAAAAAATCCTAAATTCGCTTCAATTAAAACGATTTCACGTTGGAATTCTTCCCATATTCAAACATAATGGGCGCCAAACTCTCACATTAAACTGTGACCATTGTTTCCTGCGTTTTTTGTTCTTTTTGTTTTAAACTCCCCCTTTGTTCAAACGCTCGATAGGGTAACAGATATTATTATGTTCTCTGTAATGTACATCTGTCCTTTGACGCGATATGAGTACCTATACCGAGTGGTAAAAATAATTGTAACACTACGAGATTGAAATTAAAATTGAAGATACATATAAGCACTTACAAAAGAAAAAAAAATCATATTAATCTACATAGATCCTCCAATTGCTGGAAGTGGCGTTTTCGTCGTAAACCGACTACCTAAGTAACTAGAAACAAAACACGATCAGGTTTAAAAAAAAATAGCTAGCTAACTACAGCCCCCGTATGCCAATCTTTTGCTGTCAAGTTATATTTCACTGCCCAGTGTAATTTCTTCAGGTCACGTGGTACAATTTTGTACCACGTGATCATTCTTTTTAGACACTTGACAGCAAAATATGCGCGAAAACACATCAAATGACGTCATAATGTCACTATTTAGTCACAGAATAACTATGAGTTAGTATGAACTGAACTGAACTAGTATGAACTTTGCAGTTCAACTTTGATTGGCATACCAATGCAGTACGTATAATTGATAATAAGCTACCATGTCAATCAATCAAATCAAAATAGTTTTGTTTCGGAACGAAAAACAAAGTAGGTAATTCAATGACAAAAATTGACATCGTTAGTGTATTTTGAAGCGAGAAAAAAAAGCTTTTTATATAGTTCCTCTTTGATAACTAAACAATAAAATTGGTGGTACTATGAACCTCAAAACCACAGAGCTAAGCCCATGTACAATTTTATAAATAGATAGATATTATATTCTTTATTGTACTCTCCACTTAAACTAATACAACAATAATACAGATTCTTGAGGAGGTAAGTACAATGGGTGTCCTTATTGCTAAAAGCAATCTCTTCCAGGCAACCTTTGGATGGACAGGATCTAATACACAAAAACAAGGACGGGGCGTACACAAATATAAATTTAATATAGTTAGTTATATAAATGAAAATACAAGTTTCAAGTATTAAAACCAAAAATAAGGAAACCTCCATAATAAGAAAAAGCTTCTTCATAAAATTCCAGTAAAATAATCATCATGGTTCATTGCTACGACATCAATCAGTTATCTCAAACACTGTATCTATTACTCAATTATCCTATTCAATCGGCCACAGAACCAGAGCCTTGCAGCTATTTGCACGGCGAGCACGTGTCTTTGCGACCGCAACCAGAGTGGCGCCCTCACCGCCGTCGGCGATACGAAATTAATTTCAAGTACCGCCACTGGATTTGTGTACATTGTGCTGTGGCTTCAGGGCTGTGGGTCTGTAACGAAAAAATCGCAGTTTTTTAACCAACTTCAAAAAAGGTGGAGGTTCTCAATTCGGTTGTATTTTTTTTGTATGAACTAAATTATTTATTGCATCCAAACATATCTATGTCTGGGTGTTACTGTCTATTATAAGTATTTACAAAAAAAAGGTATACTTATTATATATGTATTCTATTAGCGATCTAGTTCCCATATTACAAGCTTTGCTTAGTTTGCGACTAGGCGTTGTGCGAAATCTCCATGCATATTTATTTAATTTTTTTCATTTTGGCAACTGATGGCTAAAAGGCGGTCTTATCACTGAAAGCGATAATTTTTACACTTTTAGAAACGTTTATTTAATTCAAATAAATATTTTATGATTTGGATAATGACTTATCACAACCCTTTCGAGAAGGAAGAGAAAATGCGATATAAAAACTGATCTATCAAATCCGGTTAAAATATGCAGGAAAAATCTATGGAACGACGAAAATTTTTCATCTTTTTCCATAAGTAGTAATATTGTTTTTTTTTATCAGTACCATAGATTAAAAATAACGTACCTTAGGATTGTATTGTGCTATAATTAATTTAAAAAAAATGGTTAATCCTCTCTCTAAGAACTTAAAACTCAGTGTTAAGCTCGCCTCTGTATAAGACCTTTATGTAAGTTTTTGTTTTGGAATGTGTGATTATCGTTATCGTTACTGTTTATTATCGTTACTGTTTTCGCAATATGTGTGTACAATAAAAAATAACGTAAAGAACGTTTTTCACCAAAATGCATTTGCTACCTTATACCCCTGGCCCGCGCTAGTAAACACTGCTAGCACAGGATGTTTGCACACAGAGTCGGCTACTGTATTAACCTCAGATACTTTATCTACTTACTGTTGACTTTTGCATGCCAAATGTTTGCATTGGCGCATTTTTAATGTGATTTTAAAACAATGAGAGACTAGATAAGTTAAATTGATAAATAATATTTGGTTTGAAAAATCTAAAATGAAATATCTTTTTAGTAAGTAGGTATGTTAGTTGAAATAATTAACAATAAGATAGATAGATATATTCTTTATTGTACTCTCCACTTAAACTAATACAACAATAATAGGTACAGATTCTTTAGGAGGTTAAGTTAAGTTAAGAAACATATAAGAACAATCAACGGTTGAAAATGGTACAGTAAACGGCCTTATCGCTGTAGGCGATTTTTTCCAAGCAACCCTCTAATAGTAAATCTTTTATAGTTTGCTGGGCATAAGCTTTCTCGTTCAGATGACATATTAGCTCAGTTCATTTTAGGCCCAATGCAGGGGTATTCCAATCTCAGTTGAACTGCAAAGTTTTAAATCATGGTCAGTTCATACTAACTCATAGTTATTCTGTGACTAAATAGTGACATTATGATGTCATTTAATTTGTTTTCGCGCATATTTTGTTGTCAAGTGTCTAAAAAGAATGATCACGTGGTACAAAATTGTACCACGTGACCTGACAAATTACACTGGGTAGTGAAATATTGACTTGACAGCAAAAGATTGGAATACGGGGGCTGACATGAAGATCTATATGCGTGGCAAAGATATTATTCACCCACCTGGTTGATTTACCAAGGACTCTCGTGTCCCTACCACAAAACATTAGCTCTGTTATATCATCAAAGCTCACACACACCAATAAACAACCTCACAGACAAGCCCTCAAAGATTGCCCATTACGTTCCCCAAGCCACAGACACTTACGTGTGTAGCCGTATGTACTGAAACGTCTCTAAGGCTTTTAAGAGGCCGAGTGGAGAGCGGTGTTGCGATCGGCTCGGCTGCTCACCCCGACAGTAAAAAATATGAGCATCCCCCCTTACGCCCCCACAGCGCCATCTTGAAAAACTTTGTCAATTGTAACCGCAGATCGATCTGTGTCTACGAGTGCTACGGCGTAGCGCGTAGGCGTCTGTGTTGGAAAAATTGCTACGTTGTTGTAATAACAGTAAAGATTTTGTGTAGTATCTTATTTAGTGCTTCTAGGAAATGCATAAAATCATTTTTAAATGTAAAATTCTTTACGAATTTACAGAAATAAATGTATTTTTTAAGGTATATTTTAATGAATATGTTTTTATTAAAATTGTTCAGTTGTTTAACTCTTGGATATATTACATGGTTACATAGCTATCACATTATTTCGCTTATAATTTATAAAATAACGGAAAACAGTCCAGTTAAGTGCATAACTATAATCATAATTCTACTCGACTTGGCATGTAAGCTAAATCACGCTAATGTTTGTTCAGAGCGATTATTATGTTCAGACTATTGTCCTGTCCCCTCCCAACATGACTTTTGTCATTGAAATGATAATCACTGAAAGGATTTGTGAAGAACTATTCATATTTCTTGACTTCACAGATACGCCCTGTGGCTACGAATTTTAGCCACTAATCTCAATAAATAGTAAACTCTAATCCCTTGTTATAAGACTGATATTAGCTAGATTAGTACTTAGTCTAAAATAAGTATGCGAAGGACACCTAAGGGCCTCAGCAGGTGTCCATATAAATTGTATCAGTATTTATTATTTATGGATAGGATTGAAAGGAGTTACATTAATAAAGCGAAGAAATTCAGTTGTGCTAGAAACAGCTTCCGGTCATTAAAATTGGACCAAACTGGTTTGGAATGAGATGAAAAAAATTCTGGTGGAATCCAAGGAAGTCAAAATCTTCCAAAAGCACCAAATTATCGTCATTTCAACTAAAGTTCTGCAAGATTTGTCTCTAGCATTTGATACCCCAACGAGGACGATAAATTTTAGATCAGTAATAATTTATAAGTTAAAAAACTGGAAAACCGACTTCAATTCGACTACCAGCTTCATCATCAGATGATGATGATGATGATGACAGTTCATTGCGAATGTTCTAGTCACTATAAACACCACATAAAAGTCACAGGAAAGCAAAATACGCAATTTCGTGCACGTGGTTGGTGTTGATTCTTTAGAGGAACAACTGGTGGGTTTTTGCTTTTCTCCAATTAAATGCGGTTTGAATGTACAAACTGGGTTTATTGACAAATTCAGAAAAATGTAAAAATTTTGGTGTGCACCACAAAGGGTCCATCGTTGCTAGCAGTATAAAGGTAGGCGCTACGCCGCAACTTGGCATATTGCATCGTTGCTAGCAGTAAAATGGTAGGCGCTGCGCCACGCCGGGCATATTTTTTTCAGTTATTTCTATTTATAACCCAAACTGCTCAACCGATTTTGATTAAAATAAAATGGGATCAATCTGGAAGTATATCCTTTCAGATGAAAAAAGAATTTTTGAAATCGGTTCATAAATGACGGAGTTCTGAGGTAACAAACATTTAAAAAAAAAAAAAAAAAAAAAAAAAAAAAAAAAAAAAAAAACATACAACCGAATTGAGAACCTCCTCCTTTTTTGAAGTCGGTTAAAAAACTAAAGAATTATCTGTTAACAATTTTGTTTCACGTTATTTTAAAAACGTTATTTTTAACCTTATCTGTCAAAGGTGAGAATTATACCATCGCATTTTAAGATGAACTTAACCAACAATTGGCCCTGATTAGTCTTATCCTTTCCGTAGATTCACACATTCCACAAAAAAATTCAACCCCTCACAGTGCCAGGTCAACCCCTTTGACATCTCCATAGTACAGGTAGAGATAAACCCTTCCTAAGATAGTTGTAACAAAGTGATTGTCACAGTCAAAGGGTAAACCAAAATTAGCGTTACATTCAAATCGATCCGACATACCGATTCTCTAAACGAACCGTGCGAAATTTCACACAAAAGTTGCAAAAAATGACGTTTTTTTGGAGAAAATTAAAAAAAGGGTGATAAGGGGTGACCCCAGGCGTGACATATTTTGATTGTAGTTTTTTTGGATGCAGTGACGGGTAAATTTAGATATTTTTTATGCGATATAAATTGTATCATCGCAAAAAATAAATCTGGAGAACCACGATATTTATTACTTAATACTTTTTGAAGGAAGCAAATATAAATATTTTTTTAGAGAAACACTAGCATGAACCTTAACCAAAAGAAATTTTATTTTGGCACGCCCTAATTTGGTTTTCAGTCAAATAATTTTCATTATGATCAACCGACGTTTTAAATAAACGTTGATCGACCATTAAAAGCTATATTCCCCTGATCCTCTTGAAGCAGGAATCAAAACAACAAATGAGCTGTTTGAGCATGATTTTATCAGGCCATCTTTTGTGGGGAAATGTTTAGGGGCGGGAAACAATCGCATGAGAACACGAGTTCTCTCGGGTTTGAGACCGTCAAAAGATTTGCTAACAAACGGCTAACGTCATTATTCGTTCATACTGTAAGTGACGACCATCAGTTTTTATCTTCAAAAAATAAATCGAATGTTATACCGACATAGGAATATGATCAGTAGTGAACCTCATATTACGGTTGAAATCATTATATTTTGATAAGAAAATTAAATAGACTTGCGTCTCCAATCTTTAGATAAGTACTAATCCATCTTAATTACTGCAATACAATTATTTATAAATATTTTACAAATAAGATCAACTCAAGTAACAAATAATCATAAAAAATTATTAACAAATCACTTGCATACAAACATTGAAATATATTAAGTAGTCTGTGGTCGTCTAGGCAACATTACGATCGACATATTACATTTGCCGCTATTTTGGAAATATAAGTTTAAATGTCCGCATTCCTTTATTGAGTCAAGGACTCTGAGTGCCAGGAGTTTTGTTTTGCGGAAATTTATTAAGTAGTTTGTACATGGTGTTTCTATAATACTTTCGGTACATGTAATATTAAAAATAAACTTGATACAAAACTCTGCAAACTCTTCTCAAACGATTAAAAACTTATAGTGTTTTCAAGTGCAAATACGGTATACCTACATTATTTCGTGTTATTTGACCTAAAAATATTATCAAAAGTATATAAAAGATTTAAAAACTGGCTAAGTAGGTTGCATTGAAAACGTAAATCAAATCACACTGTACTTCAAGATTCAGAGCATTGATTTAAGTTAAACTTTTGTTTATTGATTTCTTAGCAGACACTCGACTTCTTTCCTCATAGACTCAAAAATACACCATATCACATCGAGTCAGAGTTGATAACACTATGAAAAAATATTTCAAGCCAGGGGTACGAAAGAATAGATATGGGGTCCGATTTTGACGATAGAATTCTTTTGACTGAGGCCTATAACGGACCCTAGCCTAACGTATATTTGGACAGCAACCTGAGAGCTCTGAAGTGGGCCCGTGGTTTATAATTACTATAATTTGAAGGCAGATGAAGAAAGTAATCTTACATGGTGAACGTTTTGAATAGACCCATTTATTATTGACTCCTTTGAAAGTATTTTCACATTTTGCAACGAATAATTTTTAATGACACGTAAAAATAATTTGAGCTTTAATTAATTTCCACAAACCGTTATGACTGCATTGCACTAAAATATTAAATACGATCATGCAAAATATCTTTAAATTCTTAGATTTTTAGAAGCAAGCAAGATAAAAAAAACTCAAAAGCTTATTTTCATGATAATACTCGCATTGAAATTCATACGAATGAAGCAATTATACTTAAATTCACAATGAATATGATACAGTCAGGCACAGTATTTGCAGAAACAAAAATGTAAAAAAATGGCTGGTGCGAGTTTCATTAAAAACGTGATGAGCACTAGGTGATATATGGAGGCATTCGCGTGCACTGTGATATGGACAAAAATTGGGGAGTCTCAATTCGTATTTCCATTGATTTGTAATAGTACTAAATACGCAGGATAAAAAAACGGGGAACTCTATATATTTTGGACTCACAACAACAACAAATCTATTTGAAAAAATAACATATTACAAAAAAAACGGCACACGCGTACGAAGTGGCGGGTATCAGTTAGTATAATTATATTTGCGTTGGTGGCCAGAATAACTATTTTGTAACGGTATTTTTATCTTATCATACCTACTAATAATTAACTGCGTGGTATCAGACATGGGATTACAATTATTATTGGTATTGTTTAATGGTCGCTGTAAAGATAAAAGATGTAGGGTCTACTTGAATAATAAAATAGTTTATATTGTTATACCAATCAATACCTACATACAGACAGGGATTGTAATATCTCTAAAAACTTTACAACCAAAAAGTATTATAAAGATAAAAATTGCTGTTAACAAAAGCAACAGTTGACTTGCAATTTTATATAAATAAATAAATATAAATAATAATTAATTATAATTTATAATATGATTATAAATTATAATTTTACATACTTACTTACATATTTAAAAGGTAATATTTAAGACCACTCCCGAAATCCATCAATAATATGAACCACTTTTCGTATAAAAACTACTCTGATAACGCGAAAAATCTACTGTTCCAAACAAAATGCAACCTACTTGGCCAAAAACTGCTTTTTTTATTACTTTTTATTAATTCGACCGCATCGTCACTTACCATCAGGTGAGATTGCGGTCAAACGTTTGTCTATAATGTATAAAAAAAAATTCTTAGGCAGTTTTTAATTTTTTTGCAAGTGTCATCTTTTTTGTACCCCACAACACACATGACAGAGTAAGTACATTCTGTGGAAAAATAGCATTTTAAATAAGCAATTTTTAACGGATCACGCGCCGGCTGCCCTGATTCGAGTTAAAGTTTGATTTACTGGTGCCAAATGTGCACGATCTCTTTTGAAATATTACTTTATTAACTGCAATATCTCAGTGTGTATCATCTATCACCTGTTTTTATTTGTTTTCAATTATTCATTTTACTACACAATATTTTAGGTAGGATAACTTAACTAATTTTTTTTATACAACTAAGCGATGGAACAAGCCGATGGCTCATCTGATGTTAAGTGGTTACCTCTGCCTACCTCGTTTGGTGGTTTCAAAAGTTAATGAATAAGAGCAAGTTCTTCCATTGTTCGATCTAACAATAATTTAACTTATACATGACCATAAATGTGCTGGGCTGACTAGCTGGGCGCTAGGTCGACCTAGCGTATACTCGACAACAGTACCTATGTTTAATCGCGCGTTCGTACGAGTTAAATTCACGCTTGATCGCGCAATGATCGCGTAATCGCGTTGTATAGGATCACTTGTTCCGTCTGTCACTTGTACAGTCGGCTACACATCAACCTATCCACTGTTTGAACTATTAAAATTTGAATGTTGCCAATCAAGGATCGCAATAGGTGTAGGCGCGTGGCGCGCAAGCACCGAGTCTCACATAAAAACATATCGTCTCTCTCGCATGATTCGCAACATTCAAATTATAATAGTTCAAAGTTCGAACCGTTGATAGGTTGATGTGTAGCCGACTGTACCTACTTACGGGTAAATGACGTTAGTCGTTTTTTGGTCAACCGATAGCTTGATTTATGCTTTAGCTTCATTATAAGCCATTTTTAGTTCACAAGGTCACGGTTAGACGTTGAGTTTATCTGGGTAGGTAGTTGTAGTCAGACTATTTTTAATTAAAAATAATTGGCTGATAGATAACATGCTGTTTTATGCAAATAAAAAAAGGAGTAGCTTACAAGCTCGTAGCATCGGTTTTGGGGAAAAGAGCTACACAAAATTTTTGTGATTTGAGTGACAACACAATCAAAATTAGCCACATAGCAGTCTAAGGCTTTACTTATCGTAAGAATCCATCGGTTTAGAAATAATTTCCAATTAGCTGTTTCATTAATAAAACAATTTCCAACCTCACGCCGCGCCGCGGTACAAAACTAAGAATACAGAAGCCACAGTGACATGATTAAACTGCCAGAGACATTATTTTATAAAATAAAAATCATTTGACGAGGGTCGCCATTAATTTCGTCGACAATGTGATAAATAATGAAGGAGAGGTGTGAGGGGGCGGCATCCCTCTAAAGTTACTTTGAACGCTGGTTTTGAAGTTTTGACGGGTCACATCCTAATTTTCTTTCTGCCTGCGAGTACCTACTCCCTCGGTGGTTGCCACTTTTCAATAACTGTATGTCTTTGTGGCAGCTTTTCCATTTTTGATTAGAATCACACATTTTTGATTTTCGATTTCGTATATTTGTTACCGACAAAATCGAATCTGTTGATGGTGTATTTAGACTCACGGCGGCGGCGGATTAACAATTGAGAACCTCTTTTTTATAGATGTCTTTTTTTTATACTTCATAAAATAAACAAATATAAATATTCATGGACATTTCACACGATGCCCTCTAGTCCCAAACTAAGCAAAGCTTGTAATATAGACAAACGTTTGACCGAAATCTCACCTGATGGTACCTAAGTGACGATGCCGTCGACGATGTAGCACATTTGTCTCGAAGAAATCTATTCACTTTCCTCTTAAAAACATCCAAATTGTTCTGTCAAAAACTTTGTCTCTGTTTTTTTTTTTTTACTTTACACACAACACCCTCTAGTCCCAAACTAAGCATAGCTTGTGATATGGGAACTAGATGGCTGATAGAATACTTATATACTTTTTTTTCTGTAAATACATACTTATAATACATAGTAACACCCAGACAGTACAGTCAGTAACAGTCTAGTGTTTACTAGAGATAAACCATAAATATGTATATTGTAAGTACCATACACATAACAAAATTAAATTTCAGTCGTTTATAACATATACAAGGTAAATCTTATAATATTATTGACTACATAATAAACTAGGACAATAATATTAATAAAAAAAACTTCAAACGCATCATTGCTTACGTACATACAAATTATTTACCTCATATATATGTAGTTGAAGTTAAGTTTTTATACGCATTGCATTTTGTAATACGCCGAGTAGATGCATTAATTAGTCACAATAGCACATCCTCAAAGCTTCAGTAACAGAACAAGATAACACTAATTAAGCCAGTGTTCACTTATAAATTAACCACATGCTTGAATGTTTAACTTAACCGAGTCTAAAAAGCTCATTGGTGCAGAGGGAGAACAAACAGCTGAGAACATTGCACATGTCATTTCCGTGGCAATATTTGCATGATCTACAAAATAAGGTTAAAACAAAATACGAAATCCGAGAAGTGCTGAAACTAAATGTATGACTTTTAGTGTGTATGATATATTATTGGGGTATTCCAAGAGCAACCACTTTTAGAGCACTGGTTTTTTTTGTGAACAGTTGTGAAATAGTTTGGTTTGCTGTTCACTAGCAACCGTAACCACTGGTTTGTTTGATGAACAGTTGTGAAATAGTTTGGTTTGCTGTTCACTAGCAACCGTAACCACTGGTTTGTTTGATGAACAGTTGTGAAATAGTTTGGTTTGCTGTTCACTAACAACCGTAACCACTGGTTTGTTTGATGAACAGTTGTGAAATAGTTTGGTTTGCTGTTCACTAGCAACCGTAACCACTGGTTTGTTTAGTGAACAGTACTGAAATAATTTGGTTCGCTGTTCATCTAGCAACGGTAACCAATAGTTTGTGTAGTGAACCAGTAGGTGAACTCCATATCCACGTATGTACTAATTAAATTACATCCTACGCTTATCAGCATTAGGTATCAATTATTTTTATTTGTGACCACCGAGAGAATAACATATTTAATTAGCTCGATGATCCATATCTTATGTCAGAGGTCAGCACAGTATGGGGAAACTTATTGTTAAAACTGTTACGGTCACCACACATCCTTTTCGTGTAAGTTTTTTTTTTATAAATTTATATGCAAGCGTTTGACCGCGATCTCGTCTGCAGGGGTATGCCAATCAAAGTTGAACTGCAAAGTTGAACTGCAAAGTTTTAAATCATGGTCAGTTCATACTAACTCATAGTTATTCTGTGACTAAATAGTGACATTATGACGTCATTTGATGTGTTTTCGCGCATATTTTGCTGTCAAGTGTCTAAAAAGAATGATCACATGGTACAAAATTGTACCACGTGACCTGAAGAAATTACACTGGGCAGTGAAATATAACTTGACAGCAAAAGATTGGCATACGGGGGCTGATGTGAAGTGATGATGCGGTCGACAATGAAGCACACCTACCTACCTAGAAGATACTTATTCACTAAGAAAAAAAGAGGTTATTAAAGTTTTGAAAATGTTAAGTATCTATGATTTTACAAAGTTATCATCGTGCTACTTAAAGCTACTTCATCATCATCCAGACGATGTGTACTGCTGAACATAGGGCTCCACCTTCTTTTTATGATAGATAGCTAGGCTAGATATATAAGTAAGAGATGGCTTTTAGCGATAAGGCCGCCCATTGTACTCTCTATTTTATGTTTCTCTCTTTCATGTGATTTCTTTCTTCTGTGTTTGCAATAAAATTTTTATCCATCTATCTGGCGTTTGGGTGCCAGTTCACCTGATGGAAAGTGCAAGATGTGAAAGTTGTCTTAAAATTCATAAATAGAAATCCGGAAACACTGACATACTTATTGAGTTCCACTCTTTTGATTTCCAAAGCAAATGATCTTGTGCGATATTTAGTATTTGTTGAGTTTGTCTCTGTATAAAATAAAATGTTCATCAATCGAAAGACGTTCGATTGAAGTATCTAATTCTTTTGATAGTTACTTTTGAGTTTATTTTGTCCACCGACTTCTCCCACCATTTTTCATCTTGCAGTGCCAAACGCAATTTGATAAGACAATAGGACACACAAAATTCAAATAACTACTATGAAAAAGTTTTGGTTGGATAATAAATAGTGATAAAACAGCAGTTTTGAATATGTGTGGGCATAATTTTTACTGCATTTTTAATCATCATTTTATCATTGGCTATAAAAATAACAAAATAATATCCATGGAATACTTATCTCGTTTTAAATTAAAAACATGAAATTATGTGGTTTTAATGACCATAAGATACTGAGTTTTAATCATTATTTAAAGAACAAAACACAATTTGAAAACAAAATATTGCCTTTCATGAAATGAAAACAATTTCGAAATTATTTTTTTATTATAAAAATTATTAAAAAAAATTTATTATCTGGGCCAGCGAATCAGCATTGCTATTCAGCGCGGCAATGCAGCCAGTGTTTTGGGCATGCTTCCGATTGGTACTGATTTGGATCAGTTGAGCTATCTATAAATCGTTTGCAACGGTGTGTAGATAGCTCAACTGCTTCATGTGTATTTTGTACATATTATAAATACTGTATTTTATTGAATAAAGAATTTCGAAATAAAAACTAATATGTAGGTACCTATGCCCAATTAAAACGAACTTTACTCAATTTATATAACTACTTATTTTACCTACTTTAATTACATAATTATAAATTTCCTGTGAGTAAAACAAAAGTCTGGCTTCAATAAATAAAAAAATATTGGTAAAATATATAGAAAATACTTACATCAATAAAATGAAAAGTACAATAAGTAGCGAAAATGTAAAGTATATTTACATACTAACAAAAAAAACGTTAAAAATTTATGTGATCGACGAATTAAAGATGAGATAGATACCTACTCTACAGAATTCCCTTAATCTTACAAATAATTTTCGTTCCATTTCAATTTTTATTCCAAACTTTTATCTCACAATAATAAAGTTTCTTTTCGTTTGACAAATAAGATGTAAAATTTATAATTGAGGGTCGTAAATTAAGGTGACACCGACAGTTGTGGCAGAGGGGTTCCGCCGATATTTTATCGGGAGGTAATTATTTGATCGGCACTCTTGTGCCAGTAGGGTGACAGAAAGAAATTTCGTAATCTGTTTCTTGGGTTATTTGTATCGGAGCTTGGCGAAGCTGGCGTTTGTAAGTACACGGGACTGTACCGACACGATACCAACATGTCTTCTTCCTCTTCTTCTTCTCATAAATAGCCTGTGTCCGTCATTTCGACAGAAGTTGCACAAACAAAAATCTCGGTGTCGGCCTTTTATGAAGGCGTTGTGCTAATGTCATACATAAGATAAGATAAGATAAATTTTTATTATTTTATTATTTTTATACATGTGTTATTGGTTGTGCATATGTGTGAAAACAGCCAACCGATCTACGCAATCATAGGTTATTTCATATGTCTACTAATCGAAAAGTCGTCCACTTATCATTAAAAAAAAAACTGAAAACATTAACCGTCTAATCGTGAACATGATGACACTGACGACGCAAAATCCTAACCTACTTAAGGTTTAGGTATTTCGGAAATGGAAATTCCAAAACCGTGACGTGATGGTTTTGAAATTTCCCATAAAGAACTGGAAATAACGATTGTTATAACCTATACAGTTTCCGGCACAGACGAGATAAGTAGAGCTTTTACAGTTAATTAACACTTTATTTAAAATACTGGAGATGGAGTGTAATTGAAGAGGATGTTTACCGTTGGTTGGTGGAAAAAAATTGGTATTAAGGGGATAGTCTATCTGTGCAAAACAGAAGAATCGAGTTGTCATGACATGCGCGGAAAGCAATTCGTAAATTTTATCGAATACTAAACTAAACTGAAAAATGCTTTACTGCGATCTTTATATTTATTTAGTTAGTTACACCAATGGCATATTCACAATTGTTATTTAGGAGAAAAATATTACTTATAACATTCTACAGTGTGATATACCATTACAGGCATAAACAGATTTGATGTAGGTAAAATATGTCTTAAAAAATTTAGTACTTATTTTTTAAGGAAAAAAAAGCAACAACTTATAACTAAGTGTGTGATTGGATTCCAATACACGAGTAATAAGTGCTCATGATAACATTCATGATAACAAAATTAAAGGAACGCTATTGTTTGTGTCAAATAGTCAGTTAATTGGATAAAATCTGCCAAGATTGGTTTTAAATCATACAGGAATGAAAGTATTTATTGGTTTTTTGTTACTTTTGAATAATCAACTTTTTTGAAAATATGTGTGGCATATTTTTACCTTTTTAACATTTTTTGTATCATTACATTTATATCATACATTTATTATAATATCTAATGCAGGGTGATGAGGATCTAACTTACTGAGGGGTAGTTTATTTTCACACTCCGTTACACCACTAAAATTGCTTATCACTAAATCTACAGTTCTTTGAACAGTATTTTATAAACTACATAATATTTACTATTATTAGGGTTTGAATTTTTGTGTCCTTCACTAGAGGTAGACCGGTCAAAATTAGAATCTGCAACAAATTATAGTCTCTACTTATATCACTTGACTGTGTCACTTTATCTACTGATATTATCCATGACGAGAAACAAAGTCTGTATAGTCACTGGGGTTTGTTTGTATACTGCACATATCTAAATATTCTTGGCAGAGTATTATTGAGTTTTAGTGAGATCTATACTTCTTCATTTTTACTTCGCAGAGCCTGGTTTCATATCAGTATGGAGTTCATATCAGCCAGTGCCTCATAGTTTTTGACTTGCTTTGCAGGAGATTGGTCATCTCTGCGGATGAATATGCGACCATTCCTAGTCCACACATATTTTTGCGACGAGAAGACTTGACGGAGTTTCCCAAACGCAGCCCAGCCCAGCTGGATTCTCCGGTTTAGCTCTTTCTCAAAGTTGTGTCTACCCAAACGCAGGATCTGCCCGAGGTAGACATACTCCTGCACAACTTCGAGAGGCATTCCGGCGACAGTGATTGGCTCTGGGGTTATACGATCATTGATCATAATTTTCGACATAGCTCAGAGGATTAGCAGGCTGAAGTGGCAGTGGGCCGGCCATGTTTGCCGTAGAACCGACAATCGTTGGAGCAAACTAATACTCGAGTGGAGACCACGTTTAGGCAAGCGTAGTGTAGGACGCCCTCCGGCGAGATGGGGCGACGATCTGCGAAATGTAGCTGGCAGACACTGGATGAGAAGAGCCGAAGACCGAGCTCAATGGCGCGTCTTGGGAGAGACCTACGTCCAGCAGTGGACAAGTATAGGTTGATGATGATGATGATGATGGTTGTTAGACTCATCCATCTTTCTGACTCTGGAGCATGAAAGTATGTCCGCATTATCAATAGGGAGTTATATGACTGTGTCTAGTTGTTTAATTGTGTTCAGTAGATTTTCGGTCTCGTTTTCTGACACTCCATTTATCTCCAAATTGTATCAAATTTAAATTTATTTATCAAATTGTATCTTCAAATTATATCCCGTCTTGTGAATCCAAAGTAGCTGGGCGTAGACATAAGTACATTAAGTGGGTATGTTTGTTAATATTTAGGTCATAGTAAATTCTACGGAAACTCTCAAATCGATAAATAGTAGATAAGCTTAAAAACTAAAACCTTAGGTACTACTGAAAAATAACTCTCTAAATAATATGAAAAAGGATAGGGAGGGTACTGCTCCAAACTCATCTTTAACATTAACATATTGCGGAGAGTTTAACACAAATTGTGAGAGACAGATACAGATCATTGATATAGAATTGGATGTAAGTAGGTAATTTCAGAAGAAATAAGTATTCCAAAATATACGTGCAATAAAAACCAGCAGTATTTATTTTAGTTTTTTTGCATAATTATTGTTAACTGGCAGTTACCCGCGACTCCGTAAGCGGGTACAGTTTCCATGTACATTGTATTATCTGTGTTGTATTATTATATGTGCGTGTACCGCGCGGATACTTTGTGAAACTTGACATTACACCGAACCCGTACTTGAATGTCAAACGCTAGTCGTTAGACCAAAGAGGTAGTATTACGCCCGGTCAAACTGACGTGACATGACATGACAATGAAATCCTCTTGCCAATTGGCGCTGCTAATCTTGTTCGTTCATTTTATCCTGTAGATCCTGATAATTATTCGGGATAAAAAGTAGCCTATGTGCCTACTGGATTGGATTGAGTTTTAGGAAACTTGGCATAAATGCCAAATTTCATCCAAGTTGGTTCAGTAGTTTAGACGTGATTGAAACACCTAAACATCTAAACTTTCGCATTTATAATAGGTAATTAGTAGGATAGGATAGGATGTGGTTCTTTGCGTTCTGGCAAGATAAAATGGTAGATTTTGTCTTGCGAGAAGGCAATGTCTCTCTCTATGTATTCTACTTTCATCAAATGTTCCTCTCCGGTCCATGTTAGATCCTTCTTTAGAATAAATAAGGTTGTTCACAAAAAGGTTTTTACAAAAGCAATAAAATAGGTTAAATTAAATGCAATACAAGTATGAGCAGTAGCAAGATAATAATTAGGTACTTACTTATCCTAATTTAATTGGAATTAGGATAGAAAAATCTATTTTCCGTGTAAACAAATAACAGCTACTGACTGATTGGCGGAGTTGACTTAAAAGAAATAAAAACTAAGTTTACATTGGTATGGTTATTGTTGGATATTGTCATGTATACAAGAGAAAAAAGTAAAGCCACTTTCAATGCGTATTAATTGGCAAACCAGGAGTTCTACTCGATAAAATTTTATTGTGACTGTTCGTAAATGTCAAATGAGCTTATTACGCGGTCTGCTTACGCGTTACGCGCAGCCGCGAGAAAAACTGCCATGTTGCTACGTAGTGTACTCAAATGATACAATAGAACCATGATTTGTAGACTTTTGTCGAGTAGACGTTTGCGTATTCTTTATTTAAAAATCCTGAGAAATTTGGCGTGGGCCTGACGTCCGAACGTTTCGGCCGCCTAGAGGCCACTGAAGAATTTTCTTGCGATATTTGGTTAAAAACTAGTCTCAGCAATTATTAAATATTAAAAAAAATAAGACTATTTAAGTAAAGATTTTACACTTTTTATATACTTAAATATTTGGCCTATACGTGAGTTTAGTTGTTTTGTAGATAAAACAAGGGAATATTGTGGAATAGACCATTTAAAATCCAAAATTTCGAAGATCTTCTGCCACCTGGATTAAGGAAATGAAAACAAAATTGCAAAATGTATTCAGGGCGTTTTGGAGACAAGGATATGTACATCAAGACGCGCTGAGTACTTTTTGCGATTTTGTTTTCATTTCCTTAATCCGAGTGCACAAACTTGACTCGAAACGGTTTGGGCGCGAGAGAGCTGTGTTTGATCCCAGATTTATCTATTATAAACCAGCTAAATGAAGCTAAATTAATTATGTAATTGTTACACATATCCTGAATATTGATTTGCAACCAAAATAAATGAAGTTACTATCTTACTTTTCTTTTAAACACACTTTGAACTTCGCTAGTTTTGGCAATTTGGCAGATCCCCAGCCTTAACAAACTTTCATTTTTAAACTTACTCGCTTCTGCCTCTTTTTATTGTAAAAAAAAATAAAAATTAAGAAAATAAATAAATATGTGAATTTATTATTTCAATACTCAAGTCAAGCTACATAATCTTCATAAGAAAATGCAAATTGCCAATGTCACCATTAAAATGATGACCGATTATATCTATTAGACTACTGTTTTTCTATTAACTACTGCTTGTCCTAAAGCCCTACCGACCAATAACGACGACGCTAAGTACTCGGACACTCGTACGAAACTGGGCATAGGTCCCCCAATTACCCTCACCTGTGATGTGATTCACGAGAAAATCGTATGAAAGATTATCGAGCGTCTATTCGCATGTTCAATGATAATGGAAACGTCAGCGAGGCGCGAGGTTCCCGGCTGCGATCTGTCATCGGTGAATGCGTCAAAGGGTTTTTGTCGAGGCGCGAATTAAATCAGCCAGCGGGAGGTGAAGCTTTTTATTGACAACCAGATTCTGTGCCGCTTGATGTATATATACATAAATGTATGATGTAGATACATAAAGGCAGCTTCTAACACTATGCTATGCATAATACACAAACCACGCTCATGGCACATCCGCAGTTTTGCTCAATCTACGTAACTTACTTACCTATTTAGCTGGCCACCCTACTCTCACAGATAAAATTTATAAATTTTATTGTCGATTTATTGTGCGCTTAATTTAGTGTTAAATGTTATGTACGCATGTACCTAGCTCATTTTGTACCAGAGAATGTATTCTCAATAAGTGAAATATTCACTATTTGTGTATTCTTCAAAAATAAATATTCTTAAACAGGTTTCTGAAAGTCAGGACTTTTAGGTCGATTTTTATTAGCCAACCGCACCTGGGTTGCTTTGCATAAAATCCCACAAATATTATAAAATGTGAAAGAGATGTTTGGATGTTTGCGTTTGAATCGCGTCGAAACTACTGAACTAATTTGGATGAAACTTGGAATATATATAGTTCATAACCTGGATTGACACATATGCTACTTTTTTAATAACTAACAGGACTTTTAGGATAAAATAAACGAACGAGATTGGAGAGAACAGTTCATACTAACTCATAGTTATTCTGTGACTAAATAGTGACATTATGACGTCATTTGATGTGTTTTCGCGCATATTTTGCTGTCAAGTGTCTAAAAAGAATGATCACATGGTACAAAATTGTACCACGTGACCTGAAGAAATTACACTGGGCAGTGAAATATAACTTGACAGCAAAAGATTGGCATACGGGGGCTGATGTGAAGTGATGATGCGGTCGACAATGAAGCACACCTACCTACCTAGAAGATACTTATTCACTAAGAAAAAAAGAGGTTATTAAAGTTTTGAAAATGTTAAGTATCTATGATTTTACAAAGTTATCATCGTGCTACTTAAAGCTACTTCATCATCATCCAGACGATGTGTACTGCTGAACATAGGGCTCCACCTTCTTTTTATGATAGATAGCTAGGCTAGATATATAAGTAAGAGATGGCTTTTAGCGATAAGGCCGCCCATTGTACTCTCTATTTTATGTTTCTCTCTTTCATGTGATTTCTTTCTTCTGTGTTTGCAATAAAATTTTTATCCATCTATCTGGCGTTTGGGTGCCAGTTCACCTGATGGAAAGTGCAAGATGTGAAAGTTGTCTTAAAATTCATAAATAGAAATCCGGAAACACTGACATACTTATTGAGTTCCACTCTTTTGATTTCCAAAGCAAATGATCTTGTGCGATATTTAGTATTTGTTGAGTTTGTCTCTGTATAAAATAAAATGTTCATCAATCGAAAGACGTTCGATTGAAGTATCTAATTCTTTTGATAGTTACTTTTGAGTTTATTTTGTCCACCGACTTCTCCCAACATTTTTCATCTTGCAGTGCCAAACGCAATTTGATAAGACAATAGGACACACAAAATTCAAATAACTACTATGAAAAAGTTTTGGTTGGATAATAAATAGTGATAAAACAGCAGTTTTGAATATGTGTGGGCATAATTTTTACTGCATTTTTAATCATCATTTTATCATTGGCTATAAAAATAACAAAATAATATCCATGGAATACTTATCTCGTTTTAAATTAAAAACATGAAATTATGTGGTTTTAATGACCATAAGATACTGAGTTTTAATCATTATTTAAAGAACAAAACACAATTTGAAAACAAAATATTGCCTTTCATGAAATGAAAACAATTTCGAAATTATTTTTTTATTATAAAAATTATTAAAAAAATTTGATTATCTGGGCCAGCGAATCAGCATTGCTATTCAGCGCGGCAATGCAGCCAGTGTCTTGGGCATGCTTCCGATTGGTACTGATTTGGATCAGTTGAGCTATCTATAAATCGTTTGCAACGGTGTGTAGATAGCTCAACTGCTTCATGTGTATTTTGTACATATTATAAATAATGTATTTTATTGAATAAAGAATTTCGAAATAAAAACTAATATGTAGGTACCTATGCCCAATTAAAACAAACTTTACTCAATTTATATAACTACTTATTTTACCTACTTTAATTACATAATTATAAATTTCCTGTGAGTAAAACAATAGTCTGGCTTCAATAAATAAAAAAAATATTGGTACAATAATATATAACAAATACTTACATCAATAAAATCAAAAGCACAATAAGTAGCGAAAATGTAAAGTATATTTACATAATAACAAAAAAAGTTAATAATTTATGAGATCGACGAATTAAAGATGAGATAGATACTCTACAGAATTCCCAATAACTCTCGTTCCATTTCAATTTTTATTCCAAACTTTTATCTCACAATAATAAAGTTTCTTTTCGTTTGACAAATAAGATGTAAAATTTATAATTGAGGGTCGTAAATTAAGGTGACACCGACAGTTGTGGCAGAGGGGTTCCGCCGATATTTTATCGGGAGGTAATTATTTGATCGGCACTCTTGTGCCAGTAGGGTGACAGAAAGAAATTTCGTAATCTGTTTCTTGGGTTATTTGTATCGGAGCTTGGCGAAGCTGGCGTTTGTAAGTACACGGGACTGTACCGACACGATACCAACATGTCTTCTTCCTCTTCTTCTTCTCATAAATAGCCTGTGTCCGTCATTTCGACAGAAGTTGCACAAACAAAAATCTCGGTGTCGGCCTTTTATGAAGGCGTTGTGCTAATGTCATACATAAGATAAGATAAGATAAATTTTTATTATTTTATTATTTTTATACATGTGTTATTGGTTGTGCATATGTGTGAAAACAGCCAACCGGTCTACGCAATCATAGGTTATTTCATATGTCTACTAATCGAAAAGTCGTCCACTTATCATAAAAAAAAAACTGAAAACATTAACCGTCTAATCGTGAACATGATGATACTGACGACGCAAAATCCTAAAGGTAAGTAGGTTTAGGTATTTCGGAAATGGAAATTCCAAAACCGTGACG
The DNA here is from genome assembly GCA_947859175.1 of Gandaritis pyraliata. NCBI lineage: Eukaryota > Metazoa > Arthropoda > Insecta > Lepidoptera > Geometridae > Gandaritis > Gandaritis pyraliata. The sequence goes on along the minus strand of OX401866.1, from coordinate 6,004,720 downwards.
TGATGGTTTTGAAATTTCCCATAAGGAATTGGAAATAACGATTGTTATAACCTATACAGTTTCCGGCACAGACGAGATAAGTAGAGCTTTTGCAGTTAATTAACACTTTATTTAAAATACTGGAGATGGAGTGTAATTGAAGAGGATAATTACCGTTGTTTGGTGGAAAAAAATTGGTATTAACAAATTTTAATTTTTAAACAAATTCGCTTCTGCCTCTTTTTATTGTAAAAAAAATAAAAATTAAGCAAATAAATAAATATATGAATATATTATTTCAATATTCAAGTCGAGTCAAGCTACATAATCTTCATAAGAAAATGCAAATTGCCAATGTCACCATTAAAATGATGACCGATTATATCTATTAGACTACTATTTTTCAATTAACTACTGCTTGTCCTAAAGCCCTACCGACCAATAACGACGACGCTAAGTACTCGGACGCTCGTACGAAACTGGGCATAGGTCCCCCAATTACCCTCACCTGTGATGTGATTCACGAGAAAATCGTATGAAAGATTATCGAGCGTCTATTCGCACGTTCAATGATAATGGAAACGTCAGCGAGGCGCGAGGCTCCCGGCTGCGATCTGTCATCGGTGAATGCGTCAAAGGGTTTTTGTCGAGGCGCGAATTAAATCAGCCAGCGGGAGGTGAAGCTTTTTATTGACAACCAGATTCTGTGCCGCTTGATGTATACATACATAAATGTATGATGTAGATACATAAAGGCAGCTTCTAACACTATGCTATGCATAATACACAAACCACGCTCATAGCACATCCAGTTTTGCTCAACCTACGTAACTTACTTACCTATTAGCTGGCCTACCCTACTCTAACAGATAAAATTTATAAATTCTGTTTGATTTTATTTATAAACTAGCAGTTACCCGCGACTTCGTACGCGTCTCAAGTTTCCGTGTACATTATATTATCTGTGCGTGTACCGAGCGGATACTTAGAGAAACTTGACATTACACCTCATTACACCGAACTCGTACCTACTGGAATGTCAAACGCTAGTTGTTAGACCAAAGAGGTAGTACGCCCTGTCAAACTGACGTGACATGACATGACAATGAAATTCTCTTGCCAATTGACGCTGCTAATCCTTTTCGTTCATTTTATCCTGTAGATCCTGTTAATTATTCGGGATAAAAAGTAGCCTATGACACATATGCTACTTTAACACATATGCTACTTTTTTAATAATTAACAGGACTTTTAGGATAAAATAAATGAACGAGATTGGCAGCGCCAATAAAACATATTTCGACACGAGGACGACGTCACGTCAGTGTTGCTTCAGAGAGCGGGTAACAGAGTAACAGCTAGTTTTTTTTCTAGATAATTAATACCAAATAGACATTACTTACTTTACGATTGTCATTTATATCTATCTATCATTATGTATCGGTGAGTCGGCAAAACCACAATTAATAAACTTTCGTAACAAGTTTTAAGAACTCGTATCTAGTGTGGCGACGCAGACCTTTATTCTTTTCTGCAAAAAAAGTTTCAAAACCAATTCAACTTAAAATCATATCTATTACTTACTAAATTGATTGTACTAATAAAATATTCTATGAATTGTCTCGGATGCAAGGTGAATAGGGCAGCCGGGTGCTTGTGTTCTTTATCAAGCCTAAGGGCAGAAGGTCTCTCTGGGAGTTATCAGTTTGACATCGCCTGTGTATTTTTTGTTTTATTACGCTACTCCTAAGGAATGATATGATCTATTACATTGAATCACCAGTTTGTAAGATCGAGAGAAACCGGTAGATGGAGAAGGCTTAGAATATTTCTATGATATGATGATGTTGATAATGATTGTATTGTTCTGTGTGTATCAGTATTTAAGAGAACAACCTCGAATACCGGCATATCATTAATATGATAAAATTTGGTATTGTTTTTTAATCGTGTTTTAGTAATAGTTTCTGCTTTTTTGTATTATGTACTTTTTATTTGTTGTTGTTGCAAAATAAACATTTTGTATCATATTATTCACTTATAATTTTTTGTATCACGGGTTTCAAACTTGCATTTTTCGCATTTCATCCATTTCAACCACTCATATGTATGTATAGAGAGATGAATTTTCTACATAATTACGCGAAAGTTCAAAGCAATTTTTGCACAAATTCGCAAGTCAAGCCATAGTTCTCACAACAGTAGCGTATCGAGTTACGACAAAAACTTGATCATTGTCATACAAACGTACCTATCTGTTGTTGTCGGGTAATAGTCGGGCGCGCTGTGTTATTAGGAGGTACCCTTTGTCGGAAGCTGTAGTTATTTAGCGAAGCGAGCGAAGGGAATGCTCTAATTGCTGTTTACTTGTGTGAATTGAGTTCGGTAAAGTAACGCTTTATTTTAACTGAATCTAAAATAAGGAAAATTGCCAAAATAAAAAAGTTTTGTAAAATAAAAAATCTTAAAACAAAAAACAAACATTTGGAGGCGCTTTAGACTACCGAGTTTTCTATAGCTACTTATTAAGTTGTAGTGTACTGAACTGTGTTTCGTTATATTAAGACACAAGATAAATAAAGACGTTTAAAGAAACAGTTAAATTAAAACCTCTCCGAAAGTACTTCAGTGATAACTAAGTAAATTACCTACAGATTAAACAAATATTAACGAAATTATTTACTTATTACATGAAAATAAATTTTTGCAGATCGCTTTCAATTACATATAATTTTCACACATTTCAAAAATGTTCCCTGAAAAAGAAAACATCGAAGTAAAGAAAGAAAAAACAAGAAATCTCAAAGCACTCCCCTCTGAAGTCGTATCTACCGACCGCAAGTAGCATTAGTGAGATTTCAAGTTACTGAAACTAAAGTGAGGATAACGCCGTTACTGGCTTAATCTATGTTATGGTGCAAGTTATAAAAGACACGGACACTGAATTATGCAAATGGTTTAAACCTCGCGTTATCATTATAGCATCTACGGATGACCACTAATATCCTCTTTTGGCCACGCTGACAACTAAGTAGTATAAGTTTCATAACCAGCAGGGGTATTCCAATCTCAGTTGAACTGCAACGTTGAACTGCAAAGTTTTAAATCATGGTCAGTTCATACTAACTCATAGTTATTCTGTGACTAAATAGTGACATTATGATGTCATTTAATTTGTTTTCGCGCATATTTTGCTGTCAAGTGTCTAAAAAGAATGATCACGTGGTACAAAATTGTACCACGTGACCTAAAGAAATTACACTGGGCAGTGAAATATAACTTGACAGCAAAAGATTGGAATACGGGGGCAGTTGCTAAAGAATAGTTTCTCTTCTTTCTTGACAGTTTAGTTGCACCCACAAGAAGGAATAACATAAATCCAGAAGATAAGGTTGGGTTTGTGATTTGTGTTCGTATTTTCTGTATGTCAATACTTGCATCGCTATATTTTTTTCATTACTTTAGCTTGTATGCCTTGTGTTATAATGTAGGCAATAGTAAGCTGCGTAAGGTTATCTTTTGTACATTTTTCTTTTACTGTTGCGTTCGTAGAGCACAACTCGAAATTCGACAAATAATGATGAAAATGAGAATGAATTCAAACTACAGATAGCTAGAAGAAATTATTTTCATAAAAACATGTTCGATGTTAAGGTATCCTTTGTCTTTTTTAGTTTAAAAAAAAACTGTGTTACAGAAGAATGCGTTTAATGTTGAAATCGCTTCCGCGTTTGGTTCAGACCTCGCTGCAGGCGCTGCAGGGGCGTGTGATTGATGAGCCTCCCTTGTATTCTGATCGCCTACAACTTACACCACGATTACTTAATTTGACATGATACGCTGGGAACCGACGCTTCCCTATTAGCTGTTTTTCAATTAGCGCAGTTTGTGGTGTTTCCCATTTAAAAAGCTTGAAAAAGTTCAGTTTGGAATATGTTTGTTTTGTAAAGTAAAATGGTTTGCTTAAAATTAGATATTAATTTAATTTATTTAAGCCAATCGTAAATGAAATTCCATAAAACACGCGAGGACTCCATCTAAAAACACTTTTAAAAATCGAATTTAAATCGTCTCGACAAAGGTTCGCCATTTCAATTTTGAGTGAGGAGAGTAAATCGAAAAAGCGATAGCCACTCGCGTCGCGCCTCCCGGGGCGATACCATACAATTTATAGACGCAATAAAATGGTATTAGGTGTACTTTCATATGAGATCTTGAAGATATTTAGGGATGGTGTAAATCTTAAAGAGCTTTCGCCTAAGTGAACTGTAATGGCCAATTCGGACGGTCATTTTAGAGTTAGTGTGAGAATATAAGTTTAGAAAAAGCTGAGTAGCTTGTGTCAGAAGAGACCAAAGTAAATAAATAAATATTTATGGACATTTCACACGACGCCCTCTAGTCCCAAACTAAGCAAAGCTGATATGGGAACCAGATGCTGATATAATACTTATATACTTTTTTTTTGTAAATACATACTTATAATACATAGTAACACCCAGACATAGAACAAACATCTATGTTTGCCACACACAAATATTCTTAGTGGGGATCACATATAAGTGAACACATATTTCAATTTAAACACCCAAGTACTTGTAAGTAGTAGTACCACCCAAGTACTACAAGTACTTGGGGTACTTGTAACAAACACACAAACACAGCAGTACTTACTGTATATTGCTAGTTATGTCCTGATTTTTAGTTGAGGGAGAGAGGTACCTACATTTTGTTTTAAATGAAAATTACGACATATCCTTGTACAACTTTATCTACAATATTTTCAAAATAAATATGAAACCCCCGTCATCCCGTCGTTTTTGCGTCGGGGGTTAAAAAGTTGAGTTATCCAGACCGCGTTACATTTTATAATTGAATCTGTATTTTTGGACTAAACAACTCTTTTTATAAAACCACTCCAATTATCCTCAAGGAAACCAGGCTTAAAACAAAAACGGAAGTCAGACAAGTTAATAATGTCTAAAAACATGATGGAGGTGTTTCTTGCATGACTATTGGACGACGACATCCAAACACTTTTAGCTTCGCGATAATGAATTTAAGTGCTTACTTTGAATGGTCTCTGAGGAAAACACGAAGAGCGCTCAAGTGAAACAGAAAATACGGCAAAATTGGAGAAATAAATTACACTTAACAAGTTACTCATGATTACCGCAACCATGACAGAATTTCTCCAAATCATTTACCTATAAAACCTAGGGAATATTCAGAAAGGTAGTAATCAGAGGCACATCCAATCTTTACATACATCTACATTTATTGTTCTGGGTGAAATATATACCTATTTGATATTGACGAGTTTATTAATAAAGCTGACGAAATGATATCGTTTTTTAGTCTTACTAAACGAACTGATAGTTTTGGATAAGACTAGATAAACCACGTGTTTAGACTCATTAAACAGAACTTTAAGTTGGACTTTGATTGGAATCATAAAGCCTCGTAAATCTACAAGTTTATTAAAGTTTGACCATTACTGTTCAGAGTAATTCAAGTCACAAAGTTTACAATCTATCCCGCCCAAACTCAACCCGCTCAGTATTCCAAAGACATCCAAAGATCCCATCACACTTGATAGAGCTGACAAAGCAAACCAATCTATTGTAGCTCCACAGAGACATTTTAAACTTTCCTATCGCCTTTGAAAGGCAATGGACAGTGGAGGCGCTTTATCAAAGCGATAAAAGCTCACAATGAACCGCCCGCCCTCACTTCGAACCAAATGGCTGGAGAATTTTAAAGTCGTACTTGTTTGAGATAGATGTGATTGAAATCCTATTACTATAAATGACAAAGTACTTATAAAATAAATAAATATTCAAGGGCATTTCACACGACGCGCTCTAGTCTCACACTAAGCAAAGCTTGTAATATCAAATCAAATCAAAGGGGTTTATTTGCCACACAAGTACATAAAAAAGGAAAAATAATAAAGTTACAATTCTTAATTAAAATTAACACATAGAGATAGATAAACAGATAAATAAATAAATAGATATACATAAATAGTCGCAAAATGGTCCCAACTCAGCATGTGCAGGTTGCAGTAACCTGCGCTGGTCTTCCGTTGAGGCCATTGAGGATATAGTAGGCATGTAGTATAAGGCATAGTATAATAGGACGTGATTACTTAGTGCTAACAGACAAGAATAAAATACACGGAAATAAAGAAATGAGGAAAATAGAAAATTTCCTTTTTAAACATTATATGATTATATAGATAAATATTAAAGGATTATACAGTAAATAAATGTTGCTAACAAAGAGACAAATTATACATAAAGAAGGCATAACTATACATACTAACAAAAACCTAAGAGCTCTCAGCAAAAAACATATCAAGAATATAGAGCAATATGGGAACTAGACGGCTGATAGAATACTTATATACTTTTTTTAGATAGATAGATAACTCTTTATTGGTACACCACATGAAAACATTACAAAAAAAATAATAAAAGCTTATAGGGTATCACAGTGGGCGGCCTTATCGCTGAGAGCAATCTCTTCCAGGCAACTTAAAGTATTAAAGTATAAAGTAGTAAGTTTTTAGTATGCAAAGAACGATTATTTTGGTTGTGTAAATCTATATTCTAGTGTTTTCGTTTTATCTACGGGGCAATTTACGTAACGAAATTAGATATTATAACTAGCAGCTAAATAATTATGTGAATTGAACCGTCACCAACGACAGTACGTAGAATAGAAAAGTAGAAACACATTACATGGGGGCGATCTCAGTTAAACTGCAAAGTTGAACTGCAAAGTTATAAATCATGGGCAGTTCATACTAACTCATAGTTATTCTGTGACTAAATAGTGACATTATGATGTCATTTTATTTGTTTTCGCGCATATTTTGCTGTCACGTGTCTAAAAAGAATGATCACGTGGTACAAAATTGTACCACGTGACCTGAAGAAATTACACTGCAGTGAAATATAACTTGACAGCAAAAGATTGGAATACGGGGGCAGTAGTTTATCTACCAGTTATGGTCATCGGGACAGCTTCTATGACATCGAATTAAGATCAGAACTTTCTGAATGGGATTTTAGGTAGGTATAGATTTTTGCTATTAAACTTATAATAAAATTACAATAGTCTACGGCTTAGAAAGAATTGTTGAGAAATGTATTTTAAGAAGTCTAATAATAATTCTTACTGGTTTCTTGAGCGGAAACATTTTTCTAATGAGAATATTAGCGACAAAATGCGGCTGTTTTCCTCCTACCAATAAATAACCGCATGAAGAAACTTCGGTCAACTTTCTCAACATTTTTCCTGGAAGGGACACCCCCTAGATTAGGAACATGAGTATACGCAGAGTTCGCATAGAGGTGAAAAAGATCTTTTGAAACTGACTTCTGTCAGTGGCTTTACTTGAGTGGCTTCAACAAAATTCAAAATTGAATGAACGAAGTTCCACGCTTCATCCAAATTGATTCAGCATGGTTGAACTACAACTATCTAGAAGAGTCTGAATCGAAAATTATTAATACGTTAAGTGAAACCTGAACACTGTTTACATCTGGGTGATGATCATGGTCGTGAAAAGTCACGATAGATAGATCGATAATTATTTATCGTACACTCAGGAATAAATAATACATAAAAAAACTAACTTAATATAGTACAATGGGCGGCCTTATCGCTGATAGCGATTTCTTCAAGTCCAAGGACGAATGCATGAGAATTGGGCAAACTCTAGCTGCTCTCAATATTAGAACATTTCTAATCTCAAAAGCTTCTGAGCGGGCGTAAATAGATGGTTTCTCGCATGTCACGAGTCGATACGTTGATTCTTGGCCACGATCCAACATTTCTGCATATCTTTTTCGGGCCAATCAAATGTATGAAGGGAATGATGCAATGGAGATAAATAAAAAATACATCTGCCCCCGTATGAAAATCTTTTGCTGTCAAGTTATATTTCACTGCCCAGTGTAATTTCTTCAGGTCACGTGGTACAATTTTGTACCACGTGATCATTCTTTTTAGACACTTGACAGCAAAATATGCGCGAAAACACATCAAATGACGCCATAATGTCACTATTTAGTCACAGAATAACTATGAGTTAGTATGAACTGACCATGATTTAAAACTTTGCAGTTCAACTTTGCAGTTCAACTTTGATTGGCATACCCCTGCTGCATAAAACATGCTATTGGATAAGAGTATTCTGGAGGATTTTTTCATATAATTTTTGTGACACATAGATAGATAGATAAAAACTTTATTGCACACACAGAAGAAAGAAAGAAATTACAGAAAGAGAGAAACATAGAAAAAGAGAGTACAATGGGCGGCCTTATCGCTAAAAGCACATAAGTATTGTTTTCTTTTCTATTCTATCGACTAGCAAATTAATATAGCCTCTAAAAAGGGAGGTTCGGGGCCAGTTTTCGAATAAAACTGTTGCCACAGAAGCCTCGCCACGTGACAACGGGAGTCACGTACTAAACTAATTTAGAATTCAACGCAAGGCGTTTTCACGCCCAGGAGTTTGTTTCGATAGTAATTCTACTGTTTGCAATATGGCGTGGTTTTTATGTTAATGGATATGTACCTACTTATAAATAGTTGTTATATAAGGCATTATGTGATAGTTTAGCTTATGTATAGCAGATTAAATTAATAAAATGGCGGTCCCACAGGAAAAAGAGACTAGGTAGACCTAACGTAACGCTAGATGGGTGGACGATATACAAAAAAAAGCAAATACAACAAATTGGCTAGATCTGGCTCTAGGGGGTCCTAACAAATGAATTACCCATAAGTGTTAATATTTAAACAGGAATATCTACAAGATTTTTTTAAAAGCAGATTTAATGATAAATCAAGCTAATTGAACTAACTCTAAATCTTAGCTATGATACTTCAATTTTCGTACATTGACTGTAAAAATTATAAATCTGGAGTTAACGTTCTACCACAGCTGATACTCTACTCAATTTGTGTGTCAACGAGCTAAATCCAACGATAAGGTAATGGTTAAAAAATATACCTATGGTTTAATCCCAAGGGTTAACCCTTAGTTTTGTTTTGTAAAAAAATAATGAATAGTAATAATAGCGAAAAAAATATCACTCTACTCTCTGTAATTGCAATTGCTCTGTAATCGCTCTCTGTGTTGCAATTTATTCTTCCTATATATTGTAAAATACTTGCTTCACGTACTTACATTCATTCTTATAAATTCATAGCCGCAATATTAAATGACATAAATTCTTGCATGAGCTGAATTTAAAGCGAGGATATGAATAGGAATGAAATTGGAATGTGCGCACCGAAATACATAGGTAAATAACTTATTTTTGATGACACATACAGCTATTTTAAAAAGAAACTGAATTTACTTACAAAAGCTATATTTTAAAATACAATCTTACAGAGATTTACCTATTTAGCTACCTGTGTAAGTATTTGAACAAGGAAACGTGCTACTTACAAAAATATACTATGGGGTCATTCTGAAATGATGATGAGAATATCTAGGGTTAAAAAAGTATTTTTAGTTTTAAAATATTAATTCCATAGTGTATTTTCCTCTGTATTTTTACTATTCTATCAAATTTTATGTTCTATGAATATTATAGATTAAATCTGCTTTGAAAGGTAGAGAAAAATATATAACCCATCGTTGAAAGCGGTTTAATATCACCCACATTGGCCACACTAATAAACACGTCACTTCTGACACTTTCAATTAAAACTACTCCATCATAAAATCGATTACAGATGCATAAATCAATTTATCATTCGTGTCTGTCGCAAATCGATTCTAGTTGTCACCTTCACGATAGAATCGAGGAATTTTTAATCAATTTTGTTATCAGTTTCCTATGACCTTCTACGATATAAAATGAATATCGAAGAAAAATCTTAAAGAATCGATTTACATAAAGAATTTTCATTGTGACGTAACCTCTAAAATTTCATTGATGTAATGATGAAAAGGTTTTTCGTAGGTTGATTATTATTTGTATGAAATACAGGTTACCTACCTCCTACTTTTATGGATATTAAACAAATATCTACCGTCATTAAAAAAAAGTAAAATTAGACACATCTTAACCCTAAATATAAATAATAAAAATGCTATAAGAGTGTTTAGATTTGAGCTTTCGTCGGACCATTCTCGCAGAAAAGCACCTGTACACATCTCTACAGAATCCGTTGACAGACAAAGACGATGATAATTGGGGAGCATCCCATTGGTGCATCCGTAGCGAAGCCACGCCCCATCAGCGCGTCGGCCAATAGCATCATCGGGCACAGATCTCGAGCGTTATCTAGTTGATCTGCCGTCTCGCTTGGCACATTCTACCGCTATTTTCAGGATCGTAAAGGCTATATGCTGAAAATATCTGTAGATACCATTCGCTTCACGCTTTTCTATACTTTATCGATCAAATGAAAATGGCTTTGTAAGATACGATACAAAACCATTTGTAAAGTCTCAAATAGTCTATACACTCATTTTAAGAATATAAACCAGCCACATTGTTCACAATAGTAGATATTAGTTTTCATAACACGTGCCTGGAAGCATAATATTTGCGTGTAATAGACTTCTTGTAAGCTCCCAATAAATTTAAAATTGTTTTGAAGTGTGCGAATGGGCGCCATAGTATAGAATTCGATACGATAAGACGGAAAGATTGCTGGGTTGGTTTGTTTTCTTAATCGGCGCCTCGTTATGACCACTGGAAGTAGAGCCTCCACGCCCCGCTGCTTTTGTTATGAAAAGCCAAGATACGACCGTTCAGGTGATATGTCAGAGGTCTCGGTTACCTGGACGCGTTACCAATGATTTGTTATAAGCGCTGTCGATAACTGAAGGACTATTGTTTGTAGGCCCTGCATGTAAATATATTGTTATTCGAATTGTTGGTGGGACATCAATTTTATGGGACATTTCATTGTGATTTGGAATGTAATAAAACTGACTGAATGAAGCAGGATGCAGTAACTTTTTTTTATTAAAAAACGTCTTTATATGATGTCATTTCATAGTCAGATTCTTAATATAATCTATACCTACCTGTACTCTAAGTTTTTTTGTATTTTAAACTAGTAAACCAATATTAGAACAATTAAATTGAAAAAAATGTATAGATCCCTGGTACTAATTAAATCGAGCACAACAAAAGTGGGACAAAAGAATAACAGATGTTAAATTAACATCGAGTTATCCAAATATTGGTAACACTTTTCAATTGAAAAGCCCGAGTATTTCAGTAACCTTGTGTGAGAGAGAGAGAGGGGTGCGAGGGGTGGGGGGCGGGGCGCGGGGTACGGGGTAGGGTGAGGGTATGTGATTTGGGATTCTAGGGATGAGCTTGCTCTCGCTTCCTCTCGCTACTCTGGCACCGTTGGCCGCGGCCGTCACACCTATCTGCCGTCGGCACCGCATTGTCACGCACGATACACACGCGACTAGTCACATCACTATTAATTTACTATTACATTGTGTGGTGTCATAAACCTGTGTTTATTTTTTTTAATTTTCAAAATCAGTGGTCCAGATTTATCTTAAGTTTAATTCATGTAAAGGTTTATTCACAATTTGTGCTGGATCATGAACTATATTCCAAAATGTTAAACTTTTCCAATATGCTGAATGTTGACACGGAAATGAAAATGAAGATGACGGGTGAGTACTTGTAAGGGGTTAAATTTTTCTATCATTTGCATTTTTATCAACCTAGGAGATGCATGATTGGAATATTAGCTACGGCATTTGGTATTTATGGAAGGTTACTACTGTATAAAAGCTAAATAAAAAAACATTCCTAGTTTATAGTACCGATTTTTTTAATAGGTTGAGCCTTGGTTTTCGGTAGTAAAATTCCAAAAGTTTATTAGTCCTCCTTATATTGTGAAAATGGTCGCGGAAAAATGGAGCTTTGTATACATGTCTCTTTCACGGAAAAAAATTAAAGATACATTTTGTAATTTTAAAACTACTATCCTATATCAGATAAAAAAGTTTTATATAAATTACCAACTATTTGTTAAATTGTAGAGTTTTCGTCAGAAAATATATTTCTGAAAATTCTTTATTTTTTTTAAGATTTTTGTAACATTTCAAAAGTTATGAGTCGGGCGGAATTTGAACCCGAGACCTTCCCCTTGACAGGGGATGGATTAAAAAAAAAACAAGATTTTATAATATTTGTAACAACTTAGGTAGTTGTTTATTAGGTAAATTTTTAGATGTAATTAAAATCTTCTTATCAGCATCATAAACCTTATTAATTTACTACTCGTATAACATTAAATAATAACAGTAATAAAAAGTATAAAATTTAATCTATTACATAAAAAACGTAAATTTAATTTCTATCAACTTGATGCGGATTTCATACTCACAGAGCAAGAATATTAATGCTCTTGATAATTATGATCCGTTATTTTTAGCCGTTAGCCGTTAGTTCCGGTTCAGTTTTGGAAAAAGAGAACACTTATTTTATTTTACGTTTACAATGAGTTTGTTTTATATTAAAAAAAATATGATCCCTTTCTCTTATCTAAGTTCTTACTAATTATTATTTTCCCAGTGGCTTTTTTTCTTTTAACTCTAAAACAGTGGATGGTTCTAAAATTACCCCAGAACACGGCTGATAAACAATTTATAAAAACTTTAAACAAGTCCACCTTAAAGAAGCCCTTCGAAGATTACAATATTATTAAGATTACAATATATTACAATAAGGTTTCTTTAAAATGTTATCTAATGGATAAATCTATTAAGTGTGTGCGAAAAAGACCCAAAAGATCCCAAAACGATTGATTGTTTGATGTTTAACCGCAACTAGTTCGAGAAGAGTGTGAACTATTGAAAATCGCCGACGGACTCACATTTTGGTCTATTTAAACAAACTTGTTTATTTAATGAATTATTTGTTTGTTTTATTTTTAAAGATTCAAAAACTTGTTTACAAGACACAAGTGTGATATTATAATATAGCTTTTTTGCTCTGTGGTTAATTTTGCTATTATTTTTGATTCTCCAAGGAAGCTCTCAAACGGCTATCATGGAATTTGACTCAACATTTTTTGTTAACTTTTTTATCGCGACATTGCATGATTACGAGGTCTGGTAGGTATTTAAAGCAAAGGATATCAACGTAGGTAATTGTGGGTTTCAACTTCATATCCTTATTTTATAAAATACTAATTAATAACTACCAAATATGGTACCTTTTGAAGGTACTACGTACGCACGGTACATAGCTGACTACATAGTACCGTTACGAAGAAAAAAAAATCCTTCTACGTAGCTGGTTACGAAACTTGGTTACATAAACGCACTAAAGGAATCTGAGAATCTCCGTAGAACCTCTTCGTCATATGCATCAGATTTTTGTATTTAGACTCCAGTTCTGCAAATCGATGAACCAAATACCTACTCCAAACTTTAAAAAGAGATTCTTCAAAACTGATTTTCAGAATCGATTCACAACTCGCACAGAGCTGACGAATATCCTCACAAATTGAAGACAGTATCACCACTTTTCATCAAATATAACTAAGATATGAACAATCCACTGAGAACAAACATTTGTGTGTAACAAACATAGATGTTTGTTCTATGTCTGGGTGTTACTATGTATTATAAGTATGTATTTACAAATAAAAAAGTATATAAGTATTATATCAGCATCTAGTTCCCATATTACAAGCTTTGCTTAGTTTGGGACTAGAGAGCGTCGTGTGAAATGTCCATGAATGTTTATTTATTTAATTATTTATTTATCCCAGCTTTCGTACAAAAAAACCACATCCAAATCGGAACACTACTTTTAGAGCTACGAAGCCATAGACAAACAGATAGACGCTTATTATAAACAAAACAATGTCAAGTTACGGATGTAACTTACGAAAGATTTTGTAATTTTGTTGGATTACATCACAAGCCGGGGGCGATCAGAGACTAACCAGATTTGAATACCCACCCATTAACTAACTAATGTTAGAAAGTGCAGGTTTCCTCGAATGTGGTATTGTCTCGAACAAAATGAACTCCGACTGAAGTTTTGATGAGATGAGGCGTGCAAACTGTACGCCTTGTTAGCGAGTCAAACCATCCGAAGGTATTTTAAATCTTACGCTAAAGCCACATGAGTTATTATTGAAGGGTTAATGGTGGCTTTTGTAACGTTTATTATTATTTTATGAGTCGACATAAGCCGGGCCGTGAACTGTCGGTGACAGAGTAAAACGCATATTGTCAGTCACCGTGTCTAAGTGGTGAAATCGACTTTCAGTGGGGTCTCAGGGAACAAAATATCATGCAGCAAATGTTCATAATTTCTCTTATTTAAAAATCATCTGTACTTGAATACCTATTAATAATTGAATAATATAAAACTATTGCAATTATTGCAATAGTCGTGAAAAAGTTACTCGAGTATCTACGGTTAGCGATGTGATAATCTAAAAGTAAAAACAAAGTACAGATTTTATTAGTGACATTATCATATTAGCATTTCGCCTAGGATTTTTTTTCATTTATTCATTATCATTTATTCACAGAACGTATATCGTAACAATATTCATTATATCAGATACTATCAGAATCTAATGAAGAATCTAATCACTAGTGAATAAAACTTTGTTTTCAGTTTTGATAATTCGATGAAAAAAAACTAGTTCTGAGAAGTTAAATTGTTTTTGCGTGCGGTGTTCTCATCTAGAAAGTCTTACACTCGCATAATGTTTCTTTTTTATAATACTGTATTTATTTCCTAGTGTAACGTCTATTTTTGAGAAACTAAATAAAAAAAAATGGAAACCGATTATAGCAGTCTCTCTAGATCCATAAACCGCTACATACCGGCTCTATGCCAGTTTCTGTCCACTTCGTTCTTATTTTAAATCTGGCGCGAATTTCTACAGAAACCAGAGATTTAACGACAACTCGTCCGCATTGTCCACGCACGGAGTCTCGTCCAAAAGCGTCCGACGGACCTTGCGATGCTTTATTTGAATATGGAATTATCATTTTTACATTTTTATTGCGTTTTGAAATTATGCATGATGCTAAAGGAATGTAAAAAATCGCGACAGGTGAACCAGCGTAGCAACAGTGCGTGAAAAGGAACGTAGTTCATTCAAAGATTGAATAGACACGTTCACGCACATCCTGCGCATTGAGTCGTTGCACTTTTGTTATGCTAAGGAGTTATCATTTCTTTTAAGCAGTCTATCAAGCGTCTAATTTTTATGGCTTTTTTGAATGCCACGTGCTGAAGAAGACTTATGGACAAGATAGGGGTTGTTTTAACAAGTATATTAGTCGTAATGGGGTGGGTATGATTTATGGAGTGTCTCTTTCAGCTGTATTTGCCTGGGGGTCGTTTATTGATGACACGCGTGCATCGCGTTTGTTAAATGAATTTGTTTCCTTCGCTATACACGTTATGGTGTTTGTCTTTTGTCATAAATCTTGTTCAAACATATTTTTTATGTTGCTAATGAATTGCATCATCTTCTCTAAATGCAGCTCTACAGGGTTGAGTTATCTATTAAATATGAATTTTTATCATTATCAAAAGTAATCTTTATTCAATGTGAGCGATAGTGAGAATCAGCATACTATTAATTTACGCATAAATAATCAAATGATTATTTAACAGAAAAGATAAACTTTTATATGCTTTAAAAGACAGTTATTATACAATAAAAATAAATAAATAACAGCAATTATAAAAACACTAAATAATAAAGGCTTATAAGCCGACGAAGCCACAACAGCCCGTCTGACGCTTTTGGAATGCAATTTAAAAACAAAACGATTTTTTTTTACAATAAAACAAGCAGATATCACCATTTGCATTCTGCTGTGGGATTGATGAGAGACAAGAGACAAACGGAAGCGCTTTGTGTGAACCGGAAATCAGACATAATGCGCAGGCTTCTTCATTTTATGCTTTTTGCGGGGTTCAAAAATGCCAGACAGATCAGGTGCACTAATAAAAGCTAAATAATAAACAGATGAATGTAAATAGGTTATTAATATAAGGGAGGTACCTATGGTGAATCTTAATTAGATAGGTCAAAAATGTTGAATAATTTGACTTTCGTACATGTAGAACATGTTGCATTACTTAATTTTTATATGACACTATCTAACTTTTAATCACAGATAATTGTTGCGTTATAAAAGTATTATTCAAATCATCAATCAATTTTTATTTTTCCGGCTAAAATATAATAGATAATTATTACGTCAGTCTAAGTCCAATTCAGATACGATATCTGTGTAGAGCATTATTATATTTGTATTATAACAGTGTCTGTTTGTTAACAGCAGCGGACAGTCAAGAGTCCGTCAGTCCACCGCCGAGTCCCACAGACTCCGTTACCTCAGAATCTACGCCCACCCTAGTTCACATCAAGCAGGAGACCATGCCTCCTGGAACTGACGTCAAGGAATACTATGGTGCTATAGACTTCAATCTATCAGACACATACCTATCGCCAAACTTCCCGGACTATAGAAGATTGCACAGGCCACTGGACTGGACGAACCAAGGTCTCGATTTGAAGAGTCCAAAGGATGATGTGAAAAAAGACGATCCAAAAGACAATGATGCAGGAGATTTGTGTTTACCGATTGAGTTGATTTATAAAAATAGTGGGATATTCGCGAGAGTGAACATCGCTACTGGAAACAAGTACGGGCCGTTTGAAGGGAAATGGGAGCCGCAGCCGCTGGACAGAAGATACGCTTGGGAGGTAAGTTATTATATTACTGATGACAAGACCCTCGTTCTCGGTTTAGGGTTAAAAATCAATTAGTTATGAATGAACCACTTGTAGCCAAGTGCGTATGGGTGTCAAAGAGAATAAGTTATGGGCAAAATTGGAAGTCTGTCAGGGATGCAATAAACCGTGCATTTTATTGGATGTCTCAAGTAGCAAGGACCTTTTCACGTCATTATTTTAACTAACGAGTTAAGTGAGATGGCTGTTTGATTGAAATGAGCAACGATAATCTTTTTAAAATGTTTTGGGATACAAAATACTCTCATTCTTGTTACGTTACTGTTCTTTGAATAATGAAATCAGTGTTTTGAAATCATTTTTCATCATTTCATCATTTTTCATCATTTCAATCAGCGCCGAACATTTTTAAATTTTTGAAGAATATATTAGAATTTTTTTAATTGTTCCAAACCTACAAGTGTCTGATTTAATGTCGATTTAATAAATTCAATAGACCCTCATCTCATTTTGCGCGACCAAGATGCTGAAGCGATATCTCTAAGAGATCACCTTTGAATGCGTGTAGAGGGTGTGGCGTTATCTCGTCGGAAACGGAAGTGGATTGTCTACTAGCCTGTACGCGAATTCGAAAGTATCTGATTACTAGTGAAGTCTGCAAAGATGTACAGTGAACCACTAAACGCCAATGTGACGTTTTACACACCCACTCTCAAATAACTCGTCTTTCATAGATAAATAAAAAAACACTGCATAAATAAAAATGTGCTATGTGATGAACCAAAATATTTTAACGTGAACGGAATCACTACGCTAAAAAACAAGCGTTACCTATTCTACGTCTGCGGTTAGCAATGGCTTTGGCATTATAAACATCTACTGACTACCTACCACCTTAAGGTGAGGCCTTCAGTTCTTGTAACAAGTGGAACGCCTGCTAAATCGTCAATTTGGCAAGACACGGTATTGTAAATGAAATATCATCCCACAAAATTGCCCATTTCGCTATTTCAATACACCGGACGTCGCGTTGGACATCCGAACAAAGCTGAGATGCGCAAACGCATATCAGATGGCCTAGTTGGTGTCATGTTGCAATCAAAGTAGTGAATCCACTATTGTCCGATGGCTACGTAGTTACTTGCTACTACCGGCACCAATAATCATCAGTGTTTGCATGACAGATAGTCTTGTCATGCGTGTAACATGACAGTAGGTAGGTACATTAACTTTGTAGTTAAATGCTAGTAGCTTCATTCAAAATCGAAAAGTGTTAGAAATAAGTATACTGAATTAGGTGAATAGCACACTTCAAAATAATGGGTAAAGATAGGTGTCGCATATCTGCTAACAGTTACTTATCTTCGCTAAATAGATGAGAGAACGCTATGGTTTTTATTTATCTGTGCTTATCAATATACGATAACGTGTAAACCTTCAAAATAAACATAAATAATCATCAATCCACGGACAATATTTAGAGTTCCGTACCTAAAAGAAACCTTTATTTAGTCTCTTTCATTAAAAAAATAATGATTTCGACAGAGTCTGTTTCTTTATCACGGAGCCGAGAATATTCAACTCTTACATCTTAAAGATTTTTAGCTAATAATAAATTTCCAAATTTTTTTATAACCCTAAATCTCGAATTTTTCGTCAACTTTTTACGCGCTCCAAAATCCAGTAAGTTTGATCAAGGTTTTATCACAACCGTATGACATATTGCTTAGTGACTTTAACTGTACGTGTTGGTGAGGTAAAGGTGCCAATTGTGACCACATCATTAGAACAACGTCGACCAAACTTCCGATTCACTGACCTTTAGGTCCTTTGATGCTTTGTAACCTTGTAATGGTAGAACTAATAGGTGAAGCAATGCGGCATAATCCAGCTTAGTGGGCATGCACTTGCCAAATAACACATTGGACATTGATCTTTACATCTTGAAGAATATGCGGCGTCAGTCGACATTTTTTTTTTTTAGAATATACGCAAACACATGTCTGTTTTTTTTATCACGTACTTTTTATGTTGATTGATGTCTTTTTAGATATCAATTAGAGTAGGTACAATTTAACTTTTAGTATTTTATTATTGGTTATAGGAAATACAATTTTTATTCACAGTGCTGGGTTTTGTAACCAGCTATCTGATTTACGGTGCTTTTTTACGGGTTGAATAAAAAATGGGATTTTTGTTAAAAAAACTAAAATTGCAAAAGGGTTGCAAGTTCACATGTCGTCGTAAACTCAAAGGGGTTGCTTTGTTCAATCAGATACGGTTACATTATCTAACCACCGTTCCCCAAAACGCAGATATCTCAATAATCTTCAAAAACCGGATTCAGTACGGGTAATCAAAGAAAATAAAAAAAGTTTATTCTTTACGCATCCCGTGTCAAAGGTTTCGCGTATAAACTCTAATTTCGATTTAGGCGTGACCCCCGTCAACAATTTTTTATAAAATTTACGCTTTTTTAACCAAAAAAGACGGTAAATTGGACAAAGAGAGATGTCACCGTATTCATACTTTTTAAATGAAAACTTGATTGGCAACATTTTCGATAAAATCTCTTGAAACGTATCTTTTGAATTCTTTATTTGTCAATGCAGCTTTTTATTCGATTACCACTCAAGGAGATGTGCAAATAAGTTTCTCACAAGAATTAAATAAAAATGACAGTTTAAAATTATGTTTAAAAATCGTCATTTAAAAATATGCAATAAAATTCAAATTAAATTTGCCTATCCGAGTTAAATAAATCCAGTTATATTATAATAAGGCATAAATGAACTTATTTATTTATCCTAATATTACTCATCTCAGAGTTATGAATTTTTAATGGATATAAAACTGGCTTATTACAAAAGAATCATCAAAAATTGCTACATCAAATGTCAATCATACGTCCTATCATTATTATTTATTTGAGCAATAATTGTAAAGGGGAATTGATGCGAATTGGCACATCGTAATGGATATTACTAATTATTTTATTCTGAAATTTTAAATTAAAAAAATACAATTTTGCATCGCTGTTTGCTTTGTTTGAGCGAATGAATAATTTATGACGATTGACTGTTCATTGGGAAGCGTTCGTTTGGGAGTAATATGTTAATGGATTTTATATTAAACTGGGAATCGAATTATATTGTTTCATCATTAACCTAGCATCGATATAAAAAATTAAAAATAAAAGTCCCAAAATAAAAAAATTCTGGCAAGTACTTTCATTTGCCATAATATTTTAGCATAATTGAAATATATAAATTACGCTATGTACTCCGACCTCTCACTGGGCGAGAGGGGATAAATTAAAAACGTTTGTAAGCCATTATTTGAAAAGCTCTTTTGATTGAATTTAATTTTCAAGCGCTAATTTAAGCTATTCATCACCCAGTAGTGCCAAGTCCGTTGCATTACTGTCAAAATATCTGTCATATTCGTGTGACATCCTTTCAGCTCTGGTCACCCCCTTTGGAAAAGGATTAGTGATACACACGACCCTATTACATCTTCATTATGGTAGGCGGCTGTCATACCCCATGGATTGCAGTAATAACAATAAAAAATATTATTGTATTGTGTTTTGCCACCGTTGATAATATTTATACGATGCGCGTATGATCTCCGTTTACAAAGAACGCGCAGATGGGTGATGTGGGCTAGTGTACACTGCGGGACAAATAAATATGTAACTTAAAATACAATACGTATTTTAAGTTATTTATTTGTCCCGCAGTATCAATCAATAAATTTAAACGCAAAATGAATTTGAGTACCTAACTAGTTTCTGGTTAGCTACGTTTTTAAGTCATCATCATCATTTCCCTGCCCTTATCCCGCGCTAGGCGGGGTCGGCACAACATTTCTTGTTCTTCCACTCGCTCCTATCATTCGTCAACTCAGAATCTACTTCTCTCACATTCATATCCTCTTTCACACAATCCAACCACTTCTTCTTCGGCCTTCTTCTACCTGCGTACCCAGTCACACTCATATTCATAACTTTTTTCGTGATGTGACTTTCATCCCTCCTCATTACGTGTCCATACCATGCTAATCCAGCACTCTTCACCTTTTCAACAACAGGCGCCAGTTTCAAACTTCCCCTGATATACTCATTCCTTATCTTGTCTAACCTCGTCACTCCACACATCCATCGCATCTCAGTAGCATGCACTCTCCTTTCATCCGTCTTCTTCGTTGCCCAACACTGATCCATACATCGCGACAGCTTTATAAGTACATTATAGCTACGTTTTTAAGTATGCTAATTATATTTGTGTAATTTTATCAACTTATAAATTATAAAATAAATATACCCAGTGATAATAAGAGACTAATATTCAAAATAATAATAAAATTTAAACGATTATAAGCCAGAACAATAACAAAATAACCTAAAAACACTACTGTTGTTTTGTCCCGCAGTGTAACATATCGCAATCCTCAAATCAATGTCAATGCTACGATCAAACAGTCTGCTGTCAACATGACACCCGGTCAATATGACACCACAAATGTTATCAATGTGTTATCTATCACTATCATTGTTACTTTCTTCTTTTTACTTCAGTTATATTGTTAGATATTGTTGTTATGTACCTACTTTATTTCATTATTACTTTATCTAACTAGGAAGATATCGAGCTCTCTTAGATAAGTTCTATTTTGTCCTTGATTTTCATAATTTTTATTAATTATTCAAAAACATTTTAATATTTTATTTTAAAGTATTCTATCAGCATCTAGTTCCCATATTACAAGCTTTGCTTAGTTTGGGACTAGAGGGCGTCGTGTGAAATGTCCATGAATATTTACTTATTTTATTTTTTATTTATTTATATATTGAATAACTCGTTTTGTATTAATATAATTTTTCAATCGATATTTTTATGCATAAAAAGTTATGTGAAAATAACATCCAATTTTATTGAGTTATGACTGGTTCGTCATAGTCTCTTCTTTCTTCTTTGCGCGTCTATGGTATGGACCACTAGACGAAGTTCGAGTAGAACTTCGCCACCTTTACCCCCTCGTCTGTGGCATCTATGGGGTCATCCCTTGTGTAGGTGTTAGGGCACAAGGGGCAAACGAGCAAATGGTACAATAAATAATAAATAATGGTATGGTAATGGTTTCTCATAGTACATAGACCAATTCACTTTAAAATACCGATGGTTTCGTTTTACTATGATTGATAAGAATGTTGTCATAAACTCAGTAGCTCCCCAAACAGAGGGTTAATATTATTATTAACAAGCACTTATCAGTTAATCTTACACCGTTGCACAATAGCAGCTAATCCGGGCGTGATAGAAATTTATCTTTTCGATATTTTATCTTCGGAATATAGTCATTGTCACTACGGCTTCCCCTCGATTGAAATCGTAACAATATTTAGGGTGTTTTATCTCTATCATTTCAGTGGTTTCGCGTATTTTTTACGGATGATGCGATAGATAAATCAATAATATACTTATTCTTTAAATGCTTTTTTCTTAAAGAGTTCTCGTTGGTTATTTGAGTAGTCACACACAGTTTCTTTTGCTGCAATATTTTTCCCAGCAAATTCGCAAAACAGTGCGGGCGTGCACAGTGGGGCAATATTTCATCTGAGCTGGCCAGAACAATAATAGCTTGCGGAGTCGAAGCCACGGCACGTTCGAGCCACAATGTTACCAGCCACCATTTTACGCTGACCCCTTCTCTCTTTCCAGATCTATAAAAACTACAGGTGCTGCGAGAAATCGTTGGATTGTGGACGGTCTTTCTTGACTGGTGGATGGTACCATCGCCAGCATCCGCGTAGACAAAATAACAAAATACCCCGAAAGCAACGCCATACCACCGGTTATTGGGTTAGGTTATTGCTGTTTACACCTACATCGACAGATTGTTGATGCGTCAGTAGCCAAGTTGTTTGACGCCATCTCAGTTCTATTTTGAATGAGGACAATGTTTTTGCGACTGCAAGAAAACAAGTGTGCAACAACAGCAACTATAGATTCTATAGATTTTCAGTTTTCATTGCAACAATGTAACTTACACGTGTACGATATTCCATTTGTCTTTTGTCAAAAATATTATTTTACTTACAATTTATAGTCGAAAGTGTATTATTTCATGCTTCTGCGTAGTAAAATGAGAAACCAAATCGTTTTTCCCATCTTTAAAATAGTTTAAATGTAGGATAGAAACTTGTTTTCAAAAGTATCACCACAAGTAGTAATAATTTCACGCTATCTAAATCCACAACCCCAACTTGCCCTACATTCGCCACTAAAAACGGCAGCAGTGGAAAAAAAATGGTTTGAAATAACCGAATAATCCTATTGTCACCGTGACGAAGCAGCGGTGTCTTTGTCACTGCAGTATTTCTTTTTTTAGTGTAATCTTCAACTTAATCCGTTTTAACGCGTACAGATGTGAGCTCTTCGAATGATTCGCTCTGGTTCCCAAAGAATTGTCGATATGTGAGCATCAACGTTTATGACTAATAATTTATAAGTTAAAAAACTGGAAAAACCGACTTCAATTCGACTACCAGCTTCATCATCAGATGATGATGATGATGATGACAGTTCATTGGGAATGTTCTAGTCACTATAAACACCACATAAAAGCCACAGGAAAGCAAAATACTCAATTTCGTGCACGTGGTTGGTTTGATTCTTTAGAGGAACTACTGGTGGGTTTTTGCTTTTCTCCAATTAAATGCGATTTGAATGTACAAACTGGGTTTATTGACAAATTTAGACAAATGTAAAAATTTCGGTGTGCACCACAAAGGTCATCGTTGCTAGCAGTAAAATGGTAGGCGCTACGCCGCAACTTGTCAGTTGTCATATTGCATCGTTGCTAGCAGTAAAATAGTAGGCGCTGCGCCGCGCCGGGCATATTTTTTTCAGTTATTTCTTTTTATAACCCAAACTACTCAACCGATTTTGATGAAAATAAAATGGGACCAATCTGGAAGTATATCCTTTCAGATAAAAAAAGAATTTTTGAAATTGGTTCATAAATGACGGAGTTCTGAGGTAACAAACATTAAAAAAAATAAAAAAAAAAAACATACAACCGAATTGAGAACCTCCTCCTTTTTTGAAGTCGGTTAAAAAGGTAACGAATCTTCATAAGATATAATATTCATCTGAGTAAAATATCATTATCTATACGGTAAATCGATTTTTTTGGTAACGCATAATGTTACAAGGTGACACTAAACACTTTCCTCCAAGATTCACCGGAAGATTTACTTATATTAATTTGGCAAAATGATTTGGTTTCAAAATTATGTCAAATGAAAATCTGAACCCAATATGTTATGTTATGCATATATCCTATATTCATAAAAATAATTATATATGTATATTCATCTACCTGAAACAAACCTCACAAAAAATAGTATTTGCTTTCACTTTATTATGATATGACCAACATAATGTTATTTTACAACAAAACCAACCAAATACAATCGGGTGCATTGATTGTTCACCGATCATTTAACAAACTATAGTCCGTTCTTTGTCAATGGGGTGCTTTTAATACCGTATCAATAGGACATCTTATACATACACCTACGACAAAAAAACCATTGGATTATGATCCTTATTTCGTCGAGAATAAGGTTCAATCTCGTCACTTTTATAACAAACTGCAAGTTTTTTTTGCGCAATGATAGCTGCAGTTCGTGAATATTTCCGTGCGTCAGGAATTAGAGCGTTTTGTCTCCCATTTAATGGTCAAAACGTGACCGTGTAAGGTGTCCCTAATTTCTCAATAAGTTCAGGATAATGTGACAAAGATGAACGGTGCTATTGAAAGTTCACGGTTAATTTATGGCGGCAGATATGAGCGAAAAGGTTGGTGACATGTAAGGACTAATCCTTGATAAGTTATTATCGATCATCTTTTATTTTATTCCGTTTATGATTGTCACTGCTTCCTCTCATTTCTTGATTTCAGTACTGCTTTCAATATCGTTGACTTGGACCTACATCTGGATGTAGGCTGCAAATCTTTAGTAGTTTTTGCTGGTTTTGTAGTTAGGTATTACAGGCACTTAATAAGAGATCGGAAGTGTATTCACGTTATAAACACTCTTTTTGAGCAATCGTATTAACAGAGTCCCTCAAGGTGATATCTTATCTCCACTCTTCTTTCTACTATGCTCTTTGGTACTTTTATTGATTTCAACCTATTACAAAATTTGTACTAGCTCGTAATAACACTAGGTATCTATTATCATAATTCAAACAATAGCTAATTCGATGTTAATTAATTCCACATCTCATATTCTAATTAGTAAATTAAAAAAAGTATGTATGTATTCTATCAGCATCTAGTTCCCATATTACAAGCTTTGCTTAGTTTGGGACTAGAGGGCGTTGTGTGAAATGTCTATGAATATTTATATTTATTTATATCTAATAATAGTGAGTAATAGTTTAATTGAGTTTATTAAAATTCGTATGTTAATAGGTATTAGAATTCAAATCCTCTGTTATAATTTTGTGATAGACTTTACAGATAGTAGGTACTTAATAAAAACCATGACGGAGCACGTGCTTGTAATAATTAATTATATTATTATACCAACCTACATAAATTAAATTAATATTTTTCCTTCATATTAAGTTTAGGTAACTAATTCAGTATAAATAAACATCCGGAAACATCGTCTACGAACAGACAGTATCTAATCACATCGGAAAACAAAGGAAGTGACTGAAAACGCAAAAAAGCTCGGAAATAAAAGTGCGGCTCAGATAGGTTCAGGAAGCAATGCCTTTCGCTGAACTGATAAGCAGACAAGTCGAGGAAATGTCGGTAGTCAAGAAAGATTTATGAAAAAACATAGGGGCCTTCTACACAATCTTGAAAAGGAAGCACAGTGTAATCCGTCGGAAACACGCTCGGAAGTATTTGCTTATGCGGTAATTTGTTTTGGTTTGGGATAAAAGGGAGAATTGATTTAAATTGCCTTATACACATTATGATCGCGAATACAGATACTTAGACAAAACTAATAAAACTAATTTGCCAAAATAGTGATGCAATGCAACATGATTTAAATTTGACTTGAATATCGACTTTTTATATAACCGCGCAGGGTAAAAAAGAAGGATATAACTATTACAATAAAATGAAACATGTCATGAAATCAGTCCTAATTTTGATAAATTACTTAATAAGAAAAACAAATCAGACTTGTAGATTCGTGCGCTGAAACTAAATCTTACAGGTCTTTTACTATGAACTACTAAAATTACAGTATAAATATAAAAGTATTTGTATAGTAGGGTAACTGCATAGTCCAATTTGGCGCAGGCGTGCGGGCCCCGGTAAATAACTGCTCAAATTGTTATCTTGTGAAACGAGACGTGTGATTCGGGCAACGACGCGTGATCACCGCAAGCTGGAAACGCTCTTCAGTTGCCACTAGGGATGGGAAAACATTTTTTCTGTCGATAAATTAAAAAAATATTAATTATTTCCGAACACTTACAATTTAGATGTTTTCAAGAGACGAGTGAATAGGTTTCTTCTAAGCAAATGTGACACATCATCGACCGCATCATTATTTAACAACAGATGAGATTGCGGTCAAACGTTTGTCTAAGTAGGTATAATGTAAAAATAATAATAAGCAGCAGTATAACGACAAGTACCTACTTAAGTTTATAAAGCTCTATCTCTCTAAAGCTTAGATATGGGATAAAATGTGAAGTTCACAGCCTAAAAAGACGCCTTGTGTCTATAGTACCATTCATTTGTACCATCAATGGTACAAGTGATACTACTGTGTCCTTAGTACCATCAATGGTACTACCGATACTAGCACGTGTCGCTAGTACCATTGCATCGAAAACATACAAAAAAATATATACACATATAACAGGCGTTTAATAGTAATAAATTAAAGCGCCTTATATATTATATATTATACTGATTTGTGGATCCGGCTATTGCATACAGGAGTGTCATGGGTGGTCTTGTTTACATTTACATTGTCAAAACAAATAGTTTAAGTGCAGATAATGTTATGCACCTGGATTCTTTAGACAGTTTGTATCAGCACTTTATAATCACGTTTTAGTGACTAACATTTTATCTGACGAATAGCGTTATTCCGGGTTGGTCGAATCCGGCCTGATATGTATTATACTTATTCGTCGTTAAATTATTAAAAACCGCAAAATATTTTGGGTCTACTTTAAACTCTTTTTTTTTAAATATTTTATTATGTTTTCACAAAAAAAAAACTATTCTATCGATATTTTTTCCACCCCTAAAATGTACAAAATGTAATTTTCAGTCGGCAACTCACGAACATTTGTAGCAATCCCGAGTATTCCGGGAAATTGCGATCTCTGAGCGCGAAATATGAATCTACCCGCTCGTTTTAATGCAACCTACGTTTTAATAATATGTATTTCAGCGCTCTAGAGCGGTTGTAGGGACATTAAATTGCGAAATCATTATAAAGTCTAGAAAAACGTGGTAGAAAGCGGCTCAAAACAAACGGCGTTTCTTAAAAACTTGAGGAATCGAACCTGTCCTAAGCGAAGAAGTTTAAAAAACCGGGAAAAACTTATTATTAATAGGTTTTTGTATTTTGATCTTACTAATTCATAAAGATTGAGTGAATCAAATTAATCACAGTATTGACCACATCTTTTTTCGATATTCTGTATCTATTTTCGGTTGAGATCCCTGTAATACCTACATATACCTACCTTATACGTTTTCTTTTTCTACACCACCGTCCTATAGCGTTCTGGTCAATCCAGTCCACCCAAAGGTTGTCTGGAAGAGATTGCTCTTAGTGATAAAGCCGCCTATTTTATTCCACTTCCGTTTATATGTTTCTCTCATTTTTTTATGTGGTGTGCAATAAAGTGTTATCTATCTAATTACTTAAATACGTTAACAGCTTGAAAAACTTATGGTAACTATTACACTATAGTCCATCTTCTTGGATATACACAACCAGTAGAGTACATAACACTGAACATACGTAGACATTTCTTCGGCAAACAGTATTGAGAATTTTTCAATTACCGATCTTCCACAATGGTCCTTCGGGTGGGGACAGAGTATAATTGCACAGAGCTATTACACCAAGGATTGATGTAACCTATCTGCATGATCTACGCCGTCATCAGTAAAGTGTCATCAGCACTCGCCCCCATATTTCAGGGTTGCCAACTAGGTAGTGTAGCAAGTGTCCACAATGCATCCTTGACCGGCCATCGATGACGGATTGCGAACATGTGCCGCCGGCACCCGCCGACTCATCGCCCGTGACTTGTTAGCTAGGGTTGTCAAATATCGAAAACTTGGTGTTCTGCAAGTCTGATTTGAGACTCAAGATTTTATGACACTTTTAATTCTATCGAGAAGTCTAGTACACACGCAAAGTTTCAAAATACGAGCCTTAATATAAACAGCATGGCTCATGACATGACCATTGTAATTACTTAACCCAAACTTAAAAATACAATATAAAATGATGAACAATAAAATCACTAACTTTTCTCTTGTAATGTTCGATATATTATATATTTTCGCTGGCATTAATATCTATGGTAATAATAAGAACAAAGCGGCTCTAAAAATGACAGGGAATATACCTAAGAAAATTTGTCTACAGTGCACAAATTGCGAAAATATAAGACGGTGATGTGCCACCCCTAAGACGAGGGTTGTAAGATAATTATCTTTTTTACGTAACGCACCCTGAAGTTTTAATAACGCGATAAATGCTGCGGAAGGCTTGCCACTGACGCAGAAGGAGGGTTTGCTTACTTCACTTGCTTCGTTTGATTAATACCATACTTGTTACGTCACTTTTATTGAACACCAGATGCTTTTTATATTTTTCGCGTAATTTTTCTTGCTTCCGCCATGATAAAGTGGGTATCGTGTTTTAATTTTACGCCAAATTAGGCGCCTCGTTTCTTTGACTGCTTGATACATCGCATCAGTTATTGAGTCATTTTCTTTGTTTAAAAAACCCGCACCCCTAGGTCGATAGATCATTTTTAAAGCATCTAATTTGACGATGAATGTAAACAAGGAACCCTCTTCTTTCTTCCTGGTATTCTTTGTAATATAGAGGCTTATTGAGTTATGATTATGACTCAATCGAATGTATGCAGAGGGAGGTTCAAGTGTGTACTGTTGTAGGTAAATTGTAGGTTTGAGTGGATCGACCCTAGTTTTGATAGCATGTTCAACGGACTTAATGCTCTGTTGTTTTTTAAAATGCTTGTTAAATTTATCAGAGTTTGATAGTGACTAGTAATTTAGTATTACAAACGCTAAGTAATATATTCTCTACAAAATATTTTTCTCATTTTAGACATAACATTCCCACCCACCTACTATCTGGAAAGTTTCAAAAACTAAGTCTCGCTCATTCTAATATCATTCAATGTTTTTTTTCATGTTAATCAACTAAAAAGCTTCGTTTGAAGCTCTCGTACTTATTAAAACTTTATACCTAGACTTCCTTAGATTAAAGTGCAAAAAAATTATATTGCTCTGACGACTCTACCCAACTTTAAATTTTTAATTGCTGAAAAATTCACATATATATTTTTCAGACCATAAAACTTATTATTAATTTAAAATAATTTTATAATACGTAACCTGATAAATGACAATGGAATTAAAATCATCCCTGTGCTAAATAGGGTGGTTTCAGAATTAATGAGCTGGGTGCAACACGTCTGGGACAGAGGCTAATAGCGCCACCTATCACGAACCCGCAGTGTTCACGTTACCACACTATCTGTTGCCGTCACGTGCTACTAGATGGCGTTTACACCTGCGCGTAAAATAAATTACTTACAATACAATCAAACCAACCTAAAACTTTTTTGTACTCAATGAAACTACAATTATATTTTTTATATAAATTTATCTAAATTTATTAATCTTAAGATTGTATAACTAATAGCATAACTTGAATTGAAAAAGCTCCGTCTCAAGCTTCAAAAGTTGCGTCTTTGCGTTATCGTTCCTTGCCATGAACGAGGGCTTTCAAAGTTCCACGGTTTTTTACTAGGTGGCGCTTTTTTAAAGTTTGATAACTGGTTTTATTTTACAGGTTCTAGGGAAGAATGGAGTTCGAGGCTGGCTTGATGCATCTGATGAGAAGACAAATTGGCTGAAGCTAGTGCGATCCACCAACTATCCTGAAGATGTCAACGTGCAGCATTTGTTGATCAATGGCCAAGTAGGTTTTTTTTTATCTGAGTTACATTTATCTGGTCACAATCGGTACAGTCAGCATTAGAAGTAGGAGGATTACTTTTTCAGAATTTCAAAATGTTTAATTATGGCTAACTATTCTCTTTAACCAGAGTTGAATAAAGTAAAATGTAGCGTTACTTACTGGTCGTCCTGTCTTAAAACATTTTTAAAACTTTTTCTCATCATCATTTACTTACTATTAATTGACTCTACCAAGACTCTACAATATTATAAAAATGATTGTAAAATATTATGACTCTATAATCTCTACACGATTCATTTTTTTTTTCTAACAACATGTAGGATCTTCTTTTATAATGATGTTGAATATCTAAGCACAATTTTGACTCATTTAATTTTAAAACCTCATTTGACATCATGGACTACATCGTTGGGATCACAAAAAGTCGGTGGATATGGATACCTAGAGAATGCTCAAAATCATTATTTCTGAAAACATAATGCGGTAATCGTAGCAGTGGATGTCTACCAGATAATGCTGGTAGAACCATTATCAAATGATGACGACGAAAAAAAATCACAATCTAAAAAAAAATAGCGTCCACAATCAAATCCCGATACCCTCGTCATTGTATGTAATACTACCCCAATAAAATTTGAATGTGGAACGTTGGGTAGGTACTTCCGGTGGCAGAAAATCGGTGTTCTGAACAACTGTGACCCGCTTCCGGTCAATTGGAGGGGAGCTGACAGATGCGACGATTAGATTCACGTATTTGTGGGTTAAAAGCTATTTGATTTTTAGCACATAAGCAAACTATGTTAATTTTAGTTTAATATTTACATTTTACTAATATTTAAATCTGTTTAGTCTTTGTAATGACTTTACAGAAGGAGTTACTAGTCATGTTGTATAAAATGTGGCATTTTTTTTAAAATAGGTAATGAAGTAGTGAAAAATAAGAGTTTGAAAACGGTAGTGAATACGAGTCAATCGGGATTCAAACCTGCGACCTTCCCTTTGACAAGGGGGGTAGTACCAATAATTATTTACCGATTCGTAAAAAAAAATTAAATAAAAATTAATTAATTTTAATTAAAAAAAATTATCAAAAAAGTTTTTAAAAAGATGCGATTAAAACTTGCAATGCCGTCACTTTCAGGTGTGGTACAAAGTGACCCGTTGGATCCCAGCTGGCCAGGAACTGCTATTGGGACCGAGGACTGCCCTGCCGCTGTTAGATGTCGCTGGTCTACAGTCAGGTGCTCTACCAAGCAGTAAGTCACATTTTTATGGTTTTTAGTCACAAATTGTATTTGTAACAGAAATCACTATGGGTAAGTATTGTATTACGAAAACTTACCATTTAAAAACTAATCAATATAAGAAAAACCCACGATTTTTTAAAATATAGTTTTCGTGAATGTGCCCAATAAGGGACAATGGGCAATGTATGAAGCCGGGTCCAAAATGTCCACCTCTGACGAGACTATTACCACTGAATAGCTCGCTAAGTATGTATGAAGTAACTTTCGCTAAGATCATCAAAAAATGTAGAATGAGAAATATACTTAAGTACCTATATACATAATTTTTTTTTTGCATCCGGTTACTTATGTTATGTAAATTAAAATAACAAAAAAAATTATCGCAAAGCAATCATCATCATCAACCTAAAGCAAAGCAAAGTAGTGTAGTAATTCATCAGGTACTATTTTTCTACACATACCTACTTCGTATAGAGTCGTGTACATTGTACGTTTGATACTGACTGTAAGAACTATCTTACAATTGTATTTTAGACAAACCACCGTACCTATTCAACATCGGCTATGTAATAAATAATCATAGTTAGACTAGGTACAAAGCTTCCTCATATTTACCAAGTGCAAGTCCTCACAACCCTACTAAAACCAGTACCTATAAGTGCTACAGTCACATGACAACCCTACTAAAATCAGTTGTACCTAGGTACAGTCGCGATTGCTTTATAATAAGTGCCGAGTACATGGGAAGTGTAGCGTTGAATCACGGGCACGCGTTTCACGCTCCGAAGAACAGCCAGTAATTGGAGTCACCTGCCCTATGTCACGTGACCCTCACCTAGCCCTCTATGCCTCTACTACAGGTGGAAGTTATTTTCATGAAGACTGTACGGTAGTTGACCAATATTGGTAGAGCTTAGACTTTCCAGGCGGGATTATCGAGACTGTCCAGCAAGAGAGCTTCACAATCGTTTTTCTAATAGAGGCATTTAAACTAAACTTAGGTACAGTTACAAAACAGTCAGGGGGGCGATTCCAATCTCAGTTGAACTAAAGTTTTAAATCATGGTCTTAATTAATGCTCTTAGCATTAAGTCCTCCTAGCACTACCTATTTGTGTGAAATTTTAAAATAAAATAATAATAATGGTCAGTTCATACTAACTCATAGTTATTCTGTGACTAAATAGTGACATTATGATGTCATTTAATTTGTTTTCGCGCATAATTTGCTGTCAAGTATCTAAAAAGAATGATCACGTGGTACAGAATTGTACCACGTGACCTGAAGAAATTACACTGGGCAGTGAAATATAACTTGACAGCAAAAGATTGGAATACGGGGGCAGTACAGTACAGTCATACTACAAAATTTGTAAATCATAACTAGCTTGGTCGCGTGGAATAAGCTTAAATTCATCTACTTTTATGGTGATAAAAAAAACTTTACAGTGATTCTAGAGAATTCTGTAAAAAGTTGTAATAACGCGATTATATAGGTTTTTTACGCCTCGTTTTTTTATAACTGAATTTTTTTCAACCCGCTGTAGATGTGTTGGAAATCAGAGGGCGCGGACACACCGGTGCCACGCGTTGCGATATTTAATTTAGATAAATCGCGACGTACGCGCCGCCCCGTAGTGAAAAATCACGCATATGCTTGTGTTATTGTGGGGGTGCGTTTGACGATCTGTGGTAGCTTTCTGGAAGAGCTGACTAAAAGTTTCTGTAGTTTTCCACGTTACCCGCAATTTAAATCTTATTTACATAAAAATTTACTTGTATTAAAATCTGGATACCATTTTCAGGCCACATACGTTTTTTCTTTTTTTTTATCAACTAAATGATGGAACAAACTGATGGCTCACCTGAAGTTAAGAGGTAACCACTGCCTATAACAATGAATTGTCTCACTGAGCACGTCCACTGAAGATGTGCCCTGCATTGCACTGCACCCATCGTTTTGAGACATAAAGATATCTCATGTGGCACCGGCAGCCATACCCTTCACAGCAATGCGAGTATCACCGGTGAATACCACATTATCAAAACAGTTATACGTGAAGTTTTGAAAAAATTTCATCATCATCATCATCAACCTATACTCGTCCACTGCTGGACGTAGGTCTCTCCCAAGACGCGCCATTGAGCTCGGTCTTCGGCTCTTCTCATCCAGTGTCTGCCAGCTACATTTCGCAGATCGTCGCCCCATCATTATGAAAATAGAAAAAATTTACTAAGTATTTTCAGGAAGACTGGCAGACAATGCTCTTAGCATTAAGTCCTCCTAGCACTACCTATTTGTGTGACATTTTAAAATAAATAAATATTTTCGTAATGAATAAAATTATCATAAGAGTTATCCACGGTCATTGGTCACTTCCAGTAGCATGTGTCTGCACATGAAGGGTCTTCGGAGTTTCCTGCAGTTCTTCCGGTATTGGCGTCGCAGCCGGCGTGATATATGCCATTCAAATTGCGCCTAATTGCGCCCTTATGACTGCTTGACTTTTGTGGAAACAAGAAAAAACTAATTATTTTGATAAGGTATAAAATGGTCGTGGGAAAAATTAATCAGCTGCCAAAACCTTTAAAGAGGTTGTACTGAAAAAACATCATCATATTATCAGTCTGAAGACACCCACTTCTGCCACTTCTTTCATAGATTTCTAGAAAAATCAACTCTTCAAGCTACGCTCACTTTTGTTCACAACGATGGTCAGAATAATAATAAATTCAAAAAAGTTTTAGACAGCTTATATTCGCTTCACTTAAAGAAATCATACAAACGGCCAGTGAGAACTTAGCAATAGATCTTTGTGCTCGTAATGACTCTTAACAGTAACCCTAAGTGCCTTTTTACCATCTCATGATTATGCTATCCGTCACTTATATCAACTCTACTTTAGACTTGACAAAAACAAATATATTCAGATATGGTGAAACAGGCCCTCAACCTACCGATGACGTATCAATTTTAAGAACAATCTACCCTCTTTTACATGAAGCCTTTACCGCAGCATAACAAAGGACTATCGAAAATATTTGAAAGCTCCAAAACCCACATCTAAGTAAATTGTGACCGATTATAGCACCGAATGACAATCCAGTTGCACAATTGACGCTTAAATATCTCTAATTAGAATCGATTTGCAGAACCACAGTGTACAGTCAGCAACACCAATCAAGTTTTTAGAAAAATTATAGGTTCTATTGTTGAAATCAAATTAACGATAAAAAAAATCTCAAACAAGTAGATATTTTTTTCTCTAGGTCTAGAGACTTCTCAAAATTACAATACCTTACCTTCAAAAATATTTTTTTATTTATTTACTTAAAAACTCAATGAACTCTAATTTATATCTGTTGGTATTACAGGGTAACAAAGTTCATTCTTTGTAAAAAGGATCATACAAGAAACGCTAGGAACCCGGCCATGGTTTCTTGCTCGTTCTTCTAGGCTCTGGGGCCTTATTCTCACTTCGGCAGAGATTTTACTCTAATAGGGATGACGTCAAAATGCCGTTGTGAAACCAGTTTTCGACCGAGATTTGACGTCATCCCTATTAGAGTAAAATCTCTGCCATACCCAGAATCACCCCCCTGGTCATTTATCTGGTACCTAGAATCATCTAAATATTTAAGAGGATTCTAAATGATTCTTGTGATTCTATTGAATAGAAGATGATTGAATTTGAGTACTCGTATGATAAATCACCGACCGCAGGCAGTGGGCCTAAAAGTTAAAAAAAAGCTCTCAAAATAGTTGGACAATCATAGTTTATCAACTTATGTGGCTGACTGTACATAATAGGCAGAACATAACATTTGTCAGGCACATTGCACAAGATGATCGATGGTCACAGCAGCATGCCACCTATGAAAGACCGTTGAATATTTTCGCTAAAGGATTTATTTCAATCGAGATTATGTTATTCGGGGTCTTTCATACGCGTGCCGCTTTTAAAACTTGAAATTCGTTTGTTTTTATTATTAAACATTCCCGACAGCCTTTCTAGAATATCTTGAACAAGAAGAGTAAATAGGGGGTATTATACGTAGATCTGACATGTCTGGAGATTACAGTATTTTTGTAGTTTTCATTGGCTTAGGGCGGCTTGCACCAGAATCACTTATCAGCTAAATAGATTTAAATCTGACGTATTTATATGACTTGACAACTCGCTGAATACTATTTAATGGTTAAACGCGTTTAGCGATTCTGGTGCAAGCCGCCCTTAGAATACAGCCTCTAACTTGGAGAAACAAGCAATATAGTAGAAGATTTTAAATTCCTTTGAATTTTTCGCATGTAATCGAGACTAGGTTTGATACATTTTTTTGGCATACTGTCAGTGTAAAGTGTCCAAGAATTTACGCTTGAGTCGCCTTAAATACTAAAAACTTATTCAGCAAGAAACAATTATTCGAGTCCTCAACTGTAGGTACTCGATTATTCGATTCTATGACGTTTCTGATCGATGACTTTTTCGGCATTTATTTATGACATTAGCATAAAACTTTTATGGAGGCTAATGAAACTAAGCACATTAAAGTCTAGATAAGAGGAGATAGGATAATTTGAACGCGACATAGATTTATAACGTCTGTA
Organism: Gandaritis pyraliata; assembly: GCA_947859175.1. Taxonomy (NCBI): domain Eukaryota; kingdom Metazoa; phylum Arthropoda; class Insecta; order Lepidoptera; family Geometridae; genus Gandaritis; species Gandaritis pyraliata. The sequence goes on along the minus strand of OX401866.1, from coordinate 5,968,873 downwards.
TCAAATGCAGAGATAATAATCTTTTTTCGAGATTATTTTCTAAATTAGGTAAATACACATTTGGAAAGATATATGAAGTGTTTAAAATAAATATAAATAACTTTGAATTAAGTAGACTGTTTAAAAATGTTTATTGTTCTTATGTAGGTAATAAAAAATCATCACTTTAGAATAGATACCTAAACTACCTAAAAATACTAACAAAAAAATATTTATAATTTGTACTAAAAATATTTATTGCTTTAGTTTCTGTGGCTAGGAGAGATTTAAAAAATATTTTGTATTTTTCAATAAGTCCAGTAGCAAAATTACTGTCATAATCCATCTGGCATGCAATAATAATATCAACCCTTTATTAGCCGGGCTTTTTCCGAAACAGCCGCGTGCGTAATAATGAATGACTCGCGTTGACATTTGTCATCGTGCAATTGTCGGTTGCAGATTAAAATTGATGACGTTGCTTTGTCCGAAGCGGCGCGCGTGCTTTTATATTATTCTTATCTTTGAACTAAGATTAAACATATTTTAAATAATGATAAGTAGAGAGTTTGGATCCGAAATAGTTTGTAAAGTTTTTTGCGTTCATATTTATTGATGCTGATAATGGACTAATTATAATAAGTTTATAAATTAACCTAAGTAATATTTAGTAACTTTGGGTAGATTGTTTTACTGAAATCACGTTATGCAAGAATATTTTGGATTAAATAATAAGCCATTATTTACGCGACACACGATTCGCACGACTGAGCAACAGCCGTAAACGCTAAAATTGATATGTCACAGAATCGCAACGATCCCCACAGAACACGGAATGATTAATCAAAAAATTAACCAACAACAATAGTCTCACCCCCATTTAGAGTACAATCGCTCGGCGTCCCACATCGTATTTATTCAACAATCAAATAAATATTACGGATAATAAAATGGAAATATTTCAATTTTATAACGCCGCCCCGGTGAAGGGTTAAATCTGGTCCAGAGTCTGCTTTTTGTCTGCAGATTAGATCGCGCTATCTAGATGTTACGCGAAATTGAATAATTTCTATCCACAATGGATGGTGGCTCGTGACTTCTCAATTTAATTTGAGATTAAAGTGAATGTTGTTTTTTTGGTCAATTAATCTGAACTGATAATAACTTTATACACGCACGCATACAATTTTTTTTTGTGTCTTTTCATAGATGAACTTTTAATCTTTAAAGCAAAGCAAACAGGCGCACAATAGCGGACAATGAGACCGTTCGGACCGCGGGGCGTAACGGTAACTGGTAACCCAACGCACCTGATGCGTTAGGAATCTGTGCCCGGAGCAAAAATGTATCTCATATTCTCAGTGCATGAAACGTCTTGTTCTTATGCCATATCGCTGCGGCCATCACTTTTGACGTGATGAGACTAGTAGAGCGGAAGCGAACCATTATTATTATTATTCAGAAGCTGGAGTTGACAGAATAGTAAAATATGGCATGATCATGCACATTAAAAATTAAAAATACAAAATAAACACTAAAAAGTGCTGGCAGAGGAACAAACATTTTCATGATCTTTTCATATTTGTACCCATTTTTTAGAAACTAGTTACTCATACCTAGTTTTTGTACAGAATGATATCAGAATTTAAAGGTTTCATTGTTGTTAGCTATTTTTTTTTTGAGAAAAAGCTGATAGCCCGCCTGGTGTTAAGCGGTTACCTCAGCCTATAACAATGCAAGTCCAATGAGGACGTGCTCTGTGAAGCGATGCACTGCGTCCATCACTCTGAGACGTCCTATTACAATCTTTGTTTTAGTTGGATTTACTAACGATAAAACTACTCATCGCGTCGCTGTACGACCTCTTAAGACTGAGTGTTCAGTACCTGATGAGGTATCGTTCTAGGCCACAGGATGTGAGAGCGTAGAGATTACCCATCAGTACTAGTACGTTATGCCAGGTCATACTTGTAGGTCGAGTCGATTTCCTTTGGCAATTTTATTGATAACTCATCAACTCGCAAATCATTGACTTCCTTTCATATCTTGTTAGTATGCGCCTGATTTATCTATCGAATTCCATTTCAAACACATATAAATATCGATTATAATCAGACGCCATGCCACGCCCCAGTTTCCAACCGCCTTAAAAACAGTAAACGATGTGAGAAACAACAGGTGCCTGTCCTGTCCGGTGGTTGAATTCATTACAAAGATCGGTAAGTCACCGTCACGGTGCGCGCGCGCCGAATTCGCCATCTGGTGACGCCGTGGGAAAACTTAACGCCCGCACTCACCCTGCAAGGCGTAGGTAAGCCACGTAGGGGAATACCGAATCTCTTTAATAGTTTGGGAATATGGAGACATATGCATGTGGGCGTTTCTATAATACCTATAGGGTCCAGTGAGGCTCATTGAGGCTTGTTTGACAGACCTATTTGTCCTTCTAGTTATTTAAGGTCTTCAGCGCGCTGAAATCTAAAATTAGATAGCTTATCGCATAGAATAACCTCAGATTTCAATAATCTTTTGTCATCATTGTCGACTTAATCGGTGCACTGGCTTGACGTAGATCTTTTTTAAGATGTGCCACTGAGTCTTTGGCTCTTCTCCTGCGTTGGCGTATGCTAGTGCAGATCCTCGCTCAACTTTGCCTGAAGGTGTACTTATACTATGCTTGTCTAAACGTTGTTTTGCTACATTTCATAATGTTGTTTGCATATTTCATCTTGCGGTTACTTTGATAGCTTTATCAGTCAATCAAATTACCGTCACCTAACTGACGTCACGCACAGATGCCTCCATGCAAATGTTGGGTCAAGTGAGCATATTACCCTCGCAGGTAGGGTGGGGGTGGTAACCCCGACATAGCCTGATAGTTGTTCCATTACTACCATCATACACATCATGGACGGTTGACCTACGACCTGTGACATCGTTGTGGATCCTGGTATTCTTTTTTGAAGTTTTTTTTGAGGTACGTTATGTATTTTTTTAAGTAACTGTAAGCTGAAATTTTTGACCAGTGTTTTTTTTAAATTATCGAATTCGACAGTGACGGAAAAATATTGTAGTTAGTTCTTATTGATCAAAACAATAACTATATACAAATACTTAAGAAAAAAGTATTTTTAACAAAAAAAAATTATTAAAATGTACTCTGAATTCTAAATGCTAGAGATAGAAAACAGAGTTCAAATCACCGACTGAAAAATATTTAGATTAATTTGTTTTTTGAATTTTAAATTCGGCCATTGTTTTCGATAATTAAATTAAGTATTTAATCTTTTATAAATCTGAACTATAGTTATTTATAAAAGTAGAGCTAGCAAACACGTATAATTATTTTCAAAAGTTAAATAAATTTCTGTAACGAAAAATACGAGGATCTAGGTAATTATCGAGGAATTTCCTTTGAACAAGGAAGTGAATTCAAGGAAATCCCAGTTGTCGCTTAGCGGGTACATAACGAAAGCAACTCTACTTTAGCTTTTATTTTAACGGTGATCGTCTCAGAGCACGCACATGATATTTTTTATATCAATTGTCTAAAAGTACTAAGGTATGTATGACATAATTATTTTTACCAATAAAATATGCCAAGTTTTAATCAAATACATACATTTATATTTTTTATATTTAAAAAAATTAGGTTGTCAAGCGTTATATTCTGGAACTAAGTAATATTCTTAGATGTCGATTTTTTTTCCAAAATATTAGAAATAAGCCCTTTTCAACAGTTGTTTCAGCAATAGTAGATTTCTTCTTCCAGTTAGGAGAGGTAAATCAAAGTAGGTACTTTCTGATGATCTGAACAACCTTGCCTTTATCACGGATGCTGTTCTGGGTATAGAACAATTCTAGGCGTGTCTTATCGTGACTCGAATTAATTTGCCGTGTGTCTAAGAAACTTCACTTCCGAAGTCGTGTACTCAAATGATAGGTTATGCACATACTTAACAGATACGTTTAATTAGATTATATGAACGAATGACATAACTACAATCAAATGAAAAACGGAACCGAATGTCTATTTAATTTTATGGCTAATAGGGTTTTGTTTTTCGGAAATTAAAAGCTTTGGCGTAGAGTAGATTGTTGAATCCATTTGATTGGTCGAAAACTGAGTACCACTGGCATAGTGTTCTGTCTTTTTTTTATTTTACTAGCCCAAAATTGGGTACGCAGATACCGGCAGATACTGTGCATCTGCAAATTGTATTTTTAACAAGTTATTTTTATTTATATTGAAAGCATTTACTATGTAGGTATTGTACCCGTAGAAGTACTTATTTTAAAATTCATGTTCAGTAAGAATTTATTCAGCAAAATCCCAAGGATCACTTTTAAACCATCTAAATTTTCTAGTCCCGATCTACGAGTACGAGTAACAAATTAACTCTTGTCAATCTATATTGAATCATGTTATGAAAGTCTTCATTAATCCCAGCTTTCTATTGATTTACATGACTCAATGCAGACAGTTAAGCACGACAGTTCCATGACTTATCTTTTATTATTTTCTTTTACAGATATCATAGACCATCTAATTACAAACGAAAAACTCAACTCGCAATCACTTGAAAAGTTCAACACCAACAGTCAACCTTTGGAGAAATTCAGCAGTCAGTCGTTAGAAAAGTTTAGCAGCCAGTCACTGGAGAAGTTTAGCAGCCAGTCGTGTGATAAGTTCAGCATCAAATCTTTGGAGAAGTATCAGCCAGCTGAAGATAGAAACGAAGAAGAAGATCGTGAAGACACTGAGCCGAGGTGCCCTCATTGCGACGAGCCTTTTCCTAATATCGAAGCGTAAGTACCTACATATTTGTTTTTTTTATCAATCTTTGACGATATTTGAATTATGTCTAAACTAGCAGTTACCCGCGACTTCGTACGCGTCTACAGTTTCCGTGTACATTATATTATCTGTGCGTGTACCGAGCGGATACTTTGAGAAACTTGACATTACACCTCATTACACCGAACTTGTACCTACTGGAATGTCAAACGCTAGTTGTTAGACCAAAGAGGTAGTACTACGCCCTGTCAAACTGACGTGACATGACATGACAATGAAATCCTCTTGCCAATTGGCGCTGCTAATCCTTTTCGTTCATTTTATCCTGTAGATCCTGTTAATTATTCGGGATAAAAAGTAGCCTATATGTCAATCCAGGTTACGAACTATATATATGCCAAGTTTCATCCAAGTTGGTTCAGTGGTTTTGACGTGATTGAAACACAAACATCCAAACATCTAAACTTTCGCATTTATAATATTAGTAGGATAGGATAGGATAGGATATCATATGTCAAGAAAAACATATTCAATGGCTTATTAGTCGATTTTACTCTCTGATATTGATTGCATCATAATCGTTACAAAACGAAAATAATCTGTGCTTTATTATTCAAAAGGCAGTAATGTATCGAATCGTATTGAAATCATTCAATCAATACCTCATCATTCAATCACCATCCCATCTGAGCAGTCCATTCAAATAGAGCTTACGCGAGATGCAGAAGTCGATCAATTTCAAACGTCTTCGAAACCATTAGCCTCCCGCCATTAATATTATTTGGCTGAAGAGCGGTCCAGTAAAGATTTATTTAGCGTTAGTGATGTGCCCATTCGATAAAACGTACGTCGATGATTTGTTGTGAGCCGGCCCGAGGCACGCGACGTCGCTTCGACGTCTGAAAAATGATCTCGAACCTTGCGTCAATAACCTCAACTATGAACTCGATTAGATGAACTAGAGCCTCGGAATATTAAATAGACGACGCGACGTGAATTAATCAAAAGCTATCTAATTCGTATCAACAAAAACAATAACTGTCCCATCACGAATAGGAATTTATCATGAATTTAATATCTTTGTGACAAGCGACGGAAGGCCGTAATGGCGTGTGTGTATCATCATATTCTATTGAAGCGGCGTCGAGCTCGTCAATAATGCAGAGATCGAGATTATCGACATGCACCGTTTGGATCCTCGTGATTATTATCGCGCCATCACTATTGTTTTAAATGTTTAGATTTCGAGGGCATCAAAGATCGATTAGTAATTATGTTGGCTATTTATTCTTTTGTTAGATCTCTACTTCTTGTATTTTTTTCTTTAAACGTAGTGGTAGCTTTCATATCGACATTGACTACCTTACTTACCTTTGAGTGATTACCTACCTTATTAATCTCTCAAACTATACTGGTACTCACGACACGAGTGCTCCTAATTCTTCAGACATACAAATACATCATGAAGTAGATACTTATATTATGAAATCCCATTGTAATCTGCTATATCTTGAACTCTTACTTTCGTCAGAGCCAGAGGCTGTCACATAGAATGAATCGAGTTGGAATCGAGTGATCATCTGTGCTGTCACAGATGTTATCAGATCGATCGGTAGCTGGTCGGTTGCGATTTCGTTAATATAAATACTATTAGTGAAATCTACTGTTTGGTGCTGGACCGTTTGTACCAGCATGATGAAGTATGCTACTAATCATCATCAGCTTAGCAAGTACACCTCCTTTGTTTTATGCCAACCTCCTGTTATTCTTTTGTTTAGGTCTCTCTCACAGAGTCTTAATCAAGACTTAAGCGTAGAGGCTTTGATTGTAAAATTGCTAGATTCAGACTTAAATTAACTTGGAGTATACGAGCTTAGGTGTTTTTAAGCTTTACGATTTCAATGACTTCAAAATTTCAAAATAATAATAGTTGGCAAATTAAAACAATACTTAGTATCACAGCTCAATCTACCGCCATCAAATTCCATCTATTGTTTATAAAACTACGAACACAACAAATCTGATACTTAAAGATGCTATCGCCGACATCGATAGAACCACGGCATGTCTCGATTGTTAGCGGATCTACAATCGATTATTAAAACGTAAGCACGTTCCTCGGTAGTACATCATTAGTTAGTATGGGGTTTAAAATAGCGCTTTTATGAATGCAAAATTCAGCCACATAATATAAATTTGTAAAAAATATTGCATGAGTGCGCTCCCTACAAATGTACGGTACTTTTTTCTCAGATATTTCGTTACAAGTTCTCTTGACTCCTGAGAATGCCAAGTTATTGTCAAAACTCTTATTTAGTGACCTATCCCACCACTGTTTGCAGGATGACCAAAACGACCAGTATTTTTGTAGGAAGAACACTGATCTGTTTTGAATTCAAGTGAAAATATTTCTTATCGGAATATAATAGCTACCTATTTGTTTAATAAGAGGTTCATGAACTTTCTAATTTGTTTACCGAGTAAGAATTATAAAGACTTTCCTTAGACATTATGGAAATAGGATTACCCTCAGAGCGTCATCTTAGAGCCTCGAATCTGGTATCAGTGGCTGGTGTGGGTGGAGCCTAATGGATCAGCTTCGAAGGAAAGTTGTTTATAGGATGCTATCTATTCGAGAACATGCAGATTACCATGATTAGGACTGCTACGGATCCCTTCCGTGGTCGGCTTCCTGATATATTACTTAGGAAAATACTTAGTGAAAGAGGAAGTAAAAATAAAGCAAGAAAAACCAAATTCAATGTACTAGAATACAAATGTGAAAAAAAAAACAAAATCGCGTAAGTTGGTATACCAGAATTTTAAGAAATATAATGTATTTCAAAACGAGCATTGAATGCACCGATAGCTAGAATAGTATTATTCTCTATGTAGAACACCTCATGGTCAGTGAAGTAATGTATTGTTACAGGCAGTAGTTACCACTTAACATCAGATGGGTGGCTTGTCTCAACACATTTGTTTATAAAAATACCCACCTATCCATAGAATAGATTTAATATTAATAAAAAATTCACGAAGAGCATTCTAGAGGACTCTAGATAAAATATGAGATGAGCATGAGAAGATAACTTTGCAAAGGAATTTAAAGATACAAGTATCAAAAGTTAATTTAATTAGCTAAAATCAAATCTGAGTAGACTAGTCTGCGAAGGACATTACGACGCCAACACAAGACGGCTACTTCAAAGTATGACAACGCAATACCAAAACACACTTTCAATTATTATGCAATAGACTATTAAACGATACACAATCAAACATTTACTTAGATGCTGTTGGTAATAATAAAAATATCAGTAGGTAGGTACAGGTACGCACTACTGAAGATTTTTTTTTTTTTTTTTTTTTTTTATAAATTTATAAGCAAGCGTTTGACCGCAATCTCACCTGATGTTAAGTGAAGATGCGGTCGACGATGTAGCACGCTTACCTAGAAGATACCTATTCACTCGTCTCTTGAAAACATCCAATCTATATGAAGGTGGAAACACAGACGCCGGCAACGAGTTCCAATCCTTGGCTGTCCGCATTATAAAAGTAGAAGCGAAACGCTTAGTGCGGATAGGTGGTATGTCAACCATGATCTTACGGTTAGATAGACAGCTGTTTCGAGCGAGCCCGCAGGCTACAAGTTGTATCTTGGTTGGACTTGATCTATTATTTGCAGTAGATAGGTATGATCGAGGTGGAATAATTATAATTATCTACGTACTAGGTAGGTATTTTAAGTTGCGTGTCTCTTTGGACTAAAATGATAGATAGCTATTTAAATATAGGTAAAAGTTGCGCGTGCCTTTGTAACTAAGATTGAGATACTTCATATTTGGCATGTTTTTTGTGTTGACAAGTATCTAGATCTAGAATCGTAAGGAAGTCCAATAATTTTTACCAGTAAATTGATAATATAATAGTACTAGATATACTAAAACTCTGATATTATACCTACTCGTTCTAAATTGTCTTTTCCAAAATAATATTATTTGCGATGTTCCATTTATTTAGTTAAAAGTTTGTCAGTATAGTTAAAAGAAACATTACAATCCTAATTTATAAATCATGACTGAAGCCATGGTTAGTATTTATAGCTACCTAACCAGACTTCGCAATAAAATATTACAAAATCATCTACCAAATGAGCTAATTAAAAAGTTTGCATAACTAATTTGTTAATCACAATAAAATTATAGCAATTGATTTATTTGCAACAGTGAGCCACGGATTGCCCAAAGCTATTGAATGCAATGGTTAAGACCGAGTTTAATTCAATTTATCTACCAATTACCAAATTATATGCTTTGAATCAATTTAGATTTCCATATAGTTTATATAGATTTTTTAGTCATAGAATAGAAGAATTGCAAAGTATTTTCTTATTAGACTTACTTTTTAGAAAGTGTTTCGGGGTGATTTCAAATAAGCCTACATATCACACTATTACACAACACTATGTTAGAACTTTTATTGTTGAGATTTTATTCCTCAGATTAATTAAAAGATTCATTGCAAAACCACGTCATCTTACACTTTACTGAAAGCTGTTTACTTCGCTGTTCGTTTGTCACTTGCTTTTGAACTTGGATTTGCGATCTGGGTTAAAAGCCGCAATGTATGAGCCTCATCGGTCAAGCTTTGAGTGATAGATAAAGCAGGTGCACCGATAGAAACTAGCCTTAGGCGCGAGGGTTGCGTGTGGTGGACCAGTTATGCTAAGGAGATACGGAGATTTTTGCAAATGATACACGTTTTCCATCAAATGTCGGAATAAGATATGTGCTAAAATATGATCTGTGGTGAGAGCTACTTATAGCTTTTTTTAAGCTTTTCTTTTGAACTAAGGTCCGAGCAAGTCGTCTAGAAATCTAAAAATAGGAGCAAAGCTAAACCAAAATGCTATATGCCATTGTTAAGGGCGGCTTGGACTAGAATCACTAAACGTGTTTAACAGCTAAATAGATTTAAATCTGACGTATTTATATGACTTGACAACTCGCTAAATACTATTTAATAGTCAAACGCGTTTAGCGATTCTGGTGCAAGCCGCCCCTAAAATACATGAAATTTTAATTCCGATAATATAAATAACCTTATGGATTAAAATAAACACAAAATATATAACTAGATTTGTAGACGGGCAGATTTTGTTTCTATACATGCTGTACAATATGCTCGTCAAAGATATCCTACGAGAGTTATTGTATTTTGCTATTGCTTTTGTTATTGATACGACAGTATTTTCTACACGCTTATAATCCTTGCAATTTCAAGTTGACATCTAGATCTAACTTATCCATGTTCGTTAGCGTAATCTTCATACTTTCTAATAAAGTCGTTGGTCGTACCTATTAGATTAGATAAACTACAATTACAACGTACAACTGAACGAGTAGAAGAAACTTGTTGTAATGTAGGTAGGTACGTAATGCTACTGATACCACAAACATTACAATTATCAACTCCTCCATTAGATTTTTGTATTAATCCTTTGGATTGGAAGATCTCTCTCTTCCTCGATATATTTTTCTTATTATTAAGATATATCAAATATAACTACTGATAAATAAGTCCTAGCAAATTGTACCTCTGAGAGCTAAACTCACTTAGTATATAAGATGATTCTTGTGATTTAACTGAATATAAAACTTTGGCTTTGAATTTTCTTTATTTCGTCACTTTGTTATACAATCTTTATCCAAACAATGAACTGTGGCACTTAAGAATATCTAGTAAATAAGTCGATTCTTATGATTTTACAGAATAAAAGTGTATTGGCTTTGTAAAAACTAACCCTTAGGTTTTTTTTGCAGGCTCGACCACCATCTGATCGAATCGCATGCACAGCCTGCGTGTGCGTTCCACTGTGAGCTGTGCAATCGGTCCTACAGCGTCCGGCCATTGCTACTGCGCCACCGAGCCCTTGTTCACAGCAACATCAGGAAATATCCTTGCGAGAACTGTCCTAAGGTGTGCTTTTAGTTCATCCAACCTTTAAAAAAATAAACACCAAGTTTTATATTGCGCAATATATAGTATTTATAAATAAGTAGATATATAGCACCCACTCATAGAAACCAGCAATATATTCCAAAATACTGATGATGGTGAATTCTTCAGTACAAGCTTAACCATTTTGTTTTTCGCGGGACCTCTTACAACAAATGATGATGATGCCAGCAATAAAATGATGCCAGCATCACAGAATAATAGTAATTCATACCAGTACATCAAAATATCTTAACACGTAAACAAAAATTTACCCTAAAAAGTTATTTTATGAAAAAAACACAATCTGATTTTATTTCTCGATGCCATCCCAAAATCCAAAGCTTTCTGGGTATGACATCGAGAAATATGGCATAAGTACACGCTAGTCGGAGCTACATTTCACCTGTTCCGAAACCTGACGTGGTTGCAGGTATTTACCGATCCTTCCAACCTGCAGCGCCACATCCGCGCGCAGCACAAAGGCGCCCGCAGCCACGCCTGCCCCGAGTGTGGGAAGACCTTTGGAACCGCTTCCGGCCTGAAGCAGCACACTCACATCCACTCCAGCATTAAGCCGTTCCAGTGCAAAGTCTGTTTTAAGGTGAGTTGAGTTGATAAAGATCTTGTGGGTATAGCAAGCAATATAATATTTAAACATAAGTAATTTCAATACATTCCATAGTGCTTTACCAGTATAATCTTTCTTTTTCAGGCTTACACCCAATTTTCCAACCTGTGCCGACACAAACGCATGCACGTCGCCTGCCGAGCTCTTATTGAATGCGTCAAATGTGGTCAGTCCTTCACCTCATACGCCTCTCTGACTAAGCACAAGAGATTTTGTGATACAGCCACTGCCAACTCGGTAGGCCTCCGTGGACAGATGCCTCAAGGACTCCCACAGATTCCAACTCTATCGAACGTCGGAATGAGTAATCCAAATACTCCAAACCCTTTCCCGATGTATCGCCCGGGACTGTCTCTGCCATACAATACCTTTGCTCACTACCCAGCTTGGTTTTCGGCTGCGGCTGCGGCTTGCCCGCCTGAGTTCCTGAGTCCACTATTCAGTAACATTCAGGGAGCTAGGCTTGCTGCCATGGAACATGACCTTGCAATGTCCAACGCTAACCTAGCTAAACAGCAAGAAGGAAGGATGTCAGTTAAGAGCATTGACAGCTCAACTTCTCTCGATGATATCAGGAAGTCAAAAGATTTGGAGTTGGAGTCCAATAGAAGTGACAACACAGACAAAGCTACACCAAACAAGTCTGTGAGTTTGTACTCCAAACATTCTCCTCCGTCTACTGAGGACAATACTTCACAGCATCAGCCATCACCTATAATGCCCATGCACACACCGATGGTACCATTACACTTTTCTCGAGATGACCACAAAAGAAAGTCACCGTTCAGTTTTTTCCTAAAACATAATAACAACGACATCCACGAAATAAAATCTGTATCCCCCTCTCCACATAACGATTTACAGAAGAATGTCGTAGAAGATGACAAAACTTCAGAGTATTCAGACGTAGAGGAATCTAATAAAAAAGACCAGAGCGATCAGCCTCTTGATTTATCAATATCTAGAAAGCAAAGTGACAAGGAATCTGAAGCTGATGTCGATGTTCGTTCCTTTCGTCACTCAGTCAAGTCTTATTCTCCTCCAGAAAGCCCTGCGAGAAGCAAGACACCCGAAAACGATACCATGGATGTCGATGTGGAAGGAGTAGAGCCAAAACGGGAAGATTCCCCACCGCAATTAGTATCGTCACCGCTTGCATTCCCAATGCCCGTCCACCCACAACACAACCTCATCGATGCGATGTACCGTCCGAGGTTTCCGTCTTTCCACTCGGCGGAGTCTATCCTCAACTCAACGCACTCAGCTTATGTTTCAAGCCCATTTAATTTTTTATCCCCACTTCTCAGCACTGACGGGCCGGACAGGCAACCGAGTGCGTATGCCAAGTTTCGTGAACTGAGTACTGGCGCTGGCAAAGTGCGCGATCGGTACGCGTGCAAATTCTGCGGGAAGGTATTTCCTCGCAGTGCGAATTTGACTCGACATCTCCGCACTCACACTGGTGAACAGCCATACAAATGCAAGTACTGCGAGCGTTCGTTCTCTATATCGTCGAACTTGCAACGTCACGTAAGGAATATCCACAACAAGGAGAGGCCGTTCAGATGTTCGTTGTGTGATCGATGTTTCGGGCAGCAGACGAATCTTGACCGGCATCTGAAAAAGCACGAAGCGGAGGGTGGTGATTCGCCTAGCTCTGCGGATACGGAGCGAGACGATACGTATTTCGATGAGATCAGGTCTTTTATGGGGAAAGTAACGTGCTCTCCTCCGGCTTCGTCACCACACGCACCTTCCCCTCACCCCTCACACCCCCCGCACCGGCCATCGCTGGCCATCTCCACATAGCCTCTGGCTTACCCGTTGCCTCCTCTCTGGCCTCGTCCGTTTGATTAGATTAGGTGCTTATTTGAGTATCCATCTTGTGCTATCTTCACTGGCGTTGAAAAATGTACATAGTTGATGTAAATATTCCTCGGAGGAAGCACATCAGATGCATATTTAGCGGATGACCGTTACGTATTACACAAGTGTAAGAATTTCATTGTCTCAAGGTGTTCCTATTGTCTCAATAATCCACATGATGAGTAATATGGTTGGTAGATAGGTAGAATAGGTACTTAGGTAAGTTATGAAGCATTATCACATCACGGGGTTCCTAATGGAACGGGGAATTATAAAGACGTATTCAGTTGTAAATAATAATAGTAAGTAAGTATAGTAATTAAGTTTATAATTGTTTGTAAACGAAAACTTTTTGGATAGTATTTAATTAATAAAATGTTTTTTTTATCACAATAATAAATAAGCAGCTATGTTAACAGAAATAAATACTATTGTGGTAGACATTAAAATTAGTTTTTAAATAGGCTTAATTTGATGATAAAAACAAAATTATTCAGTTAGTCAAGTTACTACCAAAGGATTATAGGTGAAAATGATATTCGAGTTTTAAATTAAAAACTTATCAAAATAAATTTTATAAGTACTAAAAGATTATAATTTGCACATTATCAGAATTAAATTAATATAATTGATGTGTTTTAGGGAAAAAAATGTTATTTGTTGTTGTTATAGGACTTATAGGTACATAACATGGCGTTAAAGAAAGGCATATAATTATGTTCTTAATTAAAACAATAAACAAAGCTCAAATGGTAAGCTCTTGTGTTAAAATTATATAAAAATAGATGAATTATTTATAAGAACTTGTACTGTACCTATCTACATTTAAGTAGACAATAAGTATCTGTAATTTCCATTTTCAATAAATTTTCGCTAGATTTCACCGTTGTTATAACTTAAATGTTAAGTAATAATTAAGTACACATTGTAAAATAGTGTTTTGATGCTTAAATGTCAAGTAATTCTTTACCTTGTCTTGTATTATATCTTGAGAAGCAATGAAACTTAAACTATATTTCTTAAATCATATCACTTCGGCACTTAATACTTAAGACCTCTTAGCGTCACTACAATATGCCTAACGTACACTTATATCTACTTAATATAAATTCAAATTCATTCAGTAAATTGTAACAAATTTCGAAATAAAATCAGTACAACCTGTTTATTTATTGATTTTCATTTTCAATCTTTATCTAGTTTAATAATTTCAAGAAAAAAAAACATCAAATTTTTATCACTGGAGAGCTAACAACAAAATCAAACAGTGATTTCAACTTGAACAGTCAGTATCATGAAGTACATGATACTAAGATAGTTAAAATCTTACTAAAAAAAAATTTGATCATTACTAACCCCCCTCTCAACTGAATCATTCTCAAACTGCTATTTGTCTAGTTTTGACACATAAAGCTTCTCAAAGGGTCTGGGGCAATGCAGGTCTCCACTCGCAACAATTTAATGTGGCAGTAAATTAGTTTTGTTATTTTTAAGTAGTTATTTGTTCTATCGAAATCTCTATTGCAGCGGGAATTATAAAAATGTAATAAAAAGTCATTATTTTGATAACACGACAAGAAACCGGGACGGTGACATCTTTTTTCCATTCCTAATATAAGGTTAGAAAAGTCTAGAGACTCTTTGGACAGTTTGCTGACTCATTATATACCTACAAGGCCACTACAAGGCAGATAAACTCCGAACCACAGACTCCAAACTAAACAATCGTTTTTTTCTTGAGGTAGGTAGTGTAGCTACTATAATACTAAGGAAATCAAATAAAATAATATTTTTTTTTGTTCGGTAAGCACCTACATACTTATCTAGGTAGGTATCTAACAAAACAAGTGACAATGTAGCTAATAAAATAAACATGAAGTATTAATTAGATTAGGTAAAACCTTTTTTTTTCAATCACCTCTTCCCAATCACTAGGGGCCATGTACAACTTTTTTAAAAAAAAAGAACGTCCGTCGAAGTATGTTCTGAGAACTTGAAAAGCGCACGCATAACTATTTTTATACTTTTTGTTTGGCTTTTCTAACATTGATTTTCCGGATTTTTAACCGACAAAAAATATAAAAGAAGGAGAACGGTGCATCAATTATACAATATGTTTTGGCCCTAAAAGGAAAAGATTTTTGGTGCAGGCTCAACCAGTTAATATTGTTGAAGCTGTGTCATTGTGGATAGCCCCAATTCAGGTATGTTTGTGCTATTTTATATTATACCCTGACTTGTACTCATACCTAAATAAAATGTAATTCATTCACTCACACCACTACTATCGTTTGCTATTATGTTTAAGTAGGTAGGTAGGTTATGGTATGTACCTAGGTAGATATACCTAACAAACGTAACAAACGATAGTAGGTATCTATGATATTACTTAATTATCACAAACTTCGAGAAAAGCCGCAGGTGAAAGCTAGTAAGTCAAACAAATACAAACTGTCAATTAAGTCATCGAAAAATACCATTTTCTGGCAGACAACTTTTGTGTTTTGTCGAAGTTTGGATGTCGAATAACTAATTATTCCCGCTGCTTTTTAATAAAATTATTACGTATATTAAAACTATGTTACAAGTACATTGTAACAAAGAAAGTTTCATTAATGCGAGTTTAAAAAAATCGGGACCTGGGCTCTATAGATTTTTGCCCCAGACCCTTTGAGACGTGTGATAATTTATTTTGTCTTTCAACTTTCGGAATATTGATAAGCGATTCCAAGTACTTGTTTCAAAAATGTTTATAACTGAGAAACTAGTAACTTTTCATAAATCTCTAAAACAAGGTGCTAATGAAAATATTAGTGCTAATAATACGCGATTTTGAGATTCTAAAAAAGTGATCGATTGATTCTGGCTTTACCACATTCATCAGCGAGGTGCGGTTCGTCGCCCACAGTCATTGGTACTGTAAGGTACTATCGAGGCCTCTCGACAATAAGCATAATTGCCTTATCGTTGCCCTTGCTTTTACTGATAACAGAGATAAATTTGTAAAACTCTACGTACCTTCATCTAAGATGCCTATCCTTCTTAGTTATTACTAAAGGTTGAGTATATTTTTTATATTAATTACGTAGTACCTAATGCCCATGTAATCGTCACCTCGAATAATCCTTGACTCAACCTCCAAATCATGACTAATAAAACGGAAAAAAAAACAGCTGAATTGAAAAATTATAAATGTTCGCTGCGTGTATAACTTTTTTGAAATAATAATAAATAAATAAAAAATGTGTCGCTATTGGTTGTTTTAGTTTTTTTAAATTACTACTCAAACATAATTTCGAGGCCGAGTTAAGGAGAGTATTATTCAAGGTACCTAACAACTGAGAAGGGTATAAGTCTTCATTTGATAAAGGAAGGAAAAGAATGGGGTGACCACGGATAAGCAGAACCACAAAAGGCGAAGGTCACCACCATGTCGTATGGTCAAGGAGGCTTGCCCTAATTTCCAACAGTAATAAGTACGTACTTACCTACATCAATTTCGCTGATATTCGCCATCTTTAAATTAGGAGAAGAAAACTTTAGTTGGCTGCATTGCCATTTCCATCTAAGGTATGCCAAGCTGTTGATCATCTGGAGAAGTCGGGCAGTCGTTAGCCGACGGACGGCTCATGTGACAGCTACGATGGCAGGTTCAGCATTTCCTTATGCTGCAATTTCATGCTTTGGAAGGTAGTTTAAGCTATTGGATTCCTGCCATTAATTGTCGTTATGATATGTAATAGTAAGACAAAAGGCTACCGGAAAGCTAGGTGGTGGTTACAAAGGCAAGTTATGGTACTCTTATTTCAACTCTTTCATGCTTCAGCTTGCTTGCTCTCCGTAATTAGCAGTCATCAAACAGTAGCAAAGTCGTTTGAGGTAGTAAAATTCAGTCACCAAAATTGACCACAACTCTACTTAAATAAATAAAGCTGCCAAACAAACACTGTAAAAAATGAACCCATTAAAATTGTATAACTGATAGCACTTTCCTAAAACAAACCAAAACCCATTGTTAGTGTAGATAATTCTAAAGTGACCACACACCATTTGCAATGCGGACAATCTCAATAAGGTCTTGCTCTGCGGGAATCTCGCGACACTATCGTGACAAGCAGTCACCATGCTGCCCACTCCTTATTTTAGGACGGGTTTACATAGCGGTGTAAAGTTATTTTCGCTCTTTGACAAAAGTATCAACACCTTTTTAAAATCAAGTAACTAAACATTCGTATCGTAGATGTAATTTGTAATAATTTAAGTTTTTTAGTAAAGTTTCCGAATAATAAGATGAAAACTTTTGGATCTATACCTACTCACCGTTTTCAGCTCGTCTCTGGTTGTGATAGCTTTTAGGTTCTGGTTGCATAGGGTCTAAATGGTCTATGAAATTACATAAATTCATCATTTCCTACAACTAAAGTACCTACTTTAATAATAAACGAACATACTTAAATGTAACATGCGGATAATAATAACTTTCGCGATAGCTTTAGTGATAGCACTAATAATAAACTAAGTAGTTTCCTTTTTACAACACCTACTTAGACAATTTTTTTATTTTTTTACATTCTCATCTGATGTTAAGTGACGATGCGGTCGTCATTATAGCACATTTTCCTAGAATCTATTCCCCCTTTTGAAAACGACAGAATTTAAATTTGATCCAAATATTCCATGTAAACCATTTCTAAAGCCAGCCGACGCGCGACATTGCGAGTTCTTCCGCAAAGGCGCCACGTCCCGCGTTGCACATCGCCGGTACACCCTACACGAGAAATGTGTCTTATTAGGCGCCCTTTGCAAATGCCATACACTCAATAGGGACCTTGCCTTACTGGGACTTATTGGTGACACTTGTGTTAGTGGTTGTACTGGTTGTGGAACTAGGTCTAGCGACAAAAGGAATTATTCTTTCCAATTAGGTGAATATTGTAATCCACTATCTTGTACCCAATTATAATCTCTCTCCTATGCCCACGGAACCTAAGCAACATTATGTAGGAATTTTTATGAAATGCTTAAAAAAGTGGTAGTGGATCGAAATAAAACGCAACATTAGAAGAATCAACGTCAGAAGAAAGTGGGGGGTGCAAACGGAGTTTTAAGGGTGCTATTTTCGAAATCTTTTGATTTTATGCTGCGGAGCCGTGGTGTGGTTTTTGTAGGTTTGCGAAGACTACCCACACGAGTAAATTACTGAATAACCGCATCCAACAAATTCAACATTTTATTATTACGCAAAGGTGGCCAACAGATGGCGTTACCAGTAGCAAATTAAAAATCAAACAAAGGTACTTTTAAAAAAACACATAAAGTAGGTACAAGAACATTGCTGTAAAAAGGCAAAAATTTAGAAAAAATCTAAAATTAAATACTAGGGCGTGTGTCGCCTAGACAGACAGACAGACAGACAGCCTACAGAAGTAAAATACGGAGAATCGAAACATTTTACATATTTCAGTACCAACTGACCTATAGGTATTCACTATACGAATTGTCTACATAGCTTATGACTGAAAATGACCATGCTCTACCATTGCCAATTAGTTTTTTAACTAATACAGTTAAATTTAGTCGAAACCAAATCTTTCGCTCCATTTCAATAAATACAAAGCTTGTCTAAACACTTCATCATCACCATTTCCCTGCCCTTATCCCACGCTAAGTGAGGTCGGCACAACATTCTTCAACTCCTGAATCTACTCTCACATTCATTATCATTTTTACACAATTCAACCACTTCTCCGGCTTTACTTGCGTTCCCAGCTCGTACACACTTTTATTAAACTTCAATTAGTCTAAATCTAATGAATCTTATCAATATGAAACTCCACCCACTAAGATATTGAGATAAATCAGTGACTATAATAGAATGAACTACTTACATCCGTTTTAATTATAAACTAACCAATCAGATCGTATGACGTATGTATGATTGCGGATGCAATGGAATCATTGAAAATGATGTAGAGTCATTGTCGGTAGCTAAATTGGAACTCTCGCCTACTTGGTCATAAATACCCTGTAAATACCTACCGGAACTGTACCTACAGTTAGCATCGAAAATTTATCAAAGTTGATACTTTTTCAGTACTTTCAAGACATATTTTTTACTTCTTATGCATTGAAAAGTGGCTAGTTTTCAGTCATAAAATAGTTTTGAAAGATTGTCTTATCATTATAGATTCAAAATCCCCTTTATTTACTTACCTACTTAATCTTGCTTGTATGATTTCACCATCTCGATTACAAAGTAGGTAAGTATGGTCTCGTTAGTACCTTTTTTGGCCACCAGGCGAGAATATTCAAAAATAGAACGTAACCTTGTGAAAGAGGTTTCATGTAATAAAAAAAAAGTAGCTTCATAAACATTGGTATAAAAAGGTATAGAAAGGCACCTCTTTAAATTAAAACAAGACCACAACAAGTTTCCGAGAAAAATCGCAGCCAATATCATAAATACTTGTAAAGGTTGCACTAAATAATTGACCTGTCAAATTGTAAGCTTCTGTGCAACTTAACTTTTTCAGCAAAATCCAGTCTTATTTCTATGCCACAAGGTTCAGAATTATGTAGCAAAAAGTTTTGTCATTATGATAATGATGTTGAATCAATACGAAGTAATTTTGTCGCATCAAAATATTTTGAGTTTCCATTCTCATGAATTCAATTGAAAAACTCGTGTCATCGAAGAGTTAATGAAGTTCTTAACGTTGGCGGACAGTGGAGAGATTTATTATACTACTAATGACCGTGGCTGGATAAAAAGAGGGTATTTTACTACGTGATAGTAATTACACTGGTTCCATAAACAGTCGAAAAATTACAGCTGGTTCACTTCACGTTTGTTTTTACCATTGGTAATAATAGCTTCGTAACAACTGAGAGATTTTTAAGCTCCAAATGACTTGAAGTTTATGTACTGCATTCCGTTCAAGGGTGTCTGGAAGAGATCGCTGTTTAGCGATAAGGCCGCCACATATCATAGAGCTATCTATATGTTTAGTTTTAAGTTGTAATGTGCATTAAAGTGTGTTCTGTCTATCTACTGTTAAAGCTTCTATTTTTAAGGATAAAGATAAAGATTTTTTTTCTTTATTTTTTATTCGTGTTATTAAAGTTTCGTAAAAGAGCTTTGAAAATAAGTTTTTATAAGAATTAGTGGGTATCAAACGGGTAGTAAAATTATATTACACACATAAAGTACACATATAGTATATTATTATTATATTATATTTAGGATGCAATTTTTTTCAGATTGACCAAATTCAAGCAATTTCGAAATTACATTCTATCCTATACTACTAATATGTTTTGTTTCAATCACGCTGCAACTACTGGTCTGATTTGGATGAAACTTGGAATATAATTATAGTTCGTAACCTGGATTAACACAGGCTTTTTGTCTCAGAAGCTAGTATCATATAGTATACATAATTATTATAAATTTAATCTTTTGCTTTGTTTAGTGTGAAACAGCTCTTCCTCCAGCACTATGTCAATATGAAAAGATATATGTTACCGAGCCAAATTGTTATAGCATTGTTAAAATGCCTATGTCAGCATTGTATCCAGTTGTATCATTTACATTTGGTTTTTATATATTTTAAGTTAATTATAATGGCATTACTATCACGTAGGTTAAATACAAGGTAAAAAAAAAATGGTTATTTTGTGGTATTATGACGGAGCAAAGTAACATCGTTTCATACGTGACAAAGTTGTCAATTAAAATAATTCAGCATTTGCATCTAATCTAGATGATTTATACAACGTCAGAGAACACTTTTACTCATGCCCACATCATGCGATAAAATCTAGAATGCTATCAAGTGCTTAGGAAATATAACATTACCAAAATACCGAGAGATATCTCACTTCAGAAATAAGTAAAAGCCGGAAATGTCTAATGAGATGAAATATGCTATCTACCAACATGATAAGAATCATTATGGTGAATAAAAAACTAAAACAGTAAGTACACGTGCGCGTTCGTTTTTTTTACAGATAATATCTAAATGAAAAGAAATAAAAAATCTTAAACCGACTGAAAAGCTAGCGTCCTCTGATACAATCATCGAACATCCACTGTTAAAATATTCTGGACTCTTTTCTGAAATCAAAAACCCTCAGTAATTTATATTTAAATGACTGAGACATCATCGATGGCTATTTAAATGGCTGAGACTAACTTTGCAAGTCTTCTGAATATCCTTCCTATCCTATCCTTCCGTGCTGTGGGTCGTGGGTTCGATCCCCACCGAGAACAAACATTTGTGCGTGGAAAACATAGATGTTTGTTCTATGTCTGGGTGTTACTATGTATAATAAGTATGTATTTACAAAAAAAAGTATATAAGTATTCTATCAGCCATCTAGTTCCCATATCACAAGCTTTGCTTAGTTTGGGACTAGAGGGCGTTGTGTGTAAAGTCCATGAATATTTATTTATTTATGTAAGTAATCTTGGTTTGATAAGACAGGACAGAAAAAGCCGGTTTTATTCAGCTAAAAATAATCATCGCGTTCTGCGGCAATTTATTCAACAAGATGATTAGTGCTTCCAAATTTGGGCATATAGGTTAACTCATAAGCTTTTTACCCAGCCTTTGAGAACCGGATATCAAATAATTAATATTCTTTCTCACGGGCTAATGTTAATACAAATATGATGTGTATGCCATAAATCGCGTTTGACAGGCTATTGATGGATTGTGCCCTATAGATTGTGCACAAGGTAATTATTGGGCATATATATAGCAGAAATATACTTTACAGGAACTACAGATAATAATTTAATTGCTGTTTCTTGCATATACTGCTCTGGCATTTTCCGAATAATTGTATAAGGAGCTTAACACCTAATTACAACCAATCCAACATTTATTAGTATCATGTTTCTAAATTGTTCTTGTATTTTATAAAACGTATGAAAAAACCTCATCATTGAATAATTTAATAATCAAAAATCATTTTTTTTAATAAAAAATATTTTTTTATTATAAATCTAGCATCGTGTTCTTGTCGAACACTTGCTCTTGTATTTTATTTTATTGTTTGTGATTTTGCAGTGCATTCGATTTTTGGGTTTATAAAAATGATTAAGAATCGTCCCTTTAAACTGATTGTCTAGTTTTAGTACAAAAATATTTTTTAGTGCAAAAGAGAGTTACTTATATAAATGCATGCAGCAAAGCCGTTAAAACGAGAAGAGGAAGTGTTGCGATGATCGAAATCGATACCGTATCGATAATCGATAAAGTTTGGAGCACGCATCGCGGACACGCGAACTAGTATTTTTGCCTTGTTTATTACTGCATTAATATAAAATCAATTTAAAAAAAATCTGTTTATTTCAGATTATACTCAATTATTATGCTCGGTTCACACTACTTTACCGGCAACTGCCTACATTTATTATAACATAAAAATATCTAGATAAATAGCCATAACTATTACCATAGGTATCCCTTTACTTCAGAGGCAAAGTTTTCAGTAACTTTTTACTGAACTTTGGCGTTTACTGAAAACTGATTTCACTCATACTTGAGTGATGAATGTCCGTCAGAACAGAACTGAGGAATCTCTGCTCAGATCAAGAAGATCATATTTTCAGGCGAACTGGTAAATGCCTACAGCAAATTGCAAGTTGTTCCCATACATAAAACTAGTAGGTACTGTATGGTTATGAAAAAAAAACCTGTCAAGTTACCAAAAAGCGAAAGTACTTTTTGCTTGTTCGCGTCCAAAAAGAAAACCGCAGCCTTCATTTGATTTCAAAGATCTGATACGTCCATCAACCGATTATGTCACTCTGTCATAAAAACACGATTATTATTCTGAGATCAAACCATAATCAAATGTTCATGTTGGCATTTTTAGTTACACTGAGCGGCCACACGCTCCACAGTTGAGTTTTGCCACGCATTCCGCGCAACGTAATTCTAAATATCAATACGAACAGCGTTTTAAGGAGTAGACCTCTAACTTCTATGAGTCATGAGACCTCGGTTGAAGGTTTACCAATTACTAGGCACTGTAAAAATATACCGTAAAAGAAATAATTAATTATGTAATTAAGTAAGCAGTTTTACGTAAGTTTTCGTCGCGTTGAGAGAGATATCAAAATAATTTTTGCCGGTGTAAAAACTGACGCTGCCTGATTACCGAAGTTCTAAGAAAGCCAGACATATTACAGACATTTTGATATAATAATGCAAAAAAATCACTACTTTATCTAAACAATATCGCCAAACAAATAACATATATAATGTAAGATTTTTTACTCATTTGTTTAGTACTTATTTACAATAAAATTACCTAAATAAGTTTCAGTTTCAGTATACATACACCGCTATTTTGGTATTACCAAAAAAAATTGAGGACAGGTTTAGCAGAGACTACTTATGATAATGGCATTATTAGATTGTTTATTATTAAATTTTCAATTACCGAGGTTGGTTTTCAACCGAAATCCGCCATAATTTTATGGATTTCGCGATCTGCCGTGACGAGCAATAGACGGCAATAAAGCATGAGAATCGTCAGTAGTAGGCACCAGAGGATAAATGAGTATCCTTATTTTGGAATATTTTGTTTCATTTTAAGTTTAAGCTACTGAAATATTGTGATCAATAACAGACACTGATCAATACTTTTTTTTTGGTAGTAGCAAAGTAGCGGTTTATAGGCAGGTACAAGATTTATCGCAAACCTTAATTATGTCAATTTTCACCGCATGGTATGCATAACTTAGGCCTATTCTGGATAATACGACACGAACCGATTATCATGCAAAAACGGCTCAACCTTGTATGTAAAAGACGGTATGTAGAAACTGTAGAAGTGTCTGTTCTCACTGAGAAACACCTTTTTACACACATGCCTTCTCAATGGTGGGATACTGTGTAATTGAGTAATTATGACAGTCTTACTGTTCATAGTGTTCATAGCGACATATAAACGCAAATTCTTTTACTGGAGAGCATAATAAAATGTAAGTCATCTGCTATTTTTACGCTTTGTTGAAAATGCCTGATGATTTATAGAATTTATGACAGAATTCGTGCTAAAACGCGCTCTATGTATCTATCAATTTATCCTGTGGGCCTAAATTCAGCTCGAAACAGGATTTGCGTTCATAATTTAATTGGAAATTTATTTACACTAGATACAAACGGGCCCATGCCCATGTACTGGTCAATTAGATAAGATCTAATGATGAATGAAAAAGTTATAAGGTTTTTAGTTTCGAGACATCCGGCCAGGATATTCCATTCTTGAAAAAGTCAGTCCAACCGTTTATCGCAATGCATATTCAGAATCAGACATAGCCCAATCCAACTTTATGATCTATTTATGGTAAAGTATATATTACAAAATTGCCACATTTGCCGAAGACTTACTTCATTAATACCTGGGTGGATGCAAAAACTAAATTCTTAGCTAACTGTAACGGAAACGAGCTGACACTCTTGTGGGGTTCCGTGAGGGGCGTGAAAAAACGGCGACGCGTAACTTGTGGCTAACGATGTCCATATTTTATCTAGATACTAAGTTATCGATGGAATGATTGAATAAAGTAGTGCGAAAGCAATTTATTGCTTTTTCCTTGTCTTAGATTTTATATGTACCTACTGCAGAGATAGAAAGCTCCCAATGACAAGCTGCAACTAGTCTATCGATGATTTCAGTTAGCATTGTTTTTTCTAAGTAGAATACATGACCTAGTAAACGGTGCTGAAATGTTAAAGGAACTTGAGTGATTTGACTGCATGTTTGCTCTAAAAATTTAATACTTACAACTAAAATGGCTATAGTGTAATATATTGTTACAACTAAAATGGCTGTAGTGAAGATGAAATATGTAAGATGCGGAACAGTCGCATGCAAAACCAACTCAACCCACACTAATACGCGCGTGCAAAAAATTAGATCAAGCAAAGTTGCTGCTAAAGATGTTAACACATCAATTAGAGCTATGTCCCACAGTATTGCATATTAATTACGGTCTATAATCGCGCAGCAGGTCAGCAAACGTTCTCTGGATATGGAAGAGGCGCGTCGCAATTATCTATAAAAACCGGCGAAGTGACGTAAATTTTTTGCGTTTCCATTTTCTGGAACGTATTCTATGAATCGTATTCATTTCATCAGAGAAGACGTGTTTGTCATCGATCGAGACGCAAAAGGCGTGGCATCGTAAAGCGAATGCGTGGCGCGTACATGGTTTGAATTCGCCTTCACTTTTATTGCTCACTGGCGTTCTCACGAGAAAAATTGTTTGTAAACTTGTGGAAAAACGGGAACTTTGATGGACCGGCTAATATGCGTAGTTCGTAGTAAATTCTTGGTAGAGGACTATTTATTACAACAGAAAAAAAGATTACCTACTGGTTCTGGCTTAAGATTTTTAAACTGACTTTTATGCGTCTAATGGTTTAACCCACGGCACGAATCATGGTTACGAATCGAATCGGCAGATCTTGGACAGATCTTTGACTACCCTTTGATAATCTCAATGATATTGAGTAAGTACGAATGTTTATTGGTTTTTTTATACAACTAAACGATAGAACCAGCCAATGGCCCACCTGATGCTAAGCGGTTACCTCGGCCTATAACAATGCATTGCCTCACTGAGCATGTGCCCTGTGTATGATGCATTGCCCATTAGTCCGAGACATAAAGGTGTTAAGACTCATGTGCCTGTAATTGCACCGGCACCTATCCTTCAAACGGGAACACAGCAATGCGACCAACACTGGTTGGATCATCACTTCCATAGGATGATGAATAGAAAGAAGAAAAAAAGAAAATACATTTATTTGAATAAAATAAATGTTAATGTGTCTGAAACAGCAATGAAATGGTAGAATATGAATTAACATGACGAAGTGACTTCGTAACTGCCATCTTGATAAATATAAAATTGCACACCTGCACACCACATTAAAATTAAAACAAACAGGAATAATAATAATACGACATACGTCACAGTTCAGTCGGTATTAGCTCTGCCTTCCGTGCTGTGGGTCGTGGGTTCGATCCCCAGTGGGGATTCCCCACTGAGAATAAACATTTGTGTGCGGCAAACATAGATATTTGTTATATGTTTGGGTGTAACTATGTAATACAAGTATTTGATTAGAAAAGAAATATATATAAATATTTTATTAGCAATCTAGTCCCATAAAGCTTTGCTTAGTTTATGACTAGAAAGCATTGTGAGAAATTTCCAAGAATATTTATTTTTTTAAGTGGAAAAACTCTGTTATAGTTGAAACACTGACTTTTGTTTGATATCAGTTTTGTTTTAACACAATATATTTTATGATTGATTGCTGAAAACTGCGCATGATTCAGAACGAATAATGATTTTATATACACACAGGTCACTTAATAACCCATTTATGACAGTTGTAATTATACCAATAGCTTTAAACTTTTTGTAAAATAGAATTGAAGAATGCTGTAATAAAATAACTGTCATCGTTTCCGTATTTAAGCTTGTAATTAAGAAAACAGCGCGTATTCTGAGTCTTATAAAAAGCGATTAAGGTGCAAAATAACTTGCCTATAAAAGTGCTAAAAGGACATAATGCGATGGCTAACAAACTGCGATGTGTCAAATTGATTTAAGCGCTATCCTACCTGATATGACGTTTTACATTATATACTGACAGCTATGTCTATTGTGTATTTGTGTCCGAGATATTTTTCTATATCGAGATGTAATTTATAGCTCGTTTAACTGTGTAGAACAAGTGACGCATTTAATACAATGGCTTTATTTGCTAAACAAGGAGGAATTATTGTGGTGTTTACTGATTTGATGACCTTATTTATTAGAAATCATGATATAATTATGTGATTCTAGTTATATAAGCGTGTTACTATTTAATTAAGTATTTTAATATGGACTTAATTATTTATTTTTAATAAATGTGCAGGAGTAAGCAAAACCACAAAATTGCAGGTAAGTAGTATCTTAATAAAAAAGTGCTTTAGTTTTTCTATGGAAATATATGACCAATATCTATACTATACTGACAAGTCAATCATCGCAATGTAAAAACACTGACAAAAAAATGTAAAGAAATAACCAATATGAAAAACTCGATCTCATTGAAAAACTTTTGTTATCTTTTCTTTTAGTTCACCATTATTATTGTTATTATCAGAAGAGTTTTTAAAGCTGATAGAAAGCAGTGATATCAATATAACTACTCGGCCAAAACAACAAACTCTATCTAACTAAGTGGTCTATTCAATTGACATTGCGAAAATGTGCCTTGCTGCCTTACAAATTGTGTGTGCCGTCTAAGAAGTATTAAAATAAATGGAGATTCCGCTCCAAAAAGGAAAACATGCATAAGAGACGTTTATTAAGCGTGCAAATATAAATATACACAGATATAGAGATGCAGGTCTAAGTTCAAACACTTGTAAGTCAAAGCAAATATCTTTTATTTAATAAAACCACAACCTAGTTTTTGTAATGATTACAATCTTTAAAAAAGCCCATTATTACTTATTGTGGTTGCGTTTAGGTTTTCAGAACTGACCATGAATTAAGCGGAATTCCGCGTGTGTGTGTGGTGTCCCGTTTTAGTGGTGTTTGCAAAAATAAATGAACCGTAAACGCTGTCTGGGCAAAAACGCTGTCATTGTTATGTTATGACGGATTGGACTACGCACGCGGAATTCCGCAATATTGCTTATAAAATCGGCATTAGAATAGAAAAGTAGCCTATCTATTTCTTCGTTGAATCCAAGTGCGGAACATAAGAAAGGGGGAAATTCAACGAGACTCTAATTTAGAGTTGACGTCGCGAAACCTGTTTCGTTACAAAAGCTGGTCTAAAAAGGCTTTGAATTTGTACTGTGCCATCTTGTTGTTAGAATGGACGAGCAGGAAATAATTTGCTGTAGGTACAGTTGTTGAATGTAGAGCGTTGTTGGTATTCCGAAAGGCCGTGATAGGTTTAAAAGCAACCGTAGTTTGGTGTAAGATATTTGTTTTTTATTTATTTTTTTGTTTAAAAATTTTACCTCGTTTTTTATAACATCGCTCATAATGATATTTATCGGACTTTTTTAAAGGTACAGTCCTGAGACGTAAATACTTATCCTACAAACTAAAATTGCAAAAAATATCATTAATATTATAAAGACAATTTATTAGGCTTTGT
Source organism: Gandaritis pyraliata (assembly GCA_947859175.1). Taxonomy (NCBI): domain Eukaryota; kingdom Metazoa; phylum Arthropoda; class Insecta; order Lepidoptera; family Geometridae; genus Gandaritis; species Gandaritis pyraliata. Next base: position 5,940,399 of record OX401866.1, on the reverse strand, counting down.
GTTATGGGCGCTGGTTTTGTATTTGTAGCGTGACGTACTCACATTAGCCGGTTTTATCCTATCCAATCATATCGCCATATCTCGACTCCTCGACACGCAAATCAGACGCCAAAAACAGCTCCGCACTAAACTCTTAAATTACTAGACTTCATCAATGAATCACAGTAATTTCGAATTCAAATAGAACGGTATTCAAATGAGTATTGCGTCGAGGCTTGCTTATTAGTCGCGTGTAGGACGCGTGCGCTTTCACTGTGGCACTGTTTACTAGGAAATTATTCTAATTACTAACAAACCTGTGTCACGAATTTAATAACGAGAAAATAAATTTTACTCTAGGTAAGTATTTTTGTATACAATTTATAATGTCTTTTGGAATAACACGGTTTTTAAAAATCAATATCTTTTAGATTTACTTATAAATTATGCAACAAAAGTCTTGTCAAAAGTTTTATTTTGTTTGTCTCAGTCAGCATCTTTGATCTTCTCGATTTCTGAACCTAGGGTCGAGAATACCTTAGTACTATCACGATTAGCCAAGAGCAATTACGCACACTTAGTAGGGCCATCTATTATGCAAGTTCTTCTAATTACAATGGCTTATATAGATCGAGATAAAAGAACAGAGGGCATTTTGTAACAAGGAATCCTGGTAGCTTTAGAAAGTTGAATCAAACTGTAGAAGCACACAAATAATATGCTAAAAAAAAGATACAGGAATCGTGTAAATTCTGAAAAAAACATGACATTGACGCTTCCAGCTTTTAAAATCGCATAGTTTTTAAGCCACGCCACAACTATATTTTAGGTATGGATGATAGAAAAAAAATGTAAACAAAAATATGTAATGACACCACGTGTGCTGCAAAGAGAAGAGAGAGGGCGATTCGGCACAAAGCGTGGTGGTGTATCATCCATATAAGCGTCATTTTCATCCATGCTACAAATATGCTTAGTCTCTGTACCTAACAGTGCACACAAATCAGATTTTCTTTTGTTTACGCCAGTGTCCAATATAACCTTTGGTTTTACGCGTTAAAACTCAGTAGTTCCAGCTACCAGCGGCCCACAATCGTTCGGCTATCGCTTTGCTGTCGAATAGCAATATTTCACTGGCCGGCCGCTATCACCTGTCAAATCGAACAAGTGTACCGCCCGCTCCTAGCCTATTTAAATATCAACCGTTTAGACGCGAATACGCCTCGTTCTTTATCTCCTATTGTGATTTAAGGTACAACTTTATGCTAATTGTATAGAAGGAATCACGACCTAATGTTTTATAACGTTTTTTTTCCGAGATAATAATCTCTAAAGCACTCGAGATGAATGAATGTTAAGCGCCTTAAAAACCTTGTTTCAGTGCGTAGGCCGATGTTTTGTTTCGTCAGCAAACTACTGGGTTCCACTGAATGGTAATTCATCGTTCTCTTAAAACACATTTCATAACAAGATGATTCTGCTTACCATAAATTTACATCCATTTCGACGCATATATACCTACTACAGTCGGATGTATCGACGCGTGTCATCCGCTGCTTTCAAAACGCCGAGTTGAGACGGAGCCGTAGATATTTATAATGGCTTTGTATGCAAAATACTCTAATGCATTTCAGTACACTCGAGATAGTGTCACTTTAATAGTCAAAGAGGCAGACACGATTCTCGGCCTTAATACTATGCGAAGTCAATGGGCGTCTAAACGCTTTTATTGTTCGACGCTGAAAATTCTAAGGCGAATATCCAATGCGAATATTATTATGTGAGTGAGCGCGACAATCACACTTGAATTTAAATAATATCTACATACGGCCCTTGTAGTTATGATTGATGATATTATGCTGTTATGTAACGTAGAGATGCGACATGTTTACGGTGTGAAAGGTGACTGTATGCAGATTGCGATCACGCATTTTTGACATGAGTATCGATTGTATTGCGATAGGACATCGGTTTCGTTTATCGATAGTATGATTTAAAATACATTGTCTCATTGCCTCTGACATTTTGATCGAGTCACGCCGTTGGCGTTGTCTCATACATAGGAACTAAGTCATAATTATTAATTTACACCTTTATGACTGAATGAAAAAGGTGTGAACAGATCGGCAATAAAGCAAGCATCGATTACATTGTATTATTATGACAAAAATTAGCAATTAAATAATAAAATGTGTGAGATTGTTGGAATATTGTAACACCTAATATCGTAACACCTGGGATTATTGGAATAAGAACGTAAGCCATTGCAGTTACAACGCATAACAAAACTCACAAGTGGGAATGCGTGCCGCTCCTATTTAGTCTCCAAAGCTTGAACACACTCTTTCAATTCAGACATTTTCGTGATTCAGCAACTAAAATATTTGAAAGTTATTTACTAAATATTTCACTAAATTAGTTCTCAAAAGTAAATTACGAAAATCTTTGAGACAGAGTCGCGCTTATTCGAGCTTTGTCTTTTGCATCAAATCGCAAAACGACGGGGTGTTATAAGTTTCACGTGTCCGTGTGTGTATGTGTGTATGAGTCTGAGACAACGTAGCTCCTGAACGGATGAACCGATTTTGATTTTGTTTTTTTTTGGTTAGAAAGGTGAATTAGTCGGGAATGTTTTTAGCTATGTTTGATGAAAAAGGGTCCAAGATTCGGGGGTTTTATAAATTTTTAATTCAATTAATAAGAACAAAGATTTGTGTGTGGCAAACATAGATGTTTGTTCTATGTCTGGGTATTACTATGTATTATAAGTATGTATTTACAAAAAAAAAGTATATAAGTATCCTATCAGCATCTGGTTCCCATATTACAAGCTTTGCTTAGTTTGGGACTAGAGGGCGTCGTGTGAAATGTCCATGAATATTTAAAAAAATAAATTTATATATTTAATTTCTTGTGTTGTTTTTGGTCGGTTGTGCAAAGGTAAATACACATTATACACATCTGTGATAGTTTTCTGAATCTACAGAGACGCATGTGAGCCCTCAGCATGCGTGCATTGTGAACATCAGTAACATTCTATTGAAATACCATTCTGCGTTTGTGGTACACGTGTCAGGGCGCATTGCACGCAACATCTCAATAGAGTCTGCACTACTGAATGCTGGGTAGAGCCTTATTCGCCTTGAAGTATGCCCGATGTCTCTAAGCGGACACATTTACATGTGGCTAGTTGGAATGTTTTACTCCTTTTGGTGTTATTAGGAATTATATATTAATGTAGTCACGGAAGGCACTTCTGCAATGTTGTCGGTGCTTTTGAAACCACTCTTGACTCTACATGACACCAGCGAATGTGGAGTACTAGAGGTGCTTTTGTTTTAAACTCTATTTAGGTCTATGCCTTGTTATTTATTATTTATTGAAGTCGCTTAAAGTTTGGCAATCCTAATGGGCCTTTACACATTGACCCGGCCGGCATCTATGATACCTATTCCAGTGGCTTGAACCAAAATACCAGTGTCAGCACCGATACGGTGTGTAAATGTCTGGTACTGAATATATGAGACTAGCTCTTCGTCAATATCGTATAAGTTTCGTGTCACAAAAAAACCAATCACAGGCTGTAAAAATCTTTCATTCTTCATTCAACAGAAATCTAAAGGACCCTATACACAAAGGTTGCTTCGCTTCCTTGTTTGGCGCGGAATAGCCGACAGATGTACGGGACAAAGGTGGAGTGCATTGTAATTGCTTACACAAGAGGTTATCAGTAGCTTTCGAGCCGCGGGGCAGTAACGAGCTCACTGATAGCTAATATCAGCGAAAGTAGCTTGGAACGATAAAATATCTATTTGTCGAGACAGACAACATTTTGGAAGCAAAGATAGTTGCTAGGTTAGCAAAACTGACCGGTGGCGTACAGATAGGTAGAATCCCGAACGGTTTTGTAAAAAGTCTGTTACCCCAAAGAGTTTTGTAGGGCGATAAACTTTTCACATTGACTGGGAGGAAGTAGTCTCACTGGAAAACAAGGCGTACTACAGTTTTGTCATTTTTGACTTTACAGTTCGTCATTCTTCAAGTACTTTACTTACGCATCTTACGACGACGAGACGAAAATGCAATTTGCTGATACCCTACAAAACTAAGAAACATAGTAATAAATCAGATTTCCAGCCTCTCCAGGCTATAAGTCCGACCTAAACTGATTATCTATTACATTTCCAACAAAACCTTAAGTTCCTATTAAATCAAGACTTAGGCCACTGGACAATGATCGCGTGGGCATTCAAAGCGAACCACAGAGTATACTATACAGTACTGGAGTCGACATCCCGCAGCGCACATCTGTTTCACCGTATGCACATAAATAACTCAGAGAATGGATAAAAACGTGTACTTACATGGTAGAGACAGCTTTAGTCGATTTACTTAGTGGAGGCATATGCTTTTCTATCGAAGTGAGAAAAACTAATGCACTCAAAGACATTGCAATTACAAAAAAGGGTTGATAAAAAAAATTTTAAAACGCCCGAATCTTGTACCGATTTTCATCAAATATAGCTAAGAACACCCGACTAGTTCACGTTTCAAACAAATAAAAAACAAAATAAAAATCGGTTCATCCGTTCAGGAGCTACGTTGCCTCAGACACACACACACACACAGACACGTCAAAGTTATAACACTGCATCGTTTTTGCGTCGAGGGTTAAAAAATGAGTGACAATGACAAAGCTTTTATTTAGGTATATATTTATGTTGCGTTATACAAACGGCATAATCATATATTAAAACACCATTCGATAGATAGGTACTTTAAACTTTGGAATAGCATACTGAGTCCGATTCTGTTGTTGTCTTTCTCATTTCAGTTCATGAAAAAGGGATGGCAATAGTTTTAGTGCTGTCAATTAAGGATACTTAGTTTGGGAAAACGAAACAACAGAATCGGGGGTAATGTGCGATGTTCTTTTAAATTCCTAAACAAATGTGCATGAGTGGCTCGCTTTTTTTGATGAGAAGTGTATTTTAAGTAGGGATTTACTTTGTCTCTATTGGAAGAGTTTCTCTACTCCATGGCGCACTGATGCCTCCACATAAACCACATCTCCTGTGCTCCTTTGATAAATACCTCCAATCCCTGAGTCCTGTTGGTGTCGACATAAACGTATTGTGTTCCTGCCCGCCTCGTTAATGGTAAAGATATCGTTTGCCGTGATTATGTTGTAATGTTGCAATCATTGTTCAAAATAAACAAATATTAAAGTTACAGACAACTTTTAGTAAGTGCTATATTTTTTTTTATTAAACCAAATAAATTATTCTTGAAGAAAAAAATCCGAAAACGAGGTCCATAAATCATGAAAAGGTTTTATTGCAAGTTATTTTTTGGGTTGCTTTTTGCCTACTTTCCATAATATGCCTACTATTGTAGGCTGACTAAGGGGATTTCTGGACAAAAAGTCCAGAAATCCCCTTCGCAGGGGCAACACGCAAGGAATTTCTGGAATAAACCTAACCTTTCATCAGAAAATATATTATAATATGCTTTTATACTAAGCTACATTAAAATTTGATAGCCCAACATTAACTTTGTCAAAATCTAGAACTCATACCGTACTATGCCGAACTGAACTTTTCGACTGAAAAACAGGATTTTCCAATTGTCCTGAAAATATACGACAAACTCATGCCAAGCTTAAAACTACGCTGCTGCTGATGATGATTATGACGGCTTATTATGGATAACTATGGAAGAAACTTTGTATTTTAGAGTAATAACAAGTTTTGCGTGTTTATACCTAACGGTTAAGGACAAGATGAGTAAAAAATGATTAATTCGCAACAAAATAATATGCGAGATATCTCTCCCATAAACAGAGGCTCATTGTTCATATTAAGTCATGATCCTAACCCCGTTATCGAATAAAATACCTATTTATATGATGATTTTATACAATAAAGAAGCAGTTAGATAAGGGTTATTGTAGAGTTAGAACTTTTACAGGGTCGGTGTTAGGATCTATTATTACAAAGGGGTTTTTAAAACACATACCCTTAGTAACCCATAGTGCAGTACTCTTTTTGGGAAAGAAACTGGAACCTAGAGCTGTATTTCAGTGAAAAAACATATTTTATTTACTTACGTTACACCAACATAATGATATGTTAGTTATAGTGTTTTGACAATTTTTTTTGTTTTCACGAAAAAGGAAACATTTTGAGTATAGGTAAGTTAAAAAATAAAAGCATTTTAAGACCTTACCATGTTATGGATGAATTTCTATCATTTTTGACACCTCGCCCTTCAAGGGCTTATCTACCATGTTTTTTTCCGATTTTTTTTATACTAATCTCACCTGATGATTCGATAGACGAATAGTTTTAAGAACTTATAAGAACTAAATGAGTGTTTCCTTTCCGGCCCCTAAAACCAGTCTGACAGAGACCCTGCCGCCGTATTGTAATGGGGCCGAGAGAGATCTGCACGGCTATCAGATGGTCTCAACCATATCGGATGCCTCTAGAATAATATTAGCACTAGCAGCATGGGCATCGAAACAATAATATTAAATATTGTAATTGGATGGAAATGGTACCTCTTGTGCGCGTACAGTTATGATACTTTTAATAGAGCTGCTTGAAATAACAATCCAAGATATCGCGAAGATCAACCACGTGACCGTTTAAAACTTTATCCTATCCTATCCTACTATCCTATCCTATCCTATCCTACTAATATTATAAATGCGAATGTTTAGATGTTTGTGTTTCAATCACGTCGAAACTACTGAACCAACTTGGATGAAACTTGGCATATATATAGTTCGTAACTTGGATTGACACATAGGCTACTTTGTATCCCGAATAATTAACAGGATCTACAGGATAAAATGAACGAACGGGATTAGCAGCGCCAATTTAGCAAGAGAATGATGTCATGTCATATCACGTCAGTTTGACAGGACGTAGTACTTCCTCTTTGGTCTAACGACTAACGTTTGACATTCAAGTACGGGTTCGGTGTAATGTCAAGTTTCTCAAAGAAGTATCCGCTCGGTACACGCACAGATAATATACACAGATAATATAATGTACACGGAAACGGTACTCGCTTACGAAGTCGCAGGTAACTAACTGCTAGTAATCAAATAAATGTGACGGTCGTAAACGTATTGAACGTAACGCTAGCGTATCCGAGATACACTGCGCGGTGGCGCTAACGTATCTTTGATCATATTCATCATCAGAATCAGAATTATCATCATTATTTATAGGTTTCCAGGAAAACTGTGCACAAGTCCATGTTCTCTAGAAAATGTAACAGCACTAGATACAAGGGCCTACAAAAGTGTGAGTTCGACCTGTGATCTTAACTGGACCGCACTAGGCTGAGTTATGCAGTGGCTGCTGTGTACACAGCCCTATATCTGCCGCTATTGGAGGCTTTGAGTGTTAAAAAGATTCAGAACTTACAGTACAATATTTGTTATAGTAGGTAATCGTTGGATTTTAGAACAGCAGGGGTATGCCAATCAAAGTTGAACTGCAAAGTTTTAAATCATGGTCAGTTCATACTAACTCATAGTTATTCTGTGACTAAATAGTGACATTATGACGTCATTTGATGTGTTTTCGCGCATATTTTGCTGTTAAGTGTCTAAAAAGAATGATCACGTGGTACAATTTTGTACCACGTGACCTGAAGAAATTACACTGGGCAGTGAAATATAACTTGACAGCAAAAGATTGGCATACGGGGGCTGGTAATTATTATTGTTCGGTAGGCATGAAAGTTTTTTAGTCATGTTATTATTTATTATTAAGCGTACTTACATAAATTGTTACTATTTTAGTAGTGACTCGAAATAAACTTTTCCTTATCTTATCTTTAAAGTGTCAGAAGACCAATAGCAGTAAATTCAATTGGTATTCAGTTCGCCGTATACAAAATGGATAACCTGCAAAAGTTTTGTGACAACGTGAGAAATATACTTCTTGGTAACAATCTAAAAGCCTGAAGTAAAAAGCTCCTTTTCTATTCGGGCTTTTAGATATTTAAAGGAAAGCTCTATAGATTTTTCATTAAAATCAGTGCATTAAAATCTCTACTTCAATTGTATAAATATTTTTATTGCCCATCAGGTCTAGCTGACAATAGGTGCACATTCATTTGAGCAGCGATATCTTGCACGCAAGAGTGCATTGTTTATCTGCCGCCGCGTGGGGTCGTCCAATAAGGTAGCGGGTTCGAACCCGATGCTGCACCATATAGAATAAAGATCTTATACTGCCCATTAGGCACTGTAACTGTATAGCTTCGATATTTAATATGACTTTGAACAAAGAATAACTCAACATTGTCATCTACTTAGTTATCAATTTTTTAATTTGTTTGTTGAGCTACGAAAACAAAGGAGCTATCATTTTATTACGAAAAGCGTAAAAATTTTGGCACTTTCGAAATGTTTGCCGTTCATTGCAGTTTGGCATTTTAACCCTTCAAAGTGCTCGATGACAAACCGTTTATGTATACTGAACTAAAAAATACGCTCACGCCCTCATTTGAGTACAGTTGTATCATTCTACTTTCAGAGCGCCAATGCATTGTATAAAACCTAGTTGTTACAAATAACGCTGGTAGTGATAGATTCATAATAATTTTAAGGACCGTCTATATCAGATGGATTTCATAAGTCAAACAATGGGGAGAGCAGAAGACGCTAAACTGGTAGCAACTTGGAGCAACTGGTTTAAGGGCATCTCAGCTTGGACTGTTACCAGTGGGAAGTTTTCATCTAACGTCATTGATTGTTTCAACTTTGCCCAAGGAATGGGTTTGCTAATAAGACCAACATCTAGCAGGTAATCGCACTTTGGTCACATAGTAGGTATAGTCAGTAACTTATGTTGGTCAGCAATTTGTAATTGTCCATTGATTGTTTTGGAAGCTTTTAGTAACATTTGCAAAAGTTTAGGTAGATCTTCATAATGTTTTACGAGTCATTTCCCATTTTTACCACCTTCAATGTCCCCAGTGGTGATAACTGGGAATTCTCGGGAGGTTTTCAACGGTCGAATAAAAAAATTTAATTGAATGAATGTTTTCCTGCCATTGAAGACAACTGGGAACGGTAAAAACGGCGTTCTCATTTGTTACCAGCAGGGAATTAACTAGTGGTGACAAATGCAATCTAAAACTATTCCCAGTTGTCACCACTGGAGACATTGAAGGTGACAACTGGGATTGAGCCCATTTTATTACTGCGGTTTTTAGGATTATAAATATTTTTTTAATCTAGTTATGTAGCTGACTGTACACCTCTTCTATAATGGTAGCGAAAGTCGCACGTGTCAGCATTTCAGCAACTAGAAAGTAAACTAGACCAAGTTCCATAATTTGGCAAGGTATTCCATCAAGACACCGCCCATCCGTCATGTGTTGTCATCACAAAATGCTCCAAATTAAATTGGCTTTCTAAACCACCGGACGCCATCTAGCGGTCGTTTGGCGTAATTAATGCGCGTAGGCTAATCGTCAGTGGCCGGTCATCTCTATTATACGCTGTACACGGAGATAGATTAGATCTGGATGTGTTAAGACTTTTTTCTGGATTAGACAATTCGGTTATCGCTTGATACAAATTTAATTTAATTTACACATTTAAAACCTACGTAATAGTAGACACAACGGATCTTTGTCTCTCTGAATTATCTGCGCAGAACCCATTATTTTTGGGTAATTGGAGGTAAGTTAATTTTTCCGCACAACAGTACCTACATGGCAATCGTTTGTTGCAATGCACCTAACTTGAGAGGGATAAAGATCCGTTATGCGTACTGTAACTGTTCCTATTCCCGGATATGGAAGCTATTTATTTACTCTGAGCCTATTTATTTCTGAAGCTATTTATTTACAATTCTTTGTGTAGAGTGCAACCTCAATTTAAGGGCTTAAAATTGCTACAGAAGCGCAACTGCCAAAACGTCACGCGACTGCAACGCTTTTTATCATCTCTAAATTGAAGAATATTTAGATATATCAAACATTCCGTGACAATTCGGGATCGGCTTTCTTTCATTCTGATATCAGGATCAGATGTCAAGGACCTCTATTTTTGTACCATATTCAGTAACATCCTATTCCGCGTGTATTTAAGCCCACACATTCCGTTGATAAATCTCAAGGCAGATTCGCTTAGAGGTAATAAATTTCACAAGATCACCGATACTATGATTAATAAAGGTTGGTACAAAAATGAAGAGAGTCGATCGATCAACGTGGGTGTTTAATTTGTGCATCCAGTCATTTATCTTTATCGTTTAGTTTGAGAAAACTTAGTAAAACTGACGTATGGATTCGAAACTCTTGTTCATACGACCGATACTTACAATGAAGTATAGGTATCGGTCGACTTTAGGTCTACTACGCACATCAAAAACACTAGCAAACAATGTTGCTTTTCATTTCATAAATCACCCTAAAGAATAGTCATCTGAATCTTAATTTAAATCATGATTGGTTGTAAACTAGGATTTTCTATTAAAAGAGAGCTAGAGAAAAAAACGTAAGAATAAAATAGAAGTTCGCGCATTGTGAATTCTGCATATCATTGCTTTTGCACACAGCTAAAAATAAGATAAAAAGTCATGCAAATCCAATAACATTTAGAAAAACTTGCTGTGGATTCAGTGGATTAAACAACTAAAACTGGTCCCAAGTTAAATTAAGGGTCGGGCATTTTGGTACGCGGCCAGGTACCAAATTCCAGGGATGATTTTGTGAGTTTCATATCGATACGCTGGTATTATCTTAGTACATTTTGAGGTTTATGTTCGGTAATGGTACAGAGTAATGGGAGGGTACGTTGCTTTGGAAAGATGTATTGACTGAGGGAGAACTTTGACTCTTCACAAATTCATGGTAATAGGAAGTTAGACACAGAATCGTATATTAATAATGGAGAGTTAATAACAAATCAATGAGCGTCAATCGTGAAAATGTCTATTTTTCTGAGCATTTAAAATGTCTGATATTCTAAGGAGGTTGTAGCTACTCTGCAAAGTATACCTACTTGGCACTTTCTCTCGTGATCTGCGTTGAGAAATCAACACGAGAAAAGAAGAAGACTGTCAATGAAAAATCAATAGGTCTTGCACAGCCCTTAATCGAGCTCTAAACAACTGCTATGAATTAACGAAAATGAATGATAGAAAAACCACTTTATTGTACATACTTATAATGGTTCCGAAAAAGGACGAAAGTCCGAAACTAGAATAACTCAAACTTTTTAACTAAAATCAGCTGACTCCATATCTAAAGGATAAGGATTTTGCAACAATTTATGTGAAGCATAATTACAGAATACCTAAAATGTACTTACCTATATCATTTCAAAAGTTAACTTTGACTGATAAGGACCACCTAGATAACGGTTTTTCAAACTATTTTTTGATCCCCGAATTAGGACGTGAACGAAATCTAGTTTTTATTTATGAAGATGTCAATTAACATCGAAAACGTGTATATGTATTCGTAGATTGTCCTGTTAAATATTAATATCGAGTCGTTAGCGCAATCAATGTACGCAATTGATAATACTAACTGGTTTAGTTACAAGTGGCTTTCGACTTGTATCTATGTAGCTAGTTACTGTGAAAAATGTTATAATTTCTAATTTTTGTATTAAAGTGCTAAGGAAAAGCACAAAGATTTTTATAAGTTATGAGTCAAGCGGTATTCGTATTCACAACCTTCCGAACTACAAGCCTACTTCCTCGCAACCACAAGAGCTATGTCTGTTTACCTTGTTCTTCTTGTCTCTGTATTTCTTTCACTAGAAGTAATACGTCAAAAATTTATGCAGACTTATTACCACGGTCCTAAAGTTGTCTATCTGAGAATAGAAACATTTCTCGTTCTCCCAAACGGCATGCTCTGGGCAGTAGACAGAAGCCCAGCCCCCGTATTCCAATCTTTTACTGTCAAGTTATATTTCACTGCCCAGTGTAATTTCTTCAGGTCACGTGGTACAATTTTGTATCACGTTATCTTTCTTTTGAGACACTTGACAGCAAAATATGCGCGAAAACAAATTAAATGACATCATAATGTTACTATTTAGTCACAGAATAACTATGAGTTAGTATGAACTGACCATGATTTAAAACTTTGCAGTTCAGCTTTGAGATTGGAATCGCCCCCCAGGTCTACGGTCAAATGTCACACTGTTTATTTTCCTTGCCGAGAAATCGTTGTCTAGGGCCATCATGTTGCGTCTTCTGTGACCGCCAGTTCTGGGAACTGTCATTCTCATACATTTTGATACGCTTTTTATTCTCTAGCGATTGTAGCATGTCAGCTTGGCTTAAGGGTCTTATACAAACACGATAAATTATAAGTTTTTCGACAGTGCACAGTGCCAAAACAATTTATGCAAATGCTTATAAAATATTTATGTCGCTATAAAATTGATGAATTGCTTTCAGTGCATTATGAATGACTGATAAAAGTGACGTTTATTACGTGAGTGAAGGGGTGGCCTTAATCGCGTTAATAAACCGATAATTACTGGAAAGTAATCTTTAAATAGACTTTGATACAAGTCGTAAATGTACACTAATTTAGTTGCTATAAGCTGAGAGCTAAAAGCTAGGTTCGTTGGCAAGTATAACCCTGAAATCACATAAAATATATCTGAAAGAATTGATGTAGGTGAACAACTAAAGTTTATACTTAACAAATACAACACACTATGACCATAATTTATGTGATGGACACTATCACAAGCCTCTTCATAATTTTCAATGAGCTTTCGTTCAAACAGCCAATATACTAGCCAAATATAGTGATCTAAGTAACATTACCAAAGTCAATATTACAACCATTATGGGGCCAAACTGACCCGTTACTTACCGATAAGGTAAACCTGTAAATGCGCCTACGTACCCTATAGAAACGCAAAATCGCTAGTTTTCGGGAAATCAGACGAGCAGTTTTTTTTAGGTGGTTTATTTATTCATCACTTGGAACGTAATATAGGTCACTTGGCTTTATTTTTAACATTGTACTTAAGCGGTTGTACATAGGCCTTGTCAACCGTTTTTTAAAATAAGTAATCCAAAAATAATCTTTGTGTAGTGGCTGTAAAGAAAATATAACTATTTCATAGTTACATTTTTTAAAATATAATGTGAGTTGTTTCAAAATCCAAATTATTTGCACCAAAAAATATTGATTTTCGACTCTCCATAGTGTACGTAAGCACCCTCGAAATGCACTTGATAACAGCAAGTACTGTACATCTATGGCACGCGCGGGCGCAGGCGGGTGGCTATTCGCTCTAATTTCGCAAACTTGTAAGTCGCTTCGGCGCAGGCGCAGTATATCACGAAGGATATTTACGAGCCGACCACCGCCCTCGGTGACAGCCTTATCTGTTATCATTATACCTATAGATCTTGGCGGTATCTATAGCCAGCCTTGGGCAGATTCGAACGGCCGATCCGGAATGGTGTGTCGTGACCAAATCGCCTATCGCATACTTAGATTGCTTGAGATCCTGTCACTTTGATTGATTTCAACCCTTTTGGAAATAAATACTATTTTGTTATGCCAATACTGGAAACAAAACCATCTAGTTTAGTTTAAAAATTAAATCAAAACCAATGACAGTTGTAGCTATTCCCATTGAAATAGCGAAGAAGTAGGTGGACTGCTCTTGTGGCTTGTGGCAATGTTCTTTTTTCAGGGGAAGAAAATCGAAAAGACAACATAGCAGATAGATTCCAATGAATTCAATACAATTTATTTCTTCTTCTTCTTATTTTTTACTTTTACAAAACAAATGTCACAAATGACATAAACCATGAAGTTGTGAACATAGACTATAAAAACAAAACGTGGATAAGGCGTCGCTTACAACAGTAATGTAGAAAGTTGCATTTTCTTATAAACGAAAACAGTTACTGTTAATTTTTTACATCATAATCAGTAAGCTTTCTCAATATCTCATCAATGAAACTCATTAAAATTATTTATTATCTAATATTCAAAAATGACAATGGCCAAGTCGGCTTTGAAAACAACAAGTGCAAAACCTCATTTGAAAGAAGTACAATAGTTGTTTGTCATAATGACTTACTATTAAGAATAATCGGTTGAACTATGAATGCGGCACTGTTAGGCCAGTGAAAGGGAGGGTGACCATCTATTTTAGTAGACGAACTACTCGCATCTGCGGTCAGACCGATAGTATTCTAAAGTATACGTATTTTCTCGTTAGATTGAATACTAATTCAGGTATTATATGCAACACGCAGGGATAGGTAAGTCGGGAAAAAACCGTTATAAAATTACCGTTATAAAAAATTAAAAGTTACTATGGAAGTCTTTTTATGCGTAGTTTTCAATTGAGATATTGGCTAAAACGGAATTTTCTTAATAGGTATTCTGTGATAGCACCATCCGGGGCTTGATGTTTGTCACTTGACGGCTTTTACAGACGGAACCAAAAAACCAGTGTTTCCATTTTGTACTCTAGAAAATGGGCACAATTAGACCAGCACGGTCTAATTGTGCCCTATCGGCTGTCGGTGTACTGGGTGCATAATGGTGCAAGGTTCGGCCTGGGTGTGCCCATTGCAATTGATAGTGGTCTGAACTACATGATGTCCGCTCCGTAAGACATGTACTTGTAATGCCCGAAGGCTAATATAGCAGGGAGTCGGCTTCTTTAATGGTACGCGGAAGCTTGAAGCGTGGCGTGTAGCCAGGATTAATTTATGGACAGGAGCTATTAGTTTTTGAACTCGGTTTAGTTACAAATACATTGTAGACGGCGCAAATAAAATTAAATCAATAGGTTCATAGTTTACGATCTTTGTAATAGAGAATTTTTTTCTGAAATGCGGTTTGAAATTACCTAACCATGATCAATATGTATTGATTTTATAATATCCTAAAAATTACGAAATTTGAACACAAGACAGCTTATTTTTATATCTAGAGCTGCTTTTCCATCAAAGATGTGCGAGGAAAATGTGCGAAGTATGAGGAAAAAAGCACCCAATTGTAAGAGTGTACCTCTTGCGGCTCTCATCCGCGTAGATGTTTTACATTGTTGATATTAATCTGTGAAAAAGTGACGTCATTCTTCCCAATAACATTTAGTCAGATATTAGAATATAAGGCCCTAGATCAAGATTCAAAAGCAGCAACAAAGCACCGGTCATACCTATGGAATGAAACTGAGCTTTCCCATTACTCAAATTCCAGTGAGTAATGCACTTCGCTATCTTCAGATGATTCTAATGAACAAATACTGTGTCTATATTCCTACGGTATTTGAATGACTGTCTGTAAAAAAATTCTTCTGAGCTGTAAAACTTAATAACAGGCAAATAACGACATGAGAAATGTTGGAGTATATGGGTCGAGACTAGGACCAAAAGATGATCAGAAATTATGTTCTAGTTCAACTTGTCTCAGCTTTATCTTTACAAGGGATGATAGTATGGATGACACAGACGAATGGGTAAAAATGGCGAAGTTCTATTGGAACTTCGTCTAGTGTTTGTTGTCACCATTGACACGTAAGAAGAAGAAAAAGCTTTATCCATTTCGTGAAATATTATTTAAGTTCTTGCTAAGCTTTCTTATATTATTTGCCTTAAAATGAACGTAAATGTATGAAGCAGGTTAACAGCGCACGGTAAAAAAACCCCCTAATATCTAAATACTCTGAGCATTTAAGATGTTTTAAAGGACAGTCAGAGACACGTCCCAACCAAGCAGTGTGCGTTATGAGCTTTCTTTAATTTCTAGGAAAAATCTCTAGGTGTAAGTAAATTAGCGTGGACAAAGCAATAGGCAAATGGTAGTATAGATTGAAACTAGTGCACAGCTGCGCAGTTTTCACAACAATTGGAATATCGCATCCTATTTAGGTACCGCAGCTTAACAATGTGAGTATTGATGCTAATTGTTGCTCACCTCTTAACTTAAGGCCTGACTTTACTGAGGAAGCTTTGTTCTAGAAAAGCGTTCTTTGAGCCTATTTCATATGCAGCCCAGCCCCCGTATTCCAATCTTTTGCTGTCAAGTTATATTTCACTGCCCAGTGTAATTTCTTCAGGTCACGTGGTACAATTTTGTACCACGTGATCATTCTTTTTAGACACTTGACAGCAAAATATGCGCGAAAACAAATTAAATGACATCATAATGTCACTATTTAGTCACAGAATAACTATGAGTTAGTATGAACTGACCATGATTTAAAACTTTGCAGTTCAACTTTGCAGTTCAACTGCGACCGGAATCGCCCCCCAAATTTTAAAAAATCTTTTGATTTGGATTCCTTATTAGAAAAGTTTACCCATTTGGCAGTTTAAGTAAATAAATAAACATATAATTTATAAGTTAAAAAACTGGAAAACCGACTTCAATTCGACTACCAGCTTCATCATCAGATGATGATGATGATGATGACAGTTCATTGGGAATGTTCTAGTCACTATAAACACCACAGGAAAGCAAAATACGCAATTTCGTGCACGTGGTTGGTGTTGATTCTTTAGAGGAACAACTGGTGGGTTTTTGCTTTTCTCCAATTAAATGCGGTTTAAATGTACAAACTGGGTTTATTGACAAATTTAGAAAAATGTAAAAATTTGGGTTAGTCTCAAAATCCCCTTTGAGTTTTTCCCTTTAAGGGGATTTTGAGACTTTTAGTCTCAAAATCCCCTTTATTTCAAAATTTTTGAATCAAGGGGATCTTGAGACTAAAAGTCTCAAAATCCCCTTTGGGTAAAATTACACCGAAATAGTCGTATCTTAATTTTACTTTACCTACCTACTTTTTGAATTAAATACCTAGTCCACTGCTACTGAACTATCCATTTCAATGATCAAAATATTTTTTGTAGCAGTACCTACATAAAAATGGAACCTTAACCTCACCCTCCAGCATAGGTACTACTTGTCTTATAAATTATCAACTTAGTTAGCATGGAGTTCCGGAACAAAATGTACCTACTTAACTAGCAGTCATAAAAATTAAGATTTGGATTGATTTGGAGGAAATTTTAATAAAAGTACTAGGGTAGTAGAATAAAGTAAGATGTGGTTCTAATTAAAACTCACCTTTTGCAATCTATCTTTTCATTATTATTAGTAGTCCTTCCTGTTGGATAGTATTTTGCTTTCTTGTACTTAAGTACCTACCTAACTTTTGGTTTACCTCTTGACTAGTTCTGCTCTCCTGGTACTTTTCACAAAATCAACTGAATTATTTATTTCTTGACTGGTTGGTTAGTTGTGGTCAGTGTGACAATACATTTTAGTACCACTAAAATGTGCTATACGGGTCACATTCAAAATGAGGTTTTTTATATGAGATTTTTATTCTGACTCCGGAAAGGAGATTCATTTCGTATTAAATATTTAACTGATGCAATTTCACAATACTAATACAGGTAAGTATGCATTATTTATAGCTGAAACTGTAACTGAAAACAAGATAAATATCTATTTAGGGTCCAAATGTTACGGAACGTGTGCGAGATTTTACTATTTCTAACATAAAGTCAGCTTATAATTACGACTAATACAATATTTACAATATTTATAATATTTACAAAATACACATGAAACAGTTACAAACAATTTATAGATAGCTCAACTGATCCAAACTAGTACCAATCGGAACCGTCAACCGTGTCCAAGACTTTGACTGCATTGCCGCGCTGAATAACTTATTATATAGAGTGAAAACCTTTGTCCCAGATGTGTAACACTTTTTTTTCCGGTATTTTTGTAACCGATTAGAACATACATTCGATATTAAAATAAAAAAGAAACATTTGTTTTGATGTAGGTGCGACAAAAGCGCAGAGCTGAACACTAAAAATACATATTTTCACTTCTCCATTAAAAATTATGTACCTACCTATTTTTCAGTGTTTATACCTAAACGTAAAGCATAGCACATTGTCGGTGTGGTTATTTTTTGTGTTAGAAATAGTAAAATCACACACACGTTTCGTGATATTTGGACTCTGAATATATTTTTATCTTTATAGCACATTTATTTGTACCAAAATTCACTCTCACATCAAGACCACAACCAGTTAAGAAATAAAAACTAATATAGTCAAAACACAAATATAAGATAACTCTTCTTGGATCAATTGAGATGGTTTTGTGAAAAGTACCAGGAGAGCAGAACCAGTCCAGAGGTAGACTGATCCTACTAATATTATAAATGCGAAAGTTTAGATTTTTAGATGTTTGGAGGTTTGTGTTTCAATCACGTCAAACCTACTGAACCAACTTGGATGAAACTTGGCATATATGTAGTTCGTAACCTGGATTGGACACATAGGCTACTTTTTATCCCGAATAATTAACAGGATCTACAAAATAAAATGAAAAAACGGGATTAGCAGCGCCAATTGGCAAGAGGATTTCATTGTCATGTCATGTCACATCAGTTTGACAGGGCGTAGTACTACCTCTTTATTTAAGTACGGCTTCGGTGTAATGTCAAGTTTCTCAATGTATCCGCTCGATACACGCACAGATAATATGATGTACACGGAAACGGTACTCGCGTACGAAGTCGCGGGCAACTGCTAGTAGCTAACTTATTAGCTATTTCTTGGTTTTGTACTTATACAAAACCAAGAAAGCAAAATACTATCCAACAGGATGAGCCCATCCTGTTGGATAGTATTTTGCTTTCTTGGTTTATTATTTATTACATTTAATAAATAGTTTTATTAGTAGCCACTAATAATAATAAAAAGATAGATTGAAAATGTTAGTTTTAATAATTAGAACCACCTCGTACTTTATTCTACTACCCTAGTACTTTTATTAAAATTTCCTCCAAATCAAGCCAAATCTTCATTTTTATGAATGCTAGTTTAGGTAGGTACAATCTTATAGGTTCCAGAACTCCATGCTATTACGGTGTAAATTTGCCAAAGGGGATTTTGAGACTTTTAGTCTCAAGATCCCCTTGATTCAAAAATTTTGAAATAAAGGGGATTTTGAGACTAAAAGTCTCAAAATCCCCTTAAAGGGAAAAACTCAAAGGGGATTTTGAGACTAACCCAAAAATTTAGGTGTGCACCACAAAGGGTCCATTGTTGCTAGCAGTAAAATGGTAGGCGCTGCGCCGCGCCGGGCATATTTTTTTCAGTTATTTCTATTTATAACCCAAACTACTCAACCGATTTTGATGAAAATAAAATGGGACCAATCTGGAAGTATATCCTTTCAGATGAAATAAGAATTTTTGAAATCGGTTTATAAATGACGGAGTTCTGAGGTAACAAACATTAAAAAAAAAAAAAAAAAAAAAAAAAAAAAAAAAAAAAAAAAAAAAAAAACATACAACCGAATTGAGAACCTCCTCCTTTTTTGAAGTCGGTTAAAAATACCCTTTTATAGGTTAATGACTAGCTTGTTGTATTGATTTAAGTGCAATGATGATGATTCAATCCACTCTCAATAAATCTTCGTCATAATGCATTGTCGAAACATCCAACCAAAGTCACAACGTCAGAAGTGCAAATCAGCCAACCCTGAGGTACGCGTAATAACTGTTCCATATTCTGTGTATCAGCCAAGGTTGTCCCTAATTATACCTTTCGAATGAGACGTCATTTCCTTGCGCTTACGAAACATTAAAATGTAAAAAGAGGCTTTTTCGTTCAAAGGTGTGAATTTAAATAATTGCAATAATCTTGCCCTCAGAAGAACATGCGAACTTAATGAACGGGGCTTGGCCGACTGCGCCGTGAAGACGACAGCCGAATCACCGACAAAGACTCAACATTTCGGAGTCAAAATAATCAGGTAGGTGCATAGCCTGAACGATGGTGAGTAGGAACATTTCAGAGTCAAAAATGCAGGATATAAAGTTCCGAGAGAGTGAACGATGGTGAATGAAGGTTATGAGCGTAACGAACGTTTTGGCATGACGATGGAAATCGCATCATCGAGAAATTCAGAGTTAAAATAAACAGCTTGTAGAGCTTCATAGCTCTACACACCGAGTAATGAGGAAGATGAGTTAGGCATTTTTTCCTGTTTTTTTAGCTTAAATCAAATGTCTAGAAGATTGTAAGGAGAACGCCAAAATTCTTTCACTGTTGTGTTTTGGACGTAAAAATCTATCGATCTACATTAAAAAAAAAATACGCTCATCTTCCTCATTGTGAACCTTTTGAGTGAGTAATAAATTTTTTGAAAATACATAAGTGGCTAGTAGTGTGAAAAATACGGATCACCGATAAAAACGTCAGATCGACGGTGAGCACCACAGAGCACTTACGGGTGCCTATAGATTTCTAATTGAAATAAGTTTTCCAAAACGGGACCAGAGCACTAAAAATGCTATGTCTTGGAAAAGGTTATGAAGAAATCTGACTTGGTCCGTTTGAGCTTGGCTTAGTTGAAAAGAAAGTACTTAGGTACGTACTGAATACAGAATATGTTCATTGGGAATTGTGGTATGGATGTGAAATTGTCTTTAACGCTGTAAAAACCATTTACACTAAAATATGTACAATTTAAAGTCTAACCTTTGTCCCTGGGGCCCGATCGCAATCTCAAAGTTGAACTGCAATGTTTTAAATCATGGTCAGTTCATACTAACTCATAGTTATTCTGTGACTAAATAGTGACATTATGATGTCATTTGATTTCTTCTTCTTCTTGTTTTCATTTTGCTCTCAAATGTCTAAAAAGGATAAATGAGAGATGTAAAAATTACACTGGGCAGTGAAATATAGCTTGTCAGCAAAAGATTGGAATAGGGGGGCTGATATTATATATCATCTAGATTCGTTCACTCTTCAGCTTCCGGTTCAATAGCTGAACGCAACTTTACTCTGTGGTCGCAATATTGCCTGTCTGTAACACCTCATGTTTCTCGAAACGCACTTTACAATAATTATTGTCCAGATTAATTATAAAAGAGGTTGCGTGCAATTTTGATGTATTACCGTTGCAGTTCCACCGTGATGCTTCTTCAGATGTGTTTTTTATGTTTTAAATCAGAATACTATACTTATTGTGAAGCACCGAGGCCATAAGTTTCGGTATTTTCATCATCATCATCATCATCAGTAACCAGACTTAACCCTCTATTAAGCGTGGGTATGGGTATGTCTTTGTGCCACCCAGCATGATCAAGCATGTGTTTCATCCAGCAACCCAAGTTTTGACAATGACGTCAACCTATTTCTCTGTTGGACTGTAAACTTTAATATAAATTTTGACCTAAACTAATATATTATGCTGTCGTATCACTCGTATCCTACCTAAGTCTACATAGGCATATCTGGTATATTGGGACTTTGGGATACAGTCCGTTTTATTCTTTTACGACTTTTTCAAACTAACTCTTAAAATCAAAGTCGAAATTTTTACAATTCATTTGAGAGTACCTACTTACCTTTTAGTGGAAATTAAGCCAAAAAAAAAAAATAAAGTGCGCTCGAGGTTATATAGGTTTCAATTTAATGTAACGGCTTACGACGGACTTTGGTTTTATGAGTGACAGCCCTAATTTTTTATGCAGATGTAAAATTATATTACGAAACAGGCGTGCCAAATGCAAATAATATGAATAGGGGTGTCATCTTTCTAGTAATATTTTAGTTGAAGCCAGCGATGTCATCAATTTTCTCGTCGTTTTGAAAATCATATTGAGATGAGCTAAACTCTAAAGTCTAAATAGGCAAAACACAACTAGTAAGTCACCTTCCTATTAAGTTCCTATTAGTCTTATGGCATAAGTACTAAAATGTATTAATACATGCATCCTGTTGTGTACTTAGCCTGAAAGCCATAACATTAAGTATTGTAGTGCCCCAGCGGGAACATTTTCAGGTCATAGATATACTTACCATAAGATATACCAACATGAATTTAATAAATGAATCTAAGACGTTATTACACGGTGGTGGTTTTATTGGAACTTTGTAGATTGATCAAGCAATAAAGATTCATCGGCCATGATCGGTTTTCGTCGGTCGCATTCGGACAGTAAAATTTTACTACCCAGAATTAGCGACAATTGTCATTTATGATTGTCAGAAACGTGATTTGTTACAAGGCTCCAACCTTTCAATTTTTTCGATATCTTTTCATATCATTTTCTTCGTTACAGCGCGTAATAAGAGGGATTATGTAATTATTTATAACGAAATACATTTGTAATATAAAGATAGGATCAGAGAAATGGTGAATATCATAATTACAGTTCCTTTAGCAACAGTTTTGTAAACAATCGTTAGTAAAACCTAATATTTTAAAAGTATTTTAAATTATTCGTTCAACAGACCGCAAGCAACAGAAAAATAACAATATCATCAGTGGAAAAGAAAAATGAATAAGCGGCATTATGTCCTCGTTTTTTCTTTCCACTGACGATATGACAATTCCAAGCTTTGATACATAAGGTTTATTTAAGGTTTACTAGCTAAAAAAAAACAGAGTACATAAGCTAACTATTGAATTTAACGACGGGTTCGGTAGAGACTCGCTAGCTTCAAAAGCTCGTGCTACGGGTACAGACGTTACCATAATAATAATTGCAAGACGTAAACGTTCAATTAGACAAAATGTAGTACGTGACTCTTCTGTTTTTAATGAATTTTTCTGTTCTCAGTACTTTAAATATCATAAGAGTATTTTTTAGACTGAATTATTAATGTTCTCTTGGTTGAAAACTGTCTATATCAGCATTTTTTTAAGTAAACAACGTTTTTTTATATAAATTAATATTCATAAACATGTTAAACTATGCAAAGCTTGTAATATGGGAACTAGATTGATGATAGAATACTTGTAAGTACACACACAAATGTTTGTTCTCAGTGGGGCTCGAACCCACGACCCACAGCACGGAAGGCAGAGCGAATACCAACCGAGCTGTGACGACTGTCAAGTTGACGCATTTAGAAGTCTACTGCTGGGCATTCGCTGATACCTCCATCCATCGACTTCTCACGTCTCAACGATTTCGTCAGTCCATCAGGCGCGGGGTCGCCCCACGCTTCATCTTCCGGTTTAAAACTGCAGTATCTATTTTATAAAAAGAGACGGGGCATTAAGGCTAATTCATCGGATATGCCTTGGTGGTATTTATCTTATCATCATTACTAAGTAACTAAGGTCATGAAATGTTGTATATTTAGCATTTGCAATGATCGAGCGCTTGAGTGTTTAGCTCACATCAGTCACTGAAGGGTCAGCCCTCACTGTAAAGTATTTGTTCGTTTTTAACGTTTTCAGTACGTTTAGAGGGTGTAGTGGAAATGTCATCTTATGTTCAAACACTTTGATTTAGACACTTTTTCTTATTCATAGACAGAAGTGCATTTACAAAAGTATTGAATTTTGGCATTGTTTTTCTTTTGCCACATTTTTTATTATTTGGCAAATATTGCTCCAAACAAATGGCCCAGCTGTTGATGATCGGTTACTTGTCTTTAATAAGTGTATTACCCTACAGAGTACGTCTACTGTGGCTGTATGCTTTGCACTGCGCTCATCACTCTGAAACGCAATTCAGAGATGTAGATTCTCATACGTCTGTAATACCGCACTGCGCTCATCACTCTTAAACATCGCTTAGTGCTGTAAGGTCTCATGTGGGTATTACGAGTTGTAACGATGAAATGCGGGTATATAGGGTCGAAGGTCAAGTCAACTGAACGTTTTGGATACATCAGTCAGTTCAGCAGTGACCCAAACTGTCCACACACCGGATCCAAGTGATGGATACTCCAGTTTAACCTACATGACAACTCATTTTCTTGTAAGTTCCATTAACAAACTTTAAATAACATGGTAGCGGTGATCACCTTCGCAATAACCCACTACAGCACCTGGCTGCTTCTATGGCACATTGTATCTTCTCTTCTAAATGGCTTCGGTCCGTCATTTTGACACACAATTTTGCCAGTGTCAAGTGGATTATTTGAAGTAGGTTTACTCAAGTCGAGTCATACGTCAAGTCGTTTGTTTTGAAGACAAAATGGTGGATTTGCCATTCAAAACTTGAAAACGAATTCCATCAAATAATACAAATATGTACTATCGGCAAAATTTCCGCCTTACCACTTTTGAAACTATTTCGCTTGCAAGCAGTTAGCTACCTGACCCCGCCTTTTTCTTTTGTCTTTTTATTTTGACCAACCAGAGACCTAAACATCTATTTATTTTTATGACGGCCCATTGTTTTCATAACTTTTACACCCGAAATATTTTGCTTCTATTGGTGTTCAAAAATTAACGGCTAGTCAGTTCACAGAAAATGCACCCTTAAGGTGGTAAGGCAGAACTTTTGCTGATGGTACATAATACACCTATAATACAATATTCCAATGGCTCGCACACAACACTTTATACTATGACTGCAAGTATTATTGGTTAAAATTCCCCCAAAATTAAAAAACACAACTCACTTTAACACCAAGAAAATCAACTAAAATAAATGTGCTATGTTGCTTTTACAAATGACAGAACTCGGCACATTGTATTACTAAAACTTTTTTAAACGTTGTGACGTCTGTCACGTTACCCGTTGTAACAATTTATTTTAGTATTTTTATGACTCTTCTCGCGTAGTACTCTTCACTACTAAAGGTCCTGACTACTCCACAAATCACCTTTTCCTTGATGAGTTTACGTTATCGTGATATTTATGTAAGAGGGTTTGTATAATTCTGAAAAAAAAAACATAGTGTCATCCTAACCAAGAGATTTTTGCCACTATGAATATATTTTTCTATTCATTCCATGCTACAACTTTGTTGACGTCACGTCTTTGGCTGGCAATAATGTGCCGCTACAACGTCCGCGCGCTGCATAATGGTAGCCTAATTCATATACCCAGCTATCATTATTTTCTGTCTTGCAACAACGCAAAAACAATCAATAAAAATAAATCATTTAAATAACCATAAACACGTATTACAATGCCGACATTACATCTGCTAATGATTTCGCTAACGAATCATTGAAAGTGGTTTGATCGCGTGCGCGCGTGTCCATTGCGATCTAATCGTGGCCATAGTAAAAAAATACAGCACTCCATCTTAGTAAGCTTATAAGCTCATATAAACTTACTTATTAAATTATAAGGTATTGGTAGAAAATTAAATAGTACCGTCGTAATACTTTAGCTATTAAACCTCATTATTATATAACTATCAGGTACCTATTAAGGATACAAAAACGGTACTGTTTGAGTTCATGATCTAGTAGTACAGCACGTATGTGCGCTTGCGCAGCTGAGCGCAATGCCGTTGTAATAATTTCAATGATACAAAACTGCGGTACTATCTGTACTATGTCCACGATCTAATAGTACGGCGCGTGCGTGCGCCGTACAGCTGTGTGAGTGCAAAGCACGTAATAAATAATACCAAGGACACAAAACTGCGGTACTGCTTGTACTATGTCTACGATTTAATAGTACAGCGCGCGTGTGCGCGCGCGCAGCTGGTGAGTGCAAAGCACGTAATAAATAATACCAAGGACACAAAACTGCGGTACTGCTTGTACTATGTCCACGATTTAATAGTACAGCGCGCGTGTGCGCGCGCGCAGCTGTGTGAGTGCAATGCGGTCGTAATAATATGAAAGTGTTGTTGGAGCCCCGCCCTAGCCTCGAGCCAGCTTAGTGTTCTATTTACATCTGCTTGGGTACTTTATTAAGCCTTCTGGTAGAAGTACTTGTTAGATGTGGCTTTACAACTTTTGTTGCCAAATGTACCTTGACACTTCATAGTACGTCAATCGTTCTTTGCGATGGAAGCTCACACGCAGTACGCTGCAACATAGTACCTTTGGGTTTGGTCTTCGATATCGCTATTATTATTCATAGCATACCTCACCTAAAATAAATAAAAAAAAAATATTCATGGACTTTACACACAACGCCCTCTAGTCCCAAACTAAGCGAAGCTTGTGATATGGGAACTAGATGGCTGATAGACTTTTTGATATACTTTTTTTTTGTAAATACATAGTAACACCCAGACATAGAACAAAAATCTATGTTTTCCACGCACATATGTTTGTTCTCAGTGGGGATCGAGCCCACGACCCACAGCACGGAAGGCAGAGCCATTACCGACTGAGCTGTGACGCTTGTCAAAATATCATAAACTGCTGTTTGACTGCAGTAAACGCTTGCCTATAAAAAAATTACAAGTATTCGTAGCGACTTATAAATGATGCCAGCTCCAAGTGTAGCTACCAACCGGACGCACATAAGGGGATTTCTGGACTTTTTGTCCGAAGATCCCCTGCCGGCAGTCGCAGGGCTAATTAAGGGGATTTCTGGTGAAAAAGTCCAAAAATCCCCTTCGCAGGGGCAACACGCAGGGAATTTCTGGAATAAGCCCTTTATTGTCAAGCTTTGTTTAGTTTGGGACTAGAGGGCGTCGTGTGAAATGTCCATGAACATTTATTTATTTATTTATTTATTGTACTACTATGACGTAGAGATACCTACTGCTAATCTGCGTCATTATCAAAACTACTAGCGGATCTAGGAGGTTAAAGTTATTAAGCTGTTAGTCACATCAGTTGTATAGCAATTTCTAACAGCGACACAGTATAGGTGGACGTGTCTTCGACTGTACCATGCGGATTAGGTTACTGCACTAGACTGATAGCACTATCCTAGGTCTTATTACTCTTTAGCATGTTTAGATAGAAATCTAAATTAGTGAATAAATAAAACGCTAGACTGCATTGCCCGATATATCTCAAATGACACGTTATTATAACGGAAGAAGGTAATTTACCCGAGGCACTACCGAAAATTAGGGAAAAGTTAATATTTTTTCAAAAAATATTAACTTTTGAAACAAAAAATTTTTTTTTAGTTTATTATTGTTTTAAGAGTTTTCAAAATACTACTGTTTTACACTGTCCTCGTGAACCTACATATTTCATCCATATAAAGCTGGCTAGTATAAAGAAGGACGAGAAATACGACCTTCATGGATCTAATAAGTCACCAAAAAATTTATCGTGGATATACGAATCTGTTTAAAAAAATACTGTTCAAAATGTATAAGCACTCGATGGGTCAATAGACCAAAAATCGGTGCAATTACAGGCACTTACAGGCACAGAATGATGGGCGCAGTGCAATGCATCACAGGTTACGTCCTCAATGGACGCCCTAAGTGAGGCAATGCAACGTGTGGCAGTGGTTTCCACATCACATCAGGTGGGCCATGGGCTTGTTGTAAATAAAAAATACAATAAAAAAGTTTGGCGTTCCACTTTTACTCGTATCTATTGTAATTAAAACATCATTTTTTTCTGTTGCGTTGCAAGATCTCAAGGTTGCGTCACGTTGCGAATTTTACGCACGTTTCGTCAAGAATCGAATTACGTCGTTGGTCTATTTGCTCACAATTGGTTACGTAAGTACGCAGCCTTTGCGTCTCGAGACGTGATCCTGTGACTCGCAGAATCTATTGCGTGCTGTACACTTGCGGACAAAATAATTGTTTGGCGGAGGGCATTGATATACCATATCACAGGTCAATCCTAGTTTGGGTATCAATGTTCTTTCAACCAGGATATTCCATAGTGTTATAGCGACATTCTTTTAATACCGAAAAGTAACTGTAATGTTTGTTATAACTCAATAAATTTCATTTCATTTCAATAATAAGACCTTTTTGTGAAGTAGAAGGGAAGAACAGAGTTTATGATATGTTAATGATGATGATGATGGTTTATGACGCACTGGTTTATGTATCAATCGAGACTCTCAAGAGAATTTATCAATATAACTGCAACAATGAATTCTCTCGTAACAATGAAACAAACAATTGCTTTTACGCGGATGCTACCTAGTATTTACTGAGGGTTGAATATTGGGTTCGGCCGACAGTTAGCAATAGATTCATTCAATATTTAAAAAAAATTTGGACAAGGATTTAAGGACAAAGAATTTAGGGCGTGATGAAGTGTAAGTAGTTTTTATTCAGTAGGTAGATATATTATGTACGCAAACCCAGTAATTGTGTCCGCAAGTGTACATCTCCACTCATTAGACAATGTCTACGAGCGAATACAGAGAATACTTGGAATTCCAAATAAGCAGTTATTACGCAAAACGATGATTAAGATGTTAGTCTTATTAAAGGTATTTCGAACTGGGTATACCGGGTGTAATAAGGGCTTATTCCTGACAGATAACCAAGACGAGATAACTGGTTATCTCAAAGGAATTTTTTTTCCGACCGTTCCCGAAAACCGGTCCATTTTAACCTTTCGAACTCCACTGAACTAAAGTTTGTGTGACTGAAACATAGTAAATTTATTGTTAAGTAAGTAGACTAAGTAGATAAAGAAGATATGAACAATCTTTTTTATGGAAATAAATAATTTCAATATGAATTGAAAGCCTTAGGCCTTTGCTCAGCAGTGGGACACAGAGGGCTAAATATAATAAAAAAATGAATTGAAAAAAATTCTGCTATTCCTTACATTTTTTTCATACAACTAAATGATGGAAAAGCCGATGGCCCACATGATGTTAAGCGGTAACCACTGCCTTTAACGATGCCTTGCCTCACTGAGCACGTCCACTGAAGATGTGCCCTGTGATGCATTGCGTTGCGCCCATCACTCTAAGACATAAATATGTTAAGTCTCATGAACATTTTGCATTTTGTATGGAACAGCAAATTTTTTTTTTCACTTTTACTCCGAAATGTTGTTTATATGAAGTTTTCGAGAGCAGTCTTATTACACCCTGTAGGTAGAGCATCAATTCGGTTGCATTCCTGAACTATGAGATGAAGATCCAATCAAAGAGTACTCTAGTCTCAATTATTGTGTTGTTCATTGCTCAATAATAATTGAGGATAACAGCTGATCTTCAATAATACCTTTGCCAATGCAAAAAGCGGATCTTTTGAGTACACACGGCTACACGTCAGGTTTATATACCCAACATATCTATAACTACGCCAAATACAATACAGAGAATATAAACATATAATCTATGTTCAAATTCTAATAGTGCATAGGTTGATCTGACGTCGTGTGTACCAAGAATTCTGGTGGCAATTCTACCATTCTTCTTCCATTCCATTATCCATTATTCCATTTCATTCCACGTCTAAAGTGCCAGCCAGGGGTCGTGTTTTTATTTAAAAAGTCTATCAAATTTTAAATCGCGCAGTAAAAATAGCCAATTAATTTTGAATCTTTCAATAAATTGAAATTGTTCAAAATGTTGGCTCCAAAATGTTCTTTTGTTACGCTCTTGTTTTTGCTCGTATGTTTTTCTTGGGCTAAATACGATATCAATTATTTGAAATTTAATTTGAACCAATACCTTGGTTGCGGAAGGGGGTTTTAGAAATAAGTAGGCATTTGCAATATGACGGTTATTCAATACTGATTCATATAACATTAGTTTCAACATTGAACAGCAGGGGTATTCCAATCTCAGTTGAACTGCAAAGTTGAACTGCAAAGTTTTAAATCATGGTCAGTTCATACTAATTCATAGTTATTCTGTGACTAAATAGTGACATTATGATGTCATTTAATTGGTTTTCGCGCATATTTTGCTGTCAAGTATCTAAAAAGAATGATCACGTGGTACAAAATTGTACCACGTGACCTGAAAAAATTACACTGGGCAGTGAAATATAACTTGACAGCAATAGATTGGAATACGGGGGCAGACCAGTATGCACGTACTTTGGTGGTCACAGGTAAACGGTAGCCAGTCAATTTGGAGCCGAAATCAGAAACGAATTTTATGCAATGTCTGAGTGTTGTGCAAATAGAATTCGCAATAGATTACAAAAAAGTCGTTCTATTTCGTCATTTCTTTTCACTTTTAGATTTATATTATAACCTAGCTATTTACCGTAAGTACCAACATATAGCTCTACACACTTCGAATGAGCTTTTGGCGAAAACAAAACACTCAATAAATTGTTGCTGCTTATGAAAATGCAATTCTAACATCGATATTTTGCACAATATTTTATACGAAACATCCTGTTCCTTTCTAATTCACCTGAACTAAATGAGAAATAAATACATCTCCCATTCTTCAGGTGCAAAACCAATGTAGATTTACAATGTACCGCCGGCGGGTAAGGCGGGCATCTCCGGGTGCAGCAATTAGTATTAGCAATGTTGCTTCGTACTATCTCCTGTGATACAATCTGCTGAGTTATTATGTTATTATGGAGTCTATTGAATGGGATGGCTTACGATGGAAATTATAAATGGGATACACCTGCTGAGAAGCTTGGAAAAACTGGAAAAGGCTTCAGAACCCTTTTGTTTTTTATTAAATCAGAAGAATCACCACATACACATGTGATGCCACAGACGAGGGGGTAAAGGTGGCGAAGTTCTACTCGAACTTCGTCTAGTCATACCATTGACACGCAAAGAAGAAGAAGAATCACCCTTCCGGCCGTTTCCGCAACTAACTTTCGTAACCAGTTGCGAAAACGGAAATATAATTCTTTACCCGCAACTAGTTGCGGTAGAAGAGTTTTACTTCTTCTTTCACAACTAGATGGTAACGTTTCTACGTTTCACAACCAGTTGCGAAAAAAGAATTTATTTTCTTGTTTCGCACCCTCTTTCTTTAATGCTACGCGTCCACTGGAATCGGAGCCTACGCAGCGTAAAAATCAAAGCGTACAAAGCGTAACCGGGGAGAGTAAAGATACACAACAACACTAGGTAACAATGTTATCAGCGAAATATATTAACGCGCTTGTGGCGTAGTTTGCTTAGTCACTAATTGGATGGGTGACCGCTAGTGGCGTTTCCGTACTTCGGAGGGCACGGACCCAGCTCTAGCAATCGTTAAGCCACGATAGAGGCCCTAAGGTGGCCTAAAATTTCCGTCACCAGAGTTGGCCACTAAACATTTTTGTATCTCATCATCATCATCATCAACCTATACTCGTCCACTGCTGGACGTAGGTCTCTCCCAAGACGCGCCATTGAGCTCGGTCTTCGGCTCTTCTCATCCAGTGTCTGCGCTACATTTCGCAGATCGTCGCTCCATCTCGCCGGAGGGCGTCCTACACTACGCTTGCCTAAACGTGGTCTCCACTCGAGTAGTAGTTTGCTCCAACGATTTTTGTATCTACCTTACCTCATATCAACCACTAACAATAATTTCACATGCAGCGTACTTACATGTTTGTTGATTTGAACAGATAAGAAAATACATGGTAGCTAAAACACGCTATGGTTAATTATTTTTATGTTCTGACACCTGTAAGCACGGTAATTAATCAGACATTAAACTTTAGAAGGTAGTTATAATTAATTACCCATTTATTTGGCCAGCAGAGGTATTCTAATCTCAGTTGAACTGCAAAGTTGAACTGCAAAGTTTTAAATCATGGTCAGGTCATACTAACTCATAGTTATTCTGTGACTAAATAGTGACATTATGATGTCATTTGATGTGTTTTCGCGCATATTTTGCTGTCAAGTGTCTAAAAAGAATGATCACGTGGTACAAAATTGTACCACGTGACCTGAAGAAATTACACTGGGCAGTGAAATATAACTTGACAGCAAAAGATTGGAATACGGGGTTAGGGTGTATAAGATTAACTAATGTCAACAAACTAATTTGCTATTGATTTCAATTATTGGTGAATAAGTAGAACCTCTACCTATAATATTAGCAGGTATACCTAGATAATTAAATAAAATAAATATTCATGGACATTTCACACGACGCCCTCTAGTCCCAAACTAAGCAAAGCTTGTAATATGGGAACTAGATGCTGATAGAATACTTATATACTTTTTTTTTTGTAAATACAGACTTATAATACATAGTAACACCCAGACATAGAACAAACATCTATGTTTTTGCCACACACAAATGTTTGTTCTTGGTGGGGATCGAACCCACGACCCACAGCACGGAAGGCAGATCCATTACCGACTGAGCTGTGACGCCTGTCTTCATTCACAATTCACATTGAAATGATTGACAGGCGTCACAGCTCAGTCGATAATAGCTCTGCCTTCCGTGCGGTGGGTTGTGGGTTCGATCCCAACTCAGAACAAACATTTGTGTGTCACAATCATAGATGTTTGTCCTGTCTGGGTGATATTATGTAATATAAGTATTTAAAAAAAAATTGATACTTTCAGTAATCTAGTTTCCATATACAAGCTTTACTTCGTTTGAGATTAGAAGGCGTTGTGTGAAATGTCCTTGAATATTATTTACAAATAGCGTAGCTTGTCTGTTTGTCATCAAAATGTTATTGCATTCAACCCATCGCCCACCATCGACAAGGGAAAGGCGTGGAGATATCCACATAGATAGATAGATAGATAGATGCTGATGGTACTTGGTTAGCTACCATCACCATTCATAAAATACTATATTCTATTCTGTGATCAAAAAATCTTTGCCTTTAATTCAAATTAATTCAAATTCAAATTTTTATTTCAGCTTATCACACATACATAATAATATGACAGCCATATTGGAATACTTAAAGTTAAGTTAATAAAAGTTAAAGCTAATTGGGTAAGACAAACCAGATGTAGACCACACACAGCACTTAAGAGTACACAGTGTGCACCTTATTCCAGTGCTGCATGAGCACCGAGTCTACATCCAGTCTGTCCGCTATTAGCTTTAGGTAGGTGTTGGTGCTGCCACGCACCCGACGCACCAAGGATGCATCAGTTTCTGACGCTATCACTTTATTTGTATACGATGCGATGACGCCAATGTCAGATCCTACTGTTTTTGGGGTGTTTTCTCGTTTTCTGGGTTATATTTAATGTTTATAAGGCTTATAGCTATTAATACGAATATATAAGAAGTTCAAACATTTGTGTGTGGCAAAACATAGATGTTTGTTCTATGTCTGGGTGTTACTATGTATTATAAGTATGTATTTACAAAAAAAAAGTATATAAGTATTCTATCAGCATCTAGTTCCCATATTACAAGCTTTGCTTAGTTTGGGACTAGAGGGCGTCGTGTGAAATGTCCATGAATATTTCTTATTTATTTATTTATTTATTTCTTATTAGTATTGATCTAGTAACAAGTTATTAAATTATAAATTTAAAAAACCTTATAACATCCCATCGTTTTTGCGTCGGGAGTTAAAAATAGGTTTATAATCTCTGTTTTGTTGCAGATAAAAATTGAGCGATTTGGCTAATTGACTGTTTTTTATTTGAAAGAGTTTTAGTACTAAAAATAAAACACAACGACAAGTGTTAAAAATTAAAAACCTCATTATCTTAACATTACATTGAGACATTTGTTCATAATGAGGTGTAAAGCTTAAAATAATATTTTGTAAAATTTGCGATTTTATTAAAAGCAGCTGCCGTTCTTCTGACCTTGCTGTTATTATAGCGACACGCCACGCGCTGTAATGAGATCGATGACTGGTTAAATATTGACAGTATCGCATAATTATTGATAGTGTAACCACTGCGTAGACATAATCAGTTCTAAACGCCGTTACAAGTTATGACTGTAATTGACGGTGACCGCTTCTCAGAAAACAAAAGGTCAATCAAAAATTGCCGCTTATTATGATAATTTGAAAGAAATATTACCACAAAGTTATTTATACAAAGTGAAAGGGCTATTCTGAATTCCCCAAAATGTTTGCGTACTCCCAGAATAACCCCTTAGCGATTATTTCCTAGAAAGGTATTTCCTGTAAGTTCAACACATCCTGAATAATTTACGTATGGTTTTACCATATGAAAGCTATCGACTTTCCAAGGACATCATGCTTTTGTATTAAATTAATTGAAAATAACGATGTGAGTTCGTTTTTGCATCCTGTTTGCGGTCGTTATTGCATTTATATCGTTATAGACTGTAAATTAGCTGATTGGGTTTGACCAACTGGGGAAAACAATATGGGGTTTTTTCTCTTTGTTGAAGAAATTGCTGTTATTAAGTTTAGTTTAATTTTTTATTCGGGAAACTTTTTTAATCAGCTGAATTTCGCTTTGGAACACAAAAGCGTTCTTCACAAATAAAATAAATATTTTTAGGTAGGTAGTTATTGTTTGTCGTGGGGATTCGTGCGTATTTTTTTTTCTTTTTGCTTTATGTCATTGTGTACAATTGCACACACCTATGCATTTACATGGACGCACCCACGACAAGCCTTAACATTTTGGCGAAAGATGCACATCAATCATAATTAGTAGCAGACCGACTTAGTCACGATCAGTTCTGCAATCAACCAGTTTTACCAGACCCCTGCTACCCCTACATGTTACAGGATCAAAGGTTACTAATTTACGCACCAGAGTTCTTGCTTAATTGGTGACTAGTTATCTACGATTCTATGCATACCAAGGCAAATGAATGGAGCGAAATATTGACCATTTGCGTCCGCAGTGGCTTAATAAATATCGTAAATTATCGCTTGGACAATAAAGATAGGCTAGTATATCATTGGTTACACCTCTAGTCTGTATGTAGGAAGAAAACAATTAAAGCGTTTATAGGTAGGCGTTACTTTGATTGCTATTGAGTGACTGTAGGTTTCATAAGCTTAGGGACACACAGAGACGAATAATTTACTCTCGAATTGTCGTTATTATAAGGAAAAGTGCTATTGAATTAGTTCGGTTTAGGATCAAAGATTTTTTGAGCTCAAACGCGAAGAAATTTCAATAAAAAAAAGTTGCATGGGTTGAGGATATCTACTAAGTGCCACATAAATCGTACTCTGACGTTACTACTTATTTTAGTAAGCAATGTAAAGCTTCATTTACAACTTTATTGTACTATTATAGGTTAATTTTTAAGTTTTTGTATGTCACCTGAATTCTTTGTGTGTACGATAAAATATTGTCTATCTATATTTTAATCAAAACCAAACATGGAAACCAATTTGCATATTCTCCTCAGTCCTATCTCATAAGGCAAACAAATTGACATTAATGCGATGCGATTGACAGATCCATGTATTAACCAACCAACAATTAATTATCATTAATAGACACGACGAAAAAAATTTGGATCCTCGTGCTGTAGACGGCATTGAGATGACAACGGGCAGGATTATGTTATAACCAGAAAGGTTTGACCTTCCTCCCCTCTTTTCGCTGTAGAAATTTGAACTGTATAAACGGGGGTTCAAAGTTTCGTAAGTGTCAAGATAGGTTGGTCGGTTTGGTTTGGAAGTCACGCGTGTGTCAGGTCAGGCCACGACTGACGCCCTATCTTAGCATTCCTCATGTCAAACTTAGCATCAAGCCGAACGGGAAAAATGCGTAGAGCTTGCAAGGACGACTGTTGAATTCTGAGAAATTAAAAAGCGTAGGTACTCTATGGGTAGATAAGCAACGATTTGTGGTTTTCATACAGTCAAACTAGGTATAGAAGATATGTCTTGAAGTTAAGGAATAAAGTATGAGGTAAATAATAAATCATATTGTTTAAAAGTTTCA
The DNA here is from genome assembly GCA_947859175.1 of Gandaritis pyraliata. Lineage (NCBI taxonomy): Eukaryota > Metazoa > Arthropoda > Insecta > Lepidoptera > Geometridae > Gandaritis > Gandaritis pyraliata. Next base: position 5,904,933 of record OX401866.1, on the reverse strand, counting down.
CCGGTCACCCTGCTTCAAAAAAAGAAGATCGATTTTTTTTGTCCGATCTGTCGCCCTAGGGCGACAGATGGGAATATTTCATTGATACTACATAAGATACATAAACCTTCGTATTTTACAACTAACGTCAATAACTTTTTTTATAGTGGAGAAAAAATTAAGTTGGATGTAATTATTTCATAAAAAATGTTCACACATTAACAAGTTGTAAGCACTCGTAATTCTAGATAATTACGACTGTGACAAGTGCAGCTTATAAGTTTTATAAAAGTACATAAGGTTACACAAGCGAATATTAATGACACAACTTGTATGAAATTGAATAAATCATTTAAATACATTTTATTGTGAATAAGATTTCAACGCGCTCGATTTCGTAGCATAAAATTTTAGTTAAAATTGCAGGCATAGCTAAAATTATTACTTATTAAAAAAAATTACAACCGAATTGAGAACCTCCTACTTTTTTGAAGTAGGTTAAAAAGAGAAATGTCCTAATTCTCTTACTAAAACCTAGTAAACTTATCGTTGGGATTTTGTTGGATCACAAGAGTAAAAAAATGGTAACCTCCCAAAAGTGGTAAAAGTGAAAAGTGGTAAAAGTGGTCACATCCCAACAAGAGTCCAATTATATTTTTACTAGATTTTATGAGAAGAATTGGGGTATTTCTCTGTTTGTCTGTGTGTAAAGAGAATTACCTCTTACAAAAAATATTCTTACTTGAATTATAAAATAATTTTAAGTAGGTAAATAAAATACCATCAAACCAAATGTACTAGCTGAACCTCTCAAGTATTGCTAAACCAAAGCAAGTACCTAGTAATAAGCACTTAAAAAGAAGATCATAAGAATAATATCTATTACTCGTATGCATACCACTTAAAATCGACATTGTTCGTAACGCAAAAATAATAACATACAGCGACCACGCATCTAAAGCTGTGTACACACTGCATTATTATAATACTACTAAAGCGTCTGCCCGCGACTACGTAAGCGTGCCGTTTGATCCTGAGAGGCGAGTACTAGTTGACAATGTACAAAACGGTGTCAAACGTCTGACGCCGAGCACACTGGTGTGCGCTGCTTGGTATGGAAACACTGAGCGGGAGCTTGACGAAACCAAGCTTCTCAAAAAATCCGCTCAGTGTTTCCATACCAAGCAGCGCACACCGGTGTGCTTGGTGTCAGACGTTTGACACCGGTTTTTACATTGTCAACTCGTACTCGCTTCTCTATTGATTTTCCGGGATGAAAAGTATCCTCTGTGTTAATCCAGGCTACGAACTATATGTATTCCAAGTTACATCTAAATCAGACCAGTGGTTACAACGTGATTGAAACACCAACATCCAAACATCTAAACTTTGACATCCCACTACTATTATAAATGTCAAAAGCTGTTTTTGTTTCAATCACGCTATAACTACTGGTCCGATTTGGATGATACTTGGAATATATTATAGTTCGTAACCTGGATTAACACATAGGCTACTTTATCCGCTCTTTTTTTTAGGTTAGTATATTTTCTTTTGTTTTTGTCGTAGTAGTCGCGGGTAACTGCTAGTAATACATAAACAAAAAATAAAAATCAGGCTTTTGTATCTAATTTAGATGATTTATACAGCGTCAGGAGCCACTTTTTACCCATGCCCTGATGAACGGGACATTGTAGTGCCCGGGACATGACTGTATGGAGTAGGCTTGCCCCAAACCTACATATTACATTACAATGTGTACTTGCCTTTACCCACTTCTTGCATAAGAGTGAAAAGTCTGCCTCTAGCCTTGCTCTCAATAACAGGGAGTTATTTGGCGACCTTGTGTACAGTCTTTTAATTATCATCTTAGAGGATCGGATAGTTGACATCTCGTCAGCATCGAGGTCATACCGATCGAGTTATTTCGAACAGGTTAATGAGATGGAATGGAATATTTGGTGACCGGTATCATAACAGTGGGTGTTACGCCCAATGTTATTTCGTTTAATCATCTAAGACAAATAATCATTAGATTTATGTTTGAATTACAGTATCTGTGGTAAATCTTGCGAGTATAAACTACTCCATAATTAATTTGACATTAGATAGATAGATAGATAATACTTTATTGTACACACAAAGAATTCAGGTGACATACAAGAACTTAAAACTTAACTTATAATAGTACAATGGGCGGCTTTATCGCTGAAAGTGATTTCTTCCAGGCATTGGCATTGACATTCTACAAAGCAAACGTCAAAAAAGTACAATATTTAAATGAACTTTTAGCACCATAGTCTACACCCTTAGAAAGATTCTAAATACGAGTATTATCTATTTCTATATGTACATAGGTCTAACCCCTTTAGGCGTATTGTGACGTTGAAGTTGATCATGATAAAATTCGTCGGGCATAGCAAATCCGTCAAAATTAAGTAGCAACCAAAGCTTGTACTCTGATCTCAACCATTCATTGTAAAGATTTTCATAGAAACTGTCAAAAATCTATACTTGAATCCGGAATATTGACCCAAGGGCATATTTTATTTTCTCAATAAGATAAGATAAGAAAAAGTTTATTTCGAGTCACTAATAAAATTACAATTTATGTTGGCTTAAGTAATAATAAATTGACTACGTGACTACAAAAACGGTTGCCACTCAGCTCAGCATGTGCTAGTAGCTTGTGACTACTATAACGCTGGTCTTCAATCACCCGCATAGCAACACCTTAAAGTTAAAATTACACCGAAGGCAATACCTTATTTTCTCATTGATTCATTTTGAACCAGTTTACTTCTCACAAGGATTCTTGTAACGAAGAATGTGGAAAAAATGAAAGTTATTCTCGACAAGTGTAAATGCTGCAAATAATTAACGTAGACATGTCTGGAGCAAGGCCGCTGGTTGGCATTTCGATTTTTGTCTGTTTTCACTTGTTCCAATTTTAATAACCCATGATTAAAAGCTTTTTTGGGTTCCGTGGGGTAAAGTAAAACGGTTTACAATCGCGGTTTCTCCTTGTAATGGTGCTAATAACGAGTCTCATAAGTACAGTGAGTACGAAAACTAGCAATGAAGCATTGATGACTTTCTGTTTGATTGTATATAACCATAATTTTATTTCTCAATAAAAAACCAGGCGAGCAGAAAAATAAACACGACTGGGTTTAAATTAGTATAAAATATAGGTTTTAAGATAGTTTCTGTAAAAACTATCCATGGTTAGGCCATACTTATAAACGCCGATAAAGCTCGAACCATAATCCCACTATTTGGTTTTATAAAAATTGTCGTCCTACACTTCGACGAATTTACGTTTTATACAGAACCTTCTTATTAAAAATGTCACAATAATCAGTACAATCCAGTGTTACATAAATATAAAAAGTAATCAAATAATGTGCAGCTTTTTGTTATCTTAGCAATTACCTACAGCGCAAGTAGTTGTAAATCTTTTATGAATCAAATTTGCATAGCCGCTAAAACAGTATGAGCTCAAACACATTATATCTACAGCTTGTCACTCTAGCTAGAACTCATTGGCCCGACTTTATACCTTATGCCGTCGTGAGTAGATTCAAACTTGATGACTAATCAGTGGTGGGTAAGCACTGGAGATCCTAATAATGATCCTTGATCCTCAAGTTATGAATCTTACTTGCATTGGCCAATTTTTATTCATCTTGATTTCAACGTGCATGTTAAAAGTGCATAGGTACTCACTGAGTACACATTCAGAATTTAAAGTTGAACAAAGGTTCTCACAGTAAAACCAACATTCTGTAGCTTAATCTTGTTTTATTTATTTCGCTTGATCAACGTTATCACAATTTATAATTTTGCAATCTTGCATCCTGCTTGTACCAATGACAAGATTTTACTGATATCTTCATAATTTTGTCTTCCTTTATTATTATAAGTTTTGTTCTGCCCCCGTATTTCAATCTTTTGCTGTCAAGTTATATTTCACTGCCCAGTGTAATTTCTTCAGGTCACGTGGTACAATTTTGCACCACGTCTAAACTACTGAACCAACTTGGATGAAACTTGGCATATATATAGTTCGTAACCTGGATTGACACATAGGCTACTTTTTATCTCGAATAATTAACAGCATCTACAGAATAAAATGAACGAAAAGGATTAGCAGCGCCAATTGGCAAGAGGATTTCATTGTCATGTCATGTCACGTCAGTTTTACAGGGCGTAGTACTACCTCTTTGGTCTAACGCCTAGCGTTTGACATTCCAGTAGGTACGAGTTCGGTGTAATGAGGTGTAATGTAAAGTATCCGCTCGGTACACGCACAGATAATATAATGTACACGGAAACTGTAGACGCGTACGAAGTCGCGGGTAACTACTAGTTATAATATATATAACAAATGCAACAAAACAGTACGCTGCAAGTGATCTCAAAGTTTATTTTACTAGACTTGGTGCGGTTAGCAGCTCTATCTCGAACAGAAATGGTCAAAAAATCGTGCGCCTGCGTCGCTCGAAGGTCGCGAACGCCCGCGGCCGATCGGTCACTGCAATGAACAATAGCCATCTGTTGTAATTATTAGGTAGGTACGTTTTGCAACTGATAAGTTTGGCGATAGCAGGCGCGATCGTACAACACGCCCATGGCGTGTAGAGGGTTAACAAAGCGAATGAGACGTGGTAATAAGTAACAATCTAATAGGCTGACATTCGATGGTAATGAGAAAATTGCTATTGAATTTGCTATCATCGATTACTTCTTAGATAAATATTGCGTTGGTCAGGAAAAGCTAAACCTATAAACCCCTAGCAGATCGTCCCGGCTTCGCACGGGTGGAGATTTAGTAAGGATCCCTTATTTAAAAAAATATATAATATAGCTTATGTTACCCGAGGATGGTGTAGCTTGCCAAAGGTAAAAGAATTTTTCAAATCGGTTCAGTAGTTTTGGAGTCTATTCAATGCAAACAAACAAACAAACAAATTTTTCCTCCTTATAATATTATGAACCGTAAGCAACGTCAGTTTTGGACAGAACGTCAGTTTGATGTCAGTTGAGGAAAAGATAAGAGATGCTCCAAGTAAAATTAAAATACGGCATTTTCAGTTTTTACAGTTGCTAGGCGTATTAAAATAAGATAGTACAACTCGTAGGCACATCTCTAGAGCACTGAGTTTTACCGCGCTATTGATGATGACGAATTAATTCCTGAACTCTAGCTACACGACTTCTTTAATCACCTGAAAACGTAAGCGGAACCCACATTGTACCATAAAAACGTCAATATCCATCAATTGCGTGTCCGACAAAAAATACTGACCGAGATCTACATTTTATCGTAACTATTCGTAACACTCGTTTTCGTCTCGATATCGTTTTCATTGTTCACGTTGCACACGGAAGGCGATCGAATAATTACAATTTTATACGTAATCGTTGCGTAATCGATAAAAAAACGATTTTATTGATCGAGTCTTAGTTTAGGAACTGAATTGGTCTTAAACGAATTTTCCTCACATGTTATCTAATGATGGTGGATGTTTCTTTTTATGCTTGTTAATATAATTTATCTGCTCATACATTATTATATACAATGGAACAGTCTAAATATTTTTTTTGTGTACGTTAATTCTGTACGTAGTCTGAAAACTTTACATTTGAAGATTTTTCACTTTATATTTCGTATTTCCTTAGCTTTTGACACGATTTTAGCTATAATCAAAAGGTACTCTTACGAAGAAAAGTGTTTTATCCCGTACAAATTGGACCATGCTCTTGATCAATTGTTTATCATCATAATGTACCTGATTTGGGTGCCGAACAAAAAACACGCTTTGTCAATATTAGGAAGTAGTTACAGCACCTTTGACAGTGTAATTAAATTGAATGACATTGTCTAGGTCTGATGTGATGTGACTGGGTTGGTTAGTTTAGTTTTTATACGTTTTTGTCGATTGGCGTAATGTGGATTTACACAAAGGTAATAAAATATATCTTATTTATTTCTTGTCTGTTATTCATGGGAATCATAGGCGAGTTCATTTTATTTCATAATTAGGTACTTAACTACGAGTACATACATATCATCATATTATCAATGACTTTTCGTATAATTGAGTGGTATAGTTTAAGGAAGAAAGAAAAATTTACTTGTCACGCAACACAGACAAATGGACAATACACACAAAAAACAAATATTCATATTATGGCATGTGCTTTAAACAGTCCGCAGAATTTTAACTACTACACATTTTGTTTACATTGACACTACATTACTTACGAGCACTCGTATACTTACTAATGATGGCAAAGTTGATATTCACAGACCTAAAATTTATCCTATTGCGTGGTACTAAGGTTGACGTTTGAATAGGCGCGGCAGCTACATAGTAAATGTTAAACAGAATGCAAGCTCAATTAAAGTATTACTTACAAATAAGCTTCATTGCGGCATGCTAATTACGCTAAACAATTGCAAGTTGATTAACGCTATCTAAGTGGAATCTAAATGGCGATGTGTATCTGTTTTTGTGCACATTGCCACAATGAGCAAAAAGTACGTGCATTCTGCCTGGTGGGTTTATAGACCAATTAGTGAGAATATTCTGAATGCAGTTTTTTTACCAAAGCGTCGCGTAAGCTCTGTAGCGCGTTCATGTGAACTGAACAGAGACATTAGTCAAGTTGAAATTTTACAATCGCTGAAGAATATAAAACAATGTTGTAAAAAAATCTTTAAAACTTATTATAACGCTATTATTGTAGCGTTATAAAGTTGACAGACCACCAGCATTGGTCCCTTCAAAAAAGCTTTGAAAATGGAACATAGAGTTATCATAAAAATATTCCGTTGGCTTCTACGCGCTTCATAAGCAATTAACTATTTTATAATGTTGTTGACACACTGTATCTTCATTTTATGCTTCATCTTGATCGTAAATTATGATGTTCTAAGCATCTTCTAGTTTTAAAACGTGTTAAGTGTTACTTGGATATTAAAAAGTAATAATAATTTTACGGCTTTGTGAAATCACTGGTTATTTTTACCGTTCATAGTTTAATCTCTGGGAATTTATAGAAAATCTTTCTTTTTTATTTAATTCAATTAACCCTTCTTATTCTTCTTATTCGGATGTCTCCCGATAGGTGGGCGACCATCTGCACACCTTGGCTCCCTGACGGTCGGCGACTTCGAGGTCGGCCAAGAAAGCGTTGGCGGGACGATCTGGACGCCTTCGAAGGGAGATGGTGGGAGGAGGCTCAGGATAGGGAGTATTGGAAGTCTTTGGGGGAGACCTTTGCCCAGCAGTGGGACGAAACAGGTTAATTAAAAAAAAAAAAAAAAACCCTTCTTATATTCTGAAGATTAGCTATATTGTAAATGTAACACAAAAGTGTATTAAGTATATGACACATGCCATTTATAACAACATACAACATAATATATATTATATTATATATATATATAATTTTAATACAGGGTTTTATTTATTTGTTCTAGCAGGGAACTTCTCAGGTTTCTGATGCTGATGATGTGCCAATAAATAAACTTGAATTAATGTCATGTTGAAATTACCTCAAGTTACATGAGCGATCACGCCCAAAGGGTGCTTTGGAGAAAGGTTTTCTTTTCAATTTGGCCTTTGACCTTTCTGAATTACCTCCACTTGCTTGAAAGTGGAGTCATATAATTTCATAAACTCTAACTTTAAGCGTAGGTAGTCTATTAAAATATATATAGCTATATAAAGCTTTATACTTACATTTTATTAAAAAAGATTGCAACGCAAGATTTTTCATCCCAATCGTGATTTTTCTCCATTCGACCAAATATTTTGATTTATATGTAGTTTTCCTTTCAACCCACACCTATTTTGTGATTTTTCAAGTTTTCTCAAAAAATTCTAGACATTTCTGTTTTTCTCTGTTTTTTTGGGGTCATTCCGGATTCGTTCATATTTTGTTATAGATGTACTGGTTTTTAGAAAAAAGTATTATGTCTTAAAAGGAGTTAAAACCCGCCTTTAACCCGCCTTACCTCAATAAAATAACACCAAAGTACTAGTAAATGATAATTTTTTTTATAGGTAGGCAATTTTAATTATTAAGTCAAAGTCAAAATTTCTTTATTCAATAAAATCACAAGGATCATTTAGAATCGTCTTATATAACTAGGTGATTCTAGGTGCCAGTTCCACGCGACCAGAGCCTAGAAGAACGGGCAAGAAACTACGGCCTGGTTCCTAGCGTTTTTTTGTATGATCCCTTTTACAGATAAATATAACTATAGATATATAGATATTTATATCAAACATTCATCTAAATGTTTGGCATAAACATCTATTCATTCTGTCTGGTATATCTATACCAGATTGAATTAACTAGCAATCTTGTGTAGGTACTTATTATTATAATACTGACAACTTATCAGCTTCCCGATTAAAAACCATTTGATGAACTTGCCGACTCTTCGAAAAACCAACATTATAGTTACATTTTTAATTTTACAAACTATTATTTTTTATTATAAAAATATAGCTTACTAAAGTCGTCATTTAGAAGTCGAGAAAGGATTTTTTTTTAAATAATGCTAAATCAGGGAGTTGTTTCATTCTGACATGAGTTTATTAGCATTTATTATATGACAGTCGGATGGATTGTGCTCCGATCGGCGCACAAAACCAATTACTCAATAATAACACTTATCTTTGAAAAATCGCTATTCAAGTAACAAAGAGCCGGATTCGATTTGATACGACATTTAACACCGTATTTAGTTACTATTGTTGTATGTTTTGGCATATCGATAAATATGCATCGTGATTCGCTGGACAGTATGAGTTTGTGATTTATCGATCGAACCAGCTAAGATGATTCGATAGTTTTATGGTTTTTTTTTACAACAAAATGACGGGTCAAGCCTATGGCCCACCTGATGAGATTTTGAGATTTTAATCACCAATTAAAAAATATATATAGGTATAGGTAAGCCTAATTATTATACATACTTGTAATTCTGACTTAAATCTATCATAGTACACAGGTGCATAATAACGTCTGTATTTTTTTAATTAACTACACGTGGCTGATTTTTTTTCACTAAAAAACAAGTACCTAAGTAGGTAGTGCCGACTTTGGTGGGGGCCTTACACAGTGAAAGACATCGGAAGGCTAAAGGCAAACCATTCTCTCATAAAAAGTTAACATTTTACTCAACTTTGCTCTCGATAACTAACCTTGTTCGAAATTGTAATTATAAAGTGCAATTTCGGGCTAAACTTTCGGGGGTTATTTTAATTTATTATGCATAAAGTTGTAAAGGTCACTTGGACTGTCATAATACTCATAATCATACAATCAGGCATATTTAATAAGAGCTTATAAGGCCAAGCTTATAATGGAAAAGAAAGGAGCTATGTTAAAATCAAGCTAAACCATTTTTATTCAAAATTAAATAATACCACTCATTATAGGCAGAAGGTACCGCTTAACATCAGGTGGACCATCTGTTTGTTCCATTATTTGGTTGTAAAAAAGAAAAAATACTAGCACCCCTTGCGACTTTGTCCGCGTCCCGTTCGTCCATTCTCGTTCCATATGGCAAATTTTTCATATCGAGTAGATACGTTAACCCTTTTAATTTTTAGGGAGTGGTTTTATTACACCCTATATTATATATACACCCTATATATACTTACCTGGTACAATAAATTTAGGCAATAAATCTGGACATAGGTATAATAACGAAGCAATTCTGCATTTATCTGCGTTGGAACCGACAGCGTTTTTGTTCGAGGCGCACGTGCCAAATCACTGGTGTAATAGACAGAACCTTCAACTCTCCGATTGAATGAAGTATAGTATAGTCAGCAAGACAACTTTAAACTAAAACTTCAAAAAAATTTAATCAAAATTTTGATCTAAAACAAAAATATTCATTTCTGTGTTCAATGACTAAAAAAAGCACCGGTTCGATAATGAATGTGACACATTTAAATGGGTGATAAAATGCATAAGCTTGTTAAGTGGCTGGCTGACTCTTAATAACTTTATAAACAACTCAACTTTAGGTTTGAAACAAGATTAGATTATTCCGTCCTTGTTTTTTACAAGTTCAAAGTAGAGACGGGTAGTATTTTTTTTGACGAATAGCGTTATTCTACTTTGGTTTTCGATAAGTATTATAAATCTGTAAAGTTGGTCGAACCCGGCCTAAGTGATATAGAAGGAAACATTAGGTGGGGATGTGGACACAGTTTTTGGCGATTTAAAACTCATCATTGATGAATTTCAAAAAATAGGTTTGGAACTAAATTTTTCTAAATGTGAACTTTTTGTTTCTGGAACTTGTGTGGATAAAAATTATATAATTGACAAATTCAATAGTTTGGCTTCTAACATTACAGTTGTAGATAAGTGTTCACTACGCCTCCTTGGTTCACCAATTTTTGATGAGTCTATTCCGGCATTTGTTGATGAAAAAATTCAAAATTTCAATAAAACTTCAGACAGATTACTCAAAATTAATAGCCACATGGCTTTTACTATTATCAAGTTTTGTCTTTTTGTTCCTAAATTTACATACTCTTTACGATGTTGTCAACTGTGGAAACACAGCGAGCTGGTGGAAGGCTTAGACAACATAATAAAGACTACCTTGTCATCGGTTTTGAATATTTATTTGGATGACAGGGCATGGTCGCAGGCCTGTCAAATTGGGAGGCTTAGGTATTCGCAAAATTTCAAGTGTAGCCCTACCAGCATTCTTGTCTTCCGTCTATAGCACTAATTCTTTGGTAGAAAAAATTCTAAATCCGTCTCTTTTGGCTCTTACTGGCATTGATCTCAAAATTTCGTACAAAGACGAAGCTAGAAATGCTTGGCATAGAGCTTGCCCCGATTCTGCTCTCCCCAAATCACTTTCGGCTCAACGGCAATGGGACGGGCCTCTGTGCGAGTTAACACGGAACTCTCTGTTACAAACGTGTTCAAGCTCCGCAGATCGTGCCCGTCTCCTAGCCGTTTCTAAAAAAGAGTCAGGATTTTGGTTGCAAGCTCTTCCCTCTCATAACACTGGTACTCTAATGGATCCTGTCACGTTCCGTATTGCAACCTGTCTACGGTTGGGTGCTCGGTGCTGTGCGCCTCATCATTGCCAGTGCGGTACGGCTGTCGAACAGCCGAACAGCAGAACAGCAGGTCACCACGGATTATCGTGCACTAGGGCCGCCGGTCGGATATCCCGTCACGCTAGCCTTAACGATATCATCCGCCGGGCTTTTACCAGCGTGAACGTGCCAGCCATTCTCGAGCCGAATGGTCTGCTGCGTGACGATGGTAAACGGCCTGACGGTATGACTCTTGTTCCTTGGGAGTTGGGAAGGCCTTTGGTGTGGGACGCTACTTGCGTCGACACCCTTGCTCCTTCACATCTGTCTAGGACATCCGCTAGGGCCGGTGCGGCAGCAGATTCGGCCGAGGATCTCAAGAGGCGCAAGTATGCGGGTCTCGACAGGGCCTACACATTTGTACCTCTTGGGGTCGAGACTCTGGGTCCGTGGGGTACCGAGGCCCTCCGGGTCTTCAAAATTATTGCAGGGCGTCTAGTCGCAGCGACGCGTGACCCGAGGGCTGGTGATTATCTGGGCCAGCGAATCAGCATTGCTATTCAGCGCGGCAATGCAGCCAGTGTCTTGGGCACGCTTCCGATTGGTACTGATTTGGATCAGTTGAGCTATCTATAAATCGTTTGCAACGGTGTGTAGATAGCTCAACCGCTTCATGTGTATTTTGTACATATTATAAATATTGTAAATACTTTATTTGAAGGAAACTTGATTTTAGGTTTCTTATTTTAACCCCAGACGCAAAAATGAGGGGATGTTATAAGTTTGACGTGTCTGTGTGTGTGTGTGTGTCTGTCTGAGGCAACGTAGCTCCCGAACGGATGAACCGATTTTTATTTTGTGTTTTTTTGTTTGGAAGGTGAATTTAGTCGGGAGTGTCGTGGTCGATTCTAAATGATCCTTGTGATTTTATTGAATAAAAAAATTTTGACTTTGACTTTGAGTGTTTGATAAAAATCGGTCCACGATTTGTGGTTTTTAATTTTTTAATTTAATTACTTGTTAAGACAGGCGGCCCGCCTACGCATCGAGCAAGGTTGAGGCATTTTTGTAAGTAACTGTACTAATACTTCAATGCACAGTAGGTATACTCTGTCTGATCTCGATGACCGATCTGCCTCTCGTTTTCACTGTGAGCGGCCGCCGCGCGACGTCCGAAGGTCACATCGAAATTAAAAGTGTTTTAGTATCTGATTACAGACTTATTACGTTTTGAACTAAGCGTCCAAGCTTCCGGTCTAAAAAATAAAATGTATTGTTAGCAATAAATAACATTTTTAACCTTAGATTGACCTTAGACCAATGTGGTCTAGTGGTCTAATAGCAGTTCTAATGCGAGCTGTAACAAAGAATGTTAAATATAACATGGTCAATTCTAAAGTGTTAACGGTGAAGGAAACCATTTCGAAAATTTGTTAAGAAAAAAAAATTAGGAGTGAAGAATAACTTGCAATAGGTTACTAGGTACTGTCGGAGAAAAAGTTTCTTATGATAAGTGCCTATCCATTGTATTTATAATATTGCATTTCAAATTCCAACCTAACTGTACTCTAAAATATGGAATTTTCACAATGGAAATTATTAGGCCCAGTTGGCAACCAAGTCATCAACTGGGCCCACATTTACCGGGCCCGGCTAGTGACGTCGACGACAACGATATTTGCGTTTATGCAACTGACATGACATCTAGTATCGTGGTGTAGTAGTTGTCGTACCAGTGTGCAAACATGATACGATTCTTGTCATTCCCTAGGTATTTTTATTCTAATTTAAATATTAATTCTAATTTAAAAATCCCCTTTGGCAAATTTACACCGTAATAGCATGGAGTTCCGGAACCTATAAGATTGTACCTACCTAAACTAGCATTCATACAAATGAAGATTTGGCTTGATTTGGAGGAAATTTTAATAAAAGTACCTACTAGGGTAGTAGAATAAAGTAAGAGGTGGTTCTAACACCAGTGTATATGTACAGTCGTGATCGTATTTCACTACATTTTTCTAATTAGACGCGGAAAGGCATGATTCAGAGGGGCCAGGAGCGAGGTCGGAGAGCGGAGGTCGTGATATCTCTACATCATGTTACCAGACCACGCCTAGCGCTTATTGTTATATTAATCTATCTTTTTAAAACAGTATGCTCCGAGTTAGATCGCGATACGGTGACGTCAGACTGAGGTCTTTGTGCTTACTTCAGAAATAAAAGCTAAAAAAAAAAAAAAAAAAAAAAAAAATATTCATGGACTTTACACACAACACCCTCTAGTCCCAAACTAAGCAAAGCTTGTAATATGGGAACTAGATGGCTGATAGAATACTTATATACTTTTTTTTTTGTAAATACATACTTATAATACATAGTAACACCCAGACATAGAACAAACATCTATGTTTTCCACGCACATATGTTAAAACTCACCTTCCAAAAAGGATTTATTTTTTTCTGATTAAAAGAAAACTAACCTTAATTTTAGACGTGATGAGGCAGTGATGAGACTCTAAGCTCAAAGTGGCTTGACTCCAATATTAGTCATATCTCTCACGAACTCACTACCAATTTTTTACAGTTGGGTCGGTTTCGGATGAATATTTTGAACTCAAAGAGTCTTCGAATTTATTTCGAAAAAAAAAACATTAAGTGTTACCCTTCCTACCACTGGTACACAAGCTGTTTTATAACTAAACTAAATACGTTCCATTCGAACGACACCCTGATATTTTATGTGAATAATAAAAAAAATGTGCAGGTACCAACCTATTTGATATACAAACCAGAGAAATTTCGCAATTTCAAACTCAAATCATAGTATAGAATGCAGTGACATTTCGCAATCGTCTCAAAAATAACTAGATCATTGTGCGCGTGCGCTGAACAGGCGCGGTCACCGCGCCGGTGCATGCTATTGCATCCGAGGTGCTGTAGCGTGCTTAATTCGTTTTGATACTTGCTTATTTAAATTATACATATACTCGTATATTTTAGATTAATCGCCTCTCAAGTTCTGTCAAATGTTAAACAACGTTTAGTAAAGTCCGTTGTCGTTTTTGTTTATATAGTGACAAAAAGCAACAGGAAGATTTTTAAATAGTGTTTAAGTAGATAGGCGATTCTAAGGTCACATTAAGTACTAAAATATAGTAAATATTTGAATTTAATTGAGAAAAAATATTTTCATCATAAGTTGAAAAAAAAACTATTTGTTTGATTGAGTATGTTACCAACTGGGCCTACAAGTTTTGTGGGCCCAATTGATGACCTTATCAAAATACCTTATTTTCACTATATGGGTGTCAAAAACTCTAGGTACACAGAATCAAAAATAAAACTAAAATGCTTAAAAAATAAAAACCATTGCAAACAGTAGATGCCTTCTTCATCAGCACATTCTTGTATAACAGTACATCATACAGGAGAACTGCCGCACTTAGCCTAGTAACAGCAGCAATTTTGATGTTACCTGACGAAATTACGGGGTCATCTATCCGAGCACTAATTGAGACAGTTTAGTTCAAGACACTGGCCGGCACTGGCATCCGTAAATTGGACGTTTAAGGTGAAAGTCAGGCCATCTCGGCCCTATGTGGAAATGTTAAAGTTCATTGTGGCTCCCGTCATGTTGCGATCGCTCGCTCCGGGGTGCAAGCTGTGGACTTGTGTTTTTGCACCGTCGCGGTGAGGACACCGCATTCGCTCCATTTGTAAAATAAAAACTTAATGGTAGTACCATGTTTGGGGGGTGGTCAGTGGTCAGGTAGGCAACCATCTGCACACCTCGGCTTCCTGACGGTCGGCGACTTCGGGGTCGGCCAAGAAAGCGTTGGCAGGTCGATCTAGACGCCTTCGAAGGGAGATGGTGGGAGGAGTCTCAGGAAAGGGAGTATTGGAAGTCTCTGGGGGAGACCTTTGCCCAGCAGTGGTACGAGACAGATTAATTAAAAAAAAAATGGTAGTACCAACCATAGAATAGGCAACTTAAAACACTAGCTTTATTTTTCTAAGTACATTGACTAAACTATAAAACATTATTGAAGGAGATAACTTTTGTTGCAAAAAAATGACTACAGAGTAAGCTTCGCAATACTAATTTCGTACCAAACATAAAATGTTTTTAACAAATATTAAATCACAAAAACTAGAACATAGATTACTTTAGATTAAGACTGCATTCTTCATAAATAGAATGAAGGAAGTTATTTCAATTTTAATAAGTAGGAAGAATAAATATTATGCAAATTAATCGCAATTCTGCATTGCGATCTAATTTTGTATGCTACCATTTAATTTAAGCGTTTATAAGGCTAAAGCAATTTAAGCTGCTCTGATGATATTTGTGTAAAACAATATCAATTTAGCCTTATGCAATTAATTTTATAAGATTATGTTTTACAACCTTGATAATTAATCCAATATGATCCGTCATATGTAAGTATCTATTTATTCACGACTTATAGACACATACGCGTATTCAATAGCTCTCCGCTAATACTTTTCTGTATTGGGAATATTTTAGCCGTCCTTATTTTCAGAGCCAAGAATGAACTATTTTGGATTAATAATATTATTCAAGGTAAGTATACTACGATTAGTAAATCTATAGGCAATTTTTTAGCTGGCTGTTTGTGATGCACGAATACAACTTTGTTTGAAAAAGATTCATTGGGCATCGAAACGGCTTCACAATTGCCGAGATTGGGCAAGATATTGTACAACCTCTTTTTATAAAAAAAAGTTTTCTGTGGCTAGTATATTTTTGAAATAGGTTGAATGTCGAATGCAGCCAGTCATTTCGCGAGTTCCCCAATACCACGAACAGTTCAAAATGGTGTAGTGTCCATGCAATCTGATTTACGCGCTGTTCTATTCCTGAAGCGATGTCTGCTTGCCTTTTTAGGAATGCTAATTCTAGTGCATATTATTCATAGCTAGTGTCTCTGTAAACTTTAAAACACATTAGAGTCACTGGAACCGTAAACAGATACCTAATCAAAATAAACATGTTCATGTATTTGTTTAATTTATAAGTAATAAAGTTTTTAATTATAAAATAAGTTTGCACTGGAAAATTTTAATCGATGTGTAATTTATGAGTTTGTATTAAATTCAATTTGAAGAAATACTAATTTATAAGTTGTTTTTATTAAATTTTTGACTTGCGTAACAGAAATAATTTGCAACTGAATATTACAATTTAATATACGCCCAACTCATAAACAATATTATTACCTGCGACTGCTATAGGTTTACACCGTTGTCTCACTCGTTTTAAATATCTAACTGATAATTTCAAAGCTGAAGTAATAACACACATTCATTCACTTAGTACTATAATTATATTCTTTGTAGTTCTAAGACTTTTTTTCTGTTTTCTCTGTTGTATGTTATCTCACCTACATGTGCTATTTCTATGTGTATATCTATTTTTCTCGTAGCTATATTTGTTGTTTTTTTTTGTGTAATTTTCTATTTTTATCACAAATAAACGCACTTCCTCACAGGGTACTCCCTTAATAGATTTAGGGCCTGTTTCACCATTTGTGAGTAACGCTATCCATCATATAAAACTATACTTACCCCTCTTTGTCTTTGACAAGTCTAAAGTAGAGACAGAGATATTATATTTTACGGATAGTGTCATGATATGGTGAAATAGGGGCTTACTCTATAAGGTAATGAAATACTTTAGGCAGAGAAAACAACATAACACACTTTTTTTTATCAAAAAAATGGTTTTTTTAGACAGTCAAACAAATCTTATTACATTACTTTAAACATGTAAAAAGGATTATAACAGCTTGTCCATCTAGCTCATCGTAATGTAGGTAAATGATTTGATTACTCGGTCATAAATCGTTAATTGTCGAGACCTTTGCGTGAATGTCAAGGTTTCGCAAAATTTGCAATTGTCTATGACAGTATGTAATTTGAATAAATCTTTGACATAATATAATCTTCTTGTCTACAAGTGCTTGATGTGCCTTTTTAAAAAAAAAATAATTGGCTCGGTATTAAAGAGTCCTTCGCACTCTTGTGATAAACGAATACGTAATAGTTATAAATGTGGGGTGTTTTGTAAGTCAAGCTCATTAACTGGGCCCTATATTGATGGCACAAGTGGGCCCAATTGTCCACTTTATCCCACATTTTAAGTGTAATTCACTACACTCAAAGTATTAATGCCTACCTACTTATCGACAAGATTGCTATTTATTTTGTGTTTATTGCCTAACGCCTATCAATCTTTTATCTAAAAAAATTGGTCCAATACATATTCAAAAAAATTAAAAATATATAAAAAAAATTAAGTATTTATTTATTTTAGAAACATAAGTAAATAAAATATCATAAAATGCATCACAGTAAATGAAATAAACTTATTACTAGTCGTATTATGACTTAGAACCATTTCCTAAAAGTAAGGCCGGCGCTGGGCTCCCAAGAGCTCTTGGGCAGGAAAGGTGAAATCGACTTGGAGAGTCCAGCGTTGAAGTCGAGAGTTGAGCTTCTATCGCGGAAGACGTTCAGCTTGCCCATGGCAGAGTAGTCAGTCTTGTCGAAGAGAGGTGTGCGGGCTATGTTCACACCAGCTCCGATCTTGTCCCTGAAAACAGATGGATAAATAAACACACAAGAGTAAATCTCTTACCCTAAATGAGGGGTCTTTGTATTCCTATAAAACAAAGAGTGCATGAACATCAGGTTAAATAAAAAATGTCGACACAAGAGTTGTAAAGTCATGGTTTGGGATCCCACGCTTCAACGATGGATTTCCACGTTGTTGTATCTAAACTTTATAACCTTCCAATTCCAATCACTTCAGCCCTCGTGTACCAATCTTTTGTATAAGCTGTCAAGTTATATTTCACTGCCCAGTGTAATTTCTTCAAGTCACTTGGTACAACTTTGTACCATGTGATCATTCTTTTTAGACACTTGACAGCAAAATATGCGCGAAAACACATCAAATGACGTCATAATGTCACTATTTAGTCACAGAATAACTATGAGTTAGTATGAACTGACCATGATTTAAAACCTTGCAGTTCAACTTTGCAGTTCAACTTTGATTGGCATACCCCTGCAGAAGCATCTTCCAAAAATTTAGAAAATAAATTGTAGAGGCCTATGCACTGGCGTGGTCAAAACAAATCTGTGTATGTTCAAAATGATTACCAACTAAAAAAAAAGAATAAGAAGGCTTATACTTACTTGTACATGTAGTCAGCACCACCACCATAGGTGTTAAAGTTGGGGATTTGGGGAGCATTGGGCATGATGCGGGCAGCAAACGCGTTGGCATCTAGTTTATGATTCCCGTTGTCGAACAGATTCACATTGGCGGCAGCCGCGACTCTATCAGCTCCGGGCAGCTTGGAGCCAGTCAACGAGAGGCTGTGGCCATTTCTGAAAATTACAAGGAGTTTTCTCAACAAGTCAATGAACGTGAGCCCTTGGGAGCCGTATGTGGATTATGATCAGCAATGTCCTATGGCTGAAATTTTGATTTATAGCATTCTAATTACAATAAGTGATAGTTATGCAGAAATCACTTTACAATTAAGATTTTACAGAAAAAAACAGTCATGTTGGCATAAGATTAGGTAGGTAAGTACTTACATGTTGTCAAGAGCCAAACCAGCGGTCTGTCCGGCCATATTGCGGTTTCTATCGAAGTCGACAGCTCCAATAGCACTGAGAGCATTAGTGTCGCTGCGCACTAGTGGTATCTTCAAGTTGGCTCCAGAAGTTCCATCAGGATTCGCACTCATGCTGCCTTGGATTTGCCGACGCATGCGCCCTGTCCTTATCGGTACTAGATCCTCACTCTGCTGTTCAGCGAAGTCTTCAAACTCTTCAACCGGCAGAAGGTAGTAATTGTTCTCATCTTCTAAAACGATGTGCCGAGCACTGACGCAGACCAAAGCTGCAGCTGCAACCAGGAACTTGAAACTCAGCATTGTAGTATTTTTTTGGATTTATGTTGTGATGCACTGGAACGCTTGGTGGCGAATGATGCTTGGACCCAGAAGCTGTGGCTTTATATACAAAACTAAGTAGGTTTTTATCCCAAAGGAATCCCCGTTGCGGTTATGTACTATGATAAGGGACCGTAAGCAATTGATACCTACCTACACTACACACCTACTACGGCAGTGAACTGCGATAAGCGCACACACATGTGCGCAGTAGTTCCCCGTTTTGAAGATACATACCTAATACTTGATTCAACTTATAAGTAGCTACTTAAATATAATTTTTCCTTGTAAGCGTGGTTGCTTAGATTTTGAATAAAAATTATAGTAAGACACTTGCCCATATTTGTTATACCTACATATTTTATATTTGGGTACTTACTTATTACTAACTAACTATAATTATATTCAATGAAACTACTATGGGACAAATAATTTTAATTATTAGTTCTATCAATAGAAATAGCATTATAATTAGTGGGAATAGACCGTATTTTGTTTCTGGAATGTAACATTGTATCAGAAGGAAGAGAAGAAAAAAGAGGAAATAGGGATAATCTCTTTAGGGTTAGGTATTTGTTGCAGTTTTATTTTGAGCATAAGTATATAGGTAACTTACTAATTGGCCCGCTTGGGCCAATAAGTAAGTTTTATCTGGGCCCACATTCTAAACAAAGTTTCTAAAAAAAAAGGGATTTTTAAGAATGAGCTATACTAATAGATTTGTAAAGATTTTGTACTCGTATGTACTAACATACGAGTACAAAATCTTTACAAAATTCAGAGTTTATGTGTTCTCAAAACTTAATAAATTTTTCTTAACTTTGTTGAATTAATAGCCTATTTCGGTATGTCTAATTATATAAGCAATGCACAGGCACTCTGTTATTATAACTAAACTCGTTACTTTATAAACGAGAATAAAATTACTAGACCTCATGCTGGGCAGAGTATAATAGCTATAGACATTGTATGATTGTAGGAACTAAGCTGGCCGGATAGAATAGCCGGAAAAATAGTAATAATTAATTAAGTAATTAATTTAATTAATTAATTTAATTAATAATTATTCATGGACATTCACACGACGCTCTCTAGTCCCAAACTAAGCAAAGCTTGTAATATGGTAACTACACGCGAGAGCAATGATTCCGGGTCACTTAAAGAATGTTAAAAATCTCGGAAACTAAAAATGATAGGTTAATGCAATAAATTGTATTTAATAGACAATGTAATACTCCTTAAATGAAGGTATTAAAACTTCTTAGTTATTGTAAAGTTATATCTTAAAAAAACCAAATTTGAAAAAGGGCCACTTTCGAAGATGGAACTACGAAATTACAGCATTTGGTTTTGCTTTTGTTTGTAATCTGTCATTTATGTGGGTATATAAACCATGTTGATAGTGCTCTATATTCATTATTCAAGCTGAAATTATGTCGCTTACGCCTGAAGAATGCACCAGAATACTTACAATGCTGGAAACCGGCCGGAGTCAGCGCGATACAGCCAGGACTGTCGGTGTGTCGCTGTCAACAGTACAAAGAGTTCTCCGACGTTACGAAGAAACTGGTTCTAACCTACGCAGACCAGGAACGGGCAGAACCAGGTGTACCACAGCACGAGAAGACCGATACTTGGTGAACACCATGCTTCGAAATCGCTTTCTCACAGGAACTGAACTCACAAATCAGTTTCGACGCCTCGGAGGAAGTAACCCAAGTGCATGGACAGTAAGACGTCGGCTTGCTGAATCTAACTTAAAACCCCTTAGACCTGCAAACGGCCCTAAACTGGAGCGTGGGCATCGTATTTCAAGACTAAGATATGCCCAGAGCCACGTAAATTGGAGTATTGAAGATTGGTCAAAAGTTATGTTCTCCGACGAATCAAAATTTATGCTCTACAAGCACGATGGAAGACACAGAGTGTATCGAAGACCAGGGGAAAGATTCAAGCAAGCATGCATCGAAGAAAAAGTAGCCTACGGTGGTGGGTCTGTACTTGTGTGGGCCGGAATTTCTTCTGAAAGTCGCACAGAGCTGGTGATCATAGAAAACAGCTCTTTAACTAGCGTAAGATATGTGGAAGAAATCCTCAATGATCATGTTGGTCCATTTATGGTCAATTTAGGTGAGGATGCTATATTTATGCATGACAATGCCCGACCTCATACAGGTAGGATTGTGAATGACTACCTTCAAGAGATGAACATTACTCGTATGGAGTGGCCAGCGCGCAGCCCGGATATCAACCCGATCGAGCATGCTTGGGACGAGCTAGGCAGATGCGTAAAACAACGAAACCCTCCCCCAATCACGCTTCGTGAGCTCAAAATTGCTCTCACAGAGGAATGGGAGAATATTCCCCAAAATCGTATAAGGAACTTGGTGTACAGCATGCCAAACCGCGTAAACGCAGTAATGGAAGCACGAGGAGGCAATACGAAGTATTAAAATTCAAGTCAAATCGTAATAAAGTTCAAAAATTTCATGTTTCCTATTTTTGTTTTAAGGAGAGATCAGCAGTTTTTTTCTTTATGTAATTTTGTGTTAATAAAATGTATGGTGACTCATATTTTTTTACTTTCATTTAAGGAGTATTACATTGTCTATTAAATACAATTTATTGCATTAACCTATCATTTTTAGTTTCCGAGATTTTTAACATTCTTTAAGTGACCCGGAATCATTGCTCTCGAGTGTAGATGCTGATAGAATACTTATATACTTTTTTTTTTTTTTTTTGTAAGTACATACTTATAATACATAGTCACACCCAGACAGAACAAACATCTATGTATGGCACACACAAAATGTTTGTTCTTGGTGGGGATCGAACCCACGACCCACAGCACGGAAGGCAGAGCTATACCGACTGAGCTGTGACGCCTGTCAAGTCAAGTAATGTTATAGAAAGCCTGTTTTTTTTTATAAGAGTCGTCAGATTATAACGAAATTTTTGATTTTGAGACTTTATGTCCTCTAGAGACCATATTTAATTAAATGTGATGTCATTGTCAAACGTTACGACTTGGCGCGAAATTAATAAGAAAAATGCTGTTTTTTATATTTTATGCGTTTTTCCCAATTAATATGAGCATTGAAATTATAGTTTAGCAACATTAATTAACCATTTTCTACGACTCTGAGTTATAAAAACCATAATTTATGTCGTAGGTGCATACATTACATACCTACTTACCCTTTTTGTTTCACTGTAGTCATTCCCGGAATTTCTTGTCGTTGGTGTGTGAGTTTAAGTAAGGTAAAGTTTTTTATTATTATAGTAGGTCGTAGTGTAACTTTTATTTTTAGATAGATAGGTTTAGCTAAATTTTTTGTCTTCGTGGTTTCCGGCTTTTTTTAATTTACCCGATACCAACTCTAGTAGGGATCAATTAAACTGCAGGTTTTTTATTGTATTTAACTAACTGGTAATTAGTTTTTACGCGCACTTTACACGCCGCTTATTCAAATTACTTTTTAATTGTAGCGTTCATTAACTTCATTTACATGTGATTTCAATAAACTAACCATTGATGGTGCTTGATGTTAGTTGTTTTTGTTTTGACGGTCTGTAGTTGGTCGAACGAGTGAAGCGAGAGAAGATCCTTGGATGTATCGAAGTTGTATGCTGGTTATAGCTTAGCTTTGGAACCACTTTTACGATATTTATAGAATTTGGTAGGCTTATGAATACTAGGTAACTTTTTAAGTTTTACTGGTAAGGTTATGATTATGATATAAATCGGTCAAGTTGTAAAGTTTTGGGGTCCAAACAGGAGTAAAAAAGTCGTACAAAAAGATGACTTTGTAATTCAAGTAAAATACAAGTGTACTGGAAAATAGCTAGATCGCGGTTTTTATGCAATTTGAAGTTGTGTGAGATGTCCATGAATATTTATTATTTTTTATTAATTTCTGTCAAAACAGCCATACCAATCCTGTACAATAAAAATTATTTTAAAACGATACTTGACCTCAAAGGCAATGTACAAAAATTAACTAGAACGTTATTTATGAGTCTCGTTCGAAGATAATCCTGGTATTATTAACTCATCGGGCTGCGATGACGCTAAATAAGTGCCATATTTATAGATCTGAATTATTAATCAAGACGCAAGCACGATTGCGTAGAAACTGAAAACAACATCGCAGTCAAGTTCTGGGTGAAGCTAGTATGACCGTGAAGTGACAAGCATGGAAAGACCTAAAACCAGTAAAAGAAAAAAAAGGTAAATCTGTTGATGGTGATCAAAAAAAAACTTGAAATTGTGAGTGTTTAGATCTCCTCAAACATCTCATTGAAAAACTGACACAAAATACATATTGTTTTTAAGCGTAGGCTCCTCATTCATCGGTCCAACACCAACGATAATGGTATCATTCTCTCCATAAATCTGCAGGTTGATATGATAAATAACGGTGATGATCAAATCAGATAATGATCAAATACTTATTCTCAAAAAAAAATATTCTTGATCCTCGATTCAGACGAGCTCTTCGGTGAAGACTGTATATTCAAGATCGAACTTCACTTCCGCTAAGCTAGCTTGATCAAAAATACAGGCCACAACACAGATAGTACAGGCTACATCAGATATAGTACTTCATAGCCACGATCTATAAATAAAATTTAAAGGTAGTGTGTAGTGTTTCGTCCCAGTGAGACGAAAGATCGGTAGTCCGAAAGTAGAATAACTCTATAAAGTCATGAGCTATAAATTCGGCCTTAGTTATGCAAGCCTGGTGAATAGTACAGTAAGCGCGGGCGCAGGCGACCTCCTGCCCCGATCGGTATCTGATACCGAATACCTAGGACCGAGATACAATTATAACATTAGCTGAAGGACATTGTATGGATTGGACAGCCTTTGTTCTGTGATGGAGTTGGGGAACAACATTGCTTGATCTCAACCCATCCTACCTACTCCATCTAAAGACACTGCAGCGTCCTGATCATCGGAGCATGGGAAAAAAGGGGCATCTGACGCTGTATAAATCATCTAGATTATACCTATGCAAAAAGCCTGATAATACCTACCTAATTTAAATATTAGTGTAAGACTATCGATATGAACTCAAATAGCAGTATCCATATAAACCTTGTGGTTTCTTTAATGCTATATAGTATAAAATATGTTTCTATGTATTTTTTATAATAGCAAATAAATTGAAAAAAAAAAATCAATTAACATCTCTGACGAAAACGGAATTTGGCATATGTGAACTAAATTAAAGTGATCCAATATTTAATCTATCTCGGTACTAAAAATATATTATCATAGCGACTTAGCTATGTTTATTACGTCAAAAAAATTCTAAACGTTGAATTCTACAATCGCTAAAAATATAAAATGTGACTTTTCGATCAGTATATCATGTTCTTACATTTAGGGCGTCTTGCACCAGAATCACTAAACGTATTTAACAGCTAAATCGATTAAAATCTGACGTATTTGTATGACTTGACAACTCGCTAAATACTATTTAAGAGTAAAACGCGTTTAGCGATTCTGGTGCAAGCCGCCCTTAGACATGGACAGGCATTTATTTGCATAGAAAGAAACGTCGTTTTTAGCGCTCATGCTAAGCGTGCTGGATAAAGGGCTGGATGGAGACCCGTATACACACTGCTAGGATTATGGATGTCTGTGGCTTGGTCCGGAATTCTTTATAATT
The DNA here is from genome assembly GCA_947859175.1 of Gandaritis pyraliata. Classification (NCBI taxonomy): domain Eukaryota; kingdom Metazoa; phylum Arthropoda; class Insecta; order Lepidoptera; family Geometridae; genus Gandaritis; species Gandaritis pyraliata. The sequence continues at coordinate 5,880,180 of OX401866.1, read as the reverse complement.
GCTAAGCTGGGTACTTTAGGTGGTTGAAAAAAAACACGCCCTTAAGTAGGTATTTTTATTTGCAGCCATTCCAAATCTTCATCTCTTGGTCTTTGAACATGTTTCTTTACTTGCACCCCTGAAAAAATATTATTTAACATACATTTATTTGAAAAAGTTTAAACTTTTATTTCCTACATTAGCCCTGCTTCTAGAACTAAGTACCTACATAAAAGATGTTGATACCTTTTCGAATCAATTCAATGAAATCATTAATATTTCGGTTGCTGTGTACGGGACCCGGGTTAGATATTATTATATGAGGTGGGTATTGGTGTGTCGTTGTTTTATCCACCGCACATTCTGAAAAAAAAATGAAGCTTTTAAAAGGTTGTGATATTGAAACTAATGATAATAATGGTCTGTCTTATTAATATCGGTCTTCTAAAGCTACTCTAGCTAAACTAAAATAGCTGCTTTTATTCACATCACTTTTCGTTGCCATGCAAGTGATAATGACAGCAGGGGTATTCCAATCTCAGTTGAACTGCAAAGTTGAACTGCAAAGTTTTAAATCATGGTCAGTTCATACTAACTCATAGTTATTCTGTGACTAAATAGTGACATTATGATGTCATTTGATGTGTTTTTGCGCATATTTTGCTGTCAAGTGTCTAAAAAGAATGATCACGTGGTACAAAATTGTACCACGTGATCTGAAGAAATTACACTGGGCAGTGAAATATAACTTGACAGCAAAAGATTGGAATACGGGGGCAGAGCATTTTTTTAAAGCCGCGCTCAAATGACAGCAGATTATGAAGGAGTAACTATCTGCACCGTACCTAGATACTATTGTAACTTTTCATCAAAATTCAGACACAAAAATAGACAAATTAACAAATTACTAACCTCTGTCTCATCTACAACGCTATTAGAGATAAAAGAATATAGGCTATTGTGACCAGCCTCCGTATGCCAATCTTTTGCTGTCAAGTTATATTTCACTGCCCAGTGTAATTTCTTCAGGTCACGTGGTACAAAATTGTACCACGTGATCATTCTTTTTAGACACTTGAAAGCAAAATATGCGCGAAAACAAATTAAATGACATCATAATGTCACTATTTAGTCACAGAATAACTATAAGTTAGTATGAACTGACCATGATTTAAAACTTTGCAGTTCAACTTTGCAGTTCAACTTTGATTGGCATACCCCTGCTGGCTTAGCCAAAGTAACATTCGACTAGCGAAATCGTTAGTAGCGAATGTCGGTTGGCTAGGTCCTCAGAGCTACTTTTGATATATTTTTTAGAGGATCGACGCACACTTTGTAGGCTGTAACGGCCCCTCGGTACTCCAGTGAAATGTACGCAGTGACGTGTCGCTGGCCACTAGGAGCAGCTTCAGCCTTTATGATCGTAGCAAAGTTATCTTAAAAGCAATTATGCATCAGCGTCATGTGGTGAATAGTGGTCCTTACTTGTAGATTTAATTTTATCTGCAAAGTTATCAAAAATTTTCTGCAAATCATCCAAGTACACCGTCTTCCGTTCTGGCTGTTCAGTAGTAGACCTTGTTGTTCTCTTGCCTGTGGTTTTGGTAGTGCTAGTAGTAGTTGTAGTAGGAGTCATTGGTGGTGCAGTGCTGGTGGTGGTGCTGGTGGTGGTGGTGGTGGTTACCTTCTTTGTATATCCAGGCCCGTAATCGTATGGATATTCTGGAATTTGCATTGTTGCTACAGAGTTATAGCGAGAATGGTTTTGATAGAGCTTATAATCGAAATTAGCTGAAATAACTTTTTTTTTTAATTGGGCATAAACACCTAATTTTACCCTATACCTTGGGTAAATTCAAGATAAAATAGAATATAATTGATCATTCTTATCATTGACTTTTATTTTGTCCTGTTGGGTGTATTGTATTTTACTCTAAAGTGTTAAATCAAATTTACTTAGGTATTTTTATTTTAGGATTTCTACATTATTTACTTACCCGTTTCCATATCTCGACCTAAAAAACCACCACATGTTTAATTTTTTATGGTTAAATAAAATAGTACAGAATAGAATAGAATATATTTGATAGATGGATACCTAGATAGAATATTCTTTATTGTACACAACTTAAAAATAATATAAAATAATATATACAATAGGCGGCCTTATTGTTAAAAGCAATGTCTTCCAGGCAACCTTTGGATGGACAGGATCTAATTCACAAATAAGTTTGTACGTACGATAATTTATATTAGGTTGCCTGTAGAAAATAGCACGTCGTCGTTGTGGAGTCCGCTTCGTTGGTTCCTGGAACTCAATCTGCAACTCCACTTCATGGTTCGGAAAGTTTGCTGTGTACAAAATATTCAGTTTATTCATTTCAAATGGGTATCAAAAGCGGCTAAATTGTTTTGTTAAATAATTCGTCCGGGGGATCACCCACTGCCATCTGCCACCGAGTGATGCTCGTATTGCTGTTTTGAATGGTGGCCCTCGCATTTTGGACCTTGTGGTATTTATTTGCTGATATATCTACGTCACATAGTGTTTAAATATTTTTATAAGCGCCGTGTTATAAAGCAAACCTTTGCGTAGACACATAAATGATAGATGATCAGAAATAAACTGAATTAATTACCTATATTTGCTCACATAAACCAAACGAAAGTGGGTTTACAAGCGTCACAAACAGGACCAATAAAAATGGATTGATTTATTCGCTAATTGGAAGCAAGCAGTTCATGTAAATCAGAATTTAATTATCTAGCTACTTATAAAAAATACATGTCAAAATCTTTACCGTAGATAATGATTGCAAATACAGTCATCATGATCAACAGTGGGATGAAAATAGTTATTTTAATCTGTCAAGTATTATTTTTTCTAACAAAAATAACACAAAGGGTACCTACCTAGGCAGTTGAACCCAAAAACTAGATAATTGAATGAAGAATATATTTACACTTTAGACATAAAAAAATTAGCTAAGTACTTCTGATGCTGCCTGTACATATTTTAAACCAATTAGTAAAAAAAATGAAACATGAACGTTACGAAATACTTTATGAGTACCTACCGGTCAACTGCTTTATAGGTTTCACGTAAGAGCGAAGGATTTTTTCAATCATTATCTCATGATTCTTCGCAGCTTCATCTGTAATTTAAAATATCTGTTAATTCTGTTATCGAAATGCACAAAGCTCATTGCATTGCTTCTAGTTTTAGGTAAAACTCGTAGCTAGTCAGATTGTACTAACACAGAAAATTACCTAAAATAATATAGTTCATGACCATTTTAGAATATTAGGTTACAAATAGTGACAAAATTATTAAAAGAATATACCTACTTATACAAACAAAAAATATCCTTCCCCGAAAATCGAACCAGGCTTGTAGCTTCTCAACTGCAAAGGTCATCAGTCAATTCTGTTTATAATGCGTGATAAGTGGGATGAACCGTACAGTAGGTATGACGTTTATCTTGGTAGGTATTATGTCAGCTGATTGACTGAGGTCAGGAACTGATCATGAGTTCAACTGCGTTCAATATCAAAGGGGATTCCTTCTGACCTAAACAAATGTGATGGAATACCAGTCTGACTATAATATTAGACCTGAGTTTGCACATAAAACTTTAAAATATAAAAAATTAGGTACATTGTAAGTTTCTTACAATAAAATATTTAAAAAACTTTAAGCAAATGAGGAAAATTTGCTCAGTTAATAGTTTAGTACCCATTTCTCGACTAAAACGGGGAACTTCTATATGTAAGTACCTAACATTACATGTGCTGTGCTTATCTCTCTTATTATCGTAGTGTGTGTAGCTCAGACTACCGTGCCGGGGATTCCTTCAGGACATAAACTCGTATATAAAGTCACAGCATCTGACTCTCAAGCATCAGTCGACGGCATTCAACTGTTCAAGAACAATCCTTGTCTCCAACCAAAAACAGTTTGTGCATCACAATGTTCGCCTTCAAGTTACTGATAGCCACAGCAGCGTTGGTCTGCGTGAGTGCTCGCCACATAGTCCTCGAAGATGAGACTGGGTACTACCTTCTGCCTGTTGAAGATCTTGAGAGCGAGGAAGTCCTAGAGAGCCAACATGATGGCTTAGTACCAATAAGGACTGGTCGTGTGCGTCGACAAGCCCAAGGAAGCATCACCGTCAACTCTGATGGAACTTCTGGAGCTAACCTGAAGGTACCTCTTGCGGGCAACGACAGGAACGTCCTAAGTGCTATTGGAGCTGTTGATCTCACCAACCAATTGAAAGTTGGGCAGTCTACGGCTGGATTGGCTCTTGATAATGTGTAAGTATAAACAAAGTTAATATTTCACTTGATCTTTTTATTCATCCCTGTGCTATACGATGGGATGGAATAACTTTACCATTGCAAATAAGACCATACATTGTTTTCGAAGAGATTACCACTTAACATCAGTTGGGCCAAATGCTTGTATTATCATTTATTTTCATAAAAAATACTAGATTACTTTTTTATTTATATTTTCACTTTGACCACATCTGCTGCCGAAACCAAATCTCAGCAACTGCTTGGTTCACGTTGTTTTTTTCGTGCAATAACTTTTTCTTCCTATTTTTTCAGCAATGGACATGGACTGACACTAACCCGTTCGCATATACCCGGAGCAGCTGACAGGGTGGCCGCTGCTGCTAACGTGAACCTTTTCCACAATGCAAACCACAATTTCGATGCCAAGGCATTTGCGGTGCGTACTATGCCTGAAGCAGCCCAGATGCCCAACTTCAACACATTCGGTGCTGGTGCGGAGTACATGTACAAGTAAGCTAATCTATGCATCTGGTAGAATTAATAAAGACAAGAGTTTCTCATGAAAGAAAGGTAAACGCTGTAGCAACTCGGGCAAAAAAGCATTTCGTACTTCTTCTATTTTTTGGGCCGGATCCCTATTTTGGTAGACTCCAATTGCGGGAATATGTTTTCATTATTTGAGTCACACTGATATTGGGGACTCACTATTGGATTTAATGACGTGGTCTAAGCAATTGGACCACCATCGCATGAAGTTCTTTATCTAACTTTCGGTTCGATTTCAGGAACAAACTCGGAGCAGAAGTCAGCATGGCTCGCACACCTCTCTTTGATAAGACTGACTACTCAGCAATGGGCAAATTGAACCTCTTCCGTGGCAAGGACACTTCTCTTGACTTCAACGCTGGATTATCCAAGTCGATCTCACCTTACATGCCCAAAAGCTCCTGGGAACCCAACTACGGATTCTCCTTTAGGAAATGGTTCTAATTTAAATTAGTTAGGTAAAGATGCTACTATTTGTGTTCACTATGTAAGCTAGCAAAGCAAATCTGTGATTTTTGGATATAAGGTTTTTGAATAAAATTAGTGATGGAAGAAATTTTTTGTTATTAACATTATCTACACCTGCCCCCGTATGCCAATCTTTTGCTGTCAAGTTATATTTCACTGCCCAGTGTAATTTCTTCAGGTCACGTGGTACAAAATTGTACCACGTGTATCATTCTTTTTAGACACTTGACAGCAAAATATGCGCGAAAACACATTAAATGACGTCATAATGTCACTATTTAGTCACAGAATAACTATGAGTTAGTATGAACTGACCATGATTTAAAACTTTGCAGTTCAGCTTTGCAGTTCAACTTTGATTGGCATACCCCTGCTGGTAATTTTTGCAAACACTTGCGAAGATCCGTCAATTTTTGGAAAAAAATCTCCCTTATTTATTTATAATTAGAAAAAAAAGGTAACAAAATTAGGTTAGGTTTTTTGGCACAACTGCATATAACCGGTATCTCTTTTGTGTTAAGGTAACCCGGTAAACCGGTATCTCTTTTGTTTAGTTTAGTCCAAGATAGGAAGATTGTAAGTAAATACTATGTAATACAATCACGTGTACATTGCGTTCAAAATGATTACTTATTACTACCACCGGTCAGTTAAAAACGCAGTGCATAAACATTAATAAAAAAGTATAGGTAACATACTGGGAACGCCGTGACTGTGATATCCTCGGCAAAAAAACAGTGAGAAAAACAATAGTATAAACATGTGGCTTACAAAGTTTTGTTATCAGGCCATAAAAATTACAATAGTTATTTTGCAATACATTTTATTTTAGACCGGTTACACACTGCGATTTCCTAAATCGACACAAACACAAAAAAATACAAACGCGCATTTTGTAAAATAGTACATGACTATCGCAAACTTGGACACAACACACAATAGTAAATTGAATAAAAATATTACTATTTTCACTACCGTAATAGGAATTGATTGAATTCCATGCATACACATTTTTCCTACCTTATAAAAGAAAAAAAAATACCTGAAATTACCTTGTTTTATATTCCAAACCCTATAATGGCTACCTACATCAATGTTGTTCGCTGGACAACTTTGATAGCATCCTATCGCAGCATAAACTGAATGTATAGCCCACAAGTGTACAATCCGAAGTAGGTAATATAAAATTTAATAGGAAATCGATAAAGTTTATTGTCCTGCAGAAATTATTGTTCTCGTGGATCTCGATAGATGTCGTTATTTCTGGAACAGCGCTTATCAACAGGTTGTGCGACAATCGTGAGATCGTCCGCTATGTCCATACGCTTTATGAACTAAATATTGCAATGGACTGAGATTATTATTTTAATTGCTCTGATTCTAATCTCTTAATCCAGTGTTTCTTATTTTTAAAACAACAGCATAATTTAGAAAAAATTATACGTTTCAATATCCTTGAGTAACGGTGTCGATGAAAAATAAATATTCATGGACATTTCACACAACGCCCTCTAGTGCCAAACTAAGCAAAGCTATGAGAAGTAGATTGTTGATAGAATACCTACTTAATTTTTTTTTCTAAATACATTTAAGTACTTATAATAAAAAAAACGATCCATTTTTGTTTTAGACAACTCTAAAGTAGAGTCGAAGATGTAGCATGTCCTTTTGGCTAGAAAGGCAACGGGGCTAAATTAGAACATTATTTAGTTTATCAGCGACAGTTTATAGACACAAGGTGCATCCAAAACGGTCTACAGTGGTCAGTATCGTGACCGAACTCAGCCCGTTTAGTCTAACTTTGAGATACTAATCGCTGGCCAAAGAATAATATTTTTTGATCGTGTAGACATCTCATTTGAATAATGAGGGATTTTTTTTATTCTAGGTATAATCCGAAGTGTAGGACGGACGTCCACCCTGATTGCGAGAAACCAGTGGATGGAGTAGGCTCAGAATCGATTTTTCTGAAAATCTATGGGGGAGGTCTATGTCCAGCAATGCGCTTTTACTGACTGATGTGATGATGATGAATAAGATGAAAGGATCTTCCATAATATTGAATCAGACATTTAAATGGTAGGATGGTGATTTATTTAATTTTTTTTATCTTAAAATTATATTTTTTACATTTTTGGATAGGTAGGTACCATCAGCAAAAGTTCTACCTTACCACCTTAAGGGTGCATTTCCTGTAAACCGACTAGCCGTTAATCTTTGAACACCAATAGAAGCAAATTATTTCGGGTGTAAAAGTTATGAAAACAATAATGGGCTGTCATAAAAATAAATAGATGTTTAGGTCTCTGGTTGGTCAAAATAAGAAGACAAAAGAAAAAGGCGAGGTCAGGTAGCTAACTGCTTGCAAGCGAAACAGTTTCAAAAGTGGTAAGGCGGAAATTTTGCCGATAGTACCTTTTTTAACTGGAATGTTAGAACCTAAAGGTCAATTTTAAATGTCGGAAGTAAATCGATAATTAATACGAAACAAAACTTGTCCTCTATGATTAAATGCATTTGATTATTTGGTTTGAGGAAATGCAGCGGTTTCGGTTTTGCAGGAAGTTCTGATACTGTAGTAACAAGCTATTTTTATACACAGTTTCATCCAAATTAGTCCAGCCGTAGCCGCTGTAATGTAAGTAATTGAGTCACAAATACCCTGACCTACAAAAACTAAACTTTCGGAAATAAAAATGGGTCGTGTTTTTATCAATAATGTAAGGTACATTGCCTGACATTTAGGTATTCGTAGTTCCTAAAACAGGACGCAAAAAATTATAAAACAAATTTGGTTCTTCTATTTTTATTCTTTGCCACCACCCTTGCAGTAAGTGGTCGTTGGTAGCTTATTTAGGGGTATTTATATGCAAATTTAATTATACTAGTTACAAGCCGCGCAGATAGTAGATCTAACAAAGTACCTCCTATTAAAAGGCGTATTGCATGTCATAGTATTACTAGAGAATTAAAGTAAAATTTTCAAAGATGTCATAAAATAATTATCGTATACTGACGGACAGGGGCCATAAAAAGAAGAAGACTACGCAATGTAATCCTTTCTTTCACAATCCAGTCGCATTCTTTTAACATTCATATGAGTTGTTAGAATTAAATACGCGAATTGCTCTGCTAGTATAGATAGATACAGAATGCTAATTTAATAAAACTATACTTTTCTGTTGAAATATGTGTCTGTTGCGCTACTGTTTTTTTTAAATATCGTTCAAAAGCGAGATTGACCCCTAAAATATCTTCATAATGCAAATCCATATCTGTTTTTATCCTTGGCAACTAAGCACTGACATTATCAAATCACAGAACACCAAAACAGTTTAGCCTTTTCAACTCCTTTCAAATTGTAGAGCACTAGAATCGGTTGATAGCAATTGGCATTCTATTCCACCTTAGCAATTGACACCATGTTGGTCTAGCCGGTGGCTGGCCGGGCCTATTAGGTATCACTTCCTTAACAAAAGAGGTTCGGAGCCTCCCATTGCAACAATTGTATGAGCTATTTACCTTATCTGGTGCGCTGCGCAATCACAAGCTTCTTGTGTCTAGCGACCTAAAAGTTTTGATACTTTCAAAGGTAGGCCATAACAAAAAATTTATTGGCTCTTAAGCAACGGGCTATAAGGATGTCAGATGTTTTTTAGCTTATTGTAGCTATTCCCATTGAAATAGCGGGGAAACAGGTCTGATCTTAATTATTGTGGCAATGTTCCATACCAGGCAAAAAAAAAGATACAACACAGCAGATTTCATTGAATACAATTGATCATTTTATCTTCTTCTTCTTATTTATTATTTTTACAAACAAGTGTCACAGATAACATAAAACATTCAAAAGCCATGAAATTGTGAACACAGAGTATAAAAAACTAAACGCGGATAAGGCGTTGCTTACACTTATGTTGTGCATATTTATTGAACTTACTAAAATCATATGTAGAGAAGTTTATAGAGAGCGTAGAGCTATAGTTATTTATTTTTATTTTATTTATTACATTTTAGGAAAACTTACAGCTAAATAGAAGTATAGGTATTGACATAGATAACAGGCTAATTACAAGTGATCATTCTAAGCTTACAGCATGTGATTAATTTAGCATCTAGTGAATAAGTCGTTTGATAGACAAGCGATCCGCGTGCTTTTTGGTTTGAAACATGTAATTTTTAGAGAGAAATAGTGAATTTTCAATTTTGTAAAAATGAGGGTAGGTCTAGTATCAAACCCTGTCCATCCTAGTCAGCATAGTGCAAAACCACAGGTAACCGCGTTATAAGTATAACAGCAATACGGGACGCGTGATGTGCCCATACAGGGAGTCGCTGATACGCTACTTCTAGTTATTTATATGTGCACGGTTTTGGACATCTCTCTATCATTTATAGCTGCTAATGTGGTGCAGAATTTAGTATAGCATAGTGAACCTTATTGGTATCGACTTAGGGTTTAGATTAGGGTATTTATTTTGTAGTTATTCTAAGGATAAGGGGTGTTTAAAAGGACAAAAAATCAGAACATAGAACTCTATTATGATGACACTTTACTGATACTTCGAAACGCATTTCGTCAGACCCTATTTCAAACTTTTTATGAGAGTAAGCGTTGAGGATGATACAACCAGATGGTACACTTTAAGCCTGTAGTTGTCAATTACAGGCCTATTTTTCCTCAATTGTCTCCAAAACTATCTTCCATCTCCCTTTAGATAGAGCACACCCAAAAACGACCACCCCAGGCTCGGAAGCGGAACCACCCACACCACATCACGAATGTTCTATCTGAGGATCTTAATTATGAGCGTGGCGATCATCATCTAAAATTCTGCCTTAAAAGGTCTGTAAAGAGTCGCTTGGTACGCAGGAGATAATCCGTGCACCTACAGCTTCCGGCTGTTGCTCTCGCACATGAGTTCCGAAGTAAATGTTCATTGTCTTCGTACTCAATATATTTATTGCATGTTACATAGTAGGTAGATATCATTGTAATATGAACCCTGTTCAGGGGTATTGCAAAAGATTTCAATATCTAAAATGTAAGTTAATATCGTCTTATTTTATGAAAAAGTAATGCAAGTAACATTATTTCGAGTACTTACCTTCAGAGAAAGGTACTCTACGAATGACTAAATTAGTATTACATTATACATAGTTTGTGTTTTCTTCGTCAGGAAAGAAAGTTTTTTTTTTCATCTTTCTATTTATATTTTCTCATCGTGCCATAGCAAGCTTCGGGAACTGTACCTACCTTGTTAGATACTTCTAAACCATCTGTGGCCGAGGTATGTCACGACTAGCCTGTAGCAGACACTTCTGTTTCGGATCAGCACGTGCCGTTGATGTTTCACAATAAAAGGATTACAATTAATCTAATTGTATCTAATTTTAATATAGCTCGTAAGCTCTAAATCTAGCTCTATCTAGCTAATAAGCTCTTTTTTCTTTCTTTCTTTCTTTTCTTTCAATTACATATTTTGTATTTTTTATATAACATTATGATGGGACAAGCCGATGGCCTACCTGAAGTTAAGTGATAACCACTGCCTATAACAATACATTGCCTCACTGAGGACTTCCTCTGTGGACGTGCCCTGTGATGCATTGAACTGTGTTCATTACTCTAAGGCATGAAGTCAACCGTAACACAGTAATGCGAGCAACACTACTTGGCGGCAGAAATAGGTACAGTGGTTCTTTCACAAACAACTCTACTGCTATTACAAAATATCAAATATGTTTTTAATATTAAAAATAAGTGCTGTATATTCATTCTTTAGACAGGCTTTTTTGCATGATGGTATAAGCTACCTTCTACAATGATTCCTTTACTGTCAGCGCGATACACCTGTGGAACTCCCTTCCAGTGGATATCCGTGAAGCTGCTTCTTTAGGTATTTTCAAATCCAAATTATATCACCACTTTCTATCAATTCAGATCTCTCAACAAAGTTGAGCAATTCATGTATGTATTTATATAGGTATTAAGGTAGTATATATATATATATATTTGGTTAGTGTATTATTTTAAGTAGGTAATTTTTATATATTGTTAAAGACGTTTCTCCTTACCAAGTTTTCCAAACACACTAAGTTCAAGCACTACCTTTTCTCCACAATACACAAAGGTTGGTTGGAAGAAAATGCTAAATAGCATTAAGCCCGCCTCTGTACTATTTTTATATGTGCAATAAAAAAAATTCTAATCTAATCTACGTGTACTCCATGAATTCAAATCTTATTCTCTAGGTGAGATGTGAATACTAAACTATTATTTGCTCAAACAATTATGCTGAAGAAGTTTAAGGAACAATTTCCATTCTAAGCCTATCTTGAATCCGTTACCGTACTGAGCGCAACGTGTGTGGTATTCGCTGATACTTTGAATAATATACGTCTCTGGACGCTCCTCATATCTCAACGGGGAAGTATTTTGCATGCAGCTACCACCTATCTTTTGAAACAATCTGGAAACGGGAGCATCACACTTCAAACAGCTTTACCATACGCTCCCTTTCCTTGCAATACAAACCGTAAAGCTGTCAACACAAAGTAGACTTTTCTATACAACTGGAAAGGATATAGGATGTTTTTATCGATGGCGGTATGAAGCGAACGCATCATTTATCGTAAATTCGTAATTACTGATTGTGCCTTGAAGAAAATCTTTTCAAGTTTAATGTCGCATATTACGTAGACGCTTGTTTGCAGCGACGAGTTCGAAGGTGTTTACATTAACAACACTTTATTACAGGGTGTGCGATTTATGCGAGAAAAAATTTGGTTCACGTAAATTATAACTCAATTCGATGCTTCGATCCAATTGAAAATGCAAGAGAATATTGGCTGTAATGCTATAGTAGATTTTGAATTGCAGCGGCATCTTTGAAAAGATGCTTTTCTGGGACATACCTTTTACGTAAGTAAATACACGGGTTACACGGCAATTTTGAATTATTTCTTAATTTTTGAATCTTTCTTTTAGGAAATAAGCTGCATAGTAACTTGGGGCCTGAATCGAATGTCTTGGCCTTTGACCATCAAAAGGAATCAAGATTGAGCCAAGTTTATATTATGAACAGTAGGTAGAGAAGAGAATAAGAAGAGGAAGAGGATACTAAGAGATTGGTATTTTTGTCAGTAGGACAACATTTTAGTAGATTTTAACAGGAGAAGTAGTAGTATACACGTAAGTTTGGTAATAATATAAGTTAGATCCCTAATGAATCCCATCTGCTTTCACTACAGTACTTTTGACTGAGCTAAGTATAGGTTCTAAGGGATCCCCCTAACTTCAGCATTGGCTTAGCACAGCGCCTGAATCCACGTCTAAAAGAGCCTTTACAACATTTATTAATTGGAGGGTAAGTGAGTTTAGGCCTTAAAAGAACTTTTTTAAGTATCTAAGCATTGGAGACGTATTAGTACCTTCTTCTCTATCTTCACTAATCTCGCTTAGGTTGCCTGGAAGAGATCGCTCTCAGCGATAAGGCCGCCCATTGTGATACCTTATAAGCTTTCTTTGTTTTTTTGTAATGTTTCCATGTGGTGTACCTACCAATTAAGAGTTATCTATCTATCTAGTACCTATTAGGTTGAAATCCTCCAAGGTTTGAATAAAACCTCATTTGTCATGGCAGGAAATTTAAAAAACATTTACTTTGGTAACGCCCTGTTGTATTTCCTATAGCTTTGACATCGTAGCTCAACAATCGTACCGACACATCGGCTTAGCGCGAGAGGTGTCGTGGTGACCTTCCTAATGAAGCGATGCTGCCATCTGTCTCCACGATCTCCTGGGCGCTGTCGTTGAGGCTAATTGCCGTGGTCAGTTCCTTCAGCGAGGAGGTTAAATTGCTTGGAGCGATAGCATGCATAGACGCTTTACTGTGGTGTGCAATACTTTGTAGTTTTTTAACCCACTTCAAAAAAAGAGGAGGTTCTGAGTTAGGTTATTTTATTTTTCAATTGTTTATTAATTAAGAACTTCGTCATTTACAAACCGATTTGAAAAAAAATTTATCTGGTGATGAAGCCGGAAGGTAGGGAGTCGAGTTGAAGTTGGTATCCTAGTTTTTGAACATATAAATTATTTCCTGCAGGGGTATGCCAATCAAAGTTGAACTGCAAAGTTTTAAATCATGGTCAGTTCATACTAACTCATAGTTATTCTGTGACTAAATAGTGACATTATGACGTCATTTGATGTGTTTTCGCGCATATTTTGCTGTCAAGTGTCTAAAAAGAATGATACGTTCAGGTCGCGTGGTACAAAATTGTACCACGTGACCTGAAGAAATTACACTGGGCAGTGAAATATAACTTGACAGCAAAAGATTGGCATACGGGGGCTGTAAAATGTAAGCTAGAGTTATGAGGTTTTAAGGAAAGTTTCAGTGTGTCTTCCAATGTCGGGTGGATGGTTGTTCAACACTCGCCTTCAGGTTTGTGGTAGCTATTCGAGAACCTTTGTTTCACGGCTACTTAGCTTTGAAAGTACCAGCCTGAAATACTCCTCAAATCAAATCATTCCAACTTGCTGGAAGAAGATTTAATGAACCAGCAGCTGCACTCGTTAGATGAATAGTCATAATTGCCCTGTTATTTGTGTTACAATCAATTTGCCATATTACATAGAATTTTGTTTACATAATACATACCTATAATGGTATTTATTAGAGATCAAAATGTTCGCAACAGCCAATTGAAATTGTCGACAGGTTGCAACAATGTTGCACCGCTTTACTAGATCTGAATAAAATGATATTCAATCATATTTACTGTAGACTAGATTCTACGTTCTATACCTAAAATCTTGACACTATCTCAGATGTAGTGATTGTAAAAACATCACACTTTTTAAAATTCCTTAGTTGTTTGTTACTACGACTGTTTTAATTATGTTTTCATCAATAAGGATTTATTGGATTTATTGGATTTATTTATTTATTGGTTTACTTATCCTTGTTGGATATCAAGGATAAGTAATTAAAAAATGACACTTGCTATGCAAAAATCGTTAGTACAGTGCCTATGAGCATTTGCATACTGTTATACTCATAGAGAAAAATCGTTTGCAAATCTCCCGCTTATCGGGCGCATATTGGTCTTTTCATACAACGTATAAACTTAGCCAATATCAATGATTAGAGAAATGCTTTTATAGGGACCACATATTTAGTAGGAATGCCTGGAAAAAATATTTCCAGAAATCCCCACTGCAACACCGTAGCATGCTAGGACATAGCTATTACAGTTTTTTTATGAACGAAAATCCGCACAGCAAAGTTAACTTTTTCACCAATAACTAGGTACTTAAATAAATATAGTACCTGATTGGGAATTTGATGATAAATGATACACCATTTTAAACCAACATCTAAACATCACAATCTATAAGATTCACTTCGATGAACTACAAGTCCTCGTACTAAACCCAATTATTATCGTGTACAGTGTAGAGAAATAAACCACCTGCAACTTTACCTTTGAACCACAAACGGTTCAACTAATTTACATTTCACCGAGGCGCTAGAACGAGTAATTTTTGCACGGCGTGCTCTGACCTGCACACGCGCACATTGCACTAAACTGTGCAATGAATGTTCTGTTTCGTGCTGTTTAGATTGTGTGATTACCTAGTAATGTTCTGCTCTGCGTTTTGTTTACCCAATTGCGTTGCGAAATGTTTATGTGTATCTAGATCTATACATAAACTGTTGCGTTACTGACTGACAACCAACTTAGCACTAAATCCTGACTTAGCCTTAAAACCAGATGGTATAAATACTTATATTCATTCTAATAGATTCATTTTCAAATTAATAAAATTTATGAGTTCATACTTTATTTTGCAAGGTAGACGGCCGGACGACTGGTCGTCGCGTGGCTACAAGTGTGCAAGGAGCCTTAAAAGGTTTACACTGAAAATGAAATCACCCACACAGACAAAAACAGAGGAAGCGTATAAGGACATCTAAATCAAGCTTGTTAAAGACAGACAGACAAGCAGACAACGGTGCGTAGAGGCTATAATTCTACATAGAGATGAAGTTATTAATGTGCTCTCGCTAGGGATGTGCTTAGAGCACACGTTTTTATTTATTTATTTTTGCTTATTACGAGGTAGAGTCAAAGTTAGTAATAAAAAAGTAAGCCAAACTAAACAAAATGTAGAGCAAAATAACCTAAAAAATTTACTTAATTTAGAAAAAAATAATAAAATAAAAATTAGTCTATAAGAGATACAACACACAAAAACAGCATTGGTATGCCAATCAAAGTTGAACTGCAAAGTTAAACTGCAAAGTTTTAAATCATGGTCAGTTCATACTAACTCATAGTTATTCTGTGACTAAATAGTGACATTATGACGTCATTTGATGTGTTTTCGCGCATATTTTGCTGTCAAGTGTCTAAAAAGAATGATCACGTGGTACAAAATTGTACCACGTGACCTGAAGAAATTATACTGGGCAGTGAAATATAACTTGACAGCAAAAGATTGGAATACGGGGGCTGGTATAATAGTCATAACGGATTTCTGTCCCTTTGCAGTATCTGCGCCAATTTTGTATTGAATTGGAGGGAAGAGAGTTTTTCCGCACAACAGCACTGTGCAAGCACTTATTGCACCTAACTTCAGGAGAATAAAAATCTATTGTGCGTAAGTACTGTATTTTAATTACGAAATGCAAGCGGCTCGGAGTAATAAGTGATATTTTGTTTTTCGAAAATATGAACACGAAATTTCGTAATTTTTATTTACTCTGTGGTAGTAAGGTACCGTTGACAACCCTGATAAGCAGGTGAATGGTGATGTAACTCCGATGGTTAGTATTGGTATTCATGTAATTGATTGTTACTGCTTATTTAGCTATAATTTTATTGGCAATTGTTTTATTCAAGAGTGCGAATTATTTATTGTAACGTGACGTTTGTAGCTATTCTTTAATAGAATATTGCTATTCTTTAGATTAAAATATATCCGTCCCTTTGACAAGTTTAAAGTAGAGACCCACAGTATTTTATCTGACGATCCAGAATTCAATGCTCTCCCAAGTTTTAATAGGATAAATTAATTAAAAAATACATACAAGGTAAATGTTGTTTTATGGTAAGGAAGGTGATAAAAGACTGTATTCAATGATTTCAGGGAATTAGAGGGGTAATCACGAACAAATCTGACAGTTCTCGCGTTACGTAAACCTAACGTTTTTGAATCATATTGCGCGTCAACGTCAGCTTGACTGACAAACGTTGTAGCGTCACCGCGCAGTGTATTTCAAATACGCTAGCGTTACGATTGTCACATTTATTCGTGATCAAGGCACTCTGAACCAACATACTGCGGTAAGTCTTGTTTTCACAGTAAACTTCCAAAACACAGAAATTTACTGAAAATCCTAGAAGATAACAAATGCTGAGTTCATTTGTTTGCATAAAAAGTGGGGAGAAAGTAAAATTATACTTTTAGTAAACTAACAAGGTGATAGCTAAAAGCATTTTTAAGAATGTTTTATCAAACCAACTACTAATAAGCTGATACTCATGCGTAGGAAGAATGAAATAACTGGCGTAAGAAATAAAACGTAAAACGTGAGGTTTTCACAGGTATGTATTTATAGCTTTTAAATCAATTATTTTAATATAAACTTTACAAAAAAACACCTAATGATATAATTAACATACCATAAAGCACTTAACATAATTGAACTTTACTTTCTATTATGCGTGACCTTTCTTTTTTATAAAATAAAACCAAATTAGTAAACTACGGAAGCATAACTAGCGCTTATACCACAAAATAAAGCCTGGTATTGAATTTGTTTTATTCCAAAGAAAAATAAATTCATTGCCTTACACGCACGTCCTCATTATTTATTGCACGTCCACTAAAGACGTGCCCTGTGAAGTTTTATAACTAACCTACGAAACGAAAGCAATAACGAAAATTAAAGTCGTAATATTGTTATAGATGAGGCTAAAAACAAAGAAAATCATAATAAGACTTCATTAATATGTGACCTCGCTGGTTGCTTGTTTGGACGTTATTAGTAATCCACATGCAAGAAAGTCAAATCAACGAATAAACACCTACCAAATAGATTGTCATCCGCTACGGGCTACGAGTCAAACCTAAGAAAACGGGGCAGTAATTAGAAGACTTAGTTTAGACTTATTATTGTAACTTATTAGTTTTGACTTAGATATCCACATCATAATTCTTCGTGCAGCAGACCAGAGATTATATCTCACCACAGATCTCACTATATCTATCTCACTTTCACTAGATGGAGCAAACTCGGAGACGTCCGCTCCATCCGTTGGACAGACGCGGGCGCATTTTAATTTGTGAGCACTTCCCGCCATTAAATACGTCCGTGGGACATGGACTGGTGTGACGAAAAGACATTGGTTTTTGTAAATGGTTGAATCTCACCCAAAAACCAAAAAATCCGTTAATTTTTTTATTGAGATGTATTTATTTGGCGCTACAAAATAACGATAAAATAAAAGAGTCCTTATTTTTACGATTTATGCACATTTTTTTTAGCTTTTTTCTTATGATAGAGAAATAAGTTTGAAGTAGTTGTAACTCTTTAACTCATACCATTCTCGTAGACATTTTTACTGACCACCACCACCATAGGATGTCAAAAGCAAACAGCGCTGTATTTCTTCTCTGGTTTTTATTTTAACCCCCGACGCAAAACCGACGGGGTGTTATAAATTTGACGTGTCTGTCTGAGGCAACGTAGCTCCCGAACGGATGAACCGATTTTGATTTGGTTTTTTTTTGTTTGAAAGTTGAATTAGTCGGGAGTGTTCTTAGCTATGTTTGATGAAAATTGATCCAAATTCGGGGGTTTTTTAAATTTTCTATAGTTTTCTATAGTTATTCTATCCACCACTGTAGATCACTTGCCAATCTGTGCGCTCTCGTTAACAGGCAGCGTGTTGTCAGCAAGTCTTCGCGACCAGCTTCCTGCCGCTGATATATACCGAACTAGGGAAATGAACTGAATAACGAGGTGGATTGCTATGCAAAGGATTTTTTAAGCGCACAATGCGGATGGTAAACATAGTTTTTGTTTACTGAAACAAAGAGACGATAAAAGGAAATAAATTAGAATCAATTACGACTACAATAGTACTAAGGCACGGTACTTAGTTCCTAGAGAGATAAAGTAAACTAGAAGATGTGTCAAAGGGATATCCAATTAAAAACCATTTTACTGGAATTCAGCCCCCGTATGCCAATCTTTTGCTGCCAAGACATTTCACTGCCCAGTGTAATTTCTTCAGGTCACGTGGTACAATTTTGTACCACGTGATCATTCTTTTTAGACTCTTGACAGCAAAATATGCGCGAAAACACATCAAATGACGTCATAATGTCGCTATTTAGTCACAGAATAACTATGAGTTAGTATGAACTGACCATGATTTAAAACTTTGCAGTTCAAATTTGCAATTCAACTGAGATTGGAATACCAATGCTGGAATGCGCGGTGTCACGATGACACTCCATGCTAGCAAACACGCTCATTTGAACCGTAAAGATGAGGATACTAACTGGACAATGTATGGGATTTAAAAACTGAGTTTTGTAATTTGCATAAACAATAGGAGTTACGAAAAAGCCATAACCCTCAAAATATAGCTGAGAAATGTAATTTTCATCGCTACGACAGCTCCGACGCAGTCAGTTCTAAATCTTTACGAGAGATCAAGTTGAACGTTGATAATTAAGAGCAACGAATCAATTTATGCCACAAACGCTTCAATTAATCCAACTCGTACAATTGCTGACGCAACTTTGCATTCGCATGTCACTGCGCACTAAGCAAAACTTCACATAAGTTTTTTACAGAATGAGAAATCCGCATTGTGAGTTTACAGGGTTTAATGTGATGCTGATACGAAGAACGATTGCACATTTTGCACAGTATTGCACAGTCGAGTGGGCGTCAACACGCAAGTAGGTATCTACGTACAATGACATTTTATAAGTAGACGCGTTATACAGCACCGTGCGGCGCTGCGTTGTAAACCGGACGACGACGCCGCCGCGTCCGTTTACGACGTGGTGATGTATTCAGCGTCTACTTATAAATGTCACTAAATTTAAAAAAATGGCGTATAAATGGTTTTACCTACACACCAATGCAACTGTATGCATTGGTATGTGAAAATTCTTTAATATTTTAAATAAGTTAGGTTAGGTTCTGGCGTCACGGAAGACCAGCGCTATAGTAGTCACGAGCTACTATAGCACATGCTGAGTGACGACCGTTTTTGTAGTCACGTAGTCAATTTAATATTAAGCCAACTTTTCTTTCTTTCTTTATGTGTACAGTAGAGATGCGAAAAAGAAATCACTGCATGACATCATACGCCACACCTATTGTTAGAAAGAATATACACACTCGGCCAGCTGTTTAGTGCAGGTTAGTGATGTCCAGCCACAACACTACTGCGCGCCGGGCATTTACCTTACTTTTCTTATACCATAAAATTGCAGGTAACGCATCTAATACTATAGAAACATCTTAGGGTATATATAGTTTGGCGCGCCATGCAAATGTTTGTATACAACTTGGCCGATAGTGTATTTGGAATCCTGTTTGATTTGTGTGGGCATTGTTGGCACTTCGTAGGGTTGGTGTGCCCATTTATTTAAAATGACAAACCAGACATGGCAATTTCAACACGTCTCCACGATTCACCGTCGGTATTGTCCAGACCTTACCTTTGTAAGTAGGTGATGGACATGGTAGACCAATAATTCATTAGACTAAAAATTACCAGCATCTTGGCCATGTGCACATTCAATAGCCAATATAGATTGAAAAAGTTTATATCAAAATTCAAGATGAATTCATTAACATCATCATTCGCTGCCCAACTAGACCAACCCAACCAAAGGTCACCTTGGCTAGGTATAAGCATCTCTTTTTTACTGCCATTCCATACGGTCTACTCCTTTAAGAAGTACAATACTATATCATCGCTGTTCATAGGTTAAGCAGGTACTCAACTATTGCGATATTTCGACCAGCATTGAGTCTGCAAATGTCCTGTAGAGTGCAGTATGATGCCGTATCTTCGCGCTCGAGGCTCGTTTTCGCGCTAATGCGCGCGCATCGTGTAAATCGTTCACCCAATCATATGGCTCTTCTACAATGGCTGCATTTATATTTGCAGAAAGTAAATAATGTTGAATGATAAGTAGGGTAGGAATGTAAATCCAAGTCTTGCAACCCCACATATTTGAGTGGAACCAAGAAGGTGGAAGATAGTGGCAAAGCTAATTTTAAGTGCTTTAGGTTGGTAAGCTCCTATAAATTATGACAACCGTACGGGGAAGTACTACCACCTATTTCTGCCGCCAAGCAATGGTGCTCGTAATTTTGTGTTTCGGTTGAAAGAGTATCGATGCCGGTGCAATTACAGGCACATGAGACTTAACATATTTATGTTTCAGAGTGTTGGGCGCAGTGCACACACACACACACACACACACACGTCAAGCTTATAACACCCCGTCGTTTTTGCGTCGGGGGTTAAAATATTGAAATAATTTGGTCCTAGGTTTGCATTCAACAGTAAGAAATGCTAAAAATTCAATGCCGATCGGAATCGCCGTCATGAGTTAGGCTGCTGGTCTTGATGCACTCGGATAGTGCATTGACATTCCATCCGATGGGTAAGCCGATCAGCGACACCCAACACCTCGGATCGTCGATACAGCACGGCCTTGGCCACTTACGGAATACGTCTCATGCGTATCAGTTCACCGACATTCTTTGAAATCTGAGAACTCTACTTCTAATGAAGTAGGGCAAAAAGGAGATGGTTAATAAGGTTGTATAGAACAAGGGCTTCACTATTGTCTTAATCCAAAATGCTGGACATAATCTTCCACATAGTTTTTGATTTTTTTTTGGAAGGGTTAATATGCTGGTATAATCGTATGATGATTTCTAAGAGCTACCCTTCCCAGGCTATTGCAAAATGCTGACTATATAAAAATGGTTTTTCTGACAACAAACGCATCCCTTAGTTAGGTCTAGATTTCGTGGTTTTTTTTTACTCTTATTTATGGTAAATACTACAGTGGCGCCTTATAAAAGAATACGTACCATCTAATGCTAAAAATTTTCAGTAAATTTAGTGAATTATCATAAATTGGTACAGTCAAAGATAATAGTCACATGTAGCCCAGCCCACATGGGATTGTTAACAAATTGCTTATTAATTTTAGTAGTCATGTCACTTTAACTTGGTGGCAAAAAACCTACCGATGAAAAATGCATTCGAGGTACCCATCTAACAAATCGCAGTAGATACTGTACTACTGTGCAGTACAGTGATACTGTGATATTGTTATTTAGTAAATAACAATATACATACAAGGCAATTAGGTGTGATCCTGATCATAAGTTGATTACATTTGAATAACAATGACATTATGCTAAAGAGACGTGCATTTTGAATCGGTAATAAAAGCGTTGTTGTCTTGAATAGTCATATCACATGTAAACAAGTCATTAAATTAAAAATAAAAAAAACCCCGATTCTTGGACCGATTTTTATCAAACAACAGCTAAGAACACTCCCGACTAATTCACATTTCAAACAAAAAAAAAACAAAATCAAAATCGGTTCATCCGTTCGGGAGCTACGTTGCCTCAGACAGTTACATACACACACACACACAGAGACACGTCAAACTTATAACATCCCGTCGTTTTTGCATCGGGGGTTAAAAACACTATTTATTGTGAACTAACCAACCTAAAAAAAAAATAAAAGCTAGGCCGTCACATATAATAAATAATAATTAAATTTACCTTTTTTTTGTTAGTATGTATTTCAAACGCCACCTTCCAACTATCACATTCACGCGCGACAAAGACGCTGCGTTTGCGCAACGTTTTCGACGATCCGCGATCTATGCTTTGTATGATATGTCTCTACTCTCGGTGAACAAATTGCATACCCGCAGCGTTTTTACTACGTTCACTGCGAATTTGCAGCGAGCCCACAGCGTTCTTACTTTGCTTTGAACTCGCTTGCAAATCGCTAGTACTAATAGAGTACTAAGGGCTGTTTACCCAAAACTTAACAAGCTGTTTATCAACAGCTGGATAGTAAAGAATGTCCACGTTGCGGGCGTGGCTATTTGCATTTGCAGTTTCCGTATTAGTTGCGTAATCATTGATCTGGATGGCGGCGTCTTCCCTAGTAATTATATGCCATAACTAGTTATATGAATATAAATATAATTGCTACTTAGACCTATTGGCTCAATAAGGTTTTGTCCTCAGAATAGTATAAGTACCGTATTATATTTTTAAGACATTCTCCTACTTTTTAGGAGTTCTGTGGGGTTCTTTACTTTAACGCACCCCTACACGTTACCCTTTTGAAATCACGTGCTCTATCCCAACAAATGCCTTAAAACTACCCTTACATTTAACTGACCAACCAACCAACCAACCTCAACCATTATTGAGAGAAACAGGCGATATTTTACGGCGGTTTTTTTTTATTTTTTGTAGCTTATGTCATCTATATACATTCATGACAATGTTTTTGTTTTATTCATACGTTCAGTGATATAAACCAAGTATTTAAGAATTGAAGGGGTTGAGTTTTATGGGGATTGTTTACATTAAGAACTCTACCTACACCTTATCTTTCTAGAATATGTGTTTAGGTATAGGAAGTTAATTAAATAAGCTATAATAAGTGTAGATATTTCTATTACTCATAGTGTGAACAAGCAATTAAATGATAACGGTGTGGTGTGACAAAACTCTAAAGGCGCTTACACACTGGCACGATGCCTACACGACATATCATGTTAGTTGCTCGAACAAAAATATCGTCTTCGACTCGATGTGAAAGCGTATAAGATTAGTTCCCCACAATATCGTATAAAAATTTAGTGATAGTGTGAAAACGCCTTAATGCGGAAGAGTCTTGGTATATTTCACTATGATGCATTATCGTTTAATACATATAAAAATATGATCTAGATACTTAATCTTGCTGTATAAGGCCAAAATCATAACAGAATAAAAATAACACAGAGAGTGAATTTACTCGTGCATTGTACGGTCAGCATCAAATATTAGATCACTTTTTCAGAAATTCTAAATTGTGTACTGTTTTACGCATAATTATTTATCTAAATACTACTTTTAGGGTAGTTTTTACTTTTTAATCATAGTTACAAAAAGAAAACTGAAACAGCCCCCGTATGCCAATCTTTTGCTGTCAAGTTATATTTCACTGCCCAGTGTAATTTCTTCAGGTCACGTGGTACAATTTTCTACCACGTGATCATTCTTTTTAGACACTTGACAGCAAAATATGCGCGAAAACACATCAAATGACGTCATAATGTCGCTATTTAGTCACAGAATAACTATGAGTTAGTATGAACTGACCATGATTTAAAACTTAGCAATTCAACTTTGATTGGTATACCCCTGAAGACTACAGTCATAAAATATTTTTTAAACCTTGTCTCATCATCATTTATTATCTACTATACTAAGTAAAACATAGAAATACCCCTACAAGCCCGAAAGGAGGGTATTCCACTAAACAACGTTTGGTTGCTTTAAGCTTTACAATGAAATGACTCTTAAACTTCCCTCTTAAATGGCTTGGCACTCACTTTAAAGTATCACCTAAGTAGGGGTTTGACGTGAGAGGTGTGAATGTGTTTGCAATATCCCAGAATCTTCATTCTACTTCAAATACAATCGAGACAAAAAAATATTCGTCGGCTATTGAATAACATGTTTTGCCACGGTTCATACAATCTTGAACTAGCTATAGCTAAGTATTATAACTCAAATAAACTTTGTGACTCAAGTTGTTTGTGGAAATGTATATGTACTGCGTCGTGTTGACAATAATTTATTACCCTACGGAAATTCGGAATTCAGATATGAAATGTCTGTTTACAGAATTTCATAATAGTCGTGACTATGACAAAGCCATAGGTTTTTTACTTGTACGAGTAGGTTTACTGCCATCCGCTAACTAAAACGTAGCTATCAGACAAAACACCTTTTTTTTGAGATATCGCTAAAAAACGCGGAGAAATTTAGAAATGGATGCCACTTTGTAACCCTTTGAGGTATAGTAGATTTACTTTTTTTGGAAGATTATTGATGCCCTCAAGCCCTAATTGAGTACTACCTAATAGCTTTACTGACTTAACGACTATTTAAAGTTGTAATTAGAAAAAAAAATGTTAGTTAGCCGCTTTCTTACTATCTCTAATTCGGAAACTATAAACGATAGGAACACAGTTCCAAGACAGATCGATAGAGAATTTTGAGCTTTATAACATGGCATTTAAAAGTGAAATTTGACCAAATGTTACTTGGCGTTTTAGCTAGCGGACGGCAGTATACAGGATGAAGTCAAAATCAAAGTCAAAATTTCTTTATTCAATAAATTCACAAGGATCATTTAAAATGAGGATGAGGATTTAGGATGAGCTGTCTCGACCTCTGAGGAGAAAATCTAAACGGCTGTAGTTATAGAAAAATGCTGTTGAGAAAGTGGAATTTTTATTTAGAACATAAATACTAAATACGTTATTTATTTAACAATATGCTTGTGGTATAAGAATATTGTCGAATAACACCAGCCCCCGTATGCCAATCTTTTGCTGTCAAGTTATATTTCACTGCCCAGTGTAATTTCTTCAGGTCACGTGGTACAATTTTGTACCACGTGACCTGAAGAAATTACACGTGGTACAATTTTGTACCACGTGATCATTCTTTTTAGACACTTGACAGCAAAATATGCGCGAAAACACATCAAATGACATCATAATGTCACTATTTAGTCACAGAATAACTATGAGTTAGTATGAACTGACCATGATTTAAAACTTTGCAGTTCAACTTTGATTGGCATATGATGTGTTATTTCTATATTATATCCGTAAGCTGTCAAATAGCCTACTGCAAATTATATAACTACCTTATACCTTAAGCACCAGTTTTAAGCTTGTAAAGCTTCTAGCAAGATTGTTATTAGAACAATAAATAATAATGTGATTATTTGGTAAATACGCTAATGCCGTTATTTGGTAGCGTCGTTAGATTGTCAAACGACTACTAATCTGAAAAAATTGAATGATATTGGTGTGGCCTCAAATCTTTACAATTTAACAGCCCCCGTATTCCAATCTTTTGCTGTCAAGTTATATTTCACTGCCCAGTGTAATTTCTTCAGACAAAATTGTACCACGTGATCATTCTTTTTAGACACTTGACAGCAAAATATGCGCGAAAACAAATTAAATGACATCATAATGGCACTATTTAGTCACAGAATAACTATGAGTTACTATGAACTGACCATGATTTAAAACTTTGCAGTGCAACTTTGCAGTTCAACTGAGATTGGAATACCCCTGCTGGTAAAAATGTACCTATAATTAAAATACTTATGGTTGTTATTATTCGATGTTATGTGTTTATCAATAAGGAATGGATCTTGTTATCGGAATAAGAGATAATTTTATTTTAAAATGACTTGATACCGCTAGTAAGTGGTGTTAAGAAAACAGCAATAATAAAATTAACCAACATTCGAATAGATCCAATAGGCTTAGATAAATACTATAAATTACACTCAATAACCAATACTCGTTTATTACTTTTTAGAATGCGCAAAGCTCCTTAATAATGAAACTGCTAGTACTAAATAATATTCGAGGTTTAGATTGTAATCCTCGCTTTGGAAAATATTATATCGTTATTAAAAGATCCATCGTTGTAAGTATAAGAAAAAGATAATTATTCGTCGATTATTCCCATCTGTCACCCAAATCTGTGACCCTAAGCGATTGGACTTGAAGATTGGACTTTTTTTGTCCAATCTATCCCCCAATTAAAAATAATAAAATCCTAGTAAGTATTACAATGGCAAATTATTATAGTATATTTATACAATAACATGGGGAACACGAGTAAAGTCACAGGCGAAAGACTGTATTCTGACATAAATATGAAAGTCATCCGTCGAATTTAACATATTGATACCAGCCTGTGGTTTAACTGTAATTAGTCATTGTAATCACGT
Organism: Gandaritis pyraliata; assembly: GCA_947859175.1. Taxonomy (NCBI): domain Eukaryota; kingdom Metazoa; phylum Arthropoda; class Insecta; order Lepidoptera; family Geometridae; genus Gandaritis; species Gandaritis pyraliata. Next base: position 5,853,747 of record OX401866.1, on the reverse strand, counting down.
CTAGGTATGTCACCCACATCCGTACATATCAATATGTATTAATTAAAATGAGAAACCATTAATCCGCCTGGAAATTTCTGAAATAATTTATATATTTGTAATACTTTAATCAAGCTACAAGATTCTCGTAGAACTATTTTTATGGCTACTACATAATTATAAAAGTAAGGGTGCGGCCTGTCGGTAAAAAATACCTTGGACTAAAAAATCTAACGGATTTTTCCCCGGATTTTATTCATTCCCAATCTACACACTAACAAGTACAGAGGTGAGATAGAGTTACACTACACAGTAATAGCGATGACTTGCCGCATAGTGTAGCTGCATTATCGCGCAATATAACTTTACCGCTTTTAAGAATTACTATGTTATTATCTCTTCTGTTTGAGAACACTGGCACTACGCTCATAAATTTTCTGAGTAGATAAATTCATATGCGCAATGCTCTCAAACGGTGGAGGAAAACATCGTGAGGAAACCCTTTGGGCTTTGGTCAGCTCCGCACTTATTGACCTTGTTTTACCTGTGGATAAAGCCAACTAGGCTGAGAGGATGGTATATAGGTCCTGGGAAAATCTACTTCATCTAAAAATCATATCCCAGGCATTACAGCGTTAGAGGGTTATGAGTGCAAAAAATGACCCCGCTGTAATTCATCTTGAGGTTTGCAAATGTCTGATTTTATTATTATTACATGCTGAGTTGGGGCCATTTTGCGACTATTTATGTATATCAATCTATTTATTTATCTGTTTATCTATCTTTAAGTGTTAGTTTTAATTTAGAATAGTAACTTTTATTATTTTTCCTTTTTTTGTGTACATGGTCGCAAATAAACCCTTTGATTTGATTTGATTGTGCCGCTTCACAACTTGTGTACTTATGTATGTGTAAATCCGTCATAATGCTATATTTCCGTGTAATCAGCTAGTATGGACGTTGACGGACTTCTAGAGCTGAAAATAATGCGGCAAAGGCTCATTTCCATGTGACTATTAGCGGCACTGTGATAGCAGCACGAGCGGGCCGCGTTATCACCGCACCCGGCACCGTACCACATTCACCTGGGCTGTACTGCGATTGACACATTTTGATACTTTACTCATGTTGTTAGCATGTACTTAAAATAATCCTCATCATCATTTCAGCCCGTTTGCACCCACTGCTGAGTGGGTGCCTCCTCTTTATCGCGCCATTCTTTCCTGTCCCTTGCAAGTTAAAATAATAGTATATAGATTTATTTTTCAGTGAAACGCACATCAAATACAACAAAATAAAGTAAGTAGCTAATAATGTAAGTATTAACTAAGATAAACTATGAAAGTAAAACCACCTGTTTCTATGGTGCTATTTATGTATTATATCAGTGATCTAGTTCTCATAGTACAAACTTTGTTTAGTTTAGGTCTAGAGGTATTGTATTAAATGTCCATGAGTATTTATTATAAAAAAAATTACCTTATTTAAAATTACCTTAATATTTTTTTAATGGTCTGCCAGCAGGGGTATGCCAATCAAAGTTGAACTGCAAAGTTTTAAACCTTGGTCAGTTCGTACTAACTCATAGTTATTCTGTGACTAAATAGTGACATTATGACGTCATTTGATGTGTTTTCGCGCATATTTTGCTGTCATGTGTCTAAAAAGAATGATCACGTGGTACAAAATTGTACCACGTGACTTGAAGAAATTACACTGGGCAGTGAAATATAACTTGACAGCAAAAGATTGGCATACGGGGGCAGATGATGAGTTTTATTTTATTGCCGAGTAGTACAGTAAGAAGTGTTGCCAGAAATGTATTAAAAAAAAGCTATGGTGATAACTGCCCTGACTACCCTTAGTTTGACACCTGAGTCCTGGAGTCAGATGTCTGGTTTAAAGTTTTTGGTTAAGGTGTCGAGTACAATTTAAAGTTAGCGCGATTGACATTCTTCTAGCCACTTGTATTGTGCTTAATAAAATATAGAGCAAGTACCAAAACCGCTCGAATAGTGTGCAAAGCAGAGATCATGCGATGCTTGACGCTGGAGTCAAGGAGAGCGGCCGGCGTCGACCACGCCCGACCTCCCCCCGCACCCTTGCACTCCGCACCCCCCTCTGTCTGCACTTCTAAGGTACTGTGAGCTACAGAATATGCCTTATCTGTCTCAATAGTCAAATATGTACGTAATAATCCGAACCTTTCTTTGTCTATATGTCTGTTTTCAGATAGATCAGATGGTTTTTTTTTTATCTGAAAATAATAGAAATAGTTTGTATCTCTATCGTATTTTTTTACAATTTATAGGCAAGCGTTTGACCGCAATCTCACTTGATGTTAAATGACGATGCGGTAGACGATTTTTTAATTTTTTTTTAAAATAAATCGAAGAATATTAATACATTCGTACAGATCGAAGGTTAATTTACGATTTCTCACACCGACTGTACCTACAGTTTAAATTGTTGGTCATTAGATCCTGCTTGGTAATGTATTATTATCGATTGTAAAAGCTATATCACAAATATTCCAATTGTAACAGAGCTTCTGTGGTGGTTAGATTATGATAGCACTTTAGCTGCAGAGTAACATCACCTTGGACTTATAATAAGAATTTGGTGAATTCACCATTAAAACAAGATTATAAGAACGAACGAACGAATAAACGACAAACGAACGATTATCTGCTTGTCTGCTAACGTAGGCTTTTTTTTTTAAAACCGCTTATGCCGAAGTGAAAATTTGAAATTGATGTTTTTCGGGAAACAAAGACAAATTAACAACTTATTTTATTGATCAAAACAATAACTTCTTCTTATCAGTATTTGTATATAGTTATTGTTTTGATCAAAAAAAAAACATACAACCGAATTGAGAACCTCCCCCTTTTTTGAAGTCGGTTAAAAATAGATTACCATTATAAAATACTCTGCCATAAATAAAACAATAACTATATACAAATACTAACAAGAAAATAGCATTTTTAACAAAAAAAAAATTATTAAAATGAACTCTGAATTCTAAATGCTAGAGATAGAAAACAGAGTTCAAATCACCGACTGCAGGCAGGGTGCCCAAAAGGCTGGCAACGTTACCTCTTTGTATGGCAATACTAATTCTATAAAGACAAATTATAGAATTTTGTTATGAGTATGTTTTCAGTCTGAGAATGGTACCTTATCTATGCATCTATTTTTTTTCAGTAGAAGTATTAAAAATCTTTTGCTCTATCATACAGAATAATAGCAACCACCTACGGATGCGTATCATGACATGTGTCAGGGGATTTTGGTCAAAAAGTCCAGAAATCCCCTTCGCCGGGGAATGCAGGGGATTTCTGGAATAAGCCTTGATATCGATATCGATCAGTGGTCTTTTATCTTCTAATTCTTGTATTGAAGTGCTATCCACTCATAACTATTGGGATGTTATAAAAAACTTAGTGGCCCTCTAGTTTGGTATTATTACTCTTTAGTAGTAGGTATAGGTTTATCTGTGGCATGATTCAGTATCTATTCTAATTAACTGTATTGAATCAGTATCATAAAGAGGTTATTCTTTTACTGCCATTTTAATGGATCATTCCCTTAACCTATCTCGTCCCACTGCTGGGCAAAGGTCTCCCCCAAAGACTTCCAATGTTCTCTCTCCTGGGCTTCCTCCCACCATCTCCTTTCATGGATCATTAGATAATAAAAAGTAGAACGTAAAGTTTTTTTTTTATTTTTTAGAATCTCTCATTAAATGAGGCAGACATCAGTGATTTGGTAAGTCTGTCTGTCAGTACGTCAAAACAGAATAAGAATTGTTTATATATTATCTTTAGAAGGTTGTAAATTAATAATTAAATTAAACTAGGTAGGTACTATTTCGGAAGCTCGATGAAGGATATGACTTTTATGTTCCTATGAAAAACAGGGAAATGTGATATTTTTCTTAAAAAAACTCGTCAAGTAGGCACATTAATAAAATGTGCCTACTTCCATGAATATTTTGTATTCTTTTACTAAATACCCCAATCTTTGTTGTAATACATAATAAACATAGATATGGCCAATTTTTTTTTAAATTTCTTCTTTCTTTCGTTTTTTTATATTTATATCTTACTACTAGAGCTCATAAATTTGTCACTTACCATCATTTTCAAAAAAAAACTCGAGAGTTTTTTTGTTTTATTTTAGTAATGTCGAACCTCGCTCAATTTCCTCATATATTATCACCTTAAATGGGCAATTACGATCATCGACAGGCCGACAGACTTTTTAAGGGCAAAAATTAAACGAATTATTTATACTTATTTTTACTTTGAAACTACTTAACACTCCGGGACACATGTAATTTTATCATAAACTAACTTACCAAATACCTTGTAAACTAACTCTTTTTTGTTTTACCTTCGCAATACCGCGTTTTGCGCTAGAAAAGTCGGTAAAAAGCTAAAGATCCAGATTATTAAGAAAAGGTAAAGAACTCCTCTTTTTTCATAGATTCATAGAACGTCTCGTTTAGATACCTAAATATTAACTCAAGTGTACACTTGAGGTACTAATAAAGTTAATAGAAAATTAATCAGAATGTATTAAAATGAAATCTGAACGGAAAGTCACATGACCATCCCCAAACATTTGACGTTTTCGATTGTAGAATATCAACTTGCCTAGGAACTGAGGGGTAATCACAAACAAATCTACTAGTCGCCGCGTTACGTAAACCTAACGTATTCGAATCATACTGCGCGTCAACGCCAGCTCGTTGCCAAACGTTGCAGCGTCACCGCGCAGTGTATCTCGAATACACTAATACGATACGTTTACAATTGTTACATTTCTTCGTGAACAAGGCACAGTTTTGTTTTGGTGCTATAGTAAAAGTGACCCAACACTAAAAATGTGGCAAGAGTCACGTCGCAATAACAAATCCTTGGTGTCTGTCTCTTGTCATTTGGTCAATTGAACAAAATTGATCAAAAAACCGAACACAAATCTTAACACGATTATGACAGCTGCATAAAATTATATTATCCGGGTATCAATACAACAGTAATAAATTAGAAATGGGGTCTACTCCGCAAAACGATAATTATAGTTCACTAGTTATAATTGCGTTACACTGCGTGGCCACCTACCACTTTTAGCGCGTCCTCTAACAAACTAGCCCCATCGGTGAGAAGTGTAACTCAAAACGACAATAAGCATCGTTATTCGTTTTGCAATATAACCTGTTAATCAAACGCTGAGTAATGTTTAAGACGAAAGGTTGACAGGACATAGTAAAGTTAGCCAAGTAAGGAAAATGTGTAAATGAACACCAAATCCGTGTTGAGAATTCTGAATGTTGTAAAGTGAATTAGGTAGAATTAGATGAGTCATGCAGTAAGAAACTTAAAAAAATTGTACAATTAAATAATGGAAGAAGCCGATGGCCCACCAGTGGTTCTTCTTCTTCTTACCACCAGTGGTAACCACTGCTTATAACGATGCATTGCTATCGATTCTGTTGTCGCATTTTTCTAAACTAACCTAATTTGACAGCACTAGAAATGTTGCCGTCCCTTTTTAATAAACTGAAACGACAAAGACAGCTATAATTTTAGCGCTGTCAAATTAGGTTAGTTTAGAAAAATGCAACAACAGAATCGATAGCAATGTCTCACTGAGCACGTCCACTGAGGATATGCCCCGTGACGCATTGCACTGCGCCCATCACTCTGAGACATAAAGGTGTTAAGTCTCATGTGCCTGTAATTGCACGCCTATTGGTATTTGTACAACGGTAAATTAGAAGCAGTGTTACTATGATTGATTCCTTGTAATGTTTTACGACGACAAATACTTTGTATCCGCAAACTATTCACAGTAATTCATAGATTAATTATTAAATCAGAACAATTCTCCAACTCGCGGATCTGAGGTACCTACACATCGGCAAAACCATACGGACACAATAAAATTAATTAATGATATCACTGTTTTAATTTAGTTAGTTAATATTCAATGAATCCGGCTTATCAAAAACTACAACGTTGGTTAAATGCCTAAACTAAGTACTCGTAGCAGCCGCGGTATACTCGTATATGTTACCAGCAATGTGTATAATGCCGGCATTCTATAGAATGCCCAATTCTTCCATAAAAAGATTATTTGATTTGGTGATTGATAATTTAATTACTTAAAGTTGGTTTTTAACAAAACATAAATATTTATTTGACGATCATTTCATACCTGGCCTAACCTCCTCACCTATCCTCCTTACGGCATTCTATAGAATGTCTAGGCATTCTATAGATTGCCTAGGCAACGTTATGTAATAAATAGAAATGAAACAAATATTTCATACATTGCCTAAAGGACCCCGAACTCCTAGGCATTCTATAGAATGCCGGATTATACAGATTGCCGGTAACATATAGAATTAAATGAGATTTTCCACCAGAACTAAGCTAAGTTATGTAGCTAAGGATGTATTTGATATCTTTATTTTTCTACGAAATAAATACAAGGTCTGATGAAAGCGGAATCTAATGGATGTTACAGTCGCTGGCTCATTTAGTAAAAATAAGTTTTTTTTTTCGATTTCATTGACCACCCAAACACGACCTACATTTAAACGAGCTCAAATCGAAATATTCATGTTGTATGTTACCCCCCGGGGGTAGACTGATCGCATCAAACTATAACTGTGTCAAAATTCAGAGTTTCGGGCAAAACAGTGCCCGAAGAAAATAATATATCTGATGGGTAAATTACTTGTTGCCTACCAACTTCTTTGGGGTAAATTGGAGCAAGTAAGATAACTTGCTTGCATTTCTTTAAGAAGTTTTCTCTTCTGCTAAGCAAGCCTATAGATTTTTTTAGTAAATGACAAGCTATTTTACAGACGTAGATCTACGTTTTTTTATCAGCTGTACACTATAGCATTTTTTTACAATACTTTTATCAATAAACTTTGTAAAACGATGTAAATTCTATTGTCAATTTCGATGATACATAATGATTAAAATATTTTTAAATACTTAGGGCGTCTTGCACCAGAATCACTAAACGTATTTAACAGCTAAATCGATTTAAATCTGACGTATTTGTATGACTTGACAACTCGCTAAATACTATTTAAGAGTTAAACGCGTTTAGCGATTCTGGTGCAAGCCGCCCTTAGTGAACGAGCTCTCTTGTTTGTCACTCAAACAATAATTTTATTCATTAATTACTTTGTCGACGTGGAGGCGTGTACATAATATTTTCATTTACATAACTATTTTCTTGTCAAACCTAGACAAACCTATATCAAATGTCTATGTCAAACCTATATGTAATAAAAAAATATTTTCATAGACTTTTTTCTTCTTAAAGACTTAACATTTGGACTACATCATCTATTACGATTGAATTAAAAAAGGATTATTAAACATTTTTGTAGCGTTGCAATTCGTATTCGTTATTTGAAAGGAAAATGTCGGAACGAAGAGATGTAATACGAGATTCGACATTTAAACTGTCAAAATATCGACCTGTTGCACTTATTGTGGTCGTAATGATTATTATTTTGGAGTTTAATTTCACAGCGGTAGTCGTCTGACCTTTTCACTCAAGCTATCTAGATCAGGAGTCAGTGCTAACTTTCTTACGTCAACTCTAATATATATTTCTTTCTTTCTTTCTTATTTATCTATGTAGAGCTATACCTAGTGCATCGGAAAAAGCAAACAAAAAAAGTTTATTATAACATTTATTTACAAAGAAAATTACGACTATTACAGTAGTTACAATGATTAACAAGTAATTGAATTAAAAAATTAAAAAACCCCCGAACCTTGGACCGGTTTTTATCAAACATAGCTAAGAACACTCCCGACTAATTAACCTTTCAAACAAAAAAAAAAAAAACAAAATCAAAATCGGTCCATCCGTCCACGTTGCCGCAGCCAGACACACACACACACACAGACACGTCAAACTTATAACACACCGTCGTTTTTGCGTCGGGGGTTAAAAAAAGTTATTTGCGTGATACAAGAAAACAGCCACCAGATCCTGGTCTAGTACAATTTTTTATTATTTCTGATGTGCTTATCATCAAACGTTGATCTGGTTTGAGCGAGGCTGCTACATCCGTTCTCTAAGGTCCCTCGGCCACGCCTAGCTCAAATGACCGATGCCTACCACTTGGATATTCACAGTACTTAAAACTACAGTAGTTCAACTTAAAAACCTTGAGATGTTTGCTTACTTGCATTGAACATAGAGACTTTATTTTTTTGAATTTGGATTCACCAAATGCTTGACTACTGTCGGAGTTTTTAAATATAAGTTGCTTTAACAAAAGTTTTATAAAAAGGTACTACAAACAGTAGTTAAAAGGGTCAAGAGGGGGTTGGACCCTTTAGCTTCCACCCGTAACTTTGTCCGCGTCTCTTTTCATTATGTTCCTTTTTCCGAATAAAAAGCACGTGTGGTACAAAAAAATGATTTTTGCTGCGTTTTTGATGGTTTTTACAGCAATACCGAACCAGTTGCTCCAGCAAAAGAGTACATTAGTAAGAGGACATTAGTAACAGAGTAAATTCATTAGTGCTACAAACAAAGTAACGATATTCAAGCTTTTGGTTGATTATTTTATCATTACCACACTAAACCACTGTAACTGTGTTTAATTGTTTTTCGTTCAAAGTTGCTTTACTATGTTTCATAAATAATGTAGATTGTACACCGTATTTTAATTTAACTGTGCGATACGGTCCAATCTATCGGAGTGCTCATAATAATTAGCTGCTCAGCTATATATTACATGCGTAAGCTACTTTAAGTTGCGCAATTTTACTTATTGATCGATACTCTCATAGAATTTTGAGTTTTACTATATGTGTCTCAAACTGTTAATGAATTTTCACTTAGAGTATTTTAGTTTCTCATCATGTACAAAAATTTGAAAATGAAACTTTATAAGGAAAGAACTTATTTTCTTTCTATCAGAAGTGAATCTGAGTCATCATTAGTTTCATATATATCTTGGGAGCTTATAAAGGGGGCATTTCGAAGCTCGGTGTAATGTCAAGCTTTTCAAAGAATCGGCTCAGAAAACGTATAGGTACGCATGCTAAGTCGCAGGTATTTTATTAAAAAAAACCAAGTGCCTTGTTCCTATTTAAATTAAGTACATCTAAGCGCAGGCTAACTATGGGAAACTTAATTGATATTTAATACTTATTTACTCTAAATCTCAGAATTATTAAAATCAAATGATCATTACATCTAAAACTATTTCTTATAAAAAAATCCAAAGTGCCTTATCCACAAATGTTTTTTGTAACTTCAAGGCGATCGCGATAACTAACTTGATTGACGTACTATAATGATTTTGATGCGTTATAATAATTGTATTTAAACAAAATGAAAAAATAAGTCGCCATTTGGTAATAACTACTGGTTATATTGTTTGCGTAATCGATAAATGTGTATCAGCTACTAACTGAAATGGTTTCTCCTTCGTTTTGTGTTATAAAATATCTATGTCGCTAGATTTTGACAAATGATTATACAATAGGAATTAAGAAAAAATCCTCTCTTACTTTTATTGGTAACTCAGTATCAGATGTCAAAGTCAAAGTCAAAATTTCTTTATTCAATAAAATCACAAGGATCATTTAGAATCGTCTTATATAACTAGGTGATTCTAGGTGCCAGTTCCAAGCGACCAGAGCATAGAAGAACGAGCAAGAAACTACGGCCTGGTTCCTAGCGTTTTTTTGTATGATCCCTTTTACAGATGATCAACATTTATCCTTCAAAAAACCATTCATATTGAGATACAAAAATATTAAGCCGAAAGTGAACGCGACACAATGCCGCGCAAATGCGAAATGATTTATTATGTCAACACACAGATTACACACTTTTTATATAGGTATAATTTTTCATGCAATTTCTTCAATTACATCTGACATTTCACTCGTGAATTCGTGACCCAACTTCGTTAATTAGCCGAAAGAATTACGGTTATAATCAATGATATCGTTATAAAAATTTTAATATTATTTTAATGGTAATTCTTATCTCAGATATATCATTAATTGTTATGTCTTAATGAACCGAATCTGTACCTCCCGAGGATGTTTTAGCAGGTTTTTTGTAATACAACTAAATGACGGAACCAGCCGATGGCCCTCCTGATGTTAAGCCTACAATGCATTGCCTCACTGAGGACGTGCCTTTGTGATGCATTGCACTGCACCCATCACTCGACATAAAGGTGTTAAGTCTCTCTCTCTCTTCTAATTTAAGAGCTACGCTCTTGTCGGCGTAACATATGCATTTCCCGCCAGGTTCTTCTTTTCAGGGCTCCCTTAACGTCCTTATACGACGTGACATCTATCTTCGCCTTCACTTGGCTCATGTAGCTAATACGGAGTCTTCTTCTTCCTCTCTTTCCTTTATACCTTCCCTTCAATGATATTTCCGATTAAGCTGTCATGTCGTATAAGGTGTCCAATCATCTTTCCTCTCCTGTTCTCAACAACTTTTATAAGGGCTCTTAAGTTAAGTCAAGTAAGTCTGTTAAGTCTCATGTGCCTGTAATTATTAAGAAACTTGTACGTACCTACAGTTTTTTTTTATGAATTGAATTTACTCTACGTTGCAAAAGTTGTTTTGTAAAACAGAAATAATAGCTTTTTTTAGTAAATAGCACGTTATTTATTACAAAGTATATTAAATAGGTTTCAAACTAGATTATATCTCAACATTATTACGGCAAAAATTTTATTCTGAAACAAAAATGCAATAAACCATCCGTCAAATAAATGTCCCCTTCACTGACTTTTGCGTCACAAATAAAGACCCACTTATAAAGCAATGTAAAATCTGTGTTGGCATATTGTTTATTAAATTACATTAATTAAGGTCTTCTGGCACGTTAAAATAACTTTAAATGGAAATTATAGTGAATCTTCCACAACCTTGAATCGAACCGAGTTTTATTTGTTTTTGTTGAGTTGATCGTAATGGAAGGCAATTCAACAGCTGTTTTGTGAAGACCGACTCATTATTTGCAGGGAAATAACACATTTCTTTGTAAGCGTAGGGTTAAAAAAAAAACAGGCAACTATTCGGAAATTCACTTATCATGACGCACGTAGTAGTGACGTATTATGACTGAGTCAAAGAAATGTACTTTTTTAAAATATCCTAATAAAATAACAAAAGTTTAAAACAATAAATAACAATGCAGTGCAATACATCACAGGGCACGTCTTCAGTGGACGTGCTCAGTGGACGTGCTCAGTGAGGCAATGCATTGTTATAGGCAGTGGTTACCGCTTAATATCAGGTGAGCCATAAGTTCGTTCCATCATGTAGTTGTATAAAAAAAGTCGTGTAAGCATTATTATCCTCAAAGTTTTTTGTTTGACAGGCGTTACAGCTCAGTCGGTAACGGCTCTGCCTTCCGTGCTGTGGGTCGTGGGTTCGATCCCCACTGAGAACAAACATTTGTGCGTGGAAAACATAGATGTTTGTTCTATGTCTGGGTGTTACTATGTATTATAAGTATAAATTTACAAAAAAAAAGTATTTAAGTATTCTATCAGCCATCTAGTTCCCATATTACAAGCTTTGCTTAGTTTGGGACTAGAGAGCGTTGTGTGTAAAGTCCATGAATATTTATTTATTTATTTAAGAATTTTACTCTGTATACATACTATGAATCTATTTATAGCTTAAGAATTTAAATTATTGAATCTGCCAGGGTAAGAATGAGTAAGAAACTACTATTACTACTAAACTACAGGGTAAGAAACTACTTGTAGGAACAGGAAAGTTTATCTGCCATAATTTTGATAAATATTTTCACGACCATGCTGCATACCAATTTACGCAATAAGCCAATTTAAAAGACATAACTCTGAATTATTGGTTCATTTTCGCAAAGTGGAACAATACAATAATCAATTCCTCGAAAAATCGTCCAAAGCATGATGAAATTCGCATCCACCGTATATGCACTGTCTTGGGTACCTACATGTTCGAAAATGGACCAGTTAATAAGCAGTTAGCCGATTGGAATCGCTGTTGCCAACTTTGGCAATGCTGAAGACCGTAGCTGTCAATCTTTGTGGAAAAAGTTACACCATGCAATACTACTAAACATAACGAGATATTATATCATTTTAAATTCAAAATAGATAACTATTCGCACCAATGATTTACATTACTTTTTTTTCCAATCGTGTATGCACACTGTCTAACTCTAACTAACATGTCTGGCATAATTTTTCGTTTATAATTTTAGTATTTCCTTTATTAGTGAAAAAAACCATAAATCCATTTTTCCAATTATTCAGCTTTTAAATAATATCAAAGTTCATAAAAAAAACTTCTATAGTGATTACGAAAGACTTAATAACAATTATTTACAAACTAACAATAATTCTATACATAAGGTAGGCCATCAGATGTTCCATAATTTAGTTGAATAAAAAAAGGTCTGCGTAAACAAAATATTGGCTGGATTTAGCAAAAAAATACTCGAGCTGGCAAGTAAAAAAGGAAAAATTATAAACGATATAAAGTACAGTGTCACAGAGAGTGTTTTCGGCAATTCTCGAGGTCGACAGTAATGAAGACTGAGTGCGGTGTTGATTTTAATATAATGAGGTAATTTCGGAAGCGTTCTTTTGAAGATACTCAATGAATATCTATGTTATTAAAACAATACGGCTGTCCCAAACCAAAACCTAGTATGAGCCATTTTTTGTAGACTTTTTTTACGACATCGTTCTTTGAATGACATTCTAGAAACGATGATGCAAAAAAAAACGTCTCCCAAAATAAATGGCTCATACTAGGTTTTGGTTTGGGACAGCCGAATATTTTATCGCCAAATAACAATTCATTATAAAATTAAAATATTGCTTTAATATCATAAAAAAATACTTATATGGTATCAATATACCACACAATGAAAGGATTTTTTTCTGAAATTTAACGAAAAGAAAACTGCGCTCTTGATTTTGAAATTAGTCGTTTTACGCGTTTTCCCTATAACTTACTAGAAAACCTAGTAATCGAAGTCGTATTACAAGTTACTTAAAATATTTCTGTTGCTGTTTATGTTTATGTTTGAGACTGTTTTTTTTAATTCATCCTTTTCAAAGTTTTGAAGATTTCCTTCACGACACCCGTCAAATACATGGTTTCCCACAAAAAATGATCCCAAGCCATTTATTAGATCGACCAATTCTGTAGAAAAACGATAATGTCAAGATTTTTATTTCTTTTTAATGTTTCAGCCCCGAACAAATCCGCAGGCTTCACTACAATGTTTGATCAAGATCCTTTTCATAATATACGAATTTTAAAAATACTTATGAGGCATACCTAATTGTATCGTAAAACAAATACAAAATGACTTTATGTTAATATTCATGAGTTCATACAAAAGACATCAACGCGCTCCGAGAGCATTGTGTATTTTTATTTTGTTTTGGAAAGGAATAATAAATGAATAAATAAGGAGAGATATAAGGAAGGTTTTTGTAAGTTTTAATTAACTTATTATTTTGAAAATATACCTATTAATTTATAGAAACCTAAAAGTTACTAACCAAATGGAATTCGTTTGATTACGTTAAGCATCTGTAAAAAATATATAAATCAAATGAATACTATCACATAATAGTAGAAAAGCACGGAAATCTCACAACCTCTATTTGTATTATAAGGATATTTTGATTAAGCGTTATCTTAACAAGAATCTAGAGCAACCATTAACATTCATGTTATCCGATAGCACCGACGTAATAGCTATGGGTCGAGCGTAAAGTGTACGCGGGTGCTAAGGGCGGCGTCGCAATTGCGACTGGCGAGTCGGTATCACTCGCGGTCCCGTTAGACAAAGAGAGCGCGTTTGAGTGCGAGCGGTACAGCCTGCGCCCGCGACCCATCCGGAAGCCTCACTGAAACTGGACCGTTTTCTTTTCTTGTTATTATTGAGATCGGCTCTCAAGTTCTGTTGTTGTCGCGCGGTGCGCCGCTCGCGCTGATAACGCGATGCCACGGCGAACTGCGCACGTGTGCACGACGCTCCGTAGCTTAAAGCTCACGCGAAATTAAAAAAAAACCAACCCCTGTGATGGAATGGATACTTTACAAAACTTCAAGTGCTCGGTGTAACTGAACGCGTTTTGACATTATCAAGTGCGTATTTTTTTGTAAACGTTGTCCAGTGTTTTGAAAGTGAAACCGATTTTGTGTCATCGATTTATTGTAGTTTTGCGAGGATTATTTTAATAACTGTAACGGTCTGTGCTTTATTTTTCTGGAACTGAAACCTGATTTATTCAGGACAACCTGAACTTTTATCACGTTTAAAATAAATCAGGTATGTTTTAATAAGTATATAATTACACGCTATTTCGTATAACTTTATAAGAATTATGTTGCAGTTAAATATAAACTTGTCAAGAAAAACCCACGAGTCAAGTATGTTTTCCAACATAACTGATAAAAAACCAATTCTTCATTATTTACATGAATACTACCAACAAATAAATCAAGTCATCAAATTAAAAACAAATGAATAACAACAGAACAATACAAAGCCAATTTTATGATTCCCGCGATTTTAATCCTTATTTATCGGACGTTAATGAGCCATCATCATTCTGTAAATTGATACTTTACATATATTTGAATATATTCGCACCGTTGTTTTATTTATTGTTATTTCATTCAAAAAACAAATTTTACTATGTTGACATTTTCCGGTGCACTTTTTTTATTTGTATTTCGCGTAGAACTTTTTACTGACCTAACCCTATAAAAAAATAAGTGAAGGTTCGTTTTCACTACACTTTTTAACTTATTGTTACGTTAAAAATAAAATAAAAAAGCTATCATTCGACCTAGAAAACCAGAAAGTAAGACAGTACGAAAACTGCAGTTGTCGTCGACCGGCGGCAATATTTTTTGCACGAGTTTTATATCAATTGTGCTCGTAGGCTCGATTCTACGCTCAATTTTCTCGAGATCGTGCGTATTTTTGACAAGCGCGTAGTTCATTTGTTTGATGTCGCATCTCAATTTAAAAGTGTAACATGCTTATAACTTTTCATGAACTCTTTAGATTTACTTTATTTTTAAGATAACGACAGTTGGCGGGCGTGTGGGAAATATGAGTACACCTTATTAGTTGTATTACTTTTGAGATTTTACTGGCATTTTTACAGTATACAAACGAATTAAACTCGAAATAATAAATATTATTTTTATGATCCGAATAATTAACATTTTTTTATTTATTAAGTTCGTCAGAAAATGATATTAGCAATTTTAAACTGAATTTATGTAACTTTATATTAATTTTAAGCAATCGTTTCGATTTTTAAATTGTATTTATTTATTTAAAATAAACATTAACGTTGTAACTACAAAATTCTACAAAAAACCACACAGTTTTAAATTAAAGTCCAAAATGTTTCACATGGTTCAATTCGCTAAATATGTCCACTGTCCAGTTTTAGAAAAGTAAAAAAGCGACTCGCAGATTTCAAGAACTGGATCGCTGCCGATTTTAAACGTGTAACATATCGTAAAATGTGTTTCTCACATATGTCAGCTCCTTAAAAGACACTCGCCAGAGGCGGTGTCGGCTACCAAAAAAAAAACGACACCTGAATTCGCCAGATTGCTTTTATCTTTGGATGGGAAGTATAAAAAGGATATTTCATTTACGCAAACTTTTTAACAGTTTCATATCTATAAAAAGTTTATTTCTGTTAATGGTCGCAAGTCTTGGCAACAACTCTTCAGTTTTTTTATTATAATCAAGTATGGAGTTAAAGCATCTATCATTTTAAGCACTGATATAATTTAGCTATGAAGATTATTATAATTTTAACTTTTACTTTACAACATGTTTGTTTAGGTCACACAAGTGTTTTTAATTTGTTTTATTAGCTAAAATGTTTTTTTTAATCTAAAAAAAAGCTCATAAAAAGCTTGTAAACTATTATGTGCTCCTTATTCAGCGTGATTGATGTTCATCCTTGAATAAAGTTACCAGCAAATAAGTTAAATCATACAATGTAGGAATTACATAATTTGGTGGTTAATTTTTACCAAATGGTATACTAACATCCGTCAGATAGTGCGTTTAATTACCTTTACGAGCCCTACATCGAGAAATATGTGACAGTATTGAAGAACATCTATTACCTAGATTTGTGTTTCAGCCTACCAGTACCAATAAGTATCTTAATACTCATTCATTAGTATGTTTATCTTATGGTCTTCATTTTGCAAGTTTTATTCTGTGATAATTAATTATACACTATGAATAGTAGATTAATAAGCAGTGTCGTTGATTAAAATTAGCCCAGTCACTGTTTGACATTACTTATAGATAATTGATAGAAATTATTTATTCTCATGATTAAAAAACAAACATAAGTATGGCTAATAATAAATTGCTCAGAGAAGTTTTTTTTTTTAGGAATATCAAGTCTGTTGAATTCGTTTTCTAACCGATAGCAATAATATTTTGAGCGATAAAACTTTTTAATTTCCAAAACACACTATAAAGGCACAAAAGCATAAAATAATATTTATGAAACGCGCACACTAAAATTGCAGTCAGTTTTTTCGACTCTTTCAATTGATAAGTTGTTTTTATTACGTACATCATTTCACACTGCAATGAAGATTGGATTTTGATTAAAAAAGAATCGAAGTGCTGTGTCATCTCTACGGTAAAAAAGTAATTAAACATTTTCGCTTTCACTGATACAGAATAAGTGCGTATCGTTTTATAACAGAGACTTGATAAGTACATCAAGCGGACAAAGCGATGGGAAACCGCTCTCTTGACATTGACAGCGGACTCGACCGCTGAGATACGAAGCTGCGTCAAAGGATGTTACTATATATTATAAATTTATAAGCAAGCGTTTGACTGCAATCTCACCTGATGTTAAGTGAGGATGCGATGTATTATAAATTACAATGGGCGTTCTGATCGAGATATTGTGTTGTACTTTGTAACTAACCGCTTGGTGTACATAGCCTTATAATCGAGTCGATCTGCTTTTAATATCGATCAGTTGTCAGCGACAAATATCCGGTTTTTACCTCCATCTCTACACGTTTTAATTTCTACGTAGTTGATACAGCAAATTCTTAAAGACTTACACCGTTAGACCATTGCAAAATTCAAAGAATCATTTGTCGGACATTTTAAGTTTTACTTTTTCATTTTTGTCTGTTGTTTATATTTATTTTGTAGGTTAGTAATGTAATTTTAAAAATTACCGTTTTCTAGTTTCTGTTGAAATACTTTCACTATGTTTCAGTTATTTTTTATACTTTTCTACTTGCACTTATTCTCGTCCATCCTCGCGCTGGCGATCCTCAACCTACAAGTAATTGGATCTATCGTACAAAAAATTTAATTGAAACTAATATATTATACAAAAATCTCGTTTTTGCCTTTATGTATAGATCCTGGCCATCCAAAGGTTGCCTGGAAGAGATTGCTTTTAGAAATAAGGTCGCCCATTGTATCTACCTTTTAAAGCGTTTTTATTACCAATTTAGGTATTTTTAATGTATATTCTTTCGAGTGGAGTACAATAGATAGATAGATAGAAAACTCTTTATTGTACTGCACCGGAAATTAGATATTAGACATAGTTCTATATTAAAGCGTAGTACAATGGGCGGCCTTATCGCTATGAACCATACAATAAACCATATTCTATCTATAAAAACTGATGTTCCTTACATTTTTGGCTAGTAGGTAGAATTTTATATGGAACAGCTGATTTTCTGCGGATACTGTTGGTTCCATAGCAAAAGTTGTTCATATTGGTAGATACCTTAATCCCTCAAAGTTTTCGGGGTTGGTCTTTTCACACCCTGTATGTAGAATACTGGCCGTTTAAGTACCTGGGTCTTGCATGTGTAACTCTGCTGTATAACGGTTTGTAACTACATCAAAGTGAGGACTATATTGATTTATTTATAATAATAGGTAAGTATAGATAGCCATAATAGACGCATATGGCTGCCTGAAGGGTGAATAAAAATAAAGAAAAATTCCTTCACCCAAGAAGGGATCCTTATGTGAACTGGCTTATAGAATTAAAAAACTAAATCTAAACGTTAATAAACTTCTATGCACTGTTTTGTAAGGGTGTTATAAGTTTGACGTGTCTGTGTAAGTGTATGTGTGTGTTTGTGTGTGTGTGTGTGTGTGTGTGTGTGTGTGTGTGTGTCTGAGGCAACGTAGCTCCCGAACGGATGAACCGATTTTGATTTTGTTTTTTTTTTGAAAGGTTGTTATGTTTAATGAAAATCAGTCCATAATTCGGGGGTTTTGTAAATTTTTAAATTAAATTCTTGTTTTATTTATGGCTGTCTAGTATTCAGCTTTATTTTAAACCTATTTCCACACCCATGCTTAGTTGAGCGGGATAATTTGGTCTAGTACTGGCGGGTAGGTGTGACATCGAAATGCACGGTTACAAAACAAGCCAGCTTGTCGTAGCCTGCATTTGCATATAATTGCCAGTTTGTTTCTAATTAGTGATGTGACAGTTTCATCCAAATAAGAGGACATTTAAGAGTATTTTTTATTTTTCACGTGAGATAGATTTGTTTTTTTTAACTACATGAGAGGTGAGTTTTGAAATATTTTGTTATTTAATTTATAACTTTTTATAAAAATCGTTCAACTAATAATATTGCTATAGTGGATTAGAGATGTTAAAATTTAACTCAATCATACTGTAACGGCTAAATCTATTTGGATAAAATTTAGCCACTTTATCGTTGTATGGTGTCGTTTATGAAATTAAAATAGAAAAAAATATATGCATTAAAATCACAGGTGGATTAAGTTTTAAGATAATAATAGTTAATTGTTTATTTGTTTAAACACAGTTATTTTAAGCGCTAATCACATTTTTCACATCGGATTGTGCGAACTATTTGAGGGAATGTATCCGTATCCGAAACTACGGATCTTTCTAAGCACATCCCTATTTCTAATTATTGGCACTAGATAACTCTTGTCGTTGTTATACTGACACGGTACTGATGAGCTTCTCTTAAACTGTTAGAAAGCTGAGAATAAGTGCTATTTTAGTATTAAACGTTCGATTTTGATTGAGACAGTTATTGTTGACGATATATGGTTGGTGGTTATGAAGAAGGTTTATGTGATGTTTTGAAGACTTTTGTTCAAATAAAGGTGGGTTTAAACAAGCGGTACGTACAGTCCGCAGCAAAAGTTAATAAAAAACCAGTTTTAAAATCTAAGCCAATGTTGTGGTAAAATCGTATAAACAATTCAGTCATCAAAATTAGGATAAAGATAAAATTAGCAAGAGTAAAAAATTAAAACCTAGTTACGCAATTTTAAATTGTTAATCAACTTATAGTGCTTACTGCCCCGTATTCCAATCTTTTGCTGTCAAGTTATATTTCACTGCCCAGTGTAATTTCTTCAGGTCACGTGGTACAATTTTGTACCACGTGATCATTCTTTTTTAGACACTTGACAGCTAAATATGAGCGAAAACAAATTAAATGACATCATAATATCACTATTTAGTCACAACTATGAGTTAGTATGAACTGACCATGATTTAAAACTTTGCAGTTCAACTGACATTGGAATACCCCCTCTGCATTACCCTTCTGAAATAAAGAGACTTTGTTTTATGTTCCAGAATACACTATGCCACTTTAGGCACAACAAACAAAAGATCTATTTTGCCAGTTTAGGTTTAATATGACATGCTGTTTTTAAATAAAGTGGGCATAAAAGTTGCAATTCAAACATGAAAAACGAGCGATCAACGTCAAAAAATATCTGTCACTACGAAAGTACAATTATATTCGTCTACCGGTGCAGACACATGAATCACTGCATGCAGACGGTAGAATATTTTATTTCGGGGGTGAACGTATCATTTTGCTACGCAATTTTAGTCTTTGAATAATACCGGAAAGAATTTAGAATCGGCTGTTTTGTCGGATAGTTCTATTGGACATAGACACCAGTATCTGATCAAAATTCAAGGAAAATCTGTATTCTG
The DNA here is from genome assembly GCA_947859175.1 of Gandaritis pyraliata. NCBI lineage: Eukaryota > Metazoa > Arthropoda > Insecta > Lepidoptera > Geometridae > Gandaritis > Gandaritis pyraliata. The sequence continues at coordinate 5,833,672 of OX401866.1, read as the reverse complement.
CACTCAAGTACATCACTTCAGATGAAATTCAGATAGGAAAAAAATGCACAGACGTTGTATAATTTTTAGATTCATTTTCATAATGTGCAGTCGAATGTCTGAGGTCATTCTGGCGCAATCGAGAATTTGAGCTAAATATAAAACACAGAAAAGTTTTAGGAAAAACACGGCATATTCAGCAGGCTAGGAAACCGTTGCATAATATGTATTTTTCAATGACCCATGAAAATCCGTGAAATTAAAAACTTCACGTAAGTAATATGACGAAGTTTCTTTGTGTGACGTACAAGCCACGGATTGGAAACAGTTGAAATGGTCGGAGAATTCTTTCAGAAATGTGTGAGAATTCTTTTGATTCTCGATAAAAAAACACTCTGTTAGCACATCTTGAGCGCAAAATAAAACATCATGTGCTATTTTGTTTGCTAGCAATATTTAAACTATTTATTAACCACTAAATGTTTCAAATATTTTCGACGTGTTCACAATAGGTAAAATGGCGTCAACACGTCTTTTAAATTGTATAAAAAAATCTACTCTCGCTCTGAAATTATCGTGACATGAGATATCATTAAAAGGCACCCAATAGTATCAAGCCAAAATACTTATTTCTTTTAATCTATCATGTTTATTATTCCATAAATAATTAAGAGCACCTTTCTCTAGCGGATTTCCGCTTTACAATGTCGAAGTCGGTTAGGATGCCTAAGGCTAAGTAGATTGATACTTAACATCATTAATAAAGTCTAAAATAAACATAGTTAATGATAAATAATGATCGGAATAATGTGTGTTTGGTTGAATAAGCACATTCGGATACAACATGTCATACCACACAAGTAGGTAAATATTAGCGTAGCTTGCAAAATAATAAGGTTTAAATTACTATGGTAAAGTTATAGTAAGGTATGGTAAAGTTATAGTAAGGTTATAGTAAGTTATAGTAAGGTTATAGTAAGTTATAGTAAGGTACAAGCCACCTGAAAAAAATGTACAGTAAATCATTATCACATACTGAAAACTACACATAACTAATACGAGGCAAACAAAGAACCAATTAAGAATTAAACTTGTCCATAAAGTATATAAAATCACCAGTAATAACATGGTACAAGACTGATGTATGAAGGCTGCAGTCCCACTTCGGTTAATAGTACGCGGCTGACTGTTAACCTCCCGCACATTTTAGATTGCGGCGTGTTGCTTGCCGGCTTCTCCTTTCAGTTAGCAATCTTTTTGCAGCATAATGGGTTCATTACAAGAAACGAGTACAGTAGCAAGACCGTACTCAGCCTAGTAAACAAATCGTAATTGTAGTGACTCTTTCACTACTTTTTTCGGTCGGGCACGACGCCGAGCACTCCTCACAGTGTTTATAGGAACCGAGCCCTCGAACGGTTGACTGTCTCACCACTGTACTCATAAGGTGTAATTGACCCATCAGGCGCACAGTTTGTGACGACTGATTTTACAGCTAGAGTAAGCTAGCCCACAGTCGGTCGCAAACTATTAGCTTAGTGGGACCGCAGCCTTAATAACCACACATCTGTCTTAGTTGATGTGTCAACGTGTCAAGGAAAGGCAGAGATGATCTCACTGGCACACATTAAAGTCGATTTAGATTTATCTAGACCAGTTTGCGACCTATGTGGGCGTTTTCAAGAGATTAAGAAGGGCAGTCTTGCGTAATAAAGTAACGATGAGATATGGCACGTTGGGGAGATGCAGGAGAGATATTACACTGAAACTAAAGTAGCAGTATACAAAGCTTAACTGAAGTAGTGTTAGGTTCCTCTGACAACCCTTTCTAGACGACCCCAAGGATCTCAACTACATATTAAAAGGTCTAAGACTAGGAGGATTTCTTAATTGTATGGGAATATTATGATTCGGTAGTTGGCTTGGAAGGTCGTGGATTCGATTCCCACTCGACAACTTTTAGGTTCTTTTTGTGATATGAATCCGATGACAACTTATAGAATTTTTATTCAGTCTGAAAGGATTGTCTTTCTATGCATAGGAATTACCTTGAGAGCCTGTTTTAGGGGAGATATTTTGTTAGCTTAGGTATAAAATAAGCTTAACGATATCTATTTTTACCGATAGCTCTATGCTTCCATCAATTCTGATGGAAAGTCAAGATACAACCTAAAATATAGAAACGTTGTTGACTTGAAAATTCTTACATTGTAGCGATCTGGAAATAATGACGATAGTAAAGAGGAGTCCTCGGAATATCACAATAAGTTGTAGCTAAACTACTACAATATAATGTATTTATCAAAGTATAAACGTATAGCATTTTAGCACTTTAGGAGTTCTTAACATTTTGTAGACAAACTTTTCGATAAAAGTTTGTCAGTTTTTCGACCGTAGGTACAGTCGAATTGATATTAGATTTTTTTTTATGGCAATCGTCCGTAGTTGACATTTCTGCCAGTTGATATTAGATATTAGTTTAGTTGGTTCTTGCGGGATGGATGAGAAAAATTACAAAAGCCGCGACCAATCGTGATGAACATTTTGTTGATTATATCTGAATATAAAAAATTAACTGACACTGACATAACGTCACGTGTCATACTTGTCTTTGACAGATGCGACGATAGATGCCGCCCTAGTTGAAGCCATGCCAGCAGTGTTGGCTGGAAAAGATCTAAATATGCATTTGATAGAACAAAGAGTTCAAAACATTTCACTCTTCATATTAAACACATACGTAACGAAACCTTTCTTAATTATCACAATTACGCTGTCATTATCAAGTTACCGATTCACCTACAGACCTCCTTACTTCCATATTGTTCACACGAAGCAGAAGAGAAAAAAGATCACTTTTTTGTCTGCATGATAGAGGTTTACATAGTATTAGATGCGTTACCCGCGTTCTAATAAACGGCAAGAGAAAAGTAAGGTAATTACCTGATCTAATTTTATTTGATCGCATAGTCATTACACAAATAAAAAATTGAAATAGAAGAAAAACGTAAGCAAAAAAAAAGAAAGTACGAGATAACGAAAGAAAGAAAATGAAAGAAAGTACCTAACAGAGGAAGAAAAAAAATTTTTTTTCGTGAAACGTTGCGTGCTTTCATGTGATGTCTATTGGTTGGTATCATGTGAGTGTCGGCATGCGTCTTCCAGGCCTATTGCGTAAGTCAAGTTTACGATCGCAATCGGCTTGGGAATCCAATTGTTTGTAAAACGCGTTCACACACATGAATGCCAAGCGAACATTAGCTTTTTATTGTGTTTTGTTTGTTATGATCGAGTTAATTTGAAGTTACAATGTTTTGAGTTTACACTACTGACCTATTTCACAAAATACCTACTAATTTACGAATTAACGTGAACCCTATAAAATATAAGGAGATTTTTTTGTTAATTTAATGGTGGTTAAATAAATAATAATCTATCTGAGTACCAACTGCAAAAATATAAATAAAATCTTGTTGAAAAATTTGAAAATAATAAGAAAAAACTAAAAGTGAAAGATTGTTAGATTAAAACATCACTTGCGATTTCATTAAGAGGTACAATCAAAGTCATAAATGGTAACAGAATTAATAGTTCCAGAATCTAAAGTTCGATGACAATGAAACGAATTTTGCTATAGATTTCAGCTTTCAGTATAATATGCACATTTTAGGCTCTTTGAGATAGTTATCTGAAAGTTTCATAGGATATAAGCTTCCTCGCCATATTTGATGTCTAAGATCTGCAATGAATGCTAATCGTACATAGGTACTTCACTGCTATATGGCGCAACGACCCATAGTGGATCTTGACCCCCGACATCAGAGTCTACCAGATTTCTCGGCTTTTCATAGCCTAACCTAATACATATTGGTTTGAATTTGGTACCCTGAAAAACAACTGCATCATCTCGAAGTTCACGAAAGGTTCTTTTTTCAAATTTTTCACTACAACCTTCTTGCCTGACGGGCTACATAAGGTAGTTAAAAAAATCCACTTGAGCACTGAACAGTACTGCGTGATCTATAACAATAAGTCAAAGACTTCCATCGAGCGTACGAAATCGCAAAATGACCGTTGCGTCACAGAATTCAGATCGATTCGAACCTGAATAATTGGCGATACCGATTATTACAAAGCTAATAGTTTACAGGCGATTTGGTAATAAAAATCGGATTCGCATTGGTCACGCACGAGCTGTGTGTAGTGAGCTAGCTAATATTATACCTACAAGTAGTTTAATTTAAGGTATGTATTTTGATCTTGAAACGCGCAAGTAACAAACTATAAGGTTTCTGAAAATTAAAAAGTTTGAAACCATTAAAGGTTTATGAAACATGTCTCTTATTCATTTACTTATCATGTTGACTGTACACAGAAATATTCAATAAGACTTGAAATAGCGGAGCGTGTAGTTTTAGTTTGGATGGCCTATACCATAATATTTTTATGAGTAAAGTGTAATAACAAAATGAACATTTTGCTTTCAATGATTCTTTGATTCGATGAAATCTGTCAATTCGTGATAAAATCAATCATTAATCTGTTAAGATTTTACATTTTCTGGTCGATTTATTTCGGTTTTCAATTACGAAAACCTCTTAATTGTAATTAAAGGCTTCGAAATGGGACGCAATATAAATCAGATATCGTTTTGCGTAACGTTTTAATTGGTTACGATTGTCGTCAGCTTATTTTAATATAAAATATAAAAGTGAGTGGGACTCAAAATTTTGTGGCCGTGTATCAAACGTTTGAAAGTCCCCTTGACTACCCTTTCTGATACATCAAAGGGGCTAGCTTAGAAGAACCCTTAGTACTTAGTTTGGGGTTTTTTGAGAACATCGCGAGATTTAAGTTCGGGGCGAACTACTAGTCTAAAATTTCAGAACGACAGCCGGCCTATTTAAAATATAGAAAGTTGAAAAATATTTCAAATTACCCTAACGGGTTCGATTCCAATTCAATTTAATATAGTGACCACCCATCGATAAGTCATATCAAGATTCATTTATGCATAGTGTTAATTACTGTGTAATTAATTTTATTACGTACCTAGTAGGGAAACAGTTGCCGGAAACTGGATTGAATGTTGCAGCTGTGTTTCGAAATGGAGTACTGCATTTTGATTTTGTTGGATTCGAAAGGGCTGAGCAAAGAGGAAGACGTCTTGTTGCCTTGGTGGGTGGTTTATTATACCTCTATTAATTTAGATTTACACAATTTAACGTATAGTACCTAGTCACAACGGATCTTTGTCTCTTTGAAGTATCTGCGCAGAACCCATCTTTTGTCGAATCGGAAGTAAGGAAGCAATTTTTCCGCACAACAGTACATGCGCAATCGCTTGTTGCACCTAACTTTAGAGCGATAAAAATCCGTTGTTTGTACTGTATCCACATAAATAAACAGATGAGTGTGTTATGACAATTGTTCATAAAAAATTTTGCTGCGAGTCACAGTATGACTGTTTTGTGATTTTATTGAATTTTATTGTTCGCTAAAATAGCAATATCTGGTGATCTCTACAAGAGGATGGCTGAGATACTTAGTAAACCTTTGGAACTGTAAAAAGATCTCTGAAATATTTTGCAACCATTACCAACAAAAGTACTGTAATTTTTTGATGCACCTTAGAAGGAAGAAACCGGTTGGCTTCGATTGTTAGTCAATCTTACGTCTGTTCAAGATAAATTTTTTTAGTCTACTACATAAACATGTACAAATACGTACAAACACATGCAGTCTACACGTGTGCGTCAGCAAAAATTTACATAGAGCCTTCGAGATATAGAGCAGTGTCACGGAAAACATGAGAATACTCAACACTCAGACAATGAAAAAAAAACTTGAAAACTGATGCATTTTTATTGTGAATCTAACCTTGTTGCTAACCACGTCTCTTTTTTCTTACACTTTTTTAATAGGACTCTGTTACCTTGTTAAAGATCTTTAGTATTAACTATAGTGCATACCTGGAGTTAGGAGATCAATAATACCTACTTTCCTGCCATTTTTAGCTCTGAGCACTTTATTTTTCCTGTTTTCCGATTGCCGAAATTTTTTTAGCCATTTTGTGTCTGCTTCAAATACGCCAGAGACTTTTGAAACTTTAAAGTACTCGCAATACGAATTTTCGTACTATTACTAAGTACCCAGATCATAGAATCGAATGGTATTCCTACCGTCCAAGTCCATAGGAATGCGCCAATCAAAACCATAACAATAGCAGACAAAAAAAATCCCACGGCACATAATAATGAATAGTTAACGACGAAAACTAGGTGAATCTTTGTGCAATAGTAGTGTCTTTTAAAAGAAATATGATCATTTTCAATTTCACAATGCTTCCCACAGATGTTGTATGAATGGACTGGCAGTTATGTTGACAAATTAGTGTAATCTAAAAGAGATTTTGTGCTGCTAATACAATTTACGCGCGTGTTTGTGCGTGTGCTGTCAAATTACATGGCAGTTGTGAGTTGAGTGGCATCATTGAAGAAGAGAGTCGTGAAATTGATAGCACGCTTTCCATTGGCTACCATAGTACCACCGTACTATTATAATAACTATAAAAAAATTACACAACGCCCTCTAGTCCCAAAGTATGCAAAGCTATGGGAACTAGATTGATGATAGAATACTTAAATACTTATTTTTGTAAATACATAGTAACACCCCGATATAGAACATACATCTATGTTTGCCACACACAAATGCTAGTTCACAGTGGAGATCGAACCAACGACCCACACCGCGGAAGGCTGAGCTATTACCGACTTAGCTGTGATGCCTGATTATGGCCGTGATATACCATTTTGTTAATGTATGTGTAAATCTTACATTTTACTTTTAGTTCATAGCTTACAGCGTTCACGTCACAATCAACGTGAACGCTGCAAGCTCTGAACTAAAAATAAAATCTCAATCAAATCTTCTACAAATTTTCCACTGCACTCTAGATTCTGATACCCAAACAATCTGAGAGGATTATCTTCTATATAAAAAAACTGGACAACGAGTCGTATTGCTGCCAGGTTTTTTAAGCGTTGAAACTGGTTTAGATTTAGTTCGGATTTAGTTCGTTTAGATTCTTTTGATGTTATTGGCGGTATTTTGGCTTTGACTTGAATCAAACTGTGAGCGTATGATTGTTTTTCAATGGAAAAATATTTTAAGAACCAAAAATAGTGGTTATAACCTCAAATTAAATGAAATGCAGAACCATCAATCAAAATAATTGGCTAAACTAAACAGCAGGTTCATGTATGAAACTGTGGCCTAACACATATTCAACGGACAATAGTGAACGGAACCTGAAAATCCAAGAACACACGTTCAATGCAACCAGTGTCAGGTCAGTTCCACAGTGTTACACAACTCGGGGGTCTACTACGTAAAACTGTAACCAACATACATTAGCATTTTGAGTACCTAATACTACGTGGTAACGCAGCAGCATTGGTTTGCGCATGTATAGTAGTCACCACGGATCTTTGTCCCTCTGCCTCCGTATGCCAATCTTTTGCTGTCAAGTTATATTTCACTGCCCAGTGTAATTTCTTCAGGTCACGTGGTACAGTTTTGTACCATGTGATCATTCTTTTTAGACACTTGACAGCAAAATATGCGCGAAAACACATCAAATGACGTTATAATGTCACTATTTAGACACAGAATGACTATGAGTTAGTATGAACTGACCATAATTTAAAACTTTGCAGTTCAACTTTGCAGTTCAACTTTGATTGGCATACTCCTGCTGAAGTATCTGCACAGAAACTATTTTTAGTCGATTTGGAGGTAAGCTAGTTTTCCCGCACAACCGTACATGCGCAATCGTTTGTTGCACCTAACTTCAGAGCGGTAAAGATCTGTTAAAAGAAAACTAAAGGGCTAATCCGCTAAATGGGTAAAGAATTTTTTTAAAATGCACCCGTTAGGACGGGTGCAATTAAAGAATAAACCTGGTACTGGATTACTGGAGCAAAGATGTACAATGGTACATCTTTGCGCATAGTTTTACGGAATATACCATCAAGAGTATACTTACAAAATGATAGAAGATACCTATTAACACTGCGTGTTAATGATAGCACAAATATGGATCTTTGCGATGCCACTGCGCATTGCAACTCAAAATGCTAACAGCGAACCTTCGGTTATGCAGAGTAGACCTCCAGATCATCTTGACATTCCGTTTTGTTCATCAAACAATTGGAAGTCCGTGTGAAATCCCACGGGCTGATAGAGATACCCACCGAGCCAGCTAAACACTGCTCTCAGATAACAAGGGATTAGTGAATCTGACTGGAAGTTTATTAGTTTTAGATATTCATCTATAGCATGTGTATATTCATTAACCTTTAATGCCTTTTTTCACTCGTGACGTAGCTTTCTTAGTTAATTTTCACCGATTATCTAAGTTAAGCGACGTTCTGCGCGGTCACTGTTTGGATGGGTGACCGCTAGTGGCATTTACATCTGGTAAAAACTCCACCACCAGAAATTGGCCACTACCTCATACGAACGAGCGAAGTGCCTTTTTCATCTAGTAATGTTCTTAGTGAAAGAGTTCGTCTTTGGAAGTACTTACCATCTTAATTATTTCTCTCACCAATCAGTAATAGTAATAGTTTATTTACCAAAACACTAGTTAGAAATAAAACATAGGTAGCAACAAAGGTAGGTACAAATAAATCTTACTTAGGTTTACCGGCGAAGGCCAAACTAAGCGTTGAGCTTGTATTTTGGACTTCTAGAGTACAATTACCAAGTGTGAAGTTCCTGACAAGAGAACAAGAGGAGAAAGTGCACGTTGCTTGCTTTAACAATACAATTATAGATTTTTTAAATAAATAATGGCTCGGGTAACTTAATTCCGATTTGAAGAGGAAGAAAATTGTACGTTAGCTTCATCATAAATTATGCACCTAAGAATTTAAGTGTAGGTTTGTAGGTATAGTCAGTAGTGATAAAATTACAGAGCCTGATAAGAAATCACAGGTCCACAAAAACCAAGACCAGGCAGCCCCACGACTACTTGGCTTGGAACAGTTCAAAAGGACCTCAAGACAATGTTCTTGGAACCAGAGATAAACAAACGTACTGTGTGGCGCATCAGAACAAGGATTCTGATGAAGAAGTCTGATGGATGTGGCAAGATGTGTAGCACTGTACAATATTATCGATTCAATTCTATCGAGTGCCGCAAAAAGTAATAATTACCCAATAAAATGTAACTAAACCTCTCATTACCTCCCCATTAACATTAGTATCATCGTTATTATGAGTTCGGTATCCTTATGGGTCAATTCGACTTTAATTTAATTATTTTGCTTGATGGAATTATACAGTATAATAATTTTTGTTATTTTGATGCTTGTAGGTATTTATTGCCTAGCCAGTACAACAACAGCAGATGGACAAGGACAAAACAAACTGCAGGGGTATGCCAATTAAAGTTGAACTGCAAAGTTGAACTGCAAAGTTTTAAATCATGGTCAGTTCATACTAACTCATAGTTATTCTGTGACTAAATAGCGACATTATGACGTCATTTGATGTGTTTTCGCGCATATTTTGCTGTCAAGTGTCTAAAAAGAATGATCACGTGGTACAAAATTTGTATGCAAAAGATTGGCATACGGGGGCAGATGGACAAGGACAAAACAAACAGGATTTTTTTAGGTATTTAGAAATAGTAGGTTTTTGTTTTATTAGTAGGTAGGTTTCTTATTTTTTGTCGTAACTACTGCAGGTTCAAGATAAAAAATAAGCAACTTAGTCTTAAAACATATTCCTGAGCCCTTACTAGGTTACCCTGTGACTTTATTGCGTTTTACATTTATTTTCACATGTCAATATTTTTCCGTGGGAATTGAACCTACACCTCTTGCATCTCAACTGATTAGTCGCCCACTATGCCAGAGATTAAAAACAAAAAGCACTTGGTACATCAATTACATCCTATATATTAACCAACTACGCCCATCTACTTATTATTTCAAATGGGAAACTTGAGTATCGATGTAGATTTACGGTCTTTTACAAAAACCAATCAGAGTGGGCGTGACGAACAATAATTATTTCTTAACACCATCCTCAGAAGCCGCTACCGAAGTTCAATCTATGAATATGCCATAGACAAAATAGTCTAGCTGTGACATTATTTTAATTATCTCCTATTATTTTTTCGTTGCCTCTACAGCAGAATATAAAAAGCAGCTATCAAAGCATACGTGAAATGCTAATTCCCTCCAGCTAAGTCCTATGAAATAAGTACATAAAAAGGTATATTAAAATTAATTTAGAAGTCAATAATGAAGTAAATTGAAATTGGAGTCGGTTTCTCAAGTTTTTAAAATAATTATAAATAAGTAATATTCAAAAGTAAGGCAAACATTATACTGTTGCATAAAATTACTGCAGACAGACCAGTCGCGTTTATTATTATATGCGTATTTCCGCGGGTAAAAAAAAATATATTTTGTGTAGTGAACTAGCTGATCTCATCGTACTCTACAATATTACTACTTCCTTTTATTTAATGGTTCTGATTGAGACGGTTAGTTACATGCTTAATTAGAACTAGGTTAGCGTACTGGTACTGGTTAGACTTCGCTTTTCTAAAAAACGGTGACCGTTTTATGACTGTAATGTTACAGACGTCGCTTTCAACTTCTTGACACTAAAAATAGAGACCCCAATCCTATTGTTTAGATATTAAGCTTTTGATGAGAGCAGAGCAGTGACAGTTTAATCACTGTTACAAAAATGTCAACCTTAGCGCTAGAACCAGAGATAAAAATCCAATATACGGGTTTTTTTTATAATTGATGATTCAAGCAAATGAGCTATCAGTGTTAAGCGGTAACCTCTGTGTATAACTATGCATTACCTCACTTAACGTCCGCTGAGGAAGTGCCTTGTGAGGCATCGCAATACGACCCACTGTGAGATGTAAAGATGTCAAGTGTCATGTGTGGGATTCCGGAAAACTTATCAATATATAACCAATTCTTATACAATTTCCATTCTGACAATGATGCTACGCGTCCACAGGATCAAAATCGGAGCATACAGAGCGTACGTGTCAGTGTCTAACGCAGATATTATGCCGATCCAGCAGGGGTATGCCAATCAAAGTTGAACTGCAAAGTTTTAAATCATGGTCAGTTCATACCAACTCATAGTTATTCTGTGACTAAATAGTGACATTATGACGTCATTTGATGTGTTTTCGCGCATATTTTGCTGTCAAGTGTCTAAAAAGAATGAATGAAGAAGAAGAAAGACCTGAAGAAATTACACTGGGCAGTGAAATATAAGTTGACAGCAAAAGATTGGCATACGGGGGCTGTGCACGCAGTACCATTAGAAATCAATACAAAGCCAAAGCCACAAATCCTTTCACTCCGTACGCTCCGATTCCGACGCAATGGACGCGTAGCTTTAAGCCTCCTCTATGTTTTGTAATGTCTATGAATGTTAAAATAAATAACATATAACAAGTCATAATCATAACTCTCAACTCAACTGGCTAATTTTATGGACTTAGGTAAGCTTAACTTTAACACTTTCGAGTTCTAACGTCAAATCTAGTCAAGAAGAATGATAACTTCCTTCCTTTAGAAAGTGTTAAGTTAAAAGTAGGTTTCGTATGTTTTATGATTAATAATGTTCTAGCTTTTAACGAGGGTATTGTCAGCATCTCTTTAGCACTCATTTTTGAACGTTAAAGTTTTATCAAAATCGGTTCAGCTGCTATCGTGTTTTCACAAACATTTAATGAAAGAAACATCTCTGATCTAGAAAACCAATGGATACGCCCTACCAACAAAAAAAGCGTGTATACTACGGAACAACGGCGTGTATGACAGCAGATCTACCACAAACTCGGAACAAAACATGGCAGCGCTGGTTACGCAAACATAAAATCATGACGTCACAAAAAATTCGAACGGACAAAATATTGTCTGTCTCTTTCAACACATTCGTTATTTCTTTGGTTAAACAGAAACAAAACAATATTTGACGGCTTATGACTGTGTCGATTTAATTTGTGTAGTAGAATTGGGCCCCTCCATGTTTATGTTTCCTACCTCTATGAGAAACATTAATAACTAATACATCATCATCAACCTATATCAGTCTACTGCTGGACGTAGGTATCTCCAGAGGTAAAAACGCGTCTTTGACTCATCATGTATGTTTGCCAGTTACATTCGTAAACCATCACCTAACGTTTTAATAATTAATTACAACATAGTTACATATTGTAATGTACTATCGGCAAAATTTCCGCCTTACCACTTTTGAAACTGTTTCGCTTGCAAGCAGTTAGCTACCTGACCTCGCCTTTTTCTTTTGTCTTCTTATTTTGACCAACCAGAGACCTAAACATCTATTTATTTTTATGACGGCCTATTGTTATCACAACTTTTACACTAAAATAACTTGCTTCTATTGGTATTCAAAAATTAACGGCTAATCGGTTTACAGGAAATGCACCCTTAAGGTGGTAAGGTAGAACTTTTGCTGATGGTACTTAGAACTAGAGTACGTTAAAATAAAAAAACCAAGCACAAAATGACATACATTATCATAAACTCATCTTAAAAGAGGCGTCCGTCTATCTCACAGTGCCGTTGACATCGCCCGCTGTCGTTGTCACTTTGACAGCTGGCGTGACAGCCGGTTTGACAGCCACGTGATGCGGAGATACCGGCTTAGCACCGTTCGATTGTGAGCCGTTGCCCTTCGACGCTTCTTAATTGCAGTACTTTGGTTGAGATGTCATGTCAAAGGATTATGTAAATAAAGTATCTACATGAAAATGATAAAAATCGTACCTATACTTACCGGGGGACCTCTCCCGAAAACTTTGAGAAGGTTAAAGTACACATAGAGTACTTTTGGATAGAGCACATGTAGGTATAACTTTTCCTATGAAACAATAAGTGTTACCGCAAAAAAGAATCAGCTATTCCATACATTTTATGCCAAGTTTATTGCATCTTGTATGGAACTTCTGATTTTTTTGACGCTAACGCAATAGGAAAAGCTTATTATATTAATGGGTGCTTATTAAGCCCCCCGAAGTTTTGGAAACGGTATCATTACACTCTGTATGTAGGTACCTGGCAAGTTACCTACATGATAAGAGTAAGGCTTTGTGAAATGTAAAATGGTGCTAAACCACATTTTTCTAAAATGAGAAAAGCTTTAACTATTACATATTGAAAACTGACTTGACATTTTTAAACATTTTTTATGTATGTAGACTATTTCTTTTGTAACTTCTGCGTATGTAGATCTTTGTATCTTTATACTTATTTCAATGATAGAACTAGTTATAAGAACAGGTTGTGCCGACCCTTCTCAGTGGGATAAGGGCAGCAAAAAGAAAAAGAATAATATAACTGCTTATAACATCTTGCTGGTGTATTTACGTCGAATTTTAAAAACTCGATTTTAACCGACTTACGTCGCTGATTGTACTTAGTTCGTTTCATATTCAAAGTTCCAAATTGCTTAATTTTACATAAATATCTTGTCTATTGTTATTCGACCTGCTGTTGTGATTCCATTGTTATAACGTGTCAGATTAATTTATTTCAAGGAAACAGTAAATATTTTGGCACAATAAGCGATTCTAAACGTACGAGCAATTGGAAACATTATCGAAGTCAATGTGTTCGGTTTCAAAACCGAAATTGCTTGTCATTAGCAAGGCTGAAATGTCATAGAACAATGCTTATAGCATTCGATCGGTTGTCGCAGCGGTCGAAGGCCGTACGTGATCGCATTTCCTACGATATTAACTAAGAGGAAAAGTACTACAAGGCACGCCTCTATAAACATGAACCATAGACTATGTATGAACCAATAAAAACATACCCAAGCGTAAACTGACAGTCTTCAAAATGGCTTATAAGTTTTAGTTGACAGTGTACGCTTATAAATAGAAATAAGGCTGTCATGCTGCAAGTCACAACTTGTCGCATATTAAAATGTTCATTCTATATAGATTGGCGTATTTCAAGAAACGACATCAAAGCATGTAACAATTTATTACTCCACGCATAAGATTCTGAAAAGACACGCAACAGCAAACATAATGCACTCATAAATGTCTCGATATTATTAAAATGTTTCGGCAGAACAATTCCAATTTGATTTCAATTCGATTCGAATATAATTCAAAATCAATGTGGCCTACAATACAATAGTTCTATACTTGCAACTAAATTAATTCAGATGCCCAAATACAAAGAACGATCGTTTATCTCGTGACAATACAAAATAAACTTTTGTTCAAGATGTGGATGATATTGACCTTTCTGTCAACAAAGGTGTAAGTTCACAGTCACTGACGGCTCTCAAAGAAATTCTCGCAGATTTTTATTAGCGCGATAACGTCATTGTCGTTTCTTACTTCTATAAAGATTATAAAAAGTCCAAGTTGTTACGTGAAATATCTTTTTTACTACCTTTATGTAGTTTTTTCGTAGTTTGACAGTTATTTTATACATAATTTTTATGTTTTTTTTTAATAAACAACCTATAACTTTATCTTTATTATTTTCCTGTCTATTTTTTATGTACAATTGTACATACCTACAAACTGCACTGTAAAATTTCACCGCATATATGTGGCTTAGACCCTTTCTGTATAAACTAAACTAAACTAAAACGCTTCAAACCAGCCGACCATTGACTAGATTCCAACCACTAAGGAGTGGTCATTACAGTACATCGATACTGTTTATAGTCGCCGTGAATAGTTACGAGTCTAAAATAATCGTGCTTCAAAGTAGCCACCTTATTCATAAGCGCTTATTAAGCTCGTGTTATATAATAGACGTTTTAGTAACAAATGAAAGAAGCCCAATCTGATACCCTATTTATAAAATTACTAAAATCTTTCCTTTTAAAAAAATGTTATTATGAATTAAATGACTATATGAATGACAAAATGTGCGAATATAATAATACTGAATTAACACAAGAAATTGACTAAATGAAAAATTGACGTGAATAAAACCTCGGTCTGCCTACTTTCCTGTTGCAATACCCCTGAACAGGGTTCATGTGAGATACCTACCTACAATGTAACAACTACAATACCATGTGAAAGCAATAAATGTATTGAGTATTGAGTATTGAGTAACTTGATTCTTTTAGATGGTAGAATTCAAAATAGAATGTTATGTATAATGGATTCTATAAACGTTTGATAGCTATGAGACTGTTATTATAAAACGCTAAAGCTCAGCTTTAAGTTTGCTCAAGTCCAAAAACTTACACAGTGCACGTCCACAGTAAACATGGTCAGTTAGGTAATGCATCGGTATAAGCAGAAATTACAACGCAACGTCAAGTGTCAAAGTCAAAAATATTTTTTCTTATAAAATCACAAGGATCAGTTAAGATCCTCCAATTAGGCATTTTCTTAACTACTTAAAATCAGGTGGGCTATCGGTTTGTTCCATCATAATTAATATAGCTTGTATAGTGATATTTTAAACAACTTATAAACAAGTAATTAAATTAAAAATTTAAAAAACCCCCGAATCTTGGACCGATTTTCTTCAAACATAGCTAAGAACACTCCCGAATAATTCACCTTTCAAAAAAAACAAAATCAAAATCGGTTCATCTGTTCGGGAGCTACGTTGCATCAGACAGACACACACACAAGTCAAACATATAACACCCCGTCGTTTTTGTCGGGGGTTAAAAAACACTATGCTTGTATCTTACTTACGAGGTTATATGAGTCTAGTGTAAGTTCCACTATGTATTTAAAAAGTGAATCCATTCATCAAGCTTAAATATAGCCAAAACAATAACTATATATAAATACTTAAGAAAATAGCATTTTTAACAAAAAAAAAATATATTAAAATGAACTCTGAATTCTAAATGCTAGAGATAGAAAACAGAGTTCAAATCACCGATTGCAGGCAGGGTGCCCAAAAGGCTGGTAACGTTACCTCTTTGTATGGCAATACTAATTCTCTGTCCAAGGTAAGCGCCAGCCCTTTGGTCAATTGTCACGTCCACCAACTATGAATAAAACGTTTAGTGTAAGTTTGACTCGTGCTGTAGTGTGTGTGAATGATTCAAGTGTACGTTTTGGTTCGACCAATCAGAGACGGCAGCACGTGTCGATGGCGCGGGGGTCAAAGGTGAACTCGCGCCTTGGGTGTGCATGCGCACTGCACAGTAGACTAGTAAACCCAGTAGTGCCACTTATTAATAAATAAATAAATAAATATTCATGGACATTTCACACGACGCCCTCTAGTCCCAAACTAAGCAAAGCTTGTAATATGGGAACTAGATGCTGATAGAATACTTGTATGCTTTTTTTTTAAATACATACTTATACTACATAGTAACACCCAGACATAGAACAAAGATCTATCTAACTAATATATACTTAAGACGAAGAATACTGTCAAACAACTTCTCGCTTGCACCTTTCAAACATTTGAAGATAAGTAGATATACCGTCACTGAATGTAATTATGCAAAATCGCAAAGCTTCACAATCTAGAATCATTTCGACACGAGCAAGTTTTCCGATCACAAAATCTGTACCAAAATAATTGATCACATTGGTGCAAATGTTCGGGTCAGCCCCCGTATTCCAATCTTTTGCTGTCAAGTTATATTTCACTGCCCAGTGTAATTTCTTCAGGTCACGTGGTACAATTTTGTACCACGTGATCATTCTTTTTCATCATTCTTTTTAGACACTTGACAGCAAAATATGCGCGAAAACACATCAAATGACATCATAATGTCACCATTTAGTCACAGAATAACTATGAGTTAGTATAAACTGATCATGATTTAAAACTTTGCAGTTCAACTGAGATTGGAATACCCCTGCAGAACACTTGTTTGGATCAGAATGATATTTTTTAAACAGTACCTACATGGAAATCAATCGAATTAGAAATGAAGCTAGATTTAGCAATAGAAATCATTTTATCTCATTTCATATTAAGTACGGTACTTGAAAACAATCCCAACTTCAAAATTATGGCAAGCTTCGCTACTGGTTCTCCTCACACTACTGTGCAACGAGTGTAGGGCACGCGTGGCTATTATTGACATGTTGTTAAAACTGTTTCGTACAAAGGTCATTCTGATGATTTTAGTGGCAGAGTTCGAGCAAATGACTTCCATCAATCAATGTGGCAGATTTACAATGGAATAAATTATTCAATGCGTTTTATGAATCTACGCTTTGACGGTTTGTGTGGTAATTGCAGTAGGGGAGCTAATTATGGAAAGATAGAACACAACTTACCTACACAATGAAGCTCGTATTGCTCGTGTTCCGGTTTGAAGGGTATGGGTGCCGGTGTGATTACAGGCACCTGAGACTCAACAAGTGATGGGCGCAGGCCACGTCTTCAGTGGACGTGCTCAGTGAGTCAACGCATCTACGCAGTAGTTACCACTTAATATTTACTTGTATAAAAAAAAACTTTATACTGTGTTCTTTTTTCTTCAAACCATGACACCACTACGAATAATGTAGGAATGAAAGAACTTAAAACATAGAATACCTATAGGTATCTGAAAAACAGTAAGTGAGGCTTCTGACTTACAGAGGAACCGTAGAATTTAAAAAGAAATTATTTAAACTGTAAATTGAGAGATCCTATATTTTTATCCATAGTTAAAAAAAATTCGTTAAACCAAGAGTCTAATCCTTATCTCTTTTACATAAAGTCCAGGATCCCGTACTTCCTCCATACATCAAGGTAATCTAACCACGTCAATGAGTACGTGTTTCGCGACATAGACACCGTTATCTGCGACGTGACAACACTTCAGTGTTTAATTCAATCAGACGCATAGATTCCGGCATACTTATACTAAGTCCGGCTAAAGGGGCCTATTAGACCCGTTTTATCTTGTATTACGTTAACAGTAAGAAAGTCGGATTGAGAAATCCTTCGTTTTGTAATGTTTCAGTACCTATGTTAATTTGTTAGTGTTTGTAAAACCTCTGTGAGGTCTAAAAATTCCTATTTTAAACGCACATGGCTATGATTTTCATTAAGCGAGTCTTACAAAAAATATTATTAGTAAAACAGTTAGGTACACATTTGTCAAAACTTTTTCTTTACATAAAATGTTGGTTGAAAGAAAACTTTTTAGAGAATTAAGCTTGCCCACCAAATGTGCTTACTTTTTAACCGACTTCAAAAAAGGAGGAGGTTCTCAATTCGGTTGTATGTTTTTTTTTTTTTTTTTTTTTTTTTTTTTTTTTTTTTTTTTAATGTTTGTTACCTCAGAACTCCGTCATTTATGAACTGATTTCAAAAATTCTTTTTATTTCTGAAAGGATATACTTCCAGATTGGTCCCATTTTATTTTCATCAAAATCGGTTCAGTAGTTTGGATTATAAATAGAAATAACTGAAAATATGCCTACTGTTGCGGCGCAGCGCCTACCATTTTACTGCTAGCAACGATGCAATATGCCAAGTTGTTGCGTAGCGCCTACCATTTTACTGCTAGCAACGATTGTGGTGCACAGTGCACACCTAAATTTTTACATTTTTCTAAATTTGTCAATAAACCCAGTTTGTACATTCAAATCGCATTTAATTGGAGAAAAGCAAAAACCCACCAATAGTTCCTCTAAAGAATCAAACCAACCACGTGCACGAAATTGCGTATTTTGCTTTCCTGTGACTTTTATGTGGTGTTTATAGTGACTAGAACAATCCCAATGAACTGTCATCATCATCATCATCATCATCTGATGATGAAGCTGGTAGTCGAATTGAAGTCGGTTTTTCCAGTTTTTTAACTTATAAATTATTAAAATATATATAGTGAATTTATTGCGTACAAAGAAAATAAAAAATCAGATTTTAAACAGCTTTAAATTCTTTAATAGCTCTATGTTCATAAATAGGGATGTTTTATAGGGACTGGCGCATTTTTTGACTATTTCTAAGTAAAAAATCTCTGGAATCATGTAGCTTGCATAAAAAACTTTTTATACTAGAACTATTTGCGTTTTCCGGCTATTCTTACCTAGCTAAGAACCCTAGGAACCCTAGCTTGTTTCAGGCCATGTCACTGGAGGGGCGCGTCCAATAATAAATCGGCGAGGCCTGACTTGAGAGATGAAGTGCCGCTTAACATACAATGAGTATTCACTCTGTCGCAAGCTTAGGATTAGGACCGCATTGTGGGTGACTCGGCTATTTGCACTATTTTAGTAACTAGCATCAAAAAGTCCTTTATTATTTTTTTTTATCTAGCCTAATCTTGTCTTGTGTTGTTGTTATCTTCGCTTTAATGTAAGGACTAAGTCTAATATGTAATTTCCGATGCAGCAGGGGTATTCCAATCTCAGTTGAATTGCAAAGTTTTAAATCATGGTCAGTTCATACTAACTCATAGTTATTCTGTGACTAAATAGTGACATTATGATGTCATCTAAAAAGAATGATCACGTGGTACAAAATTGTACCACATGACCTGAAGAAATTACACTGGGCAGTGAAATATAACTTGACAGCAAAAGATTGGAATACGGGGGCAGGTACAATAAAGAGTTTTCTATATATCTATCTTGTCCCACTGCTGGGCAAAGGCCTCCCCCAAACTCTTCCACTTATCCCCAGCGGTCTCTCATCCATTATATCATAAAATATCATAGTCTATTTAGCTATTATTAAATTCAGCTGCTTACTGCACTTACAGAGGTACAATACCTTTAAAACTGAAACACAATCTTAAAAACTCTTTGTGTTTTTATTACGCTAAGAAAATAAATAAATAGCCCCGTACAAAAACTCTGTGTGGGTTCGATTTCCACCTTTTTATTTTTATACACTTTTTTGGATATAAAAAATTATTCATACTGACTCATCATATAAAAAAACATTGAATAGTTTGAATAGTTTGAATTTAATTGAAATAATTGAATAGAAACAAAAACAGTGAAATAAATGAATATTCTCCAACGGAAACTATTATATTTCGTTAAACACATTTTATTCAAAATTATCTCAGTCATTTTGGCTATTAAATCGTAAATTAAACAAAAGAAAAAATGCTTGAATATTAATATTACATGCCCAAAAATGGACACAAATTAGAGGCTATGCAAGGCTATTTTTGTAATTACATCATAACCGTTTTGGACATCGTGTTGTTAGCCTTAGGTCATACCATCTCGTAAATATGACTTATCTATCTTCTTATTTTGAATGTATCGTGCAAGTGGGTAAGTAGTTCAAACGAAGCATAAGGTTGGACGATAACAAGTCTGGGTGTGTCTTTTGCACCAAATAATGCTTGTAATAATTGTGGGTGCAGTTGAGTGCAATGGAATAGTATATTTTCCTATAAAGTAGATTTAGATGGTACTTTTATCAATATGACGAATAACTAAAACATTTCAATCGCTTGTATTGATATTATATTGTGTAATTTAGTAGATTCGATTCTTGCAGTGACACAAGTGTTTGAATCATCTATAAGTACTATTTTTTCTGGATCTTAGGCCCATGGCCCATTTTCTTAGTCGCTACCTCGAATAATTCTTGCCTCGACTCGACCTCAAGATTGTTTGTGATGCTATTATGGTAGGCAGTAGGTTCCGACTGACGTCACAAGGAAGTCCTAGCGTGGAGATGAAATTTTTGGGTGACTTTTGGATGTTGATATTTTTAACTGTCTTTGTTAAATTATCAGTTTCTCTAGGTTTATTGACATGACCTATACCTACAATCCCGATCAAAAGTTATTCATGTGTTGTCATAAAAAAAGGCTTTATGCAACAAAGGGCCATTAGAAAAAAGTACAGTCGTAAAGTACAAGATAAACGCATAGCAGTATCGAACGAATTACACTGTCAAAACATCACCTTGAAAGTTGAAATAAAGAAAACATCACACAATCAGCGCTTCGACGTGGCTATAATGGTTCTATTGTTGCAGAAAACGATTCAGATGGTCGAGATAAATAGTGGCATGCGAAAAACTAAAATACCTTTGTATTTGCAGCATTATACAATCAATCACTAATCTAAGGCTTAAAATAAAAAAAATAAAAATATGTATGCAATCTAAGCTAGCTTTAGCCCGTGACTTTTCATTTTAATCGGATAAAAAGGCAATTCAGGTTGCCATTTTTAGTTTCATTTATATAAACGGGCAGAAATGTAATGAAACTCTGAATTTACACATTACTGATCTACACGTTGGTATCTTTTTTTCATGGCAGGTCGATTTATCTTTCGAGGATTCTAAAAGCAAATTGACCTTTCATAAAAACAATGCATTCTCAAAATGACCTATTGCAAAACAACCGTATACACATAACAAAAGGGTTAAGACGGTAACCCTTGCTTAGATAACTCACAAGTTAAATTATTTGACATAGCATAAAGGTAAATATCACTCATTAACGTATCACTCAGAAACAAATAGGACACCTTATAATAAGCTCCAACTAAGATAATGGATGACAGCTAAACAGCTGTTTAAAGTTTACTACGTTTTACGAACGGCGGTCAACTTTGAGCGATTTGTGTTTCCTAATTCTGATAGCATGTTAAATATTCAATAATTTATGAATAATAAATCATTATGAAATCAATTTTATTGTGTGGGTGTTTGCTTTTAGCATAATTTTATTATTTACTTTATTTTTACCTTGATGATGATTGTTATAATATCAGCAACTAATTTTTCTTACCTACCTAACAAGAACCACTTTTGTAGCGCGTTTAGCAATTACCATCTGAGGTGTAGGTTTGATTCCCGTGATGAGACTAACGTTGGATAATCTGTAGACTTTAAAAAAGTTCCCATTGTCGTAGTTTTGGATAAATACCCAGTTTCTGAAAATCGTTTTATCTTTGTAAGAGTAGACTAAAACTGACTTGGATTTAAAACTCTTTTGCTTTAAAATAACAGCGAAAGTTGAAGAACTTAGCGAAATAATCTACTAAGATAAATCAGTTAAAATACCTCTTCCAAGATCACGACTCTGGCCAGACGGAACCAATTAATCTGACATTCTTTAGATCGAAATTAAAAATAAAATATTACAATTATAATATAATTTGAATACCGAGTAGCCAAAATAAGTGTGCGATGGCATCTGAGGCCTCAGCGCGAATAACTGTGACAATCGTAAACGTATCGTAAGGATAGCGTATCCGAGATACACTGCGCGGTGACGCTACAATGTTTGGAAGTCGAGCTGGCGTTGACGCGCAATATGATTCGGATACGTTAGGTTTACGCATCGTTGTGACTATCAAATTTGTCCGTGCTTACCCCCCCTGATAGGTAAGTGGTTTTCGTAACGCCCCCTCAGGCGCGATGTTATCTGAACGCGTGCGCATCACAGCCATACAATCATGTGTTTCTGAACTGACCAAACAAATATAGGTAAGGCTTGTTCACACTGACAACTGGGGAATAAAAGTTCTCGAACATCGACCATGGAATGGAAGACGGAGACCCGATCCGATAGACCAACAAAATTGTTATTTCTGGAAATCTATGTGGGATGCCTATGTCGACTTCTACAAGTTGATTATGATGATAATGTTGACTACTGACAACAAACATAGATGTTTGTTCTATGTCTGGGTGTTACTATGTATTATAAGTATGTATTTACAAAAAAAAAAGTATATAAGTATTCTATTAGCCATCTAGTACCCATATCACAAGCTTTGCTTAGTTTGGGACTAGAGGGCGTTGTGTGTAAAGTCCATGAATATTTATTTATTTATTTACTGAGACAAAGTTTTCTATCTAAATCTATTTTCTGACAAGGGATTGTTTGTTTCTTTTAGATGGTGGCAAATATAGAAAAAAAAATTTTTTTTAAAGTAAACTGTGACAGTTGTAAAAAATCCATAGTAAGCAAAATGCTCTGAACGAAATAAACCATTATTTTAGAAATAGTTATCAACTTAGCATAGTCACGTAACTTATAAAGTGTCCAAGACAAAGCTAGCGTAATTTCCAATATGAATCCCACCTATGGAACATCTGTGAGATGAATGCAGAGATTATAAGCCAGTTTCATTATTCCTTCTAAGAAAGATAAAAAAACAAATGTATCGATAAAATTGATCGTCATGAGGACAGTTATTAACCTTAATCCCTTTAGCACATCGACCTTAGTGATCGAGTTCTCGATTCTTTGATTCGATATCTTACTCTGAACTTTATAGTAGGTAAGTCTGTAATAATTGGTCATTTCGACTATTTCTTACACATCAATATATCGCTAGTTAAATGCTAAACTACCACATTCCAAAATTTCACTTTTTTCAGTAGAGCCATTCAAAGTTTTCAAAAAGAGTTTTTTTAATTTATGAGCAAGTCTTTCTTTTAATATCTAGGTATTACATATCAACCGACGCGTAATTTTAATTAGAATTAAAGTGCATTTTTAGTTTTTCCGCAACTTTAACCCACAGTCCTTCAACTTCGGTAATTTGTCTATGTTTGACGAATGAAAAGTTCGAGATATGTAAAATTTTATGTCAGTTACTTTTGTGCGTGACGGTACGTTTTTGACAGAGCTTGAGTGACCTCTACCCATAATAATTTTTATGATCGAAATGATTCGCATTTTTGCGCAACGTCATGAGTCATAGGAAGAGATCAGATCATACGTTCCATCGCAATTCCAATCATGTTCAATGGCGATCCTGATCTCAGAGCGAAAGCAAGGCTACTGGGAGTGGTCAAGGGATAGAACCTTCACCTCGGACTTGCCTTGATGAGTCAGAACAATGATATTGATCCTAACGACACGATTGCAACACCCATTAATTACAATTGCTTCATAATTTCTATGGTGTGCGTTTTTGCGTCGTATGTCAGGAGCGTGATCTAGTTTCGATGCTGGAGAAAAAAGGTTTCGAGATAACCGCTTCACATCAGGAGGGCCATTAGGTAGTATTCTTTTTTAAACAAAATAAATTGACACCTTTTTTGGTCTTTGACCTTCTACCGACAGCTATGTACGGTTATCTGATCCGCGATTTTGAAATCAGCCTCCGCAATTCGGTCAGCGAATTCCTTTGGCGGCCTTGTCTATGACGAACACCTGATAACGATTGCTTTATTGTTATCTTCTCACTTTTACTTTCGCCATTTGTAAAAGAGTTTGGAGCTATCATGTTGTTGATAGATTTATTTTTTTCTCCGACACAACACTCAATACATTTATTGCTTTCACAAGGTAGTATAATTGTTACATACACAATATATTTATTAGTGTGCTAAAGCGTAGTTTTTTGTAAGTCTGTGTCTTTTTGAGTGGTAACCGAAATAGTAAGTGACTGTAATTTATCCAAAAATAGTATAATTAGTCATAAACGGCCATAATTACATTAGTATAGATGTTTATTGTTTAAAGAAGGATAGGTACCTATTATCGCAACATTTTTAATTACAATGTCTTTACACATTTAAGTTATTTTTATCAGAATAATACTAACATATCTTTCTGATACAATTGATATTTAAAATCTGCAATGAACTAGCAATCTATTATTTAAATGGTACCGGTTGAAACTCAGAGCTGTCATTTTCACTTCTTATAAAAAGTCATCGTTTGACGTGATATAATATTTATCATTCTTCTAAAGCCCTTAAAAGTAAACATATCCGTCAAAGAAGCAATACTTTATAAAACTTTAATATACGGCTCTATAAGGCTCTAGAAAAGTGGTCAAACCTAATACAAATAATATTGTAGGATGCCTTGCATGGTGTTGGATCGGCTTTCATGTTAAGATTTCATTTTCATATTTTTCTTTTTAAGTTGTCTAGCTATAATCACAACATTGTGGGATATGGAGTCATGATATCCTTAGCTTTCTTTTCACTATGATTTACGCTGCGCTTTTGATGAAATCTGTGGTGCAGCGGGCAACTGGTTGGCTGCGATGCGAGAGGTATGAGTTCAGTCCTCGTAAAACCTTTTTTTTATTTTAATGATATCATACATGTAATTATTATTTATACTGGCAAAATGGGGAAGTTTTCTGTATAATAAATAATAATCAAAAATACATATTTATCTGTGGTTCATGGTTGTAATACGATTGCCCCTATCATAACCAATTCAGGTTTTAGAAACCACATTATACATGTCATCTTTCAAAGACAAAATTTATGGGAGGGAGGTGTTTATTTCTAAATTATAGTAACTAATAATTACACAAATTTGCAAAATAAATTTCGCGAGCATCACCGTTATCTGCCCACTTTAGCCAGTAAAAGCTAACTAGGTACTATAAATTCAGAGCATTTTTTATCATCATAAAATTGTATATCTTTTGGTCAAAATGTACACGTGACTTGCACATGACAAAGAATGCAGTAATCATAGTCTGAATTATATTCATGACATCATGAATCAGTCATGAAGACGAGAACTTTCTAGATTTATGCGATAAAAATAATCTTATTAACTTGTGTAGGCTATACGAAATTACGAATCTTTTGTTTTGGTTTGTCAACTTTGGTACATTCATCTTTATATTGTTCATGTTTATTCCTCTTTTAGTCTCAAACACTCTCTTCTCATAATTAATAAGTGGCAACTGATTTATTTGTACAGTAAATTGCTTTGATTTAAACCAACTATCTTTGGATCAGTAATCGGTCATTTCTCCCACTATTACTAGTTAATTGGATTTTTTGGGAATTTCGCACCTTGAGCCTAATCCCTGCCCACACATAAATGAATTTATGATATTAATTTTTAATTATCTTGTCAATTATTTCAGATGCGTTAAGAAGGATATTGGTTATCACTTTGGATTTAATTACTAGTCAAAAACTTGTTATTATAACTTTTATAGCTAATGTAACACATCGTAAAATGATATTGAATGTTATTAAGAATTTTAATTATGGTCGTATACGTCTGCTTTATACGTCTTCGTAGAGTGAAAGCTTTGGGTTTTGAGAAGTAAAGACCTTTACGATAACGCCAGTAATATAGCAAGAAATTTAAAACATTGTAACCAAAAATCTAAAAGAAGCAGTTTGGCCGGTGTCACATAATATGAATCGCTTTTCCAATAAGTAACAATGTTGCAATGAAGCTTTCTCTGTGATTCTTTAACGAATATAAAATTTGACCATTAGTGAGCATATTAAAAACACTCGTTCGATTGCTTGCAGCAGTCGATTACAGCTGCTTCAAGCTGCAAACTACAATCTTCTATACGACTGCTCAAGCGGTTTCTTGTTTTGTAGAATATAGATTGTAGTTCTCTATGTCGCAGTCTGGAACAAACTGACTTCAGTGGTTTCAAGACTGCTTGTGTATGGACCCCTAGTAGAGTCTCCAAGCGGAACAGCAAAACAAACATAATATCTGGCTTCTCTCGATGCAGCAGTCTAAGTTTACAAAGAAAACCACTCTTTTATAAAATGAACGGTCGACAACTTTCAAGAATAATCACTTTATAAAATATCTTCATCTTCATAAACCGAGATTATTGCGCAATTCACTCTAACGTGGTATAATTTGAGTTTAATAGACATGACGCCAGATGTTTACTCCTAGCACCAGTTCTCAACGTTATCGAATCATCGTTAGCAGAGGGATCAAATAACCATAACGTAGACGTTGTTTACAGTCGTTTTAGTGTTTCTCTTTACAATGCGCCATGTGAACATTTGCAGTACAAAAACAGCAGTGAATATCGTACGTCTTTTCAGCGTGACATAATATCCTGGGGCTGCCTCTATCGTGTCATGCAATAGTTAATTGGTCTTTATTGGTTTTTTTTTTTAATAAAATTGTTGGACCAAGGTCTGCTATAAAATTATCCACGTTTATTATTTCCCACCAATTTTAAAGGTCTTCAACGCGATATTTGTTTTTAAGCCAGCGTGGTTTACGTCTCCCACTTTATTCACCCGATGATGAGTATTCTTGAACTATCTCTTCACTATCTCTTAATATTTATGAAGTGCTTGCCATAATGGCAATATAAGCACGTGCATCACACAAAGTTCGCCCTTATCTCTCCTAACGGTGTACGTCAAATTCCATATCATTATCTCTGTTCATACAAAACAGAGCATCCGTGATCATTGCTCCTATTAATCGTTGAAGAAGGCTGTTAACTTGGCGACCACCCGCGAACGGTTTTAGTCAAGTGTATCAAGTTCCCTGCCAAGGAAGAAAGAATAGTAAAAAGATGCGCAACCTTCACTTGTTTATTTGTCAGTATGCTATGAGTATCGGTGGAATTCAAACCTCGGTAAAAGATGTTCTGTGTCAAAGTCATACATTTTTTGATGAAATTAGTTATGTTGCTTTATAATATATTTTTAGTAAGGCTAAGCCAGAGAATGAATATGTGCAACAGCCATAAATGCTCTCTTAGGGCAGTCACTTTTCACTTCTATTCATAACTAGCTTCTGCTCGCGACTTCGCCCGCGTTCTGTTTGATCCTGTGGATTTTTCAGTTGCTGCGTGACGTGATTGAAACACAAACTTTGACATTTATAATATTAGTAGGAATGGTTGCATTTGCTAATATTGGTATTTGGTGCTAAGTTCATTGAAATAGAGTTCGTTTTAGATTGAAAGCAACTATCGAGTGATATGGCCTGTGCTTGTCAGGTTTCCTATTTATTTGTATATTTTTGATACAGTTTCGTGGGAAGCAGAACTGGTTACGTCGGAGGATGTTCGTGGAAAGAGTGATGTGAGATTCTATCTTTATATGTCCTTTTGATATTCGATTACAAGATGATAGGAATCTTATACGAGAATTCTCGTTTCTACCGTAGAGTGAAATGATTTTATCTTGTAAATTAAACACCTTTTGAAATATAGTGTTCTATGGTTTCACTATTGCTGTTTTAATCAATTTCTGTAAATAAAATTCCAAACAAGTACTTCTGGTTTGACTAAATAGAATTTGAATTCGAAATGATTGAAACTAACTAAAACTTAACAGCATTAAAGTGTTGTTAAGGCAGCATTAACAGCATTATAGATAGGGTGAAAAAATTACTCTCAAACATGGGCAATGAAAAAAATTAAATTCTCATTTTAAATTTATCATTTTTTATTTTACCAATTATTGTACCCACTTTAAACAAGTGACCGAGAAGAATAATTTGAAGGTTCTCATTTTTGGAAATAAATTTTACAGTCATTAGGTAGGTATATATAAAATATAAATAGGTACATAAGTTATTTATGCAAGCATTACTTGTATTTCATACAACCTACAACCTGACAATAGACCAGACAGGGCAGAGTTCAGAACGATTTGTAAACTGAACAGTATAATTAATCATCCACACATTTAATTATTCATTCATATTATAAGATTTTATTTATGACCTCCATCAAACAGTCATAATAATTTAATTTAGTACATCGTAAAATTTTCGCCTATTGCCATAGAATAGTGCAATAATGCAAAATTTATAAGCTCTAGTCATAGAACAAAGTAAACCGTTAGAACACTTAAAAGACAAACTACTGTGAGATACGATTTTTCAAAATGTTAATGTAAAATTGTAGCATATTTTGTATATATCAACAAGCGTGAATTGTACACACGGCTACAAGTCAGGTTATACACCCAATACAACCATAACTACGCTACATATAATTCAAAGAATCGTTGGAAAGGGAGCGCAATACACAAACACACTGTCGTCCTTCTCGCACAATTTGCAACATTCAACTTCTAATAGTTCTAAGTCCAAACAGTATAGACGGACGTGTTTTAGACTGTACTATAAGAGATTGCTGATTTTAAGTAAACTAGCTGTTTACAATAAGCTATGTAGTTTACATAACAGTGCTTCGATTTGATCGAGCTGTAAAATCAATCCGAGTATAGATAACACCATTGTGGTTACCCTACGACAGTTAGAAGTGAACTGCGGTACCGTTTTAGAGGTACCTATTCAATTTTACCGGATTGCATGTTGAGAAATAGACCAAGATTGGTATTGAGTTTTGCTATCATTCTGATAGAAGGTAGACAGAAGATTGCAAGGAGTCGGTTGTAGCATAAGGCTTATGTTCTTATCTGGGGACCGTTGATCTTAAAGGCTGTAGCAGGATAGATAGACCGCGAAAAAATAATGCATGGCCCAAATTCATTCTATCTGGAAAAAGGCAACCCTAAACGCATATTAAGGTAAAAACACCCATGGCATTTTCAAATCAAAGTTCTAAGTACAGTACAGCCCCCGTATGCCAATCTTTTGCTGTCAAGTTATATTTCACTGCCCAGTGTAATTTCTTCAGGTCACGTGGTACAATTTTGTACCACGTGATCATTCTTTTTAGACACTTGACAGCAAAATATGCGCGAAAACACATCAAATGACGTCATAATGTCACTATTTAGTCACAGAATAACTATGAGTTAGTATGAACTGACCATGATTTAAAACTTTGCAGTTCAACTTTGCAGTTCAACTTTGATTGGCATACCCCTGCAGTTCAAAGAACATTGAAACATAGGGCCGTTATTTACAACACAAATCATTTAACCGTCTTAGCGTAAAAAACTTGAATCGACGAAAATACTACCTCTTTCGTAGCAGTTACGTACAATCATCGTAGGATGCATAAATACACAAAGTAGATCAAAGTACTTTGTTACCATTTTCCCACAAAGATGTCACAGATTATTACAACGTGAAGGTCATTATACTACGAAATTAATTCTCACGCCACACGCATTAAGACGCTGATCTGTTGGAGATGAGACACGTATCAAAACCACATTATATCTACCACTAGCTTTACAAATGTCAACTCTATCGCCTTCGATATAAAGCTTAGCTGGTAGTATGAGTAAAGTTGTGATAGTGGAAGGTATCTCGATCGAGTCGAATCAGCTGTCTCTTCACACGGAGCTTTGAATCGCGAATGGACAGTGACGTCACTATGTTGTTTGATCGAGTAGAGTAGTTCCTAATCAAATGGTTTTACTTATAAATCTAATTAGATAATGTATAAATAAATATTTTGAATGTTTAATAACACATTTCAAAGCTATACAGCTTTTTTTACACAAATGTGTTTTCATTCAAAAAAAAAAATGTATTTATACATTTTTTATCTGCGTTTTAGGTACTTTTTCCGATACAAAATAGTACTAAAAATTCCACTACTGCATCATAAAAATCTACTTAAATAAGGAAACTTTTAGATATAGGTAATCCTGAGCATCACCAACCATTTTAAGATTTTTAACTTTTTGCAGAAAACTCCAAGGACTCACAGTTTAAACATAAAGGTTTTATTGCATTGCCCATCTTTAAGAACCCACCCATGATGACTGTTTCCATAAGTAAATAAATATTCAAAACATTATTTTAATATTATACTAAAATTGCGGTTTGTTTGTTTCTTAAATTAATAAGCAGTTTTATGGCCAGTTAAATTCATAACAACACAAGTTACAACTTAATTATGATTTTTATTAAGAAGTATTTTTTGTATGTTACAGGTATTTTTTTATGGACTATTGGTGATTGTTTGACCACTCATAGTGCCTTTACACACGTACCCGGCATCAGCTAACCGGTAACAGGGACGTGTGTGTGAGTCTTACAGCTTATGAATTACGATGAGAGCATAAGGTACTCTACCGGATATACGATCCATATTTTTGTTTTATTAAAGAAGCACTTTAATTACTTTGACACGGCAAGAGGAAGGTCACCAAAGTAGTTTTGGAAAACATCCCATAAAAATTCCCCCGTTTATCCAAACACCTTGGAGACATTTCAAATAATATATAGCACGTAATGGTTGCAATTACGGCAAAAACGCGGTATCATGACGAATACAGTGAAACAATGAAAGTAAGCTATTTTGATGAGGCCTTTTTTAAACATTGTTGCATTGAGTTTTTTCATACTTTTCTCGCTTAATTGGCCCGAATGTGAAGTGCCTTAATTTAAGAAGCGGCGAGTTCAAAGTGCTGTTTATTTATTGTGCGGGCACTGTAAGGCGGACTCACACGAGGAGAGGAGATGAATGTTTTACTGTAAAATGAATATATAACTGTAGTTGTTAGGTTAGTAATTAAAAGGGACATTAGATCCGTTCATTAAGTAAACATTCTAAAGCCATATTAAAAATCTTGTGACGTATTTTTTATACATTGAAGCTTGAGGAGTTAAACCAGTAGATTTATTTTAGGTAAATGTGCCTAGACGACCGTATCGTCACTTCTCATCAGGTAAGATTACGGTTAAACGTTTGCCTAGATTATATAAAAGAAAAACTACAATAAAAATATTATCGAAAAATACTTAAAGTCAATTTACGGCAGTGAAGACCACTATGGGGTATTGCCGCGTTGCTACCACGAAAGTTACTCTTACTTATTTAAAAATATATAAAAAATAGATGAAAAAAATACTACCAAATTCTCAAAATAGTAACAAGTATCATCATTGTAACCCGATCCCGATTGCGCGAACAAACGAGTTCAGTTACAAGCGCGCTCCAATGAACCGAACATCGCAGAATCCTGTTTCCCAGCCGCGCTGGCCGAAGTTAACAGATTAGAGCTGACGTATTCAACAGATAATTTAAATAGCCCGTTTGATGTTACACCAAGTAAGCAGATGTACAGTTAATCAGAATTGGTTTTGTCGGACGCGACTTTTTATCGCACTACGTCGTCGCATACCACAGTCTAATTTCTATAACTCAAAATTTGTAGTATGCAACGTTTTATTACGAAATTGCCGGTATCTTTTTGATCATCCACTTAGAATCTGTATCTGGTATGGAAAAAATATAAACAGACGTGATTAAATACAGACTGATTTTTTTATAAATACTTCACTTGCAAATACATTACCTAAATTAAAAGTCGCAGCCGATTATTTCTAGATTAAACGGTTTTGTATCAACGAACTTTCACTGCAATCCGATGACTGAAATTTTGTCGAAAGGTCAATTTATTCAAGAGATAGTATTGAACGGTATTTGGATGCCTTAAATTAATTAGGTATGTACCGAAATGGGACGAAAGTAAGTGCACAGCCGTGTATTTATTTTGATAAGAATAAGCTAATTGAAAACAGGAATGTTATTTTGACATCTGCAAATTAACATCGAAAACTGTAGGTACAGTCAGAAACATCAAGCTTAGCATTAGATAGAAAACTACTATTTTTATAAAAGAAAAATCAGAAGGAAACTAATAACTCGTTCTTTACTTTTGTTTCACGGACAAGGTGACAGAAACAGGTTTTTTCTTTTCATCGGTAGGTATAGGAAAGAACATAAAAGCTGAATTTCTGGTATGAAAAGTTGATGATTTTCAGTTATAAAACATATTTTGAAACAATCTATATATGCCTAATACTTAAATTACATAGTACATCACCTCTGCCCAGCCTACTTACCTACCTAGCTAGTAGTAATTGTGTAGGTGCTTATTGTTTTCTTTTTTTTCTGCTTGTTCTGTGCTGTACCTGTGTTGTGATTGTGTTTCAAATAAATATATCTCTATCTCTATCTATCTACATACCTTTTAATCTTGCCTGTACAGCTTCCACATTGCATACATCTCCGTTATTCAAGTTGGTAGCCAAATATTTTCGTATCGGAAATAATCGACACCTTGTTAAAATAAAATCCAGCTTGTTATTTTAATCGAAATTTTGATCAAAATTTTCATGAATGCAATGTCAATGCAATCACGTGTTCCATCATTATAGTGAATTTGAGTATGCGTGTATATACGGTGCAAGGTCTGAGAGCATCCATTGTTTTAGAATTATACACTTGCGAGCGGAAAATCGAGCATGAACTATTAAATAACTTTTCGAGCAAGAACGATTTACGTATATAAAAGTTTTTCAAAAAGATTTTAACTCTAAGGAAATAGGTTACATTTTTCTACAAAAACACTAGCTATACTTTTTTCATTGAATGTAGAGAGACTTTTCATAAAACCCAGGTGTTTATTAACAATTAATTTTCATAACAGTAGATATATAATCTCGTTTTTAGTTAGTTAAGTCCTGTTCGAAGATCCTGTTCAGTTGTCCTGCAGTGTAAAGCCAGTTTCACCACTCTTGCGCCACTAATATCTCATTCACGCATGCACCATTCTATATCTTTTGAATCAGTTTCGATCACGCTTGATCTCTGTGACCCCTGATTTCGGCTACTGTAGACACGATTTTAATACCATCAACGTAATCTAAGCTTTCCGTAGATTTAATAAAGGTGAAAATTGCTTGTGATGGTACAAGTAGCGGGGTCGTTTGAACCGTCATGTTAACAAACATAGATTAGTATGTTAAACAGCAACGTGTAGTGATTGATTCGCTAGACATCGATATCTACTATATACACTTCTGAATTTTTGAATACGAATTATTTATCTTTCATTGATTATTTTTATTCAAAACAAAAGTAGATCTTTAATAGAACAATAAGTATATACGCAAATTATATTACACTTATTTAACGTCAAGACTCAGATTAAATCTTACTCACTCTGTAATGTAATGTGTCAAAAGTTGAAACACTTAGGGCCTGTTTCACCATCTCTAGGTAACGCTATCCGTCAAATAAAATTGTACCTACCTTTGTGTTTCACAAGTAAAGACGGAGGTATTTATAACTGACGAACAGCGTTAGTCAGAGACGATGAAACAGGCCCTTAAGCAGATTCAAATCTATTGATGATGTATCTACTTCGTTGTTAGTGGCCAACTTTGGTGACGCAGTTTTTAGGCTACCTTAAGGCCACCACTGTGGCATCCAAAACACGAAAGTGCTCAGATGTATGGTGTCTTCTTAATACAAGTTTTTGTAGGTGATAACATTTTTCTAAACTATGAAATTGAGCCGTCGAAAGCAAACTTTTTTAACTAACTTTTTGTAGAAAGTGATCAGTATCCTAAGCACTTATTTATCTATATACTACAATTAGGCTATGTAGGTAATCAAAATTATGAACGATATCTATTTTACTATGCTGCTTCAATCAATATTTTGCAATAACCACAGCAAGGCAGCCATTAAGCAAATGAATGAAATGGAGCAACATCCTACCGGAAACTAGACTTGTTCGTAGTAATAACGGAGATGTGTTCGACTTATATTTAAATAAGTATACCTATTGAAATTATTGACTATATTTTGCTGAATAACTATATAAAAATACTTTAGTAAACTGCATTTTTAACAAAAAAAAAATTATTAAAATGAACTCTGAATTCTGAATGCTAGAGATAAAAAACAGAGTTCAAATCACCGACTGCAGGCAGGGTGCCCAAAAGGCTGGCAACGCTACCTCTTTGTATGGCAATACTAATTCTCTGCCCAAGGTAAGCGCCAGCCCTTAATATTGCTGAATTAATATTTTTTTAACAAGGTCAACCAAGACATAAATCTATTTTAGGTAAATATTATTTATGAGAACTTATATCATATTTTCACGGTATAAAAAGTAATACAGTAAAAAATGGAACACTTTGCCGTCTGTATTTCTAAACACATACAAATAAAATGTTTCCAAGAGGAGGGTGAATAGGTTTCTTCTAGGCAAATGTGCAACATCGTCGACCGCATCGTCACTGAGACTGCGGTCAAACGTATAAAAAATAACAATATATAAAAAAATTACAATTGATTCACAATAATCTCTGAAGAAAAGATATAAACGCGCCTGCCACGCTTGTGCTTATTTTATACAAAAAAGCGATACTTTTTTCTAAAACTCATGTTTAAATTACATGATGCCTACTTACGTAATAGGTACAGTCAACGCCAAAATAGATCAATTTTTCAAAATTTTAAAATTAGCCTTTAATCATATTTTTTTCTATATAAAACTTTTACAATAGACTTTTAACTTCATAATCTTAATTAGAAAAATAAAATGGATAGTTCATAGTTTTCAGTCATTAAATATTTGAAACATTGTCTCATCGTCATTTACTAATGATTCTGACTGTACATAATGGAGGAGAAAAACATGATGATGATGAATGAGTATTCTATACAAGTGACTGTTAATGAACTCATTTCAATCTCAATTCACTGGCATACTAATTTGATACCTGCATGCTTTGCGGGTTTTCAGGAAACTTTCCACAAGGCACGGAACCCTAAAGATGAAAGGAAATAAGTCGTAAAGAGTAAGAACGACATTAATGGACTATCGCACTTAGTGGGCTGCTAAGGTCAGCATAATAATGGCAATATTAATATACCTATTTTATTTGACTGTTTGAACGCGTCGCACACTTTTTTTTTATTTAGAAAAAGATCGCAGTAATTCGAAACAAAATATAACTAAAGAAGAAGTGAAAATGAAACAGCTAGTTTAGTCCAATACAAAAACTACCATGAAAGAAATGTTACGCAAAAATATGCAACGATTATTCTAATCCTACTAAAATATTATAAATGTCTAAAGTTTTAAAAGTTTAGATGTCTGAACATTTCAATTGTGTTTCAATCTCGCTGAAACTACCGGTCCGATGTAGATGAAACTTGGAATACATTATTGTATCATTGAAAACATATAATTTACTTGAAATACATATTAATTCATAATACGTATTATACTAAAAACACTTGGAATATATAGTTTGTAACCTGGATTAACATATAGACTACTTTTGTTCCCAAAAAGTTAACAGGACAAACGAGACGCGCACAAAGTCGCGGGCGGAAGCTACTCTATAAAACACTAACGCACGTGCAAACAAAAACACCTGATTACATATTTAGTTAAAATCATTGTTTAATCATAAATACATGATTATTATTATTTATTGAGAGCACCAGTTGACAGGACTCTTAAAAGATTTTGCACCAAACCACAGATAAACGATTAGTATAAACCAAACCGTAATTTATAAAGTTGAAAAGGGACAAAACATGTTTAAATGCATTAGCACCGCGGGCTTCCAGTGATGTCTTTATTACGAATCTACTTTTTGTTGCCAAAGGAATAAATCCCTTTCATGGAAAGCAATTTGATGTTAATGAACGAGTGAATGATGTTCGTATCAAGTTTTTCTGTGGAAGATTTACTTCAGAGATGAAGTTAGTAGTACTGCCCCCGTATTCCAATCTTTTGCTGTCAAGTTATATTTCACTGCCCAGTGTAATTTCTTCAGGTCGCGTGGTACAATTTTGTACCACGTGATCATTCTTTTTAGACACTTGACAGCAAAATATGCGCGAAAACAAATTAAATGACATCATAATATCACTATTTAGTCACAGAATAACTATGAGTTAGTATGAACTGACCATGATTTAAAACTTTGCAGTTCAACTGAGATTGGAATACCTCTGCTGCTAAAGATTTGTGACTTTCTCTTAACACTTGGCTCAGAATATATATTAAATATAATATAAAATGTTAAATACTACCTATTATGTTACCTGTATTAAACATTTTTGTTATACATTGTTTTTTTACACAGATACAGATACAGATTAATTAATCTGCAGTATAGTCTGAAGAACAGATAGGCAGATGGAATAAAATTGTACTTAATGAAGATTGGTATTCTACAGAGTAAGCAATGTACTAATTAACGAGTAGAAGTACCTACTGCATGAAACATACAATTTTAAATCTAAATTTTTTATTCAGCTTACAAAATATAACATTAAGGGCGGCTTGCACCAGAATCGCTAAACGCGTTTAACTCTTAAATAGTATTTAGCGAGTTGTCAAGTCATACAAATACGTCAGATTTAAATCGATATAGCTGTTAAATACGTTTAGTGATTCTGGTGCAAGACGCCCTAAAAGTCATTAAATAAAAGGCTTGATTTTTTGAAATAGGTATTGTCAGTAGTGACATAAGGTGGTTTCCTACTAGGTAAGCATACGAAAGTCAAGAACGTAGGTACGTTGAACTTTATAGTAAGTTTACCGAATTCATGTTCCATCATTTCTGTAAAACAATATCGTGTATTCCTATGAGTACTTCATCATATATAAATCATTAATGGATAAACATTATTCATGCGCATAATAAAGGCACAGAATCGTGATCGGACCTCTTGCATTTCTTCTCTATTTTAAATATAAAGAAATATATAGTTTTAGTGATGAAAAAATATCATAACAGGCGTCACAGCTTAGTCGGTAATAGCTTGCCTTCTGTGTTGTGGGTCGTGAGTTCGATCCCCACTGAGAGCAAACATTTCTGTGGCAAACATAGATGTTTGTTCAATGTATGGGTGTTACTATATATTATAAGTATGTGTTTACAAAAAAAAAGTATATGAGTATTCTATCAGCCATCTAGTTCCCTTACAAGCATTGCTTAGTTTGGGACTAGAAGGCGTCGTGTGAAATGTCCATGAATATTTATTATAATTTATTTATTATTTGGATCAGTTGAACTATCTATAAATCGTTTGCAATCGTTTGTAGATAGCTCAATTGTTTCATGTGTATTAAATATTGTACAAGTCGTTTTCTGGATAAAAAATACCTATTTTAGATTTTCCCGTGGAGTAGAAATCGAAAAACTACAAGACTATTAGACTTTGGAACCTTTTAATAGCTGTATTCATCCACTACAATTATTTATAACTTTTAAGAATAGTACGAAAATTGAATTATTTCTATCTCTCACAGAGGGGACAAAAAGTTCCCATCTGTTCCCCTTCTTGCGGCAGGGTGAAGATGAAACTTTTAAAAATTAAAAATATCCGATCTGCTGTGGTAAAAGTCATCAAATGTAATAAAGTAAATTCAAATTGACTCACACCTGTGTAGGTACCATTTAGCTATTCCTACTTACAGTATCGTACGATTTTATTTCTTTATCTTGCTTTAATTTATAATAAAAAGTACATTAAATGGATTTGCGTAGGCCCATCCCTGTCGGAGTAGCTGTAGGTATTCTGCTATTTACTGTTTGATCTTCAATAAGGAAGTCGCATTATGATATTGTTGTTAAGATTTCGCCACTAAACTTGGTTTATAAAAATATACAGGATGTAAAAAGTAAGACCACTCCCGAAAAAGTCAATTAATATGTTCAACTTTTTTAA
Organism: Gandaritis pyraliata; assembly: GCA_947859175.1. Taxonomy (NCBI): domain Eukaryota; kingdom Metazoa; phylum Arthropoda; class Insecta; order Lepidoptera; family Geometridae; genus Gandaritis; species Gandaritis pyraliata. The sequence goes on along the minus strand of OX401866.1, from coordinate 5,795,586 downwards.
TGGAACAAAAGCAGCTTTTCCATACTAAACAAAACACATATTTGGCAAAAATTTATGAAACAGCTGATTTATTTTCGCTCTGACATTGTTGGGTTTACATAATATAAGAGAAGAATACAATTATTCATATTTTTGTAAAATCATCGCACGTTTTACGACCTTGCTTTTCTTTTCACAAACGTGTGTATAAAAAACATTTTTGCGGAAATGTATAACGCCAAATTTTGCCATAAGAAAAACTGGTAACAGCTTACTGTTGTTTTAAAACAGCCATATAATGCTACTGTGTAATAACTGAGCCCATTCAAGCATCTGTAACGTCCAAATGTCATCCAAGTACGGACAACAGATAAATATAGCACTTTATTTTACAATTCAGCGCGGCAATGCAGTGTCTTGGGCACGGATCGGTACTCATTTGGATCAGTTGAACTATCTATAAATCGTTTGCAACGGTTTGTAGATAGCTTAACTGTTTCATGTGTATTTTGTAAATACTGTATTAGTTATAATTACTTCAATTCGACTTCATCTTGCTCGCAATGCTTTTGGCGATTAAATTATTAATCGACAACAGAATGAAACTTTACTCAGATGTTCCGCCTTTTCTTGTTTCAAACCAGGGTTATTAAGAAAAGAGTTTTTATTAGATGGGGTTTTTAAAGACTTGGTTTTGAGAAAAGTACTTTAGGAAAACCAACATTTATGTTTTATTTAAAAAGCAACTGGTTCTGTTATTTATTATTTTTATATTACAAAAAGCTAGGAATCAGTGATTTCATTCTTTTTCCTTTCGGCAAAAGACTAATTATAAATAAATATTCAGGGACATTTCACACAACACCCTCTAGTCCCAAAAGCAAAGCTTGTAATATGAGAACTATTATCACAAAGAATCGTTTCTTTTGCGAACGGTACATCGAGTAAGTTAACGTTAGTAATAAAATTCTGATGATTCTCTGAACGCGGTCCATGATCTATGTCTCAACTGCACTTCCTTATAACGTACATTACAGAAATAAGGCAAAAACTCCAATTATAAATGACTAACAGTATTTCCATGAAAACTTGGTGCGGTTTTACTTAAACGTTACAAAAACTTGTCATGTTCCAATGTTTTTTTGCTAATTTGTTTTATTAGCGTCCTCTATTGCGTCTTATTTTATTTAAACAAATTTTTTGTATAATGGGACACTATTCTAACCAAAATGTACCATTCTCCTTTATTTTTGCGAATAATGTTTGCTATATTTTGTCACGTGACTTTGTTGACTTGTTTTTTTTTTGACTGAGGCCTCGTGTTTTCACCTATTTTTTTAAGACGATTATAAAAGATCCTTTTGATTTTATGAAACAACATTATTTTTTTCTATAAACTTTATCATACAAACTTTAACGCTAATGAGAACTTTGGTCCAAAATATAAGTGGAATAAATAAGTTCTTCAAAAAAGCTTACAGATCTCACAAATAAATACAACCTTTTAAATTTCAAAAGAAACAACTTTTATGACTAAACCAAAATTGAGCAGAAATTAAGCGACAATCCATATAAAGACTATAAATCTGGTCATTAAAATCCTCCTCGTAAAGGAGAAGATTTGTTGTGTAACAGAAATCACTTTCGAAAGCTGTAAAAAATCAAAGGTTCGAAGGACCCTTCTCTTAAGACCTAGCTACACAAAGCCGTGGACGACGCGCACGGCAATGCGGCAACATCCCGTCGTTATGCGCTATCCACATTATTTCAGTAACATTCCAGTCCAGCGATCTAATCCAGCGCTGGAATGCCACTGGAATAATGTAAACCGGCACTGAAATGTATCTATTCCAGTGAGCAAATCCAGCACAGTATTTTCTTCAACAGTTTCAGAAAGACTTATTATATAAACGGTATGCTCCAATCCAACAATGGACTGGAACGATTTTGCTGGCTTACTGTACTGGAATAAAGTGAACAGCGCATTACAATACAGGCTACTTCCGTTTTTGTGCGGTTTATTTATACACAAGTAATGTACGTTTGCATGGTTAACTTTATATATATACATTTGGTATGTAAAGCAAAAACCCGCATCGCTCCCGCATCACGTGTAGCCAGGGCCTAAAGATCGTAAACTGGTGCGGGGGTATAATAACCCTGAAAGTAATTCATAATATCGTCTCATTGACGGCATCGATGCCAGATACGATTTTTTATGAATCTTGCCTTACTTTTGATTGAAAAGAACTGTTTTACGAATATTTTTTATATTTAATCAACTACAATGTTGTATCGGGTGATATTTTATTTTTGTATCCAGCTGGTTTTTCAAGCACATAGCTACGATTTTTTTAAATCGTGTGACCTACATAGAAGCCTAAACAGTAATAGCAATTATAACGGGAATATTTTAAATTTAGAATGAACCGTTTAGGCATAAAAATCAAATCAATTAAAAGCGTGTTTAGTATACAAACAAACAGTCATCCTGTAACAGTAAAACCGAGCCAATTCTACGTGGACTTGGCCCGATTCGGTATAATTATTGTTATTTCGACTCAAGCACGGCAATGTAATTGCACATCATGTGTCTATAATCTGTGTAGATGCCATAATATTTAGATTAAACTAGCTTCTTTTTCAACGGCCTTGCGTATTGATACCTACTCATCATTGAATGTTGCGTAAATGCATATCTGATGATTGAAATTGAAAATAAAAACTGACAAGTGTGTAACAGTCTTATTATTTTTGGGTTCAGTCCGTATCAGATGTCGCCGTTCCTATCCAAAACGGTGATGTGGAGGGTAGAGTACAAATAAAACAAGAAAATATTTTTTGTGGAAATTACTTTGCTTCAATGTTTATTTTACAATATCATTCACATTTCTCAACATTGACTTTATAATCGAGTTGCAGTAGAAACGATTTTCGATTAAAATGCTCACCGTTTAGAAGCTCGAATCATTAAAGGAAAGTTATTATAACTAGTTTTACGTCAAGTTACGCTAAACATAGGTATAGGAGTAATAAAGCCAGCACCCGTAAAGAGCACCGTGTTGCCAACTACTCAGTTTTGGCTAGATCTAACCAGTTTTTTAGTAGACACAACAAATAAGTTTCACCTTAAAAGCAAGAAAAAAAATCACAGTGATCTATGCAGTTAGCAAAGATCGCTGGGATTTTTTTTAACATACATTTTTTTCTGTAAATTAAAAATCTACCAACTTACAACTACTTGAGTAAATCTGTAGGTATTGTAACGACGATTACAGTAGATAATTCTGATCTGCCAAAAAAATCAATGTTGATTTTTCCTTTTTTTTTGTCAATAGTAATCTTTTCAAAAATGACAGGCGTCATAAAAAAATTGACAGTAGTAAATCTCTTGTCTAACCAAAAGTCGGGTAAGTAATGAGTTGGCAACACAGCGGCGCACGCGCATCGTAAACCGCTCTGCTAATCGATTCCATGGCTGTAAAGAAATTATTTTCCGCTTGCATTAAATACTTAGCAGTCTGCTATAATTTCATAGATGCTAGACTTTTATGGACCTATTGACGCTTCACTGGTAAATGAATGTTGCTGTTTTGCATCATAAAAATTGGTATAGAATATTTGACCTCTATAATAAAGAAAATAATGTACACTGCCAGAGGTAAAGTTCTCATCCCATTTAAAAACTAAAACAAACTCAAAACTAGACATAATTTAACCTTTAGTATGCCTGGATACAAACACAATAAAAAATGTATTGTGTCTCGCTTGAATCTACGTTCCGGCATAGTAAAAATTGTAGTGTAATTTCGAAGTATTTGCCAATTGCTTGCATAACACAGTTTTCAATTTTAGTTAATATCAATGGCCAAAACAAAAAGCTTAAAAAGTTGGGTGGCGCTTAATTTATGCACTTATAAAACTGATCGTTAACTGAAGAATTACGACATGGTTTTAAAAGACTGCGTGATCTCATTCAGAGTACACGAAGACTGGTAGTTTTTCCATGGCTTTACCCGTTTCAGTATGAATAGAGGCGTATCATCTTTTAATTCATCTTGAAGATCAGTGAAAAATCTTTGTTGGTTGGTAAATTATAGTCGTAATAACGATAGAAATAGATAGCATCTAGTTTCCATATTTACAAGCTTAGCTTAGTTTGGGCGTCGTGTGAAATGTCAATCAGTATTTTTTTTTAATGATATAAGTACCTACATCCTATTTACCTCTAGGACGTTATACATACAGTTTAAGCTTTAAATGCATTCAAACAACATTGTTAATTAGCCCCTATAGCGGTAACACAACTTACTTCGTCTATTCATAATTTACATCAAAATGAACTCGAACAAAATCAATGTGTTCCAATGCAGAGCTCGGCAACATTAGGCAACAGTTCAGAGATCGCTCAATTAAATAACAATGGCTAGAAGTTGCATCGGAACATTCACGTATAAAATTGTTGCCGGCACCGAAACAGAACCAGTGAGCCGATTAACAATCAAAGCATCGATTGATAGAAATAAGGTGGTAGTAGTAGTACCTCCTAGCGAGCGGTATCAGGAAATATTTGTGTACAAAATAGTTACCAAAACTGAACCAGTGAGCAGATAAATAAACAAAGCATTGGTTTATAAAAACAAAACAGGACTAATAAGAGGAATTCCGCGTGCAGAAATAAATGCGCGTAATTCCGCGTAATGACGTTTTGTCACAGATTATAGTGTTTTCTATAATCTAAGCGTTTTGTTCATCTGAACATGGTACTTTCTGAACTTTAAAATACTACTATGCGAAATTATAAAGTTTGCGGAGTTCCGCTTGCAAAATTCCGCTGTCTCAACCTTAGATTTTTCTCTATGAAATCTTTGCAGGACCGCGTCACGATTCTTCTAATTTCACGTCATTTTCTCAATAAAATAATTGCAAGCGCGTTTGTCGCAACCGTCGATATGTACCTAGTTGCAACCAATATTTTTGGGACGTCAGTCATTGAAACTACGTTGCGCAACGGATCAGCGATAAAATTATCGTCGCAACTTCGCCTTATTATTTGTTAGCAACCATTATTACTTGTTTCGTCAATCACTGTCATTATGAATCCAAACAGGGTGGTTTATTTGTCATCAAAGCATAAAACCCACTATAAAATTAACCAGAAAGATATTATATGTATGATTGTAATTTTTGTTTCTTTACAGTGTGGAAACGCCGCCAAGCTGACTACCGCAAATGAGGTTATACCCAGACACCACGTCCAAGCGCTAATAGGTAAGTGTTTTCACCTTAGAAAAGCTAAGAAATGAACATGCTGAAAAAACTCAAGTTTTCTTCGTAAACTTGAGATGTGAAGATCTGCTGTTTTTCAGTTTTAGCCCAAAATTTCATGATATTCTTTAAAACCTGTTTACCTGTGTTAACCTACCAAACCACTTCTTATTTTAGAAAATTGGATAGCGTTTTTATTAATAGAAAAAATAAGAGACAAAATGTCAGTGTTTGTCGTCCATGCTCTAAAAATGGACGCACAAAAATGTCCTTGAAGTTTTTTCAGGATATTTTTGCGCTTCCGTTTAGTTTCGGAGTAAGAGACATATGCAGCCTCTCCGCATTTATAAAGCACTAGTTTCTGCCCGCGGCTTCGTCCGCGTCCCGTTTTGTCCTGTTGATTTTCGGAGATAAAAAGTAGCCTATGCGTTAATCCAGGCTACAAACTATAATGTATTCCAAGTTTCATCCAAATCGGATCTATAGTTTTTGCGTGAGAGAATTATTACATTCATAAATACAAACTTTCGCGTTTATAATATTACGAGAAATAAGGACCAGATGAAGTATACTCGCAGAAGCGCGATGGGCAAACTTTATAATGGCTAGGAGCTTATTATAATAAACGTGGCAGGCCGCCGGGCTCCTACACGGTTTGACCCTAGGGCTGCGATTAGTCGGCTACTACAGATAGAGGTACCTACGTTGTAATACCTTGTAACATGGCACATTCTATAGAAAAACTGGAAGGATCAACGGTATCTTGAACAAAAGATGCAAGTGATTTTGCATTTAAAATTATTAGTTTCAGTTCTATAGATTCTATTTATAATACAGGTTTTAAAGTTTGGGTACTATAGTTTATATTATCTGTGGTTTGGGTGAACTTAAAAACTCACTTCAAATTACTTAATATTTGTACTCTATAACAGTATAGCTTTTATGAATTTGTAGCAAGCCTATAGTTATTGTTTTAAAGAACATAAAAACAAGAAAATCCAGTTATACCTAAGTCTTTCTATACTTACACAGTTTTTATGTTAGTGACTAACCAAAACGCTTTAAAAAAAATCAAAAATGATTAGTTTAATTTATTATGGAATTAGACATTTAAACATTTCTATTTCGTGGTTCACATCAAAAAGGTCACCCATCAGTCGTTAATATAAAACTGTCGCAGATATACCATTGAATAGGAAAAGTCTGGACAAAAAGTGGAATCTATAACTGGATGGAATCACTTGCATTTTCTTTGAACGCTTGTTATGAAAGCGACTCTCTATTTGTTTTTGTGATCGACCACTAATCTAGATCAGACACCTTTCTAAGAAAAATACTTTTCTTTTTACAACTTACTTTTACTGTCTTCAAACTACCTTTGAAGTTTTTATTAATAAAGCTGTAAGAAACTGCTCTACCACAAATTTTATATTTACAAAAGGTTGTGAAAATCTACGTAAGGTATGTTACAATCAATACATATATGTATCCTTCGGGCGTAGCATATTGCTATCTAAACTGGGTCCAAAGTGTACGTGGCCATCATTTCCATTAGTGACCACTAATGGCAGTTCAAAACTATGTTCTGCAGGGCTAGTTAAAAGTATTGATTTGTTTACGAAAGAATAGACTAAAGCTAGTCCTGTCTCTCTTTTTGTCAAGCAAAAGAAAGGGACGGATTATGATTAGTCTTCACCCTCGGTAGAAAGAAACATCTGAAAATCACTGCTGGAAACTAGTTTGCTGTAAACTCCTGTATCAATTTGAAAGGCCTTACATTCCCATTGAAGGTCTACATAGTACGAAAAACATTTAACAGCTCAAAAAACACAGCAGTGTACCGTTTTCGAAACTCTATCTCCTTGTCATGCTGTCGCTCCCGACTCTACATGGAAGTTGGAACTGCATACGCATTACACGGTCCGATATAATCGTGCGGCAAATGACCGCCTAGGAGAAATTTTCCGAGCATTCCTACCATTTTCCAAGCTAAAGTTGTTTAGATTAGAGCAATTTTGTTACACTGGACTTATGTTACTGGAGTATCTGTGAGTAATTGTGTAATGAAGGTAATTCTCTTAAAATCTAAAAATATAGTTGGGGTGTTGATGGCATAAAAGTCACAAATTCTGCTGCCATTTTCAACCAAAAAGTAAACCGCGATAATATTTTTACTAGATTTTTAAGAGAATTACTCCTCTGTTGTACCGTTTTTATGTTGATGGGCAAAGATAGAGTATTCTATTTCTATGCTGACCTTTTTAAATGCCCTGTAGGAAGCCTTTTATAGTGAAGCCTGTTTTCACAACAAACACGTTTATAGTCTTAGACATTTTTTATTTCATTATTAGAATTGATTTTTACGCCTTTAAAAAGGGTGAGAAAGGAAGCATAAAATTGATCGCCTCATAACTTAACATCAGGTGCGATTGCGGTAAAACGTTTACCTATTATATTAAAAAGTTCGGATACGCAGAATTGGAATTCTTTGGGTGGGGTCTATGGGGCATCTGATCTTAGGATCAGAATGAAGTATGAACCGATCTCAAATGGGTGATACTTTTGCGCAGCACTGAGACAAATAATAAGGCCATAAAATAATGTAAGTTTTGATTTTCAGTCAAAGCTATATTAATTAGCAAGGATAAAGTTAAATAAACAATGGTGACATGATGTCATACTTTTTTTGTTAAGAAAATTAATTGTTAGTATCATTTGGTCATTTTAAATAAAATAAATAAATAAATAATAAATAAATATTCATGGACATTTCACACGACGCCCTCTAGTCCTAAACTAAGCAAAGCTTGTAATATGGAAACTAGATGCTGATAGAATACTTATATACTTTTTTTTTTGTAAATACATACTTATAATACATAGTAACACCCAGGCATAGAACAAACATCTATGTTTGCCACACACAAATGTTTGTTCTTGGTGGGGATCGAACCCAAGACCCACAGCACGGAAGGCAGATCAATTACCGACTGAGCAGTGACGCCTGTCAAAAATAACTTCTTGAATACAAATTAAGGTTAGTTATTTAAGTAATTTAATTATCTCAGAAGTGGCCCGATGCAGTGAACTAAATTCACAAACGATTTGCTAGTCATTACCTAAGCAAACATGTTTTTCGTAAGTATAGGTAACATGGACTGTTCATATGTAAATATTTGCCCCAACTCTATAATCATAGCTAATATTCGTACCACTAGCCTATATTTTTCATCAACATCGAGTTTGAATTAAAATTATGAAAATATGATCGATTATGATTGGTTTAATTATGAAATAATAGCAAAACGTTTATCGAAATTGCTTTTAGGTAGGTACATCTGTGGGGCTTCCTGTTTGGTTTCAATCATTTTATTTTCATAGGTAAAGATGAGTTTTACGAATATGAATGAGGACAGCAGGGGTATGCCAATCAAAGTTGAACTGCAAAGTTTTAAATCATGGTCAGTTCATACTAACTCATAGTTATTCTGTGACTAAATAGTGACATTATGACGTCATTTGATGTGTTTTCGCGCATATTTTACTGTCAGGTTTCTAAAAAGAATGATCACGTGGTACAAAATTGTACCACGTGACCTGAAGAAATTACACTGGGCAGTGAAATATAACTTGACAGCAAAAGATTGGCATACGGGGGCAGGAAGACCGTTCCATCGCGAGGACATCATAATTATACCTACAATATTCGTAAAATTCAACCTTCTACGATCAGACACAATTAATACTGTTTTACTTAGTCAAACTTCACCGATTGTCTAAGTTAAACGACGTTCTATGCGGTCAGTATTTGGATGGGTGACCATTAGTGGTCATATTTGAGTGCTTCCACGCTTCGTAGACATGATAAACTGTCTGTCCGGGTTCTAGCAGTCGTTAAGCCACGATGGATACCTTAAGACTGCCTAAAAATCAGTCACTTGAGTTGGCCACTAACTCATACAAACTTATTACTTATTAAAACTATTTCAAGAATCTTGCAGAAATGTGTACAATCGCGAGCATAAGTATTCCGTTTATAACCACTCTCTATAACTGTATTTTCTGTACATCTCCCGTAAGTTAAAATGTGTAAAGTATCAAAACCGTTCCTCACTTAGATCGTGCAAGCTTACGAAGATCAGCTTAAACGAGTAAAATATATTTATAGAGTTGGTACAACACGCGACTCAGCCTAGGATAGTTACTGCGGTCTGATTAGGCGAACACCTATATGCAACTGACTGTTTGTCTATTATTGCCTCACTGAGCACGACCATTGAGAAGGTTCCCTTTGATGTATTGCACTGCGTCCATCTCTGAGGCTTTGCGGCCGAAGTAGGTACGGTGGTAGTACTCGTACCTCTTCCACATAAAGCTCTACTACTACTGGTACTTGCCGTATTACGTGTAATCATACTTTATTTATTTTCCCTTGAGTGCATATCCGTTTGTAAATATTTCTCGTCCATAAGCTTAACACTCTAAGCATCAGCTTATCAAACAACATTGTGAATCACTAGCCTAGTTTAGCCCACTTTCCTCGAGGTACATCGAAAGCAACGGATCTACGCCATTCTGCGGTTTCCTACAATTGAATATTACGCGGTTTCGTATCAGTAATCGTATCTGCTGAACTGGTTCACTGGTTTCATCCTCTTTTGAAGTGCAATGATGATCTCTAAGAGAAATCTGTTCACAGTTGCGAATTATAATTTTATGGCTGATATTAATCCAGTAGGTAAACTAATTTAATCATACTCAAACAAGGTATAAACGTTGCCTAGCAACTTACTAATAACCTACCACGTGATTAAAATAGTATTTTAGCGTTTAATGAGAAATAGCAATTGCTTAATCAAAGGGTTAATTCTCATAACAAAATCTAGTATAAAAATATAATTTCAATTTGTTGTAATATGACATTCCAAGCAAATCCTAAAGATATTTCAACAAAATTTTATTAGGAGAATTAACCCTCAGGTGTTTTAAAAGTAATGCTTGCAGAGCGTCATCAGTCAATTGACATCTGTTCGGTTTGAAGGCATGCCAAATGGCATGAACAAAGATACCTTTTCTGGAATACTTAAATAAGTATTCCAGAAAAGGTATCTTTGTTCTTAGGGATTACTATAGTACCTACTCGTATTTCAACCTTTTTTCAATTTCACTTCTTAGTTCAACTTTAAATAAAACATCCTACTTTACATTGCATGAGTACTCCTTCTGCATCGCAAAATATATAAACTGTACTATTTAGATCCTAGATAAAGTCATTTGCCGCGTCAAAAAGTGAATCGCAGTATTAAAGTGTGTTAATATGGAAATAAGGTAGATAAAAGAAGGTTATAACATAGTTAAGTTAACGATACAGATCTGCGCGGCGCGGGCGCAGTTCGATGTAAATTTATTATAAACTGAGTTTAATAACGCAGCAACCGTTCTAGACCCTTTTTGCTTTTAAGTTAATAGTTTCTTACGTAACTGTAATGTTTGTAAATGGTTGTAATTACGATTAAGCGTGTAGAGCTTTTTAAAAAAATTAGTTGATAAAAAAAAGTGTTTAAAATAACGCAAAATGCATAGTAGGTATACTGGGTATCCCGGAACATACTAATGTTAAGCCTGCCTCCGTATGCCAATCTTTTGCTGTCAAGTTATATTTCACTGCCCAGTGTAATTTCTTCAGGTCACGTGGTACAAAATTGTAATCATTCTTTTTAGACACTTGACAGCAAAATATGCGCGAAAACAAATTAAATGACATCATAATGTCACTATTTAGTCACAGAATAACTATGAGTTAGTATGAACTGACCATGATTTAAAACTTTGCAGTTCAACTTTGATTGGCATACCACTGCTGAACCGATGATTCTACTTACAATAATAATATTTACGTTATTATAAGTAATTTAAGTAGTAACTTTGAAGTGCCTAAGTGTTTTGTGTTTAAAATGCCGTAAACAGACTCTTAACTTGACCAATTTTGAGCTACTTGGACACATTCTGTGGGTTACCTACTTTGACTGGTTTACGGTACCAAATATGTTTGGGTTGTTTTTTTAGTGATGCCACTTCGTTGCTGACATAACCACATTATTTGTGCCCCGCGGAGCACTTGATTTCATTGCCTTCATATTTTTATTATCTGAACCGAAACCAATTAAATTAAACATGAGGCAATATTACACACTTAACTCTTGTAAATTGCATAATTATTGGAAATGTTGCACAAAGCATAAAATATTTAATTTATGAAGCAATTAATATTGTTGATAAAAATCGATACAATTTTTCGGATGTAAATTGAGTCTCTCAAAGCAAACGTATATTTTATCGATCCACGATGAAACTAACCAACTTATTTAAATAGACGAGGTCATAGTTAAGTTATACCGGGTGTGTAACACCCCGAAAACTTCAAGGGGTTAAAATACACATCAATATGAACAACTAACATTATAAGTTTAAAAAACTAAGCTTAGTCTTATATTTGACCACCAGTTTTTTTCCAGGCCAAACTACTAAATTAATTTTAATGAAAATTTTATGGTACCTACCAATCTGGAAGTACATTTTTATAAGATAAAAAAAGAATTTTTGAAATTAGTTTATAAATGACGGAGTTCTGAGGAAACAAACATTAAAAAAAAACCGAACTGAGAACTTCTTTTTCCGGTGAACAAACTTTAACCCTCCGTTTTCATGAGCGGTCTTATTACACCGTGTATAGGTAAATAGTAACTATAAGTAAGATCGATTCAAATCTTGCCTTGGTTGTACTACTTAGCAAACGAGGATGACAACCAACAACCAACGATGTGCAATGGAATTCAGAAACCGGTTTACTTAGTATGAAATAAGCATAATTAAGCTGCTCCAATTACCCTATCGCTTCAGTATCGATAGAGAGATTCGATTACTACCACCCAGTTACATTACTATGCGCCGAGTAGGCCTTCATCCAAATGTACTTATAGAATATGCAATAGTAATTCGCACTGGTTAACTGAGTTTTTCATAGTTCAGCGCAATCAGCATTTGGATGGCTGACCGCTTGTGGTACTGTCCTTTCTTATTTTCGAAACGTTTAAAACACTTTTCTCAAACCGTCTGAAATCCGTTAACTTCTAAATACTTGCATTTTTTTTTGCGCTAATCTCAAATTAGGTATAAGTCTGAAAACCACAGAGATTTAAAAACTATCGGTACAGTAGCAACAACACCTACGACTTGTTATATTCGAATTATAACTACTTAGCTTTGAACGAGCCGACAAACATCGACCACATCACATCACATCATGTTTCACATTTAAAATCATGTTTGATCACTGTTCACACGTTCTACTAAAATATCATGAATTGATTCTCATATACACAGTGGGTAAAGCTGTCAGCAAGTCTGATAGCTTCATAATGCGCAGAAACTCGTTAGTGTCATCAGCTAATTCACTTTGAATGACATTGATAGTCTGAAGTGTCTTCAACTTTGTAGTTTTTATTGGTTGTTACGTCGAGAGAGTTTACTTAACTTTATGGATTATTTTCATAACTTTGATGTCTATTGTAGCTAAAATCGAGTGGTTTTTGCTTGAAAAACAATTTGCTGTGTAAAGATTTTTGTATCATAGACAGTACAGTTTAACTCTTTGCCTATATTGTGTCATGTCGGTGGCAGGGTAAAACCAATTTTAGACATCCTAAAAGCTAAGAGGAACAGCATTTTGAAACAAGTTTTTGCAAGGATCCTTCAGTAGAACCCAGTTTTTTATGTTGTCACTTCTACCTCGACACAGTCCGTCAATCAAAACGGTCTCCACTAAGTTGCAATAAATTGCTCTAATAAAAATAAGCAATGAAAGTATTAGTGCGATTAGCTATTGCAGTCCATTTAAGATGGTCAATGGTGATAACGTCCACGTAATTAGAATGGTGAAATCTGGCCAGTGAAATGTCAATTGCCATGAGTTTTTAACTATAAGGGCGGCTTGCACCAGAATCGCTAAACGCGTTTAACTCTTAAATAGTATTTAACGAGTTGTCAAGTCATACAAATACGTCAGATTTAAATCGATTTAGCTGTTAAATTCGTTTAGCGATTCTGGTGCAAGACGCCCTAAATATAAAGTTCTAAAATAGGGTATAAATATGGGCCACTCGCCAGTTAAATTACTTTTTCTTAATAAAAATATAAACACGTTTAGCTATAAGCACAAAATCGCATTACTTAACATTTCATGCTTATTTTCATAATAAAAAAAAACTTAATTAATTTAAAAAAAATGTCATCGTCCTACTCCAAGGCAACTACGCAATTAGCTATGGCATGGCGGTGCGACCATCGCACGTTATGTCAAAGTAATGTCATCACAGCCGGTAGATGCAAAAGGCATCGACTGGCATGTGATGTTTTTCCAAGAACATTGAACAGGAACGGATGTCTTCACAATTATTGAAGGGAAGTTACTTAAACATCAAAGGGGTAATTCTCTTAATAACATCTAGTAATAGTACCATTGGAATTTTATTATACATTGATAATAATGGAGAGCATTGTGTGAAATGTCCATGAATATTTAATTATTATTTTATTTTCAAAAGCCGATGGGCCCACTTGATGTATAGTGATAACTACTGTCTACTTATTTATTTACTTATATTGTTGCGATATTATAAAAGTCACAGAGGCTGTTATTTTGTAATTTTTATTACATCCTAATGATATTTTTACTAGATCTGGTTAATAGAATTACCCCCGCTTTGCCACAATTATGTGACATGAATCTGCTTTAAACGAACGTGTTATCGTAATTGCCATCAATGATTTCACTTTCGCTTTAACTTTAAAGACAAAATTACCAATTGAAAAATGACAAAGCTTTTAAGGGCTATTCAATAACTTTATTCTCGTAATAGCAGAAACTGGGTTAAACTCCGTGCTTAAAAGTCAATCTAAAAATTATTATTACGTGAACGAATTCTGAAATTGTCATCGTTTTGTGCACTCACTACTAAAGATGTTATAAATCACGAACCACTCACGCATTAAGTGATTGGGAAAAAACGTTATCGATTTGCAAATTACCGAAATCGCTGGTGACTTTTACCACAATTTGCGAGAGACATTCCACTTTAGGGAGTTTAAATTGGTTGGTGCTACTCTTCAACTAAGTAAAGCAATGTACTGTTACGTGGTTTTTTAATCGAAAAAAGCGTTTACACATGATATTGCTCGAACAAAAATGTCGTTGTCGTCGACGACATGGTGTGTAAGCGTCTATTACTAAAATAATGTGTGAGATTAGGTTCCTATAAGAGCGTACAGGTGTCAGTGTGAAAACATCAAAAAGCTTATACCTACTTATTGTATATAACAACCCTATTTACTATAACTCTAAACGGTTTATTCCCCGTGACACTACTGCTTGGCACTACCAGTAGTGTTATTACAGAACCGTGCTTTTCTCTTGACACTACCGACAGTTTCACGGATAAATGATATTACTACGAGGATAGTTTACTATCGGATTTGAAAAGTTAACAAAACTCTCTTAAGCTTATACAACATTTATAGGGATCTGCAAAACCGGAAAACATTTCACGTAATTAAAAGCTAATAACTTAATCAGTCTTGGAAATCCATTGAAGCCGTTTTGATTTTAATTTACTCTTTAGACTTTACATTTTAGTAGACAATCTAGTAGATGATATTGGTTTAGAGATTTTAGTTTACTAAGTCCAATTTAATTACGGTTGGTAACATGTTTAGAGAAAGTTTATATCTAAGCTATATTTAAGTCAAAAACAGACTTGTGGTTTTACAAAATGTTAATTTTATACAGTAAGAAAATACCTATTAATAAAAAAATAACTAATAATAAATAATAAATAAATATTCAGGGACATTTCACACAACACCCTCTAGTCCCAAACTAAGCAATGCTTGTAATATGGGAACCAGATGGCTGATAGAATACTTATATACTTTTTTTTTACACTACACAATAAAAAGTGCTTAAGCCGACTATTAGGCTACTTTACTTAAACTTTGAGGTTTCTAGAACTTACGACCGCCCGCAGCTTTCCTCGTCTGCTTCCAGATTAAAAACTCCTATACTATTTCAACTCGAACGACTCTACAGCGCAAGTCAAAACCTCATCATTCTACGACATCTCATGCGGGCAGAGTTCGTTTGAGACGAGCTGACGACTGATTTTGTTTTTCGATCTGGAAAGCAGCTTTCCACATCGAAATACATGTAGAAAAGGAGATGATATTTAGATCAGTAAGTAGGTATCTTCGCAGTGCAGGTAGCGCGTGCTCATTCAGCGTGTTAGATCACTTATAACGGGCGGCGTGCGACGGCGGCGTGCGCAGCCGCAGCCTCCATGTACCCCTGTCTCACTGCTGCAGGGGTATGCCAATCAAAGTTGAACTGCAAAATTTTAAATCATGGTCAGTTCATACTAACTCATAGTTATTCTGTGACTAAATAGTGACATTATAACGTCATTTGATGTGTTTTCGCGCATATTTTGCTGTCAAGTGTCTAAAAAGAATGATCACGTGGTACAAAATTGTACCACGTGACCTGAAGAAATTACACTGGGCAGTGAAATATAACTTGACAGCAAAAGATTGGCATACGGGGGCTGATCAGCTTTTTAATATAAAATAAACTATAGTTCTTTGACTTATTTTAAATAAATTGTTTCTTTATGTACTGGTAGAGCAAGGTAACCTTTTTTTTAACTGGCATAGACTGTAAATGCACCTGATTCCAAGGTTTCTTCGTTGCAGCGTTATTATTATTATGCACTGTAACACACTGAGTGAAAGTTAAATGTAGTTAGTGAACGTGCTATTTATACATGCTTAGAAGTGAAACTGTAGTGCTCTGGTGCTACTATTTAGTCTGTGGTGCAGGCACGCGCACCGCGAGAGCATCAATTACCGGCTCGTGATCGCTCCCGCACTACAACCAATATAAATAAAACTGCCCACCAACCAGCCACAATTTCACAGTGGCGCAATTGTAAAATGTTAGATCGAAAAGGTCTCGAGTTCAAGTCGCTTATCTAAGTCAGAAATACTCCACATAGAGAATGTTTAATGCTCCACACTGATGGATCGCGCGGGCTATCGCACGTGCCGTCTGAACTTTAAATTCGCCAAGGCTAACTAATATCGGTGTTGCTTTGTTTGTGTAAGATTAGCCGTGACTGAGGCTTTTGAGGCATTTCTATTTATCGATGCTCCCAGATTTACGATTCGATGACCGTATTAATCCGAGTCGTGACTGCGAGTGACGTTGGTAATAGCACGCGGCGGCGGCGATGCGTCACGGCCGGCCCGCGGGCGGCGAAGCGCACTGCCGGAGCATTCTTCTATTTTTCGTGGCGCCTCCGTCCCATTTTCCCTTGCCCAACGACCTCAGTCACGCACAGAGCTGATAAAAGCGATTGATTCGCTTTCGCTTCCTCGGTGTTGCAGCGTTGACGACATTACCGGCCCTTGCGGTTTGCTGAAACTATGTGAAATCCGCACTATTATGAAAGTAACCGTTTTACAATGGACGACAGCATTAACCACGTGACGATTTCTGGTGTTTTGCAAGACATACTTCGGTATTCAGTTAAGCCATTAGTTCAAACAAAAATATTAAAATTAGGTTATGCAACGATACTGTTGTACTTATCAATGGTTTCATTATACCATAGACAAATTATACTAATGTAGAGCAGATAAAATGGATTTAAAAAATATAAACGAAGAACTGGAAACATTTTAATAAGATCACATTTCCCATATCATTGCCAAATGTTGCAATAAACATTCGATGTTAAATTAACGATTATCAATTTATAGTCGGTAATAAAACCTTTCCTTTATATAACAACGCAAAGGAAACATTAAAAAATTGCTTCGAATTACGAAAAAACGTCGGTCGGTTTTGCAAAATGTTCATTGCAAAAATCGGAAATGCCCATCACAAGCTTTGCTCCGCAATTATAAACTTCGAAATGCCGACACTTTACGTTCGAGATCAATATATTAATGTCGTGGGAAACCGGTGGATTAAGTGCGTCTATCTTCCGGTCCTCTTATTACATTGACATCATAACTTAAGACAGCCTTGGCGCCTAAAAGCGACAGTGGCAGTGGCCTTATGAGTCACATTAAACATGTAATTTTCCGGTGGTCAGAATCCTACATAAATTCAATAATTTGTATCCCATTTATAAACGGTAGCCTTTCCTTTAAATACTACAAGTAGATATGCGCCAAGTCCAAGTTACACTCAATCAAAAAAAAAATATCAAAACATAGTATAGCAATCTTATGTTCCATCGTAAAAACTCTAGCGTGGGCTTGCATCAATGGCGTTTTTTTAAGCCAAACTCAATTTAATCCATTAGCTTGATAAGAGGCTTCACATTTAAAGGACAAAGCACAAAATGGGCCTAATCAAAAAGCCCATCCATCTAACCTTCGATAGCGATTCTGTAACTCTAGCACAAGTTTCGGGCGTTTTCGAAATACCTTGCTATTACGCTGGGAAAAAAACACATCAAAATAATTCACGCCTAACGAATTTTGTGTTTATTTTACCTACTTTAGCACTTTAAGTAGTGCTTCATAATTGATGATATTTAGTCAGTCCTTTTCTCATTTAAAAAATACCTTTATGAACTGGTGTAGTGATAAGGCTCTAAATTATAGCGAGTTTTGTTCTTTTGTTCGTCTGGCTACTCCCATGATACCTATTTCAGCCACCCAGCAGTGATGCTCGCATTGCTGTGTTCATCAAACATCAAATCAGTGGTTTCATATTTTTCAATATATTGAGGGACTCGCAGATGTATCGATAATGTCAGAGATTACTGCTGATCTGCAGCACAACAATCGATCAGCAGTGACCGCCGCGGGCGAAGTCTCGCAATCGCAACGAGATGGAACAAACAAATTCAATTAGGATTAAGAAATTAAGTTTGCTTTTAAGAAACCGCCAAAAGCTTCCGATAATTATGTAAATTGTGTACTTAATGCATTTTTTATACAACTAAATGATGGAACAAGCCGATGGTCCATCTGATGTTAAGCGGTTACCACTCCCTATAACATTACATTGTCTCACTGAGCATGTCCACTGAGGACGTGCCTTGTATCTTGCGGACTTATTGTTATCTAAGTATACTATTGTTTTCACCATCTTGTTTTTTATTTTTTCACAAATTTTTTTTTCTAAGCATTCTTTTTAAATCTGATATTTAAGTTTTTTTTTATAATTTTTAACTATTTAAGTCTTGCGTACAAAAAGCTGATTTGTTTTTAAACCAGTTCATATTTTAACAGATAAACAAAACCCATCAAACATAGAATAAAAAGATTAATATGGAGTCTTCGCAATCTAGCAACAACAATAATATAAGTTTCAAACGAGGTAGCTAGTTTGTGTGACAGATGGTCGTCCATAGTTTAAACCTACATTCTAACAGGTAAAAAAAACACATAAAACAAACTCAAACGACTATTAATAAAGCATTCAGAGTCTAGCAACACTAGCAACACTTATCAACGAGGTAGCTAGTTTGTATGACAAGTATGATATCTAACAATTGTCATCCATTTTGCTGGATCGAGAAAAAAATGCAAAATTTGCAAAATATTATAATTGTTTAATTTTTTTAAATTACAAAATTTGCAGCCTTTAGGGCACCCTGCCAGCAGTCGGTGATTTGAACTCTGTTTTCTATCTCTAGCATTTAGAATTCAGAGTCCATTTTAATAAATTTTTTGTTAAAAAAAACAATTACCTTACCTCGAGTGTCTAACACCAACACTATTATTTTTAGTATTCTTTGAATACTTAAATGGTCATCGTGCCAATTGTCTTCATTTCAAGATGGCGTAAATTACAAAGGTCATCGGGCCATTTTGTCATAAGCCCGACTATCACGTATGGATGATGAGGCCGAAAAACATTCCCGCATGTGAATAGACGAGAGAAATGTTGTACCTTTGACATGAGGCAGTATACATGTAGACACTCGCAGACCTAAACAAGTACCTAATTAAGCGTGTAGTCCACGTAAGTAAGAAATAACTGTGACATATCATGACACTTTTCGGAGTGACCACACGACATTCACACCATTAAAACAGTTTTTTATGAATTCTGTCTGTTACACTTCTGTTTATTGCCCTGACTCATCACGAGTAGTCGCGCTAACATCAATCATTGTAATTTCGGCCGGGCCTGCTCCATCATTGTTGTAACTTTGGTCGTTTTATCTGTGGCTTGTAATCTTGAGTTCAATTGGGTTAATTATGATATTCAGTTTTGTACACACAGTTTGCACAAATGTCAAAGTATTGGTCAATGATGTTGGCGCTGTTTGATATTAATTTTGACTAATAAGTGGGTAGGTAAGCTTTTTCAACAGTGGCACACGCGTGAATAGTTTTAAAGTAATGCTCCAAAACTCCAAAAACAAATGCCATAACCCATTGAAAAAAAGCCTCACTCATTTCGCATCGTTTGCTCCGCATAATAATTACGTATTTTGTATTTATCACCGACTTAAATAATTGCTCGGCGGTAAAGGTATCATTTAAAAGGATGGCAGACTACTTTTCCCGATCGATCGAGTTTTCTCGCTGGAACCGGTCGCATCGCTCACCGGAAACTGTCGTTTTCGAACGCGAACCGGAGCGATGATTCGACTTATCAAATTGCTGGTTGCGTGAAGATTTTCCCACATTTTCTCGTGGTCGTATGCCGCATAGATGATATAAATCTGGGTGAAATTGCTGGTTGTGGACGACGCTGCAGGCTACTAATGGATGGTTATTTGTGAGTTTTCACTTGACGGACGTTACGCGCCATCGGACGGTTACTCGACCGCAGCTGTGGTTTTGGCTTTTTAGGTGATCTTGAGACACTTTCGTTGATCGCGAACGTAATGAGATTCTTGTTAGAATTTCTAGTTTTCTACATACCATCGGAAACTCTAATAACTTTTTATTTTATACGAGTACAAATAACAAATGTTTTCATAAGTCACAAAATTACCTATCATCTTTGTGATGAACTAAACAACTGGAAAAAATAAGATCAATAGCAATTCATCTTTAGCCTCATCTTCAATTATCTTGTTACAAAACGTATTTATCATAGCTTTATTAAGCGTAACAAATGGTGTGAAATTAATTAACACTTAGATGATTATTGAGCCAACACCAATTAGTCTCAACGGATGAGTTTTATTGATTGAAGTAAAACTGATCGCAATCATTGTTCCCAAAATATATTTATAGGACAATATAGAATCTTCATAAAGCTGGTTCAATACCAAAGAACTCCAATCTGGTAAGAGTTTATTTCCAAATTAACAGTTTATTCAGAAAGTAAATAGAAACCTAGTAAGAAATAAGCATGCCCGTTCCAATCTGTTTTATTAGAGTTCTCGATGTAATGACGGTAGAACGGGATCGGTGAACCCATTACGCGAGGGCACGACTGCCTCCGGCCACGGCCGCCCGCCGACTGAGGAGTCTGAGGACGTGAGTTGAGGAAGTGACTCGCACGCGCAACAGGGGTGCAGCTTCCGATATGCTTTTCAGATAATTTGACTAGTTATGAACTTACGATGCTGATTCTAAAACCCGATAAGCAAAGTCGAGCCTCTCTCGCAACTGTACTCATGGAAGTGTAAATCGTATTTTACAGTTTCTATAAACACGCACAGAGAAACTGATAGACAAATCAGTAGTTAAACTATTTACAAGCTGTTTACGAGTGAAGCAAATTGTTTCACGGAACTATTTCATCGGAGCACCTAGATTATTATTATTGAGTTTGATCATAGCTGTTTGATGATATATTTATGATTACCACACAGTGGGTCCTCGACATATTTCCTTTTGTTTAGAAAAACATTTAATTACCATATTTATTATTTCTAAAATGTAGCTTCTTCTAACAGAAGACGTTTTCTAAGATACCTACTTATTATGTTGTACAAAATCAACCTAAATCATTTTCAATAATATAATAATTGTACTAAACCATTTAAAATGTATGTGAATTTATACTAACAAAATGTGGAACTAGAAATCTGAGAAAAAATAAATTGAAATTGAAAAAAAAACAAATAAAACATATTTTACAGAGGAGCATCCCTACAAGGCCCACAAGCATAAGACTACGCACAGGTCGCTGGCACGCTATTTCAACAAAACCGACCGCCCTGAGCGATCCGGTGTCATTTCGCGGTGCAACATTAGATTCGCACTCTATCGACTGACCAAATATAGGAGAGAAATTATATTGTACGGCATAGAGCGTTGAGAATGAGTGAAATCGTTAGATTATGTGAAATACAGTGTAAAGCTGCACGCAGTTGAATAAAACAAAATTATTGACAAAGATGATGGCTCAATGTTAGTAACCTTTTTTTTATTATTTTTAACCCCCGACGCAAAAACGACGGGGTGTTATAAGTTTGACGTGTCTGTGTGTGTGTGTCTGTCTGAGGCAACGTAGCTCCTGAACGGATGAACCGATTTTGATTTTGTTTGAAAGGTGAATTAGTCGGTCGGGAGTGTTCTTAGCTATGTTTGATGAAAACCGGTCCAAGATTCGGGGGTTTTTTAAATTTTTAATTTAATTACTTGTTTTATGCAGACGAGCAAGCGGGCTACCTAATACTAAAACACTACCAGTTTACACCTTTACTCAGTACAATAATTTCAATCTACCTTACGTGCTGTGGGTCGTGGGTTCGATCCCCACTGAGAACAAGCACAGTGTGTGGCAGTGTGTGTGTGTATATTTGTTCTATGCCTGGGTACATATTTTCAAAAAGAAATAAAAATCAAGCTGAAAGAGCTATATGAACGAAATATTTAAAGTAAACATCATATAAGGCTAAAGCTACAATAACAATGTAAGTAGATTATTACCGTTTTACGGTACAAAATCCCAAGTATTGATTCCTCTAATACGACAGATTTACAGTTTGTTTTGAAATATTTGTTGCTTACAAATCCTTGCAACATGGACTTTGGAAAATAGCTATTTCCCTTGACGCCGTCTCGGCTGATAAACTGACATTCCAAACGCCAGTCTCAAATTGCTCCCAAAGATCTAGATAACATCTGAATGGAGAGCAATCTAGAAATCTGCTGAGAGAAATATTAACCAAGCTGTGAATCTATTAGTATACCAAACTGGCTGCACGAAATTGGGACCTCGTAGTGTGATTTGAAAAGTGGCATAAACGTGTACGAAAATGTCAATTGATAGCCATTTTGAGTTATTTTTATTTCCAAAGCCATCGGGATATCATAATTAGACTGCTGGATTTTGCCAACAGCACGAGTAGGTACGAAATAAGAGAAGTCTATAAGCAGGCCACCATAGAATTTAACTAATGATCATGCATATAAAAATCTTTTTGATCGATTTTACATCAAATACTCGTATATGTATCAAAAAAAGGTACTTAAAGAGATGGTTTTGAAGTCTTGGGAGATCTTTGCTCAATGAAAATGACGGTGTCCTGCTAACAAAACTGTGAACGGCAGGAAATGAAACCAAAACATTTATTTCACTCCATCTTGAAGACTAAATTGGTTCAGATTTGTCCGGCTACATTTAGATACGGCTAAAGCGAACATACAGCGACGGCTTTCAATTCACATATTATAACTTGGTAGATCTCTGCATACTTATGTGTACCGCTTTTAAACCTACATTTTTCTTATTACTCTGCTAGATCCTAGTATTTAAATTATGCCGACGAGCACTTGTCTTGATTATATTCGAATTCATCGTGATGACGGCGCCATATTGGATAATCATAATAGGAATCAATTTGCAGATTTATCAAGATCAACGTATTAGCCATGGTATTTGTTTATTTTTATAAAATACTAGCTTTCCGCAACTTCGTGCGCGTGTACCATCATTATAAACATAGTTAAAAATTGAATTATTCTAATTTGATAAATTACGGTTGTGTACTTCTATACCAACACAAAAAGATCTTAAAATAATTGGACTTATCTTACGTTGAAAAAAAATATTGACTTAAATCTTAGCTAAATATTGTGCTAAAAAAACTAACACACTCCATTGAATGTCCCGTTTTGTTTGTAGTAATGCACTCCAATTCCCTACACTATTTTTATCCAAATCTTTCAAAGCATGAGACTATGAGGGTTGTCTTTCAATACCTAATGTGACCGAAACTGAATAGCAAATGCATTCAGAACTTACCACTACGACAACATTCTTGTAACCCCAGCCCCAGCGGGGTTTCTATAAGAGATGATTTAACAACACTAGAAACTGGAATTATGTCCCACCGAGCACTTTCTATATGCCCGACGCTAAATACCACGTGATTTTCAGATAATACAATAAGAATTTGTGTGAAACATTTGCACTAAAATGGTCAATTTATAGTGAAAACAGCAGCGTTCTATTTATCAAAATTGTTTTCACTTCCAGATGATATAAATTATAGTTGAAAGTAACGTAATTCTCGCAATGGTCACGACGAGCTTGCGGATTTTTAGTTAGTTACAGTGTAAATCATAGTTTATAACGAGCAATGGTTATTGGGCAGAAAGGAAATTGCAACGCAGGACGACCCGACCCTAATGGATAGACGACATAGTAAAGATTGTGGGACGCTGCTGGCGCCGTCGTAGGGCAGCAGTTGTTTTGGAGGCCAATGGTCACAGAAAAATTTTCACTTCTTTTCGCCACAGTACTGGCATTGATTTAGCGCATACAAACTATTTGGTATTCTACATCGGGGAGAGGCCGGACCGGGGTTAGGCGATACCAACCCGAAAAATTTACACGCTTCGGAAACTGTCAGAATGCATTTTAGAAATGGACAATCCGCCTGACATGATTACGACCATCTTCTGCGGGATCTAAGGCGGCTTGCACCAGAATCACTAAACGTGTTTAACAGCTAAATAGATTTAAATCTGACGTATTTATATGACTCGACAACTCGCTAAATACTATTTAACAGTTAAACGCGTTTAGCGATTCTGGTGCAAGCCGCCCTTAGTGTGAAAGCGCCTTTCAGTACTTATCAGATTTTTTTCTGACATATCTTTTCTGCTGATGGCTACTTAGTCGCAGGGAAAGCGGATACAAAATTTCATCTAAAGTTGGCTAAAGTAATACTAATAAGCTCTGTCACATACAATGTTCGCAGTCTTTCTAAATGCAAATACGAGTATCTATTTTATTTATGTGGGAGATACTTAAAGCGCTTTGTAATTTCTACTTTGAGTCATAGAAGGCTCTTGTTCCTTGAAAAAGTGCCACATGTCATTCACAGTGAACGTGTTTTTTAGATTACCGCAAACCATCAGGGTCACAGGCTTATTCCATCATTAATTCTCATAAAAAACATGATCTTTTTATTAACTTACTTTTTACATGCTATTATCAGAGCTTTTAAGTTTTTAATGTAAGCACAGTGTATTTATTATGTAGAGCAGATTACAACACGAGACGTTTAGTAAGTAAAATTTATTCAACAAACACCTTAAAAGGAAGGCGATAAACATACAATAACTGATCCACCTGATAGCATCGAGTATGTAAATCGAAACCTATGTTTATCCTAAGAACAGTTTTCGTAACATCCGCTGATATCTAGGTGGTAGTGATGCTAAGTTATACCACAGAGTAAACTTTCAGAGCAACAGTTCGGAAGAACACGGTGCGGGAAGTCACTCCCTCCCTATATCCTAACTGTTTTTATTATGGTGTCTTTGGCTTGTCAATAACAATTTATTGTACCTACTTACCTAGTATTGTGTACTAAGTAAGGCAGCTTAGATACTAGCTTAGATAGCTTAGTACTAGTTTGTAAAGTAAATAAATATAATTGAAATTGAACTGACGAATTCACGCACGAGAGTCGAGCGGCAGCTTCGGGCACCTTCGGCCAAGCCGAGCGGCACATTGTCGACACGAGACGTCACGACTAGGAGACCATTTTTAAATTTTGATTTTGAATTTCGAATATCAATGATTCTCCAAAATTATATTAGAATTTTTTCACACACTACTGCAGCAGCCCTATAGGTTAAGACTTTTATAAAATACGCTCGCAAACTGTTGCTCTGTAGAATTTCTGCTCCATAGTAATACATTCAACATTCATGCTATTTGCGTGGGCGCACCGTCCTTTCTATGATGTATCGCACCCGGTTGGCTTGAGTTACGAAAATTTGCTAGAGGAATGATCTTAGGGACGCGACATTGATTTAATTTTAAAGTACGTGGTGCGACTTTTAGTCGCACTGATTTAGAAACATAATCAATATGGATGGATATAATATGGATATAAAGATCATTAGTACTTGCAAGAGATGTATTTGAAAAGATAGGTACGTATTTACTTTTCCAATTTGCCTGTGGGCTACAGTTCTAAGTTACTAAGTCTAAGTTATCAAAAAAAGGAAAATTATTGAGAGGAAAGGCATGTTTTTCAGTCACCTTTTTTAGGTATGTTGAGTGTATTACGTGTTACTTACATGCGTTACCATGAGCTTCTATTCGTAGGTTTTTTTATGACGATACGGTTCAGGATAAGTTGGACGCTTTACTTACACCAAATTTGACACCAAATCGCGTCCTAAGTATATTCCCAACGCTGAATCCCCAACAGCAATGATACCACACATTTGAGCAGTCCATTGGCCGGCATTGTTGTATCAATGTTTATGGGATCTGATTGACGGGCCCGACGGCACAGTGGTTTAATAGCTAACAATAAAGTAGTGATTGACGCCTATTCGCCAACTAATGGTTGAGATTACAGCGTAATAAACCCCGATTTTGAACATTAGTTGGGTATTGCTCAGGCTTTGTTTGCTTAGAATTTGTCAACGTAAATCCTTTTTATATTTTAAGTTTAATTATTTATTTTCTTTATACGTCAATCAACTCCTTTTAGTCACATTTTTCCATAGATTTTTACTATGCTTAGAGCAACACTAACAATTCGCGAAACAAAACATATGTACGTTTTTATTTTGCTTGTTAACTATTGTTAGTGTTAGCTGTACTCTAAACACTTTTTTACATACTATCCTAAAGCTTTTTTTGTTCAGAACATAGCCGATAACTTTGGATTAAAGATAAAAGTACATATCTAAATTTTCATACTTTTGGATCAACACTAAAAATACCACTTCAAAAAGTCCATTGGATCAAATTTTGAAATCTAAACATACGTAATGAATATAGAACACTAAAACAAAGGACAGCTAAGACAATGCGCTCGCGCCGTCTAGACGGTCAAATGTTAACCCTGTTGCAAAAGCTGAGGCATTAGAATGTCATGTGGTAACGAATGGACCGGGCGGCGTTTGATTGATGGTGTGGCCGCGTGGGCGGAGGCGCGATGAAAATACTCGCAAAATTACACGGATTTGGTAGGGCTGTCAATATATAAAAGGACTTTTTTAGACTTGAAACGGATTTCCTCTATCTTTTTTACTTCGGTTAAGCGATGAAAAACCTAACACTCCTGTATCTAGCTGCCGGTGCTTTGACATGGTTTTTTTCAATTTCAAGTGTAACAACGTTAAAACAATCATTGGTATCGATTCTGTTGTTGGGTTTTTCTAAACTAACCTAATTTGACAGCGCTAAAACTATAGCTGTCTTTGTCGTTTCAGTTTATGAGAAAGGGACGGCAACATTTTAAATAATTCTTGTAAATTCTTTGAATAAAAGATTTATGACTTTGATTTTGGCTTCATTTGATCACAAATTTTACAAAATCATATTTATAACATCTAGATCAACTTTCCTTTAAATATCTATCCTGGGTGGATGACATAAGCCTAACCAGGAAGACCTATGAAATGCTGTACCTATAGCCTTCGCCACATTGTGATCAGATCAAATATTTTCATTTCAATACGAATTAAATGTAAAAATATCCATCCTTTCCGATCCTGTGCTAATGGAATCCAGAATGCTCCAGCCACAATATCTTCCGCCTTTACAATTTTATAAATTAGTAGATAAAAAAAAATATTTATAAAATAGTAACTTTTAGACGATAACCCTAATAGTGATCGAATGATTACAGCTCTGACAAGCGTAGATAGTAATCGATGAGCTTGACATTCTTTTAAAGATACCGTTTGGGTGCACATTATTAAATTGATTACTTTACCGGGTTGATCTTGAATGACCAAGAAAGTGCTACTTACAAACGAATGAACTACTTTGTAGTCATGTGGTTCTACCCATTCATTAGCAGACAGAAAGAGATGCTATTGTAACAAATCCGTTATTGTACCTACTTAGCAAATGTGGTAGACTTTATACACATATTTTACTTTATTGCGCTTTATACATATAGGTCTTCTAAAGCTGCGCTAACTAAAATGGCTGCTAGATCTGTTATCATCTCTTTTTGTTGTTATGCAAGTGACAATGACAGAGCAATCTTTGAAACTGCGCTATATTGAAAATAAAGGGGTTGATTTCTAAAAAAGTAGACAGATTTTACTTTTTTCATAGAGTGAGTTTCATCTACCTAAAAACAAAACCATTGCTAAAACATATTAATTAAAATATTAAAAAAAAACTCGCATAAAAACTTGCGTGAAGATATCCAATATAATATTAGTGGGTATGTAACATCTTAATGCAATGTTTTGAATTTAATGGCGCTAAGAAGCACGAGCTGCGCACGCGCCTGTAATGATCTGCAGGTGTATTCTGCTACTTTAGAGCTTTTACAAGAAATACGGTTAGAAAGTATTTCTGCTAATCTTTCCATTAAAACAATTATGTTCGAGTCGAAAGAAAACACTCCATATACTTATAGGTACTTATATTATATTGCATGCCTTTGGGGTTTATATTTTTGTAAGCCATTTATAAATATCTGTAAATAAAATATAATTACTGAAAAAATTAATGTATGTCACTAATTACTTTCTATAACGAGTGTGTGTACATACTTAGAGACGTTATAGACTTTTCAATAAAAAAATAATTAAGAAAAAAAGCCATAAACTAAATATCAGATTTCTATAAATCATTTACCTATTGTACCTACTTAATACTCAATACATTTATTGCTTTCACATGGTATTATAGCTGTTACATTGTAGGTAGGTATCACACATGAACCCGGTTCAGGGATATTGCAACAGGAAAGTAGGCAGACCAAGGTTTTGTTCACGTCAATTTT
The DNA here is from genome assembly GCA_947859175.1 of Gandaritis pyraliata. Taxonomy (NCBI): domain Eukaryota; kingdom Metazoa; phylum Arthropoda; class Insecta; order Lepidoptera; family Geometridae; genus Gandaritis; species Gandaritis pyraliata. The sequence continues at coordinate 5,767,072 of OX401866.1, read as the reverse complement.
TCAATTCAGTCAATTTCTTGTGTTCATTCAGTATTATTATTATATTCGCACATTTTGTCATTCATATAATCATACTTACTAGGAAGGAAGTATATTTTTACTAAAAAATACGTGCTAATGCACCATCTAAGTTATTTTGATAATGATATTTTCATTTTAAATTATTTTTTGATTACACAATCTAGAGTTTGAAAAGTGTTATGTTATTATGCAAAAGTTAGAGAATAACCCTGTTGCATCTAACGACCTTTCGATGTAGAACGGTATCATCTATCTGTATAATCTTTTTATGTTCATTCATTCTATTTGAAGGCTGTCGTGCGCGAATGAAGTTACAATACATAGTTAAATATTATGTTACTGTAATGATACGGTTTACGAAATATTTTGTAATCGTAGACATCTGTTTATTAAAGATTATAAATGAGGTTTGTTCGTTTATGCAAACGATTGGGAATTTATACTTAAAGAAATAATCATGGTTATTTTCCTCAACGCCTTCGATTCCCAAACTAAGCAATGCTTTTAAATTAAATTAAATTAAAATTTATTTATTTCTCTCTTTAGCAATTAGGGTATAAAGAAGTGTTGTGTTGTCTACAAACTAAACTAAAAGTAACTTAATCCAGCTTAGCAGACTAAATTGTTATCTTGAGAGCTGGTGCCCACTAAGGTATTACAAAAACCTGTATCGCGGGTCACCAAAAATAATCATGGTTATTTTACTCAACGCCTTCGATTCCCAAACTAAGCAATGCTTTTACTGGATTGCTGGTATATTAGACTTTATTTTATCCCTGACAGTAAAAATATAAGTGTTTTTTGCTGATATCTTTTCTAATCAATCTAGTACACTCTTCGTTACCTTCCTATTTTCTACATCAGATTAAACCAGCAAATTACCCATTCGCCACGCGTAAGTTAATGAAAAAGAAATAATAGCTCCGGTGTTAGCTATGTGGGTATCATAGCTGCGGGCGCAGAATAAGGCTCTTGATACACTGATGGAAGAAGTCGAAACTGTTTACCACACCTGAGGAGTAATCACAAACAAATCTGACAGACGCCGCGTTGCGTAAACCTAACGTATTCGAGTCATATTGCGCGTCAACGCCAGAGAACATCCAAACGTTGTTGTAGCGTCACCGCGCAGTGTATCTCGGATACGCTAGCGTTACGATACGTTTACGACTGTCACATTTATTTGTGATCATGGCACACTAAACGACATGATATTACTGGTGAGACTAGATAACAAATCCGTTTTCATCTAGATGAAAACGCCTATAACGAATAAATGCATTACAAGTTTTGACATATTGGTTTCTGTAAAAGATTCAATCTAATTGCAAAATGAAATTCATTCCCACTACCCAAAGATTAGCTGGTAAATAATGCTATCTTGGCAATAACTTCGCCTGTATACACTACCTACTTTTTAAGTTGTGCAAATAAAGAATTGTTTATCTATCTATTCATGACATTACATTACATTACATCTCGCTTAGGTTGCCTGGAAGAGATCGCTTTCAGCAATAAGGCTGCCCATTGTGATACCTTATAAGCTTTCTTTGTTTTTTTGTAATGTTTCCATGTGGTGTACCGATAAAGAGTTATCTTTTTATCTATCTACATTGTATTACTATTCATAAAATACTGTCGTTCGCGTACCAGTTAGTCAGTAACTCTTACTTGCCACGTGTGCCACATGCCTAAATACCCGGAGGCGAAGTTCTCAATTTTCTACTAGCTTCTTCAGTTGTTCTGTTATTCGAACATTAGTTATATTTATGTGTACGTAGATATACGAATAGTTTGGTTTTGAGAATGGAAACAAATCAGGTCATCCAATTTCTTCTGAGTTTAATTCTGTAGTGTATCTTTGCGAAATATTAATTGTTCCTAGTTTCCGAGACGCTTTAGTACCTATGTTTTAGATAAAATTATCCCCATTATCTAGATAGCATTATCTAATAAGATATATAGGTATTTTATAGACTTCTTTTTTTTCCAAAAGGTTTTCGTTTATATTTGCCCTTTTTTTACAACAAAGAAGTGAATTTAAAAAAAATATTTTTTACGTTTTTATTACAGCTAAGTCAATTCACTTAATCATTTTTTCACACTACTGTCCTACCTACTGTCTACTGCCTACTGTCTCCGTTTGTCTTAATTTATGTGCACTTGATTCACTCGCTAAAGCTGTCTCTGCTATTTTTCCTGTTCTATGTCCAATATTTATCGAGGTCCGTTTCTAATAGCGCGTAGGTTCAATTTAAAGTAATTGAATATACCTATTATTTGTTGTGCCAAATAATAATTGACGATCTTTTTGATTCGTAAAATAAACAAGCACCTGTCTTAATAGTTATAGCTAGTTATACCTACTCGTTTGAAATTCGAACGACTTTAAGAATCGGTCATCAATTAAATTTTGCAGTTTAGTCGAGACTCTATTTACTTTACATTAAAAATCGTAGATACAATGTTTTATATGAACTTGTTTATCGTTTACGCTTCAAATCGAGAAATTAGATATATAAAAATTGCTTAAGAATTTATTAGGTAAAATAAAAGTTTTAAAGGTTTCATAGATGTTTGTTTTATGTCTGGATATTACTATGTTTTCTAAGTACCTATGCATTTACAAAAAAGAACTACACAAGTATTCTATAAGAATCTAGTTCCCATAGTACAAGCATAGCTAAGTTTAGGACTAGAGAGTGTTGTGTGAAATATCCTAAATTGAGTATTTACTTTATTGTCACAGTTTAAAAAATTAAATTGAAAGTTACAAATTTTAAAACAATAACTATATACAAATACTTAAAAGAAAATAGCATTTAAAAAAAAATTTATTAAAATGAACTCTGAATTCTAAATGCTAGAGATAGAAAACAGAGTTCAAATCACCGACTGCAGGCAGGGTGCCCAAAAGGCTGGCAACGTTACCTCTTTGTATGGCAATACTAATTCTCTGTCCAAGGTAAGCGCCAGCCCTTTGGTCATTTGTCACGTCCACCAAATTTTACAAAGTTTTAGTCATTTGAAATTTTTTCATATTGTCATTTACTAAATGATGTTGACTGTACCTTAATAACGGTACACCGTACAGTCGACGCAGTAAGATAATTACCACATTGATGTACTGCTGCATCAGTTTCAGCTCACCGCAATCTAGATTTACTGTTCCGTAATTCATATGGACACAATAACCTCGTTTTGAGGCGCTAAAACACAAAATAATAGCGTAACTAGATATACATTTTACGGACATTGTAAAATGACGATCGTTTGGAGTATTGTTAAATAAATATTAAAATATTACTAGTCACAGAAAGCTTATAAAATACCGCCTTGTGTTTAAATAAAATAATTTCACTATGACGTCTGATACTGCATTGGTATGCCAATCAAAGTTGAACTGCAAATTTGAACTGCAAAGTTTTAAATCATGGTCAGTTCATACTAACTCATAGTTATTCTGTGACTAAATAGTGACATTATTACGTCATTTGATGTGTTTTCGCGCATATTTTGCTGTCAAGTGTCTCAAAAGAATGATCATGTGGTACAAAATTGTACCACGTGACCTGAAGAAATTACACTGGGCAGTGAAATATAACTTGTCAGCAAAAGATTGGCATACGGGGGCTGGTGTTTTCTGAAGTTAATAAAAACAGTAATTAAAATTCAATTTATTGTAATCTAAAAAAATACACCCCGCGCGCGATCGACTATTTGCCCAGAAACTTTTTTCAGAAACAATTTTTATCAGCTTTCATAAACCCATAGACTAGTTAATTGGTTGCAAAAGTTGCTCGTGGGTTGACAAAAGACTCGCATCTGTACCTTGCACCACACAAAGCTTCAATACAAACTGTCCCTTGAGCAAGCATTTAGCTGATCATGAACTATGGGGCACCTTAAAATACACCAGCAGATATTGATAATAAGTTCTTCAATACTACATTGATTTGCATCGAAACGACAGTCATCGTAATGAATTTGCAGTTACGGCGATGTGATTTAAAAGGTCGAAGACTGTGCTGCATCATTGAGGAGACGGCTCAAGGATGCACATGATACTGGCGATAAACTATTCAGACCAGTGAAGACCAAGATTTAATGAAACGAGGTTCCAAGAGTTATACAGTGCGTAAAGAAATGATTACTCCAAAAATATTCAAAACATATAAAATTTTTTATCTAAATATCTAAAATATTTATTATCTGTAGCAGCATGACCATAGTCGAATGAAAGTGGCACTTTGACTGTCTGTAGCGATAGTAACAAAAGCGCCGAGTGTACGGAAGGGGTTAACGGTGTAAATGAACCCATCAGGGTATATCTGGATTTTTGTCCGAAAATCCCCTGCAGTGGAAACTCGCCGGTGATTTCTGAAATACGGAAACATTCCATTCGAGACATGTAAAACCCAATATTCACAACCGTTGGATCTGTATACAAACAGAAATCTATTTTTGACTTTAAATACCAACGTACAAGGAAGAAACATGTCCCATTACCCACGTGAGTCAATGATGACTCAAGTGAGTTGGTTTCCCCCCTCGTATCTTCCTTCCTTGACATTCAAAACATCTTTAAAAACGATGTGGGTGAAATGGACCCTGCTCCAGTGTAATTAAGGACTTGTACCTATATCTATTGGGTTTTAACAAATCGAATTTATGTTTCGAACACCTACAGTTGGTACGACTACTGGGGTGTAAGTGGTAGTTGTGTGCGTAGGCGCATTGCTGATGTATAACAGCTCAATTTGTACCTTATACGTTGAGGGCTGACAGTGGCATCTTAATTATGATAATTACAACCTTGAGCACATGATTGATTCGTTTTTTGTAAAATTATTGGCGTAAACAATATAATTTCATTTTGGCTGGGACATCAATGATCGATGTTCTGAGATCATCGTTGTAATTTGTCATTTACGATTTTTACATAATAAAAATACTATATTGTTTCGATTAAAAATACTGTTCTCAACGCGTTACAAAAATTAAATGATAAAAGAATGTATCTAGATTTTTTAAGAGACTTGCTCTTGTTCTTTCGTTTGTCAAAAAGGTACGTAAGGTAAGGTAAAACTACACTCACTGACAGCCCTATTAAAATAAAACATCAAAACCAAAGGCATCCGTATTTCGGTCTTGACCAAAGCACAACCGAACAGATATTAAACAAAAATATTTCAGCTAAACGAAACCCTCCCTTGATTTATGAAACCATTCACGATGTCTTCATTGAGTAGCTCCGGGCAGGTCGTGAGTGGGAGTACAGTTGACCCGAAAATACATTCCCGATGAAGTAATAAATCAAATTCATTCTGTGTATGCCACTTTATGCTCTCTTTTGTGCGCGCCAGTGCATTTATCATGAAGATCAACACACCTCGAAGTACAATGGACGTGAAATTTCGCGGATCGTAATTCTTTGTGCCGAAATATTTTACAATATTTATAATAAGTCAGCACCAATTTAATACACATTCTCCGCTGAATATGGCATCTTAATTGAGGCTTGAACAGCATATTTTTCTTCAATGATGGATCCATATTTTTATAGCAAATATTGAAAGGCTTTTTACACAGATGAGGTTTGTAAATATACTGTTACACGTAAAATTTCTAGATCAACACGAAATGGGTGAAAAATTGTGTTGGGCACGCATGATTTTTTCTTTTTTCAGATGGTCTAAATTTTAGACTTTTAGACTCTTATCATACCTTGATTTCTCGTATGACAATATTCGACAGCGTTACCAGACTACAAAGCACGCACGACCAAGTCCCATCTACATTTAATACTGATGTTGATTTATATCTTTTGCAATCCGATATAGACATATACTGGATCCCAGTGCCCGTATTTAACAGTACAGTAAGAATTCAACTTCATTAGCACGCAAGTCTGTTTATTTAGGAAAATAGCTGTAAACATTAGAGGGGCTATTCTCTTGATAAAATCTAGTAAAATATCATTGGGATATTGTGATGTCATAAAAGTCACAAAAGCAGTTTTGTGACTTATGAAATGACATCTCATGCATCCCTTCCTTTGTCAAAAGGCACACAGATTAACGACAACAATAACGAAATAATCAAAGTTTGTAAAGAAACATCTGAGGATAAAAATGTTGTGACATTCCAATGACGTAGGCATGTTTACAAGATTTGGTTTAGAGAATTAACCCCATTGAATCCGATCGAATTTCAACTAATGCCTACGAGAGAAAACGTTAACTAACCTTATGATATTTATTGCAATGGGCATGTCAATATAGAATCGTACCTTTGAATTACAAATAAGGATCTGGGTTGTTTTACTGTAAGCTATAGAAATTCAGATTCAGAACTTTGCATCATGTGCTGAGCTGCAAGCCATTACTTTTCTGATGCACCTTCACGTATCTACTTATACCAGAGATATAATTAGTTCTGATATAATAAAGATACCAATATATTTTCAAATATGAATCTTCTTTTGAAGATTGTATCTACATACTAGCTACCAAAATAAAATTACCTATTTGGTCTAAACAAGCGTACTAAGAATTAGCATTATGCCTATAAACCTTGTGGTTTTCTATAGTGCTATAGCATAAATTAAGTCACTTTGTAATTTTTTTAATGATAAATAGATAAAAAACAGATTAATAACGAAATAATGAGGATCGTATTCTGAAACAGTATTCAAGTGTGAATCAAGACTCCAAATAATTATTTTTTTCAGTTTTTTATCAAAATTTCTACTCTAAATCTATGCTTGAGTCATATTGAATTAACCCTTCTTTATACGATTACAATCCTAGCACTGAAACTTATAAAAAAAAAGAGACGTACACTCACTAAAGGAAATAATGAAAGAAAATAATAGTTCGAAATAAAAGAATCCTAAGCTAATCTTTATCCATAAAAATATTATAAACTAACGCTACTTTACATCAACGACTGTGATTTAATAATTTACCGTCTATTCGCTTTTAATTCAAGCAAAAGGTCGATAGGAGGCACTTGAGTAAGTGAACAACATAATTAAATACATAAAACTGAGTATTTTACTGTCTGTGGGCGGCACGAGCAAAACGTCTCCTAGATTTGATATCTAAAAAGCAGCAGACGCAATATAGCGGAGTCGCAAACACTATTTAAACCTTTTTTAGAGGCTTTGGCGGATAACATTACACTGTCATTTACAATAAATGATGTTGCTTGTAGGACATAAATCAATATTGCATAACACTAAGGGCGTCTTGCACCAGAATCACTAAACGTATTTAACAGCTAAATCGATTTAAATCTGACGTATTTGTATGACTTGACAACTCGCTAAATGCTATTTAAGAGTTAAACGCGTTTAGCGATTCTGGTGTGCAAGTACCGTTCTTGTCGATCGTTTAATTTGACATTTAGAATCGTCAAAATTCGATAAAAATGGTTTTATCCATAGTTGCAAGTACGAAGTATCGAATTTTGACGATTCTAAATGTCAAATTAAGCGATCGACAAGAACGGTACTTGCACACCTGGTGCAAGCCGCCCTAAGGCTAATTGCATTAGTATTTTTGGGGATAAATTAACAAAATATATTCAATATTACAAATTCAAATAAAAACCACATTAAATAACATTATTTATTACAACCTCTTTTAGGAGCCTTTAGTTTGCGAATTATTAAAAAAAAAATAAGTATACTACGCTGATAGGTGCAACGAATTCATGAAAAGTAAGGAAATCGATCAAATTAATGGACCGATGACATTGTAGCAGTCACTGCTAGTAGTAATATGTGGTTTACATACAGCAGAACAGATGTACTTAGTACACTATTACATACTTGAATGTCAATGTCAAGATTTGAGGTGATGATGATTTAATAAATCTAGGAGGTAAAAGTCATTGTTTTTTGATGGTTACAGTTTTTCAAGAAATAACAAACCCTCCATTACCTAGTTATGCTCAAACTAACATTTACGGCTCTTGAAAGTACATGGATACATTCAGATTTCAATTTGTAGTAAAATCTTTTGAAGGTGCCATTCCTATCGTAAATTGCTGTGATATGGTGTCATTCTCATATAATAAAAGCACTTCTAGATAGTCATTTTTATCTGGTTTTCGTATGTTTTGTATTAGAACTCTATTTTACACACTGTTGCTGCGATAAAGCGGTCTAATACAAAATGTACAAATATAAATATATATATATGTAAAATAAACACCTTCAAGAGTTAATAAAAAAATATGTGCACTCGGATGATAAAGTAGGCTGCCCATTGGTTACCTTATAAGATTTTTTTTCTTTCTCTGTAATGTTTTCGTATGGTGCACCAATAAAGAGTTATCTATCTATACCTACCAACTAGCTTTGACCGGGTTAGTCTCAAAATCCCCTTTGAGTTTTTCCCTTTAAGGGGATTTTGAGACTTTTAGTCTCAAAATCCCCTTTATTTCAAAATTTTTCAATCAAGGGGATCGTGAGACTAAAAGTCTCAAAATCCCCTTTGGGTAAAATTACACCGAAATAGTCGTATCTTAATTTTACTTTACCTACCTACTTTTTGAATTAAATACCTAGTCCACTGCTACTGAACTATCCATTTCAATGATCAAAATATTTTTTGTAGCAGTACCTACATAAAAATGGAACCTTAACCTCACCCTCCAGCATAGGTACTACTTGTCTTATAAATTATCAACTTAGTTAGCATGGAGTTCCGGAACAAAATGTACCTACTTAACTAGCAGTCATAAAAATTAAGATTTGGGTTGATTTGGAGGAAATTTTAATAAAAGTACTAGGGTAGTAGAATAAAGTAAGATGTGGTTCTAATTAAAACTCACCTTTTGCCATCTATCTTTTCATTATTATTAGTAGTCCTTCCTGTTGGATAGTATTTTGCTTTCTTGTACTTAAGTACCTACCTAACTTTTGGTTTACCTCTTGACTAGTTCTGCTCTCCTGGTACTTTTCACAAAATCAATTGAATTATTTATTTCTTGACTGGTTGGTTAGTTGTGGTCAGTGTGACAATACATTTTAGTACCACTAAAATGTGCTATACGGGTCACATTCAAAATGAGGTTTTTTATATGAGATTTTTATTCTGACTCCGGAAAGGAGATTCATTTCGTATTAAATATTTAACTGATGCAACTTCACAATACTAATACAGGTATGCATTATTTATAGCTGAAACTGTAACTGAAAACAAGATAAATATCTATTTAGGGTCCAAACGTTACGGAACGTGTGCGAGATTTTACTATTTCTAACATAAAGTCAGCTTATAATTACGACTTATACAGTATTTACAATATTTATAATATTTACCAAATACACATGAAACAGTTACAAACAATTTATAGATAGCTCAACTGATCCAAACTAGTACCAATCGGAACCGTGCCCAAGACTTTGACTGCATTGCCGCGCTGAATAACTTATTATATAGAGTGAAAACCTTTGTCCCAGATGTGTAACACTTTTTTTGCCGGTATTTTTGTAACCGATTAAAACATACATTCGATATTAAAATAAAAAAGAAACATTTGTTTTGATGTAGGTGCGACAAAAGCGCAGAGCTGAACACTAAAAATACATATTTTTACTTCTCCATTAAAAATTATGTACCTACCTATTTTTCAGTGTTTATACCTAAACGTATAAACGTATAAGCATAGCACATTGTCGGTGTGGTTATTTTTTGTGTTAGAAATAGTAAAATCACACACACGTTTCGTGATATTTGGACTCTAAATATATTTTTATCTTTATAGCACATTTATTTGTACCAAAATTCACTTTCACATCAAGACCACAACCAGTTAAGAAATAAAAACTAATGTAGTCAAAACACAAATATAAGATAACTCTTCTTGGATCAATTGAGATGGTTTTGTGAAAAGTACCAGGAGAGCAGAACCAGTCCAGAGGTAGACTAATCCTACTAATATTATAAATGCGAAAGTTTAGATTTTGAGATGTTTGGATGTTTGTGTTTCAATCACGTCAAACCTCCTGAACCAACTTGGATGAAACTTGGCATATATGTAGTTCGTAACCTGGATTGACACATAGGCTACTTTTTATCCCGAATAATTAACACGATCTACAAAATAAAATGAAAAAACGGGATTAGCAGCGCCAATTGGCAAGAGGATTTCATTGTCATGTCATGTCACATCAGTTTGACAGGGCGTAGTACTACCTCTTTATTTAAGTACGGGTTCGGTGTAATGTCAAGTTTCTCAATGTATCCGCTCGATACACGCACAGATAATATGATGTACACGGAAACGGTACTCGCGTACGAAGTCGCGGGCAACTGCTAGTAGCTAACTTATTAGCTATTTCTTGGTTTTGTACTTATACAAAACCAAGAAAGCAAAATACTATCCAACAGGATGAGCCCATCCTGTTGGATAGTATTTTGCTTTCTTGGTTTATTATTTATTACATTTAATAAATAGTTTTATTAGTAGCCACTAATAATAATGAAAAGATAGATTGAAAATGTTAGTTTTAATAATTAGAACCACCTCTTACTTTATTCTACTACACTAGTACTTTAATTAAAATTTCCTCCAAATCAAGCCAAATCTTCATTTTTATGAATGCTAGTTTAGGTAGGTACAATCTTATAGGTTCCAGAACTCCATGCTATTACGGTGTAAATTTGCCAAAGGGGATTTTGAGACTTTTAGTCTCAAGATCCCCTTGATTCAAAAATTTTGAATTAAAGGGGATTTTGAGACTAAAAGTCTCAAAATCCCCTTAAAGGGAAAAACTCAAAGGGGATTTTGAGACTAACCCCTTTGACCAACTTGACTGAGGATTATACGAGTTTACAATTTACCTACACACAATAGTGAATGACAGTGCATACTTTATCGATATCGAAAGGTCACAAAAGCCAAAACCCACCGTTTGGACATTACTGCTCAAGTTGCGGTTATATTTCGCAACCGGTAAAACCTCTATAAAATCTTTCCAGTAAACAATAGCTTGGACACGGAAGTGCAGAGTATCGGGTTATCGATAGTAATGTTGTGGACTGTATTAAATCAGGGCAGAACTGCTTCAAGAGAGAGCCGTTAAAATGATTAACACCACTATCAGATCCAGAGGGGCCTAGGGGGTTTAAGCCCCCCATAAGCTTTGGGTCTACCTCATTGGGTCAGGAGTGGACCGATTTGTCAAGGCAAACTTAAATAGTCCAAGTTGGCCCAAGCTCTTCCCGAATCAAAACCTTAGGTAATGCCTCTCCCAAATGAAAACCTGGATCCGCCATTCATTCAAAAACTTGTCACTAACGCCCCCAAGAAAAATCTATGTTCACTCATCAGTGCAAAACCGTATTTGTTTGTTTGTTACATTTTCGCAACTAAACTAGTGAAACTTACGATATGACGTTAAGTACAAAATGTAGCATGCAGTTTTAAAGTTTCTGGAATATTGGATCAAAATTAAAAATTGGACCATCCAAAACTGGATCAAACTGGAAAATATGACCATTCTATCACGATGTAATAACAGTTTAGTGGACACAGGGCAGTGTCTCAGAATGTACCGTTTGCTTTAACGTGGGCCTTTTTAGTAACTGGATCTTATAAACGCATAAATAGTAAAGAAGAAACAGTTCATGAAAACAAGGTATTGAGTTCATCGCCTTTTTAAACCACCATATTTTAAGAAGTTGGGTTTGGTATGAATTACTTCAAAAACAATAAAATGACTTCGCAGTCACATTATTTTAAAATTACGTAGGTTTTTAAATACACAAAAAAATATATCAAAAACATTTCTAGCTTCTAATTTACATTTACTCTACATCACGAAACATATACCATCTCACACGCCCTACCTACTTGCCTGATGTGTGGGTACTGTTTACACAGAATACTTACACCCTTGTGCTATTTCCGAGCTATACAACTACAATTATAAATGAAAGTGTATAGAAAAAACATATTTTTTTTGGCGAAAATACGTGGTAACAGATTTACAGTTTGAGCATTTTGTGAAACTGTTGCAAGTAAAGCAGAAAACAATATTACAGTAAAATTGAGCAAAATAGACCCATTGTAAAGCCCAATTGACATCAACCTGCTTAAGCCATACAAAAGCACAACACTACCTTTTGCAATGACAGTACAGTTCTAAGCCTAGATCAAAGAATGCGCCGCTAGATCGAGTGCTCTGTTCCAGTAACTAATACTGGCATAAACCAAACGAATCATCAAAGCACTTTCCGTCGGCAGGGCGCTTGTAACACATTACTTGTACTTGCAACAAATGTCGGTTTTGTTGGGCTATAACTAAGATGTTTTTATGGTGTAGATCCATTGGCAAAATGGCTGCAGAAAGTAAGGTAATTGCCCGACATTTACTTAGTCACGTATCAAGTAACGTCGCGATTGCACGTCAGTACACTCGAGTCCGCTTTTATCTTTTTCTATGTAACATAACATAACACATATGTTACATCATGTAACATATGACGGCTAAAGACGCTGACAAACGTCAGACAACTTCTCGCTCTCTTCAACATTTTGGAAGATATAAAATCACTGAATCTAATTGTAAAAAATCGTAAGCAATAACCTTGTTGAGAATATCAATACAAAAGTTCAGCAAAAATATTATTTTGATCAAATCAACCTTTCTTACCAAAAAAATATATATTAGTTTTTTAACTTTTTTATAGTTTTTTTTTGGGCCATTTTAAGGACAACAGTGCTGGCATATAACGCGTCTAGTAATAGAACGTCGCTGGTCTATTATTGTAAGGATGTATTAGGTAACATGCAAAGGTTTTGCAATGTGTAACAAGAATAGTCTCATATGTTAGACGTAGGTAGGTACTGTAGTTTGTAAAGCGTATCCCATGTTTTCAATCAGTAGAATTTCTAGTAACGTTCGGTAATCGAATCGACTGGATTATACGTACGAAAATAGCTCACAATATGCATAGAATATTTTGAATAGTGTGTGTCATACTGCAGAGATATAAAATTTAAGACTTGGCTTGCACCAGAATCGCTCGAGTTGTCAAGTCATATAAATACGTCAGATTTAAATCTATTTAGCTGTTAAACAAGTTTAGTGATTCTGGTGCAAGCCGCCCTAAAAGATAACGTACTTAATTTTTTTTAATCGATAATCCAATTTCAGCCGGTTATATACGAGCTTTGGCAAAAAGGCATTGATTGTTTTTACAATCACGTGGAACATAAGACGACACTTAGTATTCTTTTGTTTTAAAAAGAAAAATCGTTAATAAACCCAATAAATTTAAGTATATCGCTTGTACGCTTAGGAGAGAAAGTATTGCCTTTTATAGCCAATTTAATTATAGAAGCTAATTAGTGCAGTGCGAATTCTTGATGGATATGTGACTTCAATATTTTAAATTAATTAAAGAGAACGTAAGGTGAGATGTAATCTGTTAGCCCTTGCGTAAGATTGTGCTAAAAGATTTTTTAAGACGACAGTAAAGTTCCGAAATAATTAGTCGGACCGCCGGTAAAGTTCACAATTTACGTTCGAATCGACTTTTAAAGTCACTCTCCTTTAACTGGTCAAAGTTTATGTTTTCGTATGGACCAAAACCTAGGTGTATGCTAACAGATAAATTTGCTTAATATAAAAATAAAACTTGTTTTTCAATGGATAAAATGTTATGAATGAATGTATAAAATACAGGTTACCAGATGTGATGACTCTTACAGGACTACCGAATTGAAAACTGCAAAAACTAAAGTTGTTCTATTTTACGAAGACCGCTTGCTTCTGATTGTGTGCGTAAGATCCAATGCATTCAAACGTATCGAGATAGACAAGGAGCGAACGATGCGTGTATGTGTATTGCGTACGCACAACTACAAACACAGCTAAACGGACTTCGTGAAATAGAACATCAAAGTTATCTGAGAAAAATAAAACGATGATCCTTACGTGCTGTGGGTCGCGGGTTCGATCCCCACTGAGAACAAACATATGTGCGTGAAAAACATAGATGTTTGTTCTATGTCTGGGTGTTACTATGTATTAGAAGTATGTATTTAGAAAAAAAAAGTATATAAGTATTCTATCAGCCATCTAGCTCCCATATTACAAGCTTTGCTTAGTTTGGGACTAGAGGGTGTTGTGTGTAAAGTCCATGAATATTTTTTTTTTATGAAACCGTCGTAACATGCATTTTACCTGTTTTTACATAGCTACACTACACTAGGAAGGTTTGTTATTATTTATACTCTACGTATGCAACCTTTTCACATTCGGATCATCATTTACTTTCATTATTGCCTTTGTTTGCAAAATAATATTCCGCTGATTAAACATGCAGCGAGAGATAACGCTGTCCACACTATATTCCAGATTCATATCAGCGAGGATGAAATATTACTACTTTATTATAACTACAATATAAACAGCTAGGTCACTACAGGTGCCTATCAAAAAGTATATCAACATAATAATTAATATCTTGGCATTTAAAGTCGATGCAACATAGTTTTTTTCCGATATGCATCAGAAGTCTTCTGGTTAGCGGATTCTTTCTAATCCATGTTTTTAATAAGCCATCAATAGCAGATTTTTTTTAAATAATCATTACTTAGTAGAGCTTAGTAACAATAAAAAATAGGGAACAAAAACTTTATATAAAAATAAGGGAGTGCACCAAATGATCTCTCTATGAGCTGTAACATCACTTCGGATAAAATATTATCGCAATATTTGGCTGTACATAATTGTTATTCAGAAAAATATAGCTTTACATAATAATGAGTAGTACAAAGCCCCCGCCTTGCCCCACATTGGAGTCCGGTTAATTGTACCTCTCAGTCTCGAGATCAGATACTGAGGATCTCTTAATACTCATCATGACTACTTTATCTGGGTATAAGTGGGATTATTAATTTACTCTGGGTTGTAAAAAGTAATTGCTTTAATCAATAAGCTGTTGGAAGGTTGAAATAAATAAATAAATATTCTTGGACATTGCACACAACGCCCTTTACTCCCAAATTGTTTTTTTTTTATCTCTTTTTGTTTTAATTTCACAGACTATGAAAACATAATGATAAGTGTACTAACCAAGTGGCCTCTTTGTTTGCGATTTTGTGCCGTTCACAAAAAAATAGCATTTTTTTATTAAAAAGTACTGTCAATTAGGTATCGATTAATGGGTAAATACTGACGCTATATAAAAGTCAGCGTTAATGTTTTAGAACTTAAACAAACATGTGGTATAATTTTGTTTATTTTATTTTAAAATTTCACACAAATACGTAGTGCTGTCTACCTGGGCGTGCAAAAAGATGGACTAGTGTGGCTTGTTTTTATAAGTACCTACTAAAACTGATAACAAAAATTAATGTTGTTATTGTAGCGCCCCCCTTTATATAAAAGGGTTGGTTCGTCCACCGATATTATTTTGGTGAATGTTCACACTGCTTTCAGTTTACTGCATTTTATATAGCGTCATCATCATGTGTACAATATTTACAAGCAATGACTCGTGTAGGAATTTCTTTATTTCATATCTTTAACTATACGGATTTTATGTTAAGATAATGCTGAGTGATTTCCACTATTGTATTTTATTAGTTTAAAAAAAGATTTATTATAATCGTTTCAATAAAAATACGCGAGTATATAATAGCACCATAAAATGTGCAAATCAGTACTTTTTATTATGTTTGGGCGTTTGGTTATCTCCTTTATATGAAGTAAATAGTCGCTGTAGGTGAACCAGTTAGATTTATTGCAGAAATCATGAAGTCACAAAAACTATGAAGTCCTTTATTGTCGCCAATTTATCGAGTCCAAATAGATTTAGCGGATCGTAAATTAAATTAAAAACGCCTTCAATTGGAGCAGTTTCATCAAATATTTATATTATGCCAATCATACGCATTTACGAGTTTATCCATTGATTTATTTATTGATCCAAATTTAGAAACTTGTTTTAGTATCCGGTGCTCACCTTCCGTGGATATAAGTTAATGAGTAAGTCGCTTCATACTCTAGGTGGTAAGTAGAGGATTTTCAACGATAGCAACATTTTGTGATTACAGACTCATTTCAGCTAGGCTTATCTTAAAAATATAGATAGTTAGCTAATATAAATATTTGTAAATCAAGTTGGAGAAATGCATACGAAGTTGCGGGCATGGTTCAGCTAGCAATATAAGCTTCGGTTTAATTTACGACCATTGACCATAAACAATGATGTTTATTGAGCATCATCTAAGTAGCCGACTAATAAAGTCTTCAATCCGTGGAATGCTAATAAAATGGAATTAGTTGACTTTTCCACCGAAATAAATAAATCTTCTTAATTATGGGTTTAGTTAGTGATAATTATGCCCTTAAATTGACGGTTATTTAATTTATAACGAAACAAGTTGATTGAATACTAATGATAATACGGAGATGACAATTTTATTAATTAACCGATTTAATCTGTGCTGTATTTTAGTTTTAATGAGACCATAAGGACTACACGTTTAATCACTTATACATATTTAAAAATTACATTTAGTGACCCTTTTTTACCTAGTGGTGCCGTTTATTTCTATTTACCCAATTATTTAGGTACCTATATTATTTTAAGGTACAGAAATTCATCTTATTGTTGTGAAGGACTCACTATTCTCAATCTGATGATGATGATACTGTCGTTTCATTCGACTTACAGGCTAAAATTAAATAGAAAAACTTTCAGATTTTTTGATAAGATCAATTCAATACATCTTGCCCCGACATCGCTACAGTATTTCCGACGTACATTTATCTCAAATAATTTCCATCACAGTATAACCCAGCCATCGTATTTTATCATAACTGCATAAAATATCTGAATTTCACAATGTTTTAATTGCAATCCTTTGGCGTTGATGCCGACGACGATTACAGGCAGTTTAAAAAGAAAAAAAGTTTTGCTTAATTGAATTATGTGCTGGTAACTGCCGAAACCCGCTAAATATTACACTTGGGACATGAAATAAACCATTGCAACGAGGTTTTACGACTCGTGTTTTCATTAATTAATACTTTTAAATGATTTTGACGTACTTCCCGGCATTTTTTCGGGTTCAAAATATGCACGGTACTCAAGGAATTCAACATCAAAATGAATACGCATTTGTTCATTAAAATTCAAAGGAGTGGTCCTTCTGGAGTATTTTCCGCCAGATAAATAAAAATATTTCCATCTTTGTTTTTTACACATCTAAGCTTGAGTAACGATTTTTTTATCAGAATATAGGCCTAATGGCCGGTTTCTGAAAGCTCGATCAAATTAGATAGAGATAGCAAGTGACTTGACAGCCGATTAGTTTTGATCGAGCTTTCAGAAACCGGCCGTTTCTCTAGTATTGTAAGATTTGTAAGTAGCTAGTATATTTTTTTTTCAAACGGATTAGAATACTGTTGTTTATCTAATGATTGCTGACAGCGTTCTATACTACAATAGTCTACATTGTAAATGGTTGCACAGTCTAAACTATAGTGTAATAGCGAGCGCGTTGATGTCTTTTGTAAGGAAAATAAGCGATGTCCGCCCGAGTGTTTTTTTTTGACAAAATGTGACTGATCCATCGCTTGATATTGAGCAGAGGGGCAAGTACGAGTTTACAGTGTGCAATACGTTTGACGTCCAGCACACCGGTGTGCGCTGATTGGTATGGAAACACTGAGCGGATTTTTTGAGAAGCTTGGTCTCGTCAAGCTTCCGCTCAGTGTTTCCATACCAATCAGCGCACACCGGTGTGCTGGACGTCAGACGTATTGCACACTGTAAACTCGTACTCGCCCCTCTGCTTTACTTTTACTACACAGACTTTATTAGATATTGACCGTTTATATTATGTTTGTTATAATTTTTCCGATTAATATATTATTAGTTAAATAAATAAATAAAAAATATATGATTGAAAAACAAAGGTTTTTATTATGGGTATATTTTTTTTGCTGATTTTTTTATGTTTATCCTTGATATTTGTCGTGTGAATAGATTAGTTTCAAGAGTTCATTATCACTGGGCGTGCACCATTAAAGAATTTATTGTTCCTTATTATATTTGTGCTTCATTTTTATGACTATCAAATATTTTTATAATCGAAATCACTGTTTATAGTATTTACGACCGTTTTTATTTTCCAATCGTTGATTGAACCTGTTCGTGAAAGCTAATTGGTTGTATTTCAAACATACAACAAAGATTGTAAGCTCATCTACTGTATTTTGATTTATTGCCAGTTATATGTATTCTTATGTATTATAGTTATATGTATGTAGTTATATGTATTTATTACAATAAAACAAGCAAACGTATATTATTGTAACGTATCATATAAAGAAAAAATTATAACCAATTATTTGATCATAAAAATATTTGTTGAATAAAAATTAACTCTCTTGAAGTTTTTAACAAGAGTTTTGTACCTTAGAAATTAAAATTGTATCGGTTAAAATATAGAGTGTAAAATTCTACAGCTAGATGTTTCTTCGATCATTATAATTGATAAGCAAATAACGTTCGCTCTGATTGTCAAAAGTATTACTGCCCCAGTATGCCAATCTTTTGCTGTCAAGTTATATTTCACTGCCCAGTGTAATTTCTTCAGATCACGTGGTACAATTTTGTACCACGTGATCATTCTTTTTAGACACTTGACAGCAAAATATGCGCGAAAACACATCAAATGACGTCATAATGTCACTATTTAGTCACAGAATAACTATGAGTTAGTATGAACTGACCATGATTTAAAACTTTGCAGTTCAACTTTGCAGTTCAACTTTGATTGGCATACCCCTGCAGTGTGCAGTTTTAGACTGACTTATTTTTTATTTACTTACCCATTTTTTTACATTATAACGGTCTAGTTTACTCTATGTACTCTATCATCATCATCATCATCATAATCATCATTCCTCTGCCCTTATCCCATGCTAGGTAGGGTCGGCACAACATGTCTTCTTTTTCCACTCACTCCTATCATTCGTCAACTTTGAATCTACTCCTCTCACATTCATGTCATCTTTCACACAATCTAACCACTTCTTCTTCGGTCTTCCTCTACTTGCATACCCAGTCACATTCATACTCAAAATACTCTACATGCAAAACAAAATATCAATTATCTGTCCATGACCACCCATTGTACTTGCTACAGTTGTCAAGAATATATTTTCATGTGTCTCATTACATTACGTACCACCACTGTATGGAATTTTAACGAACTTTAATTTGACCAAAACTGACTGCTTAGTGTAGAACATTTTCATATGAATGTGAAAATTCCGTAAGTCACATATAACTTTGATACACTCCATTATACTTGAAAGATAATTCATGTGAGGTATTGACGCGTATATTTTTGATTGTAGGTAAGTTGACTTGACTGCGACAAAGTGGGTAAAGATATTTTAGGGGGTGATTCTAGACCGATGCACTTTTTGTTACGATAGATATATCTCCCAGAAACTGTCAAAACTCTATAGTGACTCCTAGATAAATTGAAGGGTGGGTGCGGGTGTTTTTCGGAAAGCTCAACTGTTTTATTATTTACATATTTATATCAATACTTACTGATGAATAAGATGAAATTCTCTCTGTTATTCATTAACCGTATTTTTTATACCTACTCTTGTCAAGCGAATAACTAGCACGGTATAAACCCGACTTTAAACATAAGCATTTCACAAGTGTAATGCTTTATTGATCACCTCATTACGTACCTTGTTTTCGGCTCTAATTTAATTGGGTTTATAAATTTCACCTTTGATCGTTTTTCTCCGTCGTTTTATGTAGTAGTGCAATTAAATCAGGTTCAGTGAAATTGGCATAGCGCAATAAGGTGTTTGCACACCGGTCAGTTCCGACACCAACACGATATGATACCGACATATAAGTGGCTCGACAAAAGTATCGTGGCGCCGCGCTATGGTGTGAAAGCATTTAGTGCTAAAAACCGTATTACATTACACGTGATTTAGTCAGTCTAACTAATTGACTTGAGTTTTTATCAAACTCAAGTTATTTGAGTTGGATTCAATCGAGGCCTCGCATGAATATAAACTCATACACGTCATCGATTTCTCTAACCACTTACATTGCACACA
Source organism: Gandaritis pyraliata (assembly GCA_947859175.1). Classification (NCBI taxonomy): domain Eukaryota; kingdom Metazoa; phylum Arthropoda; class Insecta; order Lepidoptera; family Geometridae; genus Gandaritis; species Gandaritis pyraliata. The sequence goes on along the minus strand of OX401866.1, from coordinate 5,746,911 downwards.
GACCAAGTTGAGTCAACCCAATTTACAACTCGGTTTAATAGACAGTTTAACTCAAATAAGTCGAGTTTGATATACGAGTAACTCAACTCGTCACGTCACAACACTATCAGTTAGACTGACTAAATAACTAGTTTACCTAAAAATGTTTTTAGTACTAAACGCTTTAATATAAGGCTTTCTGTGAATGGCATTAGCTCTCCGTTGATATCGTGTAGATGTCGTGTCTGCAGTGTAAAAACAGCTATAATCTCGACTGGTCCCATCAATTCGGTTGGACATACATCCGGCGACAACTGAGCGAGCAGGACAAGCGGACGCGATCGAGAACTAATAATATTTCATACAGAATAACCGCGGTACACATTTACGCAAGACACGTCTCGTTTTTGATACAGCCTCGACAAAATAGCTTGTTTACTTTTTAGGCTAATATTTTTATGAGTTGGCAAAATACGTAACGGAAATAAAATACGTAACGAATAATAGTAACGGAACGGATGTAATAAGACCACTGAAAAGTTCGGGGATTTAAGGTACCCATCAAATGAACACCTTTTTAAATGAAACCAGAGTGGACGCGAAAAATAAATCAGCTATTTCATATATTTTTCTACATTTTGTTTATATTAATGGGTACTTTAACCCACGAAGTGGGATAGACCTTAACACACCCTGTATGTATTGGAACATAATTAACATATTTAACTTATAATTTTCCATGTCACATAAAAAGTGATTTATTCATTCATACAAATTAATTTTGAATTTCACTCTTGTTTCATTTGACACAATAGTCGTAGAACATATTTTGTTGTTCCCGTAAGGGTTGAGAATTACATCCCCTCGGGATAACATACCAGTTCCGGGACACTCTGTATAAGTAAATTATGAAACAATTTGTTAATTCAATGAATTATCTCACTATTACAAAGGTCTTGTACTTTGGATCTCAATTTTGCATGTAAGAACACTACACATTTTACTGTAATTTTTTTGAAGTGAACCAGCGGTTTGTGTATTGTCAGTACATTGAGTCTTTGACTAATGAAAACGGTGTAGTTACTACATTGTAGTAAGTTCGCGTACCCAACTTGTATAATGTGTCAGTTGAATTATAACGTGCGCAGGCGCAGCGTTACTCAAGTAACCTGTTGCACTTCCGTTGGATTTCTGTACTTTCAATTCCAATAAGTAATTGTTTTTGGATTGAAGCTGAAATTATTTCTAATTTCAATAAAACACAAGATAGAAAGCCCACAGCCCACAAACGCTTAAGAAACATTCTGACAATGCTCATCCTTTGTAACTATATAATCTGTGGTAAATGATATCATCTAGTTTAGAAACAACATAAAACCTACTAATATCTATTGATTCAAATAAAACCTCTTTAACTCGAATAAGTAAACCATATAATATTACAAAAAGCTTTCTAATTATTACGGCTAGCTTCTCGGATGATTTGAATACCGTCACAAATAATTAGGGTTATATAATCGGGTAAGAGAAAACGCGATCATGTGCGACATGCGCCTGCGCAGATGTCTCTGTAACAAGAGCTGAGTGTCCGAGAATCTAAATTCCGCGAGCGTGCGCGAGCGCCGGTGAAATCACTAGGGGTCTGCAACATTTGTGAAGTAAATTATGTGATATCTTAGCACGATGTCTACTATTGGCTTACTTCTTACTTATACTCGTAATAAAGATACACAAACACATAATATGGCTTATTGCTTTAAATAGAATCTAGGGATAATCTTTATGGTCTCATTCATTTTTAATAATTACAATTACCATATTGATGTATTGTTTTGTTACAGGTAATTTACAACATTATCCACTTTACAAAAAGAAAAATACCGAAATCAACAATGAACAGGTAAGTAAAATTATTTAATTTTTAATATATTAACTATTATAAATAACTAACAAACAAATTATTATTTGATGAAAGAGATTAAACTATAAGGAATATTTAAAAAAAACTTACTATATTATACAAAATATATTTTTCACAACAACTTTAAAAACATTTTAATAATATCTGCCCCGGATGGTTGGTCACCCCTGACCAGTTTCTCTTTGCGAACCAGTCTGTCGGGCCCTACTCTACGATACATCGATAATATATCGATACTACTAATCGTAATTAACGATACTACCCCGTGGAACCGTATTATGTCGACAAATCGATTCGACTACATCACTCATCAACATTAAAAACTAAGTCAGTGTTGTGAGAAAAATAACGAATTATCAATATCTAGAAAAACTTTATTTACAAAGAAAATTACGACTAATAGGTACAGTATTTACAATATTTTATAACATATACAAAATACACATGAAACAGTTGAGATATCTATAAACCATTTTTACAAAAAAAAACTTGTGAACTCAGACAAGTTATTAAAACATCATAAAAATATAAAAAAAACCTGTACTGGATTGCTCTTCATACAGTTTCTTTTTACGTAACTTCCCTTCAAAAAAACCACTCTCATTAAAAGAAGCGCGGAGGTCTCCAGTCCATCATAATAAAAGAAAGGCAAGTTTCACTCCTTATTGACAGTGCTCAGTTTTTGCAAAAATTGGAGTATTGTACCCTCGAAAATAACCCTCACCACCGTAATTTGAACCATGGCTCACCCATAATGGTAATTTACAAAATTGTAAGAAGACGGTGCTCGAAATGAGGTCCTCGTATATTGGACACAGGGAGTAATGATCTCTTTGCGTGTGGTCTGAACTTCCAAGTAAAATTTCAAACTTTACAATTACACACCCATAAAAACAGATTTACATACTAATAATTCTAATTTCAATCAGCAATTTCAATTAACTAGCAAAAAATTATAAATGATGTGCCAATTAGAATAAGCAAGCAGATTAGTATGTTGATTACGTTCGAGTAGGTATAATTGCATATATCGATGTCGAGTTTGCTATATGTCATACAAAAAAAAAACATTCAGCTCGCACTCTGTGGTATGTATGGAATCTACTTATTCTTTTTTTGCATTACGGTTCATTATAAAGCAGGAGCGCACGAGATTGTGACTAAATAAAGAGTGGTTTCACCGTTAATGGCCACAGACATCTTCAGAGCATCCCGCATTAAATGTTCCATACTTGTTTTATGACTGTAGCTCGCACTATTTTATCGATAGTCGATAGAATTGCGATGTGGCACGCTTTTTTTAACTGTATTATTGCAACTTTGTGGTTTTGCCTATGGTCTGTGAACAATCGTTTTAGGTAAGAATCCTTATTATATTATAAATACTTAAACGTAAAAAAAAACTATTTTAGAAGACCGCCATGGCACCTTTCAACAGTTACGATAATCTAGCCAGCCCCCGTATGCCAATCTTTTGCTGTCAAGTTATATTTCACTGCCCAGTGTAATTTCTTCAGGTCACGTGGTACAATTTTGTACCACGTGATCATTCTTTTTAGACACTTGACAGCAAAATATGCGCGAAAACACATCAAATGACGTCATAATGTCACTATTTAGTCACAGAATAACTATGAGTTAGTATGAACTGACCATGATTTAAAACTTTGCAGTTCAACTTTGATTGGCATACCCCTGCTGAGACATGAAAAAAAAAAAGACAAAAATTTCAAAAAATTGTGCGAAAGTAAACAAGAGTAGGTAAGTTGCGTGTGGGGAAATTATATTCTCTCTTGATTCTTGCAACCATACTCGTAAACCAACTCAAAAATCCAGTTCAACTTTTGTTGTTCCTTTGTATAAATGCCGATGATCGTCTGACGAGTTTTACAGCGCTAGCGAATAATGGCGAGTCATCTATCGATAAGCCGGTCGTAATATCGATAAGGTAGTCCCATCCCTTGGAATTAGTGCACGCTCGGACGGGCAAGATCAGTATGTAAAACAGGTGCGAGGTTGCACCGAGAAAGGTTTTAATGGCCGCTGCAAGCCTTCAGGATTGCTTCTTCCACATAGAGAAAGTCAGACAGTTATTATTAAAAATTACTGGTGAGCTTTTTAACGAGAAAAATTATACCAACTCTATTATATGGAAAAAAAGTTTTTTAAATGCGTTGCTTCCTTCTCTGTTTAAATAGTTGAATGTATTATAAGAAGTTTGGTAGTTTTGACAGAATCAGAGTAGTAATTTATGAAATTATTTGAGAAAATTGAATCCCTGGATTGTTAGCTTGGAGTCAGAATTGAAAAACTACAAAATACAAAACTAATTCCAACTAGAAGCTGAGTCAAAGCGTAAAATAAAATATCGTAATTAAAATCCAAATAAATGTAACTTTAGTTATTTTAATGGAAATGTTAAAATCAATCAAAGAATGTAGTTCAATTTTACGACACAATTTAAATATTTATTCTAAATCGAGTTTTACAAATGGTTTCCTTCCTAAAATTAATAACATCTATAAAAACATCCTCAGACACTTCGATGCTCCAATTTACATCCGCCGCGCGTAACGGGCAGCTCAGTTAATTATTTCGTAACTATCTTGCTACTTGTTTTTTTTTAATACACTAGTACAGGAAGACGGCCGGTTTTTTATTAATTAGCTACATTAGAAAAGTATTCGGATCGGTGCCGGGGACTTTGATACCTCTCATTATATTGCTCGTACATGCTCCGTGATAAACCAATCGTTTAGAAGATTACTTTGATAAGAAGGGTTACCGGTAGCCGGATGTTTTAGTGGATGCTATAAAATAAATAAGATTTATCGTTTCGGGCACCTGTTGCTAATTTAACATTTGAAACTCATTATTTATATTGATGATCATTAACAAAAATTATATGCTCACTAGATAAGGTACTCGTATGGTAGTGAATCAAATATTATAAGCTAGTAACGTCCCTGTCAACTAGCAAGGTTGTAAACTCGTAGGTAACAAAGATAGCTTAGTTTTTGATTTTTCTTTGTCTCTGATAGCGCTTTAGCAGAGACCAAATAACGGGGACTACGGAAACGCTCGTAAAAATCCAATCAAGCCAGAATTGTGACCAAATTAACTTCAATTAAGTGTGAGTGTCAAACAAAGTGTATAAGTATTCTATCAGCAAACTAGTTACCATATTACAAACTTTACTTAGTTTGGGACTAGAGGGCGTAGTGTGTAAAATTAACATTTATTTATACTTAACAAAATATAAAACTTATGACAAAAGATAATATTATTGGAAGATCGATATGAAATATCATGATTATCTATTGCTTCAAAAAACAACTATTTTACAGAATTCCATACGGTGTTACCTACTTACGCTATGCGACAAAATAGCACACTTTACGCCCTTATGACACAATCGAAAATAACCAAGTTCTTGTGACACAAATTACCATAGCCGCGCTGCCGACTGTTCATCTCCACATAGATAATAATAAACCAGCCAGTAACGAATAACTATTAACCCAAAACAAGCACAATATTCTATTCATACAACAAGCAAGTAGCAAATCAATACAGCGCATCGGAAGCGGCGCCGCCCCCGCGCTATTGTGAGCGTGCGACTATCGGCACTTTACGACCTACCATGTTTACAGTATCGCCTTTGGTTTCAAGTAAAGGCAAGCGTAATATTATAACGGTCATTATAAAGCGGTGAGCCAAACTACCATTTTATTACCGGGAGGTATCAAAAACCGGGAGAATAAAATTTGTTTTGATATGTGGTGGCTTAACACATAGTTTATGAAGTAGTTTAGTACGAATAATTTTATTTATAAAGCCTAAGAAGGATATGGGATTCAATACTGCCCCCGTATTCCAATCTTTTGCTGTCAAGTTATATTTCACTGCCCAGTGTAATTTCTTCAGGTCACGTGGTACAATTTTGTACCACGTGATCATTCTTTTTAGACACTTGACAGCAAAATATGCGCGAAAACAAATAAAATGACATCATAATGTCACTATTTAGTCACAGAATAACTATGAGTTAGTATGAACTGACCATGATTTCAAACTTTGCAGTTCAACTGAGATTGGAATACCCCTGCTGTGTTTTACTTTAGCATGACTTATTCCATACATTCTCACTCTCAACAAAAGATACTTTTTGTTCCAATTTCAAGGCCTCATTGCTCACTGTTCATACTCTCTCATCAAGAATGTAAATAGTCACATGACTTGTTTAGAAATGTTATTCTCATGCATTAATAATTATATAGCGATTGATCTTAGCCAGAGGGGCTTCACCCCAGAATATTTTTCTCATAGGGTCGTTGTCGCTCGTCTTTTGTTTGAGTGACGAACTCACCTCACAAAGTTATTCTGGCTAAACTCTGATTTATCCGATTTATTTTAACGTGGGCGCTGTGGCATTTTGCAGAAATAGGCAGTAAATGCTGAGATGGTGTAAACATTGCAAAAGCTCTTTTACTGCTACGATCATTTTCACTATTCAATAGATGATAATGATGACTATTTAGTATCTTTAGGATCATAAACCACGTACAAACACATAAAGTAAGTACTATACCTTATTTTATTATTCGCTACTGGTTTTTACGTGATATTTTCTTGGTCACCATAAGTACCTATACGAAAACTATTATCAACTCTAATAAATATGTAAGTACGTGAATAAATATAAATAAATATTCATGGACATTTCACACAACGGTCTCCGACTAAGCCAAACTGAAGCTATGGGAACAAGATTGCTGAACATTGACGTACATTTTTTTTAATGTTCAATTTGTATCGCAAAAATGTTGGATTTGTATCAGTGCCGACACGATGTGAAAGCGTCTAATAGTAAATATATGAACAGTCAATGGTAGTGTAAAAGCAATCTTATTATACACTTATGATAGCCATATTATGCATAACTAGATGTAATATTTGTAACAAACAAAAACCATCTTTGGCAAAGCAATAAAATTACCTGTTATTATCCGACCAAGTGACCACGATGCATTACAAATATCGTAAGTCATGCTCTCCCAATTACTCCGACATTGAATGACTCGCGTATTGCTCAAGGCAGGCCAATCGGGATCACCACAGACTATAGAACAATTGCTGGTTCACTCCATAAAAAGAAGTTTTTTCTGTTTAAAAAAATTTTATGCGCAAGTACAATGTTCACGAAAACTTTATTTACAAGTCTTTTTCGTGACTTTTTTAATTTTGCACGAAGTTACAAAAGAACGGAGTGACCATGTCATTCCAATGGATGAGACCATCTAAGCTGAAAGTGTGGCCTGTCATCTTATAACTGGTCTCATATGTAATTACTACGTTCCTTAACGGTGTAAATGCGTCTATTACTAAATGTATGAATGAATTCAGCCAATGTTAACGTGTAACCACTTGTGTGTGTGTGTGTGTGTGTGTGTAGCTGTTTGAAACCACAACAATTGATCCAAATGTCTTTAATAGGTTATTTAGACTCAAAAAAATCAGAAATGAGCTATGTAGATTTAAGATACCCCCTGGAGGTTTGCAAGTAATCATCCGAACCACAGGGTGACGTCTGCCCTGGCTAATTAAACATGCAATTTAAGCCGCCAAGGCGACATGTTTTTATTCATCCTTAATGAGGCCCAAATACGGAATGACCACTCCAGATACTGAATCTTCTCCATATTTATAAACCTCAGTGTCTTTTTGACGCTGATGCCTCTGTTGGTAAGTGCTCGTGTTTTTTAAATAACTGCCGTAAAGAAACATGCAAAACTAACCTTTCTTATAAAACAGTTAAGAGTTGACATACTGTCATGATTACGTATGGTGATCAATATATAATTTCCATCTCTCTTTTCATAAGATAGACTTGTTAAAGTGGTCACAGTGACTTGGATGCTATAAAAATACTAGAGGAAGCACTAACACGAGAGAACACTCTATAGAGTGTCCTAGAGAGCACGCACGCTTCCAACCGATGACATATTACACTTCCTTACAATTATTTCCTAAAAGCAGATTGACCTTTTAGAAAATTGCCAAAGATATTTGATACGGAGACATAGTTACTACTGTCTAATTTGCCTTAAAACTACTGGGACAAGTTTCAAAAATAGATTATCATAATGACGATATTATATACAGTACTACAGATCATGGTAATTTCCAAGAGCCAATTATCTAAGCCAAAACAAACCATCAACTTAACTATTACAAAATTGAAACGATCAGAGAGTTGACAGCCGATAGTAATAACAATAATATCATAAACAATATACCTACTCTACTCCCTCAAGACTACTATCGTGGGTTGTAACGAATAATGTCAAAAGTCATTGCTCAATCTACAGTCCACTGTACGTTGTAACTAGATTCAATGAAAATCATAATTCCGATCAAATTATTTTTAAACCGTGCAGATATGATTCGAAAGATATAAGGATTTTTCCACTGAGTAGTAGATATAACTTGAAAGAAATAAGGACTTTTTCGCAGAGTAGCCCGTTTGACAGTCAATTTTGATAGTGTCAAGTGAATATTTCCAATAGTATTTAATCAAGTCGACTGTCGTTTGTTTTGAAAGCAAAATGGTGGGTTTTCCCTTCAAAACTTGGAAACGAATTCCATCAAATATGAAAATCACGTAATACACATATTTATTCCAATGACTCACGCTTTATGCTATGACCGCAAGTGTTATTGGTTAAAATTTTACCAAAATTAAACATTAACACTCACAATAACACAAAGAAAAAACAAACTAAATCTACGATCTACGTTTATTATGCGAACTGCCAAGGAATGGAACTCGTTGCCGTCCTCTGTCTTTCCTGATAAATATAATCTGGGTCTTTTCAAGGCAAGACTGAATAAGTGTCTACTAGACTGTTCTGCTCTGTCAATTACCATCAGGTGAAATTGAGGCCAAAGGACATTCTATATTATATAAAAAAAAATTCTATGTCCAAAAATGACAGAACTCGAATCAAAGTCACTGACTTAAAAACAAGTTATGACAAAGAAGAAGTTTGGAATCCAAGATGTAAATGTCATTACTCAATATAAGATGTCAGAGATGTGATTAAGTACAAACAAATATTTCATATCATTGGCATTTTAGTCGACACCTCGCCTACCCGATATGCAGAACGGTTTGATTGCTCATCGATATTAAATGTCGTCTGAAGACAAGCTTTTTTATGAATCGGTCACCGTTTTATGACGATCGTACTATTCCTTAATAAAATTGCACTTGCTATAAACCGCTAGAAATAGGTAGGTACTATTTTCCTTATTTAAAAATCCGAGTGCACAGCAAAGCACAAACAGTACGCAATAACTCACCTAAAGACATCGTGTTCGATTTTTAAATCTTCATTTGAGTAAAAAAAAACAAAACACAAGCGCCTGCCTAGCTAGGCTGACTTTTGTTTTTATGCCCATAAATGACAGTATTAGAATGGCATGCGACAGCTTAGGAGGCACTTATACACCACCGCTATATCAAAAAAAAAACAGCTAATTTATAGGTACCAATCAACCTCTAATATCATCCTTAGAAATCTGCCAGACATTTCTTCATATAATGCCAAGGCTGATCTAGCCAGCTATTGTCAACTGTTGTAGTTACTCTTTAGCATCACATTACTCTGTGTCACAATAACAAATGTACTATAGAAACCTCGTCTCGCTTCTTGCAAAACTAGTTCTAAAAAACCTGCATTTCATAGATGTGTTTGAGTCTACAAGGAATACATAAATTAACCCAAGCTTATACTCACATACTTCTCTAATTGATCTAAGTGAGTAGGTAGGCGATTAGTCCCAGTCTAGACTTCCGTCATGTCTGCTGTTTCAGGTATTATTATTAGAAACAATTTAATTGACGGATATAACTTAGCTACCGTTTTTAATCAAGAGTATTGAAACTGTAAAATGCTGCCTCAATATCGTAAAAATGATCTTGCAAAACATGTTTTACACCTTATTCTCATCAGTATTTGAAGTAGGATTTTAAATTATTACAGACTCCTGTTAATTTATTTTAAACGACATGTGAATAAACTTTTTGTTGAGATACGTAATTTCAGAGATTCTTGGTGCATGGAATTTAAAATTATTTTTTATGCTGCCTATATTACACTACCAAATGGCTATAACTCAAATATCATTGGGATGTAAAAAAGTCACAAAGCTTCCGTTTTGTGACTTTTATACCGTTTTATGACCTTATTCAAATCTACCATCACCATTTGGCACGGAGAAATTCCTGCACATTCCAACAGCTAGGTCATTCCACTATCAACGCATGAAGATCTTGACCCGCGTAATAAGCCCTTACGCCCTATTACTACCGCCATTCAGAACGGTGTCAGATCGCGTCTAATGACAGCCTGGAGAAGTGGACCAGCTGTATTATTGCTCGAAGGTCACGTGATTAACAGGTGGATTGGTGGTTGGATAATAACAGTGGGTTGTGTTTGTGCTTTTGTTTGTGATTATTATTATTGACAGTTCCATTGATACTTGAGTGGGCGATATTAGTATACTTATAGAATTTTAGTGTCGTACGCCTGATTTACATAGTCATAAGTACAAAGGCAAGGTAGAGTTTCATTGAGTAGCCACGCGGTGACGCAGCAAGTCGCAGTCGCAGCCAAGTCGTGTGCGAGGAGGAACTCTACTTACTACTGAACTTATGAGTGTGTAAATCGGCTATTAGAGATCTCAAAGTGAAACTTGCATGATAAATCTCTTCAGAAACATTTAAAACAACAGAAAGCAGGAAAAATTATATCACTCGTGGTCCCATCAATAGTACAAAATACTATGAGAAAACATCCGAATTAAATAAGACGCCAGATATTTGCAGGGTTATTTGTACTGTAATCTCACCGAAATAAGTGTTTTTGTATTTTACCTCTCATAAAGTAGGTACCTAGGTAGGTGCACTAAGGTTACATCACGTGTATAAATAAACCTTGCTACAGATGTGCCACAAGCCTGTAATTATAATAATCTGTAGTATTCCATCGATATTAACATACATGTCTTGATCACGAGTGCAATTTATGCACGCTAAGTATAAGTATGTACAGTCGGCTACACATCAACCTATCCACTGTTTAAACTTTGAACTATTATAATTTGAATGTTGCGAATCAGGGACCGCAGGTGTAGGCGCGTGGCGCGCAAGCAGCGAGTCTCACATAAAAACATATCGTCCCTCTTGCATGATTCGCAACATTCAAATTATAACACTTCAATCAAAGTTCGAACCGTTGATAGGTTGATGTGTAGCTGACTGTACCTACCTAGTACCTGCAAACAGCATCATAAAGGTTTTTTTTTGCGTACGCTCCGTACGCCTCGATTCCAACGCAGTGGACGCGTAGCTTTAGCAGCCATTTTAGCTGTTAGAAGACCAATATAAATAAAGCCATCCGTATTGAAACATTCATGATTAAACTAAGTATTCATTTAGTTTCGATATGGGTCCCTGCTGGCTCGTATACCACTTTTTACACCCAGTGTCTAATAGAAATTATTACTCATTTGATCATCATACACGTTGCATACACGTAATGTCTCTAGTAGTTATGAAATGGTTGAAATAGTGCGCATGCGACGATGATTACTGCAATTTGTGCCGTTTGACTCTATATCAAAGTGGTCAAGATCTTTCCAAGGTGGATTTATAGACACGTAATACGAGAACCTCTTTTTTAAAATATTATATAAGGGTTTAAAATATGTACCAATTTTTGTGTGCTGTGAATTATGTTTCTGGTTGATTCGCATAACGAAGAAAAGAGAACAAAAAGAAGTGAAATAATTTTTCATCAAAATCAATCGTTGACGGATTTTATTTAAAAAACTTTTACCACTGTGGTCACCATTATTATCAGCCAGTATGAATTCACTGCGGCTTCTTTTTTGCAACATTTTCAGGAAAAAAAATTTTAAACATCTTCATTCACTGATTTCTGCAATCTTTACAATGTCTTCTGCAATCTTCATAATGCCATCGGTTTATCAGCTGAAAATCGCGCAAAGATTTTGCGTGAAAAAGCAAGTCGGGGGTTCAAACAGTACCTACCTTTCTACCACACCTCTCCACATGCAGGTGGATTACACTTACACACATACTCGTAGCATACGTGAACTTGCTAGGGAGGCGACAAGTCAGCCTTGTCCGAGTTCTCGTCACGATAAACATCGATTTATCGATTACGATGATATACGATGTCGAGGTTTAACTTCTAAGGAGGTTGTATGTTTCCGTTTTATTCATAATCGTTTGGAAAACTTTTGATAGGTTTTAAATGTTACATTTGTTGTTAATTAATTTTTCTATTCTTTATTGCAGAATTTTGAAATAAAACCTTATTGCAAAAACTTTAAACTTTGATTATTACGCCATCTCGGTACTGGTAACAAGAAGTCTACCAATTTATTTGTGATGTGAAACGAAAAGCGTCACTACGTTTGCTCCTCTGGCAGTATTTTGTTGACTGAATCTTTCCAAATGATGTTCAACATGAATAAAAATTGTAGTTCTATTTCTTGCTACTTCACAGATATGTTGGTCGATCTCTGTATCATAGACAGAATACATGCCTAATAAGTGCCTATTTAATGCATTAAGTACCTGCATTGTGTACAGGCTCTATTCTATAGGGTCAGAGCAGCGCTGAATCCTCAACGACAATGCTAACTGCTTTATTAACATAACGTGGATGCTAAAAGTGGAACATGTATAAGGTCACGATGGATATAGCTCGGGGCGTTTCTATCACGTGCTTATTGATGGCGTATCGTATCGTATTGACATCGTATTCAAGTCGAATGATAGTTCGAAATTCAAATAATTATGACTATCGACTTGATCACTTCTCTTCTTTTTCAGCTTCTATGTTTTGTTTTATAATTTCTGGAGCCGTTTTCAAAAAGAGAAGACATGTTTTATAAGAACACGATAGATGACCGACTGGCCGAATGGTAGTTCGAAATTCAAATATGAAAACAGACTTGACCATTCTTTTTTTCGGGCTACAGTGTTTTGGCGGTTTAAAATGAGTAGGAACGGTGTTTTTTTTTAAGAACACGATAGATAAGCAGCTTTTAATCGAACGTGCAATATTGTTTTTTTTTAAGTCAACTAAGTAATGATGAGGTTGTTTTGACAAACGATGTTAGGTTGGGGACTGGGGTGGATGTGAAAAGGGCCACGTTTCGATTCCTGCTACTAATATACATATTGATATTATCATGCTGAAATTTGCTCTACTTACCGCTTTTTTGTGCTCAATTACAGTTAGATATAAAAAAACTTGATCAAAGTCGCGCACAAAGTCCAAAACAAAACCAAAAACCAACAGAGCCATAGACCAGATCAACTGATCACTTTCACTTGTCAAATGTACCTATACTTATTACTTAGGTACTAATTATGACGTGGGTGCTCTAAAGCTCTTGTTTTCTCAAATGTGGTGACCGTCTTGTAACAGCCGTAATATAACAATAACTGAAATGTAAAAAAAAATTGATCCATGCCTCGTTCACACTTAAATACACACACGTACTCAGTGGACGTGCTCGGTGAGGCATCGCAGTGTTATAGGCAGAGATAACCATTTTAACATCAGGTGGACCATCGACTTGTTCCATCATTTAGTTGTAAGTATAAAAAAAAGAAAAATAGAAGACAGTAGCCAGTTATGTCTGATTTACGTCGACCGCTTTATGACGGCAGTCATTAACGATCAGCCCCCGTATGCCAATCTTTTGCTGTTAAGTTATATTTCAATGCCCAGTGTAATTTCTTCAGGTCACGTGGTACAATTTTGTACCACGTGATCATTCTTTTTAGACACTTGACAGCAAAATATGCGCGAAAACACATCAAATGACGTCATAATGTCACTATTTAGTCACAGAATAACTATGAGTTAGTATGAACTGACCATGATTTAAAACTTTGCAGTTCAACTTTGTTTAGCATACCCCTGCAGCTGACCCAGATCAGTAGGTATTGTATGTTACGTAGGTATAGGATGTAATCCACTTGTTTCATCCGCTTCCATAGGTAAAGTACAAGGTAATATCAATCGACATCTCGATATGGAATTATTATGTACTTGTTTGGTAAAGGATAACATCAAGTTTTTGTTCATTGTTCCAATTGACAATGTAGCACAATATAACTGGATCGTAACCTTCAGCACGCGATAAAGAAAGCTAATAATTAGCCGCCAAAAGTTACGGTGCGGTGCGCTGGTTCAAATGTTAAAATGAAATCTAGAAAATGCGGTGACCTATGACGCTGCAGAGCTAAAACCCTAGGTATGTAGGAAGGTTTACTCACCAGCAACGCCAACAATAGGGTCCAAAGGGGTCTATATCGAATGCACTGCAATCCAAAATGCCCGTCACAGCACAGAGAAGTTTGTATGATTAAAAGCAATGGCAATCCTTGCGATGGAACGATGATTTATCGCTCGCGATGCGGTTTGATCTCGACAGCAATAACTTAGCTGGAGAACGCGGGGAGCCGAGGGTCTGATCTACGAGAAGACCACGAGAACGATCCACTCGGCGCGGAGGCAGATTACGGAAGCTCGCACCCAGACAATAGCCTGCTATAGGCGCGCGATGCGATGGCATGAACTTGACGTTTCGTAAGAAGTTCACACTGATGATTGCCCGCGAAAGTACAAATGCAGCGCGGGAAACCCCATTATAAGATTGCATAGAATTACCAGAGAGGTAAACCAACCTTTTTGTACCTATAGGGATTTTTAACCATACAACGTCAAAAATAATTAAAATAGGTATGAATTACACGCAAACGTGCTGTTGGCGTAACCATTTTCCCCGGCTTGAAAGATCCTACTTTCAAAACACAAAGAAAGCGAAAATATAATAATTGCATATCGTCGCGAAACTCTACCATATAAGCGATGTAACAAAACAAATAAATTATGCTAAGTTATTTTTATATAAGAAATTATGCTAAATAATAAACTGCTAACCCTAACCTAAGTAAACTAAGACAATTTTAGTCATTATTTACTGAGTTGGATGAGGGCACAATTTTACAATCGGTCTGCTCTGAAGCATTCCACCTTGGACTTTGACAGAAGCGACTCTACAGATCCCTTTCTTGTCCGGAAAGATTTTAGTAATTAAACCTAACGGCCAATGCAAAGGCATGATATTATCCTGCATGGAAACTACAACCATACCAACCCGTACTGGGTTAGAAGGAGTGTTCCAATTTAGTCTTGATTGAAGGGTGTGTTCATTGCAACACCGCTTCCAGAAAGACTGGACAAGTTGCTCAGGTGATTCATGTCGCAAAAGACGGTGTGAACGCATTTCAGCAGCTTCGCGAGCGGGTAGAAACAACAGCGGTTTCGTATTATGAAAATGCGCAGGAGTTAGAGCGGTAGGTTCCGACGAATACGGAGCGCGGGAGCAAATAATGCTATAACATTTTGTGTGACGAATAATACGTCGCGCGGACAGAATCCAACAGGAAAACCTTTTGGTGCGATTATACATAATTATTTCTGTCAAAAGACTGGAATCTATATCAGAACCAGCGGTTACTGAAGGAAGAGCAGCGAACATTTCCGGCGTATCTTGCGGAATGAAGTGCTCTACCGATAAGATTTCTTGAATCTTAGCGATGCGATTGACGTGAGTGAGCCAGCGATGCGGCGATGCGAGAATCCAACTCAAAAATACAGTTGAATCCGAAAAAGCTCCGATAGCCTCAATAGCGTATCGAGCAGAGTAGAGAGCGAAAACTCGGTTTATCACATTTGATAAAAGGAGTGCGGTGCAAATATCTTGACAAGCAAGCGGAAAAACCTTAAAAGGTGCGAGTTTGGACTTTGCCAGTGACACAGTGATATTACTGGAACAGTCGACTGTCTTCGCATTAGAGTTGAGAACCACGCATAACTTAGTGGTTGTCTCGTCCATGCGATAGGCAGAGTGCGGGTTATAAAAAGCGATTTCATCTGGAAGAACTCCTTCCAGCAGGGAAGTAAGATTATTTTTCAGAATATCTTTAATGACTTCACTATAAAAAAGTATGAAGTTAGAATGCGGTTTTAATTTACACTCGAGGCTAAGAAACCTACGAGGTGCGGTTTCAGAAATAATTTCTGATGCAGAGACGTCCGTCTTCAGCGGCAAAGCAACGACACCCGTGCCAGGGGAGGAGCGGGGGGTGGAGGAACAATAAGACTGCTCACAGTGCTTATCGTCTACACTAGTTATATAAGAAGCAACAACTTCTTTTGTTTCCCCGGCTGTGCACAAGTCACAGCTGTTAGAAGAGGACGTCGCGAAGAATGACAACGTAGCGGTAGGAAGATTTAAGACAGGTGCTTCTCCCATGAATATATAGCCTAACACAGTCTCTAATGCGTCTGGACATCCAGCTGTGGAGGTAATCTTACTGGGTTGCAATAACTTAGCAAACAGTTTGACTCCTAACAGAATGTCAATATTTCCAGGCACAGCCCAAGTATCATCAGCGAACAAATGCGAGTCGATATGATTGAGATCAGCGACATCTATCGAGCACAATGGAAGCTGTCCTGTTATCTCATCGAGCACTAGTGCATCAATGGTGTACTTAGGTTGCGCACGAAGGCGCGAGCTAAAGGTGAAGTCAACGGACCCACGAACCGACTGAGAAGTACCACCGATACCTTTAACCGT
Organism: Gandaritis pyraliata; assembly: GCA_947859175.1. NCBI lineage: Eukaryota > Metazoa > Arthropoda > Insecta > Lepidoptera > Geometridae > Gandaritis > Gandaritis pyraliata. Next base: position 5,730,251 of record OX401866.1, on the reverse strand, counting down.
GACTATAGAATCGTCACGAATAGGTAGCCCTAACATACGGCAACATCGAGTGGTAATATAGTTCTTCTGAGAACCTGGGTCCAGAAGACAGCGAACGACAACATCTTTCCCTTTTTTACCTACTACTAACACTTTCGCAGTAGCTAAAACTTCAGTGGTGCGAGTACTGTTTTGAACCATAGCTGAATGAGTACAAAAAGAAACATGTTCCTCATCAGGGGGCTTCTCTTCAGTACTGGCAGCCGGCGCGGCGTCATCTGATGGCGTTTCTGTCGCTTGTGGCGGCAGCGGTTGATCAAAATGTAAAAGGGAATGGTGTTTACCATTGCATGTTTTGCATGTTGTCGTGGATTGACATTTAGACACAGTGTGTTGACTACTAAGGCAATTACCGCACATACGATGGTCTTTTATATGTTTATATTTATCAGTCGCATTTAATTTTAAAAAGGCACCACATTTATATAAGTTGGGATGCGTCGACTGACATAGCGAACATTTAGGTGACGTAGCTACGTACACCTGCGAGACCCTAGAGGGCGCGGCGGAAGACGCACTATTAGCGCTAGTGCCAGCAGTCGACCGCTCAGGCCGCTGCGGCGCGGTGCGATACAATATCTTTACTTGTTCACGAACGAACTTTACAAAATAATCATAGTCCACGCTTTGAGGATCTTTCATGTTGCGAAGCGACATTTCGTAATGTTTTGCAATGTCAGAATCTATTAACTTAAGACCCGTGTACATAAATATAAAATCAGACATATTATCTATTTTTAATTGCTTGAGTCCAGCAACAATTGCGGTATATTTATCAAACACCTTTTCAACATTAGCGGGCGAAGAACCAGCTGACTTCAAAGAAAACAGCTGATTCAAATAGTTTACGGCTAGCGCGCGCGTGTCTTGGTATTTAGCGATAAGCGCATTCCAAATAACACGATAGTTTTCTGCAGCGGGCACAATCCCGGCTGCCACGCCTTTCGCCTTGCCTTTGAGGTGACCTAACAAGTAATGGATGCGGTCCGAATCCGTCAGATCGGGATTTGTGTGAATTAACCCGTTTGAATGTTTCATAAAAGAACGGGAAGTTCTGAATGTCACCATCAAAGGTAGGTAGTTCAATGCGAGGTATTTTAATATGCGGGGTACCCGACTTATTTGTCGAAGTATCTGAAAAATCATTTTTTGTGGTTGTGACTAAGGAACTCAAAGCATGTTTGATTTCGCACGAAAGATCGTCAAAAGCAGACAGTGATTCATAATTAACCTCGTACTTGGGGTTAAGTTTCATTGAAAGAATATTTATATTATCAATCGCAGAGATGTACTCATTACGAATGATATCTATTGTTTTAGCTTGTGCAATAAAAGTGTTCCGCAATTTTTCATTATCTAAGTTGGGGATCAAATCATATAATTTTTGTATGCGAGCAAAATAAGCGGCGCGTTTGCCTTCATATAATTTTAGTTTATTCTGGAAATCCTCCATTTTAAATGTGAAGTATTTTTTAACAAATAAAAATCTTTATACAAAATATTTGATTCGGAACCCACTTATATATCCGATGACGGAACCCTAGTACCAAATTAGATACTCGATGCGTAAGAAGAAATATAATTTAAAATAAATTAAATTCTAAATAAATTGTGTACGGAACCAATTTTCCGACCACGCGACTACCTATTTGCGTGCGGAACCCTAACGGAACGCGCAACAAAAGGAGCAACAAAGATATGATGACAATATGACAAAAGTACGTAAGTACAGGATTATTTTCCCGACCTTGCGGTACCTATCACAACAACTTAGCGAAGGCAAGACAATAAAACCTACAGTAGGTATAATTTGTAAGAACGGAACCACTTTCCGTAGGTAAATAACTTATACCTAACGAAAACTTCTATGGCCACTTACAAACCCCAATACAACCAAACAACTATTATGTATAGGTATGCAAAGGATGCGATGCGATGCGATGCGGTGCGAATTACAGAGTCAGTACGGTACGGATATAAAAGTAACTGTACTTTCCCGTAGACCATACGAAACCTAAATAACTTATAGGTGTAATTCGCAAGAAAGGTAATTATGACAAAACACAATGTTTTTATAGGTATGGAAATAATATCCAACCATGCGGAACCCTAACACTAACGTAGGTGTAGATACGGAACTAACTTATCCGATCTTACAACCGTAGCGCAAATGTAGGTGCGGTGGTAGTTAACAAAGTTACCTACCTAAAGACAAAATTAAATTCTATAAAGAATTCAATGCGATTAAGTACTTCGAATGCGGTGTGGACTGTATTGAGATTTATTTCTCGTACAATACGAGGCGATGAAATAGGATTACAATTACCTACAAAACTTCTCATAAGTCCAAATACCTAACAAAAGTTATCAATGATCGGTCAGAAATGCAATCCCGGGACATAGAATAGAATCGCTGTTGGTAGGTATAATCCTCAATGGATGCAACAAACGTTGACCAACCAACGCAATGTACCGACGCGACGTGACTGTGAGAACCCCAACCACGTTTCTCGGTGTACACTTGCTCGACCTTGTACCAAGGATTCGTACAACGTACGTGTATGCCGCGAAACCACTCCCACGAAACTACCCGCAATACATCCAATGATGGAATTTTGATGCGTAGTTCTAGGAAAACACTTATTTTACGACACAAATCACTGTAGTTATAAGTAACGTATATACCTTTGTTAAGATTTAGAAATATAAAGTGTAAATTAATAACTTAAATTCACGAAAAGTAACGGGACTGCGATAAAGAATGCAGACCAATATGGACCTTACGTACAACGCAATAAAGACGAGTTTCCTATAACGATATGCAATTATACGTAATTAAAATTCTAGATTTTTATAGATTATAGGACAAATACTATCCGGCTCGAAGGACCAAATGGATCGTAACCTTCAGCACGCGATAAAGAAAGCTAATAATTAGCCGCCAAAAGTTACGGTGCGGTGCGCTGGTTCAAATGTTAAAATGAAATCTAGAAAATGCGGTGACCTATGACGCTGCAGAGCTAAAACCCTAGGTATGTAGGAAGGTTTACTCACCAGCAACGCCAACAATAGGGTCCAAAGGGGTCTATATCGAATGCACTGCAATCCAAAATGCCCGTCACAGCACAGAGAAGTTTGTATGATTAAAAGCAATGGCAATCCTTGCGATGGAACGATGATTTATCGCTCGCGATGCGGTTTGATCTCGACAGCAATAACTTAGCTGGAGAACGCGGGGAGCCGAGGGTCTGATCTACGAGAAGACCACGAGAACGATCCACTCGGCGCGGAGGCAGATTACGGAAGCTCGCACCCAGACAATAGCCTGCTATAGGCGCGCGATGCGATGGCATGAACTTGACGTTTCGTAAGAAGTTCACACTGATGATTGCCCGCGAAAGTACAAATGCAGCGCGGGAAACCCCATTATAAGATTGCATAGAATTACCAGAGAGGTAAACCAACCTTTTTGTACCTATAGGGATTTTTAACCATACAACGTCAAAAATAATTAAAATAGGTATGAATTACACGCAAACGTGCTGTTGGCGTAACCAATAACTTTAAAACGTGATATTAAATAATTTATAAGTTTAAAAAACTAGAAAAACTGACTTTAATTCGACTAGGTACCAGCGTCATTATCAGATGATGATGATGATGGCAGTTCATTGGGAATGTTCTAGTGACCACTAAAAAGTTACATGTGACTTTTTAGTGGTGTTTGAATGACAGAATTGGAGTATTTTTTTTTTTGTAAAATAGGATTCCCACTTCATAACACGGAGCGCATTAAAAACATAATTATTTTGATTTTAAAAGGGCTGCTAATATTAGTAAGGAGTTTTAGAAACAAAATACATAAACAAACACAATAAATGAAGAAGACAATTTACATGTTTTTGTATATATTTTTTGCATATTATATATATATATATTTTGCATATTTTTTGTATATATTTCTTTCGTAATAAAATCTTAAAAGTGCCTTAAATACCTAGCATCGGTATCGAGAAATAGTTTTTATATGCATTGAAATATTTGCAAATGAACCAATTTATTTTGCATCACACTGTGTAATATATGAAACATGTTTGGCGATGTGTAATTTAGCGAAATTAACTAGCCACGCAGGCTAAGTTTATTTATTCTATCAATTTGAATAAGTAGCTTAATATCGTTTGAGATATAGCAAACAGCCAGACACCTGGTAGATAAGCTTTAAATAATTAGTCTGCAAAAATTAAAACTACCTATCATTTATTTTATTTAAATTAATTAAGGTTAGGTGTCCAGTGACCTGTTATAGAAAAATATTTATAATTATACGTAATAGTAATATAACCTCTTTCTAAAATACAGTTTTGACTACCTTCCGGCTTCACCATCAGTTGATGATGATGACAGTTCATTTGGAATCTTCTAGTGACCGTAAACACCACTAATAAAAAGGCATAGTGTTGTCTTTATTAAATCGATCACACAAAGACCTTACCTTAGTACCTTTTTTTAGTACCTTTAAAAACACGCCACACCATCTTTTTGCACGCCCAGGAAGACTGGCAGACAATGCTCTTAGCATTAAGTCCTCCTAGCACTAACTATTTGTGTGAAATTTTAAAATAAAATAAATAAATAAATAATAAAGACATAGATCAATCCTTCTTTAAAAAAAATGAATTCTTCATAGTATAAATACAAATACCCTAGCTAGTGTAGCAATGCTTTTAAAATCTCACAGAACAATAAAACTAATGCAGAAAAAAAAACCTGCACCGCAAAACATCTTGCGGCACGTCGTTATCCGCTATTCAATATTTATTAAGGAGAGCTGTAATAAAACCCAACGGTCGGAGCTAGTAGTATTGTAGCGTTGATAAAGGCATGACCACCTACGTACAAGTCACATATCGGTTAAGTATAGGAGATAGACCGTTCAAGCACTAATGCAGTGTTCGATTTTAGTCGTTTTGGTAAGTCGTCCTTTATTCTATTTGATCTGAATGTAAAATTTTGCAGTAGATTACAAAAGCTGCAATAGTAGCAGGATTTATTTATGACCCATTTTGATGTATATGTAAAAAGGTTCAAAACATTGCGATGGAAAAAACATCATTCATTAAAAATAGATCGATACCTTGTAAGGTTACAAGAAAAGTTTCATCGGTTTTTCGACTTATTCGAGGTGTATATAGTATGAAAAGAAGAATAATGGTAGTAAGTAGTTTAATTATAAAACTAACAAGAGCTATGACATAATGACAGCCACACGCGGCGCGCCTCCTTGAGTTATCTCCTAATATTTACTTATCTATGAAGCAAGAAAATGCGTTGGCGACTGCAGTCCGCGGGCCTACACTAGTCAAGATTGTAACAAGGAATATTAGTTTCGTACAACCTGCTAGAGGTCGGTTGAACATTTTATTTTGTAATTAAGTTAGACAATTTATTTGGATTTCGTGTGTATCAGCTGAAAACAAGCTGGTATCTGTTTATTCGTTGCACTGTGTTTTACGAGTCTGCAATGTAGTTTACTAAATATTATTAACAATTGATGTCGATTCTATTGTTGCATGTTGTTGTTGTTGTTGTAAACTAACCTAAAAATAAAAATGTTGCCGTCCCTTTCTCATAAACTGAAACTACAAAGACAGCTATAATTCTAGCGCTGTCAAATTAGGTTAGTTTATAAAAAGGCAACAACAGAATCGATAGGAGTGTGTCCCAAAATTAATATTTATCCCAATTTACTTACGATTCACGAGAACGACTAAATGTATTACGATTTTTGTGAATTCAATAAATTTTATTGAAGAAATATGCAGCTAAGTTCAAGGCCACTAAGTTATTCTGTTTTTTTTAAAGAATGTTGGTAAAGAAAACTTCTAAATACCATATTACGTAGTTGTTTCCTTAGAATTGAAATCGCGTAGAGCGAAAGCCTTACACGTAGTACCGGTGTGGAATAAGCGAGTCCCGTTGCTCGCAATCAAACGGCGATTCATCATTTTAATACTGGACATGTCAGCGCAAATCCGAATCTCCATTGCAAATGAAATGCTGGACTCTAAACTACACTCTAATGGTGCACTATAAATTATAAGACTGCCTGTTTTGTTATCACCGTGCGTCTCTATAGTATTCCGTTGAGATTATACGCTGAATACGTAATGGAAATGCATTATTCCGCGACATTGGCTGGGAAATCAACTGTTTCAAGCTTGTTGCAAACTAAGGACTCTGTATCGTTCATTCTCAAATAGTTTCTGCCCGCGACTTCGTCCGCATCCCATTTTATCCTGTTGATTTTCCGAAATAAAAAGTAGGCTATGTGTTAATCCAGACTACGAACTATATGTCTTCCAAGTTTCAACCAAATTGGACCAGTAGTTACAGCGTGATTGAAACACAAACAACCAAACATCAAAACTCTGACATCCTACTAATATTATAAATGTGAAAATTTAGATGTTTGGATGTTTGTGTTTCAATCACGTCTAAACTACTGAACCAACTAGGATGAAACTTGGCATAGGTATATGTAGTTCGTAACCTGGATTGACACATAGGCTACTCTTTATCACGAATAATTAACAGGATCTACAGGATACACGAAAGGGATTAGCAGCGCCAATTGGCAAGAGGATGGTGTCATGTCATGTCACGTCAGTTTGACAGGACGTAGTACTACCTCTTTGGTCCAACGACTAACGTTTGACATTCGATTACGGGTTCGGTGTAATGTCAAGTTTCTCAAAGTATCCGCTCGGTACACGCACAGATAATGTAATGTACACGGAAACTGTACTCGCGTACGAAGTCGCGGGCAACTGCTTGTTTATAATATTAGTGGGATGTTTTTATTTAAATTGTCCTCTGACTCATTTCAATTCAACTCTTTTTTTTATAACATTTATCGAGGTAATCGGTCTTTTTATTCCTTTCACTTAAGTATCGGCGTTGTACGAGTATGGTCAAGACTGTTGTACCTACGTATCAGTTCAAATTAAATTAAATCGAACAGTCAAGATCTTCAGAATCGTATTTCCAAGTGCCGTACTTAATTGTAATAGCTTCATTTGTTAAACAGTGTTTTCATTCGAGTAAGTATGGGCACTAAACATAAAACAACGATAGTCTTACGAAACACGCAAAGAGCCGCGAAATCAAAATGTTGCAATTTGGCGCGTGCGGCTTTACGAGGTTCTATTAATTAAAGCAACTCGGTTGCAGCCTATAGTGAAGCTATAGGTAACTTTACAATCATCAATCCATCACAGGATTTAGCTTAAAACATCTCAAATAGTTACCAACCTCCTGAGTTAGCAGTCGCACGCTAAAACTAAGGACATCTCAGTATAAAATCATATTAGTTGATAATTGCTAGAAATCAGCATTAATAAAATCTACGGACGCTAAACGCATATTAATTGCTATTAAATAAAATGCATGCAGGCGATATAAGGTAAAAAAATCCTGATTTCCGGCGGTTCCCACGCTGCACGTCGCCCTCGTTCCCACATGCAATCACATTTTTACAAACATTAGAGTTATAAGTTCGCGCATGCGTGCCAATCCTATCTGCCATTGGTCAAATTTGGTTTACAACGTATATAAATGTGTACCTCAATACCTCGAATTCCATTTTGATTGGTCCACAGAGCGATAATGGATTAAATAATTATTTCACATCAACTCAAGCATCGGTGAGTGTTTTGAATTCAAAGTGGGATAGGTACCTACGGCTAACTCGAATAGTTTATTAGACGACGACATCACCGGAATAATAATGAACATCGGAATTTACGACCGCAATCTTTCGACGGCCGAAGTGTTTGCCAATGTTAGCCTTTCAAATTAATTCATAATTAAAATCTTTACTTAGTTGAGACATCGTAAAATTTCTAATATAGCTAGCTAGCTTTTTATTAAACAAAATGTCTACAATACTAATTTCGAATGTTAAACATAAATAGCGTGCACAAGCATTATAGATAATATCCAATGAAGAAGCTAAATGACATGCCCCGATATAGCCGTAAGTAATGTGCGTATAACATCAAGAGGCTGAGAGTTTTTCAACAAGCTAGCAAATATAAAACCAGTCATGATATGTCTCCGGACATAATCGATCCATTTAATATCAGAAGCCATTAGTTTTCATTCTGGGTTCATACAGCGAGTAATTCCATACCTGCCATAAGACGACTGGCACGACGGTGTATTTCCTAAAACAGTGATGTGAAATAAATCAAAGATCGTGGTTGTCGATACGATGTCGTCTAAAAAAGTTGGCGGCGCGTGTGAATCGGCTCGACCTGCAATCGTGTGAGAGAATAACACGAGGAATGTACGACACTGTGACAGGAGATACACTCGCGTCGATTTTAGTAGTAGGTACTCTAAGAATGCTATCGGATTCCTGTTAGACTTGAATGTGGTGCTTTAAATCTAAACAAGAGTACCAAATCTATGCCAGTTTGTAACAATTACGATAGAATTTCATTTGCGTTAGTTTTGCGGGTTTGGCATTTCGTTGTTTTTTCACGCAGTGATTGCCTCGGATAGTTTATTGATTTCATAGCTGCGTTGCGAAGGACCGGCTTCGTGTCTACGCAGTGTTGCGATCCGTGGAACGAGTCTAGTTTTTATTATCTTATCGATACGGTGGCAAACGCAGTGTTGTGCAATCTCCGCTTCGGGTTATTGTTGTTATACTCACGTTTTTCGATGACTTCTTTAGTTTCAACTTGCTCAATGTTTTCAGATTCTATTGTATCAAATGCTCGAATAAATCTCGTGCATATTTTGCACTTTATTATTCAATACTTTATTTATTGGATGTGCATTCAGCATACTATAAATTTGTATCATCAGCGCATACCTAAACGCAAAAAGCGTTACTACATAATTATGTGTTACGGATAAGTAACCAAGCAGAACGCTCATCATTGGCCGTATTACTACGTTGGGTCTTTTACCTTATCTAGAAATCATGTGGTTTTCTTTATATACCTTCCTACTTAGCCGGATCGAGTTAGGAATATTGAAAATGGGCTGTAATGTAAATTCCAACAGGTGCACGTTAAATTAAATATTGCAACACCTAATTCTTGCGGAATTTCAAATAATAAATATCTACCTATAGCAGTAAATTTTAAAGGTTATCACTGCCCCACATTGTTTTGTCATACAATTTACTAAGTTTAATTATTTGTTCTATGTAATGCTAGTTCCAATAATTCTCGAAGTTAGTTTCTAATTCCTAATAGAAAACGTCAAACCAAATACAATATGTGATACCCGCGCTAGAAAATAGCAACAGACAAAGTAGCGACGACTCATTTCTATTCAGCACTACAACCTACATTATTATTGGCTGATAAATAAAACAATTTATTGATGGCATACTTTATCTGGCAACATTATATTAGAATAAGGTACGCTCGTGCGTAGTGGATCGAATTGTGGTAATTTATTATGTTTACATAACAAGTGGGTCGGGTTGAGGCGTTGCCTATTCGGAATGCGTGAAAACCCACAAAAGTGTGGAGGGAAGTGAAGTGTTTGATACGAGTGGCTTCACTCGGCTCAGCGTCGCGCGTCGGTCGCGTCTGCAGTTGGAGGTGAACGAATAAGCGATTCAAATGCTAATATATCACAAGGCGGCGCGGCGTGATGCCTCTCATTGGCCACGGTATTTACATTAACATACATAACCGTGCTCGCTCCGCCTACCGAGCACGTCACGGAACTTCCGAACCTCGTTAATTACGACTAATTAGTGGAACGTGACTCGAGATGCGTGCTAATGTGTTTCAATCGCTGGCAAAGAAACGTGCTGCAGTGCTTACTGAGGTGGCTAAACTTGGCCATTTTTCTTTGGGGTCAACAAGTCAACTCGGAAGTAACTGCGTACAACTTCAGAGCTGATAGTGGTTTTATCATTTGTTTGTTTATTTTTACAGTTTGCATCTAAGCATGGAGCTAAATTCTGACTAACATTTTGCTTCGATCCTACGATTAATGACGCAACCATATTGAATCGTGATAATCTACCTTCACCCATATTTAATTTTGCTGTAACCTTTGGTGGTACATTTTTCTTACGCTCTTAAAACCCCTTAAACGCCTTTATTCATAAAAAAAATGTTGATGAAGATAGAGCTTTACAACGAAAGCACGTTGTTATTACTTCTTAAGCGGATGAAACCAAGGGCGACTGCTAGTTATTGATATCAAGTCATAAATTGTCACGCCTTATTATTATATACACTTTATGATTAGTTCCAATGGCTCATAATTGATATGGAAACATCCACTTCAAGGTCTTCAAGCAACATTGTTGGTTTTATTACAAAACTATTCAAATCATCTCTATCATGCTTCAATGAAATTGAGTAGCTAAAACAAGCTAGCTTCATCCAAGTTTGTTTTTAGGCCTGCATTCCACTGGCGACCGTAATATAGCGGTAGTTGCAATTACCGTACTACCATCTGATAGTTTACCTAATCTTTGCGGATATAATTATTCTGTGATCATTTTGGTGTTTCTTAAAAAACTTCAAGCTTTCGGAACTGCATTAAGTACTTATTTCAAATTAAAACAAAATTGTCCGTAATCTACTGTAATTTAATAGCTCTATAAATACTCCGTCATTGTCACTTGCATGACAACAAAAAAAGATGACAAGAAACTTATCAGTCATTTTATGAAATGGCCATGAATATTTATTATATTTTTAGCTGGGTCAACCCTGAGTGATTAATATGAATAAGTAGTAATATAACCGCGCTGTGTACAGATTGTAAACAAAATCTATCTTTTAGCTAATCCAACAGATAAATATTCCATTGTATTCCATCTCACCTGACCTCACGACCCGGGTGTCACTTCGCAAATCCACAATCTAATTTAAGCTCAAAAGCATCCGCGTCCACAGGCCCCACAGCGAAGTCACTTGAATACAGGGTGTCTCATAAAAAGTAGGTATTGTAGACATTTCACACGATGGTAATAATAAATCTAATTAGACCGGGTATTACCAAATAAATTATGCTATTCGTCAAATGATATATCCGTTTCTACCTTAAACTTGTCAAAAACAAGGACGGAAATATTTTCGTCTAATGAATGGTGAGTGTCCCGTAGACGGAGAAATCGCTCTGCTTGGAAATCTATGGAGGAGGCATATATCCTGTGGACTTTTACAGACTGATATAAAGATGATGATGATGAAGTATCAGTAAATCAAAGTTTCACAAAACAAAGAAAGATACACATGAATCGATTTACCACCTGAGTATTTTTATGTCGCATATATTAAACTATGCCTCTAGGCTTTGTAATTCAATTACTATACACATAGGGGTACTCAATTCACGCACACTGTACATTAAAGATATCATAAGTCGATATCCAGAATCGATATTTCAATATCTCAGTCGCTACTATAAACTATGATCGATAGCAAAGTGCTTCATACATCTACAATAGTTATGTTACTTACGATATGTTAAATGCAAATGATCATGTTCAGTTACTGTTAACAGTTCAACCCATGAATATTTACACCCTGTATACCCGTGCCCACAATCCCCACAAATCATAGTATGCGCGGGGCACACGATCTAACCAAATATGGTGGACGGACGTCGATACCAGACCCTCGCTTTGCAGATTTATTCCCTCTGTTTTTGGTGCAAATTAGCGCGTGCACACTCGTAGGCGTGAGCTAACAAATTTGTAAAAGCACTCTTACAACCTTGGATGGGCTAGGAATGTCGATTAATCGTGGACATGGACGACTTGTCTCGATGAAACCCGTAAAAGTAAATCGATTAGGCTAATTTATGCGAGTAATTTCAGAGTTTTTGTACCTTTGTTACTCTTTTTCTTGGAGAACAAACTTTGTACGATGACTGTCTTATTTTCTATTGCACAAACATTTCATTTTGAACCGTAAAAATAGGTTAAATAAGTAACTCAATAGGAACCCGTAATATTAATTAGCATAAAATATTTTTTCTTCGTAGTTCTTATGTTATCTTCCTGCACCCGGATTACTCCTACACTGAAATTAATCTTCATAATCGCCTACGTTGATAAATTATATGACAAAGGGCGCACTATGAAATTAATCTATCATTACAAAATAAGTTGTAATAACAAGTAAAACAAGATACCGTCTCACAATATTCGTATACTCTAAAAGAATAGCTTTCGACTGTTACTATGGCACATCATGGTTTAAAACCCCTCTGTTGAATTGGTACATAGTTTCATTGTGACCCATAGAATTTACAACTCGTGTAAATGTATCAAAGCTCTCTACAAAGCTGGGGTTATCTCGGCGAACATTTCCTGTGTACGATGTGCCACAACAACAGCTAGGAAATGTACTAGTGTTGATGAATGATCGCAAGCGCAGCCTGTGCGTGACGATACGTGGGTGATAGGCGCAGGCGATCGATCATACGAATGAAGTCGTCCAATCTATCGGTCGAGATTATCGGACATTATTTTTGTAATAACGCCTATCTGTTCTCGTACTACGTGGGTAGAAGCATGGGTAGAAAGGTATCGAGCATTTCGCGGTACAAGCTCCTTTAGATTACAATTTCAAATCATTTTGTTGCTACACGAAGGAACATAAATTACAAAAAGATTGATCCAGTTCACAACGTATTGGTACAAAAGACAACGCTCATATCGCTTGTCCAATTACAGAAATCGATTACAAAAGTTCCGGCCTCGTAACTTCCACAAAAGCTCATAACAACTCGAGATGCAATATTTTATCGCTTCAATGAGTTTGTTAATAATTCGCTAAAAAAATCTCTGTTTCGGTAGCGAGTGCTCCAGTTTCGATGTCGCAAGCCGTGGGCGTGCATCGAGCGTAGGATCGGCCACCCCCGCCGACCGGCGCTTGCACAACGCGTTAGCATACTGGCGCACTCGATGAGGGCAAAGTTGATCAATGCAACGAGAAATGTGTGACAGTTTATAGACAGCAATCACCAGCATTCGCTCAACGGTTACTAAGTACATATTCCCCAACCCATATTTCAAGTACAAAGTGATCCTGTATGATTTAGTCACGTGGGTATTTGTGGGTAAATCACTCGCACAACTGGCCACCTAGATAAAACGGATGATCATTTCCCATTCTAAAAGTCCTTACAATAATTTATGGAAGTGCCTGTATTTTCCTGCTGTTATTGGTCAGTGATTGACGTAAGAATCGTTTGTTGCAGGTCGGTGGCGCACGAGCCCGATGAGCGCGTGCGCGGCGGCCGCCATGCGCGAGAAGCACGCGGCGCCGCGCCGCCTCGCCTCCCCGCCGACGTCGCCGCACGACCACCACTCCAGCCCTCTCGGCTCCCCGCGGGCCGATGAACCCCTCGACCTGCGAGTCACGCACAAGCGACCCCAACGGCTGGAAGATGAAAACTGTAACTTGATCGTGCCGTCCCCGCCGCCGCACCCGACGCATCCAACGCACCCCGCGCATCCGGCGCACCCGGCGCTGCTACAGTTTTGTCGGAGACTACCGCTGGCGCTACCAGCCTCCTTCGGCCGGTACCCGTTCTTACCAGCCGCGGCGGCGACGCTCCTCGCCCCCGGAGCTCCGAGAGTCCCCGCCGTGCCCCAGAACCAAGGCGCCCCGCGAGCACGCGACCGCTACACCTGCTCCTACTGCGGCAAGGCATTCCCCCGCAGTGCGAACCTTACGAGACATTTACGGACTCACACAGGCGAGCAGCCTTACCGTTGTAAATACTGCGAGCGATCCTTCTCGATATCATCGAACCTGCAGCGCCACGTTAGGAACATCCACAATAAGGAGAGGCCTTTTCGGTGTCGTTACTGTGACCGCTGTTTTGGGCAGCAGACTAATCTAGACCGGCATCTAAAGAAGCACGAGGCGGAGAATGGAGACGATAGCCGTCGGAGGTCTCCGGACGAGACGTATTTCGAGGAGATCAGATCGTTCATGGGCCGCGTGGCTCCCGGACGCCGGACCGCCGCCGCCGCCAGCCCCGCCGACCACACCTGATAAAGCCGTTCCAACCGCATTCCCGCTACGATAATCTGGTCGATGCATCCAAATGACTCTCGTGTATACTGAACGCTGTGAGTTCGTGCTTGTTTTGTGTATGATCAATGTTGCGCCATTGCTCTAAAATTATTTCATATTAGAGAGTAGTGCAGTTTGTTGCATTACCGTAAAACTGAAATGTACAATTCCATAAAAAAATCCTATTCATAAGTTACTTCAATATCTTAAAAGATGATGACAAATTTTGAATGTTGCTATTAATATACTAAAGTATCTAATATATTGCTCGTTGACACAAACAAGTGTAACAAATTATTGTAGTTGCCACAAAGTCGGCTATTAGATGTACGTTATTTTATATATTATAAATAAAGTGATATCGCAAACTTGTGTACTTAATGTAAATATTGAAAATCGTGTTAGAAAATGTACCGAATTTCCAATACCGATAATAGATTTTATAGAATATATTCCTTGTCATATCTAGGCAATTAATGTAAGTGTTCAGAGAGTGTTCGCTATTTTTTTAGAATTATACATTATAATGGTAAAAATATTGTATGAATGTAATTAGGTTATATTTCTAATTTTATTTTACTTGTAAATTTCGCTTTATTCGGTATAGTATAATTAGTATTATTAGTCTGAGAGGAAACGCCGGTTACCAATATAAAAATATAACTTGTTGCTTATTGAAGATTATTATAAATATTTCTTTATTAGAAAAGTTGTTTAAAAATTGGTTAAATACACAAAAATTATATTTCTTTTATTATTTACAATGTTGCGTAAATTATTATCGTTTTGGGCAAAGATCACTTTTTGTGTCACAAACATTGCCCTTTTGTTAAGTTTCAAGATATTACGCAAATTAGAATATTATTCTTATATTGAGATTTTAGGTATAAACAGGCATCTAGAGATTGTAAATCATTCTTCCAAAATTGTATTTTAAGAAAAAATTTAAATCTGTGATTTAATTTATTGCTGGCTTTATTGGATATATTCGACACATTCTGAATCTCTCAAAGACCTAATCTAAACGTTCCTGTAAGTATAGATAGATCTCTATCGTTGTTGCGGCTGTAGGTACCTACCTAAAGCGTATGACTACTCAAAATAAATATATGGCATGTTAATTCATAATAACAAATGAAAATCAGAAAACGATTTTCTTTTGTCGAAACGGAAAACTACCACATTTTTGATAGAATATTGATTTCAACCGATCGGGCTATGTATTTTGACCGCCAAATAATATTTTGATGAACCAAAATATATTAAGATGATATGATATAAGGTAATTATTACCATTGTGCTATACTTGTTTGTTCTTCTCCTTTGTACCAAAATGTTGTGAGCTTAAAAAAACTGTAATCATCACAATAGAGATAATTCCCGTTTTTTTCATATTTTTGATACCTATTAGTCGTTCAAAGGTCACCGATTACCTTGTCAAAATAAAATAAATAATAATAAACTTAATGTGCAATTTTATTTTACCTTATCCTGCATACATATCCGCTAGGTACATACCTAAGAGAAAGATCTAAATCAAGTCCCAGGAACTGCAACGTCTTGTTCATCGGGGCGTGGGTAAAAAGAGGCTACTAACGCTGTATAAATCATCTAGATTTAGATGCAAAAGCCTCATTATTATTATTAACCTGTCACTGAAGATTTTGTAATAATATTATATGGAAATTCATCACACAGTGTGTTGATTTTATGAAACTTGAATCAATTAATATAATTGGTTTTTGGTAGTTATTAATGATAATTTTATAAAGGAAAATGCCCATAAATGCCCTAAAACTGCCTAAAGCCACCTAAACAATGGTTTTGCAAACCGCTCTGTTAGTCCTAGTCGTCGGCTCTTTGCACCCAATCTTCACGTTTAAATCATATCTAGCAGCAACAGGCATCATTAACAAGTACTGTGGCTTAAATCGTTCAGCACCGTCTTATAATCGGAGGAAGCCGCGGGCAGCGCGCAGCTCACGAACGTTTGGCCGCATTTACACAGTAAGCAGGACATCCATACCTGAAGGTACCTTTAAAGATCGTGAAATAAATTATTTTAAAAAAACGTCAGCTCGTGTCAGTTACTAAAGCACGAGGTGATGTGCAGATTCTAATTCCTACCATCACATGGTATATTCATATTGATCAGCCTACCTAGCCAAGTTAAATTCTTAAAGCGATAGAATATGAACACTTGAAAACTTGTAAACTTATGGGAATAGTAACGTAACTTAGCATTAGATAATTAATGGTGTTAGGTAATAGGAGCCGTTTTACATTAGACTAAATATCTTATCTATTGATCATCTCAACCTTATAATAAAATATTGAACATTTTGATCAGTTTTCCATTTTACATCGATTGCGAAGAGGAGAGGAGAGAGCATAAGCCCCACAAAGCCCTTTGTCATTGCGAGTCCTCGTACTGCGTCAATAAACTAGGAGGCGCTGAGAGCCGGCTTTCTATACAAATGCGGTCTCACGAACATTTCGATATGATTATGCTTTATTGCCATTAATTTGCGACAAGCAAACCGCCCAGAACTAGCCAGCTATAGTATTCTACAGAGCCATTGGACGGCCATGTTGGTACTGCTATTATTTTATTGTAAGTAATAACTACAAGGATTCATTGCGATATATAATCATTCTATGCATTTATAGAGCAGGTAATTGGGCGAGGAAGTCATCATAACTCCATAAATAAGTAATTGTCTAGTCTAAATAAACTGACACCCAATTTATATACACATTCCACAGATACCAAATCGGTATCATTATAAACGTCTTGCTCTGGATTTTAATTTAAAGTATCACCTTCACTCTTAGGTGGATAATAGCACTAATTCAAAAGCTCATTATCACGATCCAAAACCCTAATTATTAAGCAGACAGTAACTTACAAAATCAAAGCCATTATTTTGTTTGCTACCGAGCGATTTTATCAAACAAGGCCTAAGCTACACAATCTAACTGACCTTTGGCCATCAATAAAATAAATTGGGTTACGCTATGGGCGTTTGCACATTGGCCGATACTAACACCGACACGATTACAGATCTCAAAAGCTCGAATAAAAAAAACATCGATAGTCGGTGCCGACACGGTGTGAAAACGTCTATAATAGTTTTAAATGCAGACATAAGCCAAAATTATAAATCTTTTATTCAATAAAAGCACAAGGGTCGTTTAGAATCATCATAAATAACTAGGTGATTCTAAGTACCAGCTCCACACGACCAGTCCCCGTATTCCAATCTTTTGCTGTCAAGTTATATTTCACTGCCCAGTGTAATTTCTTCAGGTCACGTGGTTCAAAATTGTACCACGTGATCATTCTTTTTAGACACTTGACAGCCAAAATATGCGCGAAAACAAATTAAATGACATCATAATGTCACTATTTAGTCACAGAATAACTATGAGTTAGTATGAACTGACCATGATTTAAAACTTTGCAGTTCAACTGAGATTGGAATACCTCTGCAGAGCCTAGAATAACGTACAAGAAACTACGGCCTGTAGTTTTTTGTATGATCCTTCTTACAAAGAAATACTTGAATGTAATTTGATCTAAGTAATACTTCGATTATAATTAATTCACATTAGCTCTCCGACGATATTGTCTAGGTGTCGTGTCGTTGGCAGTATAAAACAGCCATGCCCGCCCAAACCGAAATAATTACCAAAGTTAATGAATAAGACGTTATCAAAACTTAGAATCTTGTTTTTGACCGTCGATATTGTAACCAAGAATTAGAAAGGTAGTTGAAGGACGGGTATTGTAATGGATTTTTTTTTTCATTTTGTTTACAAAAGTGCGAGCACGCTTTTTGTAACGTTGAGCGTACAAGATGCGGAAAGTGGATAGTTCGGTTAATAGTGTACCTATTGTGAATACTAAACTAGACAAAAACGGTATCACTTGGAGGCTGGTCCAAGTTAAGAGCATAACTGGAATTCGAGCACGCGACTGTAAGATCGGATCGCGTGAGGTTGCATAGAGTTAGAGTCTCTACCACACCTTCGATTCTCCATTCACATGAACAAGATCAACCCTTGGTACTACTGGAGCATCGGTGAGAATCGCTTCCAAATATCTAGCGACAGTAAAAGCAGTACAGTACAGTACTAGTAAAAGCGACTATTTACAAAAATGAAGTTCAGTTCAAACCATACTTGAGTTCTACTTTTGCTTATTTTTTTATACATTATAGACAAACGTTTGATCGCAATCTCACCTGATGGTAAGTGATGATGCGGTCGACGATTTAGCACATTTGCCTAGATAAAACCTTCCTCTTGATAACATCCAAATTATAAGTGTTCGGAAACACAGACGCCGGCAAAGAGTTATTGGACACGATACGCTACCATACGCTATTCGCTACTAAGAATACGATCACTATAGAAAGTACCTAGTGCTGCTATGGTACTAGACTTTAGTGTCATAGACCATAATACAAAGTGCCACAACAGGGTGGGGCCGGTTGCACAACGATGGACCGCGCGCGCTCGTTACGGCACGCGTACGCCACTGTTGCGTTGCTATATTTATTGCATATTGAAAAACAACTATGGCTCTAGCACTGGTTTGGACGCTGTCGGATTGCTGGGTAAAATTCCAAGGTAATTTCTACATCGTTGACGTCTTTTGCCAATTGAAACATGACTGACATGTCTTGAGAAGAAGTAATAAACCCATCCAAAATTATTGACGCTGTAATAATACCACCAGTCTTCAGCAAATCTTATTTCTGGTAGAAAAGAGTATTGGAACTGCTTGTTAAAAAAGTATGAAATATTGTTGCATGTCCAGTTTTTGAGAATTGAGTAAGTATAGGTATTTAAATTATACCGGCATGAAGGAAATATTTAGGAAATTGTTATACAATAATAATATAGTACTCGTTTTGTTTTGCGGTTATCCAACGCTTTTTGTGATAGGTTAGGTATGCAATTTGAATGATAATTGACTCGTGATAAAAACTTTTGCAAGAAACCTGAAGAAAAAACCTTGTTTGCGAACAATTTGTAAGAAACTTCTTCACAAATCACAAGGAGAATGTCTGTTTGCATAAAACCTTTTTGCTCATTATTTTGATATACGTACCTACTTATTGAAAAGTATCAGTAAAAAAGACAAAATAGCATTCTATATTCATTCAGTTTTGATCATTCAGTAGTATCGATTCTGTTGTTGCATTTTTCTAAACTAACCTTATTTGACGTCGTTATAATTATAGCTGTCTTTGTCGCAACATTTTTTGTGCTGTCAAATTAGGTTAGTTTAGAAGAATGCTACAACAGAATCGACAGCAATTGCTGTCGATTCCTAAAAAGTTGTTAGGATAAAAACATTCACTTTAAAAAGATTTCCTTCTGAGTAGTCTAAGAAAAAGCATTCTAAAGTACTCGTGTAGCACTTTTACTCCTGACTGTCGTCTAAAACGTAACAGCCATTGAGTGTTTTAAGATTTTAATGATTATTCCAAGAAACATTACAAAATCTAGGGCTAGCGTGCTTTGATAACGCCCAACCTTCCTTGCCCATTCTATTATCATAAACTTTAATTTATATTCGCTTTGTGGACAACTAGAACAATATTTCTAACGACGTGATACCTATTTGCGGCAAATCTCTTTTGCAACCTGCTGAAACCGATTGTTAGTATAACAGTTAAATAAACAATTTGCATAGAAAGACAAGAAATAGAAAAACATTTATTACAGAGATTTTAAGTGTCAACTCCTAGTTTCTAATGGATAAAATATTAGTAACGATGCATCGAGGGAATCCATGGTTTGTATTCGGATTTATTACCCAAGCACTAATTCGGACTAAAACATAGATTTTTGACACTTTTTTTTATGAGAATCTCGACTGAAATGTATACTTGAGTTACGCTTCAGTCAGAGTTGTTGATAAAATAACCTAAGAATCTGAGAGACTACAACTGTGTGGATCTTTCACCAGTTTTTCTCAATCGTAAAACCGTATCATTGCTCTTGGTACAATCAGTCCTAAAATTGGAGCAGATAAGATGTAACCATCAAAGCCACCTGTTTCATGTATGTGGTCAGTTGCGTGATTTTTGAGAACGACCTGGACGGTGGTGACTTGATACTGGTACAAGGATGTAGTGACGAATGGAAACAACTATAAATAATTATGGAAAAAAATCTAAAATGCATTTTAGTGATACAAGTAGAAGCATTTGTTTTATAAACAAAAGCATCAGTGACATATAAACTCTCTCTTTTCTCTTCTCCTTGTTAAATAAATGAATCTGAATTATCCTAGTTGTGCAGGTTGGGAAGAGCTTTTGCGAGTGTTCATTTCAGAGGTCGTGACTCTTAGATGCCACTTCCATTTCCAATAACTCAAGGTAAGGAATGGTGAACGATCCATCACCACTGCTCAGCGAGGTGGCTAATTAACAGAGAGCAAGGTCGGTGATGAAACCAGCACCCACTTCATAAACAAAAATATGATGCAATGACAATTCATTTAAATCACTTACGATTACATTGTATGTGTGTATTCTATTAGTAAGTACATAATCGTAGTGTAGGTGAACATGAAATTGAATGCAACAACACCAAATCTCGCAGAAGTAAAAACTGTGTCTTGTTTTGTTAGTTTTAATAATCATAATTTTAGGATTGTTTTATTTTATAAAAACTAAATAGGCGACTCATTAAATTCAAAATACCGAAATAATGACTGCAGTCTAATAAATACCTTCTATTCAAATTTGCAAGACTTATTCATTGTTTTGACTATGATCATTAATCGATACATTTGTCGCTGACAGTATCTCGCATCATATTTATATTGAAATAAATGGGACCAAACATTATGATAAATAGCATTACGATTAATATTTCTAGTTTCCTTGAATAACCCATCACTAACGAGGGTATTTTCTTCTCCGCATATCATATCCCCGCCAGTTATGGACCGGCCCACTTTTGGTCAGAACCTCATGCCTCGAGGAGATATTTTGATGAGGACGCGATAAATTAATTATAGAGTCGCATGAACACTAATAAACTGGCAAACTTGCTTATCTAGGGCTAGATATAGTCTTGGTAATGATCGGTTACGTGGTGTTGCAGTACGAGAGTCTATCGTGCCATTTTAGAAATCTATTAAGCCAGTTAAAAGGTATCGTTTCGTGATGTTATATCTAAATGATGTGATGTTATAAAATCTAAGCTATACAAGCAAAAACATCAAAAACTTGCTTCTAGCCACGTACTCTAGAACATCTGGAACGATCATGATATCACATTTGTGTTATTTGTATACCACTTATAAAAAACACTACCGCTATATTGAGACCTTTTCTTTTTAAAAAGTCGATTGCAAAATCTTAGTTAGGAACCACTCCATTATCATTGTAAAAATTCTAAATATTTGATTTAATTCTTCGTAGTAAGTTTATATTTTATTTTATTTAGTAGGCAAATATATCCCAGACTCCTGCACTATTAAGAACACGGAACCGTAATGACGCATCCGATTTGGGCACGTTCCTTTATACGGCAGACAATTTTACTGCAAGTTCAAAGTATAAAGATATTCTACTAACATTTTTGCTACTAATAAACTTAAAGAAATATCTTGTAAACAATCACTGCTAATTTATTTATGTCTAAATAAAATAGGTGTGGTGCTCGTGTGCTCAAAAAACTCTTAGTTTTTTTTAACACATTTTATAGAATATCTGTCAAAAATCTAAAACCTATGCCTTGAAGTTAAGATTCAGACATGTCTTTGAATTTTTTTGCAGAAATTTCAAATATTTGTCTCGATCGTTCGTTGGTCAACTCTGGTGACGGAGTTTCTAGGCTGCCGTAAGGCCTCCTTGCTAGAGTCGGGACCGACAGTTTAACGTGTTTAACGTTTAACGTGGCCTCTGACTGAAGCACGGAAGTGCTCAGATGTAAATGAAATGCCCATAGCGGTCACCCATCCAAATAGTGACCGCGTGAAGATTCAATCCTATCCTATCCTATCCTACTTCTTATCCTATCCTATCCTATCCTACTTCCTACTAATATTATAAATGTGAAAGTTTAGATGTTTGGATGTTTGGATGTTTGTGTTTCAATCACGTCAAAACCACTGAACTAACTTGGATGAAACTTGGCATATATATAGTTCGTAACCTGGATTGACATATAGGCTACTTTTTATCCCGAATAATTAACAGGATCTACAGGATAAAATGAACGAAAGGATTAGCAGCGTCAATTGGCAAGAGGATTTCATTGTCATGTCATGTCACGTCAGTTTGACAGGGCGTAGTACTACCTCTTTGGTCTAACGACTAGTGTTTGACATTCCAGTAGGTACGAGTTCGGTGTAATGAGGTGTAATGTCAAGTTTCTCAAAGAAGTATCCGCTCGGTACACGCACAGATAATATAATGTACACGGAAACTGTAGACGCGTACGAAGTCGCGGGCAACAGCTAGTAATAAATAAAATTCATTTATTTCAGGCAACACAGCAAAATATACAAGGCCCATATAATAAGCAAGCTACGCTACGCGAGCTTTATCTCGATGTCTACCATACTAGCTGACGTTACGCACGCTTGTGTCTGTCGAAATGACGGACAGAGGACATAAATAAAAAAAGAAGAAGAAGAAATGCAACTAACAAAGTTGTAACTTCAAAAGTGTGACGTACGAATTGCTACCGTAACCCTATTTCGTTTTAGGTCTATTTTTCCTCACTGAAATGGTTAGTCACTCATCGGTCTGGCCAAACGCAGGGTTATTCAAGAAAAACACGTGGCGTGAGTCAAAATAAATACATACACAATACGAGATTTGCAATATATGTATTGAGAAGATGTCGTGTCGTTGATTTTTTATTCAGAAGAATTTTCATAGCATGCTGTATCTGATATTTTGTTTTTCTTAAAATAAAAAGTGACCAAAGTATTTTGAAATCTACAGCAATTAACATCAGACAAACAGTTTACGATAAAAATAATGCAGTGATGTCCATAACAATTTCAAATTATGTGATAACACAATCTCCGTGGCTTATTAAAAGATTTTGAGGTTCATAAATGTTAATAAACAAATTAGGCTCCATCCTCAGGGCCCGTCATCATTATCGGAATATACTTGAACTAATTCCATTATCGTCTCGCATCGCAACCATAGGATAAGAAGGTTTATAGCTGGTTCACACTACCTACCACTGCCCCCGTATGCCAATCTTTTGCTGTCAAGTTATATTTCACTGCCCAGTGCCCAGTGTAATTTCTTCAGGTCACGTGGTACAATTTTGTACCACGTGATCATTCTTTTTAGACACTTGACAGCAAAATATGCGCGAAAACACATCAAATGACGTCATAATGTCACTATTTAGTCACAGAATAACTATGAGATAGTATGAACTGACCATGATTTAAAACTTTGCAGTTCAATTTTGCAGTTTAACTTTGATTGGCATACCTCTGCAGTCCAGCTTTACTTACCATTCTGAACTCTGCCTTAGGAAAGTTATCCCAGCATACAGCATATATAATACAAGGATCTTCCTTCATCTAACCAAAAGTCATTCTAGAATGCGTGTTTTTATTCACCTAATTCACCTCGATGAATTTAGATCACTATGCCAATGCTATTAAGCCACATATTACGTCTCGCTGATCGATGTATACCTACTCGTACTATCAGAGACTTGTATTCTTTTCTTTGGTCTGTGATGTATCAAATTCTTTTCTACCGTGTTTCTATCTATCCGGAGCACTACTTAACCAGCTTCAAGAGTTTTTGCTTTGCATCAACCATGTCATCGATCGTTTTCAAGCATCATTTTAAAACATTACCTACCGATCGCGTAACTCACCTTGCGATGAAATGGAACGAAATGTCGATACGTGGGACGAAATATCGATAACTGGGACGATATATCGATAATAGGCTGCGAGCATCGATAATTGCACGGAAGCTGAGCGTCACTATTGTGCATAATACCGTCCAGTATTACCAAATTATGCAGTACGCTCTTAGTGCTTGCCGACATCAACCGGTCCTTAACTTTAGAGTTCCTTTAGTCATATAAAAACTAAAAATCTTGTTGAAACCACATTTTGTTATCTGAATTAAGGATTGATCATTTTTATTTAGTGTAAAATATCAAGATATTTATGGATATTTTAAAGTCGTTCCATTGTCTATTTCATCATCATTCTTGCTATTGATAAAATAAACCCGTTGATTTGAGAGAAAATTTGATTTTTAGCTGTTTCTTAGTTTCTTCTTAGACCAAGAAGCAGCTAAACAATGAGTAAAAGCAGAGACTGACTTCTACTGCATAAGAGTTTAAAAAATAGAAGACGAATGACGATGCTGATAGCTTAAAATACGGAACCCAATTGCATCAATCTAGATATTTCGACAGGTCGAGTCGTCACGTCTCACGTATTATAAATTCAACGCGGGCGCAACCTGTTTTTCCGTTTCGGTCCATTATTATTACCTAAAATGTTTTTTATAGTTCTAGACGGGTTGCTCTCAATTTCAAACGGCAAGAGGAAAGTAAGGTAATTGCCTGACTTTTACTCGTCACCAGGCAACGACGTGCGTACAATACAACTGTTTGATTGTATATTTATCTTTTTCTAGCAACAGGTGTGGCGTATGGAGGGGAAGGTACCTTCTTTTTCTTAGCATACTGTGTAGCTTTATAAATCGGTAAAATAAAATGCATAATTTTTTGATGTACAACGCGATTAACGCGTCTAGTTTTAAAACTTCGTTGATTATTACCTCCAACATTTTAATGCGACGACGTCTAAAGCTAATCTGCAAACTTGTGAACTGCTTATTAGCGAATATTTGAAATAAAAAAGATTAAAAACGCAGATATGCGGTCGCCATCTTTGGTAATAGAAGTCACGGCTGGTTATTCAGTGATTAATTATAACAACTCAGTTATTTCAAGCGTCGTTAGATGGACTCCGGGTTTTAATTAATATGTACTTATGTGAAGTTGTCTACGTACATAGGAAAAAGTTAGGTATTAAATTGCAAATCTAGATTCCTTAAAATATTAACTGCTTGTTTAGATAATTTTGGTATTTATTTTGCTACTATTAACTCACTCGACTGACTGCAAAAAATGTATTTGCTTATTTAATGTGTTCGTCTAAGATGACACACAGAAGCAATATAATAAAATAAGAAGACAAAAAAGTGCTGAGCACATCTCTTCGGTTGAGAAAAGGGTGATCCTCACTGTGAAACTATTAGTACAGTTGTTCTATATGACGAGGACGGCTTGGCTATATTTGTAGTTGTGCATGCACATATACTATTCGTACGCTCCGTCTCTTTCTATCTTTGTATAGCTGAGTGCTCCGGAGCTTACGCACACATACATAGCAAAACCGCCTTCGTGAGATAGAAGGACTGTAACAGTGAAATAAAATGGCGTCAGCTTACCGCCCTACTCGCTCATTATTGTTTGGTAATGGAGTCACCAGGCAACTACCAAAAAAGTCGCTTTAAACAAGAAAACAGACAAGGGTGCGTTCAAGCAGAGGCTCCGTATTTATCAATATATATTTTTATATACCTACCTAAGTATTAAGATTTTTTTCTAGGTCCAAAACGCTGTCAAGTGCAGGCTGTGGTTGCTTGTAACTGAAAAAGCACTATTATTTACAATGTAACAATCTTTAGATGTAGAATTTTTTATTAAGAACCAAACGTTTGTTACATTTTGGTAAGTATTCTTATAATAGGTAGGTTCTAGCTAGCATTGCAGTCAACAAATAAAGATGGTATGGTAACACCTACCTACGTAGCCAAATAAAACAGACGCCGCCACTAAAACCTTTTGTAATTTTGTGTCTTTTGTTGTCCACGAATGATTCTCGATAAATAAAAAAAATTACTGAATAAAGTATTCAGATAAAACGGAACTGTAAAATTGAGCATTATAATGATCGTACCCTAAGTTAGTAGCCCTGCATTACCCCACAGGCGGTAACAATAACGGAACTGCGTACCCGAAAAAGAGGCTGAGTAAAACAAGAGCAGATTCCATAGTAATGAGCTGCCTCTTGGAAGAGGATGCTCCAAATCGCACCGACACCGGTCCGAGCGCGGGCTAATTAGGGACGACCCACGATTTATTCTGTCAAAAGGTATGTGAAGCGTTTCGACTCATTTTTAGTGAAAAAAGTACTGTAGATCGGATTTATTTTATTTTTATTATTCACTAGCAGTTACCCGCGACTTCGTACGCGTCTACAGTTTCCGTGTACATTATATTATCTGTGCGTGTACCGAGCGGATACTTCTTTGAGAAACTTGACATTACACCTCATTACACCGAACTCATACCTACTCGAATGTCAAACGCTAGTTGTTAGACCAAAGAGGTAGTACTACGCCCTGTCAAACTGACGTGACATGACATGACAATGAAATCCTCTTGCCAATTGGCGCTGCTAATCCTTTTCGTTCATTTTATCTTGTAGATCCTGTTAATTATTCGGGATAAAAAGTAGCCTATATGTTAATCCAGGTTACGAACTACATATATGCCAAGTTTCATCCAAGTTGGTTCAGTAGTTTTGACGTGATTGAAACACAAACATCCAAACATCTAAACATCCAAACATCTAAACTTTCACATTTATAATATTAGTAGGAGGATAGGATAGAATAGGAAGTAGGATGGACATTTCACACAACATCCCTCTATAATACTTTATTAATTTTTTGTAAATAATACATAGTAAAACCCAAATAATGAACATAGTTATACTAATAGATGATTGTGAGCGCTGAGCAGCGTTGACATGAGCCAAAAAAATCGTGCCTGCAGAAGTAGAGCGGCCCTGGTTTTTAGGCAGAACCTGAGAGCAAATCTGTCGGAACTCGAATCTTATCATCAGATAGAAAAACAATTGATCTTATTCCTTTTTAACTGCTGGTGATGATCTCGACAGCCTTCCTCAAGACATCTCACACACGCTCTGATTTTTTTTTTAAATTCTGAATGTAATTTTTAAAATTTCAAGCATCGGTTGGTTTGCTCTTTGCATAACATATTTTATGTAAAAATATCCTACTAACGCATTATCTATTACATTAAACACCCTTAGATAGTTAATTGAATCAGGTGTGACTTTGCGGAAGTCTATTTTAATAATTAAATAGACAAACAAATATGTAGAATTCCGCTAATTTAAACTTCATAATGTATTATTACTGCATGATTTTAATAACGGGTGAGAGGGATTTGCACACATCTTTATTTTGTAAATCTTTTGAACATCGAATATACCCTTGTGTCGCATTGCATAGCGTTCATCACTAGCGTAATTCTCGTAAAGAAAATAGAATACGAGAATCATAAAAATACCTAACTATATTTCCAGTTTAAGAATATTAATTTGCAAGTGAGCTTTATAGCGAATCAAATTATCATCGGAATTCTACGTAAAATCATTTCAACTTAGATATTAGCAAATTCACGCAGCGGGGAGTGTAGAAACACTGATGTAGAACCATGGACGATATAACTATTTATGAGTATCAGTTCGATTCAAGAATGCACGGGTCGCTATGCACGGCAATTCAGTATACGGCATTCTTACCATGGAACATGATAGACGATTTTTTAAATGTGCAGTTTTATGATCCAGGAGAATGAGAGATATCTCATTACTTATTTATGATTGGCAACATTCGATACTTTGTAACAGTTATCTGTTAATCGACTGTGATAATGTTTAACAATCCTTTTCTTGGTTTTATAACTAACATTATAAATATTACGTGCCGGTGACGACAAGTGAAACCGGACACGCAGCGGTGACCAAAAGAAAAACTGTATCAACGTAGAAAATAGCGGGATGGCATTGAGAGTGAAAACTAGCCGTGGGCAACTGGTTCAACTATCTTACCTAAACCCCTACCGCAGGTTTAAAAGCTGGACTTGACTGGAGGCTGTGGAGGTCTTTGGTAAATGGTGGCTATGTTTATCACGGCCTTTCAATATGTCTATTATTGCGATACGTGAGCGACGCCTGCGGCGATGCTAGGGTGTTATTCAGCAGTCGACGTTCAAGTAATTTTATTTACATTGGAATTCTGCATTTACAATAGACTATGCTGTTATCATGGTTTCACTCACTAAAGCTATTAGCAAAATAGTGTTGGAGCGATCTTGTTTTTCATACAAAAGATATCAACGCGCTTCGTCGCAATTTTCAGTTTTTTTTTTATAGATATTGAATGTAACCACGCAATAGTAAATGTTGATGCAAAATATTCAAGCTAGATCTAGAAAAAAAAACTTTATCATCAACGAAAAATCTCAAACAGACACGCCTAGTTATAATATATCAATTAATCTATATAGCTACATGTAAGTAGGTAAATATTATAGAAATGTTATCTCACGGTTGTAGGACTTCCTAGCAGATACCTAGTTGAGGTTATAACAAGTAGTTTGCGTCGCAAACACAGGGAAGTTGGTATCATAATTGCTCTATAATAATCGTAGAAATAATCTAGCTCAGTGACAAATTAATTATTAACTGTGTAATGAGTAGAGTACCTGTGATATTTTTATGCACCTAGGTGCCTACTCTAAATGTTCCAAGTACTGTGTATAATTTTACAAATCTTAATGGTTTTTTATAGCAAGATTTAGTGAGACTTCAACAAAAGGTGGTTCTCAAAGTCATCTTAATTTAGGCGCACTTTTGGTAGCAGATAAGGTTAATTAATAAAATGTCTTCACGCAACGGATGTAATGTAATAAGTAAGACCTCTCTCAAAAACTTCGAAAGGGTTAATAATTACTTTTTTTCTGCTTTGTGTTGAACCAGTGTTTTTTGTGCCAAATAAAAAATTATCTGTCTATAAATTGTGGCAGTGGTAAAGTTGGCCTAGGTGAGTGTGATTTCATACGGTGCTGCGGTTACAAAAGAAGTGATCCGCAACCACACCGATTGGATTCTATTCTGTACATTGTGAGCGGACTGTGATGGGAAAGTAATTTGCTACCGATACCTTGCCTAATGTACAATGCTGCAAAATTGAACCATTGTAACAATCTTGCGTAATTTTAATTGAATTTTACGAAAATGGTAAAAGGACAGTTTGAGCACAGGATGTTTGAAAATACTTAATGGGTATTTTAGACATTCAATTTTGAATCGATTATTAATAGAAATTAACCGAGATGCGTGTTTTGATGGTACCCGTTTAAACTTGTCACTTTTCAATTATTCTATAAAATATGCTTGAGTTTAGCTCTGTCAAAAAAAAGAAATAAAAGAATAATATAATCTTCCCCTCTTTTTTACACACCATTATTTTGACAGTCCAAAAAGATAACTCTAAGAAATTATGTGTTATATTGCAACTACAACTTTGTTTTGTTAAAATCATGTTGCACCAGATAATATATCCGAGATGTCTGCAGCTGAACCCGATCCATTACTAGTCCATACATAACACGATAATACATCATATCTATGTATTATTCATATGACGAGTTGCAGTTTGGATGTTGCAAGTCGCTGTTTTTGCCAACCCTATAGATTTATATCTGAGCAATAAAAGTACTGGCTGTGAACGCATTAAATTTATTTCGCGTATGATACTAAGGTGTATGACTAGAATAAAAAGAGAAGTAATGCTGGGAAAAGCTTGCAGCGGGGCGAATCCAATCTCAGTTGAACTGCAAAGTTTTAAATCATGGTCAGTTCATACTAACTCATAGTTATTCTGTGACTAAATAGTGACATTATGATATCATTTAATCTGTTTTCGCGCATATTTTGCTGTCAAGTGTCTAAAAAGAATGATCACGTGCTACAAAATTGTACCACGTGACCTGAAGAAATTACACTGGGCAGTGAAATATAACTTGACAGCAAAAGATTGGAATACGGGGGCAGGCGTACCACCTTACAGTTATATGCGTGATGACCTCAAAAAAACTCAAAAATACAATTTTAAATGAAAATAAAGACTCTAAAGCGCATCACACACGGTGAAGATAATATAAAATATATATTATCTTAGAGCATATTTTAGAATATCGCTCACCATAGAAATCCTATGAACCATCACACACGACGAAGTTAATTTATATTTTATCTTCAGTATCTTAAGATACCGAGCGAATACGCAAATATGGAAATATATATTTCGTATCTTAATATGTTATCTTAAGATACGAAATATACACATCTTAATATAAATACATGGTGTTATAAATACAATACGCATGTTCGTATTTTGCTTTTTTATATCTTCCCTAATCAAATCATGAATTGAAATGAATGTTTCTCTTGACTTTCTAAAATACTCTTGAAATTTCTTCGTTCACAGATCTTCATAAAGGTTAAATTCGCCGCAGGTTTTTCTCTTTTTTTATGTGAGGCTCTATCCAAATTTTTCTCCTTTTGGAATGTGCTATTGCAATCTGCATTTCACATTCTATATCAGAATCATCGTCTGAGGAGCTGTCTAACAAATCAAGAAGTAAGGCAGTATCACTCATAGTCAATCACCCTGTATATAGAACTCTAACAAGGAATACGTGTGGCACCAACGCAGACTCGTAAGGAAATGAACAGGTTTTTTAATATTATCGTATCTTAGCCGTGTGTGATAACCTAAGATACTATAATATTTTATATTAGGGCATCTTAAGATAAAATATTATATTATCTTCACCGTGTGTGATGCGCTTAAGGAAGGCCGGTTCACGATCAACTTTTGTCTCCGCAACTTATTCATCTCTCACAGCAGAAACAAAAAATTTTGTCGAGACTATTTAATTTTCTTTGCAACTAAGTGCGTGGGCAGGTTTTTTAATTAAATTGAAAAAACTTGAGCAACGGAAAATGTAAACTTCATAATCGACCCCTAGTCACTGGCCGGTCAAATCAAATGCGGACTAGAAGCACTTTTTTACAAAAATCCGCGCTATCCCAAACATCGTACAATGACATTACATGTTACATAACATAATTACACTAGCATACAATCAAGATGCACTGACAGGCACAAATAGAGAGCTCCTGTATGAGGAGAAAACTCTACGACTCGCCCTGTCACGATTGAGACACACATCTCTTAATTTTAGCCTTATCGCACACGACTATCACAGCAGTAATTATTTAAACAAATTCCCTTTTATAGGCAAGCATTCTGTTGGCCGTAGCAAGTAGAGAAGTAGATTGAGCTATGCGATGCTGGAGAGGCTTTCAGAGGCTCGATTACACTAAAAATCTAATCAGCTGAAACGCAGCTGAATTGTAGCTTTCCATCAGTTTTTAGGCTATTTCATATTGCACAGTGACGTTTCACCTAAGCTGAAAAACTTTTGGAACTGAATAGAACGTTAACCGTTGTAAATAGTAGAATTAAGGCTTCTGGCCACGTGGTTCGACCGCACGGTTCGATCAAGCGGATTACGTGAACTTTTTTATATGTATGGTCATCCATACAAACATAACTAATCTAGAGCCCTCAAAGTATCTAGCGACTCTTTCACAGCATTTAAATTAAAATACTTTTTACCAGCCATTCAAAATCAATGTACGCGTCGCAACATGCGATTAGTTAGTCTCCTATCATCGCCGCGGAGACAGCTCGTGTGTGTCATGCGTGAACTTTTTTATATGTATGGTCATCCATACAAACATAACTAATCTAGAGCCCTCAAAGTATCTAGCGACTCTTTCACAGCATTTAAATTAAAATACTTTTTACCAGCCATTCAAAATCAATGTACGCGTCGCAACATGCGATTAGTTAGTCTCCTATCATCGCCGCGGAGACAGCTCGTGTGTGTCATTACACGCATGTTGCAGCTCGTGACCGAGTAGGTACGCTCGGTAGGCGCATATTTATGCATTCAAACACAGCATCAATCATTCTAATGAGCCGACGGTCAGACGACGCAGGCGCAGCCGGCGGCAGGCCTCGCGTGAGCCACTCAATAGTGATGCCCCATGATTTATCGACTACACATCCCGCAATGCCACGGTTATCGATACCTCATAAATCTATCAATAGAAAGTGAAGCAATTCTCCACATTGAAAACCCGATTAGAACTAATTACAGATGGAAACCATCAAGATACCTTCAATAGCATGTTTCAGCTTAGTTACACTCGTATGTCTCCATGACCCTACTTTCTAATCGAATCATGTAAACATATGCGATTTGTATCACAGATGCAGAGATGAACGGGTCCCGTTAAATCACTGTCTTGAAACTATTTGCATAATTGGAATAATACGTTTAATTGCTAGAGCTATTAGAATTTAAATGCATAAAACGCTTTTAGAAATTACATCAAATGCTTAAAGGGAGTGGTGTTTTATTGTTTTATAGTATCGACATCGATGACAGCGGTCTAATAATAAGCTCTATAAAACACCGCAGTGATATCGAGGTAACAAGTTTAGCAATGAAGGAAAGAAAGCTGCCCGGAGCGTCCGGCGCTATTCACAAATTGGCACGAGCTAGGCACGCGCTAACACCTTGTTCTAAAACGGCACATCTACAGTTTCTCCATTATTGAAAATACACCCTTATATAGTTTGTGTTAGAGTACAAATATACATAGCAGGTTTATTTGACTATGCAAGAAAGGTTTCGTGCAGATGAGTTACAAAGATTGAATGGCAGAGCGCATTGATATCACAGTCATTAGTAGAATGCGAGGAATCCCTTTTATTGTGTTGAGTTCATTTTCTCGTTGCACAAACATTGTTGGTTTTAGCATATCGCAAGCAAACTGTATTTATTTGAATATATTAACAAGTTTATTTGAATGGCATCCTGCTTATTTATTATAAACATTTTTCCTGTATCGATATTATATGACAACATCACTACTGCTATTTTGTGAGTGATATTTCTAGAAGTTTAGCAATGATTATATTTAGCTACTATAATTAAAAGCGTTTAGTCCATGAAGGGCATCTAGACCAGACAGCATGACATATCTCCGTCTAATTTAGTAGCAAGGGTAGTAGCACAGATAATATAATATTAGTAGTAGGTAGCCAGTAAGACGCGTTATCACTAGGTACATAGCACACTAAAATTTGTGTTCACCAGGGGCCTTATGCTCAGTTCGGTAGAGATTTTACGCTAATAGGTTGACGTCAAATCTCGGTCGAAAACTCGTTTCACCCACTGGTGACAGGAGTTTTCAACGTCATTTCAGCGTATGCAATGCTATTTTTAATTCATGTATGAAACGTTGTTCGCCATGACGTGTAGAATACCCCCCTTTGGGCTTATAAGGACATTTATGTTACACCCTGTAAACAGAGAAAAGTTAGAACAGTCTATCTCGTATCCAAAAAGAGTGGACGAAAACATTTATTTGCCATGTTTTAGACCTATACTAGTTGCAAGATAATATTTACTGTATGCTCATCGAGCTGTTGCGTCACTGGACACGTGTCTCTCATCAATCTACTATAAAAGCTACTCTCAACTTAGCTAGGGTTGTCTCTCGATGTTTTTACGCTATGGAAGTTATAATTGAATTCAGAATACAATATCAAAGTTTTTTAAACCTAGTGCTCATACTCACCTGAGGCTAGATGACGCTGAGTTATGACCATGATTATAAAAAAATGAGAAGATTATTAAAATTAAGCTATGTGCTGATTATCACACTTTTTAATTAATACTTTGCTTTAGTTCCGTAAACCTTGACCAAGGTATCAAAGTATTTACAAAATAATATAACTTTTAGAACAATTACTAGTGGACAGGTACCTATAGATATTAATAATCATTTACAATTACAGACTAACTAATTGGGAGCCTTGTTGTGAAGTTGCCGCCGAGCGCCAACCCTAATATATAGGATTTAATTGCTCTAGTAAATTAAAGTAGTTACACACCTATATGTAGTTAAAGTAGGTACTTACCTACCCACGTAGACGCCTATTTAATTAGTTGAAAGATAAACTCTTGGGACATTGAACTTCCTTACTGCTTGTTAGCACAATAGTACATTGTTGTTCTTTTGTTTCGTGAAAATTTCTATTGTCACAACAAACAGGACATACAATTATTTGTGAATTTGATTATGAATCACTTAGTAGATAGGATTTTAAGGAATAAAATATCAATTATAAATAGGACTATTAAATTG
Organism: Gandaritis pyraliata; assembly: GCA_947859175.1. Lineage (NCBI taxonomy): Eukaryota > Metazoa > Arthropoda > Insecta > Lepidoptera > Geometridae > Gandaritis > Gandaritis pyraliata. The sequence goes on along the minus strand of OX401866.1, from coordinate 5,695,922 downwards.
CTTCCCGGTTATCCAATTCTTAACGGAATTTTGACATAATGATAATAATTTCAAAGGTAGAAACTCCTCTTTCAAAAATAATTTCAGTTGACGTGTTTGGTTGAGTGATAAGTAAAAATTCCCAGCTGTCATCCCTACAACATTGCTTAGATCACGGGGAGCCAGGGGATGAAACGCCCTTTATATCTAGAAATCGACGTGGACTAGTTTACTTATGCTGAATTATGCAGATGAGGTAAAAAAACTTTAAATGACAATAAAATAAGTAATTGATAAGACCAGTCTCAGATGTTGTTCGCATAAATAAGGTATTTTCGCTTACTTTGTAAATAAGGTATTTTCACACACAGCCCACGTTCCGGGTAACGAGATCGGATGTCTCGCTTCATTAAACAATAAGCAAAACTTGTTGCTTTCCTGTTACACATCCACTGAAGAAACATACACTGGCGACTTTTGCTAACGCAACGGTCTGTGACACACAAAGATTATACAGTCGATAGCAAAAATTTCGGGACATTTATGAAAACTTGAATATCTGGGAAACCCTGAATGCTAGCTGAGTGAAATCAATAGATAACTAGATAACTCAACTGTTTCATACGTATTTTGTAAATATTATAAATATTGTAAATACATACATTGTACGTATTACTCGTAATTTTTTCATTTGATGGACAAATTAATACTCCTTAATAAATAAATATATAACACATTTATTTTCTCTACACAAAAGGTTCCTTAACTTATTACATGCGTAGGTTGGTACAACGTAGATGGTAAAAATATTAATAAGAAGGTAAGTAACCTGTTTTGCGAAAGACTGGTGCCCGAGATTAATTAATTTAAGTCGAGGTATATCGAAAATCATTAAAAAAAAATTCCATGTAAAATAAATACATTACCTACTAAACTTTTTTGTAATAAATTAAAGTTTATTCACAAAGAAAATTATGACTAATAAAGTATTTACAATATTTATAATATGTACAAAATACACATGAAGCAGTTGAGCTATCTACACACCGTTGCAAACGATTTATAGATAGCTCAACTGATCCTACTAAACAGTTTGGGTCTTCGTATAGGTTCACCCTCAGGTTAGCTGAACCGGCTACAACCTTAATGATGTCAAAGGCAACATAATGTGGTCTCCTTAAATGGAGTCTGCAGTTCGTTACTGTCTCGTGTGACGTCTCACTGCTCACCAGACAGACGTTGGACATCAAAGAACAGTCCTGGATAGAGCGAATGCTGTAACCACGCAAAGAGAAACAAGTTTACGTAAACATGTTTTTTTAAACTTTAATAACTGCCATTTACAAAATTGGATCAAAATCTGTTAGTGTTATTTTTAAGGCAATAAGCTGCAGAAAATAAACAGTTTTTTTTTACTAAATTGAGCGTTAACATAAACCACAAAACAATAAATAATCAGATCTTTTTCATCTAATCTAGATGATTTATACAGCGTAAGGAGTCACTTTTTACCTATGCCCCGATGAACAAGACGCTGCAGTACCTAGGACATCATTGAGATGGACTAGACTTGCCCCAAACCTACACCATCATCACAGCCTAAAAAAAATCAAAAAATATACCATGTGAATTAAAATAGTTCTTGAAACTTTTCAAATTAAAAGACTGTAATAATGATATGTAGATGCCGATGTTTCGTAAAAGGTTTTTGAGTTTTGATTATGATATCAGCAGGAGTATTCCAATCTCAGTTGAACTGCAAAATTTAAATCATGGTCAGTTCATACTAACTCATAGTTATTCTGTGCCTAAATAGTGACATTATGATGTCATTTAATTTGTTTTCGCGCATATTTCGCTGTCAAGTGTCTAAAAGGAGTGACCTGAAGAAATTACACTGGGCAGTGAAATATAACTTGACAGCAAAAGATTGGAATACGGGGGCAGAACTAAAATGCAAATGTTTTAATTCTAAAGTACCGCTCCTTAAATTAATAAAATGATCAAAGAAAATGAAGAATAAAATTACACAGCAGTGCGTTTGGTTTTAAAGGCCGCTGGGGTACTTGAAGTTACTTTTGTGATAAAAAATGGTGATTTCACTCGTAAAATCTCAATAAATGAAGCTGTAGTATAACTCACAGTGCCCGTGAGAGCTTTTTATTACTGGATATCAATGGATTCAACCTCATACAAACTATTAAAGCGGATTGTGAATTGAAATCAAATGAAGAGTTTCATGATATTTTTTTTAAGGAGATTACAATGAGTATACGTTTTTTATGTGATAAAGTTATTTACTGGGGCCATATTCTCATTTTGGTAGAGATTTTACTCTAATAGAGATGACGTCACATCTAGGCCAAAAACTCGTTTCACCCACTAGTTAAACGAGTTTTCGATGTCATTTTGACGTCATCCCTATTAGAGTAAAATCTCTGCCGCAGTGAGAATTAGGCCCCTGAAGACTGAAGGGACTGGAAGATGAGACATATATTTACCTAGCAGTAAGACAGTAGGCATATAAGTGTATCTTCGTATGTGTGTGCAGCTTTTAAACCACTATATTTTAATCTGTGGTAAAATTATTATTATTCAAAATATTTATGTTTCTAAAATCAAGATAAATTTCTGATATTATAATTCCAATCCGATTCTTCTCAATGAAATAGCCCGACTAAGATTGCAGCCATCAAGCGACCTCGATAGATCTTATCACAGCTCGAAAATGTAATGAATAATTTGTCTTTCATTTAGAAGCCTGTATTAGTTGGCATCCTGTCGGACCACCTTATTTACGTCTAATCGGTTAAATTATCTACTTCGTAATAAGCTTAATGATAGATTTGTAGACATCTTGCAAAGTTGAACATTTCATATCAACTATAATAACTATCCAACTAATAATAACCTTGTCATCAGATCATCCCTGATATGAGCTTGGAATAACGACAGTGTGTTTTGTCTCTTTCGATCGAATTGGAATCTGCTTGTCAATCCAAAAGACAAAACATGGTGTAACTATTCCAAGCTAACATCGAGTTTATTAATAAAAAGGTCTAAATATAATCGAATCTGGTGGCTCAAACGAAACTACTTGGTTGCGTCGATTTAAACGGGATCTACGATTACGAGTAAACAAAATTTTCTAGAAAAACTCGGCTCTGGAATACCAATAGCAATCAGCACCCAACAATTCAAAACATTTAAATAATGTTACCTCAATCGCAATCAACATCTCCCTCAATGAACGAACCAAGCAATTGATTATAAGCACGCGTGTCAAACCAATAGATAACTTGTAATTAGAAGATATGAATTCGATGCGATAGCGAACCCTTGCAAAACATCCAGTTTCTAAGGGACCACACTATTTCTCCTACAAAAAAAGTCAAAACACACAACAGACTTTACACAGAAACTACCTTTCTATACGCATGTTAAGGTGCATTTTACTTTGCACTGAATTTCATGATTTGATACATTTCTTCCGTACTAGAAAGCAATCTTTACAAGCATCAATTTTAACCTAAGATGCTTTCAATAGCCAATCAAAAACCCGCTTTTTGATTATGATTTGAAGATCTATTTTCCTATGATTATAAATTGAACATAGTAATGATTATTCGATGCCAGAAACCGCGTTAGAATCAGGATGCTGTAAGACGCAGATCTAATTACGGTGCCACTCAATTGCAAAATGTATAAGTAGCCCTTAGCTATGTCCAGCCTATTGTAACAAAATATTAGGAAGCTGTTGGAAGGAAAACTTGCTGAGATCAACTTCTATATTGACCGATGCCGGTCGATATTTTCAAAGTTCAGTACAGTTCTTCAAATAATAGAAACAGAATCGTAGAAAAGTTACGGCCAATTCTGACTTTCGGCCCCATAGGATTATAAAAAACCTAAGTGACTTAAAAAAACCATACCTAGGTACTTATTATTAGACTGTGTTTCACCGGAAATAATTCAGGTGTTGGATAAATAAATATATACTATAGGTACTTGTCAAACCTTTTCTCCATTTCAAATACTTTAGGATACCATTCGCTGCTTAGTTACAATATATAGTTGCTTTGCTACTGCCACTATGAGACACTACACAATCCGATCTTATCGCAACGATCAGCAATTTCTAATTAATCTCAGACACAATACCCATTAATTGCAGTAACGAAAGTTTAATTATTACGCATAGTATTAGTGTAATGATAAATTTCATCAACTATACACGAATTCTAATTAGTTTACGATTTATAAATTCCTGTTTCTACGTTCAATGTTACTTAATATGGTGGTATATAATTAAAATAAATGGTGACGATTTAAAACCTTGTTATTCGTCGTTACACTTTACAATAAATACTCGTTTTGAGGTACTGCAGTCTAATTTTTCAAGCTGTTTCACACTGTTCAGATTTATTAGATAATCTAGATTCTAAATTGTATACCTCCACAGTTCCTAGGTAATTCTATAGCGTGGAAGGACAGTTGCATCGGTGATTTTATGGCAATGTAGCTAGGTAATTAAATCTAATTGTATCTAGCTAACTACTACTTTCCAGCCTTACTTCATTCTCGATCTACAAATAAACCGAAAAAATAGGTGGCGGAACTTTTTATCATTAATTTTTATTTCTTTTAGAATCCATTCCAATTCGAATAAGCTTCAAAACAGCTCAAGCAATTTGAGCGCAATTTCATGTTTTTTTACAAACTTCTAAATACATATATAGTAAACAATCACAAACCTATCGGATTTCAGTACAGTAAAATTATAAATTCACACGATAAACATCCATGATAGCTTACGTTATTAACTTTCATGCATAAACTACGTCGTTACGAGTAGATAAGGAAGCTATTGCGCGCGTTATTGTGGCCACGAGCGGATCCAGCAGGGGTATTCCAATCTCAGTTGAACTGCAAAGTTTTAAATCATGATCAGTTCATACTAACTTATAGTTATTCTGTGACTAAAAAGTGACATTATGATGTCATTTAATTTGTTTTCGCGCATATTTTGCTGTCAAGTGCCTAAAAAGAATGATCACGTGGTACAAAATTGTACCACGTGACCTGAAGAAATTACACTGGGCAGTGAAATATAACTTGACAGCCAAAGATTGGAATACGGGTGCAGGGAGGGTTTGGGGGCTCAAGGTCCTCCTAAGAGCTCTCGGTCTACCCGAGGATGGACCAGGACTTGTCAGGAAAAACGATAAATATAGCCCCGAAACCCTGGATTCACCACTGATTATATTATGGTATGGGTTCCGACGTTAAATAGAATCACGCTATAAACTTTATTGTCCTAGACATGCTCTCTGAGGGCTTATAAAAGCATTAAATTCTGGATTTCCTCAAACCGCAGGTGCCTTACAGTGGCTGCACTAAGTATGTTTCATTGTAAAGGCTTTCTCGAAAACTTTAATTGTAGTATGTAATTAGTATTAATGCCTACTTGTGATGGGATTTGGTAATCGTTCAGTCTTTATTCACATATTGATGGGAAACACAGTCTGACATATTTTAACAAGTAATTAAATTAAAAACTTAAAAACCTCCGAATCTTGGACCGATTTTCATCAAACATAGCTAAGAACACTCCCGACTAATTCACCTTTCAAACAAAAAAAACAAAATCAAAATCGGTTCATCCGTTCAGGAGCTACGTTGCCTCAGACAGACACACACACACACAGACACGTCAAACTTATAACGCCCCGTCGTTTTTGCGTCGGGGGTTAAAAAGAGAACCAATAAAATGATATTCGAGATTGACTTGCTCAAATGTGCAGTTAATAAATTATAATCATAGGCAAGCCTACATGTTCCGTTTGTACAGATATGATTTAGTATGTAATGACAGGAAACACAGTAGTCCACACAAAATTGATTAAACATTAGAGCTTGGTTATATTAATGGTAATATACAATGTAAAAACAGAGCTATTTCGAGAAAAAATTGTAAATTGGAATAATTAAAAAAAAATTAGCATTTATTATACTTAGGGCAGCTTGCACCAGAATCACTAAACGTTAGATATAAATGTGACGTATTTATATGACTTGACAACTCGCTAAATACTATTTAATTAATAAACGCGTTTAGCGATTCTGGTGCAAGCCAATGCATTATTTTATGATAATAAACAAAAAATATATTTGGTCATTTTAATGCATGTTAATTTACCAAGTTTTACCTATATATTCTAATTACCAATGTAATTACACACAATGCCATCTAGTCACAAGCTAAGCGAAGCGGTGCTCTAGGAACCAGATTGCTGATATAAATACTTATGTGAAAAACACTAGTTTATTTGACTTCACCAAATCAAAAACTAAAAGAGTAATATATTATAAGGTTATTATTAAGGTTAAGGTGTGCAATAAAGTATTTTCTATCTGTCTATCTATCTATATTATCTCCAGTGTACATAAGACCTTATCAAGAATAAAATTTGCATATAACTAATAAATAACTTCGCCTTACTGCATGTAGAATTACAAGTTAACCATTTTTGAGTGTATCTATTTGTGTATTTCTTTCATAGAACGAATACAGTTATGTACTAACCTGAAAATAATTATGTAGCCTAACCGAACTACGAGTACACGGTAAAATTGTACAAAAAAATAGCTGTCATAGGTATAAAACATTAATTTTAAAGTCAGTTTTAATAATTTTAGATAGTGATATCTTTGTATGTCATTGTATAAGCAAATACGGCATTTTTTGCATAATCTTATTGGTTTGTAACTATCAATAATGATTACAGCTCATTAGCACAGTTCGAAGTAGCGTGAAATACTACTTAAGCACGACATTACGGGCCAATGCTTGTGGCATGACACCTGTAAGAAAGTGGCTCATTACGCACTCTCACCCGCCCCTTTCCCGTTTAAAGTCGATCGATTTTCTCAGCATTTCACCAAATTTCAAATAATTACATTAAATTATTCGGGCTCTTCAATCTCCGCGCAATCATCCGGCAATAAAACTGATGCCAGATATGATTTTCGAAGAAACTTACATTTACTTGCACTTATCTACTTGCTGTGTATTGCGTTCTTTCTGATGTGTAGGTATTCTTCTCGCAGAGCTGATTGGGGTTTTGATATTGTTTACTTTTGTTTCTCACGTTTTTTCGTGCCAATTTATTTTAAAACATTTTTAACCTAAAATTTAATCCCAAAAAAATGTGCTTTTATGACTATGACCAATCACTCCCATAATAAGAAACATTTTAAAAGTATACTATGAATGATACTATGGGACTGACATTGGTGTCGATTCTATTGTTGGATTTTTCTAAACTAACCTAATTCGACAGCGCTAAAATTATAGCTGTCAAAAAAAAAAAAATTATAAATTAAATAATTAATTATAAATTTTAAATATTAAAATTATAGCGTTTCAGTTTATGAGAAAGGGATAGCAACATTTTTAGTGCTGTCAAATTAGGTTAGTTTAGAAAATGCAACAACAGAATCGACAGTGACGCAGCAGATAAAAAAAAGTGCAAATATTTGTTCACGCTTATGTGACTTGGTGTTTTAACACTGTCGCAAGTTTATATTTCATCATCACAAGAATAAACACTATAAACTAAGAAAACGTGGATGTTAATTATTAACACTTACACTGTTCTCCCAGCAGGTGGCGTCTCAGTAAATATTTACGAGGAGATTCTTCCCTTATTTATCGTGATCATTAAAAGTGAATAAACAATTTTTTTTAAATTCAATATGGACCGTGTTTTGCGACCGCATTTCAGATGGTAATTTAGACAAAATGCAGCCAGCCTACCCACAAAAGAAAACATATTTTTATATACAGATTCTAAAAAAATATGTTTTTTGTTTACAAATAAAATAACGGGGCGTTCGTTCGTCCGTATTAGGTAGTTAGTGGCCAAATGACGAGAGTTTTTCGGCCCCCTTAAAGCCTAAAAAGTAGGTAACAGTGCAAATGAATAGATGACACTTTCGAGAGTATAGCATACCTATGTATAGTAAGTTTGTATCTTTATTATTATGCAATCAACGCCTTTTGAGTACCTATAATGTCAGTATAAGCTAGCTCTACATAAATCAAGACATCTGCTTAAAGTTGATTAAATAATATAATGTGATATTTTAACAGTTCATAATAACAGTTTCCATTTGAAACAATAGTATCGAATACGGTACTACTAGATAATAAATTGCAGGAACGGTATTATTGTGCGTACCACTGACAGGCGCAGGAATCACAGAACAGTCGACCAGTAAGGGGTTAAGGGCAACTCCAAAAACGTAATTTATAACTACATTTAAACGAAGAGCAAGCCGACGAGTTCCATCGATATTAATATCAGCATCATTAAAGGAACTCCTTTTATTGCGTTTACGACTTAAAATAAGTCCGATCGCCTTTTAAAAGGGACTCCTTTCTCTGATTTTGCAACTTGTCCTTCTTTTGCTGTTATCGCAACAATTCACTCGCAGACTGCAAAAAAAAATATTCTTATCAATTTTCGCGGAAAAAATTCAGGACTTTACGCAATCAATCGATATTTATTTGTGATCGAATGTTTTATTATTAAATATGTATTTGTATGTTGCGTAAAATAAATAATTTTTATTTCTATTTCCATCGGAGAAAACTTACCTACCTAAAGATTTTTAAAGACCATTGTTCCTACCTAACATACCCGGTATAGAAGCCGATGAGTGGTTATACGTATGTTATACGTGCTCTTTCAAGTCCCCACTGACCGCCTTACCGCCGGGTGTAATGTTAATAGAAATAAAAAATTTATATCGGAACGTTCAATGATCGAAAAAATTTGATTCGAATCAGTTTTAATGAGACACTAATTAAAGGTGCGTGTTTAAAAACGTTACTTTTTTGGCTTTAAAATGTGGAATCTTGTTCTCATTCTGTATTTTAAGTACATTTTATGTGAAAGATACGGCGGCTTGAGTGTCTCATTTCTCACCGATTGTGATGTGAGTCGGCTACCGGGCTGCAGATAGATGGATCGTTCGGTTTGTTTGATTTTATTGTAAATCAAGCAACACGTCTACACGAAGCTTCGGGATAACTCATTGGGATAGGATTATCAAAAAAAGAAGTGAAATCAAATACATAGTTACAATGGAAAAAGGCGGCTTCTAAGCACTCCAAAATTTTTCCGTATAATAGGTCCTATAGAAATTGATAACATTTCATAAAATAATTCGACTTAGGAACGTGAATGAGCAAGTGCATGTCATTTTGATATATTCATTATTGAACATGTAGCACCTCGCACATATCAATAATACCTAAAGCTGTGGTTACACTGTTCAATTTATTATAATAATAAGTAAATGTGGTAGTCAATATAATACATTTGAAGACCTAAAAAGTATTTAGCATGATGGTCGCAACTCAAGAAACATCACAGATATGGAAAAAGTTTTGGTATGGAAAAAGAAAAGTGCAACGTAAAAACCTTGTTAAAGACAAAGGGAGGTGCAATGCAGAAACCTAATAAGTGAAGCTAACAACCACCGGTGTAACCGAAGCCTTCTAAAGCAACCATGGGGCATACAAACAAGTCAGACGACGCAGCGCCCTTGAAACTTAGTAAGTGACACCTTGCAACATCAGTACACCCACCCATAAACAAGCTTATCGAACCCTATCAACTCATGTAGATCGATATCATCATACACAACCTGCATTCACCAGGCCTTGGTTTAGTTTTCCGCGATCCCATAATATGAAGTTTTCTTTTCGGTTGAGAAACATCAGATTTGAGGTTGCTCTTGGAGTTCATTATCAAAGATATACCGATAGTGAACTATCTTAGCTTCTTTACGAGTCTTGAGGTACCTAGATAGATAAATTTGGTTTTACGACATGTGCAATATCCAATCAGTCTGCGTGTTACGCAAAAACGGTCGAAATTTTATGAAAATGAACCGGCGATTACTCGCTCGTGACGCGAATGAGACAAGTGCTGGTTACGGGTCTAATAATTGCATGCCACCAAACTGGGGCCAGTTATGTAACCGAAATAAAAAAGAATTCTTGGTCGCGACGCGGATGGAACCACTGGGCAGTCACGAGTGCAACAGGTTGTCAGACACAGAAGTTGACCGTTTACCGGCGGCGACACCCTGGGGCGCAAATCTGAGTTAAATAATACAAAACATTTAGAGACAGATTTTTATTATGGCTATTTTTATTGAACGGTGGTGACTAATGTATTGTGGTGTGACGGCATAAGCTCATAATTTTGGTAAAGGATAATTAAAAAAACACAGATACATTGACCTTTTTTGCTGAGCTGCGCATAGTTATTAAGAAACAGCCCCCGTATTCCAATCTTTTGCTGTCAAGTTATATTTCACTGCCCAGTGTAATTTCTTCAGGTCACGTGGTACAATTTTGTACCACGTGATCATTCTTTTTAGACACTTGACAGCAAAATATGCGCGAAAACAAATTTAATGACATCATAATGTCACTATTTAGTCACAGAATAACTATGAGTTAGTATGAACTGACCATGATTTAAAACTTTGCCGTTCAACTGAGATTGGAATTCCCCTGCAGTATTGCTGATTTGGAAAAGCAGTTTCGGTAAACAGGCACGGTCTATCGCAGGTTTTTTATGAAAATGTAACCAAGGTCCGAAGGCCCTGCTCCAATTTATCAGCAACGCAAATTGCCTTGCCGGTGCATTCAATACTTTTCTTAAAAGTGAAAAAAATCCGTCGAATCCACTTAATGTCAGCGGCACAAGATAATTAATTGAGGCCTCCCAGTAATAACTCGGGCAAATAAAGCTCAACCTAACCTGTAGACTTACTGTTGACTTTATTCCAAAATAAACATTCCTACTTAACCCAAATATCCATGTAAGTTGTAAATTCAATTCACAGATTGAGAAGAGTTTTCCAGCTAGTAGAGCTATAGAGTAGAGCTGTGGAGAGCTTTAAGATTATTGTGCTTGTTACGAAACTTAGTTACGTAGGCGCACTAAGGAAAAATGAATTGTAAAATAAATTCATACCATTTTGTCACATGGCCACGATGATTTCTAAGCTCTGCATAATGTATTGTGGGAAATATACAATACAAAGCCTAGAAAGCCGGCGTATTGAAACTTCTACGCATTATTTGTTATCCATCTTCTGAAGTGCAACTCTTACGCTGCGCCGGGTAGAAACGCGAATATTGCAAACACCCCGAACTAAGTATGCATTTTGGATGGTAGGTTAGGTACAAGACGCCTGAAGTGCTGGATGCTTGGAAAAGTTGGAGGATTGAAAGACATGTTTTTAAAATCTTTAAAATACACCCAAAAGTCAAAATGACTACGAGTGTGAAGATGTTCTTGAATAAGTCAAGATTTTATAAATAAAACTGACCTTTACCGTTCCAAACTGCGTTGTAATTTTAGATTTAAGAACATTCATATAAAAATACATACTTTTGAATATGTAACAACTTTATATGACCCTGATTCGCAATTCCTCAAATAAAACTGCAAAGGGCGAGGTAGTTCACTGCAACCCGTTATTTTAAGTCGCTTAAAAGTGAGTGCCGACATCTTTAATTAAAGTAAAACCTGTGGTAAAACCTCGCTAAAATGTCCGTCGCCGTCTATTGGATTAAAAGGCCCGATATGATTTTGATTGATGTTCAGATGAAAAACGCACCTACATTTATAAAACTACAGCTTATACAAGAATAGCTCAGTCAGTTTTCAGATACGAAAGTGACTGTAAATGTTACAAAATATTCGCCATTGATATATAAATTCGGGCAGTTTGGGATTCACACATTTTGTGTTCCTACTACCTACATGCATAACTTTGTTTAATAGTCACAACGGATCTTTGTCTCTCTGAAGTATCTGCGCAGAACCCATTTTTGGGTCAATTTGGAGGTTAGCGAATTTTTCCGCACAACAGTACATGCGCAATCGTTTGTTACACCTAACTTCAGAAAGATAAAGATCCGTTGTGCGTACTGTACCTACCTATAATATTATAATATCGAACTGATAAATTTTCCAAAAAAGTTCTTTGAAAAAAAAAAAGATGGTAGATTCTGAAACTTAAGTCGTTGAAAAATGGTATTTTAATTAATTGATCCAGCTATTCTTCACGACAATAAGCTTTTAATCCCGGATGAGAGCACCACAAGAGCACAGCACCCGACTGACACGATCATCTGACGTGCACAAGGATTGAACCCGACGACCGTACGTTTCCGAAAACGCTGAGATTGCCGCGATACGGTTGCGACACAGTATCGAGTTTTTCGAATAACAAGCTGTTAACGGGTGCATCTTGGGATAAAACTGCTTCACGTTTTGGTACTGTTATTTTTCGCCGATGGATACATAATATTATTAGATTCATTATCCACTAAAGCTAGCTACAAACCTTTAACATTGTTTTACTCTCGTGGTATATAGCCGGCAATAATATTTATTTTATAATATTGGTGTAACTTATTATGAATATTAGTTCCTGCAGGGGTATGCCAATCAAAGTTGAACTGCAAAATTGAACTGCAAAGTTTTAAATCGTGGTCAGTTCATACTAACTCATAGTTATTCTGTGACTAAATAGTGACATTATGACATCATTTGATGTGTTTTCGCGAATATTTGCTGTCAAGTGTCTAAAAAGAATGATCACGTGGTACAATTTTGTACCACGTGACCTGAAGAAATTACACTGGGCAGTGAAATATAACTTGACAGCAAAAGATTGGCATACCGGGGCTGTAGATCATCTTGTCCATCGTTGGCTTCATCGTCACTTACCATCATGAGGAAAAGGAAAAAAATATCCCGTTCATATGTGAAATTTTTATATTGATTGTAGATCAGTTGTGAGTAAGTTCATGAATGTTTGTGGTATTTTGAAAGGTAATGTTCCTTCCACATTAGAGTAATGAGGTAGGAAAGAATACCTTGCAATTCATCTCGATTTGTCTGTCAGGTCACGGAGGCATCAGGCGTCGTGACTGGGGGCCGATCGCCACATACGTGCGCCTGCGCAGATCTACTTCAAAACCTAGAAATGTTGCATTTGTTTGGTTAAGCGATTAAGTGACTTTTTAATCAGTGTAAATAAAAATCGGTGGGTGTAATCTAGGCAAATTATTATAGCCTGCTCTAGTTACTCTTTCGTCTCAATCTTTGACAATTAATTTGTCGTTGCTTTTATTAGTTCTTATGTGATGATAAACGAACCATTTATCATTTCTCTCCCCGAATCTCTCACATTCATATCATCTTTCACACAATTCAACCATGTCTTCTTCGGCCTCTACTCCCTTACTTGCGTGCGCAGCCGTTCTACATAGAATGTGCTAGTTCTACTCTCTTTATTTATGATTTATCCATCACAGATGCAGACGACCTTCTCGAAAAACCTCCGTCATGCTGCTCCAACTTCCGATAAACTCATATCACGATATCAAACATACAAAAAAGGCTCTATGATATGATTATAGGGTTTAATATCGCTTGAGAGCGATGTGCAAAGAAAATAATCTTGTGATTTAGGGGTCCATATCTGTCATGCACAGCTCGATTATGTGAATTTGTTCGCGGACAAATAGGTTTAGTGGATGCTGTCGTAATAAAGCTGTATGATTTATCAACAACGGAGGCGATCCTATTTCCAATGATGTCACTGATCCTTTTGGGATCGAATTTCATTGGCGCTTTAGTTTTCATAGCGTATTGGACCGTCGACCTCGGTAAAATTGCTTTCTATAAAAAGAGATAAGCAAGGAGACAAGCTTCCTCTAGAAAAGTTGAGTTTAACACCTAATCTACCAGCCTGTCTGGTATTTTGTATGTAGCGGACCATTTAAGGTTTATTACCGATCTGTCGATAGCAACGACAAGATGCAACTAAGTTGCAGTTGTTTCACTTACAATTTCACAACACGTAGACATGACAAACATCTTTTACTTACCAGCCCCCGTATGCCAATCTTTTGCTGTCAAGTTATATTTCACTGCCCAGTGTAATTTCTTTAGGTCACGTGGTACAATTTTGTACCACGTGAGCATTCTTTTTAGACACTTGACAGCAAAATATGCGCGAAAACACATCAAATGACGTCATAATGTCACTATTTAGTCGCAGAATAACTATGAGCTAGTATGAACTGACCATGATTTAAAACTTTGCAGTTCAACTTTGATTGGCATACCCCTGCAGCATCACAAAAACCCTAAAATATCGCGTGAAATACGGAAACTTCGCACGATTGTAGTATTCTATAATAATGTTTTTTATTATAAATCGTTGAGTAGATAAAAAAGCTGTACAGTCATCATGGGTAAGAAAAGACAACCGGTATCAGAAATAGCGGAGTTGGGTTGTGCAAGTCACATCTTGGAGTTGGCAGAGAAGGATCAATCCTCAAGGTTCTGCGCAGTCGTGCGTAACTGGACGTGAACAGACAACTGAAATTATAATTAAATCAAGCTGCTATTGACTGTAGATCGAAACGCCCCTATTGACAGATTGTGATTTTTTATGCGAGACATCGCGTCGGCAATGACCTATAAGTTAAGTATAAGTTCATCAATTCACGTCGCTTTTATTAGCTTTCGTGCTTGCAAACATTTCTTACGATTATTACAAACGTTGTTCGAGATAGATTTCTAGTAGTACTTGATTTCTTAAGTTAATGAATCTTAAAGTTTTATAAGTAGCACTCCTTCGAAGAGTTATTGTACTTTATTTTGTATACAACTTTTAAAAGATATTGCACGATAGACAGCGTATTTAATTATTTTTAACAAATGAGATCCATTTATGCACGTGCTGATCAACACGAGCAGAACTACAACAGCCTTCATTTAAACTCTCCTGATAAGATCTAACATTTTAATCTAATACATAAATTATACTAATATGCATGCAGGAGTCTTGAATATTCAACCATTATAATTAACAAGCTATTTCGACTAATATAAAAGTTTAAACTGTCTAGCAGTCTAGCAGACATGTTAGTGGTTAAATATTTCAGATAAACTTATTTATGACTGATCTAATCAATAGAGTCTGAGGGGTAATTCTCGTAATAAAATCTAGTGAAAATATAATTGGATTTTCGTTAGGAAGTTCAAAATGTCATTCAATTTTGTAACGTTTGTGAAAACAAAAACCCAATGATGATTTTCCTAGATTTTATTAAGAGAATTACCTCTCTTAATGCCCATCTTAAACCATGTCATTGAATTGTCTATCTTTGAGGATTTAATTATTTTAAAAGCTCAATAATTAGCCAATTTCAAAGTAAATTCAATTTCTCAGTATGGTACTATCTACATAGGTAGAAGTATCCACAAGAAACGGGGCAGTTTTTACAGCGCTGTAAAATGTAGGTATGACAAATTCGATAAAAAACACATTATTGTAAGTACTTTCGGACGTTTCGACCTTGCTTCGTATTTGAGACAGTCACTTGCGGATACCTACTCTTGGATTGACCGACATCACTTCACTTGAGGTCTTTGTTTGACCCTGTGCAAGGTGATCAATAACCTGTTCAAGAAAAGCATGTGTACATACATGTCAAATTTTTAAATTGATCGATGTTTTTATCATCTTTGTGTATGCACTTTTTTCATGTGAAGCTTTTTAAAAAGTTACGATATCAGGTAGGTAAGATATACAAGCATAGACAGCCTAAAGTAGTTTGTCTAAAATAAAACTATAATCGTCGTACCTACGTAAATTGCAAGAACATATCTTATCTTACACTGGAACTACATTTAAGTATATATCTTTGTAAAAAAAATCATACAATAAGAACCAGGCCGTAGTTTCTTGCCCGTTCTTCTAGGCTCTGGTCGCGTGAAACTGGCACCTAGAACCATCTAGTTATATAAGACGATTCGAAATAATCCTTGTCATTTTATTGAATTAGAGAATTATGACTTTGACTATGATTTAATTATTTATTTACGTAGATCATGACTTTTTTATCTAACCTATTGTTGTATATTATTGTATATTGTTAATTTGATTACTAGTACCGCCTCAAATCCTTCTATTAAAATACTTATACCGCGACATATTTTTTATGTTCAGACTATTCAAGCTGTGTAACTGTGACCTTGGATAACACGGAAACCAATTCTAAACAAAATCGTATTTAGGTATTGATTTATTATAGCCTCTACACACGTAAAATGAATAATTAGAAGTATTTAACAGACGGGCATGTATTTTCAGTAACTTTTGTAAAAGATGTGTTGAAAATGCCCATAGCTTTTAGATTAGATACTAAACGATGCATGATACTTTGAATTTCGTACAGATAAGCACGCCAGAAGCTCAACATACGAAAAAGCACGCACGTAGGAGAGCACAAAAATACTCCCAACCTACCTTGCTTAGCAATTTAGGAATGTTTGCGCCTACGATTTCAATTAAATTTGTAATCGAAATCGAAAGTGCAAGGTGACGGTCGATGTACAAAAAGCGATGAGTGTCCACAATAGCACCAATGAAATGAACCAGGAAATAATCGCACTTTGTCATCATAACAAGTAGAATCGATCACGGAGTTTATGTTGCGTGAAATTACTGTGAATTTTATTCACGGTGCGAGTGTAGAACTTCTTTGATAGTGCTGAATGGGTAGGCAAGTGTGTCAATAAACGTTCTTTCTAATACAGTGCCTTTCTAGTTGTGCTAATAAAAACGTATTGATACATTGTTTAGATAGGCGCGACTACAATTAATTTTAAGTATCTATGATCACGCTTAGGCAGTTTCAAAAGTACTACAAGTGTATAGTATGACCTCAACTTCCACACTAATTAGTTAATTAGTACGCACAACAAATACAACAAACGATTGACTGTTGTGCAGAAAAATTCCCTTATCTCCAATTCGACCAAAAAAGGGTTCTGCCCCCGTATGCCAATCTTTTGCTGTCAAGTTATATTTCACTGCCCAGTGTAATTTCTTCAGATCATTCTTTTTAAACACTTGACAGCAAAATATGCGCGAAAACACATCAAATGACGTCATAATGTCACTATTTAGTCACAGAATAACTATGAGTTAGTATGAACTGACCATGATTTAAAACTTTGCAGTTCAACTTTGCAATTCAACTTTGATTGGCATACCCCTGCTGCGCAGATACTTCAGAGGGACTAAGATCCGTGTGACTACTACCTATACTTTAATATTTTTACTGACTTGTACGTACTAAATAATAAAAAGCTCTAAATTATACGTACATGATAGTGTGGCTTTGTTCAGTAGTTTTTCTGTGGATACATAGGGTAACTAAATTACTCTTGTATTTTTTTATTATATACTATACATTGCCTAGTCTTGTCAAGTTTGTGGCATGTAAATAGATAGAGGAAGGAGAGTATGTCTTATTCTGTGTATGATCCTGCCGTCTTAATATTCCCCGGTCCTCAAAGAGGAAGGCATTAATAAAATACATGGCAGCACAAATACGCAGGATGGCAGAAACACACTGACTACGCTTGTACATTGAAGGTTGATTTATTTCTTACTAGCACAGTGCGAATAGTGGTTTGATCTCGTGTTAGCATAAAAATGAAGAATGTTATTTAGAAAATAAGGAAAAACTTCTCGGAAATTGAGTACCTACCTAAATTACATAAACTGATGAATTCTAATAGGTTTATTATCCCGTAATACGTTCAGCCCCCGTATGCCAATCTTTTGCTGTCAAGTTATATTTCACTGCCCAGTGTAATTTCTTTAGGTCACGTGGTACAATTTTGTACCACGTGATCATTCTTTTTAGACATTTGACAGCAAAATATGCGCGAAAACAAATTAAATGTCATCATAATGTCACTATTTAGTCACAGAATAACTATGAGTTAGTATGAACTGACCATGATTTAAAACTTTGCAGTTCAACTTTGATTGACATACCAATGCAGTTCATAGGTACTAATTCATTACACGATTGCTCAGTTGCAGGTATACCGTCATTATACAAATAAATTCCGGATTAGGTTTGTCGAAATTTCGAAACGAAAAAAAAACGTTCGTCCTTACAATTTTTCCCCGTTTCGCTTACTTTTAATTGCACTTAAATGTAGGTAGATAACCACCTAAAATATGGGCATAATGTTAACCTTTAAAATTGTCCTTTAAGTATCTCAAACACGGCAAGGAAAGCGAGATTGCAGTCAATTAAAACCACTTTGGTGAACATCAAATTCTTGAAACACAACACTGTGTTTTTCGAACAAACCGCAAGAATTATGTGTCATTGTAAGAACCGCAATGCACACGTCCTTCGTAAAGAAACCTTTTTGTCTCCAAGGTGGTCTTCTTGACGAATTACTTTCGATGGCTTTGCATCATACCGTTATAAATTCATATCTAATATTGATTATGAATGAAACCGGGGAATACATTAATGAATGGATGACGCACCTAAAACCTTGTCGATGTAAGTTTAAGCTTAGCTTATTAGAGTAGCCAAATCGTTGGTAGACAGTCTGCCGATGACAAAGTCCTTCGGTTAACGGGCTAATAACACGATTGTATTGGTACCGACAGGTGGTTGTGTAACGGATGCTAGGCGTATGAAATAGAAAGTTAGATAAGAACTCTGATTGGTTTCAGCCTTGTTTAGCTACATGCAAATGCTGTTACATCGAGCAGAACTAAATTAAAGATTTGTATCCGTTATGGCATTCTTTGTCAGAAGATTTTGTGTAATAACTAGCCTGTGATCGAACTCACGTAGGTGGTATTCAATATTTATTTATGGTAGCAAATTATACACCAAATCAGGTCGTTGCTTGTTCTGATTCATAAAAATTGGATTAAGTTTGATCAAGGTAACCTCGACTAATTTGTAGATTTATGTTGAGTACCGTACTATCAACGTTTGTAAAAATGGACTGTGTGTTATCACCTTTTTATTTTAAAAAAACTAAGGTTGCTACTTACAGTCATTTGAAATTCATTTAAGATTTTCATTTTGACTAGATATTATTAACCTTTGACAGGCGCGCACGCACATCTCTGTGTTCTATAAGTGCGCCAAAACGATCGAACTTCTATTATCGCACATAAAATTCTTATAGAATACTATCGATGTTTTGCACATCGACGGTATATACACTCTATCATTGTTTCATTAATTCAATTAATTAGAAATTAAGTTCCGCATGCCCGCCAAATGAGGCATTAGTGTGAAATCCTTTAGCATCAGCTATCAAGCCATCGAATTAGATGCGGCGGGAAAGATTAATAAGCTCCGTTACTGTGTCGTACATTAATAAATTTGTCACCGCACAGATAGAGCTAGGCCGGACAATGAGCCGACCCTGAATTATAGCACTGATAGCCCATTAGTCTCTCTGAAGCTGCAGAATAATGGTCGTGGAAGATCTACAATCCACTGGAAGAGCTAGGAAGAACTTATTAGCATCGAATTACCCGACAACCGAAGTTTGTACGTACGTTACCCCTAGGCCATAAAAACATTGCAACGCTTTCATAGTTTTAAAAAGTAGCAAGTAACAAGCAGCGCTACTTCGTGGCTTTATAGATATTGACTCATATCGCTGATGCTCGCAATGCAAAGAGGGTAGCCCCAGGGTTACGCTTCTTTACTCTCTACGTATTTATACCTACGTAGAAAAGACTGTTTACTTGTCTTGTACTATGAATACGTATAGCATTTAGATCTCTTGACCGGATTTCGTGTGATTTTTCACAGCTCAACCATTATAGACTTTCCAGTCAAACTAACTCCTTGAATCCAGCAAATAATGGCCTGCCTCAACGGTAATTCACTAAGCGATGGTATCGGTTGTCGATATGCTCCTTTTTATGACCATTCTGAAGATACAGAAACTGTAGATCTAGGTACTTTAGAGTTAGATTTACGGGACCTTGATTATCGTCGATTGAAACTATCAGAATTCGCCTAAAGTGAGACTTGTTTATTTATTCTATAAAACGTGCTTTTGAAGCTCAAAAATCCGGACAAAACTTTACTACTTACTAAAAAACATTTCGAACTTTGAATTGGCGTAGTATTTACCTAACACATACTTACATTTAAAACGAACGATTTAGCCGCATTTAGCGATAAATTAAGACAAAATTCCGCTGTGAACTAAATACCTCTAACCTTTATAAACCCGACATCGGCTGAGCTATATCTATTATTATGCAATTAGGTGGATACCAACTGCCAGTAAATACAAAGGTTTAATTAAGTTAGGGACTGTCATGCGCCTACGCATGTTGTAGGGCATTCCCGATCAACAGATCGATAATTTCAGGTAACCTACTTCTTGATACTTAAATATCAACTACCTATTCGGAGGCAGGGAGTTGATTATAGTAATTTACTATGAAAAGTTTTTATAGTAATTATTTTACACCTACAAAAAGCAAAGAAAACTGCTTCTAAATAACCCGTTTATCACCGCTTGCACACCAACACCTAACCGATACGATACCTAAATGTCATTTGCTCGAACAAAATATCGGCGTCGGAGCAGACAGTGTAAATTCGTATAAGCAGCACTATATGTATAAGCTTTCCGCCAATATCGTATAGGTCTTGTGCTGATGGCATTGTAAAAATAGCCAATGGAAAAGAAAATGATCCTGATAATTACCCGTGTATATATAAAGTCCTACTTGCCATGAATTTTTAAAGCAAATGCGATCAACCTTATCAGAAACTGTCCCAAACGTACCAATCTGAGTATTAGGTACGTACTAGGTAGTCTAGGTACCTATCCAGTTGAAAATGTACGTGTATTTCGGTTGCGCAGTGCGCCGCCGGGCGCGCGTGGCCGGTCGATGATTTATCAATAGCTGGCCTGATGGCGCACGACGGGCCACGCTGGCCACTCTTCCTGGCGCAGCACTAAGGCATACGACGCAGAGGGCACTGATTATATTCTGGGGTATTTGTTGAAGGAAAGGACGGAAGCCTGCGAAATAGGGATTCTAATAGAAACACGTTTTCCACTTAGTATTTGTATAGGGTTTTTTTTGTGAGATACTTACCTTCACATAGTTTAAGTGCGGCGCAGTATCCCGATTTAAAGGGTAATCGATTCCTAATTCAATCCATTACCTGTATTGTTACTACTGTACAGACACATGAGTCCCAGAGTAAGAAAAAAGTGAGTGTGGCATCGTATACGATCTCACAAACACCATCATAGCTGTCGTTCGTACCTCGTACCACACAAAGACCACACTGTCCCGTCAATATCTCCTCTTTCGCCAACCTAGTTGCGGCAGGTGTTAAATGTATCACAGGTCAGCCGCTAAATTGTAGCTTACGGCGGCTGAGCTACTCAACGGGCCTTTATCAGCTCAAAAAAACTTATACCTATTACTACAGCCTTGCGTTTGTACCTTGTGCCATGAAAAGACTACACTGTCCCGTCAATATCTCCCCTTTCGCCAAGACTAGTCGCGGCACGCGTCGCCACGCCCTGCCCTACCGCGTTAAATGTATCACGGGTCATCTAGCCAGTAGATTACGGTGACTGAGCTACTAAACAAGCTAGTTGCCTTCGTGATCCAACACGGTATGGTATGCAGGTAGAGTTTGTTACAGAGGATTTGGAATTTCGCACTCCATTTTCCATCCTAGGTTGTACATTTCTGTAACGTCTTAGTTTCTTTGGATTTGTCTAATCTAAACTATACAAATTAGTCATTCTTTTTAATGCTAACAGATGCTGGTGGATAGAGGATAGTCTGCACAAAATAGTTTTCAATGAAAACTATTTTGTGCAGACTATACTTTTCATTTGAATGAAGTTTCATCGTCAAAGTCAAAGATCTTTTATGCAGTAAAATAACAAGGAGCATTTCGTCTTATATACTAGGTGATTCTAGTAGCGATCACAAAAAGCCAGTTAGACCGCAGTGATAATATAGCTGAAAAAACTAATAAAAAGAAAAGGTGATTCTAGGTACCAGTTACTCGTGACCAGAGCCTAGAAGAACAAGAAACTACGGCTTAGTTCCTAGCGCTTTTTTGTATGATCCCACTTACAAAGAGAGATACTGACATGCTGAAAATCCAGCGCAGCATAAGCCTAGGTATTTAGAACACTTAAAACGAGCACTGTATGGTTAAAATTTGATTTTCGTAAAGACTGCTACTCGAAAAAAATCTAAGTTGACTATTTTTGAGAAACGATGCTTCAGTTAGTTTGATGAAAATGCGAACATTCCTCAAAATAATCAAACCACAAGTCACAAAGACAAGCAGATTGGTACAAGCATCGCTAGGCAGTACGCAGCGGGATCGCTCGGAGCGGCGCGAGCGCACGAATGACCCATAATCAATGACAACCGACATCATTACGTAAAATGAAAACCGATAAATCGCTGAACAATCGAACGTTGCAATCTTTAGATGGATTTTTGAAATCGCGGATGGCCACCTCGGCGATTGAGTTAATAACTTCATTGAATTTCATTTCTGAATTATTTTAACAATCTAGACTCAAAAGGTATGAACATTTCATTTGGAATTTAAAAAATATAATGACTCAATATACAAAGTAGGTAGGTACTTATATCTTAATTCAGACAAAGTATGTCTGAATTATCTTTCAGTAAAGTCTCAAGGATCATTTAGAATAGAAAGCACTTTCAAGAAAATACACACGAGTCTTTTAATTACAAGAAAATCTTGACGGCGAGCGCGTTGATGTCTTTTGTGTAGAGAAATGAGCGTTTACGAATACATCAAAAGTTTTATGGGGCCGAGTTTTGTATTTCATGTTTTTTAGCATACTTTAGTTTAGATAGATTAATGCACGCATTCATAAAACAAAAAAGTTGTGTAGAGAAATCTAATAACTAGTTTGCCAGTTCGCTACGAACACTAATACTACGAACAATGGATTTTATATCAATTTAAAACCTAAACTACCCTATTTTGATATCGATTGGATTGACCACGAGTCCACAAGCGAAACATTTGTACCACAGAAACGCACCGTCACGCTCACACGGGCAAGTAGGCGACTTTATTCCTATTTCGTCAAGCTTTCATTTTGTGAAAAAGTGTAACCGTCATTAGGACGACCGTATAAAGAGTAAATACTGAAAACACTCACATAGGTGGTAGCACAGATAATACAAACTATAGCTGGCTAACAGTTTTACAATAACGTTTACAATAATAAGTACGAGTTTCGCAGCAGGACAAAAAAACTTTGATCTATAACATCAGTGAAAAATTTCGTGATGATATGGTAGGTATATTATTGTGCGTAAGGTACTAACCTTACGCAAACTAAGTTAGCAGTCAGTATGAACTTGATAAATAACTTCTCTACCGTGCCGTGTATCTATTATAAAAAAATATAGCATCATCAATACACCAACAATACGACGCGCTAAGGCGCTGCTGTGTGCAAAGCCGTCTTATGCAAGTTTGTTCTTAAAAATGCCGGCCGCCGTTTTTCAAGAAACCAGCCAAGACTTTACAAAACCATCACACAAATGCAGTGTGAAATTAACATCAGTGAACTCCCGGATAGTCAATTGTTTAACCACAAAATTCAATCGGAACCCGTTCCGAGAAATGTGAGTCAATTTCAATGTTTATAAACAGAATTTTACTATGCACGTACTAGTATAATGCGAGGTTTCACTTTTATTTACGAATGTAGGTAGGTACCTAAGCTTAGTTCACTATTAGACCTTGGGTGCCCCAAAGCACCCTAAAGTTCACTGTTTGACAATTTTTTTTTTATTTCGCTTCTTGTGACAGTAAAGAAATAAATCACCGTTTATTTTCATTATTTTTCGGAGTACACTCTGAAGACAGAAATTAGGTAACACCTTTAAATCTATTGCAGATCTTTTAATCGAACTCGCTTCAAATAAGATTCCGATATGCAAGTCGTATAACCTCATTTTGTAAGTACACGAAAAATAAATAACAATTGTGTACAAGCATAGCGTAGTATTTGTCCTAAAGATGTCAATTACGTTTGCAAAGGAATTGGGCAAATGAATCGTGGTTGGAATTCGACAGGGGTGGAGGCTTACTCCTAACTCTATTAGCAAGAATCTTTCAGATGAACAATTTTTTATACAACTATGATGGCAGAAGCCAAACCGTGCAATGTCACACTGAGATTGTCTATTGCAGACGTGTACTATGATTGCATTTTTCATTTTGCACTGTGCCTATCACTCTGAGACATAAAGGTGTCAAGTCTCATGTGCGTGTAATTGCGCCGACATCCTCTCAAACCGGAGTACAGCAAGGCGAGCATCATTGCTTTGCGGCAGAAATAGGTACGGCAGTAGTACTTCCCGGTAAAAGGCAATAGAGACAAAGAAAGGGTATGATAGGTCACCAATGGAAATGTTTTTTGACGCTCACTCGGAGGTGTTTAGGTATTATTCATAGCTTATCTCACCCGTTGCCGATTTGTTGCAGAATTGCTTGTTTCGTTTGTAATCTTCATTGAATACCAGGATTATTTAAATATTAATTTAACCGTAGTATTTTTTGTAGGATTTCTCTATTTAATATTGTAAAATAAAACCACAAGACTTGGCTTCTTCTCGTATCAAAAATATTAGCCAAACTGATAAGATGTCACTAGGAAGGTTATACGTCCGTCATCAAGCAAAACACAAATAAGGTTTTACTTTTAAGAAGAAGGATTGCTATCACAATCGAATACAGATTAGTTTTTGTAGATAAATTCCAACATTTTTCACATAGTAATTCCGTTCAATCTTTTAGGTCCAGAAGCTAATTTATTTTTGGAGTAGCCCTACGGTATCGTCAGGTGTGGCCGTGAGTCACAGTGCGCAAGCATTCCATAGATAACGACCAACTCCTTTATTCTCTTTGGTATATCGGCGCCGCCTGCGCCTGCCCGAATGCTCTGAAACGATGCCCTTTCAAATACCTACCTAGTCTGCCTACTAGCAGCATAATTTGAATATTTAGGCACTAATAATGGTTATCGGTCGGTCAGTTGCTCTGTACCTTCGTATAGTTGCTTATCTATTGGGGTCAAACAATATTAGGTAGGTAGGTAGACTTATGATACTTAAGTAGCTCAATTTACGCCTGAGGTGTCTGTCTTTGGAGTTCGAAATATGCTACGTTTCTCCACAATACTCTATTCTGTATCAAAATCAATCAATATACAGGTTTTTACTACATAGTATATTGTCTAAATTATTGTAAAATTCATATGACAAACCGACACAGAAGTTTAATAAAGATGGTGTAACCGGCACATTACAAAGAAAACAAAGTCGTTGTTTTCCAATACCTACATGATCGATAGCATGTAACCATGATTAAAAGCGGCTAAAAGCCGGGACGGTAACCCGATAAAAGGCTCATTTGACAACGATAATTTGACAACCCTAAATTACCGCTTAGTTGGACGCATGTCACACCGAAATGACCAAGAAGCTTTGAACAAAAAAGCACGATTTACTTTTGTATCATTTTAATTTACATTACCTACGATTTACATTTATCTAGATAATTTCAAGTTTATACCCCGGAATGTATCAATACAGGCTGCCTATGATGATGAAGTTCAGTGGAGAGTATGTAGAGTTACACTGTGCGTTATCGTCGCAGTAAGTTTTATACGACCAAATATCGCATCAAGCTATTTAAAATATAATGTGCTAATAATATGTGGGTATCCGCATCCAATATAATTTCATAAAATAGGTAAGCTTCATCATCATTATTTTAGCCTACTTGCACTTATCTACTGTTGCATAAGTGCTAGGCTTCCTCTTTATTTCGCCATTATTTCCGGTCCCTTACGAGCCCATTTCGTATTGAGCTTACACTACTAAGCTTACTATCGCACTCGAGGCGCGATCCGGTGTAACAGATGCCTCTTTAATTGGTGAATGCAGGCCAACTTTACATTTTAATCGATGTTGCTGAGGGCAAAACACTTATAGAAAAATATCACTGTATCGTATTTCAGTCGCATTATACAGACGTCATGCTGGGCAAGGCAATTCCGGGAGCTGGATATGTCAACACTCATCTTAATACACATGTAGAGCTTTTTAGAATCCCGATTCAATCGCGCACTTTCATCTTTGTCGGTACTTTTCATGTATTATCTGGTATCTATCAGGCGGTGTTTTTTACATATATTTGGTTATATACCGACTACTTAGTTGCAGTTGGTCATAGGACCTGGATATTTAAAGGGATATGTGAACTAAATAATATGCTAAAACAATATTCCGATGTCTTGATAACATATCACCCGACATCTAACTTTCATTTGTGAATCTTACAGCACAAAAATGTTAGAGAAGGCCTAGATATTAGTCACAACTAGCCACAAGTTTTAGATATCAAATGTAGATCGACTCGTCAGTGATCGTTAATTTAAAAAATCTTTGACTTAGGTTGCCGATTTGTTACCTAACTTAGATAGTTATTTTAAATGCAATATTGAAATGAGAAGTGTTCCGTTTTTCCAAAACATAGACCGGAACACTAAACATGCTTCTGATCTTCGATTTCCAAACCCCAGTAAACCTGCAAACCAGGTTGATCTTTTTATCAATAATCTTCATCATCAGATCCTTTCCTTTCACCTTACCCTTCACTCATTATTTTGCAATCAACTTTTAATAAAACTGAAATTTGAATGCGAAGAGAAACCATAAAGATGCAATGTCATGGAAATTGAATTATTAAAATCGCTGTGAGGTACAGGTCAATCTTTATTGAATTAATTCTCAACTTATTTTATTGTGAAACTTGATCCCTCAATATTAACTAACTTAAATAATGAGCCCAGCCGAACGCGAACTGTGTTTTATTCTGATTTTCAGATTTCATACAAGTGAATAGGGGAGCGTGGAGGCAACAAAACATAATGTATGTTGTGCCGAACCCATGTAAAGTCAATTTAGTAGGATTAATCTAGACTTATAAGGGGAGTGTGACGGAAAAACAAGTCATACAAATCACATCATCATCAAGCAACCACCATTGTAAGTTCCAGTAGTTGAATAGTGAATACAAATAGTTATCTAACAACCTCATCCTTGACATCGCCTCAACATCGCCTGCTTCGAGCACGTCCGACCGCAGATGATTGCCGCTATTTTTTCGACACAAAATCAATCATTTCCATCTTTGTTACTATTCTACAATACGTGATCGGACTGCTGTCAGAATACGACCCAGTTACCGTGACATTTGAATTCGAATTTCGACGAATTTCAGCAAGGATTTTCAGAATGTTGTAAGTATTTTTTAATAGCTCATTATTGACACATCAATGGTTATTTGCCATTTAAAGAGAGTTACTGTTGTGAATTTAATATTACTTGCAACCCAGTTACACTACGTAACCGTGTCAAAATTTTATGATCGGTGTAAATGTCGCCACTCCCGTCTGCTGCCGTATTTCGGAATCGATCGAGAAAAGAGTGGCAAGAAAAACAACCAAAATCTAAGACGAGATGAGACGTCTATTCGAGAGTACCTAGAGTTTTAGATGTGACTTTGCTCTAGATTCCGACGTCAATTTTACAGTTGTGTATTTATTACTACCAAATTCTCTGATAGCACTTACACCGAAGCGTTCGCGTGCGGAAACCATTGCGGTAGTGAAATACCTGTCGAACGTTAGTACAGTTTTTTCGCAACGAAATTTCATTGCATGTGACGCTTTCAACAAATAGACTTAGGGCGGCTTGCACCAGAATCTCTAAACGCGTTTAACTCTTAAATAGTATTTAGCGAGTTGTCAAGTCATACAAATAAGTCAGATTTAAATCGATTTAGCTGTTAAACACCTTTAGTGATTCTGGTGCAAGCCGCACTTAGAAGTGTTATGCTAGAACACAAGTTGTAAACTATTTTAATCAAAATTAGAACAACAACGAATAGTCTGGGTCGGTGTACCTCATGCGACAACTAAGAAGCTATACAAATCTCGCTTTAGTTTGAGCGAGACACAGCATAATCCGAAACGTCATACTACTAAGTTTGTTCGTTCGCAGTTTCGCTGTCGACGTAAGTACTGCGGGCGTTCGATCAATAAAATTAAGGAAATGTGTAAGCACCTTAGTACTTAAAGCTTTTAATTGGGCAAGTATATCGGTTGCTCTCATTATTAACGGCTTCATAAAATACTTGATAAGTTACCCTTTAAAATGTTTTTCGGTCAGTGTGTACCAACCTACGCGTCTTCCGGTCTGGTACCTACATAAACCGCTGCTGTAGAGACACTCAATTCCTATGTTACTTTGAAAATCATTACCTATACTAAGTTCAAATCACCTGCAAAACAGATTTATGTCTAGCCGTTTAGCCTTTGTTTTCTAGTAGCTTTAGCACTGCTTTCTTACGATACCGCAAACATCAATACTAGCAACTTAAAATACCAGTTAGTAGTGCTAAGGGTTTTAAAAGCATTGCACTGATGGTTTTAGAAATTATTTTCAGACAAGTAATATCATCGACTGCCGTACTTTTACAACATGGCTGAGCGACTTTTCTCTAATTAAACCATAAATAAGTCGTAAAATTGTTGCTTTATCTTTAGTACCAAGACTCGGTAGTAAACTGGACACTAGCTCACTATTCTAAGAGTAGAGATACTATTTAGTGCGACTACACAATGCCACGGGAAGGGAATCATCAGAATTAGAAGCTAAAATACGGTCACTGTTTTTCATGCTTCAGTACATTATGGAACGAAATGGCTTTTTTTAACAAGTGAATCTGGGGTAGTTAGATTAGATAAGATTAGAAAATTCTTTATTGCACATTATAAAAACAGTACAGAGGCGGGCTTAATGTAGTTCTACAGGACATGATCAAGTCTAGAATAATTTTACTCAGTGGTGGTAAATTCTGCGAGCTTTGACCTGGTTATTGCTGAGAGGTACCCAGTATTAGTAACAATTAATTATGTACCCATACCCTACATCATATATAGTCATCTACAGCATATTTTTACTCTTCTCTAAATCCTATTCTACCGGATTGACGGTCTATGATGGTTTTAATTATGGAAAATTACAGAGACCTAATTAGGTTCCATGATGACTTGTGCGAGTAATTTTCTTTCAACCCTTTAGAGTAATTACTAGAAAATAATTAATGGGCCAATCCAATATGTCTTGCGGGTAACATCTTTACGATGATTTTGTCTATGATGACGATGGCTTCGTGATGCCAAAATCACTTTGAAACAACAAGCAATTTACTATGCCATAATAAAATTACATAGAAATACAGATATGGAGACCACGTTTAGGCAAGCGTAGTGTAGGACGCCCTCCGACGAGATAGGGCGACGATCTGCGAAATGTAGCTGGCAGACACTGGATGAGAAGAGCCGAAGACCGAGCTCAATGGCGCGCCTTGGCAGAGACCTACATCCAACAGTGGACGGGTATAGGTTGATGATGATGATGACAGATAAGGAATTTTAAAAAATTGGTTAAGTGTGTCCAACCACGAAAAAACTGTCATCGTTGATGGATTAGTTTGTTCATATAATTTCTATATTTACCTATCAAGGATGACAAAACATTATTTCTAAGCCTACTTAATAGATCCTTTTGCACTCAACAGTCGCTGCCCACATTGAACATTTCCCTGGATGCTGGAGTGAAACCTACGAGTTTCATATGATAGTTATCTAGCCAAAGAAAATTGAGAGACTCTTCGGTGCTTTCAGAAATCCATTCCGATATTCCGAGTATGCCTTATAATGAAGTAAATCAGCGATCCGAATAATTGTGGGCAAGTTTCCGCCGCTCGTAAACAACACCGATCGTTGTTCGGAACCGATGCGATTACAATATTTTCTCTCCCGACAAGCCTTAACGATACTTTAAACGGTGCTTCAACCAATTTTCGCGCCTTCGTTTCTTATTTGTAAGAGTCTTTGCTTCCAGAATTCAATTTAACACCCATCGATTTTTATGTGGCGGTAAAAATGTAAATTATGATAATAACCACCACGCCATAGGTGGATAGGTGATAATTTTGGAAAAAATTACACAAACAACGAAATCATCGGTCTGGTGTGATCGTGTAATTGAAGTTGTAAATTGAAACGCTGTCGAAGTGGAGGCTTTAAATTCTCGATTAATTGATGATTTAAGCTCGTGATAATTTATTCTGTCTTTGGATAACAGTAACAACAATTCGAAGAATACAAAAACACGTGTCCCGAGTTTATTTTTGAAAGCAATAAATATTTGAAGATTTTCTCGCATTATTTGAAATCGGTCTTGAAGAACCATTCCAGGTGGTATCAGGGAATCATAATAGTTAGTGATAGAAAAATTAGTTACTAACACACAAGTGGTAGGTACCTAACTGGTTTTTCATTAAAAAAAAATCCACATTACGTTAGAACACACCATAATTGAGTGTGTGGTGATAATCAAGCATTTGATGCCTAGATACAGCGTTAGGGGCCACTTTTTACTGATGCCCCTAATATAATGAACGGGACGCTGCAGTGCCTGGGACATGATTGTGTGGTGAGCTCTACGAGAAATCAAGCCTGTTAAAATAGGCCTGCATAGGTCCCATTCAGTTTTCATTGTCCGATAGCGTGTTCTTCTTTCGTCTCAATCAGTGTACCCAGTCACGCGAGATCGGAGGTGTCGATAGCGGCCAGTAACGACGCGATTTGGTAATGTTTTTATTTTATAGTAATTGTGCTCAATTAGTCTCAGACACGACACCCCTTTCGAAACAGTCCGTTATTGAATTGTTTCTTTTTAATGAATGGACAATTTTCTGCTTCAGTGACTTTGCCTAGGCATAGTCGGGGAGTCCGGGAGACTCGAACTATGTAGATGCGCATCATTTGAAAAAAGTGCCATGTCGTTTTTCCTTTTTCTCACAAAGTCAAGTTACTTATCAGACTATATTTCAGGCAAGCAGGATAAGAAAGAACTAAAATCGTGAAAAAAAATTATAGAGATGAAGTAGGTAGCTTAAAGCTCCTCTAAGAATGAAACTCTGCTACGGAAACTTCTTTTAAATAGTTTTTGGAGCAACGCGCCTTTATTGCAAGGATACGTTACCAACATGAGAGACAAACAATGTACCATAATAATAAGATTAAATTAAAATAACGGCCGCAGATCGTGAGGGCAGAGCAATGCGGACGTGCCATGGATATCTCACGCGATCGTTGCGACGTCCTTCGATCCTATCCACGGGTCACTGTGTCGCGGCGGACACTTTACACCGAAGAACCACAGGACACAACGAAAATAATTGGATCACTTTAAAAACAATACATTTGAGAATCACGTGGTTCGCGAGTGCCAACTTTGCGAGAGTTTGTTACATTGCTTGGTAAGAATGATAGTTCCATGGCCCTTACAATATCATCCGATAATATGGAAGTTGTGTAGTCGTTATTTTGTCATTATGCTGCAAAGCCTTCGGAATAAAAAAGTATATCAGGATAACCAAACCAGTCCACTACTGGACGCGCTAATTTTAGTAATTAAAGACAATTTTGTAAGAAAGCCAGCCGTTCTCATTCTAAGCTGCGACAATGCACTATGTTGCCGTTTCCACGTCCTTCTAATCTCCGTCATTGTGACCGCCAATAAAATGTATGCAGATAGCGTGCGAGTGTAGTTTCTAAGCAACCCTTGGATTTCTGATACCTACCGCCGTGCGATGTAGGTACGGCTGACAATAGTAGTTATGAAGTTTACCTAGTTAACCTCATAGATAGAATATATCAGATTTATCATCATATCAGCCAGAAAAATCCACTGCTAGAAATAGTCCTCCTCCATACATCTCCAGAACAATTTTGGTCATTCTCCATCCACCCCGGTTCCAATATCGTCAATCTATCGGTTGGTGCTAACAGGATTATGAAAATAAAAACTATCAAGTGGCCTGATTTTCTTTTACAACGCACGCTGATAAGAATAAAAAACTCCTATTAGGTACACCTTTACCATTATCTAATTTTAAAACGGCTTTTTGATGATGTAATAAATAAAAACCATCCTTGTTTGATAAGTTTTGGTTTAAACCAAGGGAACCAACTAATGAAGTTCGTCACGGACATCAAATGGAGCCGTTAATGTGAGGACGGTAGCTCAGAAATGAGCTTCATAAATCTTCCGAAACCAGAAGATTCAATTACACGGCTACCGAAAAGCTCCAATGGCACTAACAAATTGTGCAAGATAAATAAAACCCTTTTAAAACGAAGACGAAACAAGGTGTTTATTTTAAGACCGAAGATGAGGACCGCCTCTACTCCTTTATCGTCCACAACGCGGCGTTTTTATTTTTTAAGAAATTTATTGGGATCGATTCGACTGAAAATTAATTGGGCTCTCAAGAGAAAGTAGGTGCGCTGACTTTAAATTACATCGATTACATATAAGTCGATCTACAGATAAGTTTAAAGGTCGGTGTGATTATTTTTGATCCTCATCGGAATCACTGATAATAAGACATACCTACATAGGTACCTACTTATTGGAGGTTTTTAAAACGCCACGCACTGATTGTTGTAGCTTAAGTCATTTAGCAACCGATCAATTGAGTTTGCATGGGTCACCGCTATGACACGTCCCGGCTGCCGGGTAGCTGGTGCCGGGTATCCGGTGGCAGTGTATGGGCATGTACTTTATTTTTCAGACGTACGTAACTTGCCCGGCAAATCCATATACTTCCCGTGTGAAAAGGCCCTTAAGGTCTGAAGTCCTAAAAAACTTGGCTCTACTAGCTCTACTTTTTTGAACACTGCCAATTTTGCCTTGAAACATATCATGATATGCCAAGACAGAATATCTAGAAAACTTTCTAGCCCTAAATCTAGTTTTTCCCAACATTGCAAAGCGATACGACTATCATACTCTACCGACTCCGCTATCAATCTTAGGATCTGCCTTATCTATCGAAGACATCAATACGACCGCATGCCGACACGATGTCGCACGTGTGACCATCCAGCCTGGATCTTGCTTATATTTTACGGCACATATTCATACTAAAACCAACCATAACACTTTAGATATAAGCTCGAAATAGCTCTGCTTGAAGGTGTCTGCGAAAATTGCCTCATGTTTGGACCTATTTGGTTTTATCTGAGTAAGGAAGTGACATGACACCTCTTTCGATGCGATGGAGCGTGCCGCTATTTCTCCGGTATTATTTTGAATAATATTCTCTACATTTATCGAGTTCTTTGGGGAAGAACTTTCCAAAAAGTATTTAAAAAGGAATAATAGGAATTTTTACTCCTTTTTATACAGCAATAGTGAGCCGTGAGAGCGGGATAGAACATCAATCATGATTTTCAATGACAATGTTAGCAATGGCTCTAAATTATTAGCATAGCCAATTATAGTTATTACTAGGTAGGTACTTAGATTCAATACTGCGTATTTAGTTTCACAGGCATATACGTAAGACGCGCGCTTGTTCGCATTCTTGTGTGCATACTAGCGCCTAAACTATATTCCACTTCAATCGCCTTCTTTATAGGCGCTATCGCAACCGTGCCAAGAATTTCATAATACGAGTATCATTTCTCTAAATATATGTCAGACAATACCTACAGGGATTGTCTGACAGTTTGAATCGAAGCGGGCTTTCGCCTGAATTTGGGAGGAGCATTTAACTAGATTTCTATAAGGTGTTATGTTGTAAAAACAATGAATTGTCTAACGCATTTGTTAGCCCAACGTTTTCCAGTAAGGATAATTTAGTGTCCATTGATATAGAACCAAGTGAATAGATAAAGCGATCCAAACAAAGATTAGTGCGATAACAGAACGCGGCACACGTTGTATTGTAAGTGAATGTGCTTTGGTAAAATTATAATTACATTTTTAGTGAGATGTTGGTGTTTATTTTTAGTGTTGCAGCAGTGCTGCCATACGGTAAGCCTCATTTTGTTATTACAATGTTATTACCCCGCGTCTTTATAATTTTAAATAATTAATGTAATGGCTTGCTACTGAGGCAACACCCGCGCTCTACGATACAATAGAATACCGACTCATCTCGCCTCCAGATAAATATTTATTTATTCCACTGTTGACAATCGTATTTACATTGCAGCACTCGTCTAGTCATGTCGCCACGACAGAAAGCGCGTAGGATGGGGATTTTATGTTGATCATCACTTGTTATGAATTTAGGTCAGTGAGATAAGTGGTTGTATCGAGGGTAACGTATCTAGCCTTAGAGATATAACTCTTCTGGATGGAAAATTCTAGGATAGGAATAAATATTTAAGAATATTAAAGAATTAAACAGGACGTGAGAAGCATGCTCCTGAAGGTCCCTATTCATAGGAAAGCACCTAATATTGGCATCAAATATTATGAGTTTCGTAAAGGCGGTAGGTAAGCTGACATAGATTACCAATTGAACATACGATAGAAACGCAATGCAAATGAACAAAACAATCACGTCAGACGCCATTCAACCGCTTTCTCAGTGGTGATGGGGACGTCTCGGCGCGTCGTCCTTCGAAGGATCTCTTACTCTATAGGCACGTGCGAAAGTATAAAAAGTGAGTAAAACGTAGGCTAAACTAGGTTTTAAATTCCAGTGCATGGAGAGAGCTGCTTCTACCAACGATGCTTATCCTGCCACCCTCAAGAAATTATATCGCCCGGTACTCATATAGAGTGCCAACCTAACAACTGGGTGTCGCCCCAATGGCTGCACAACTACGGACATCCGCCTCCATCAACGGATTCTAAGGTGCCTATTGAATACAGGTGCTTGAAGATGGTCGCTACGCCTGATGATAAATCCAGTTAGTATTCAACAATTCATTTGTCAAAAGGTGTTTTACAGATAGTCAGAGAGCGTGGTGAAGAAATAACGTTTTTTTTACATCTGTCGTCATTTTTACCAAGATATGGAAATATATTGAGAATGACTTATAAAAAGGAAGAACATAGTTCTACTTTCTTTCATATACATGAGTAGAGCGTCAATGCATTCATATTGATTTTTTTCCTTAACCTATCTCGTCCCACTGCTGGGCAAAGGTCTCCCCCAAAGACTTCCAATATTCTCTCTCCTGGGCCTCCTCCCACCATCTCCTTTCAAAGGCGTCCAGGTCGTCCCGCCAGCGCTTTTTAGGCCGGCCACGAGACCGACGTCCGTCAGGGACCCAGGGTGATGTGATATCATATCGATAAATAATATAAATAATTCGTTTACAGCAGGCAACACTGTAGACGTCCTAAAAGGCTGCATACCTAAAGCACAGATCGACTCTGTCTGCAACGGCCTCGTCGCGGTAGAAAGAGCAAGAGGACATAGTGACGCTCGCTGTTTCATCTGCAGAGGAAACAACTGCAATTCAGCAGCGAAACTTACACTACCGTATGCGCTACTGGGATTGATCCTATATTATGTCTTGAAATGAAGGAATAAAATAGAGATTTGTAGTGAGAATTTTACTTGCGCTTGAACACTTTTGATTATAATAAAATTGATATTTTTGAACACAAGTTAGTCAACATTTGATTTTTGTGCCTATTAATACTTCACTCAACATAAGTACACGATAAGTACCTACTTTGTAGCACACCGGTACAAATATCTTAAAATTCTTAAGTTAGTTGTTGTTACTGGTGTTTACTGTCTTATTTGAAATGATTAGTTTACTAATACCAACTAAAACAACACTAATCCACTAATTAAGCTACACAGCAATGCTAAAATAATCTCAACTCAAAGGCATCTAAAAATAAACGGAGAAAAAAAGAAGGACTAGAAAAGTAAAAATAATAATAAATGCGATTTAGTCTTAATTTTACAGGAATGTCAGAGTACAGATTTAAACAAAACCTAAAAGCTCCTAAGGACTACGTCAATAGATAGAAAAAAAAATAAGCTACAAAATACATAATGCAAAATAAAGCCATTACAGAAAGCTAAGGACGGCTTGCACCAGAATCGCTAAATGCGTTTAACTATAAAATAGTATTTAGCGAGTTGTCAAGTCATATAAATACGTCAGATTTAAAAGATCTGGGGCAACGCAGGTCTCCACTCGCAACAATTTAATGTGGCAGTAAATTAGTTTTGTTATTTTTAAGTAGTTATTTGTTCTATCGAAATCTCTATTGCAGCGGGAATTATAAAAATGTAATAAAAAGTCATTATTTTGATAACACGACAAGAAACCGGGACGGTGACATCTTTTTTTCATTCCTAATAGAGGGTTAGAAAAGTCTAGAGACTCTTTGGACAGTTTGCTGACTCATTATATACCTACAAGGCCACTACAAGGCAGATAAACTCCGAACTAAACAATAATTTTTTTCTTGAGGTAGGTAAGTGTACCTACTATACCTAATACTAAGGAAATCAAATAAAATAATTTTTTTTTGTTCGGTAAGTACCTACATACTTATCTAGGGAGGTATCTAACAAAACAAGTGACAATGTAGCTAATAAAATAAACATGAAGTATTATTTAGATTAGGTAAAACCTTTTTTTTCCATCACCTCTTCCCAATCACTACAGGCCATGTACAACTTTTTTTAAAAAAAAGAACGCCGTCGAAGTGTGTTCTGAGAACTTGAAAAGCGCACGCATAACTATACTAACTATATTTATACTTTTTGTTTGGCTTTTCTATTATTGATTTTCCGGATTTTTAAACTGATAAAAAATATGGAAGAAGGAGAACGGTGCATCAATTGTACAATATGTTTAGGCCCTAGAAGAAGAAGATTTTTGGTGCAGGCTCAACCAGTTAATATTGTTGAAGCTGTGTCATTGTGGATAGCCCCAATTCAGGTATGTTTGTGCTATTTTATTTTATTGTTATGAGACGAGTGACGAAACAAGTCCAATCCACAGAGGACGTATCCTATGTGGCATTGTAGCGCGTCCATAACACATTAAGCAATGCAAGCATGGGGCGTAGAGACGTTCTGTAACTTCAACAATGAGCGAGTGTTGTTGAGTAACTTACCCGCCTGCATGTTTGTTTTTGATATTTTGATAATGTAGCTACACAGGTACGCTAGATGGGTCGCCTTATGACTAACTTAGGTAG
The DNA here is from genome assembly GCA_947859175.1 of Gandaritis pyraliata. Classification (NCBI taxonomy): domain Eukaryota; kingdom Metazoa; phylum Arthropoda; class Insecta; order Lepidoptera; family Geometridae; genus Gandaritis; species Gandaritis pyraliata. The sequence goes on along the minus strand of OX401866.1, from coordinate 5,658,809 downwards.
GTGCTAATGCTTATACCTAACTACCTAGCTTCTTACATTTTAATGAGTTAAGTATCGGTGAGGCAATGCATTGTTATAGGCAGAGGTAACCACTTAACATCAGGTGGGCCATCGGCTTGTTCCATCACTGAGTTGTATAAAAAAAAGTATATTCGTATAAGTTCTTATATTTTCATTTAAAAGGTTCTCAATAATCAAAACTTATTTACAAAAGGTAAGTACCTACCTACCTACTTACTTATTTTCCTTTACGCCTTATTCACACTTTTTATACAAAACTTCTTGTATTCGTAGGTTTCGCCTAATAACAACTTATGCCAAGAATGTTTGGTTTTATTACGAAATCGACTAAACAATCCTGGCCAAGCTGCAGCTCGAGCATATGGACACACAAGAGTATGCCGAGGTTGTGGAAGCTCTATATTGAGATCTAGATCTTATGCCATCTACAATACCGCAGAAGGAAATATAATAGCGTCATGGATTATTCCGTACCAGGTAAAATGATTTCTCTATTTACTATATTTACTATTTATTTATTTTACTAGCGCATTGTTACTCGCGATTTCGTCTGCGCGGAATAAGTTTTTTAAGTTTTCATTAAAATAGGTTTATTTTATATTCAAGAAAACGTCGCATATCCACCCCCAATAACCCAAAGTAACTACCTACTCTACTCTACCTACCTACAACTGCGTGATCTCGCTGAAATGTAGATGTAAAACAAAATAATCGTAGGTAACTTGTCTTTGTCCTGAAAATGTTACCAGTAGGTACTTACCTACCTGAAACTTACAAACCACTGTGGAACTGACTAAACCAAGGGTTTCCTCACGATGTTTTCTTTCACCGTTTGAGGGTACTAGCATTGCGCACATGTAAATGTACACCTATTGGATAGTAAAACATAATGTGAAACAATAAAATGAAGCCATTTATCACTAACCACACATATTTTATTTCAGGTCAATAACAATGATCAAGCATGTAGACGATGTTTTAGTAGAGCTCAGTTTCTCAGCTCAGGATATGCTCGAAATTGTCGAACAAGAGCCACATCTCGGGCCCAATCCAGGAATCCCACAACCACCTCCTTTACCTGCTGCACCTTTGGGAATACCTGCCGCCAACAATAGAATGCAACCCACCATATTGCTACCACATTATAAGCGGCCAGCTGTGACCATATCTCGCTATACGCCTAAACGATGCCGATTTAAGAGGAGTTACTCCAATCTTAATTAGAGCAAGAATCAAGTCACGGCACGTTAGTAGGAAAATCTACTACTATAGCTACGTTATGTTTGAGAGTGAACCGGCTGACCGCAACAACGTAGAAAATATATTAGGGTACTGCTGTAGCTGCATTGTGGGCAACAGAACAGTTGGCTGTTGCACCCATGTTATGACAGTTATATGGTTTCTTAGCTGGGCACGGCATCAAGACAGTATTGTTGCACCAGCTATGTTCCTAAACCATGTAATTGAAGAAGAAACTGAAGATTCTGACGACGAGCAAAACTTGCAGTAGGAAAAGTTATTGCTAATCGAGCAAACGAAGCTAGCGAAGATCTTAATAACATTGCCATAACATAAAAAGCGGATATAACAACCGACCTTGGTCGATGTTGTATGTTCCTAGTGATTAGATATGATCTACCTATCAAACTGAGATGTAATTGCTAACTACCTAACAACCATACTTAACAAACGTCACAAACGATAGCATGATATTACCTATTACTTATCACACACTTCAAGAAAAGCCGCAGGTGAAAGCTAGTAAGTCATACAAATACAAACTGTCAATTAAGTCATCGAAAAATACCATTTCCTGGCAGACAACCTTTGTTTTTTGTCGAAGTTTGGATGTCGAATAACTAAGTATTCCCGTTGCTTTTTAATAAAATTATTACTTATATTAAAACTACGTTACAAGTACATTGTAACAAAGAAAGTTTCATTAATGCGAGTTTAAAAAAATCGGGACCTGGGCTCCATAGAGTTTTGCCCCAGACCCTTTATTTAGCTGGTAAACACTGGTGCAAGCCGCCCTAAATGTGCACTACCTTCTAAATTGAATTAGTAGAATTAGCAGCCTAAAATCACAAATACTTTTTGTAGACTTAGGGCGTCTTGCACCAGAATCACTAAACGTATTTAACAGCTAAATCGATTTAAATCTGACGTATTTGTATGACTTGACAACTCGCTAAATACTATTTAAGAGTTAAACGCGTTTAGCGATTCTGGTGCAAGCCGCCCTAAATGAGCCGTTTTTGGCGAAAGTACCTGATTTCCATTTCAGGACAAATTAACATTATTGGGTAAATATAAGAGGTAAGAAATTGGATAAACCCATCGGCTCTTCAATACCGAGTAAATTCTACTAGAATTATTATCTGTGGTTGTTAGTGTTCATTGTAACTGACTACTGTGCATTGCATAAATCGTGCAAAACTGCTATCTACTGTGTATTATTTTATAAAACCTTGTATAAAACTGTAAGTACCTACAATATTTAAAAATAACTAACTAAAATCACAGTTTTGAAATTACTGACTATGAAATTCATAAAAACAATATACTTACAAAATTCGAAATTAACGTGGCTGATTAAAAAATACTTGTTTGTATCTTGATCAATAAAAAAACATTGATTGTTCTATGGCAAAATAAAGCAGCCCCCTAAAAAGGTTGCTTGCCTTATTTTCAGATCACTGAGATTAATAAAAAATAAAACCTAACTAATAAATTGCTTTGTCTACCTACAATACATGCTTAACAAACAACCATACATTTGTACTTTTGATTATCACAACATTCACCTCCAAGGCACGCGCTCGAAATGCCATATCTGTTCATCTTTGTTCACACACGTTTTAGCAGTCAGTGGTTCATCGACACCATCTTTATTTTTATTACTCGTAGCTAAAGTTAAACACAAACCAGCTTTAGTTTTTAGCCGGGGACCTATTTGCACCCATATTTGTTTCGCACTGTCACTACAACTTTTCCATACGGCTCGTCCGTTCCCTTGTTCTAGGCATAATCCTTCGTCAGCCATCACTTGGCCTTCAGGAGTGTAGACCAATAATCTATCTTGGTCCAAATCGTGTCCACAATGGATTCCTGACGCTGGGCCTCCGAGACCCGGTGTGGCTGTGATGACGCCTAAACACGCTCCCTTAGAGTTTTTTATTCTACCAAACCATCTGTCCTTGGTTGGGAAGAAATGCTGAGGCCACACATTATCAAGATACCATTTGAAGCTTTTGCAATTCAGACTTTTTCGCAAATCGATGCGGTCTCCTATTTGTTGTTGATCGCGTAACGCCGCTACGGATGGATTGAATTTAAAAAAGAAGTCTGACCACTCATCCATCCATACGGATGCAGCTCTAGCGAGATTAGAGTTCAGTACCTTTGAAACGCCTCCCGGGTATTTGTAAGGGCTGTGTCTTCGGAATATGTGGCCGACTCTGGAGCACGGGGTTATTTCGACTCTCGCGCCGCATTGCCAGGCTCGCCACGACAGTTCTAGGTTCTCAGCTCCCCAAATCACCATCCCTTCGTCGTAGCTTCCCAGCCGCCAGAAGAGACTCTTTCTCACAGCGAACAGCCCGCCCGCCATGGCTGGGGTCGGATAGGGTTTGGAAGGGTTTTCAGCCTTCTTGGTCATGACTTCGCGACTGGGCATGAGCCAGCGGAAATGCAAGTGCCAACTGAAGGCGCCCCAGTGCGCGTCGATGCTCTTTGTGTATGCTAGAGTGTCCTCTGAGAGTAGATCAATGTGGGGGCAAATGAATACGTCGTCACTGCCGGCTCTTTCTAGAAGGGGCTCTAGCCAACCTTGCGTCACCTGGGAACATGTTTGAGTGCCAGTTAGAACAACTTCGAAGCGTAAATCTCTTTGGAGATCTAGCCAGGAACTATAACCACCGTTTTAGTTAGGTATTACTCTCTTTTTGATTGGAGAAGACCCCAAATCGTTCTTTCTGGTAGTCTGAGAGTATGAGAGAGTCCTATGTCTAGCAAGTACGTCTTATAGCAGATGATGATTTTTGCCAGACGATTTGAGTTACAATTACACAAGATTCTCTAAAAAAAAATTGTCCAGACAGTCATAGGCAAAATAACAAAATAAAATATATAATAAGTACTATATATTCGTTGATATTGATGAAACATTGCTAGATATTGGTGCACTTTGAAAGGGTATTTGTGCACTTTGAGTGGTTACTGGTGCACTTTGACTGGATATTTGTGCATAGAATGCCTATTATGTAACCTACCTCACAATGAGCATCAAGGAACACAAGCGCGTCGCCTGTGGCTTCTCTCGCGCCCATCAGCCTCGCCCCCACTAAGCCGGTTCTACTCGCACTGCGCAGTATTTGAACCCTGTCCAAGTTAGCTACAGCATCTTCTAACTCCTTGCCTAGATACCGACGGTCGCTCGCATCATCCACTAAAATCACCTGAAAATGGAAATTTTACTAAATAGTACCTACTAATTGAAATAGGACATTATGCAGGTCGGGTGCGGGTTGTATGCGTAAAGAATGGCTTTCACCCGAATACATAAATTCAACTGAATACTACCGCGCCCGACCCACACCCTTCTGTGTAATTCAGCCTTTACAATAGGTATCGGATCAGGCATCCAAAGACTGGTTGAACCACCACCTTTTTCGATAGAATGGTGTATTTTCAGCTTCGACGATGCGACAGTACAATTATAAAAAGGCCCACTATTATTGTGAGTTTTTATATAACATAATAGAGGTCATTTAACAAGGTTTCAAAGCAAAATTCGAACGGAAATGTGTTATCTCTATCGGTACTGAATTAAATTTTAATAAATTACTGAGGACATGACCTTTGAGGCACTCAGAGGGTGCTGTTGGCGAATAAAGAGTAAGTACTTTAATATGGTACCTGCTTCAGTAATGTTTTTGGTGATCTCAGTAACACTGACATGACAGTCCTCATGAGTGTGGACCATGCTTCATTATGAAAGACTATTATCACACTGGCTGTCGGAAGGTTTTCTATATCAAACACCACATTTTTGCAGCTGAAATAACATAAAATATATTTAAAAGGAAGTAGACAAAAAAATTGCTAATATACATAATATGGTACATTTGTATTGTGAACAAAAATTCAAATTCAGCAAACTTCCCATACAACTAACTTTTTTTTTTTAGTCTATAATATGTGACTGTTTCAGGTGCAATTACATAGAGATTGGTTTTCCATTTTAGCTGTGAAATAGTATCAGACAGACAGGTACACTATCAAGATATATTGGTGTGAGTGAATTATACAGCTTGATAGCATTATTACTAAGTCTTACCTATCACTCCTCATATCTGGAAGGCTTCTATTGATAGATATTCTGTCCCCAACAAGGATATTATAGGAGTGTAATGAATACAGTTCCCTAGCCGTTATAAGCTCCCGTTGGGAGAGCTGAACCGGCCTACCTCCCTCCCCTGCTCCTTCCATTGGGGCATAGTTATTACTATGGATCACTTCTGCAAATAATAATATTTACAGCTGTCACCTACCATACTGTGTTGTTGGTTTAATGCCCACAAAAAACTAAAATTTTTGTGATGATAAATGTTTGTTCTATGTATAAGTTTTGCTATGTTATTTACTGGTTCTGAGAATGTATGTACAAAAAAAAATTGGTGTAAGTATTCTATCAACCATCATGTTTCCATACTACAAGCTTTGCTTAGTTTGTGACTAGAGGATGTTTTGAAATGTCCATGAATATTTTATTATAATATATTACCCTTCATCCATGACTTTTTTAAATAAAGTAAGGATGTGAGTTTATACAATTTACCTGCAGACAAGTTTCCTCCTCTGCTACCACCCACATAATGTCCCACGATAACTCTCATTCCACTATTATCAACATAGGAGTTCTTGTCAAAGTGTAGACTGAAAATAGATAAAGTAGTTTCAATACTTTTGTCACTAATATTATCATTACTAGCCCTTTCAATAAGGTAACTTGTGTCCATGCTGACTCATAGAAGAGTTCAAATAAGGTCCAAAGTAAGAAAGTAGGTAAGGAAATAGACTGGCCATAGTACAATGTTCTTCGAAGTTTTATTTGCAGGTATTATCATAAATAATATGCTAAAAGTTTCATGAAGGTACCTATTAGTGATCACAACAGATCTTTGTCCATCTGAAGTATCTGCGCAGAACCCATTTTTGGGTTGAATTAGAGATAAGCTAATTTTCCACACAACAATACAAGTGCAATCGTTGTTGCACCCAACTTCAGAGGGATAAAGATCCATTGTGGGTACTGTTACAACTACAGTAGGTACATTACCTACTTTGTCTCACCTTTTATACCATGGCTGCTTATGTTTGTACTTCATATTATAGAGTTCTAAGCTCACATAAAACATAGCATTCAGAAGGCATATTAGAATAATCAGTAAACTAATAACCTTTTTCTTGCGACCTCGACAGAGCAATGACCAGTAGTCCTGAAATAGGAATATTTTAGTAGGTACCTAGGTATGTAAGCACCCGAAATACCTGAAGACTAGGTTAGAGAAGATCAATCTATGTTTATTTAATTAGAATTTGATTAAATCTAATTATAAAATTAATGTTACTTACGTTTTTACTGAACATAATTATTGTAAAATGCTAACTTCTGTGTTACCGTGTGGTGTGAGCTGTCGGTAGATGAGTTATTATAATTTCAGTTAAATTTATTCACTAACTTCATTATTTTTCAGATTAATAAAGGTGAAACAAATTATAAATAAGTGGCCAACCAAACGTACAGTGTAAAAATTTTGTGATTTTTAAATTTTTTACAATGGCTGATCCGTCACGTCAACCGTCAATCAATGGTCAACAGGTCAAGTCAAGTCAATAAATAAGTCAAAAAATGTTCAACAATTTTTTTTTCTTTCTGGCTCTGGATTTTGGTCTTTTTGCCAAGTCTTATTTGTTAGCAATTAAAAAAACACCAGGGCTACCACTGCCACCGAAGAATATAATATCCTACCGGATGCCACTCAGTTTTTTTTCCGAATTATACCGCCATGCCTCTAAAATTATACAAAAATTTATTACCACGATACAAAAACCAAAAAAATATTTGTCCTTATTTTTATTCAAAATTCAGTTATGTAGATACCGAATAATATTATCGCGTAGATAAGATAAAGGTAATTTACTCAGATGGGTTGTTATTAAAAAGTATTTTCGTTTTTACTCGATTAAATTTTATATTATTGTTATGTCCATCTTTTGGTATTCAGCGCCTTGTACTGATGGATGGGCTTCTTCAAAATTACAGTAAACCTGATTTGGTCCCGCGTTGCATTCAGGAGCTACTTCAGAACTCCTCAAATTTCCATTGTTTATACAAGTTTATTATTTCTACTGAGAGTTAAATAAATAAATGTAATGTGATTATAAATGTAATATAATAATGTCATATTGTACATACATACTTTAAAAAAAACGTGAATAAATAACGTGTTAATATTAAAAAATAAAAAAAATAAGATGACAAAATATATAATAAATAAATACATGACAAAAAATACACTCAGATGTATATAAAATAAACGATATATATAAAAAAAATACATGATATTAAAAACGCAAGACATTATAATGGTAAAATAACACTTATGAAAAGGAAAAAACGCAAGACGAGGTGGTATGGTCTTATGACTTTAGCCTGGCCGTAACGGCTGAAAAATAAAAAATAAAAATTAATGAAATTTCACAGTCTATGAAATTTCATTAATTTTTTTTTCACACAATTTGTTTTCTATGTGTATTGTGTTTTTAACACAATCTATAGGTTTTTTCGTTATTTCGAAGTGATAAATAAGTAATAAATAGTTATGTACGCGATAGCCAAATTAACCTAGTAGGTAGGAAGATATTAAATTCATTGTACACTAGGCTAATTTGGTTAACGCGAACCGCAAATTCAGTGAGCTATTTTCTAATAGTACTTTTTCAGCTTGTGAAACATTTGTGCCAGAACTTTGACAACAAAATCTGCAACATGCGGCGAGGAATTCGAGGGAAATCCAAAAACTCTTACTTTTCTTCTGCCTCCGGTGGGAGACCACCAGGTCTGAAAGGCAAAGATATTGGGCTCTACTTCAGAGACCTAGGCAGGAAACAAAATTTGGTAGGAATGTGAACTAAATAGAATTTACTAAGCCACTGTTCAATAGCACCCTAATCAGCCTATACCTGAAAACATTAACTTTATGTACTTATATGTACTGGAGGTACTCTTTGTTGTTTCAATCCTGTCATAACGTTTACCGCCCGCCAGTAAATCCAGGCCAATATAACGAATAACTTTAAAATCAATATTTCACAGATAACGTTGCGAGTTCCGGAAACGGTAGTCGCAGCACTACATGATAACATCAAATCTATTGAAGAGGTTGCTTCGAAAGAAGGTATATATCTGGAACCAGTAAAAGAACTCAGATTTGTTAAACCTAACACTGATGGTGCTGACTTCATACCTTTACAAGTAAATGAATATGAAAAAGAATCACATCATGTAACAAATATAATCCGTAAAGATAATGATATCATATTTGTTTCAAAAACGAAAGTAGATGTAGGTTATGAAGATGATGTGATATATGTGAGAACAGGGCGGGCTGAGCCGGTATTTATATCTGATGATGAAGCTACTGCATCAAGCTATGATTCAAAGATATCTATGGAAATTGATATGAAGCCTACAGCTCATAAGAAAGCAAGGGCAGATGTGGCTTTCATACATAACATTGACACGGCAGGTGAATCAGATATGAAACCCTATTATAATCTAGATGAAGAGAATGTCTCAAGTACAGATATAGATTTAGATTCAATCACATACAATAAAAACAAAGCTAAAATTGAACCAGTCGCTGGTTCTTCAAGTACTAATGATGTTATATTACTTGACAATAGCAATAAAGATATAAAAACAAGTAAATCTGACATAAAACCTATTTGGATATTAGACAATGGTACAGAGGCTGATTCAGATTTAATGCCAGACAAGAAATTTGAAGATGTTGGTTCAAGTACAAAATTAAATGATGCTATGTTACTTGATGACAGCAATGAAAATATAAAATGTGATATAAAACCTATTTCAAAACAAGAAAGAGACAACATATCAAGTGAATGTTCAAATGCAAAGTCAATGGCAGACCAGAAAATTGACAGTCAAACTGAACCTAAAATTCTATTTAAACCTGTTGCTGGTTCGAGTACAAAATTAAACGATGTAGTCTTACTTGATGACTATGATGAAGATGTTATACTAGTCGCATCAACATATAGGGATAATGAAACACATTCAAGTCGAAAAGATTATAAATATGGATATGAAGATATAATTACTGGAAAATTTGAAGATACGCTGGACAAGAGTCTGGCTAAAGGCATAGAAATTAACATAAAGAGTGAGACAACCAGTAAACTCAATGAGGCTTTGTTAGAGGAATTCAATATAATGCAACAGAAGCCAAAGTACAAAGAAATGAGAGAGTTTCGCAAGACTCTACCAACATACAAAATGGCTGAAGAATTGCTTGATGTTGTCAATAATAACCAAGTTGTTGTGATTAGTGGCGAAACTGGGTGTGGTAAATCTACGCAGGTGAGGCTTCCTGACCTTATGTGAATGATCCAAATCATCTGCATAAGTGATTGCGTATATTTTTAACCGACTTCAAAAAAGGAGGAGGTTCTCGATATTTTTTTTATGTGTGTTACCTATACCCCAGAACTCCGTCATTTATGAACCGATTTAAAAATATCTTTTTTGAAAGGATGTATTTCGAGCTTGGTCCCATTGAATTTTCATCAAAATCGGTCCATTAGTTTGGCTTTTAAATAAAAATAACTGAAAAAAATATGCCGTCCACGAAATTGCGTATTTTGCTTTTCTGTGACTTTTAGTGATGTTTACGGTCACTAGAACATTCCCAATAAACTGCCATCATCATCTGATGATGAAGCGGTGGGTAGTCGAATTGAAGTCGGTTTTTCTAGTTTTTTAAACTTATGAATTATTAACATCAGTTATGTATGTTACAAATATAAGTTTATGCAAACGATTCACATGCGATTGGGAGGATTGGGTAAACTTGTAGTACTAGTCAACTAAGTATGTGCCTTCATATCAAACAAAGCGTGCACGGGTCGGGCACGTGTCGACGCCCTATCAGAGACTTTTATTAGTTGTATGAAAGAACGGAGAGCTTAAAATATTCAGTCATGGTTCAACACAAAAAAGATTATGATAAAATGAATAAATATTTTGTGTAACAGGTCCCGCAGATAATTCTTGATGATGCAATAAGGAACAAAAGAAGTGCGAATACTAAGATTTTAGTGACAGAACCGAGGCGAATCGCCGCTTCATCTCTAGCCATGAGGGTAGCAGAAGAAAGAGCTGAATCACTGGGCAAATCAGTTGGATATGGTGTGAGGCTTGAAAGGTACTTTAGTCAAAATGTTTGGTCTTATTCTCATTGGTTCCACTAGAGTAGGTGACTGACGTGTGCTCGCCGAGCCGAATCTCGTACTGGGCTTGTCAACACTTGACACATTTAACATTTATTCCTTTTTCAGTCATATTTATTCAGTCTTTGATTAACAGAAAAAAATGCGAACTAAATGAAACAGCTACCGCAGATTAGCATTTTAGACATTTAGAAATATTGTAGAAAAACATGCAACCATTTCATTATGAATCTGATGATATGTTGTTCTATGACAAAAAAATCCTAAAGTTACTCTGCACTTTCCGCAATGCAAACTAATTGGGTTGAAAACTAGAGTAGATAGATAGATAAGTCTAGTGGGATACAATGGGCGGCCTTATCACTAAAAGCGATCTCTTCCAGACAACCGAATAACTAGTTACACAACAAAAACATACACATTATTGTCCATTTATCCCACTGCTGAGTGGTTAGACGTTGTCATGGAAACGTAAAACTCTGTGTTTAACGGGGTTTGGCATGGTCAGCTAGGTATAGCAATGACACTAGATGTCCAAATTGTCCCAGTTTAACGTATTTTATCGTTTTTATAAATGAAAATAAGTGTATTATCACATATTAATATATATTCCGCTTATAGTGAATTATTTTTATGTACCCAGCTATATTTCAGGTTTTTTAGGTCTAAAAAGCACTCGAATTTGTGAGAATTCGCAATTCCACATCGCAGCCATTCGCAAAAATCTATTCACGCACACAGACAAGGACTTTGTTTTATTCAAACTATGCGCTAATTTCAACTATTTCAGAATCTGAAGTTTGGCTCAGGGGCTAGGACATTCGCTTAGAGATCTACGTTACCGAGTTCGATTCCCTGCAAATGTATAGAATCTTTTTTCTTTTCTTTACTTTTAGATATATTTTTTATTTATAATAATTTTGGAAGCCAAGTAAGAGTCTAATATTACCTATAATAGAAAGGATGTGTTGGTTTGTTTTTCTAAAAATAAAAACAATTTATTGTATGAAGTTCATTTTTATTATTTATAAAGATATTTACATCAGACTTTATTTACAGATTTTTACTTACAAAGAAAATTACGACTGATAATACACATGAAACAAATTAGCCATCTGCAGACCGTTGCACAATACTTATTTATAGGTACCTACCTACTACCAATTTGTTTATATAATGTCCTGATTCTAATTAAAAAAATTGTTCTGATTCCGTATAGTTATAGTTTATAGTGCTTCTATTATTTCTGATGTTCTTTGTCTGAATATTGTTTTAGCCTGTTTTTGTTCACCGCCGATGGGGTTTGCCTATCCAAGCCTATTTCTCATGTCGTTGGAGGTTGGAGTTGATCCTGCTCTGGCTAGCACTTTCGGTTACTGTGTATCCTTCTAAGAACAACTTCAGACAATATGAGCATATGCAGTTTATAAAATATCACTAGCTTCAGTAACATATACTGACTCCGTTGCGCTATATTTCCAATACGGTGACTTGGGGAAAGGCACCCGATCAAGTAGCATTTCTTCATTGCTGAAATTGCCGTAGTTTACCCTAAATCTGCAAAACAAAACATTTTTTTATAAAAATGTCTTACTAAATTTTTCGTAAATTTTACGATCAAAAATATAAGTAGGTAAGTAATCTAAACCAACCTGCTAGAAGTTGTATTTTTTTATTTATTTGCAAACTTTCGCACGCGGAATGTAAAGCATTTTAAAAAGTAAAACAGTAGGTAACTAGGTAAGTACATCATACATACCATCAGGACTAACTCCTAAAAAGTCAAATTTTTTATCAATTTAGGTAGTCCTGGGTCGTTACAGTTTTCTTCACTTTTTTTCGAACGGTTTTCGCGACTCCGATTCATTGTAATTTCTCGTTAGAACGTCGCTTTTGTATAAAAACCTCTTCACATAGTTGTCGCAGGGTGTGGTCGCTTTTCTTTTACATAGGTATCTGTAATAAAGCCAAAATTAAGCATAGGCTTAGGTAGGGTACATTTAGATCACTGGCATTGTGCACATAAATTTTCCGAGAATTAAAATCCATTGGTGCACGACCGGATTTGATCACTACCTAATTCACTACCTAAGGATCGGAAAGTCTGTTTTTTTTTGCACCATAGGTACTTCATTTCGACTGCAACAAATCAAAGAGGTTGTATAGGTTTTAGGTACCCATACCTAACTAAGTTGAAATCGTATTTATCTACGGTATTATTATGACATGTACCTACCTATTACAACAATAATGAGTACTTGGCGTACATAACACTCCCCCCCCCTCCCTCGCCTCGGTTGAACCTCTAGTTTCTCCACGAGTTTTATTGTAAAAAATTTGTTCCCCACATATTTCTAAAAACAAAAGGCAAGGTAGGAGGGCAAGGTGGTGCGGTCGAAGCCCATTGCGTTGTTGGTCTGAGCAGATCCGCACCACACTCAACACATCCGTCTTTACTACAATGCACTGCAATTAGAATAAACGGGATATATAAACTAACCTTTTAATTTGTTCATGAAATCATTTCATTTGTCCATGACTTCGTTTGCAATTTTTCCTAGGACCAGAGTAGGTGTACCTTTTGATGATTTTTGTATTAATTTTCGAAATTCGTGACTCCATGGTTTCTACTCATTGATTATGTAAATAATACTTCGTATTATTAATCAATGAAGTAGAAAGGGCACTCTTTTTTCACAGTCCTATGAAAACTCAAAAATTCATGGAAATCAAGAATGAGCGGAATGACATTACCTACGTATTTGACAATTTTGACATATTGTGCGGAAATTATGCGCAGCGCAGCGAAATGAGTTCAGTGAGGCCATGCCTTGCCAATATGCTATTCCTGAAATCATTTATCAACGTAATATTTTTAATATATATCTTAAAATAATTTGAGTAAATATACATTATGATCCACTTCTGAAATAATTCATAAGTACATAATGTTTTTTTAGAGCAACATTTTCTTACTTGTTCGATCTTATTTGTACCGGATTTGTTTTCAGAGCATGTAGGTCTGCTCTGAAAAGAAGTACGAAGCTTGCATTTTGAAGGCATATTTTAAAAAATTTTATGTACAATATGTTCCCCTACAAAATGTAGTTTCTACCTAATAATATTAGGTATAGGTAGATTATTCGTAATTTAATTTTCTCCCATAATTTATTCAAAAATCATAAACTGGCAGCACTCTATTTCCTATCCTATAGTTTGATTTTTATGGTATCAAAGGTATATTTCATGTATTTGGAGACAAGCAAATTATGAGAGAGAAGACAGGAGAAGATAGAGGAAGACAGACAAGATCGAGAAGATCGGCAACAGCTCATAGTCCGCGAGCTGGCAATGTCGCAGCAACACAACCGTACATTGTCAGATGAGCGTACGACATTATCTGTGTTCACTCACACATTGTTAATTTTTAACTAAATTTTCGATTTTAGTTTAGCTATTTATCGACTGTATTTTTCAACTAAATATGATATACAGCAAGTAAAAACCAATATAAAAGCCAACAACAGGTTATTTTAATTCAAAATTATATTCTCTTCGCCCATAAATGGAAAAATCCGTGTAGAAAAATTTGTATGAAGATCGTTCCACCTTAACGTAAAATAAAAATATTGATATGGATTTAGGTTTTTTTTTATTTTTTATTTTATTTTATTTATTTTATATATATTTTGTTTTATAGGTCTCGATGAAAATTCGTTAAGCCTTTTGAAATTGCGATTTTTGTCTACATAGTGTTCTTCAATATTTCAGAGTGGAGTGTAGACAGAGAGGAAGCATTATGTTCTGCACGACTGGGGTGCTTCTAGTCGAGTTGGAAGTAAACCAGAGCTTATCAAACTACACTCATATTATAGTGGACGAGGTGCATGAGAGAGACTGCCTGATTGACATCTCCATGTGCATGTTGAGACAGGTATAGTGGCCGGTTGAAGCTGAACTCTGTGAAAATGACTGGACCACCGCAACTTTTAGATCAATTTCCAGCAAGAACTAGAATTAAACACCCCTTTTATCTACTAATTATACATTAATCAGACTCAGTGGGTGAGAGAAGACTGTCGATGTTTTTTTTCAACTTTGATTTCAATATTTTTTTCTAAGAAAACTTGTTCGTTTTTAGATAGTTCTGGTGTTTATGTTATCTGTGGTTTTGGCATGGTTATTATTATTAGCTTGCAGAACCATTCCAAGCGTTAGAGTCGTTTCAATGTTCTGTTTCGATCTTCACCAGTTTTAAAGGAATCTCTGGTATTTATTATGTCTCGTTGAGATCTACGCTTCAGCATACAAGCGGTTACGTTTCCAGGTCCTCAAAAAACGCAAAGACCTCAAACTAATCCTGATGAGCGCCACCATAGACTCGGAAAGTCTATCAGCGTACTATGACAACTGCCCCATGCTGCACATCAAAGGTCTAGCATTCCCAGTCCGGGATGTTTATCTAGAAGAGATATTACACATGACTCGGTACAGGCCTCCGCCCCCAAATACTAATAATGCCCCTCGTAAACCGGAAAAGCCATGGATGAAGCATTTAAAGTCAAGATACCATTCAGCCTCTAATGAAATGGCGAAAGAAATACAATATCGAGCTCAAATCGGTATGTTTCAATACTTATTATGTCTCATCATCATTTCAGTCATAGGACGTAGAAAAATGTATTAAAATTAAATAACCTCTAGTAGCCAGTGATTGATTTGTCGAAATATGTATTGTGTAACCTTTATTATCCAGTGACAGTTATTTCAAAGCCTTCTAAATGTTATAAACCGCAAATATAGATTAAAAGTTGGTTATATTTTTCCAGGGCCATGGCTCGAATCGATCAAGAAATCGATCGATCGCGACGTATACCAAACTCTTCAAGACCCGCGCATAGAGGATTTAGACATGAATCTAATATTCCAGCTATTGCTATGCATAAGTAGAAGTGATCCCGGCGCAATACTAGTCTTCCTACCCGGAATCGGCGACATAACTAAACTAATCAGGCTGATGCAAAAAAGCAACCAATTCCCAGAAACTCTATTCGATATACACCCGTTACATTCAAAGTTACCGACATTAACTCAACGCAAGATTTTCATGAGACCGCCCGGAAATATAAGAAAGATAATTATAGCTACGAATATCGCCGAAACATCGATAACCATAGACGATATTGTGTACGTTGTGGATTGTGCGAAGGTGAAGTACAAGGGCCTCAGCGTCATGGAACATGTCTCTACGCTGAACACGGAGTGGGCTTCACAATCTAATCTCAGACAAAGGTTAGTACTATTATAATACATACTAGCTTCCGCCCGCGACTTCGTCTACATCCCGTTTGATCCTGTTAATTTTCGAGGATCAAAAGTAGCCTATGTGTTAATCCAGGCTACGAACTATATGTATTCCAAGTTTCATCCAAATCGGACCGGTAGTTTTTGCGTGAAAGAGTAACAAGCATCCATACATCCATACTTATAAACTTCCGCGTGTATAATATTGGTAGGATAGGATTAAATGCAAAGTATGTGGTATGACGCTAAGTTTTCAATGGTATAAACAAGCTAGTAAAAAGATTTCCAGATCACAAGGATCATTTAGAATCAACATAAACTAAGTGATTCTAGGTGCCTGTTCCACGCGACCAGATCTTAGACACTTACCACAGTACCTTTTGTTGTCAAACGCCGTCAAACACTTGAATTCATAAACGATGTAAAGTTAAAAACAGGGCTGCGTTAGGCGAATACTGGTTGTAACAGTTTAGTGGATTGTTCAGCCTCAGTTTATAAATTCGGGGGCAAGAGAGTCGGAGTATAATCTAATATAATCAAAATATAATCTGGGTCTTTTCAAGGCAAGAGTGAGAATAGGTGTCTTCTAGACTGTCCTGATCCATCGTCGGCCTCATCGTCACTTACCATCAGGTGAGATTGTGGCCAAAGGACATTCTATATTATATTAAAAAAAGAGTAGACGTACAGTCAAAAACAAAATTTTCTTAAATATACAGACGCGGTCGCGCGGGGCGGTGCCAACCAGGAATATGCTATCATCTCGTGACGTCATTCCGTGCAAGCCAACTAGAAGAACGTTTATTGCCTGAGCTACTGCGAGACGATCTCCTAGAACCAGTCCTGCAGATAAAGCGGCTGAGGCTGGGCATGGCTGAACAGGCGCTGAGTATGATGCCGGCGGTCCCGCACAGCAAGACCATTTGTAACGCTATCAGGCATTTGCAACAGTGAGTTTTGTCTTAAAATCTTTATCTAAAAATGTGTGTGAAATGTATATAAAAAGGCGTTTCACTAAAGTTTCATATTAGCACCTCGATGCGTGCGAGTTCAAACTGCAATCATATAGCGACACCAACCACCACCGCAATATTTAACATGGGAAAATATTGCAGTTTTTTAATCCTGTTATCTGATTAAAACAAAATTTATCGGACAAAGTAGTTACAGCGTGATTGAAACAAACATCCAAACATCTAAACTTTGACATTTATAATATTAGTGGGATGGGATAGCACCCCTAAAGTCCATTTCGTCGAAGGTAGAGATCTCTGATTAGCGTTATGACCGCCCATTGTATCACTAATCGTTTGGTTTTTGGAACGAAGTTCCTTATCGCGCGTTGTGAATGGAGGCTAGACGGAAAAAATTCTTACGAAAAGTTGTCACGACACTTTTTGCTAGCTGTGCGGCGTCGCATGTTTCTCTGTCTGTCTCTCTCTCTCTTATAGAACTTCGTTCCATCCGGGTGTCCCTTGACATCTCTCAAGTTTTTTATGTTATTGTAATCTCTAGGTTAAGGTGTGCAATAAAGCATTTTCTATCTATCTTTATTATTAACAGATGCGGCGCCCTAGACGAGTGCGAAACACTAACACCTCTGGGCTGGCACTTGGCTCGACTGCCAGTGCACCCCGCCGCTGGCAAGTTACTTCTGCTGGGAGCACTTTTTGGGTGTCTCGACCGCGCTGCCAGCGTGGCGGCCGTCTGGGGGTTCAAAGACCCTTTCAACCTCGTCATTGGTAACTATATCATGTTTAGACAAGCGAACCTAAGCCTTTTTGCCTTTTATCTGGTTAGTTGCGAGGTCGTGACGCGAAAAGTGAAATTGAATCGAAAAATAGTCGACTGTTTGGTTTTTTTATGAAAATGGTACACACGAAGACACGTCGATCTAGACTGTTTGGACTTTGAACTACTAGAAGTTGAACGTTGCGAATCGTGCGAGAGGGACGATAGTGTTTTTTTATGGGACGAGCAGCGCGCGCGGCGCGTGCCTACGCCTATTGCGCTCCTTTTCTCTGCAATGTATAGCGTAGTTATGGTTATATTGAGTGTCTAACCTGACCTGTGGCCGTGTGTACAAGCTGATGGCCCTAATTTTTTAATAAAAATTATTTCTCGTTTACAAAACACTGTTGTTACAGGAAAGGAAAGACAAGTAAATGAAGCTAAAAAGTATCTCGCATTAGGAGAACCCAGCGACCACATAGCCATATCCGAAGCTATAATACAATGGGAGAATCAACAGTCGTACACTGATAGAAATGAATTCGCCAGAGAGTATTTCCTTTCGATGAGCACTCTGAAACTACTTTCGGAAATGAAGAACCAATTCGGTGACAATTTGAAACAAATGGGCTTCCTAAAATCCGGGAATGTTAAATCTATCTGGGAAAATAGAAACGCAGATAATTTGGCGCTTTTCAAAGCGATTGTTGCAGCTGCCTTGTACCCCAACATTGGATCTGTGAGGTAAGCATTTTATCTTCTCCACGCTCAGAGATGTATATTAAAAGATAACTAACGCTTAGTCTATTAACATCTCTTACCAATCAAATTTATTTTGCACACCGTCGTTTTATATATTTCGTTATTCCTGTCCATCCAAAGGTTGTCTGGAAGAGATCGCTTTCAGCGAAACTCGCTGTTCTGACTGACGCTGTACTGACAAACGTATAAACGTTATAATTCAAAGTACCATATAAGTAGTATTTTCTATCTATCTATCTATCTACCATAATGCGTTTTTCGGAATGGAATGATGGCTCTATTGTATAGCTCAATAGTTACATCCTGTATACTAAATGATTCTCAAATGCCCGTTGCTCGCATTAAATCATATTCAATCCACAGATGGCAAAATTTACATGTGAGAAGGCCAAACAAACAACCGTATATACTGGTAAGAACGTGCGATAGATTCAAAGTGCAAGTCCACCCGAGTTCCGTGATGGCTACTAGACATGACCACGGGCAGAAGGCACTGCCACTGTGCACTAACCCGGGAGCCAACTGGCTTGTTTACTGGCTCAAGCAACGCTCCACGCAATTATACCTGATTGAAGTCACGTTAGTGTACACATTGCCTCTGCTTTTCTTTGGAGAACTGAAAGTTACTCAAGGTTTGTTTATTAGTAACTAGCAGTTACCCGCGACTTCGTACGCGAGTACCGTTTCCGTGTACGTTATATTATCTGTGCGTGTACCGAGCGGATACTTCTTTGAGAAACTTGACATTACACCGAATCCGTACTCGAATGTCAAACGTTAGTCGTTAGACCAAAGAGGTAGTACTACGTCCTGTCAAACTGACGTGACGTGACATGACATCATCCTCTTGCTAAATTCGCGCTGCTAATCGTTCATTTTATCCTGTAGATCCTGTTAATTATGAAAAGTTTCATCCAAGTTGGTTCAGTAGTTTCGACGTGATTGAAACACAAACATCTAAACTTTCGCATTTATAATATTAGTAGGATTGTTGCTAGGAAATTCTGATACTACTGTCTAATACGAAGAGTAGAACACTAGTCTATCACTGAAAAAGGGTAATTCTTCCATAGCTTTGGCACTAGATCAACCTATATTTTACTAGTCACTTTTGGACAAATCAGTGTCTAAACATGACCAATCACAAGGCACCGGCGTCACGCAATAAACCCACCTGCCTACCCACTCTTCACAATAACAATCTCCAGTCAGTCTTAGTGGGTACTACAATAGGCCGACGACTGTAAACCCCATACAACAAATAAATGCACAAACATTCGTATATTCATCTTTATTAGAAAGTTTATCTTAATCACACTAATAATATTATAAATGTCAAAGTTTAGGTGCTTAGATGTTTCAATCAAGTGCAACCACTACTGGTCCGATTTAGATGAAACTTGGAATATAATTATATAGTTCGTAACCTGGATTACCACATAAGCTACTTTTTATCCCGAAAAATCAACAGGATCTCACGGGTCGGGGACGAAGTCGCGGGTGGAAGCTAGTTAATAAAAGACTGAAAATTGTCCACAGGGAATAATTCAGATGAATGCTTCATTGATATAAACTCAATAAAAGTGTGCTGCGACAAAGAAACGACTCTACTACTGTTCCGATTGCGATCTTTATTGGACCAGGTGCTGGCTTCCAAGATCATGGCTTCGGGAGAAGGGAAGAGGAGCAGTATCTTTGAAGAACAGGTTTTGAAGTAAGTTACCTCCTGGAACTTCCCTGAAGTTAGTGGCATTTATATCTGAGCGCTTCCGTGCTACGGAGGGCATGTTAAATTGTCAATCCCAACTCTAGTCTCTAGTCTTACGGAGGCCTTAAGGTGGCCTAACAACTCCGTCACCAGAATTGGCCACTTACGAACACGAACTTACTTCCCTGCATTAAAGAAATTTGTATATTATATTATTGCCAAGTTGGAACAGCAGGGTTTTTTTCACACAACGCTTTTGTTGTTTTCATATGAAAAGTTGTATAAAATATGGGGTACTTTAACTTCTCGAAGTTGATGATGAACTGCAAAGAGGTAGGAAACCATAAACATGGAGATGCCCTATTCTACTATACAAAATAAATCGACACATAAGCCGTCAAATATTAATTTGTTTCTTTTTAACCAAACAAATACTGAATGACGTGTTGAAAGAGATCTTACTAATATTATAAATGCGAAAGTTTAGATGTTTGGATGTTTAGATGTTTGGATGTTTGTGTTTCAATCACGTCTAAACTACTGAACCAACTTGGATGAAAGTTGGCATGTATATAGTTCGTAACCTGGATTGACATATAGGCTACTTTTTATCCCGAATAATTAACAGGATCTACAGGATAAAATGAACGAAAAGGATTAGCAGCGCCAATTGGCAAGAGGATTTCATTGTCATGTCATGTCACGTCAGTTTGACAGGACGTAGTACTACCTCTTTGGTCTAACGACTAGCGTTTGAAATTCCAGTAGGTACGTGTTCGGTGTAATGAGGTGTAATGTCAAGTTTCTCAAAGAAGTATCCGCTCGGTACACGCACAGATAATATAATTTACACGGAAACTGTAGACGCGTACGAAGTCGCGGGTAACTGCTAGTAGACAATATTTTGTCCTGTCGATTTTTTTTTTGTGACGTCATGATTTTATGTTTGCGTAACCAGCGCCGCCGCCATGTTTAGTTCCGAGTTTGTGGTAGATCTGCTGTCAATACTACTAAGAAGGCAGCCATATTATGTTTCGTAGTATGTACGCTTTTTTGTTGGTAGGGCATATTCATTGGTTTTCTGTATCAGAGATGAACTGTCTTGCATCTCTAGCCATTACAAGCTGTCTTAGGATGCAAAATAAGTGATAATTCTGTTGCAGCGCTGTGATAAGACTGATCACCGCGGAAGACGCAAGAACCGAATATTTGGATGATGATGATCGGCGCGGCTCTGAAGTTTATAACGACGGAAGGGCTTGGAACTAACTTTGGAATGAGAATTTAAAAATTGAGGCTGATTTACACTAAACAAGGACGGTGTCGATGCGGTTGTTGCATTTCTCTAAACAAACCTAATTTATCAGCACTAATAATGTTGCCGTCCCTTTCTCAAAACTGAAAGGACAAAGACGGGTATAATTTTAGCAGTAGCAAGTTAAGATTTTGGTAGCTACTATTATTTGTAATAGAAGTTTCTTTATTGCTTATCATCAAGTATGCTATAAACGCGATTTTCTTTTTCTATCTGTCTAGTATTCTTCCATAAAAGTATCACTAGATTTCGACTAGACAGTTAGGTTTAGTCACGTTTTATAAACATGGATTAACATGGATCTAAATTGAAAAACAATTCGTTTATTTTTTTATTAAAATTGGATATTTGTTGATTTGTATAGGTTTATGCATTATTGATATTAGAAACGATGATTATATTATAAACTTAGTTAAGATTTATTGGTATTTGTAAACCATTCTAATGATCTCATCACATATTTTGTATTTAGGAATTTCTTAGCCGTGGTAGTGGCAACCCCATAATGACAGGTTGGTAGCGTTTTAGCCAATAAACATGAATTCTATCAAATCTACTTTATCTTGTTTTGATAACATTGTCCACAACATTGCCTTCTATTTATAAATTTTGATTTTAAAGTTCTTTAGGTTTCAATAAGTTAGAATGCTAGCAGCAATCTCGGTAAGTTGATAACTAAGGTTATGTTTACAAATTCCATTATCTGGATATATAAAATAAACTTACATAAGTTTTTTTTTTATAGAGAACTTTTGTTAGACCATTGCTTTCATCGCATCGCGCTCTGAGCACCCAATGCTTGATCACAAATGAAAGAAATGGGACAAGAGAAATCATACTAAATCATGAAAAAACAAAGTAAGCACCTGTTGTAACTTCCATGGTGATTTACCTACTTAGTTGCTTTTGCTCAGTTTGCTGCGGTAGGTACTAGGTATCTACCTAACGTACGTATCCTTATCATCCATTGATGAGTAGCCTTTTTTTGCAGTCCCTTCAGTTCGTTCTATGAGTTTTACCTTGAGTTTTACTCATGACTTTTACCCGAAAATAGAAAGTACAGTCAGCACTAGAGGTTGATAACTTTTTCATAAAGCTATGATTTTTCGGATTAATTTTTAAAAGCTGGAAAAGGAAAATGTAAAGTTGCTAGTTTTCAGTCACTTTGAATTTTATCTCATCATTGATGTTGACTGTACCTACAATAGGTACGATGATGGACGTTATACGCCTTGGCCAGTCGCTAAAAAGCTTGAAAGGCATCTGCGCGAACGGTTCAAATATTTGGAATAGAGTTGTTAATACCGGGCGTAACAGCTCTAGAATAGTCAATAGGTACCAAATGTTATTGCCGAGGCACATAATTTTCATCGTAGGACTACAGAAAGACAGCCTAATACGGTTTTGACGCTCAATACGGGCCTTCGTTTGGTTCCATCACTTTTCTCATATTAGTAGGAACTATATAGTGTGGTAAATAAAGATATGTTAAATGTCTTGCCTAATATTATACCTACTTGTTCTTTTCAGAAACTCTCTGTCTTTGGACATGATGAATCAGTTGTTAGAAGCAATAAATGCAAATAAAGATGACGTGTCTCTAAGAGCTATTGTTTTATCCGCTCAAGGAAACGTGTTCTCTGCTGGTCATAATCTTAAGGAATTAGTAAGCCAGATTTTACTAGCTTTAAAACTATACCTACTTCATTTTGATTTGTCAGCAACAAATTGATGAACAATTTAAAATTGTCCAATTATGTTTTGGGACCTGACTTTTGCAAGAGTTTAGGTAGATGTTTATATTTACACTGAATTCAATAATAAAACTTTATCTATATAAAATACTATGACTGTCATTATCTAAGTAGGTACTTGGATTTAAAAAACTTAGTTTGTTAGCCGACTTATGTTGCTGACTGTACCTACAGGATAACGATTTTATATCTAAAGGATCCTTGATTTTTCAGCAATCAAGCGCAGGTGTGGAGAATCACAGGGTAATATTTGACAGAGCTACGGAACTGATGATGTCTATTGTTCAAAGTCCAGTGCCGGTTATAGCTAAGGTAAACATTTAGGTATAGAGTGAATAAACAACCTTCGTAGCGCGATGGGAGGAAGCCCGCAATTAATTGAGAGGCACAGGCTTGACTCCCCCTAAGAGATCAGTTGACATAATGGCAGCCTGATTCATTGCAATACACGAAACCGCTTGAGCAGTCACATAGAAAATTGCAGTTTGCCTGAAGCAGTCGACTGCTAAGCTTCTGCACTCTAAAATAGGGTTCCAGGTGTTAGTGTTCTACGTATGTGGGACTGATTTCAAGGCAATAAATAGGAGTCAGCTTCGTTTAATTTCGCGGATGTGTCAAGTGAAATATTAGGTACTGTTTGACTAATCTATTTCTACCTAGACATTTAATGGAAAAAACACTTTTTTATTTTCTAAATACTTAGGTAAAATAGGGTACCTTACCTACCTACTTATTTTTTGAAGGTGAACGGATTCGCGGCGGCAGCAGGTTGTCAACTAGTAGCGACGTGTGACATGATCGTGTGCTCAGAGACCAGCAAATTCTCCACACCTGGGTAAACACTGTCTATTGATATTGTAATTACAAATTCAACCACGTAGCTACCTATTGAGAATTTTCATTGAATTACAGAGCGAACTTTGGAGTGTTTTGCTCAACTCCCGGAATTGCGGTTGGCAGATCAGTGTCTAAATCCAGAGCTACTTACATGCTATTTACAGGTGTGTTAGAGATATATTTTACTACTAACTACTCATATAAGATTCTAATAAAACTTGAGAAGTCTCGAAACAACTCTGCTTAAATTATCAGATGTGCCATATTAAGTGCAGAATACTATACCGTTAGCCTATCGTGCTAAGCTTTTGTTAGATTATGTACCTACTTAGTATATTTTTATTACAATTTTTAGGCGAACCATTGTCTGCGAAAGAAGCTTATGAAAGTGGACTAGTCACTAAAGTAGTGCCGGCAACAGAATTAGACGCTGAAGTAGAGAAAATTATCGACAAAATCAAACACAAGAGCCGTAGAGTTATCTCTCTCGGCAAACAATTCTTCTACAAGCAATTAGATCTTGGTTTATTGGAAGCTTACAAACTCGGTGGAGATGTTATGGTAGAGAATATCAATTCAAATGATGGTCAGGAGGGAATAAGAAGTTTTGTTGAGAAACGAAAAGCTGGTTGGAGTCACAAGTAAAATAGATAAAATGGTATCAAAGTTGGTTGAGCCACTTTATCGCTTCACTAACTATTAGATAAAAGTTTAAAACAGCACCTAAACTATACCTAATGCAAGATGTGGTTCTATCGTGGATTAAGTTTTAAATATTTTATGTTGGATAGGAACATGTTTGTGCCAATGTCGTTATCAATGCTCTAATGGGTTTGCGATAATTTATACTGTTATCAGTTAAAAGTGTAAGTCTTAATAGCTGCGAAATTGTAATACTATTACTTGATTAATTCTAAATACTTAACCTAGACTAAAAAAATAATTACAGGGAACATTTCAATAAAAAGCCGTTTTATTTACATACCTATATTTTATTTGACACTATTAATTATAGTTATAGTATAATATTTATATTAATGTATTTGCGAAGCGTGAATATGAAGCACAGTAACAAAGAGGCATAATATTATTCCCAATTTGAATTTTTCCTTTTTAAATACATTCATACATAAGCCAGCATCAAACATTATTTACACATTTTCAGTATGATATTGAAAATGTATGGGGCAATGATCAACGATCTTAGAAAAACATTCTGTAGAAAAACTAGACATACTTAGGAATGTTTTGAAACGAAACAATATACAGAAATTTATAAAATAAATATAAAAGAAAATTATAGACAAGGACACTTATCATAATTCAAAACAGCCAACAATTTATTTGTGCTTTCCAGACTAAAAGCAACAATGTAAATAAAAAGTATAAATAAATACATTGTGAATACATAAATACTTCACAAATACAACATAATGCAGAATAATCTTATAAACTATAGGCCTATCTCACCTTTTTAAGTGCATCTGGTGAGAAGGTCCTACCATTTGAAAATGTTAAATACACTATACAATTTAATATTAATATAATTATGATAGCCACTCCAAGTGCGATAATGTTGTTACTAAAATTTGCAATTTTATTAGAATTTATGTTTGCGCTTGTCTGTTGGTGGACTATAGTCTGACCACGCTAACTCTGCAGTACTTTTTAAGGAAAATCTATAGTTGGAAGCAGTCTACTGCAAAAGATTTGACAACAAATATTACACAGGTAAGATACCTCATACAAATCTGTTTTGGAGTTGCCCATTGCAGACATAGCGTAGTTAACCTCTAGTGGCTTAGACTTCTAAACATTTGCTGTAAGTTTTATATCATTCAAGCTGTTTCTTGTCTGAAAACGAAGGTGAATATTTTGTATACCTACACAAACTATTTAGGTTAATAATATTCTAAATAAACTAAGCGAATGATGATAGCAACTCTTCTTTCGTAAACTACAATTTAAGGCTACATTCCATGGACCTATAACCACATTTTAGTTCAAATACAGTGGTGCTTGCTCAATAATATGCATTCATACTTTTTTCATGCATCATAAGAGAATAGTTAAGTACCTACTATTCCTCCTATTCCTATTGGATAGAGAAATCTTGGATTTTCTGAGCACAGTAATTTTTAAACCCTTATGAAAATGCTTGTTAAATGGGTACACCAAATGTAGCATTAACAAATTCTTGGGGCCCAGTTTATAATAACAGCAATATTGATGCATCACTCAACCACTCCACACTGATGCATTGTGAAAAAACTAACCAGTATAATAATATTACATCAAAATGAAAACCAATCATTAAATTACATTATTCATAGTCTTTTAGGTTCAAAGTTTTGAACAAATTCACAGTTGGAAGCTTTCATACATTTACAGAATATATTCTCCCAACAACCTTTGATTGTGTTGCATCTCATTTCTTTGCCAGTTCATTGGATAGCCAGTCCAGACCTTCGTAGAGACCATTTCCTTGCGTT
The DNA here is from genome assembly GCA_947859175.1 of Gandaritis pyraliata. NCBI lineage: Eukaryota > Metazoa > Arthropoda > Insecta > Lepidoptera > Geometridae > Gandaritis > Gandaritis pyraliata. Next base: position 5,632,346 of record OX401866.1, on the reverse strand, counting down.
GCACATGTAGCTTGGATGTACCACTGCAAAAAATAAAAGTCGTTACATGTGGGACAATCCTAGTGGGGAGAAAGGGAATAATCCTCAATACATTGTCAAGGGAACCAAAGCCTATTTTTTCATGTTTATTTAGTACGAAATGATCTCCTAAGAATATTATTGCGAGCGATTTCAACGGTAACGAAAATCAATGTTTCAAGAAGTGGATACTTACACGGCGATTTCTCAGACTGTTTAGATTCAGTGCATTCGTAAGCTCAGCTGCAGACATAGCATTTGGCATGTCCTGTTTGTTAGCAAACACCAGAATCACTGCATCATTCAGCTCATCTTCTTTCAACTGAAATAACAAAGACTTTGATTATGGTACCAAAGATGATTCATATCAGTGAACTAGAACTCCAAAAATGATGATGTGGCAGAGGATTTCAAACTAGTGAAATTGCATCATAAAAGGAAATGGAGTCATCATTTTAAAGCAGGTTAGGCAGGTTCATCACCATTGCACTAAAATATCAAAATAATGACTAAGATGTAGTCACGATGCAATATGGTACTAGATAAGAGGACAATAGTGTAAGTATACCAAGCAAGATTGAAGCAAGGAGAATAGCTGATGTTATGTTAGGAAAACAACAAATCATACCATATTAGCCAACTCATTTTCAGCTTCCTGTATTCTCTTAACGTCACTGGAATCAACCACAAAAATAAGTCCCTGAGTGTTTTGGTAGTAGTGGCGCCAGAGGGGTCTGATCTTGTCCTGGCCGCCGACATCCCATACTGTGAAGCTGATGTTTTTATACTCCACTGTCTCGACATTGAAGCCGATTGTCGGTATCGTTGTAACGATCTCGCCCAACTTCAGCTTGTAAAGTATGGTGGTTTTTCCAGCGGCGTCGAGACCAACTGCGAAATACACAAACACGTTTCCTCAACAGCTCGTAAAACACACCGAAAACCAGGAATATATCCATAATCTACGTAATCTCCGAACGATGAGCTGTCAATGCTAAAATACTCACCCATCAAAATACGCATTTGCTTTTTGCCAAAAAGCCTGGTGAAAACACTGGAAATAGTTAGACCCATAGTTGACGACTCTAAAACTTTATATAGAACGAAATATCTAACTAGAACAATAAATAATAATTATTATTACACACAAACCACACCACAAAAATCAGCAGCGTTTTTGCTTTGCTGTAGGTATTTATATTCTCTTTGCTTTGCTAAGCATAACACATAGACAACGAATCAAGCAAGAAGAGCGGAGCAGGCACGTCACACACGTCAACGTCATCGCCGCTTTTTTTCATTCTGCATGCATTCAGCTTACGCTTCGTTCGTTCTTTTGCACCACCTGGGGCCCTATGCTCAGTTCGGCAGAGATTTTACTTTAACCCGTGGGATGACGTCATATCTCGGCCGAAAACTCGTTTCACCCACTGGTGTCAGGAGTTTTCAACGTCAAGTAAAATTTATAACGAACTGAGCATAAGGCCCCTGCGGTGAGATTATTTTTATGAGTGGGGTGAGCCGAGTTTCCTGCCAGAACTTCCATAAGTCTTGTCTATGACTAATCGTAGTACAGCAGCGTCAAAAATTACCAATCCAAACTCGAAACCACTGTTCCTGCACTGTCCAATGAACACGCAAGAGAGGTTGCATTATTGAATTGAATGAAGTTTTGCTTGCTTGGCCTTGTTCTTGTGCTTGCTTTCAGTGTTCACATCTTAGAATATTTTCCCCTAAATTTAGGGTATTTAGAGATGTTAGGGGTTTGTTTGTGATGGGTATAACAAAACAGAGTTAATTCGCACTATTACTCACTGTGTTTTAAATTCTCTAATAAATGACACAAACGGATAAAAAGAATCGCTTCATATCATGTCGCACGATTTTACACCAAGAAATCTAGTGTTTACCTATTTTAGTTTAAAATTATAAGTACGTTGCTTGTTTTGCATTTATTTTCTCAATCAGTCTCAACCTGAGTTGTTGACGTAGGCAAGCGCGTTACTGAACTCAAGTGTAGTGGAGTGTGTGTGCAGCCCACTCACTGCACACCCAGAAAATGTTCTGCGGCTGCACACATGGCAACACCTGACAACAGGTGGAGTAGTGCGGTTACAGAATGGAGACCAAGGACAGGAAAGATAAATGTCAGTCGGCTAGCGATGATGTGGGCTGACGACATTTTTAGCATCACGCATCGCATTTGGATGATACTAGCGCAGGACCATGGAGAGTGCACAAAGAGAGGCCTATACAGCGAGCAGTGGGTGAAATCGGACTGCGGATGATGATGATGATGAAGTACTTATAGAAGAAAAATATAAACGTCATTTTTGTTGTTTAAAAAAACCTTGAACTTTTATAAAGAAATTAATATTCAAGGACATTTTACACGACGCCCTCTAGTCCCAAACTAAGCAAAGCTTGTAATATGGGAACTAGAATACATACTTTTTGTAAATACATAGGTACTTATAGTACCTAACCTACATAGTAACACCCAGACATAGAACAAACGCCTATGTATTTTTGCCACACACAACTAAGTAACAAAAACTCTAGATTAGTAAACATTATTACCTAGGTATAGAAGTTATAGCTACATGTTTACTGACTACCTACCATGGTGTTAGAGAGCTGGGCTCCTCACAGTAAGTCAAGCAAAGTTTTTCAACTACCGACCACCGACCGACTCAGCTGTGACGCCTGTCAATTTATTGTGCGAATATCGTTAAATTTAGGATATTTTTCACTGAGACTGGGGAAAAATGTCACTTCAGTGTTGGCAGCACTGTGCTTTGTGCTTTGCTTGCTTGCTGTCATGCGTAGTCATAGAAACGTAATCTCTGCCTCTTGAAAGAAATTTTGTGAATTATTTGGCCGGAATCGACATGGAGATTATTGAAGGTAAGCCTTTATTAATTTTATTTATTAGTCAAATTAGTGATTGTAGACAAATTAGAACACTTATAAAACGCACAGTATGAGTAAAAAAATATAAACATAAACAGATTTACTGTAAGTACCTATTCCAAGGACCAAAACTCCGTCAGAACGCAGATGACCTGCTAGGCTAGGTAGGTACAAACTATGTATGTAGGCAGGTAGGTAACTGCAGCTACCTACCTACGTATGTTATGTAGGTACCTACTTATATCTGGGCTAATAAAGAGTGATATAATTAATTAGTCCAGATAAATCTGTCAAATCAAAACACAAGTTTTGTTGACAATATCAGTCTTCTTTCATAAAAATAAAGTACCTAGCTACCTAAGTATTAATTAAGTAAATAGGTAGGTACCCACCTACCTACCTATTACCTCAGTTCCTATGCAATCAATGTAGGGAAACATTTCGTTCATCTCAAAGCATTCCGATTTAACGAGCTAGAGTTCATACTCCAAGGTTTGCTGATGACCAGTAGGTAGTTATATGATGAAGAGGATCTTTGATCAGATTTAAGGTTTTTCAATTTTTATAAAATCAACTGGTTAAATAGGTGATATCGGTAGGTACCCGACACGCGACTCTTAGCTTAGCTACCTATAAGATCAATCGTGCGATTCGTGCGCCTATCCAAAGTAGGTAGGTAGGTACCTACTACCTACCTAATTACAAACAGCATGATGGCTTTGACTAAAAACGCAAAGAAACAAAGTGTCATAATCAAATCAACAAAATAAAAGAGGATCTCAAGGGATCTCAAGATCCTAGGGAGGTACTTACTCAAACAAAATAAAATTACTTTAATTCCAATCACACAGATTCCAATGAATATCTCTGGTGAACATCTAATCACCTATCAAGGGCATATTGTTCTATGATATGAACTGTTTTATTTTAGGTAATAGTCAGACTGCCGTGATATGGAAGAAGGCGGTTATACGATAATCAACTTACTGCACATAGCAGCCTTTTGCCATATCAGGGCAGAGTAGCTCCTTGCAATAGCGCGCAATAGTAGCGTTACGTCATATTATACTGAATAACGTCTGACCACAGGTCGTTGGTATTGGTAGAGCTTAGGTAGTAACAACTACAGCTAATTCGTAGTAAATCTACCTGAGTTCGTGACTCTATTGATCGAGAAATACAGAAGGTAACCTAACAAGAGCAGGTAATGAATGAAAGATAAAAAATTCATTCACGATCTTTTCTTTTCTATTCTCAAACATTTTATCAGGCCTCGCTTTCTTTAAAGTTAGCTCCAAACTCCTACTAGACATCTAAGCTCTAGTTCCACTTCCGCCAAGGAGTGGAACTCTTTGTCTGTGTTTCCGAACACTTACAATTTGGATGTTTTCAAGAGAGTGAATAGGTTTCTAGGCAGATGTGCTAGGTACATCGTCGACCGCATTGTCACTTACCATCAGATGAGATTGCGGTCAAACATTTGTTTATAATGTATTGTAAAAAAAACTTCTATTTTACTAATATCTATATTCTTATAAACATTTTGCTCTGTCTGTAGTCGATTAAGTGCTGATTGCACATTTACTAGTCATGTATGTACATTTTCTTTTCTATTCATAAAAGCAACGTTTTCGTCAGCTTCACAATAAGCGCTCAGTACAGTAAAGGTCTCTAATGATCAACCAACAACAACATTGAGTGCCTCTTCAGATAATTTTGAATGACTCATCCCAATTAAATACTAAATACCTAAAGCTTGATGTTGACTATACATTTATGCATATCACTGTGAAAGTGCCTTCCATCTACTTAAGACTATCAATCCTATACAATCGTATTGCTGGTGATTCCAAATAAAATATTCTCAAACTTGAAATTTTTCATATTGTACGGAACTTCTTTCGTACGTCGAAATATCAGCGAAACAGTGGAACTTACAACCACTGCACTGACTGGTAGCTGCGTCGCGAAAATTATAAAACTAACATTATTTGTAGTAACTTTCATTAGTTCTAATAAACTTAGTAGGTAATTTGTTATAGGTGTGGGTACAAAAATCTGTGTGTAAACTACTTTCGTTTATTATTTTAAAACTATTCTTTGATCATCTGCAATTATCTTGATTGCACTTAATGCGGTAAGCGATGTACCAACCCTCGGCCTCGTCTATATAATAGATCTATTTCGGTCTCAAATACGCTTACCATAACACTTTAGTTCCTAGATCACTCCACTCATGCAATCAAATATTCGATAGTTTCTTTTGGTTTAGAAAATGGCTTTTGTTTATATTTAAGTTTAAAAACGAAAAGTACCCTGGTTTCCATATCTGCATCATCGATAAAATAATTTTACGAATCTGATACCAAACTTTGACAATAATATTTAGTTACAACAAAACTATGCCTGTTTTATTTTATCATCTATCGCCATTTCATTCATCTTTTTGTTATTGAATCTTTACAGATTAACTTGCACTATCAGAATTTTATCTCCATTTAACTCGATGTTATTAGAAATTTAAAAGTGTAGATCTATTATCTGCGGCTATCGGCAAACTTCTGTCAGATTTACTAGCCACAAAGCTATATTTGTGGCCAATAAATCTGTACTTATAATTTGAAATTACAAGTGCAATAGATTTGAAACATGACTTTGTAATTTTAATTCGATAAATCATAACGTGAAAGTGCTCACGGTATTCTTTCAATTCGCACAATCAGAACAGAACTGCATTGTGAATGTTGAGATCGTGTTACTAATACCTCCAAACATTGTTTAATTCCGTGTGAATCGCATTCGTTCGACGAACTTTTGTGTGGGCATCGTTTAGTCGCCCACCTGAGTGAGACCTCTGATTGCTTCGTCATCTTATTATAAGTTCTTTATTATGATGATCATCATAAAGTTAAAAATATCAATTATGGAACGGTTTAAATTTTAATTTGGGCAAATGAAAGAAGAATTTTACAGAATCGCATTAATGCTTGTTAACAATGATTTACTTAAATCGATTGCGTCCAGCTGTGTGCCACAATTTATTTGCATAAACATAAATTGAAAGTTGTAAATCTTGTAATTGAAAAATATCTTGTCCTTGTGTACCTACCTACTTACTACGTACCTTACCTACGTATACGTAGTACTACCTACTTTAGAACTCATTCAATTCAATTGGTTAAAATGTCGTTTCTGCGAACGCTTGCCAAATATTTCGTAACGGCTTCCTAAACATACAGCTAACGCAAACATATGCATGCTATACATAAAGCGCTCAATAGGAAATTGGCATCATCAATCAAGCATTCTTCTTTTGACCTCTTTTCGAACATGATCCGTGCTTTTACTACATTATTTGTTGTAAAGTACTTTATAGCGCTGCCTATTTTTATTTGCATATGTTTTGGTAACGAGTGTGGGTTGAAGTACTTATTTGTGTCTGTGATTCCATCATTTATGATCCACTCATGATTGTTTATTGGTAAACTTTGACCATCATTAGAGATTTTATTCATAATTTTACATATTCATCGAATATCGACTTCTCTATGTCAAAAGCATGAATTTTCTTGTTGAATATACAAGCTTAACAAACTATAGTCACGTCTTGTCCATCCATTATCTGCTGCATTTCAAGCACTGCAAGTCATCCGAGAAGGAAAATACAGCTATCGTGTTTCTATTTATTTTTGTCTAGCAGCTTATTTATTTGCCATAATTATTTCAGTAGACTTTCTATAGGACTTTATTGGGCATCTATGATGTATTTGGAAATAACTGCATCTAGATTATATCAGAATAATTATTCCTTGCGTGATATGATCAGGATTTCAATCATAAAAACAAAGTATATAAGTATTCTATCAGCCATCTACACGCGAGAGCAATGATTCCGGGTCACTTAAAGAATGTTAAAAATCTCGGAAACTAAAAATGATAGGTTAATGCAATAAATTGTATTTAATAGACAATGTAATACTCCTTAAATGAAGGTATTAAAACTTCTTAGTTATTGTAAAGTTATATCTTAAAAAAATCAAATTTGAAAAAGGGCCACTTTCGAAGATGGAACTACGAAATTACAGCATTTGGTTTTGCTTTTGTTTGTAATCTGTCATTTATGTGGGTATATAAACCATGTTGATAGTGCTCTATATTCATTATTCAAGCTGAAATTATGTCGCTTACGCCTGAAGAATGCACCAGAATACTTACAATGCTGGAAACCGGCCGGAGTCAGCGCGATACAGCCAGGACTGTCGGTGTGTCGCTGTCAACAGTACAAAGAGTTCTCCGACGTTACGAAGAAACTGGTTCTAACCTACGCAGACCAGGAACGGGCAGAACCAGGTGTACCACAGCACGAGAAGACCGATACTTGGTGAACACCATGCTTCGAAATCGCTTTCTCACAGGAACTGAACTCACAAATCAGTTTCGACGCCTCGGAGGAAGTAACCCAAGTGCATGGACAGTAAGACGTCGGCTTGCTGAATCTAACTTAAAACCCCTTAGACCTGCAAACGGCCCTAAACTGGAGCGTGGGCATCGTATTTCAAGACTAAGATATGCCCAGAGCCACGTAAATTGGAGTATTGAAGATTGGTCAAAAGTTATGTTCTCCGACGAATCAAAATTTATGCTCTACAAGCACGATGGAAGACACAGAGTGTATCGAAGACCAGGGGAAAGATTCAAGCAAGCATGCATCGAAGAAAAAGTAGCCTACGGTGGTGGGTCTGTACTTGTGTGGGCCGGAATTTCTTCTGAAAGTCGCACAGAGCTGGTGATCATAGAAAACGGCTCTTTAACTAGCGTAAGATATGTGGAAGAAATCCTCAATGATCATGTTGGTCCATTTATGGTCAATTTAGGTGAGGATGCTATATTTATGCATGACAATGCCCGACCTCATACAGGTAGGATTGTGAATGACTACCTTCAAGAGATGAACATTACTCGTATGGAGTGGCCAGCGCGCAGCCCGGATATCAACCCGATCGAGCATGCTTGGGACGAGCTAGGCAGATGCGTAAAACAACGAAACCCTCCCCCAATCACGCTTCGTGAGCTCAAAATTGCTCTCACAGAGGAATGGGAGAATATTCCCCAAAATCGTATAAGGAACTTGGTGTACAGCATGCCAAACCGCGTAAACGCAGTAATGGAAGCACGAGGAGGCAATACGAAGTATTAAAATTCAAGTCAAATCGTAATAAAGTTCAAAAATTTCATGTTTCCTATTTTTGTTTTAAGGAGAGATCAGCAGTTTTTTTCTTTATGTAATTTTGTGTTAATAAAATGTATGGTGACTCATATTTTTTTACTTTCATTTAAGGAGTATTACATTGTCTATTAAATACAATTTATTGCATTAACCTATCATTTTTAGTTTCCGAGATTTTTAACATTCTTTAAGTGACCCGGAATCATTGCTCTCGAGTGTAGTTCCCATATTACAAACTTTGCTTAGTTTGGGACTAGAGAGTGTCGTGTGAAAATGTCCATGAATATTTATTTATTTATTTATCAATGATTATCCTCCATTACGTCGCCTTCGTTAAGTTATTGCTATTGAACACCTGTGGCTATGAATACCTCTAAACTAAAACCCGATGATGACATTAAACTTTTACTTACAAAATTTTGTAACATTCTCTTCTCACTTCCTTTTATCCTCAGTTTGGTGAGAAGCGCTCATTAAAATAAGCCCTTTATGTAACACGATATAAAAGGAAGTTCAAGTTGGTCATCGTGTAAGTATGCATTGTTAAAGTCTATATCCTTTTGTCTCATTTGCCAGGATCTGTAACCGTTACGTCACTTCCTTGTTTTACGCGCCGAAATAATAATGCCTTTTAAAACAGCTTTTTGTTTGCAGTTTCATTTTCATCTTGAGTTTGGAGTTGGTCAAAGGCGTTGCAAATCGTCCATTGTTCATTTTTTGTGGGGTCTATGACGTCACCTTTGCTAATAGTGTAATGTACAGTCCCTGATTTAAAGACGAGCCAATGGTCACCAACGGTTACGATGTATAAGTACTGCCGTCATAAGTAGGTATTGGTTAAAGTTTAAACAGCTGCTCATCGTCCTGTTTTAAAGGATTTCCATAAATGGTTATATTAGTATCTTATCTTTACTGGTCACTAAAGCATGAAATGGTATATCTCAATGCTTTATTTCCTGTTTGATTGTTTATTGAGTGTTAAATGTACCTATCAAGTTAAATGATATGCAACCGCTGCTGTGTCCTCAAACTGTCTCTAACTCATGTCAGTGTGTCTTGCTTGACTAGAATATCGATAACGGTAAGTAGAGTGCGGTTCGATAATGTGTAATCAAATCTGTTGTGATACTTATACGGACATACTTATTTGACAAATATTATGTTTCAAGTTTGCGTGATGCAATCCTCGTCTTTCGAGACTAGACTATAGTTGAAGTTACTAACAATTAGCTCACTGATGTCATACGCTTGTCGAGATAAACAATTTGCAAGCTCTGTCAGCGCACTTTGTAATTGTTTAGTCTTTGATCAATGAGCATTCAAGGTATATTTACTGAATGGTTTATGACTAACAATAAAAAGTTATCTAATCCTCTATGTGTTCATGTTCGCCAAATTAAATTAATTGGAAATGAAAGGCCAACGACTCAGTTATAGAATTCAGCAGTGATGCGTGGAATATGAGAAATGTTTAAAACATAAGTTCTCCAAGCGGGTAATAGGTCCGTGTGTCGGGACGTGCATCCAACCATACCGCAGGAGAGCGCGGTCGGACGCGCGCCATTGCCTACGATGCTGCACCAACGCAAATTACCAATGTGCATAACTCTCTCCTTCTCTCTCTCGAACTATTCCCATTCGCCTACCTTTTCGTATTGCAGTAAGCTTGCAATATGATACGAATATTCCTCATTGACCTCAGTTAACTCTGCGTACGGATAGATTGATCATTGAAAGTAATGGGCCATCTATTTGAATTGGGTTTCAATCATTTTTAAGTGTTTTGCGAAATGTATGTGTTTCTTGCCCATAACATATCAAACAAAACATACCGTAGCGCAATTGCATCAGAGCCGCTCCGCTCCTAAGGTGATGAAGCAAACATCGACAAACATTTAGTTAGCTAGAACAGCAAGTGTCATAACTCGCAAGTCGCAACAATAAGGCATACTTATTCGTTCACCAACAACGAATTTCACAGTTTTAATGGTAATGTTTCTTTGCGAAATAAACACTCCCTAGTTAACGTTTCTATCGTGTCCCTACATAATCCTTCAGCGATCAATTTGTATTACTTTGTATTCTCTTCTATAATACATAGGGTACCTATATACAATTCTGACGTACAATAATGCAATTGTTTCATCTTAATGTTTGTTAATTAATTTGCCACCAAAATAGTTCAAACCAAATTGATATGCATGTTAAAACTCAAAATAAATTAAGGAAGTCATTTCAACAGGACTAAATTTGTCGGACCGAAGAGGATGCGTTATGTTTCCGTTAACGGCGCCGCCGGCTGGCCTCTAATTTATGAATGCGGTAGGTAGGTAAATGAAGATTGTAGTAAACGCAGTAACATTTCGTCCTATCAATTAATTATTAGATTTTTTGTTATTATTCTTACTATTCCCACGAAGCTGCATTCTGCGGAAAGTTTACACGTCTCTGTAATCCTGAGTGATTTTTTTGCCATCCTACTCGTCCGTCTCGATGAGCTTTTATATTCCTATTTCTCTCGCACCCTTGTGATTTATTCGTAGTTCGCGCCCATTATCCCTATTCGAATCGGCTCGTTTCCCGAAAGTGCCATACGTTAAATTCCATCTTTAAAAAGAATTCAACGGATGCTGCGCCTCCGGTGTCGTCAGTTGTCGCTTGTGTGTGAGTGTGACACTGATGCAGTTCAAAAGTTGCTTTTACAAGTTCAATTTGTGTCCACGGCTGACTGAGCACAGGCGGAAACTGGGTTTTAATGGGAAAGGCTCATAGATTTATGAAAAAATTTGAGCCATTTCGTCTTTCACCGGTCAGCTCTCTATTATTCCCGTGCGTTGCGCGTGCGCCACTGCGACCCGCTGCGTGTTTAGTTGCGTTCGTAGCACGACCCAGAATAGGCGTCAGTGAGATGGTTCCCGCCTGACAGATTTGGGCTCGTCTCCTTCAGTGTATTGTTGATCATAAACTGCCGGCATGTTGTGTAATCGTCGCCGCTTGCGCCCTTTTTGAACTCCATCGCGACATGTTAACTTGTTTGTGAATTGAATGATAAATATTTAACTTCAGTATTAATTTTGATCGTCTGCCGGTATCATGTGTTTGTAATTGTGTTATTTTGGACACTATCACCGTGACGTTGGTTTGCATTACGATAAAGCTGATAAGGCCAAGTTACTAGAAATAGACAAAAGTGGAGTCTATGGTGATATTTTTCCGCGTCGTTCATAACTTGTAATTTGTGAAAATAAGTTTTTGCGCTTCTTGATTTGACTGTTTGGATAGGCTAAAATGTAAAGTTTCGTTTCGTGTTAAATAAATGCGATAGCGTATGAGTGAAGTATCTGCGCCGATGCAAGTGTTGCGTTTGGACTATTTTCGTAGCACGGAAATAAGAGCGGCAAAAGGAGCAAAAAGCCGAGATCGCCTGAAAAACTTGAGGACGTAGTGTCGAGTGTATTTCTGTCCCTTGTGTACGGATATCTTCAACAGTTGTGTGATTCAGGATATTAATGAAAACATGAAGAAAAGCACTATTTCTAGATTAAAATCAATTTTTGGTTCCAAAAAAGGTATGTAGTAGGTATTAGATATAACACGAATTATAAAATAGGTACCGTACTATTGTAAAAGTCGTAATATTTTGATTCCAAGTCCAACAAAATGCGTGGGTGTATATTAAAAGTAGTTCTAATTAATAGTGTGATTTCTTTTGAGCATTGATATTGTAATTAATTCCATATCATGAATGGCGGAGTAAGCATCGCGGGAGTAAACATCACGTCAACTTTACTGGTTGTAAGTTAATTTTATTCAACAGTTTAAAAGTGTTTTTCTCGCATAGTGTTGTGTTAAAGTATTAGTTGGACAAGTCACAAATCAAGTGTAATAAGTTGTCATAAAAATATTGCCTTTATTACATCAAAATAAGCAAAAACAATATTGATACAGTGCAAAACTACCGACAACAAATCAACTGTGAAGTCAAAACCATTGAACGCGTAAGCGACACGATCTACACGGCGCTTAGGCTCTTTTTCTCGCGGACTTACGGATCAGCCGCTTTACAAAATACCTGTGACAAAGTATTTTATTTAGATCTACCTTGCTCTTGCTAATAAAGGACGGACTCTCGTCTCCTCGTTTAAGCATGCCGAAATCGTGCAATGCATGTGGGAAGTACATATCGGCTGCTGGGGCAGCCGCATGTGGCACCTGCTTGGCCCTCCACCACAGGGCTTGCGTCTCACTTTCTGAGACGTCACCTGTGGTCAAGGGATGGGTGTGTCCTGGGTGCACGACCCGGACGCGAAAAGGAGACAACACTCCGGTGAGGGCGGCCCCTCAAGATGCGCTCGCGCCGCGAGCCCCCGTCATGCAGCGGACTACTCCTGCATCATCGCCCGCAGCTCTCGCTGCCCCCGCCGTTGCCCCTGACACGCCCGTTGCTGCGCTTGCTATGAATCTGCAAGACATGCACCGAGAGTTTGGCGAGTGGATGGTCGAGATGAGAGAATTCCGTCAAGAAATGGGTGATTTTCGCGCTTCCATCAGGGGTCTCACCGAGCGGGTCAATACGCTTGAGGAACGGCTTGTGGCGGTCGAGCTGCAACGGGAGGAGTCCCCCTCTGCGGTTGCTGATCTACGATGCCAGGTGACGTTGCTGCAGCAAGAGTTAAATGACCGCGATCAGGATGCCCTCCTGTCGGATCTGGAGATCGGCCACCTACCCGAGCAGAAAGGAGAGAGTGTAGTGCACGAAGTTACCGTGCTTGCCGCGAAACTGGGTGTCACGTTGGAGGAGCGAGATATCGTCTTTGCTGAAAGAGTCGGAGTCGCGCAGGGTGCTGCGGCACCCGGTGCACCTCTGAATCCGCGCCGGATAGTCGTACGTCTGGCGCGCCGTAATCTTCGGGACCAGATGCTACAGGCTGCACGGGTGCGTCGCACCTTGACCGCTGCTGACGTTGGCTGCACCGTCACCACCGGCGCTGCTACTGCCACCCGCATCTTTATCAATGAACGGCTGACACGCGCCAATCGTCAACTTTTCCACCGGGTACGAGAAGAGTCCCGCCGCTTGCACTGGAGATTCGTGTGGACCAAGCGGGGTCGCGTGTACGCCAGACAGGGGGATGGAAAGCAGGCGTATCCGATCCGATCCGACGCGGATGTGAACCGGGTTTTTGGGTCTTCATCGGGTTGATTACCCGGTCTGGAAATTTATTTTTTATTCGTTCAATTACCTTTTTCTTGTATAATTTTATGTGTTTAGCGCATGTCAGAGTAGCAGCTTTAGAGGGCGGTTTTGTTCATGTTACACGGTTTTTTTCTCTAACTTACTACTCGAGGTTTTTCTATTTCTTTTCAAATAAGGGCGAGGGGAGTGTTAGCTACAAGATACAGAGCTATTTTTTGGGTTGCAAAGTGAATCAAATATTATCTTTTTATGTAACTCTACTCGTTATATATCATTTGATACAAATTATACTACATTATATCTATTATACCACTTATCCTTGTGCAATGATAACTTTTTATAATAAGTTATATGTATTACCATATGCTATAAATAATCTGGAGTCTACTAAACCACCGGCTTATAATGATAAAATTAAAACTAAGTCAAATAAAATCTCCTAAACTAAATTTAAAAGTTGGTCTTTTTAACGCATTTTCGTTAAATACCGGTCACGACGAATTTATAGTTGCCGTGGATGGCTTGAATCCAGATATTTTGGCCATCAATGAGTCTTGGTTGAGAGTTGGTCAGGAAGATAGTGCTCCGAAATTGCCAGGGTATCGTCTATACTTAACTCCAAGGCCTGATCATATTAAAGAGGGACGAGGGGGGGGAGTTGGCTTTTATGTGAGAAAAGGCATTAGAATCCATGTTCTTCCATATCCTGTCGCCCCTACAGTAGAGCAAATGTGGCTACGGTTAAGCGTTTGCGGTAAAACTATTGTAGTAGGAACTGCTTATAGGCCTCAATGGTTGAATGTCACCACATTTTTAGATGCCTTAACAGACTCCTTGTCCTCCTTCTTGGGCTGTGATAATGTTATTTTGTTGGGTGATTTTAACATTGACATGATGGAACCAAATGATAGTAAAACTCAATTACTTACACAGTTCTTGGGGTGTTTAAACCTAACTCAATTAATTGCAGAGCCCACTCATTTTACTTCTCATAGCCAAACACTAATTGATATTGTTTGTACGGATGCAGCAGTGAACAATGTGTGTGTGCAACATAACCCTGTTTTAGGAGCCCATGCCATGCTGTTGGTTGAATTTAGAATAAAAAAGAGTAAGCCCAGTCCGCACTTTGTTACCTACAGGCCGTTGAACAACATACTTTTTGAACTATTTTCGAATGATCTAGATGCAATAGACTGGGCTCGACTGGTGCGAATCTTGGATGTTAATGTTATGGTTTCGGAATTTACCAATGTACTAATAACCTTATTTGATTTACATGCCCCACTGAAAACTACGAGGTTCAAGGGTCCACCCCATCCGTGGATTACTGAAACGGTTAAAACTATGATTAAAATTAGGAATGATTATCACGATAAATATAAGACACTTAAAAGCATTGACCTTCGTAATAATTACAAAGACATGAAACAGTTAGTTATAAACGCAATTCATAGTGAAAAAACTGCCTATTTCACTCAGCATATCAATAGGAATATCAAAGACTCTAAGAAACTGTGGAAAAATCTGAAATGTAACATACTACCAGACAAAAAGAAAGAAACTGAGCTACCACCTGAATTCGTGGATCCTGATATAATTAATAATCACTTCTTAGATGTTCCTGGCCAGGATTCTGTTCAGATTTCACTTCTCACTTTTTTTGAACACCATAGATATAGTTCTGAGTCATTCACCTTGTGCTCTGTGAGTGAGGATACTGTTTTCAATATTATACGAACCTTTAAATCTAATGCACAAGGAATTGATGGTATAAGTTTGGATATGGTTGTTATGTCTTTGCCTCATTCCCTGCCGACTATTACAGCTATCATAAATGAATCCATTGCAAGTGGTATTTTTCCGAATTGTTGGAAGTCAGCTGTCATAAAACCAATACCTAAGAAAACCAATCCTCGATCTGTCAGTGACCTTAGGCCTATTAGTCTGTTGCCTTGCCTATCAAAGGTATTGGAGAAGGTAGTGTCAATGCAACTTGTCGCGCATCTTGAGGAGAACAACATCTTGCCACATTTTCAATCTGGTTTCCGCAGGGGATACAGCACTTCAACTGCACTTTTAGATGTAGTTGATAACTTGCTATTAGCTCAGGATCAGGGTATGTGCAGCATGCTTGTATTGTTGGATTTTTCTAGAGCGTTTGATTCGATAAACATTTCACTTCTTCTATCTAAACTAGCATTTTACGGCTTTACTCCCAATACTATAAAATGGTTCAACAGTTACCTTAGCCTCCGAAGTCAATGTGTTGAGTTAAAATTAAGTGATGGCTCCTCTGTTCGGTCCTCTCATCAACCAGTTCCCCGTGGAGTCCCACAGGGATCAATTCTTGGGCCAATTCTTTTTATATTGTACAGTGCCGATATCGTCAAGAATATTTCTCATTGCAAGTTTCACCTGTATGCGGATGATTTGCAGTTGTATCATTCATTCATCCCAGGTGACTGTAGCAGAGCTATAAAACAGATTAATTGTGATTTGGGGCGTATTTGTCAATGGTCTCATTCTAATTCTTTAGTGCTTAATCCAAAAAAGTCAAAATTTATCGTAACGGGCTCAAAGGTTAACATTAACAAGATTAAACTGGAAGACATTAAAATCATGGTAGAAGGCGAACCCGTAGAGTATGTGCCTGAGGCAAGAAGTCTGGGGCTGGTTATTGATTCACAATTGAAATTTGAAAGCCAGGTCTCAGAATGCGTTCGCAGCTGCTTCTATAGGTTAAAGACCCTGTACCAGATCCGTCCATATCTAAGTGAAGAGGTCCGAATTACCTTGTGTGAGTCGCTTATTTTATCTAAACTTAATTACTGTGATGTGGTATTCGGGCCTTGTTTATTTGGTAAAACGGAAAAGCTACTGCAGCGTGTTCAGAATGCCTGCGCTAGATTCTGTTTTCACATACCCCCTCGCACTCATGTGACTCCCTACCTCAATGCTTCAAATCTATTGAAGATGAAAGCACGTAGAGATCTTCACTTGGCTAGTTTGCTTTTTGGGGTAATCAAAAGTAAATGTCCTCCTTATCTTTTCGACAAACTAGAATGGGCGAATGAAAACAAGCGATACCCTAGTAGATCTTGCTCTTTTATTTTTGTGACGATCAAACACAGAACTGTTGCTTTTAGAGGCTCGTTTCGCTTTGCAGCATCCCGCTGCTGGAATGATTTGCCCCCCCCGTTGCGTGCCCTTAAATCACTGCATACTTTCAAATTAAAGCTAAAACAAGAACTATTATTAAGACAAAAGAGCACATAAAAACGGAAGTGGGTACTCTTGGTACCTTGCAGCTCACGTTGCCATCTTATGCCGTAGTTCGTTTTACCTTGTTCTTCTCTTCTTAACTCTTCAACTCTTCTCAACTAAGACTCAGTTTGTATGGTTATTAGCACGAATTAATTATTTTTTATTTTTATTTAGATACTTAGATTAGATTAGTTTTCTGTGTTATATAGTTTTACTTATTTGCATTTTATACATTATGTTGTTATTATTAGGTATATGTTATTTGTGTCGATGTGTAGTTACGCCCGTGATGTTACTCTGCCGAGGTCCAGTCTGAAAACCAGCGCTGCTTCCTTACCCCCGTTCGGGAGTGGCATAAAGCTGAGACTGGACCTGTTTGACAGCAATTTGTTTTTGTATTGTATTTGTTTATGTCTGTGTTTTTGTGTAATTTCTGTCAAATAAATAAATTCTTATTCTTATTCTTATTCTTATCATTATTCAGCCACTTAAATTGATTCGAATCTCTCTTTTTACTGCAATTTGCAGCGTTATTGGGATGTTTTCTCTGCATTTACTTGGAATTTGAAATTCGTTTCTACGAACATTGCGAATATAAACATTTCTCATGCTCGAAGAAGCAGCTGTGAAGCTCACAGGCTTTTCCAAGTGTCGTACAGGGCATAATAGGAACAGTAGAAATACGAAGGGGTTCCTAGAGTGGGCCCGGTTTGCGACGCGCGACGGATGCACAGCTGCATTAAAAATGGGACTTCTTAAAAGTATCTAAAAAGGTCTATAAATTCCCGAAGGGTGAGAGATGGGCATTGCTTTATAATAATTATAAGTTTATCGGTTGCGCACTGCAGATGTTTGTTCATTTATCTAGTATCGTAGTAAAAATAGTTGGATTTTTTATAACCTATACCTAGGTATACTTACATTACAAGTTTTGTGGTTTTTTTATATCAGACAGGCTGAATGAATATTACCAGTATGGCGAGGACTACCTGCAATGATACCTAATGGTAAAACTTTAAATTACTTACCTATAAATTATGTTAATTTTACCGGCTTAAAGTGGTGTTAAGAATTTTGTTATTGCTTTGAGAGGTAGGTATCTTACTTACTTACCTAGAACCTACGTTTACATATTGTGATAATATTCAATAATAACTTGAATTTAGCTTGTTATTAAAAAAGTGTTCGCATCTACTGCTCAAGCAGTGATCAAGCCAGACTTCAGCATAGATTTTGGGACATTTTTGTATGAGAATGTCTACTCAAATCTATGCTTGAGTAACGTTAAGTTTTAAGTAGGTAATAATGAAGATGATAATCATTTTGTATTCAGGAATATGAGTAAGTAGGTATCATTAATGATCTAAACAAGAACTAGTTGCATTGTATATCTCGCAAAACACTTGCATTCAATGATAAACATCACCTAAATAATGACAGCTTTGTGAAGACAAATGAAAAGTCGGGAACAAAATTGTGTGCGAAGGAAACATTCACATCAATAAAATATCATTTGTGACAAAACACTAATTTAAAAACATGAAATGCCATTGAACAACCATGAGGCGACAAAAACCTTGAACGTAACGGCTAAAACATAGATTCAATAATAGTCACGGGGTTAGTTAATAAGGTCTAATCGCTCAGATCGAGACGCATCGTATACATTATACTCGTACAATAAATAGGTACGTTGTAGGTACTAAAGTAGGTAGCTGTATATTAGCTTAGCACAATAGCCGCGACTGATAAGCATGTGGCTTGAACTCTCGCAAAGCGTGAGTGAAGGTAGGTACATAATATCCGTTTTACTCCACGTATTTGTTTAGTTTTCAGTTCAGTATGTAAGATAGTGTTCTCGAAGCTAGTGGTTTTCAGTTGAATCTCAGCACTTGTTTTAAATATTCAAATTATGTTTTGCGGTATAAGGATTTGCCGTAAGAAAGGTGATTACAGTTAATTCTGCTTGGTTTCTGATTACAACTCTTCATTATGTTTTCTCTATTAGGTAAATTGTAGGTATTTTTATTGGCCCTGTGGGTTACATGAAAGTTAATTAAAATCTGCATCATCTAAGATGTCGCTGTCATCATTAACCTTTGTTCTTGATTAATCTTTTCCCTTTCTTTCCATCCATTACTGACACCAGCATTAGGAAAGTACTTATAATTAATACTGTTTCATATCACAGTTCATTAGGTAAGTTAATCCGTGGGAAAGAAACTCGTGTTCTAGAATTTGATACAATCGCTGACGTGACTTTAAAATGATCTTTGCTTAACTTTACTTCAGTATCTTAACCGTATTTTTTGTCAAGATTTTTGTCAGTAAGTATACCTACCTACTTAGGTACTTACTTTTAGGTAAAATTATAACCGCCTACTAAATTATTACCATGACTTTGCGGTGTCTTCGTTGTGGTAATGAAATGACTGATTGTTGGTGGTTTAGTGACTGTAAGTATTGTTTTTATCATTGCTTTGCGAACATGCGGGTTAAATGTCAGAACTTGATTGACTTCACTGTTATTATCGTCACCTTGTACATGTAGTATAGGTAGGTACTTATTTCAGCTAGTATTGTCTTATCGTGCATGTCTTTGACAAGTTCAGTTGCACTTAGATCCTTTTCACACGACCCGGTTGCTGGGTAACCGGTGCTGGGTACCCGGCGGCTGCGAAATGTATGGGCATATTACCGACGTAAATTGCCCGGCAAGCCCATACACCTTGCCACCGGGTAACCGGGACGTGTGAAAAGGGGCTTATTTACTTACATTACCGAAGAAGTTACATCAAAATAAGTTGGTACCTACCTAGAGATGGTAGAGATAGTCCGCTGCAGTAGGTTTTTAAATCTCCATTTGTTAACTTTAGATTTAACATTTTGTTGAAATCTTCGCCTATTAACACCCATAGTCTATCTATTAGACTAAAACATTTAGCATAACTTTTATGATTTTAATGTAAGTAGGTACTACTTCTCTGCAAACTACAATAAACAATACAATACAAAAAACATAATACAATACAATAAACTACAATATAATACAATAAACTATTAAACTAAACTTGTCCTAACCAATCCACCCATTCAACAATATGCCTCTCAAATGATATTTTACTCATTTATTTTACTGACTTTACTCAGGGAGATAGGTACTTTTCAGAAGTTATATAAGTACCTGCCGGATTATTGGTATTGGATATCGGCATCTTGCGATACGAGCATTTTCTATTTACTTACTGGCGCATGACCTATGAAATATGATCTAATTTACTTTCACTGTCTTCAATAAGATCTAATTACCATCTCATTTTTACTTAGGTAGGTACCTATGTTTTGTAGTAGGTGTAATATTTTCGCAAAGTCTATCAAGAGATGGCCTAAACATTGTTGTCCAAGGTGAATTTTATATGACTCCAAGTGATATCACTTTACCGTCAAAGGCGTGAACAAAGTAAGCAAACTCTCGAATGGACGAACCTATCATTTATTTGCATACGAGTTCTCATCTCACGGACTCGTTGCCTCATCTAACCTTTGGTTGAAAGTGTGAGATACTGTCTAGATCGGTCTGAACTTAATTTAATCAAATAGGTACTGCTACATAGGTAAACGAATAACCACTTCGTGACTAGAAAAGATTGCGGTCATGCATGCTTCACGTTATGTCAACCATACCTATTGCATCTGATAAGACAGTGTCCGACGAAGCGACTCTCCTAACTCCTGTCAGCAAATATTTCACAACAACGATTACGAAACGGGGCTTTTACTCTGCCAACATCCATATTTATTTCACGCAACGCGCTTTAATGGAAGTCAAGTCGAGGAACTTTTCATAGCAGATAGCAGATGGAATTATAGTGAGAGTTTTCACATGACCCATCAATTGGTCTCGCTTGTCGCCAGGTCATCAACGTTGAGCATAGACGTAATTATTAGAAAAAATATCTCCATGTAATCTTCACCGACAATAATATTTGCTCAAATAGGAAGTAATTTCGTGGTTTATTACATTCTTCACGCGAATCGTAGTGCATAATTAAACTTCTAATAAAGATACGCTTTCTTCTCTAACTAAAATTGCTGCATTGCTCGATTCGGCTGCTGTAACGCAGTTTTCTTCAAGGATTATGATTTCCGAATGGGTTTGTTACGAAATGGTTCCGTCTACTTTATCCGGTCTGTTGGATACCCGTAGAATAATAAATAGATCTCTATGAACATCTTCATAATTTATATTCTGTTGTGCATCTACTACATCTTAAAAAGGAAACATCCAACTTTTACGGCCGTGTTTACCACACAAGCCAACATTATTATTTTTAGCATAATGTTGTTCTATCTATTGGAGTACCTACCCTATACTATACTCGATGGCTTACTCTAATTCCAAGTTATTGCATTTAAAACCGTATGTTTTGAATTGTTCTATGCTGACGTCGCACTAAAAGAAGTTTTCCCTCGCAACACCTTAGTATTTGCAGTACCAGGAACGGATAGACACTGTCACCCTCACCCTTCGGGACCATTCACGATGTCCTGTCTTGCACACACACCAAATGTGTCCTTAGATTTAACATTTTGTTGATCGCTAACCAATTTTCAATCCGTGATTTATTTCTAAGTTTGGCTAAGAGGAGATGGAAATATCTTGAAACGCTGGCTGCAGCGGAGTGACTCATGATAAATCTGTCGGTTATCAGATAAATCACAACCGGTTCAATTATCAGGGCTTGTTCCTTGCGATGTGTAGTGGAAGATATTCAGGTCGGTTCGAGTTGCTCACGGCTGCAATTAAAAATGTTAAATGCACAAGCCATCAACGACTGTCTTTGTAGTCGCAGATAAAAAAATATTGATTTTTTTTGTTCGGTATTTAGTGTATTTGCCTATATAATGTACTGCACAATTTTTTTTATTGGAAAATAATATAGTATTTTTAGTTCTACCATTTACGTTGTATTTTACGCATCTTAGATCCACTGCCGTCACTATCCACTTTCCGGTCGTCAATGTTATCTATCATCTCTTGGGGCGATATCTTTGTGGCATCTTGGTTAGTCCATAAGTAGCTTTCCGCTCCTCACTTGAGATGCATCCTTTGATGTGCTCCGTCTCCGTCTGCCGATGCCAGCAGACAGCGGTTCGCTTGTTAACAGCCCCAACATGTTAAACAAAACCTGTAGCAATTTGCGTTCGAGACACGTGAGTGATGTACCGTGCTCCGCATACGGGATTTATACTCCTTAGCATTGGGAACGGCGAACATCTTCTTGGAAAAGGCTAAAATTGGTTAAATCCTTCGACGCGTCGCGCATTCTAACAAAGTGCTGAATTTTAAACTGGTTTTGGTAACGCGTTTTACGACATTTTAAAAACATGACTATTTTACAAAATGATGCTTTGAATCGAAGATAAAAAAAACCATGACGCTCGAAGTTTGCAAATTACGCGGCAAAACAGCATACTTATTCTAGCCTTGTTCTAGCGTTAAATTATGTGTAAAATGTACCGTTCCTACTTTCCAGCGCCTGTACATGGAATTGTGCCGATCTTTTTGCTGTTCTATATAAAATATTGAGATGTTCCAATTTACTAAGATACCGTTTGCCCAGATCGACTGAAGCCAATTAGTAGGCGAGTCATGCACCACTCGAACGAATGCCCTCGATCTTGATGCAGTGCGCCAGAGTGCGCCTGCGCATCTCGAGTTCAGCCACCCGCCCCTCTGGAACTCCGGGTGGATTATCGGTTATTTTATTATTTATAGCATTGTTTATAGCTCATAAACCCAACTTAGTTCTATCCCAATCTTGAGATGACTCTAATTATGCAGTGCTCTTATCGCTAAGAATCAATGTCAGTAAATGCGAGTAGATTCTTTACCTTATATGTAAAGGTATTCAAGGTCGCGGAACTTGTTTCTCATTATTGGAATTGCGGATTTACCAACCCATTAAATAATATCTTGAACATATAACTTTATAATCGTTAATGACGGTGGTATTCACGTAACTGGAATACCAATGGCCAACGAATATGGTTTTGAAGAGGAAGCGGTCATTCAACGTCTATTTAGAATTAATTAGCAAGCAGGATAGAACTTTACATTGATTTAGATTTTCACTATGGCCTTTAGAGAATTCTGTGTAACAATCAAACAAAGTCGACATTTTAGTACCTAAAAATTGTTACAAACAGTTTGGAACGTAGTCCATACCATAATTAACTAAACTCATCCTTTTTACGCCTGAGGTCGACTCTTCCCCTGACAAGTAATTTGCAGCCTACGCATCTTTCAATTCGTCTTTGTCAAATTCAATTAATTTATGGTGAGATCATGCTCATATAGTGCGGAATAAAAAACCGAGGATGGAGAGCTAACTGCTCTGGTAAACATAAATACGCTAGGTAGGTACCTACTTTTCGTTTCCTGATGTTTATACACGATAATTGATGATTGGATACACGTCGGTTTTAACACAGATAAAAACTATGCTATCTTAGTTCAACTATGCCAATTTCAAACTAGAGTTGTACCTACACACATAAAGCTTTTGCGTAATTTACGCCTGAAGCTAGACGATTTGTACTGAATTATATTTTTGCCATTTAGTCTCGGATCGCGTGACCTAGACCATAATTTTAACTAATCGATACGGAGGTTATGAGCCTTGCGTCACCGTGTTTACTCGCCAGCGCCCTTGTGTGCTTTTGACTCTGAATGAATTGAATTCTTTTCATTCTTTCGAAGTTTTATTTAACACTCTTACCAGTAATATTCTAGGAAAAATAAAAAATGCGCTAAGAAATATATTTTAACGGTATACGCCATCGTGGAAGCATCCGGTTTCTTGGCTAAGATTAGCAAACTTGTTTGTATCGTGAATTCGTGACCATAATCGTTATTGTACTAAATTGCAATGGTCGCTGGTGGATTTTTTACGTAGAATAATAGCTTTTATAATTATAAGATGCCTTGTCACAGTTGTCAGTTTACTATATTAACATAACGTACGTATTGCACTCGAACCACATTCCATATAGGTACCTAGCATTTATATATAGATGATTTGTAAAATAAACAAATGTTTTTTTTTTTCTTTTTTGCAGGCAAGAAACATCACCAACAACAGCAATCATCAAAGTCTTCGCGATCAGCGTCCCCGGAGCCGGCTGGGGACGTTTCTCCTTGCAATGACGATTTCCGGCCACTTATCCGAACTCCTCCGCCGACTCGTGCCGGTCCCCCACCTTCTCCTCCAGTGCCTACGCACCCCAAGGCTCCGGTCGCTCCGGAACCCTCAGGCCCACAATCCCTTATGCCATGTCTCGTCTGCGGACGCACCTTCCTACCGCCCTCGCTCGCGAAACATATCAAAATATGCGAGAAGATGACGGTGAAGAAGCGGAAGACTTTCGATTCTTTCAGACAGAGGCGTGAAGGTAATTATCTCAATTTTATGGAGACACCATCCAAATTTCCCTTTCATTGGCCATAAAAGGTTTATTTAGATCTATTTTGATTCCGATGCTTGTAAACAAGGTTTGGTGGTGGAATCTGAGATTGAGTTTTGGTACTAATCAGGTCGTTCAGATTTTATACCGCTTTTATTACCTGTTCGATGCTTATTTTATCTACCACAGTATTTAATGCTGCATACCCCCTGTTTAATAGAGGGGCTTTTATAGTGCCTACCTAGTGGTTTTGAAATGTAAATAGCAAGTATAAACAGTAGCGTATTTTTGGTTTTCTACTATTACATAGCGCATGACTTTTGAATATTTGTGTATATTGATGATATAATTTGTTTTTGTGGGTAATAAAGGGATGATTGCAGCAAACGGTGCTAATTTCGGTGAGTGGGTGAAAGTTACAGTTCATATACAGTCATCCATTTTCATCTCAATATTATTTACTGTGTGAACGAACGTCTAACACTTGATATTCACATTTTGTTTGTGGCATAACATTTGAGCGATTGCTTTTATAATGTCCAGAATAATATAAAATATCCTTATTTAACTAGATTACAGCACGCATTATTTATCCTATTAAAACATTTTCATGCTGGTTGAGAACACCATTGAGAACGTTTCCCAGACGGTTTTTTTTGTCTGTATTCGTTTTATCTTTATCTCTGTCCTGATGATTGGGATTTACATTACCTAAGTCATCGGTTGTCACCATTTCTGTATCTCATTCTTGTTTTGCATTTCTTCTATCTTACTTTTCAAACCTTCCGTACTTGAGTTCGGCAAAGCTCTGCAAACACAATGTACAATTTCGTCAGTAAAATTACAAGGATTATATTGAAACTCAGAACAAATTGCATTGACAATGTCTGCGTCCTACTTAAGTGGCTAGTAAAATGCCCGTCCGTAAAGTGTTTTGCATATGTTATTTAACTTGGCATAATGCATGTGTGCATTTAGCAATAAACACCCACACTGTCTGCAGATTGGTAGTCAAGGTACCCTTTATTACCCTTAGGGGCAAAGGGTTTCGTCTAGTGTTTGTTGTCACCATTGACACGTAAGAAGAAGAAGAGGGGCAAAGAGACAATCATACCCCCCGAACAAACTAGTTGGGTTGGGTGGTAGAAATGGCATACTTTGATGGCATGATAAAAAAAAATAGAATTTGAATGTAGGTTAGAGTAGTCAGTCGTTAAGATTAGTAATATGGAAATGGGATTTACTTAATTAATATTAAATAAATTATGTTTATCTTTATAAAACTGTCTTGTCCAAGAAAAGAAACACTGCAGATGTGGTTTTTTCACATTGGATTGGAGGTTTTTAAAACAGTATTAAAAATGAAATAAAATATGTTGTGCCTGATATATGGAAAATAAAATATGGATCCTTATGAAGGTATTAGAACCTGTCAGTGCTATCCTAAGTACGGGTCTGCCGCACTGTTCCAACATCACCATCATTATGCGACATTGAATGAACACCATGATGCTGACACTAATTTGGTTTGAAACAGCCTGTTGTTGGCTTGGAGCCTTGCATGTTTGTGACGTGCTTGTTGGTTTCTAATGTTTGTTTTGTGATAGAGTAGATGAGATGGTAAAATCACGGTTTTGAAACTGCACGACAACCTTGAAGAATGTCTTGTATCGTCATATTTTATTACTCTAGTATTAGAATGTTCTGGCGTGGGGCAGAATGAACGCAATATTGAAGTTTATGGAGTGCGCCTATGTCTAGCAGTGGATTTGTTGAGGCTTTGTAATATGATAATGGTGTCGTAAAACACGCATTATCACGTTTTCTTCTGCGTTCCAGGTACGGATTTAGAACAGTATTTGCCAAAGAACTTCGGTCTTCCTGAAAACAGTCCTTTTCTTGAGAAGAGTCCGCCGCCCACAGCCAAACCCACGTCCAAACCCAAAGTACAATCAGTACGGAATGCTATCACCAAGGTGAGATCAAAGGTATTTATGTTTTCCAAGTATAATAGGGAAATCCTAACTTAAATATACCTACTCACTCGTAGAAATTTCTTTTTGTCGCATATTTCTTCCTTTGTCTTACGTCAAATTCCCGATAGAAATGGAGTAGATATAATAATTTATAGTAGAAAGTTAGGGTGGTTTAGGTACTTTATAAATTTGCTGCTATCATTTTAGATGCTCTATCACTAAATTCATCTACATTCACTGGTTATTTACTACATCAAATGAATATTTTTTTCGCGTTTCGAATTAGAGTTTCCTCTACTTCTGAAACTCGTAAACATCCAATTAGACGACTAAGTATTAAGGCGACTAAGAAGTCTCGATTATCGAGATTAGATCTCGATAAAGTAGACTTCTAATCTAAAACTTCACGGACCACTACTCTATTATTCAAAGTGGGATTATAATAATGTCGTAACTAGGAATGTTTTGACACAGCCGTCAGCGTAAAGAAATAACAGGGCGAGGGCATGCAGTTTTAGACTGGATAATTCTTTACCAAATCGCATTTTAATAAGACCATGCGATTTAGTACTCGTTTTTCACACTTAGGTGCAACACACAGATTTCGCAGTGGTAATGTGTACAGGACACCTAAGTATAGATATCTAAGTTTCTTAAAATACCGACAGAGAAAACGCTCGCTCTATCTTGCAATTGTTTGTTTGTCTGTTGTAGACACGTTTAAAAGTAGGCCGCTTGTGTAATTTATCATAACAAGAAAGTGGAAGACAGTCTACTAAGACCTATGCTTCGTCAAGTCACGACTGGCATGGCAGCCATCAGGCTGATGCGTTGATCTCTTTGTTTATGCATTTTGTAATGCTAATTCTAATGTCGTCAACATACCACTCTATATATGAATCTTTATAATTCAAATATGGTGTGTGGGATATGGTGTCGCTTTCGTAAACTGTGTAGCTCATAAATGAATGCTAAGTATGTTACGTCATTCAGTTTTTTTTATCGAACGATTCTTATAGTTACCTAGGTACCTACGAGAATTAAAGACATTTCTAGTAGGTTTAACGATATAAAATTGCGAGTTGATTCTTTTTTGTAACTTGTATCTCTTTCTATCCTCCCCGATTGTCATAATTGTTTATCTCATTGAGTGTAACTATTCTTGTTTTATTTACTTTCAGCCTAAACTAACCGATAACGACTTCAAAAAGCATGCGACAACCACCCATCGCCACATTCGCAAGACAGTAGGTCCCTTAGCCTAGACTAGACAATGCTTATCCTTTGAGGGACCGACTGTAGTCAATCTCTCATAAGGGTCGTGACGTTCCCATATCTTGTGGATATCGGCTTATAGCTTATGATTTCTGATCACAGAGGTGGTATTATATTGGGTTTTATTCCAGCCAGTGGCAGAACTTCAAAAGTGTCCGCACTGTAACCGCAATTTCGGTGTTCGCGCGTTTGAGCGTCACGTGGAATGGTGTGCAGATAAAGCTAAGATTCTACCAACTGCGCCGGTGCAGCCGCCACAACATATCGCAGATGCTAAGCAGAGGTTGAATGCGCGCACGCAGTATAAGGCTCCACCAGTGAGGGGACGCAGGTTAGTAGTAGAAGTTGACGGGATCGTTATGCCCGGAACATTTTTTCTTAGTGTAGTTATCTCTCATAGGTAAATGAATCGTACGACCGACCGGCAATATTGTGATAAACCAGTGGAAGAAACCTCAAATTCGTTTATTTTGGAAATATTTGGGAAGGCTTAATGTCTAGCTGTGGACTTCTACAGACTGATATGATGATTACTCCCAAACTAATTAAACTATCCTGGGTTGCGATGACGCAACGAGCACAACTAGACCAAACGTTATCTCGATCTAAGGACTCGGGAGATCTTTGGTCACCCTCGTGTTTTCTTTTTAACCGACTTCAAAAAAGGAAGAGGTTCGCAATTCGGTTGTACGTTTTTTTAATGTGTGTTACTTCAGAACTCCGTCATTTATAAACCGATTTGAAAAATTCTTTTTTGAAGCCGGTAGTCGAATTGAAGTCGGTTTTTTTATTTTTTAAACTTATAAAATAATTTTTTACAATGATTACCTATCACTGATCAATTCAATCAGTTTTACTAATATCTTGACACATGACACTGTACCTAATTGATATTAACATTGTTGCAGGTCATCTCAAACGCGAGACAAATCCTCAAATAGTCGGTCGGCCTCAGTCGAGTCTTCGCGAGGCATTTCGCCGCCGAGGGAGTTCGGTGACTATAGGCATGGACGCACTAGAGCTTCAGGTTAGTAAGCTTTTTAAAAAACCTTACCTTTGTTAGTACCTACTTGGTCCCAGTATGAAAAATTCCATACACGATTGAATCACCATTGAATCAATTGAAGAAAATGCGTTAGAATTTCCCAAAAAATAATTGTCTAGGAAATAATTGCCATTTATAAAATGTGTATGAACTATGAGACTATAATACCTACTTTTGTTAACATGTGACATACCATACTTCGCGCAAAATAAATACATTTAATTTAACTGTAAGTCCTAGCTAGATGCATATCGGAACGGAGAGAAACTAGAGTTACTTCCAAACTGATGTAGAAATTAATTGTTTCAGAATCAGCCTCGAGTCACGAAGATACTTCACCTCACGTGCCAGTGATCAGGAACACAAGGCATTCACAGAACAGTTCGTCTGGCGATGCTAACGTGAAGGCACGACAAGCAAGACTTGCTAGAGACCTTAGCAGTACCAGGTATGTGACATTCTTTATACACTCGTTCCATTAAGGTTGCCATATCCCGTAGCAAATAAGGGGAAAGGAAGGACTTTTTTGTTTTATTTTGTTGTCGTTTGAAGGATATATCGTTCCTGTCTCCTTGTTTGTTAGAAGTATCCAAGTCTAAAGCTCTCCCTCCTTTCCCCTTTCCTAGTGCCGCCAAAGACCCAGAGCCATCCCCTATCCAACAAAGTAACACAGATCCAAAAATTAATAAAACTGAACCAACAAAGCAAAGAAAGAGGCTGAATGTAAAAAAGCAACAGCAATTAAAAAAGCTTGAAGAGATCGCTACCAAATATAACAAGAAAGCTAAAGAAAAACTGGAAGAGGTTAAAACGACACACAGGATGGGCAAGCGCGAGAAAAGCATGATTCCTATTCCAAAAAAAAAAAATGTAGAGAACGTCTCTGAAGAAGTCCCTGATGATGGAGAATGTTTAGACCTTGAAGAGCCACCGAAAATAAAAGAAGCAAAACCACGTAAACTATCCAAGAACGCCAAAAATAAAATTTCTGAAATCCCTGTCGATCAAATTCTAAAGCTGAATGAAATTCCTGAGCCACTCGCCTCAGAGAAAACCAAAATTCAAAAACCTAAAACTGTTAAAGAGAGAGTGCCTATCAGCAGGCGCGAACCTATAAAAGAGAACAAAACTGAGACGCTTGAAAAAGAAAAGAAAAAACGGAAGGAAAAAGAAACTAAAAAGATTGTCAAAGAAATTAGCATGAGCTTAGATAGCCTGGAAGATATTCCACCAGATTCTAGCAGAAACTGTCAGTCTATTGGCATAAATACTGAGCTGTTGTGCGTTCCTTGTGTTATACACGAAAATATGGAACCAAAGAGTTCTAGAAAAGCGAAAACGAAACATGTTAGTAAAGAACTAGAAGACCCAGAGCCATCCATAGAACTTTTATACAAAAATCCAACTATGGTAAGCTCGTGTGACATACGTATTCGAGAAAATTTTGAATCCACCGGATCAAAAGTATCCCTTTCTATTTCTAATTCTAAACATTCATTGATAACTGCCAGCAATTCTGGTAATTTGATATCGGATAACGTAGAGTCTTCTAGTAATTACACGCCAAGTTTTAAAAGTAAATGTCAGAAAAGTGAAGAAAGTCTAAAAAAGATTGAAATCAATGAAATCAAAATTGATCATAATAAGTCCGATCAAGACTGCAAAAGTGATGAAACTGACGATTTGTCAGCGGAAAATTATGATGACAACAATGAACTCGATGTCAGTAATGAGCTTTGTGATTCTATTGAAGCAAAGTATGAGGAAGTAGGGTTGGAAGAACCAAGCAACGAAATCGAGTGTCGTTTCGGTAGTGGCGAGACTTATACTAAATTCACGGAAAATCCTGATGATTTAGAAGAGTTTATGAGTTTGACAGATAAATTGATGACCAAAGATGAACAAAATGAAATTGAACAAGATGTTTCCAACTTACACACTCCTAAAACCAATTCTTTAGAGACTATAAATAAAGACAGTCTGGATGAAGACCGTTACAATTTTTCTGAGACATTCGAAGATCTAAAAAATAACTTTAAAGAGTTGATACAATGTGCTGGTGATGGTGTTGTCTTAGAAAAAACAAAGGCTAATGATACAGCTGACGATGAAATCAATAAAAAAGTTAGCGATATGGAGCATATCACTGTGTATGAACTGAAATTCTTTGAAAGAAAAGCATTGGAAGAGAAAGCTGCTAAAGCAAAGGAAACTGCAAATGAGTTCAAGCTACCATTAATCGAAGAAACAAACAAGTCTGATAGAAAAACAGCATGTAATAAAAAAAGAATGCAACGAATATACAAACCGAACAAAAAGTATAAATTGTTGGGGGAGAAAAATCGGGTCAACGAGAATTCATTCATTGTGAAACCTGAAGACAATAGCGACGGACAGTCGATTAGTTCAGAAGCACCACCTTTAAAACTTCCGCGTATTGAAAGTAAGAAAAGGTTAGATTACTTTGTTTATCCCTTTCCTTTCATCCATCCATAATCCTTTTTTCCAGATCATTTACCATCGAGTGCGGTTTGTCTTATATATCGTAGTTCTTTGTAGAATGCGTGTCTATGTTTTCTTTTTACAATTTACAGACTTGACGAGAACTACGATCCTTTCGCGTCTGCTGCTAGGCAAATGAAGGAACTAATGTCTACAGACACCAACATGTCCAAAAAGAATTCACACTCATCCAAAGATCTCAGCAGAACCCTCCCAATTCTACGCCCGAACAAAGATAAAGGTCCCATATCCTACAATTCAAATAATACTAAAATGATGAAAGATACGTTGAACAAATCGTATCAAAAAACTCCGACCCTGCAAAGAATGAAATCGTTTGGAAGTACCAACAACGATAACCACAGCTCTTTTGGCAGCAGGTGCAGTTCGTTCAGAGCTCGCAATGAAAAACAAAAATCTAGTCAGAAACTAAACACTACATTCACAAAGTCCAGCAAAGAGAACATTAGTACAGTTGACAATAAATGTTACTTCAACCGTAGTAGCAACCTGAATAGATCATTCTCGAGTTACACAGCATCTAATTACAGTACACCCAAACCAAAAGATAAAATTCCTAAAATAGCCACTTCCATGTATCACAGTTTTCAACGCACGACTATCAAACAACCGGTTAAGTTAGACAAGATAAAAAGAGACGACGAGAAAAAAGATTTCGTAAGTCTCGATGTTATTCTCGCTCACGATAATAATTCATCAATGTCCGACAGTAACTACATCGATCCAAGACTTATAAACGAAAACGATAATTTACCCATCAACGTAAATACTATTCTCAATAACCCCGACATTATAAGCAGCATGGAATCTCTTCAAACAACTGAAAATTTACCAGCTAAGTTTGAATCTTTTAGTTCTAGTAATATCAATAATAACTACAAAAATCGTAACGGAATTATTGATTCAAACCACAAGTTGGAAAAACTTGAAAACAATAATCATTTCAACCACAAAATTACCCCAATAACAAATAGTATAAGCGCACAGTATGACAAAATGATGTCTTCGATAGAGCAAAGCTTGACTTCAAAAACTTCCATTAGAGATGATGAATCGCTCTGTGAAGATTTTGATCTTGAGGAGTTCATGACAACATTCGATGAAGAAATTATAAAACACAAATTAGAAAATAAACGCACTTGTAGTTCGACCACCAGAGTAGTCAAACACTCTGAACTCTCTGATAGCAATAGGAATTCTGAATTTAACAGTGTGAGTTCCACTCCAAAAACGATGAATGGAATGAATCCGGTTAATAAGTCGATGTCTCTTACTTTTAGCAGTAACAATATCGTGAATGAGAACCTTTTCCCTTCCTGTGTGAAACGTTCCACATCCCTCCTCGATTCCATTCAAAAGAAACCCGTTCAGAAGGCGGATAGTACGAAGCAGCGTCACAAAGTAGAACAACTTGAGCAAGACATTATGCAATCTTTGAAAGACTTTGACAAAATGTATGCTTCGGAAAAGGACCATCACTCAAGCAAGGAGTCGATCAAATATAACGGGATTACGCGCAACGGAACAGCAAGGCGGGATTCCCGAGCTAAAGCAGACCGAAAGCTCAAGAAGGATGACGTATCGAATGAAAACTTCACGCCCAACGGGAAAGTCAGCAATGACTCCGCATATAGCAGGTTAGTCAGGTAACTATTCTTATACCGAGAAATCATTAATCAGGAACTGTTTGATGAAATATTGTACCTTTACAAGATCTATCACAGAACTTGATTTCAGCCTGAACAGAATATCACCATCGAAGCTTTCCCTCTGTACGTCCAAAGAGCCCAACGGTCTACCGTCCTTGGAAGCAGCGCCGGTCGGGTCTGACTCGAGTAGTCATAAAGACGACGCTCGTTCTATTTCCAGTGAAGAGTTCCTGGCGATGGAGCGCTCGGCAGAACTAGACGAGCCATTGCCGCAGCCTGACATAAATCACAAGGAAATAGAAAGTCTAACAATCAACGGTAAGTTACACGCACTTTGGCAATTTTCGATAAATTTTGGATAACGCGCGCGCGATAATGATATATCTAGAGCTGTTACCACAATAATCATATACCTTAAATAATTGATCACCTGCGTTTACAAAGAACTTCGGCATTTCACTTAATTTTTTTCTACAGAAAAACGTGTCAGTTCCCGCGCGTCATCGCGTCGCAGTCCGACATGGCGAGGGCACGCCGAGCTCAGCTCGAGCAGCTCCGAGGCGTCGTTGCACCCCGGCCGTCGAGACTCCGCCCCCGCACCTCGCCTCTCCCGCTTCTGCCACGAATGCGGAACAAGATTCTCCGTCGAAACCGCCAAATTCTGCATCGAATGCGGCGTCAAAAGACTCGTCATCTAACAGATAGCACATGTGAGATTTCTAGTCTAAACAGCATCCAAAGTGTACAGAACAATGTACCAGCTACGCCGTCTTTGGACGATCCAGCAGCCTGGTGAAATATAAGTACAAGGGTGACAATGGTTAGCATTTAGATTCACGATCACGGTAGCTCTATGAGCGTTCCGATGTGGCCTTAAAACTGTCATGGTAGCTACTTTAGCATTTGAAACTACGAAATAAATGGTACTTAAAAGGTACTTCAATGTCGAACTATGAATGTATTGAAATGTTACTTTGAGAAGTTTGATTTGCTAGCGATTTGAAATTATGTAACAGTCAGTTACAAATAAGGTAGACATTGCATGCAATTAGGTACGTAATTTTTATTTAATAACGTATGAAATTATAAACCTTACAAGGTAATTTTTCTAACTCTAATGCCTCTAACATACCTAGAAGGCTCAACTAGGAATATATCTATAAGATACACTTTTTCGCACAAGCCAATGGACCATAGAGTATAATAATTCTATTATAATAAAATTGAAAGCATCTTCTAACCATTTATCCAAAATACCTATTTATAATTTGCTGTAAAATAGAGTACCTACTTGTTTAACAAAATTGTTAATTTGTGACATTTGATTTATGCTTTTTCGTTGTAAATTATTATTTTCGAAATCTCAATCTCAGATCATAATTGATGGCAAAAACTAGCCGAAGCCTTGGAAATCAACAAAATCTGTGATAATAATGAAATGAACCTTTGGTTGAAGAAAAATGTCTTCATAGATTTTTAATAAACATAGGTGCCAATTTATGTTTTTTGTGTTTTGAAACGAGTTTTACGTGTTTTTATTTTATGTTTTGCAAAAATGTAATTGCGAAAATAATTTTAAAAATGTTTTTATTAATTTTAATGACTCTTCCAAGGATTTCCAATAACATCTATAATCATAGTTGGCCATTTTAACAAGACTGATTTAATTTCAAAGTTTTCGAACTATGAATAATCCTTAGTTACTGTTGTATATTGTTTTTTAATAATAACAATTTTATCATGTAATAAATTAACATTTTAATATTCAGTGGTTTGATATGTACTCATCCTCATCTACAAAATTATCCTGACACATTCAACACTTTTAGCAATATTATTTACAAACTTAAAATTCTAATAGTCAAACTTACCTTTTAAGATTAATTTGTACACGAAATTACAAGTATTATTAGCAGTTACCTAATTTACTCAGCACAACATTTTTACAGCCTCAATGAAGCTTTGTAGCCTTTCCGTGGTGGCAAAGCGCCTCTCACACGTAACCTCCGTAATGCCTCTCTGAGGTGTTTTGGTTGTAACGGTCCTGGTTCTCCTGATTTATCCAAGACTTCTAGAGCTAAAAATAATAATAATGTAGTTACTTATCTTACTTACTTATTTCATTTCGGACTTTTGAAAAAATTGAAAATGGATGACAATGGCTGACGCGGTTTTTTCGTGCATATTTTATTTATAAGGTCTACCAAAACAATGGGAATTATGAAACACACCCTTTCTTAGCCGCTTTGTAGGTATCTTATTTGATTGATAGAATTTTTAAAAATCTTATAAAAAGATTGCTGAATATAGCTTGGAACCAATACTAAAGAAAAGTGAGAGGCCTTTACTTAGCAGTGGGACAGAAATAACTAAATAAAATAAGTATTATATTGATATTGATGGGACTCCCTTTTCCGCATTTAGGCTCAAAAGTTGGCCCATTATGCGTGAATAAAATAAAATAAGTAGGTAGATTATGTTATAAAATTACCTTCTTCCACGACCTCTCCAACAAACACTTTAGCGATGCCCGACATAGCAATAACAACATTCTGGCCGACTGAGCAGCCTGTGATAGTCTGCATAAGTCTTTTTACTGCTGCTTTTGGGAACGCTGCTCGTCGGTACATCTCATATCTGTCTAGTTGCTTCTCTGTGAAGTTTGATACTAAAACTCTGAAACAGAGGAAAATGGTATGTATAAGAATACCATTTTTAGACTTATCCTGATGATCAGTACAGTACACAGTAGTATATAGTATAGTTGGACAGAATGTTCATTCTTAACACCTCATGACATGGGTGTAGTAATGCCATGGGAGTATGAATAGTACAACACAGTTCCAAACTTCAGTAAATAGATCAAATTGTAAATGCCATTATGGTCAGACTTACTGCATCTTTTCTCGTTCTTCTTCCTCTAACTCTTTTTTGCTCTTTTTCTCTCTTTCCCTTTCATTCATCAACATCTCCTCGGACATTTGATATTCTCCATACAGTTGATCGTTGAGAGACTCATCTGCTGCCTCACTTTGCTGAAACTCAGTGATGTTAGGACCAGCCAAATCTTTAGCCTCTTCCGCCAGAGCAAACTTATCGTTGACATTATCTGTTTCAGTTTGATCCAAAGCATTGGAAGTATCAAATGTGTAGTCGTTCAAATAAGATTCGTAATTATTGTCTGTGACATCTGTGAGTACATCAGGCTGTGAGCTAACAAAGGCATCTGAGTTATCTGTGTATATATTACCAAGTTCATCAGCTTTGTGAACCATCTCTACATTCTGAGAGCTATCTGAATAGGCATCAAAAATTTCACTTTCCAGATTTGTACCGGGGCCACTCTCTCCATAGTTCACTAGCGTCGTATCTGGAATCAGATATGCATGATGATTCGTTAGGGAACTATACAAGAACACACAGTTCAGTTGTTGGATTATGGTTGTATTTGAATACAAAAAACTGTTTGCTTACACTCAGGCTCATCCTTCAGAAGTTTCTCTTCAATTTCAAGAGATATTTCTTGAGAATCATCGTTAGAGTCACTGTGTTCTAATTCTCTAGCAAGTTCTTCCTCTGAAATATCAATTTGAAATGTAATAACTGTAAAGTGAAAAAATATAGGTTACATGATTGGTTGAAAGCCCACCTCTTATCCTTTCAGCCTCGGATAGACTATCGCTACTCGGGTTATCAGCCATTTTATAGACGAATACGAAACTGACGAAACAGTCGTTTTACAACCAAAAATAAGAGCTAGTTATCGAATTTAGATAATTTAGGGAAATTTTCATTTTTCTAAAAACCAACAACAGTGCTTCTTCTTCTCTTACTTATATATGGCCTCTGTGTCCGTCATTTCGACAGTCAATTTTGCCAGTGTCAAGTGGATTATTTGAAATACGTTAAGTCAAGTCGAGTCATAGTCAAGTTGTTTGTTTTGAAGACATTGTCTAAACAGACAGAAGCCATAAAAAAAAAGAGAAAATGGTGGATTTTCCCTTCAAAACTTGAAAACACATAATACACGTCATCTAGTCCAATGGCTCACACTTTCTGCTTTATCTGCAAGTAAATACTTACTTTGTCAACAAGAAAAACAACTAAAATAAATATAAAGTTGCTTTTACGAATGACAGAACTCGAATCCAGTCCATTGGTTTTTCTTCATGGAACTTTCTTTGGACTTTTTTTGACGTGGTTTTTGGTTTGACAGACAAGCAGACAGAACTGACATTTCGACACATATCGACAAAACCCGCAAAACACGGATTAAACGAAAAAAAACCGACCGGACCGACCACCGAGCGAGCGCGAGCGGAACGTGTGGTGTGGTGTGTGAATGTAAATTTCGATATATCTTTGAAATTGTACTCTTGAGTGCGGACAGAGAGTTCCATCATGAGTGCAATAATGAAAGCAGCTGTATCACGAAGCCCTGCGCCTTTGGTAATTTCACTTTTGACCTTGTATGCCTAAATATTTTGAGTTATGTAATCGGCATCGGCACCGTTTCAGAAATTACACTCACCATTCAACTAAGCTATCGCACCCAATTTCAAGTTCGACTTCGAATACGATGGGTGTGTCTACGTCCTCCATAAAACTGGGGCATCCTGTAAAAAAGTCTTATATACATACAGGGTGTATTTCTTCGTTCCTACTTCCTTCCGATAGTTTGTTTCGTAGGTAGGTACTCATTGTCAAATGTTGCAATGTGGCTCTAAAAAAGTTTAATAGGTACAACTTCTTGGTTTATGTAGAAGGCACACTTTCACTCACCATGGTCCACCTATCTTACGTTTCAAAATGTAACAAGTAAGATATCCCATCATAATATGATGTTAAAAACTCTTCAAGGCCTTATTAGACTATGCAATCTCAAGTCAGGCTTACTGATAGTGATGTAACGTGATGAGTTGAGTTATTTCGAACTCGAGTTATTTGAATTGACTCGCATCGAGGACTTGCATGCATATAAAGTCATACAAGTGAAAATCTAGCACCAATTTCTCTAACCACTTACATTGCATACGGACCTAGTTGAGTCAACTCAATTGGCGGCTCGAGTCAAGGTTCAGTTTAACTAAAATAATTTGAGTGCGAAATAATTCAACTCGTCACATCACATCACTGTCAGTAAGACTGACTTGAGATTGAATAGTGTAATAAGGCTTTCAGATATTTTAGAGCAGCAGTAAGTGCAGCAATATTGTCAAACAATAAACAACTCAATGAGATAGTACCTTGAATTCACTCTACGGGGGACAAGCAGGGCAAGCATGATTCATAAATTGAGATAAATAATTATCAAATCAATATTTCACAAGTTATGTACAAACTTTATTTTTCTGTAATTGTGAGCTACCTCTGGCTACTATTTAACTCTCAGTAAACAAAGGCTTTAAATCATTTCCAGTAAGTAGATAGTTAGAAAATACTTTATTGCACTCCTTAATCTAGATACCTAGGTACCTAAATAATAAGACCTAAAAAGTGTAAACAATACCAATACTTATCTCCAATTCTTTGCTAGATTCAAAATCTTGTTCATTCTATTAGATTTTCGGTAAGTAATATGTTTTCTTGTTCTAGGCTTCATATCTGTACAGAAACCTACACCTGTCAGTGGGAGGAGCCACACCTATCAAAGATGGCTCGGCCAACTCCAACATGAGCAAGGCCTACCAGGTCATTGACCACAAGCATGATGCATTGGTGATCGGAGCTGGGGGCGCGGGCCTACGCGCTGCCTTTGGCCTCGTACAGGAAGGGTTCAAGACTGCTGTGGTCACTAAGTTGTTCCCGACCCGGTCTCACACTGTGGCTGCTCAGGGTGGCATTAACGCAGCTCTTGGTAAGCCCGTCATAACATAAAAGCTGTTTCAAATACCTTTAAGTAACTACTCTTTTTTACTAGGCGTCCAAAGTTTATTTGGGGACACACCTAGCTTTTAAAAGTTCCCTTAGCATGCACACCTTTGTGATTGACCAATGGTTATTAACAC
This sequence comes from Gandaritis pyraliata, assembly GCA_947859175.1. NCBI lineage: Eukaryota > Metazoa > Arthropoda > Insecta > Lepidoptera > Geometridae > Gandaritis > Gandaritis pyraliata. The sequence continues at coordinate 5,593,781 of OX401866.1, read as the reverse complement.
CGGTTTCCTGCAAAAGTGTAGATTAGCAGTGATAATTAAATTTTGCAACCAACTAGACTATTAGTTTACAAACAAAAACTACATTAATAATAATTAACGCGCTAATTTCTCTAGTCAAACGTATGGGTACCCACGATACAGATTTGATCTAGTGTGGGTGCCACAGGCAATCTTTTGTTTTCTCTCCTCACAGTAAAACTATCTGAATATTGTAATGCTTTTTGCAAGGTGTAGGTAGGCTAAATCTATCTTACAAACTTAAAAATTAGATTAATCGCTATGCTTGTGATCGCTGCACAAATCGGATCAGTTAAATCATTTCCTTCCTTTTATAACTACAAATGACAGCTCCTTGATCGTATGTCCGAATTGTTCAGCGCTCATTAGTAGGCACCTACCCCTGATGTTTAGGTAATTTATCTGTCTGTTGTTTCTCACTGTACCTACATGCTGGGTTTGTACCTATGTACCCTTCCTACCCTTGCCTACCTACTGTATGTACCTATGTATGTTTTGCTGGAAATAAATATTTTTTCATTTTTTTTCATTTTTTTTTTTTTTCATTAAAACAGTGAGGTATTTGTGGAGGCCTTTGTTTAAAATAAGCAAAATAAAAACAATACTCAATTGTATTTTCTGTGACAGGTAACATGGAAGAAGACAACTGGCTATGGCACATGTATGACACAGTGAAAGGATCTGATTGGTTAGGAGACCAGGTAAGTTTACCTAGATTTTAGTCCTTTACAATTCTTATATCAATCTGTTGTATTAATCGATTGGTGCATTTATAAGCTGGTGTTAAATAATTTCTTTATATTTTCAATGCTAGTTTAATTTTAAAATAGTATGTGAAAGATGAGAAGAGCCGAAGACCGAGCTCAATGGCGCGTCTTGGGAGAGACCTACGTCCAGCAGTGGACGAGTATATGTTGATGATGATGATGTGAAAGAACGACTGGTCTAACGATATTAACATCTCATTCATAAATTATTCTAGTGAGATACACACCAACACATTACAAAAAATCGGCATAATCAAAGCGAAAACTGTTTTCATTCACTATGTGAGTGGACTGGGTATTTGTTTGTAAATCACAGCATTATATTTGTGTGCAAATATATCTTTGTGTTTGACCAACACAAATAACTATTCGACAGTATTAGAAATACTTTGCTCTTATTTGCAGTTTGCGTTGCACTACTAATTGGGCAATTTTTTGCACCTATTTTACAATCTTATACATATGTATAAATAGAAATAGACACACAAGTGCATATTTTAAATTATCCAACAAAGCATTCAAAATAGTTTCTCATCCTATTCATGCTGATCGTCAAGCATCAATTTAAAACAAACACATCGCAGTTTTTCTTTAAAATACTTCAAATAGACGTAAATCTACATTTTGTATCTATTTACAACAGTAGGTAATTTTCTAGTAAATTAGCATAATTCATCACATGCTACATGCAAGCACATAATATAAATGAGCGGTTTACCTGCATAAGTGTGTATTCTATGCTATGTTACCGCAACGATAACAAACTATTGTTTCTCTATGGGAATTCGTTAATTTCTAGAATGTACTCTCTAATTTATCATCGAAAATTTATATAGGTTCTTGTGAGCTACGATAGCTAAAATGACCGATAACCTGTTATCATCTCATTTAGTTATTTTCAATAATAGAATATTTTAAAGAACCGCTATAAAATGACAGGTGATTTATGAATAAGAACATTAGGAAATTGGGTTATAAACACCTAAATAAATAAGTTAACTCCGCTTGCACTTTACGTATATCTAGTAATAATAATAGAATTATTCACTCGGGTCACTATCATAATGTTATCATCACGTCACGACCTACGACGAATATAAAGTTTAATGGGTAATTAATGTATCATGTCTGCGCAACTCAATAGATATCTATTCGCATTTACCTTTTTTGGAAAAGCAAACTGACGTCATGTTCAAAATGAAGAACAATTTAAATTACACCTTAGGTAGGAGGTACCTACTGTATTTTTTCCTCTGTTTCAATATTTATTTAATACAGACCCACTTACATCGCCTTATAGAAATACAGTACTTATTCATGTCTGTTTGAATTCCAAGGCTTTCCGTCGTATCGATATTTAATAACAACGCGATCACAGTGACGTAGAAGCATCGAAATGTAGAGATAGTAGTTACATCTCCTTATTGATATTTTTAACCGACTTCAAAAAAGAAGGAGGTTCTCATTTCGGATGTATTTTTTTTTATCTTCATTTTTTAATGTGTTACCTCAGAACTCCGTCATTTATAAACCGATTTCAAATATTCTTTTTTTATCTAAAGGGATGTACTTCCAGGTTGGTCCTATTCAATTTTCATCAAAATCAATTCAGTAGTTTGACTTATAAATAGAAATAATTGGAAAAAAATATGCCATCCACGTGCACGAAATTGCGTATTTTGCTTTACTGTAACTTTAGTGGTGTTTATGGTCACTAGAACATTCCCAATGAACTGCCATTATCATCATCTTCTGTGCCTTTATCACGAATAAATGTGACAATCGTAAACGTAACGTAACGCTAGCGCATCCGAGATACACTGCGCGGTGACGCTACAACATTCAGCAGTCGAGCTGGCGTTGACGCGCAATATAATCAGAAATACAGTAGGTCTACGTAACGCGACGACTGTCAGATTTGTTCGTGATTACCCCTCTGATGATGAAGCCGGTAGTCGAATTGAAGTCGGTTTTTCTAGTTTTTTAAACTTATAAATTATGTGAGGTAGATGAGCTCAAAGACAAGTAGGTTTGGAAAGTTCCATAATAATAAAATGATATATTTAGTGAGACGTTTTATAGCTAGGTGGTTTGGCTCGACAAACGAATCGATATCACGAGTCATGAATAAATAAATAAATAAATATTCATGGACTTTACACACAACGCCCTCTAGTCCCAAACTAAGCAAAGCTTGTGATATGGGAACTAGATGGCTGATAGAATATTTATATACTTTTTTTTTGTAAATACATACTCATAATATATAGTAACACCCAGACATAGAACAAACATCTATGTTTTCCACGCACAAATGTTTGTTCTCAGTGTTGTTGTGGGGATCGAACCCACGACCCACAGCACGGAAGGCAGAGCCATTACCTGGTGCCATTACCTGCCAGCCATTACCTGGTGGTGGAGCCATTACGGTGACCTGTGACGCCTGTCACAGCTCAGTCGTGAAGTAAATGAAAGAACTACTGAGATAACTCGAGATCTTATTCACTTGCTAACTTAACCTACCCAATTTCTTTGTAAAACGCGTAGATGCACACATTGTGGTGTTAAGTAACGTATATTTCCCAGGACGCTATTCATTACATGACTCGAGAAGCTCCACACGCTGTCATTGAGCTGGATAACTACGGCATGCCGTTCTCCCGGACGCCTGAGGGTCGGATCTACCAGCGTGCCTTCGGAGGACAATCGCTGCAGTTCGGCAAGGGTGGACAGGCGCATCGGTGCTGCGCTGTCGCTGACAGGCAAGTTATCTTACCTGATCCTGAGTTTGCTGGCTGATCAGACATCTGAGGTAGCTATTATGCTGTACCGGTCCACGTACGGGCTGGTTAATGTGTAGCTAAATAGGTAGAGGTCAATATGGGACCGACATAGTCGTAAGGCGACTCAATGTCTCTAATTCAATAAAGAAAAAAAAAAAAATCTTACCTGATCCTACACTTTACTAAAGAGTCTTTACATTATGTAATTCATTTATTTTTTTATATCTGGTATTACCTATTTAAACAAAGATTCCCTATAAAATACCTTATTTTTAACCCCCGACGCAAAAACGACGGGGTGTTATAAGTTTGACGTGTGTGTGTGTATGTCTGAGGCAATGTGGCTCCCGAACTGATGAACCGATTTTGATTTTGTTTTTTTTTTGTTTGAAAGGAGAATTAGTCTGGTGTTTTCTTAGCTATGTTTGATGAAAATCTTTCCAAGATTCAGGGGTTTTTTTTATTTAATTACTTGTACTCTTGGCTAATTGTTCATCCTTTTTTAGAGACATGAGAGACCGGTCGCGGCTTCAGCAGTCATTAAGCCATATAATAATGCTATTATAAATCCGAACAAGTCCGCCAATACTCTGTGACCTTGTTATGTATATAAAATTCCGGTTTCTGAACTGGATATCTGACGGATAACCTAAACTCATACGGTAGTCTAAAACTGATTGGGTATTCCAGAACGGGTCACTCGCTGCTGCACACACTGTACGGACAATCTCTGCGTTACGACTGCGAGTACTTCATCGAATACTTTGCACTCGACCTGCTGATGGAAGATGGTGTCTGCAAGGGTTGTATCGCTCTTAACCTTGAAGATGGAACACTGCACAGGTGAGTAGTATTGTGTTCAGTGTTTTAGCTCACATTGGTCTTGGCTATAGCAGTCGTTAGTAGACAAAAGCTTTCTGCAGCTTTAGAATTTTTGTCACCAGAGTTGGTCGACAGCTCATAATTTAAGCTCACATTGACATCTTCTTCTTCTTCTTCTAATTTAAGAGCTATGCTCTTGTCGGCGTAATGTATGCATTTCCCGCCAGGTTCTTCTTTTCAGGGCAGCTTCCTTGACGTCCTTATACGACATGACATCTATCTTCGCCTTCACTTGGCTCATGTAGCTAATACACGGTCTTCCTCTTCCTCTCTTTCCTTCTACCTTCCCTTCAATGATATTTCCGATTAAGCTGTCATGTGGTATAAGGTGTCCAATCATCTTTCCTCTCCTGTTCTCAACAACTTTTTTATACTTTTTTAATTTACATTGACATAAATTAGTATAATATTCTAACTTTAACCTTTGATTCGTGAGTGGATTTCTAAGCTCCCGGATACATTTGGAATTAAAACATCGTCAATAATGGTAATATAAGTTACCTACAGTTACACTTTAAGAAAATAAGTTTAGGAGACCTTCACCTAGTGGGATAACACGGTTTGAAAATAATATAATTTTCTCTTTGAGGTTCCAAGCCAAGAACACGATCCTAGCAACAGGTGGCACGGGTCGCTCCTACTTCAGTTGCACGTCAGCGCACACTTGCACCGGCGACGGCACAGCCATGGCCGCGCGTGCTGGTCTCCAGAACGAAGATATGGAGTTCGTGCAGTTCCACCCAACTGGTACGTAACAAGGTTCAGATTTTAATATCAATCCTGGTCACGGCTGCACGTTGTAAGAACAAAGATTTCTAGTAATTCTTATTACTTTCATTTCAAATATGTAGGTATTCTATTTAAATCTTACTTGGTGGTTTGCCTTGACGAATAAGAAAAAGGTATACCTACGTATTAAGAAAAGTTTTTTTTTTCGATAATACTGATAAAAAATACTAGCCTACAAACATATCTATTTTGAAAATAATAAAATGTTAGTTTATAATTTTACGACACTTTTAAAACAGTACCTTTTTAGCGTGTATAACAGCTATTTTACGACCTTTGTTTACCGTAAAGCTGATTGTCTGATGACAAGTACAGTTAGACCGTGGTTCATCGCCAATAACGGCCATTGTTTGTATTTCTCAATGCTGTTATTTCATCAATTGAACTTGACGCCTTTACGATGCATAAACATGTGAATATCACTGATCTCGGATATAATTAATTAGCATAGCAACATAATTGCCTATTTAACAAGTAATAAAATTCCTGTATTGTTTATTTCTTGATTGTCGTTGGTCATTGAACTACGCTACCCTCTAGATAGATCCCAGACACAATAGAATTTCTATTGCTTTTTAGACGGATGTTTGATAAGCCGCTATTAAACATACGTACCTAAATATGTGTGTGATTATAGGTATTGTCGTAGTCTCACACCCTCACTGGGACCAGAGTACTTCTTTTATCCTGTCTTTTGACGTCAATAAGTTAGTTTTGAATACCAATGACGTAAGACATTGTGACCGTGTACTAATAATTTATATTGTAAAAACATGTTTATCAAATTAATTCAAAACAAAATTTTCACATTCTTAGAATATTCATTCCAAATAATTATCTTGCGTATTTCGATTTGTTTACAAATTATGCGAAACATTTTATATAATTATTTTCCTTATTTGCAATATTTTGTTTTATCAACTAAGTATCACTAGATGAGCACCGGTGGTCTAGTGGTAGTGCCCCTGCCTTCCGATCCTTAGGTCGTGGGTTCAAATCCAGTCGTGCACCAATGAGATTTTCTACTCTGAAAATTACATCGTGTCTTTCCTATGGATAGGGCCGACTAGGCTGAGATGATATAGTTGCTGGGCAGCCTACTCCATCCTAGTGCCTAGACAAGCCATACCTTGGCTTTAAGGCACTATTTAATTTTAAGTATGTGTTATTTTTGAAATAATAATAAATAATAAATAAATAATCTAAATCTTGTCCCAGGCACTATAACATCCCATTCATAGGGGCATGAATAAAAAATGGTTCCTGACGCCTGTATACATCATCTAGGCCTGATTTTTTACATTTTTATCATTTGTCTTTAGTAGTTTTTTTAACAGAAATAATCAATATGTCAATGACATAGTTTTTTTTATAGTCTCAAAAAAGCCTTGACAACATCTCCACCAAAAATAGATCAATAATCAAAATTAAAAGGTACCTACACAACGAGATTAAAGTTTTCAAGTCAAACGGTTATCAATCTGTTTGTTTATACCGCTATAATTTGTATACCAATTAGGTATTATTTTCTGATTTAGGATATGAAATTTGATGAGAAAAACAGAGGTGTCTAAATTAATAATTAATGTAAGTTAAGTATTACCACTTCTCTTTTAGTTGACGCGTGTTTCGGTCGGGAAAGAATTCTAAAGGCAGGGCAAGGCATTTATAATTTTTATCAATATACCTTCTTCTACCATCAAATTGGAAATTTTTTAGTGAAAATTATGGTTGTTTATTTTTTACTAACTTTATGTTTTTTTTTTCAAGGTATCTACGGTGCCGGCTGCCTGATTACGGAAGGTTGTCGCGGCGAAGGTGGTTTTCTGGTGAACGCTAAAGGCGAACGGTTTATGGAACGGTATGCGCCTGTCGCTAAGGACTTGGCCAGTCGTGACGTAGTCTCTCGGTCCATGACTGTGGAGATCATGGAAGGTACAACACATAACTATGAGCACACGAAGCGACAAACAAGATGTCCTCTGTTATTCACGTTACAAGACCTTCGTGAAGTCGGCTTAGCATTCTACGCAGTTTTCCGACTAGTTTTAGGAACTTGTTTGTCGCGAATCGTTATGAAAGTAGAAGCATTTGTCAAGAGGTAGTGACGGCAGGCTTATACAAGGGTGAACAAGATATACACTGAGAACAAACATTGGTGTGTAGCAAACATAGATGTTTGTTCTATGTTTGGGTGTTACCATATTATAAGTATGTATTTACAAAAAAAAAAGTATGTAAGTATTCTCTCAGCATCTAGTTCCCATATTACAAGCTTTGCTTAATTTGGGACTAGAGGGCGTCGTGTGAAATGTCCATGAATATTTATTTATTTTATACCACTTTACATCAGGTGGGCCATCGGCTTTTTCCATCATATAGTAGAATTTAAAAAAAGTATCTTCCTAACAGTGTGGTAACTATGTATTTTCTCCTTCCATATCAACGTTGTTCCCAGCTTTTAGAACATTCAAATAAGTATATGTAGTAGTCACAACGGATCTTTGTCCCTCTGAAGTATCTGCGCAGAACCAATTTTTGGGTCAAATAATCCGTATCGAATAAATCCGTTGTGCATACTGTGTGTTTTGTTCATGCCTGTAATGACAAAAAAATACTGTCTAAAGTCCTCTCAGATCTATTGTTGCTCATATTTAATTAGTTACTCTGCATGAATTTGAACTGTAAACTCATTAAGGGTTGCCTGGAAGAGATTGCTTTTAGCAATAAGGCCGGCCATTGTACTTACCTCCTAAAGAGTCTTTATTATTGTTGTATTAGTTTAAGTGGAGAGTACAATCCTACTAATATTATAAATGCGAAAGTTTGGATGTTTGTGTTTCAATCACGTCTAAACTACTGAACCAACTTGGATGAAACTTGGCATATATATAGTTCGTAACCTGGATTGACACATAGGCTACTTTTTATTCCGAATAATTAACAGGATCTACAGGATAAAATGAACGAAAAGGATTAGCAGCGCTAATTGCCAAGAGTATTTCAATGTCAGGTCATGTCACGTCAGTTTGACAGGGCGTAGTACTATCTCTTTGGTCTAACGACTAGCGTTTGACATTCCAGTACGAGTTCGGTGTAATGAGGTGTAATGTCAAGTTTCTCAATGTATCCGCGTAAGTCGCGGGTAACTGCTAGTAAAGAATATAAATGTATCTATCTCATCGACAGGCAGAGGTTGCGGACCAGAAAAGGACCACGTGCATTTACAGCTTCACCACCTGCCGCTGGACCAGCTGAAGCAGAGGCTGCCTGGCATCTCGGAGACTGCGATGATCTTCGCAGGCGTTGACGTCACCAAAGAACCCATTCCTGTGTTACCAACAGTGCATTATAATATGGGCGGAACACCCACCAACTTTCGCGGAGAGGTAACTCCAAGCTCTTAATTAAGTTGTCGAAACAACTACTCAATACATTTATTGCTTTCACATGGTATTATAGTTGTTACATTGTAGGTAGTCACACATGAACCCTGTTCAGGGGTATTGCAACAGGAAAGTAGGCAGACCGAGGTTTGGTTCACGTCAATTTTTCAATTCAGTCAATTTCTTGTTTTATTTCAGTATTATTATTATATTCGCATATTACTAGGTGTCATTCTGCACGTTCAACCTTTTTTGAAGCGAGCGCGGGACCAAAACAGAATGAAAAAAAACAGCACAATAAAAGAACATTTTAGCAGTAGGTGAAGTGAGGCTGTGAAAAATAATGATGATTGGTTTAGATTTTAGGCAAAAATTTTTTATTGTCCATCTGAAAAAGGCATCTCTACTATAGCGGAACTTGAAAAGTTCTTTTGGCAAAGAGATCGAACTTATTAAAAGCGGTCGCTCATGCCCAAATCACCTAAATTAGATGCAAAGGCCTGATGAAAGTATTATTTGAAGACAAGTGTGTGTTAGAACCAATCTGACAGGCGTCACAGCTCAGTCGGTAATGGATCTGCCTTCTGTGCTGTGGGTCGTGGGTTCGATCCCCACCAAGAACAAACATTTGTGTGTGGCAAAACATAGATGTTTGTTCTATGTCTGGGTGTTACTATGTATTATAAGTATGTATTTACAAAAAAAAAGTATATAAGTATTCTATCAGCATCTAGTTCCCATATTACAAGCTTTGCTTAGTTTGGGACTAGAGGGCGTCGTGTGAAATGTCCATGAATATATTTATTTATTTATTTAATCTCTCATTTTTGTGTGCAGGTGATCACATACCACGGTGGTACAGACCAGGTGGTGCCCGGATTACTAGCAGCGGGCGAAGCATCGTGTGCCTCGGTGCACGGAGCCAATCGTCTCGGTGCTAACTCGCTATTGGACATTGTGGTCTTCGGCCGCGCATGCGCACTTACTGTCGCTGAAACCAGCCGCCCGGGCGACGCGCAGGCGCCGCTCAAAGATGTAACTACCCTCATTCATATTTAATTTTTAAAATATTTGTGAGCGGCTACCAATTGGTGCCGCTCAAAGATACTTTATTATTATTATTATTATAAGCCTTCAATGTCCCACTGCTGGGCAAAGGCCTCCCCCCCTTCCCTCCACGCTGTGCGACCGAGCGCTGTGATGCTCCATTCGGGCTGGTATTTATGGAGCTCATCCTGCCATCTTGTTCTTGGTCTGCCGCGCCGTCTCGGTTCTTGTGGACGCCACTCTGTTGTTATTTTGGCCCAGAGTTCATTGGGCATGCGGCAGACATGGCCGGCCCACTACTACTACAAAGATACTAAATCTACTTTTTACTTGTAATATGTACTTAGTAAATTTGGTGGTAATCCGCAGACGACGGGTGAAGCGAGCGTGGCCAACTTGGACAGTGTACGTCACGCGAATGGCGCTCAACCCACAGCCGACTTGCGTCTTCGCATGCAGAAGTGTATGCAGACCAATGCCGCTGTTTTCCGGCAGAAGAGCACGCTGGAAGCAGGTCAGCCCCCCTATTCCAATCTTTTGCTGTCAAGTTATATTTCACTGCCCAGTGTAATTTCTTTAGGTCACGTGGTACAATTTTGTACCACGTGATCATTCTTTTTAGACACTTGACAGCAAAATATGCGCGAAAACAAATTAAATGACATCATAATGTCACTATTTAGTCACAGAATAACTATGAGTTAGTATGAACTGACTGCAGTTTGCAGTTCAACTGAAATTGGAATACCCCTGCAGGAAATATTATCAAACTAGAGGTTTTTCATATCGGTCTGTGTCTATTAGGTAAAATTACCGATAAATCTGTTGCCATCTCTTTTTGTTCGCCTGAAACCGATAATGACTTACTTTTCGAGTAAGTAATTCGTTTTGATCATATCCCAAAAATCTGCTAGGAAGTAAAATGTCTACATATTCCGCAAGTATACTATAAAGAGCGATCGGTATTTCAATCTAGTACAGTACAAGTAGGTTACCTTTACAATCCAGTTACGCTGGATACAGCTACTGTATGAATGTAAATCAGCTCTTATAAACTGAAATAAACTTAAATAAAACAAAACAAACAAAGCAAAAATAAACAAAAGCGGTCCTATGCCAGGTAGGTGCCTATGCCAAAAAAGCTTAGTCTCAGCTTACACACACACACACAATCACACATTACACACACACACACATTTTTTTTTCTTACACATTTTCTTATTGTTCCAGGGCATAAGCAAATCCACGAAATCTACAAGCAGATAAAGGACGTGAAAGTATCAGACAGATCTCTTATTTGGAACAGCGATCTGATAGAAACACTAGAACTCCAGAATCTACTCATAAACTCGGTACAGATTGTGGAAGGTGCACTGGCACGCGAGGAATCGCGCGGCGCGCATGCGCGGGAGGATTTCAAGACGAGGCGAGATGAATATGATTACTCCAAGCCATTAGATGGACAGGTAAGCTACTTTACTCAATTGATCATATCATATCAAGTTTCAATATAAATTCAGTTAAATTACAACTTTAACGCCATGGAAACAAAGTAGATACTTTAAATAGTTACGTTTTTCTGTAGGAACGGGCATTGCACTGTCACTATTAAACGTTTTGCTTGCGAACTTTTATTCTCCAACAGTAGGCTGCTGCGAGTCGTGTCTCTCCGAACTTCCGCAGGTAGACCCTATTCGCGGCTCGGATTGGAGGAAAGTGGGGGTGTAGTGCCTAACTTCGGAAAGACAAAGAACGCCAGTGACTATTGTACTTATGCTTCCAGACAAAGCTACCTTTCGAGCAGCATTGGAGAAAGCACACGATGGTCGTGACAGATCCTGAAACGGGCGCCACAAAGCTCACGTACCGACCTGTTATCGACGAGACACTAGATCAGGCCGAATGCAAGACTGTGCCGCCCGTCATCAGAACATACTAGGAGCACAGGTAGCACCCCTACCTTACCTTACCCTACCCCCTACCACAGAATACAATATAGTACAGGTACGTCGGCTGGTGTAACACATCTAAATAAATAGCAACTCTGGCTAGCTTATACTAAGTTACAGAGTGCATGTCTATCGCGTAACCCTTTTTAACCCCCGACGCAAAACGCAAAAACGACGGGGTGTTATAAGTTTGACGTGTGTGTGTGTGTGTCTGCGCGATTTTGATTTTTTTTTTGTTTGAGAGGTGAATTAGTCGGGAGTGTTCTTAGCTATATTTGATGGAAATCGGTCGAAGATTCGGGGGTTTTTTTTAATTTTTAGTTTATGTACTTGTTGATCTGGCGCGTTTCGTGCACTGTACGCTGATTGAAGGAATTACGGAACATAGGAATGAAGTACATAAATTGCCACAGTCTAGTGTGTAGCAATCTATGTAATTAATTCCTAAAGTGCCGAATGCGCCATGCCTGCTCATACTCCTAGCAGTGAAACAGAACTTCGCATTTTCAGAAGCTACTTTGACACGCATGGCGGGATGCCTTGGGATATTATATATTGCTTGCTCAGCCCTATATCATCCTCTCAGCCTAGTCTGTCTAATATACAGAAAAGATAGTGTGAGCTCTTTTTTTGCACTATAAGTGGTTCATATTGATGGATACCCCGAAGATTTCGGAAATAGTAATTTTAGCAAAATTGCAATTCATCTCTTAAGTGAACGAAGACGCCAGTAATGAATAATTTGTTCCAGGTTACGTAAAGTCTCATCACGGGTGCTGATTGAGCTGACCGGTATTGTAACAGTGCTACACCCAGCTTGGTTTTCATTTCCTGCCACTATTTATATCATTATTTATTTTTAGTCTGAATTAAGCACAATTTACTAGAATACTCTCAAAGTGAAACTAACGCACTTGCTAAAACTTGAACAACCGTTTTATGTATTATAAAAAATACATCATTCAAAAATTTCATAAAATGAATAGTAAATCTAGCTGTAATGTGGTTCTCAGCGAAGTGGCAATGTTGCTAAGAAATGTGAACAAAGAAAATAATGTCAGAATATTGTTACCCTTGTTCTAATGTTGTATTGTTTTAATCATGGGTGAACTATATACGTAGTGCAATTTATGTTTTAATATATTAAAGCATTTATTATGATTTTATAAGTTTTACAATAGAGCCAGCAGCACCATCAACGTACTTAATAATTTGATGCAAATAATGAAGTAAGTAGTGAAATTATTTATATCTCTTGATATTGTATGTAGTATTTTTTTATTAGCTTTTCGCGGCTATGATATCACTGCGGCCTTCTGGCCTATTGTGATCGCCACATTGTATGTAGTATAAAATTTTCGCTTATAAAGATAGTAACAAAGTTTTCAACGTTTTAATGTAGGTACCTGCAACCCTCCTTTGTAACGAATCCGAATGGACCTCAATAGGTAAAGTTATAAACTAAAAATAATACTTACACTATTTCAATACGAGGTATATTATAAATATGATTGTTTTGTAAATTTTGGAATAGGTATGTTTTCAGTATTAACAAGAAATTAATAAAATCATAAATAAAATGTACAACGTTGTATATAGATTTTAAGAATAACTATAGAGATTATATGAATATCATTCAAGTTGTGTAATGGTTTTAATCCAATCCAACTAACATTATGCATCGACATTATAACCCCATTTTATATTTACCGGAGCACGTCATACTATGAGTTTATTATTTTTCCATAGAAATTGTACGCTCCTTGTGTAGTCTAGCCGTATGTTGCTGATAAACAATCTCTCTAATATGTTATGTAGGTATATACGTTATGGGGACTTTGATTTGATTGCTTATTTTATGATACCAGTATAATTACTATGGAGACATTTCGCACTAGTGTTATTGTGCTAATGTGTTGCTCATCTCGGTCATCACAAGAAGCGTGGTACTGTCAGCTTGTCACGTATGGCATAACATTAGGAAACTACCACTGAGCCAAACATGATATTAGGAGGACATATCCTGACTCCTGTCCAACTGAGTAGGTGCCGAGAGATCCGAAAAGAAGTCTCATGCCTATACTAAGGCGTAGTCGTGACTCACGACTACGCCTTAGTATCACCTCACGACTCGTGAGCCATAAGACAGTAACTAAACTTGTTGCTCCCAATTCCTTGTACCTACTTGCTGAGTTTAGCAGTTATCTCTGAAATGTAGTCTTTAATTACATTACGTCCCAGTCTACTTGACTGTTATCTTGCTGGGGTCATGACATGTTTCGTGTCGCTGTGTTGTGTAGCAGAGCGAGCGCCATTTTGATCAGTGGTTTCTCGGCCTCCGTGACATCCGTGCCTTCTCGCCTCCTTGCTCGCATTTTCCTTTCATTTTTGAAGTCTATATTGCGATTTGATGGTGGTCTTTGGCACTAACTTGACCAGCGCTGTCGGCGTTTGCAGAGGCCCAGAAAGCGGCTTCAAGATTGAATCTATAAACAACCTCACACTTGGGAACATATTCTTCAAACTGTGTAAAGGTACGTTATCGTTATTTTTAGAAACCACATACACAAAAGATAAGTTTCTACTAGCTGTATGTTGCTCGAATGGAAAATCACCTCGGTGGGTATTCGAGAGTAGAACAACACCTTGTCTTATTGCGCGTTAGGATTAGGTACGCACTTGCTATGAGTCTCATGACGATACCTAAATATTAAAAAAATACTTTAGGGTAAAATTATAACGGAGAAAAGACTTATCAGAAACTTGAGAACTAGATAAGCAAAAAATTAATTTCAACTCTGACTGACTGGTGATGGATGACACCGTCCAGGCTTAGGCAGTTTAAAGACGTGCTCTCAGAGCATCTCTCTACAGAGGACGTACCCAGTGGTGTGGTATTGTAATACAATGTATAATAACATAGACAATTAATCGATGATAATAATTAGGTCAACATTCATTATCAGTAACAATATCAAGCCTATCGTCCCAACCTGGCTATTTGTTTTTCCAACGTTATCTGTGACTAAGTGATATACCTACAAAATACGAACACCCCTCGTAAATTTTTTTAGGTAATTATATAGGTACTTACCAAAAAAAATCTGTATTTAGTAGTTACGTCCATAAAGTTGCGTGTTGTTTTTAGCCTGTCAGCAAAACACAATGGCTTCAATCCCTCCGTCTGCCTTCTCAGCGGGTCGCATCCGTCAGACACAGCAGGATAAACGTGACATGAAGCTGACCAACACCCCGAAAGGCTCTGAGCCGGGGAAATACTTCAACACATCGTGTAAGTAAAATTAACGGATCCTTTTTTCAGTAGAAATAGGTTCGAACCTATGACCTGAGGATCAGAAACTAATTTCATGTAGGGTAGGAGGTAGGTTTTAGGGGACTACCCAAGCAATTCCAGCGATACTACGAAAAGTCACACGGGGTTGACTCCGCGCTTACATTCCGCGATTACTAACAAAAACAAGTACCTACTTAGGTAATTAAATTAAAAAAAAACCCGAATCTTGGACCGATTTTCATCAAACATAGCTAAGAACACTCCCGACTAATTCACCTTTCAAACAAAATCAAAATCGGTTCATCCGTTCAGGAGCTACGTTGCCTCAGACACAGTACTTACCTAGGTAATTAAATTAAAAAAAAACCCGAATCTTGGACCGATTTTCATCAAACATAGCTAAGAACACTCCCGACTAATTCACCTTTCAAACAAAATCAAAATCGGTTCATCCGTTCAGGAGCTACGTTGCCTCAGACACAGTACTTACCTAGGTAATTAAATTAAAAAAAAACCCGAATCTTGGACCGATTTTCATCAAACATAGCTAAGAACACTGCCGACTAATTCACCTTTCAAACAAAATCAAAATCGGTTCATCCGTTCAGGAGCTACGTTGCCTCAGACACACACACACGTCAAACTTATAACACCCCGTCGTTTTTGCGTCAGAGGTATTTATAAAAAGAAATTCTTTAATCGCGATTACTAATAAAAACAAATTCTTTAATCCTGTTTCCGCTTTGTTTCAGTGAAGGAACTGTCTCCTTTGAAGTATAACAGCAAGTTGATGAATAGCATCTGGGGCCTCTACAACCGCTATTCGCCTCACAACGTCAAGAAGATCAATGATGCCAACACTTCGACTGCTGGCGAATTCCAGCAGTAAGATTATTACGTTTTTTACACAACTTAGTGATCGAACAAGCCGATGGCTCACCTGATGTTAAGTGGTTACCTCTGCCTATAACAGTGCATTGCCTCACCAAGCACGTCCACTGAGGACGTGCCCTGTGATGCATTCACTCTGAGACATAAAGGTGCTAAGTCTCATACCCATATCCTTCAAATCGGAACACAGCAATGCGAGCTTCACTGCTTGGCGGCAGAAATAGGAATAGTGGTAGACTTCCCCGGACGAGCTCTTTCAGATCTCTATCTGAAAGAGCTCGTCCGGGCTCAGTTTCTAAATAAGTCCGGAACGTTTCCAAAAGTAGCAGTAGTAAGGCTCTCCTTACTACTGCTACTTTTGGAAACGTTCCGGACTTATTTAGAAACTGAGCCGCTTTTAGCCAGTCTTGCTCTTAGGTGGTAGCACCTAGTAGTTAAGTGGTAGAGCTACATTGCGCGGCAACCATGATTTGACTACAGAGTGCTGCAGCGACAACGAGCAGTGTAACTATCTACCGTAATTTAACGGACCGCTCTATTTGGGAGTGTGTAAACTAATAGTTCATTTAGATTATTTACCGCTCTCAATATAAAATTGTCGATGACAATCGTCATTGCGTTGTCGTTGCCAGGAGCGCAACTAAAAGTGGCGTGATTTCCCATTGTGACATAGGTACTTACTTACCCTCAATGACAGAACGCTTTGACTAAAGTTGCAAATTGCAAACAGACCATTTTTCATACCATTTTTTTTTCAGGTCTCAAGCAACTGGCACCAAAAACGATACTCTGATCACGCTGCCCTCAGCCAAACTTGATAACGTCTGGGCCGCTATAAATGTGTCTCAATCACACTAAAAATATATCCCTTAGAAAATAAAGCCTGTAGTTGTTATATTATTTTTTATACCTTTATTGTGAAAAATAGATATATTATTAATGTATTTCATAATGCAAAGCAAAGGTATTGCATGTTTTTTTTTAATGTAAAATAAATATTCATGGACATTTCAAACTTCCCTCTAGTCCCAAACTAAGCAAAGCTTGTAATATGGGAACTAGAAGCTGATAGAATACTTATTTAATTTTTTTATTAATACATCCTTATAATAAAATAGTAACACAATATATACCTACCAATTTCATCTTCATATTATAGGTTCTAGGATGGACTATGGTATTAGGGTAGGTACTAGAAAGACCAAAACACATTTTTAAAATTGAATAATCTATAATAAATTAACTATACAGATACACATACATCATCACACATTATCACTTATCACAGCACTAATTTTAACAAGACTAAGGGCAAATTTCATCAAAGTCAAGTGAGCTACCAGTATAATGTAAAATGTTTATTACTCCCTATAAGAATAAAATTGTACTCTAATGTATTGTTTGTTTTCCATGTAAAAAATAAACAAATGGTCTACCCTTGTGTAGTATGTTTTTTAGCTTACTTGACATTGATAAAATTGACCCTGTATAGTAAAACCAAACAACTACACAGTTTTTCATAAAACAATGCAGAGTATTCAGAAGGCTAAGTGTTTCACCTCATTGGTGTGAGCAATCATTTGCAAAAACCAGAATAGTTTCCATAGGTCATAACAGAAACAGCACAAGTTCTGATACAACTGTACATAAATGGTTTTATTAATTCCGCTATGATCCACCAACTTGGTTTTGTTTTCGCATTTACTGATCAAGCACTGATCTGGACTCGGGCATAGATTTTTTTTATCATTTTGTATTAAAATCTCCACTCAAATCTATAGTTGAGTAATTCTAAGTCTGGAAATAGAGCTTCAGAGTACATACATATCATATTATCTCGGATTACCTAATAGCCCAGATACAAAGTATGGTGGTTTAGCTTGCGAAGCAATAGATGTTCTGTAGCAGAATACCAATGTCATTTAGCCTGTGGCCATTACAACTCCAATGCAAAACATTTTTTACAAAATGTCTGCATGTTTGGGTTCCTCCCTGAACAAATTGATGCTTCATTCATACAAATTATGTCAAACGTGGCTTCTGGAGGTTCAGTACTCAATTCTTAATCAATTTTTATAGAAAAACTGGCACCACAGGAGCACCCTAAATCTGCATTTGGATTATGTACAACCCTAAATGCTGCTCGGATCAACTCTGTATGGTAGTCCACCGTTGCACCTTTGATGTACTCTAGTGATGATTCATCTATAACAACTTTCGCTCCATTCTTTTCAAATATCCTGCAACAATGATAGATGGCGGTAAGTCTCTATTTTCTGATTTTATTATTCTACCTATCGTAAAACCATAAAATAGTCTAAAAATTTACAATTTTTTAATTTTTGTTAAATATCCATGCAAAGCCGGGATGGGCCGCTAGTAATAAATATAATTGAATGCTCAAGCATCAAACAATAATAATTGGTGTCTTCAAGCTGTCTTAGTGGCATAGTAGGTATCTTATCAAGAGGATACTTAGATTAGGACGGTAACTGGAAGACAAAGCATATGACAGCCTGAGATGGATTTGGAATTGTGCAGATCCCGGGAAGACTAGAAACGGATCAATACCTACCACTTATTCAAATTGAACAAAAGGTTAAGTATTTTTATTAGGTACCTGTCATCTTCAACCAATTTGCTATCTAGATCGAACTTGTACTGGAATCCTGAGCATCCACCACTCTCTACACACAGTCTTAGGAACTTATCATTACCATCACATAGCTGTTTCAGCTTCTGTACACAGCTATCACTGATTAGTAATTCATTGTTAGCAACCGAAGACTCAGTTTTTGCTGAGGAGTATTTGCTGTTCCTCACTAAATTGCTGTAGCGTGACAAGATCATTATTTGCTCAAAAGACCTGACTAGCCTAGAGATATAGATCATTTTTATTCGATTGTGGTAGCTGGCAGTCTTACTTAGTTTTTATATTACGTTGGTAAATTTTTCTCTTTCAAAACAAATAATAATAGGTAAGGTACTGGTTAGCTAAGAACACTTAGGTACATACTAATTTTTAGATAGCGTTGTTCCTACAAACAAATCTGACATTTTGACTGTCAAAAAACTGACATCTCAAACTGTCAAAATAATTATAAACCTCATTATAAGCGGATTAGCTGCTTGCTTCAGTCCGGGTATTGTACAACCATGGAATGCACAGTCTAGCAAAACACAACCATGGTCGAGCACATACCCAGTAGAGAGGAACTGTAAATTATTTTGTTGTTTAAATTTCGCTTAGCGCAGCGGTCGCACTTTGAGCAGCTTTGATATTTATTAGTTGAAAAACACTGATCAGTTTCGGAATGAAGAAGATGAGTTAGGCATTTTTTCCTGTTTTTATAGCTTAAATCAAAAGTCTAGAAGATTGTAAAGACAACTGTGAAAGAATTTTGGCGATAGCTCAAAAACTGAATTTTCTACGATTTTTTAAAGTTTGGATTTTCAAAATGTGTTTTGAGCCCGGCGATTTCGCGTGTGACGTCAGCGGGTCCGACCGCTCTCCCGCGCTTTCTAAGCGTTTTCTGCCTTTACGTTTCTATTTATATTTCTGAAAAATTGGGAGAAAAGTACCAATATTTTTATGTAATATTGTGCCTTTAAGTCCTAAGGACACGTTTAACGCTTCAGATAAACTTTTTAACCACCGACTGAAGAAGAAAGGTGTTCTAAGTTTGAGGCTTTTTTGTGTCTATGTGTCTGTACCTTTCAAGGCTCGTAGCTCCAAAAAATCACTCGTAATTTTTTTATAACTATTCTTGAAATGGAAAGCAGATAAATCTGGCATAGTTCTAAGCCAAGTTTGGTAGAAATCGGTGCAGCGGTTTCCAAGTTATGAGGATGTTTATCAGCCCTCGACACGCATTTTGAAGGGTTCTCAGGCATAATTATATTGATTGTAGTTTGAAACATTTGGTTCTTATACCAGTATAACGTGAGCTACTATTTCTTAGTGTTTCATTAATTTTGTATATCAGGTAAGACTGGTAATGAGCAAGATTGTGTTATCGACGTGATAAGCAATGTTTTTAGCCCCCGACGCAAAAACGATGGGGTGGTAAAGTTTGACGTGTGTGTGTCAGTGCGTGTGCGTGTGTCTGTGCGTGTATGCGTTAGTGTGTGTGTCGAATGCGCGCGTTGGTGCGGATGCGGATGGTAGTAGTCTAAGTCACATTGTCTACTAAGGACGTGCCTAGTGAGACATTGTACTGTCAAGTACAATGCCTCACGTGCCTAGTGAGACATTGTACTGTCAAGTACAATGCCTCACTAGGCACGTCCTTAGTAGACAATGTGACTCGCTAAGAAGAAGAAGAATGTGACTTACACTAGGACGTGCCTAGTGAGGCATTGTACTGTCAAGTACAATGTTTCACTAGGCACGTCCTCAGAAACTAAGGACGTGCCTAGTGAAGCATTGTCTACTAAGGACGTGCCTAGTGAGGCATTGTCTACTAAGGACGTGCCTAGTGAGGCATTGTCTACTAAGGACGTGCACGTGCGGATGCGGATGGTAGTAGTCTAAGTCACATGACAATGACAATGTGACTCGCTAAGAAGAAGAAGAAGAATGTGACTTACACTAAGACGTGCCTAGTGAGACATTGTACTGTACAAGTACAATGCCTCACTAGACACGTCCTTAGTAGACAATGCCTACACATACATATAGTGCAATGCCTCACTAGGCACGTCCTTAGTTACGAAGGACGTGCTTAGTGAGGCATTAGCAATGCATTGCTTAAGGACGTCCTTAGTAGACAATGCCTCACTAGGCACGTCCTTAGTAGACAATGCTTCACTAGGCACGTCCTTAGTTTCTGAGGACTTGCCTAGTGAGACATTGTACTTGACAGTACAATGCCTCACTAGGCACGTCCTAGTGTAAGTCACATTCTTCTTCTTCTTAGCGAGTCACATTGTCTACTAAGGACGTGCCTAGTGAGGCATTGTCTACTAAGGACGTCCTTAAGCAATGCATTGCTAATGCCTCACTAAGCACGTCCTTCGTAACTAAGGACGTGCCTAGTGAGGCATTGCACTATATGTATGTGTAGGCATTGTCTACTAAGGACGTGTCTAGTGAGGCATTGTACTTGTACAGTACAATGTCTCACTAGGCACGTCTTAGTGTAAGTCACATTCTTCTTCTTCTTCTTAGCGAGTCACATTGTCATTGTCATGTGACTTAGACTACTACCATCCGCATCCGCACGTGCACGTCCTTAGTAGACAATGCCTCACTAGGCACGTCCTTAGTAGACAATGCCTCACTAGGCACGTCCTTAGTAGACAATGCTTCACTAGGCACGTCCTTAGTTTCTGAGGACGTGCCTAGTGAAACATTGTACTTGACAGTACAATGCCTCACTAGGCACGTCCTAGTGTAAGTCACATTCTTCTTCTTCTTAGCGAGTCACATTGTCTACTAAGGACGTGCCTAGTGAGGCATTGTACTTGACAGTACAATGTCTCACTAGGCACGTCCTTAGTAGACAATGTGACTTAGACTACTACCATCCGCATCCGCACCAACGCGCGCATTCGACACACACACATACGCATACACGCACAGACACACGCACACGCACTGACACACACACGTCAAACTTTACCACCCCATCGTTTTTGCGTCGGGGGCTAAAAACATTGCTAATCACGTCGATAACACAATCTTGCTCATTACCAGTCTTACCTGATATACAAAATCAATGAAACACTAAGAAATAGTAGCTCACGTTATACTGGTATAAGAACCAAATGTTTCAAACTACAATCAATATAATTATGCCTGAGAACCCTTCAAAATGCGTGTCGAGGGCTGATAAACATCCTCATAACTTGGAAACCGCTGCACCGATTTCTACCAAACTTGGCTTAGAACTATGCCAGATTTATCTGCTTTCCATTTCAAGAATAGTTATAAAAAAATTACGAGTGATTTTTTGGAGCTACGAGCCTTGAAAGGTACAGACACATAGACACAAAAAAGCCTCAAACTTAGAACACCTTTCTTCTTCAGTCGGTGGTTAAAAAGTTTATCTGAAGCGTTAAACGTGTCCTTAGGACTTAAAGGCACAATATTACATAAAAATATTGGTACTTTTCTCCCAATTTTTCAGAAATATAAATAGAAACGTAAAGGCAGAAAACGCGTAGAAAGCGCGGGTGAGCGGTCGGACCCGCTGACGTCACACGCGAAATCGCCGGGCTCAAAACACATTTTGAAAATCCAAACTTTAAAAAATCGTAGAAAATTTAGTTTTTGAGCTATCGCCAAAATTCTTTCACTGTTGTGTTTTGGACGTAAAAATCTATCGATCTACATTAAAAAAAAAATACGCTCATCTTCCTCATTGGAAGGAAAATATTTCCTCTCTACTGGGTATGTGGTCGATGGGGTTACCTATCTACCTACCTGTACTGGGGCCGGGGGGGGTGATTGTCACTTCGGCAGAGATTTTACTCTAATAGGGATGACGTCAAATCTTGGTCGAAAACTGGCTTCACCCACTAGTGACAGGAGTTTTCAACGTCATTTTGACGTCATCCCTATTAGTAGAGTAAAATCTCTGCCGAAGTGAGAATAAGGCCCCTGTACCTACCTGTTGGGTGTCCCTACCTTCATCAAATCTATGGTTGAGTTTTGTCAGGCTGTGCATTTCATGGTTGTACAATAACCAGACCGAAGCAAGTAGCTAATCCGTTTTTGATACTGTGACAGTTAAAAACATCAGTTTTGACAGTTAAAATGTCAGATTTGACATTTGTCAAAAAAGTTTGTAGCATTATGGTTGGCCATAATAAAACAGCGTAGGTAACACCACTAACACATATTTTGTTTTTTTTTTTAAGTTTAAGGAACAAGCTAAAGGCCCACCTGATGTTAAGCTGTTACCTCGGCCTATAACAGTGCATTGCCTCACTAAGCATGTCCACTGAGGATGTGCCCTATGATGCATTGCACTGCGCCCCTCACTCCGATTGGCGGCAGAAATAATTACGGTGGTAGTACTACAGTCGGCTACACATCAACCTATCCACTGTTTGAACTTTGAACTATTATAATTTGAATGTTGCGAATCAGGGATCGCACAATAGGTGTAGGCGCGTGGCGCGCAAGCAGCGAATCTCATAAAATATAATAATCACATAAAAACATATCGTCCCTCTCGCATGATTCGCAACATTCAAATTATAATAGTTCAAAGTTCGAACGATTGATAGGTAGGTAATTACTGTGAGGAGCCCAGGCTCTCACCATGGTAGCCAATAAACATGTAGGTAGCTATAACTTCTATTTTATTATAAAGAATTTGAATTGAATTTAAATTTGTGTAGCCGATTTTAGCCGACTGTACTTCCCCGGACGAGCTCTTTCATTTCTCAAAGAGCCCTACTACTACTTCAACTAGCTATTGCCCACGCCCGCGGCTTCGCTCGCGTGGTACCTATTTAGAGCAGCCAATAAAATGATTCCCGTTGACTTTCCCAAGACCTTCAGTAGGTACTTACCTACTTATTTACTTCTTTAAATGTGGATGTGAATGCTGGTGTAGTTGCTATTTAACTTTTTACCTACGCTGCTGAGCTATTACCCACACTTTATGGACCTACCAAACCAGGTAGGTACAGCTTTCAAAAGTTGAAAAATCGTTTATTATTTTTATACATATTTTAGCCTAGACCGTACGTAGGTACCTTGGTAAGGTACATTTACCTACTACGTTTTGCATTGAGATCATAGGCACACAAAGAAATCCAATTTCACCGAATTTAGGCGATACCATTTTAGCGAAAAATTCTAAAAACATATATTTTTATTTTATGTTTTAGTCTGAGGTAAAAAAAATAAATCACGCGTTGAGATTTTTTCGTACAAACTTTTAAAATCAAAGCAAAGAAGACGGTCATATAGGGTTACTCTAAAAATCCTGGAACATATATTTTAATGTTTTAGTATTCACATTGTCATAGCCTGTGACTATTGACATCATTAACCGCCCTGTAAAAAGCGTCGTCTTGGTGTGATAGGCACCACCTAAAACATTTTACCATTTAATTTCCAATGTCTGCCACATACTGCAACACTGGTGTCCATAACCACGAGCTAGAGCGAAACAGATATAGTGCACAATAGCAGAGACAGACATACTTTGGGGTAAGCTGGCCAGCGGACCTTTATGATATGTACACAAAATTCACCGAACGGTGAATTCTTTTTTGTTTTCACTTCAATGTTGTGGAAGTGGGGAATGTGGGGATGTCAAAAACACTAAACTGCGTTTGCAAATTCATATGTTTTCCATAGTTGTTATGAACATAATATAGAGTGCAATGCAAATATTAATAACTCTGTTGTAATTACATAATTTCTTCTTATCATATTCTAAGGCCGCCCATTGTGCTCTCTATTTTTATGTTTCTCTCTTTCATGTAGGTAATTTCTTCTGTATGTGCAATAAAGTTTTTATCTATCTATTTCATTATTTTGGTTTTCTTTGCCAAAGGACAGACCAGACTAGTGTGCCCAAAAATAAACGTAGGTACTTATCGGTCAACTATCCCTAACCACAAATTGCACTCATAGGTACCTACCTAGGTATAGTTCGGTAGATAGAATCTGCGAAATCAAAAATTTTCTCCATAACGTTCGCTTTGGTCTATGATTATGGTATTCATTCTAAGTACCTTAGGTACCGACACCTCTCTTTCCGGTGTCGGTCGTCCAGGGGCGAGATGGGTTGACGTGACGACATTACTAGCGTCGCAGGTCGTACTTGGATGAGACTGTCGCAATGTAATTTTTAAATTTGTAATATTAAATAAATAAATTAATTAAATCTTAATTAGTTGTACGCCAGGTATAATCCTACTCCTCCTTCTATGTATGGATGTTTGTTACTCTTTCACGCAAAAATTACTGGTCCGATTTGGATGAAACTTGGAATGCATTAGGTATTGTATAGGCCTGAATTAACACTTAGGCTACTTTTTATCCCGGAAAATCAACAGTATAAAACGGGACGCAAACGAAGTCGCGACCAGAAGCTAGTACTTATAATATATTTTTAAGAGACTTGCTCTCCTAGACAGCCTGAATCAAGTGTCATCGTCATTCCAAAAAGGAAAACGCGTCGGCATTCGTTTAAAGCACATGTCGCGATGACACTCCAGAGTAGTTGATGATTGTGGGAGATGTATTTGTGGATCGTAATGGATGGTCAATTATTTTTAGGCTCTTGCTTATGTTAAATGTTGGCTTTTGTAGATAAATGCCAATCGTGTGGTTATTTTATGTAAATTGGTGATATCTCGTAATTTTTCGTGCCTTTTCCTGATTACTATAAATGTCATCATCATTTCCCTGCCCTTATCCCGCGCTAGGCGGGGTCGGCACAACATGTCTTTTTCTTCCACTCGCTCCTATCATTCGTCAACTCAGAATCTACTCCTCTCACATTCATATCCTCTTTCACACAATCCAACCACTTCTTCTTCGGCCTTCCTCTACCTGCGTACCCAGTCACACTCATGCTCATAACTTTTTTCGTAATATGACTTTCATCCCTCCTCATTACGTGTCCATACCATGCTAACCTAGCACTCTTCACCTTTTCAACAACAGGCGCCACTTTCAAACTTCCCCTGATATACTCATTCCTTATCTTATCTAACCTCGTTACCCCACACATCCATCTTAACATTCGCATCTCAGTAGCATGCACTCTCCTTTCATCCGTCTTCTTCGTTGCCCAACACTCTGATCCATACATCGCGACAGGTCTAATTACCGTCTTGTAAATTTTCCCCTTAAGCTTAAGGGGCATTCGCGGATCGCATATCGTCCCTGAGACCTGTCGCCACTTCATCCATCCCGCATTCATCCTATTGTTAACGTCTCGGTCAATATTACCGTCGTTTTGGAGAAGCGAGCCAAGGTACTTAAAGTCGGAGCAGACTGGTAGGGTTACACCATCTAAGGCAATTGGTGAGAAATTGGAGGAGCCACCAAAGTCGCAGAACAAATGTTCGGTTTTAGTGCGGCTGATCTTAAGGCCAACTCTCTCCAATTTCTCTTGCCATTTTCCCAGTCTGCTCTGTACCTCAACTGCTTGCTCTCCGACGAGAACGATGTCATCGGCGAACAGCATGCACCAGGGTGCCTCCTCCTGTAGGTCTAATGTCAAAGCATCCATTACGAGGAGGAACAAATAAGGGCTTAAAGCCGATCCCTGGTGCAAACCTACTGCCACATTGAACTCGTCAGTGACGCCAGCTTCGGACCGGACGTTCGTTCGTGCTCCTGCATACATCGCATTCACAAGCCTAACATACTTACCTGGCACTCCCTTTTCTTTCAAAGCCCACCACAGGACTTTCCGGGGGACTCGGTCGTACGCCTTCTCTAGATCAATGAACACCAAGTGCAGGTTCTCATGTGCACGGCGATATTTTTCGCAGAGTTGGCGTAAAGATTACTATAAATGTCTTTACGATAAATAGATGTAAACTGTTTTTTATCTGTAAAGTTATCGTTTTTTTAATCAAATACCTTCAGGTGCTAAAAATATTATTAAAATTGAAAGGGTAGAATGTCTAATACGAGTTGGGATCCCTACTCCACTTTGTGCGGCAGCAGCGGTCAGAAGGCGGAGCTTATCGGCAAACTCGCGTCGAGGCTGACTTCACTGTCAATTCGAGAGCTGCGTAGAGTACGCTCGCGTCTATTACGTGGTGTGTTTATTGTGAAGTGTGGATTTTGTGAAGAGATTATCGTATGTCGTGAAGTGAAAGATAGTGTTGTTTTTATCGAAAAAAGTGCAACTCACTCATGTGATCGAAACAATGTTTGAGTTATTAATTGAGTGAAATAACAAAATGTTCTACACACAATTGTGTGCAAAATTGATTTTTGCCACGTAGTGACGCGAACGGGTAATGATTCCTCATGTGGAGTTTGAAGCAAGATGGTTAGAGAGACTCGGCATTTGTGGGTTGGAAACTTACCCGATAACATTCGTGAAGATCGAATAAGGGAGCACTTCAAACGGTAAAATGTTGCTTTATTTCTTGTTTAATTTTATTCTATGTGAAAAGTAAGCTACCTGCCTACCTACGCTACCATACCACACAGGCACAGTCTAGTCAGAGATACCTATGTACCTTTATTGGTCCCGTACCTCGGTCAGGTCAATATCGCTCTAGCAGTCGTTAAGCCACGACAGAGTCCTTATGGCGGCCTAAACACTCCGTCATCAGAGTTAGCCACTACGAATGAATGAACGAGAGGTAGGTAGTAGGTACCTAGTTATCTAGAGACACGATAGGTACCTATACCTACTGATTTACCTACAACACTGCTTAGAAAAACAAAATTATTGATTATTTTTACATATAGCAATGATACAAATATCCAGAGTAGTAGGAGGTACCTATGAGGGGAACGGCCACTTTTTCATTGTAATGGTGTCCTTTCTTATCAATCTGCCTAGGTACCTGTTCTGGTGAACTGTTCTGGTATTGTTTGGTACCTATACCTACCTACCTACCTACTTAAAATGGCTACCTACTTAAAATGGCTACCTAGAGTTGTGCCTAGAGTAGATCGGTATTATGTCGGCCTGGGTGTGAACTGTGAAGACACTGAAGACATAGGTACCTAGTAGGTACCTAACCTAACTTACCTATTAAATTCGAGCAGTGTTTTTCAACCTTCTTAAGCTCATGCGACCCCTTCTGAGACGTAAAATTCGTGCACGACCCCCAAAGCTTAATCGTCAATAGGTAACGGTAACGAATAGTAAAGTTGAGAGGTAGGTACTTACTTCTTACTTAGGTACACTTGCTATGTAGTGTACCGTTCTATTAGGTACCTAGTACCTACTGAACACCTGCCTTATCGCGAAGCGTATACCTAATAAAAATCAAAGACTAGTTGCCTAGTGAAGTCTACAATAACTACTGCAGGTACTTGTGTGCACAAATTGCACACGTAATTAATGTAATTATTCAGAAGTCGACAATCTTTTTTTCTGTTATTGCCACACCACGAGCAGAAAAGCATCCGCAACCGGCGAGCGGAGCGAGCTGCGAAACGGTTGTGTTTTGGTTAGAAAACATTACGAAGCAGGAATATGAGTTGGTAGGTGTAGGTACTTAATTATTAGGAGTTTTATTACGTTATTGCGCGTTGTCATTTGGGAGGGTTTTTGTGTGATTGTGTTCTTCTGACTCGAGTTTGAGAGTTTTTATTTATTTGAAATTTAACTGACGCAACTTCATTGTACTAATAATTATCTAGAAACGTATTTAGGGAGGTGAGGCTTTCCACTTCCGCTTTGTTAGGCTTTCCACACAAAACTAATTACTCTGTCTCCGTTACTTGAAGGAGTTGGGCTGGCTGGGATAAGCTTAACAGGGGGATAAATGCTACACCTTTTTGATGACAATAAATTTTATTTGTATTGTATTGTAAATGCTCAATATACCGCAACGAGGACGTCAGTGCAGATAACTTTAGATTTAGATAACTTTTACTCCGTACACCACCGCCACCACCGGCCGAACAAACGCTAACGATAGGACTTCGTTGATTATGTCTGGCTGCACGGCTTAGTGAACATCAACGATCGTTCGTTGGCGTGTGCCGGCGGCGATCCGAAGCGTAGCGGTAACATCAAAGGAATCGAACTGAATGTGGACGGTCGCCGAAGGCCAACGAACGAACGAAAGTTGAAGCGAAAGAGCGTCTTCCATGATCTAATTGCCAATGCGAGAGTCAGGCGCCAGCGATCGTTTGCTTCATGTATTTGGACATACCTTCGAAGGCCAACGTGCGTGCAGTAGCCAACACTAAACATCCTTCGTTGGGTCAGTTGGGTGGGCCGGTGTGTACGCAGCATCAGACTATCCCCAAAATAGCTTTATCTATTTGGCTTAGTATGCCTGAATTAGAGAAACTACCCACATAGTACCTACCTCTACCCTACTACACTACTTACTCGTAGTTCGCCCCGAACTGAGATTTCGTGATATTTCTAAAAAAAGAAAATAAAACACAAAGAAACATAACTTTTAATCGAGCGAGCAAAGCGAGTCAAGATCTTAGTGTCAGCTATTGAGCGAATCGGCGTTGTATGTATGTTTGTTAGAGCTTGACTTTCTTATCGTGCAATAAATTCAAGTGGGGTGTCATAATATTAGGGCTTCGTTTAGACATTCCAAAATCATTTTTATTCAAAGTTAAATAGATTTTGAGCTATAGAATAGAGAAAATTGTAAAGGTAGAGTATAACGCAAGCTACCATTTCTTAAGCCTGCTATACATGTTGGCCTAACGTTGCAGAGTGAAGGCCAACGCCAACGTGTAGACGGCATGTTTGCCTTGCCTTGTCTTGCCATGGCTCGGTGTCGCTCGCCTAGCTGGCCGATTGTTTACAATCGTCAACGTATAGAGAGTACATTTGCAGTGACTTGTCACTGCTCGCGGTCGCTCGCAGCCACTCGCAGCCACTCGGCTCACTTCGGAGCCGTGTCGGTTTTTCTGCACAAATCAAAGGCGCTTGCCTGCGCTCGGCCAACCGTGTCCACATGTTGGTCAGCCCGCCAATACGCGGTTGGTGTCGGTCAGTTGTTCGAACCAAATAAACACCGGTTGATAACTACGCAGTTTGAATGCACAACAAGAACTGATGGCGCCCAACGTGTGGGCAGCTTCACACAAAACTCGTCTACATTGGCCGCTTGCAATAGTTTGCGTAGACGTGCCAAACGTGTGGACGGTAGCACTTGCATTGTTACGATTTGCTTACACTCGCGTTGGCGTTAGCACGGCTAAATGTATTGGGGGCTTTAGAGTTTCAATGACTTCGTAGTGAACTACGAAGTCATTGAAACAGAAACGGTATCTGAAGGTAAGACTGATAACTAGATCACGGTATCGATGCGATTTGCACGGTTCATCTCTCTTACTAATATCTATCTGATCGATCAGCGACTTTTGTTCCATAAAAAACGGCGCGTTTCTAGGTATTACTTTTTGAAAATTAAAAAAAATAAAACTACGAGTTCTGTTCGGAAAAAGTGGTTCGAAAGTAATGCTCTCACAAACATGCATACAAAACAAACATACAACGTCAGTTAAAGAAGGCTACGATGCGCTGGCGGCGGCTCATCACGGCCAGCGCCTCCTCTGGTGCGAGCGGAGCGAACTGCGCCTGATTATAACCAGCGAGATTAGTTTGCCGCCAGCAGAATATTATTTTGTATGTTTATCTGTATTGCATTTCTAGAGGCTCCCTGCGACTTCGTCCGCGTGAACTGAATTTTCCTGAAGTGATTGACATAGAATTTATACCCCCGCATTGAACATACAAAATAATTTAACTCTTGACTTCATTACCAGCACCCGTTGACCAGAAACCTGTATTTTGCAAATAGTAACTCATTTAGATACTCCGTTTATTTTCCAAAAAGCATCTCCCTTCTCCCTTTTGGATTGTAAATCGCTCAATAATCAACATTTTACAGTCGATGTTTAAAAAAACAACGATATATTCATGTTTTTCAGTAAGTAAACAAAAGGCCCACTTGGACCTCAGTTTTGGAAAAATCTAAAAACCCCTAAATACGTTTTTCTTTATTTTGTCTAAACAATCTAGGTATAGATACTGGTGCCAATTTCCAGTGACCTATCATGCACCGTTACGGAAAAACGCCTTGATATTTGAAAACTATGACCTCAGTTTTGGGCCCATGCATTAGATGCAATTTTCAAAAATACCTTTCTTAGTGCCTAAGTAACCGGTACAGGATTTTTTCAAAAGTACCGGTAATTCCCGGTACTTTCGATACCGAGAATTACCGGTTGCATGCCCTACTAAGTACTGCTATGGAATACATCCTCCAAACAAGTCTCTTAAGACCAGAAACCCTTTTATCTAGCCTTTGTGGACTGTACAAAAGCCTTCGACACCGTGAAACACTCCGCGTTATTCGCAACTCTAGAATCACAAAATATTGACAAAACCTACTTTGACCTTATTAAATTAATTTACAATAACAGCACAGCATCCATCAAGCTAAACACTACGGGCCCAGCATTTCAGATTCAAAAGGGCTTCAAGCAAGGAGATCCGCTTTCTCCTATATTCTTCACGAACACCCCCCCCCCCAAGAGGTATTAAAAAAGCTGGCACTGTCATGGGCAAATAAGGACGTGGGTGGCATACGTCTGACTAATTTACGTTTGCGGACGATATTGTCCTGTTTGCCTCAACAGCGCATGAACTCCAACAAATGCTCCAAGAACTGAGCACGGCAAGTCTTGAGGTTGGACTTCAGATGAATCGTTTGAAGACAGTGCATGCACGAAACGTAGGGTTGAGGTAGATGGGCAGCAAATACATTATGTCGATGAGTATATATACCTATCTAGGCCAGTTAGCAAGCTTCGAAAACAGGCAGGACAAGGAGATCAATCGCCGCATCGAGAACGCCTGGAAGAGCTACTGGTCTATCAAAGAACACATGAAAGGTAACCTCCCTCTTACATTCAAGCGGAAACTTATCGACATGTGTATATTGCCCGTCCTAACCTACGGTGCACAGGACATGGTCTTAACAGAGTTGCAGAAGTCAAGCTCAAGATTTGCCAGAGAGCCATGGAGCGCAGCATTCTTGGTTTTAAGCGGATAGACCCGAGTGCCGAACACCGTGTTGCGTTCCTTGACAGGAATTGCCGACGTTGGAGAATAGAGTGCTAGGCGCAAATGGGACTGGGCGGGGCATGTCAGCCGGATGTCTCCCGACAGGTGGGCGACCATCTGCACACCTTAGCTCCCTGACGGTCGGCGACTTCGGGGTCGGCCAAGAAAATGTTGGCGGGACGATCTAGACGCCTTCGAAGGGAGATGGTGGGAGGAGGCTCAGGAAAGGGAGTATTGGAAGTCTCTGGGGGAGACCTTTGCCCAGCAGTGGGACGAGACAGGTTAATTAAAAAAAATATTGGTGAATGAACTATCTTGTTGCGTAGCGTCGTGATTACTATGACTTTGTATTGTTTCAAAGAACCATCCATACTGCATTAGGAAGTATTGGTGTTGTGTTGGTAGTCTCACTTTTATATTGCAATGCTGCAGACTTGCCAACCAAAAGCAGGACAGAGTGCGAGGGCGGCGGCGGCGGCGGCGGGGGCCGCTAGGTCGTCGAACTCGTCGTGTACTAAAATAACCAACCATAGCTATCTATAGTTGTTGTGTATCTATTTACTTTTTTTTTTATACGTAACCAAAATAAAATACAAACCTCTTATTTGTAATCCTGCTTAGTAGCTGGCGAAATACGTCGGCCAAATTATTTTCAACGAAAATCAAAAGGATCTCCAGCATTACACGTTGACTAGATAGGAAAGAATACAATAAAGAACCAACTTATCAGGCAGAAATTACGAAGATCTTTAAGAAAAAACTGTGAAACAAATGTATTCAATCTAGTATATGTATACTTTAATCATCTCAGATTGGTGTCATCTATACACTCCTATATCGTCTTTCTCCAAAGATCCAAAAATCCAAGTTTTGCTCGTGGCTTTTACAATGTCTCCAAGTGTCGTCGACCCCACGCACTTTAAATCTTTTCATCAGCAAGTCTAGCAAACATCACCAACGTCAGGAGCTAGCCAGCGTCAGCGTGGTTAAGGCGCACAAAACCGCCCTCAGACCAGACCCTACCACTCGAGATTCACTTGTTGTCCAGGTTACTATGAGAGAAACTGGAGGCGATTTGTAGGGTACTAAATAACCATCACTGAGTAGGGTTCAGAAAACAACTAGGGGTTCTGGCGTGTTGTCATGCGAAAATTATTTGGTTACGCACGGACCAATTTATTTTCGAGTCAGAATAGGAACAATCAATCTGATCTCATAAAGACTCTTGGAGATCAAACGATAAGGAGAAGAAGTAAAACTGTATTTTGGCAACATAATTTTAATCTTGTAATGACCGGAATGAAGATAAAACAATGCAGCCAAACTCAGTCTATAGACTAGTAGATTTTTTAAAATACGAGTAAATGCGATATGGCGAAATGTTACGAACATTTCAAGCACCAGTGTTTCCGTGTTTGTAGGTAGATGATTACAACAATGCTTTCGACAGCATTGAGCACTAGGTCTTGTTTTATTTTCCCCCATTTTTTAAACCTGTATAATGGAGTATGGACCGCATGCTTATTAATTACTTAAGTCTGGATCAACGCTTGAGCATTGATCTGAGTGGAGCTTTTATTCTGAAACGTTGCTCGAGTGTCGAATAATTATGTAGAGTTTAGCCAAGGTTTTTCTTTATTCTGAAACGATGCTCAACTTGTCCGTTATTGGCGCTACTTTCAAACTTTTTCTTATACAATACATGCACTCTGCTCCCATCCGTCCCTTTCATTACCCAACATTCCGATCACAGAACAATTACACTTGATCTGTGATTCCGATCTCTACAGTATACGCATTGGTACATATCGTATATTTTCTCAATTCCATACTTATATAACTGTCTTATATACTATAACTTTGTTTTCAGTAGCAAGTAGAAATTTTCCACGGTTCCACCTATACTTTGTACGTTTTCTTTGCCTTTGTCTTGCATGCTACTTGTAAATATTCTCGTTATAAACGAGCGGGCTCTTGCCAGCTAGCTAGATAGATGGATGTATTATAGTCGGTGAAGTGGCAGGCAGAGAGCGTGCGATCGACAACATGGCGCGTTGCGGAGCGCGCGGGTAGGTGAGGTGCGGAGCGGGCGGGCGGTCGGGTGAGAAATCTGGCAACGTCGCAATCATGCTTTGTGCCTGTACGTGGCTCGCTCGGTCGAACCAAACCAACCAAGAAAGAATCCTTCATTATCTTGTTCGTTTCATTTCGTACTGGTAGTCTTATTTTTACTGTTGTTGCTTGCTACCTATTTGTAGAGATTTAATAATATTTACTTTATACCATGTTCTTTTTATTAATCTAGAACAATACCAAAAAAAGCTCGAAAGGGTTGTAAACTTCTAAGTTTAAGACTTTGGTGTTGTGTGCGTCTGTTTGTTACCAAATACAACCAACCAACCTAACTAGCTTGCTTTTTAGCCTTTGGCAAAGAGTATTTTATAAATTCATCTTATACATATTCGAATATTTTGGATCTCCTTAATTCCACCTACCTACTTTACTTATAATTTTCTCTAAACTTAGTCATACGTGAGGTCTACTTAGTCTACACATAGTATATACATATAGGTAGGTTAGGTAGGTAAGGTACTAGGTACCCAAGTACTTTTGGGGCGTAGCCCGTTTGCTCGTTATATTATACCTATTTAGTTTCTCAAACGCAGGAAAACAAACAAAAATGGACTTTTTAATGAAACAGTAAACATTTTTCAACGGTGAGTGGTAGCCGGTTTTTTTTTCAAAATGATACTACCAAAATATTATGACAACGAAACAGCGGAGGAATTCGTAAAAATGCTTATTTTACAACTACCTAATATCAAAATAAAGTTATTATGACACAAGCGCAATAGTAACGTACGTAACACATCGGCGACCGGATCGAGTAGCGATTTTTTGTAATTTATACCTGAAACATACTAACAAAATTAGGGATTGTCTGTAGTTTTAGTGTTGCATAAATGATTCGTCCATCTAACTGAGTGATAATTACTGATAATAGTACCCGAAATATAGTACCCTACAAGTATACATAATAATGAATAGTATACAGTATACATACACGTAGGGTTACCAACCATATTATGTATAACCCTAGTATAAATAGTAGTATTAAAAACTCTTGTATTGCACAAAAACCGTAAATACCAACAATCGTAACGTAACGCATCTTATTACTTACCTAAATATTTTTATTTAGATATGAAGGTAGCGCTGATTTTAATGAACTGAGGTTTTTTAAACGTGTGTACCTAGCTGTGAAGGTAAGTAAATAGATGTATAAAATTGTATAATACATAGTTAGAAAACTGAACGCATAAAATCTATTCTAAAGAGATAGGCAAGGCATGTAGGTATAGGTAGAGGTACGATGGGAGGTAGAACCGACTTGGATCGATACCGCACGCCACCGCCACCGCCCGCGCCCGGGTGTGGGGAGTCAAGGAGGGTTGCGCACAACATCATTGCGCCGACATATCGGGGGGAGAGAGGGAGCGGTGTGCTCTGCTAGTCTCATTTATGTTTATTCATTTTGTAAGTTAACGGCTGCAGTCGCAAGGAGAATAACGTTGTCCCCTAGTTGGGTTATTCTGCATTTCTAAAACTGCTGTACAACAGGCCATGGAGATTATTCAATGTCAAAGCTCAAAACAATTTCATTTAGTGGACCAAAGGTATTTTGTTTAGTCAAATATTGATGTGTTGTGTAATTTCCTAGTAACCCTATATTTCCTGCACGCTAGTTATAATGTTTTTGCAAAAATAAATATCTTATATTGATGTTGAT
Source organism: Gandaritis pyraliata (assembly GCA_947859175.1). Classification (NCBI taxonomy): domain Eukaryota; kingdom Metazoa; phylum Arthropoda; class Insecta; order Lepidoptera; family Geometridae; genus Gandaritis; species Gandaritis pyraliata. The sequence goes on along the minus strand of OX401866.1, from coordinate 5,558,465 downwards.
TGTGAATAATTATCTGAGGCACTATTTCGGTTTCAAACCTCCTATATGTTACTTGCATAAGTTAACTTAGAACGTAATCAGTATCTCTATTTTATTGTTAGTATAGTTTTTTTGGCCAAGTGGATGGTGCAGTGTGCCTATATCTACCTAGTAAATGCATTTCCTTTCCTCTGAGAGCCAACACATCCACAGGGTCGTTAATCCTTCCATCTGTCCTAGTCGGGCCGGATTCCAAGTGTATGCATTACACGATTTACAAATGATTCCAAATATCACAAAGTTTATCTTTAATCAAAAGAAAATCATGCAATTTGTTAAATGCAATTTTAGGCTCGTATTCTGATAAAGGAATCGTTACTCAACCATAGATTCCCATACAAAAATCTAGAGTCTTGATCATTGCTTGAGCAGTAAATGCAAAGACAGGCCTTACATTTCATTTAAACATACTTTCTTATGTACCTTCATCTAACATTTGAACATTCACTAAAAAGAAGTGGGTGCTCCTTTTCCCTTATTTTACCTATTGATCGAAAGTAATCGAAACAAGGCGCAGATGAGATTTTGCTTCTATTATACTTTTATGGATTCTAAAGTAAACTATGTATGTAAAACAGGTACCTAGTAGTATCCAAATTACATAGTATTAGGTACATTCGGTACAATAGGTATTATTCTATTCTATAATTGTCCATGAGTATAGGAAAATTGACCCTGAATTTAAGTTATGGAGATCGTATTACCAGTGTTGATCACTGTCACCAGGATGTCTCTCGAAGTTGTGCAGGCAGGAGTCAGTCTACCTCAGACGACCTCAGTCAAGGCAAGCACTGTGGTTGGTTCTACATACAATAACTATTTAGTTTGTGAATTTCTCGGTTTGGCTCTCAACAGAGAATTCACCAGGGCTGGGTCGCATTTGGACAACTTCGGTAAATCTTCACGTAGCCCATCCCCAGGTTTGTAAAATAACCTGCTGTTGTCGAAACGTGAACGCTGAAATTGGTCAGTTCACAGGCTGAATGTCACTCGGAGTCAGATGGAAGTGACTGTGGTGGCGCCTCGGGAGTATCTCTCAAGAACACAGCTCAAGAATAACTAACTTAAGGGACGGTTTGTTGTCGAACCTACTAATATTCTGTGGTCGAACATGGTAGAAACGAGAATTGTTAGAGCTAACGAGTGAATAAGACGCCTAGATCTTAAGAGATTACAGGATATAGGTCCGTATTCTTATTTATTGCTGAAGCATAGATTTTTTGACAGTTTAGTATGAGAATTTCGACTCAAATCTATGCTTGAGTAATGATTTATTACAAACAAGTCAAAATCGATTATTACAAATTCTATGAAATTTTTACTAGAATCTATTGCTTGAGTCCAACGATATCAATAAAAGGGAAGACGCGGTACGCTCTAGCATGTACATGTACACCTAAATTTCCAATGTCAATTTACGACACCGATAAAGAGATATACGCAACGCACCCATTCCCGAACAAAACGGTTCGAACCCGAAATGGCGAAATCCGAAACGCAAACGCAAAATGGCGATTTAAAATAATTTTTAGTATGTAGGTAGTTGTTATTTACTTACGTATGGAAAGTAACTCCATGGAGTTTGTTGTTGGTTTTCGAGCTATTGAAACATTTTGTAAATGTACAGGGAGGCATTATTGCTGGATTTTAGAAAAAATCGTTCGTAATTAAGTAGAACGTATTAGAACTTCGTTCGTGCTACACAGGCGTCAGCCCGATTTTAACTAGAGCCAATTGTGTGCCTGGAACCTGATATGTGCTCTTCACGCCCGAGAAGCTTGTCATGAATCTTTCCACTTTTGTTAATATCATCGTCTATCAAAAGATAAAACGTAATTTCTAAACAGTTTTTGAAATAAAATTACCATGCTACATAGATAGTTTGGGCCCGACTACAGCTTATCTATAGAAAATTTATATCTTATCTTCGATAGGTATATTTTTAAGAAGTATAATGAAAATACCTATTGATTAATACAGTGCGAAAACTGTAACTGGGCGCGTTTGAGAGGGTGAGGGAGAAGGATATGCAGGGTGTTTTATATGTTCGGCAAGGACTGTACCTATACTATAGTCATAGTCACAGTATACTTGTATGGTATGGCCGTCCGACCGCCGCCGCGGCCCCACCCACGCTTCTCGCTCTATCGACCTGCGCGAGCAGAGCCCTCTCGGCGCGGCGCGCCCGCGTTCTCCCTGTCTCGCTGGCTCGGTGGGTGACCGACCCGCACTCTCATCCAGGCTTGATTGAACCTTCTCTCCGATTTCATTAATATTACAATGCCTACTTGGGTAAAGCACTAAAGGATAATCACAAATTACGTAAGTTTTCTGTGATAACATGTATTCTTCCATTCTCCTGTATTCATCAGCCTTATGTTGTCCTTATGATATGATGAGAGAGACCAAAAAAAGTTCTACTCAGTGAAGGGTTGCGAAAAGTAAAAAGGGTAATAAGACCGTAGGTAGTTAGTTATACAGGTAGGCTAGAATCTAGATACTGCCTACCTAATTTTATGTTATACTACTATCTACTTACCAAGTGAGTATCTTACCTATTTAACTAGGAAGGTCTTTTACTGCACGACATTGCAATGCAATGGATTTGCTAACGGTAAGCAGTCGCATGAGCCAGTTCTTTGTTGTTTTATTTATGTCGCCTAAACCAACGGGATTTATCAAGTATCGGTTAAGTTATCGCGATTTATTAGTAATAATTTCCATATTTACCATTCTGGGGGAGGATTTGAAATTTCAATATTATCACAAGAGTGTTATTGTAACTGCAACTAGGTTTGTAAGTGTTTCCTGTACACTTTCACAATGCTATCAATTTCTAATCATTTTTCTTGTGCTTGCTTTTCCACTTTAAAAAACTATAAATCCGACAGGTTTTAGATTTGTTGTTGATTCTGTTCGTACCGCAAGAAACTGTCTGGTGGTCCACTTTGGGTATTACTCTTACTAAAGACTGCAGGAGGTGTACATATTAAATAAATAAATAAATATTCATGTACATTTCACACAACGCCCTCTAGTCCCAAACTAAGCAAAGCTTGTACTATGGGAACTAAATTACTGATAGGATACTTATATAAGTACTTTTTAATGTGCATCAGTTAGTAAATCACTTTATGCCACCCTCGTGTTAAGCTACTGGAAGCTGTAATTCTCGTTGCTGCGATCAATTCGCTTCTAAATCCCAGTTATTCTTACATGTTGGTAACAACGTTTGAACAGGATCAGGGTGACAGGTCTGGGCGACAGAAGGGAATAATCCCTTGGTATGACTGGTCTACTATGTATTTGGTACTAAATTAGGTACTCTGCTCCAGCACTTTACGTCTATTTCAAGATGATCCCATATATATTATTAATAGTAAATTGTGTAGGAAGACTCTTTTTAAAAAACACGGATTAACAATTTATCACAAAACTGTAACGTAAGTGGTGACAGGAGGCCTGAGAGGAATCGGTGGAACTTTAAATCCTCATAAATAACTTACCTACTGAATCTACTTTTTTCAACGCTATTTCTACTGTTCACTGTATTGATGCAACCTAGCTCTCGAGACGCATGAATCAGAAATACGCGGGGAAAGGGGTAAAACGGTAAAATGCAACATATCTTTAAATTACCGCCATGCCTGTTGTCAAGCCCGACGTCGCGTCGTCACAAGTTAAAGATAATTAATAAGTTAGTTTTAATAAGTAACTACAGTACAAATTCACTAAAATTAGGAAGTATTCAACGAATATATACATATTTCGTTTTAATTATGTAATTACAAACCTAGTCATTAAAGATAAATAATGCGACACGAGAAAACTCCGTGCTAGCATACAATAATAACGAGCGCTGATTAAAATCGGTCGATGTCTGGTTCTGGTGCGGTGCGACGTTGCCAGCTTTACGGTCTTACAACATGGCTCCGCTCACCGCACCCGGTTTCCGTGTGAAACTCGACTGAGCAAACTGCGCGAGTGCGCGTGTGTTTGAGGTGGTCTAACTGGCTGGTGGGCTTCGGGGCCGCCGGGGCGAGGGGGGACTTGGGCGCCATGGCCGCGGCCTAGCTGCGGTGCTGCTGCTCGGCGGAAAATGACGATATTATGTGTTGCGTGCGTGCGACTTATACGAGGGGAAAAGAGGACGAAGAAACCCGCGTTGGTTATGATGACGTCATTTTGAATACAGGAGTTTGATTTTTTGTTTATCAAGCACTGAACGACTTTATAGTTGCCTATTTGTCAGCCAAAAGATCATCTTCTGAGTAACATGCGAATACCTACTTCTAATTTAATATTACTAAAATATATAAATAGGTAATGTTGTTTATAAGGGGTAAACTTCGGAATTATGATCCGAATCTAAAAAATACATTACAATAAAAATAGTTTTCAGTGTGTAAAGTCTAAACGTTATTAAGTACGTAACGTGCGAAAAATATTTATTGTTAATCAAGTCTGAGAAACGCATACGAAGTTACGAGTAGAGTCATCTAGTCTAGTATTCAAACTATTATTTATTTCTGAAAGCTACAAAACGCTATTTTGTGCTACGCCTGCACGACTGTCACGCCACTTTAGGATGATAGCGTGAATACGTACGTAGGTAAAGTACCTAGTTTACCTACCTACCTACAATTTTGCGTTGCTCACGTCGATGTTTTACAGGTTGGTATTTCATGCTGTTAGTGTAGAACATCGTATAAACTGTGGTATAAACAGTTGAAACAGAATAGTGTATGAGTCAACCACACACACACACACACAGATAAGTTTGGTTTATGCGCATAATAATAACATGGATTGATTATGGATAGGTGAGATGGGCGAGGCTGAGTATACCGCCAATTCAGAATCAAAATTGTAATTAAATTAAAAAAGGTGGGACTATTACAGGATGTCCCACCTATAACATATAATAGATATAGTGTGAAACGGAAGTCCGAAGGTTTGAGGGCGTTGTAAAATAAAAGTTGCTGGACTATTTTCTCTTTGTAACCTACTTACTTTAAAGGGCTTAGTGTATTTCCGATTGGCTGTCAATATTTGTATCAATAAAGAACAATGAACTCAGTTTTCAGTTTTGTGTTCAGTTGGTACACAAAAGCTTTAGTGGCATTACTTTTTTCTGCTGCGACTTGATCACGAATAATTTTATTGTAACAATCGTAACGGTAGCGTATCCGAGATACACAGCGCAGTGGCGCTACACAGCTTGGCAGTCAAGTTGGCGTTGACGCGCATTATGATTCAAATACGTTAACTTTATGTACCGCGGCGACTATCAGATTTGTTCGTGATTAGATAACCCCTCTGTTGTACCGTCAGCTAACGACGTAGCATCGAAAAAAATCAATACCGGAGCCAACTGATACTAACCCTTTAGAAGTCGAACACAACGTCTTAAAAAATCAGGAAATCAGCGATCGATTACGAGCAGTGTGTGCTTCCTTGAAGGCAGAATTCCCATAACTACCTAAAAAACAACACTCCACTTTATCTTATTGTATTATGTACTTATTTTATTTTACTCCCATTTAGACCCCAGTCACGATATAAATAAAACGTCGATCAATGAACGATTCGAAAGTTCGGACAGACTTTACTCAAACATACATACAACATCGATTGTGGTTTCACAGCCGAACTAATGGTGGCCACTGGCCACAAACCTTCAAATAATTTGCGACAAACCTGGGTTTATCAAGTTTCTTTGAACATGTGCGGGAAAATATCTTCAAACTTGAAGGCTTGTCAAGAAAGTAGTTTCATTTTTTGATTCCAAGTTTGCGGCAAGCCTGGTCCTGGGGCCTTATTCTCACTTCGGCAAAGATTTTACTCTAATAGGGATGACGTCAAATCTCGGTCGAAAACTGGTTTCACCCACTAATGACAGGAGTTTTCAACGTCATTTTGACGTCATCCCTATTAGAGTAAAATCTCAGCCGAAGTGAGAATAAGGCCCCTGGTGTCATGCCAATCTATCAAATTAGCATGACATCCAGAATAAGTGTGCAGGCAGCCTAAGATCTTTTTTTTAACAATGACTTCTACCTTCTACGTAAAAACGGAGCGTTCTTACTATGTACCACGAATGTACCAATATAAAAGAGGTCAGTGATTTGATTTAAAATTGGTTTTTCTTTGCCTATGGTAAAGTCTTCATACTAATTTTACCGACCGCAGAAACCTGCGAACCCTGTGTCTGCTTTTTTCTGTCCTTAAGGATCCGCATACTCCTGGTTACTTGAAAGATCGCTTCCAGTTTCTCTCTGAGGCTCATTGCAGGCAACTTAGGTCAGCCGATAATCTCTGCCTGTTTACCCCGCTACACCATACCTCTCTCATGTCTCACTCCTTTTCTGTTGTCGCGGTAAGGCTCTGGAATGACCTGCCATTAGCCATAAAACAATTGGGCTCAAGGGAGTCCTTCAAGAGATCAGTACGTGAGCACTTTCTCAAGAAGTTATATTAAGGTTTCTATTCTATTCCCTTCACTATCACCAGTTATTATCTTCCTACTTCTCACCGTTTTGGTTGTATGTAAGTATAGTATAATAGTATAATTATTACATATGAAATCCTACTAATATTATAAATGCGAAAGTTTAGATGTTTGGATGTTTAGATGTTTGGATGTTTGGATGTTTGGATGTTTGTGTTTCAATCACGTCAAAACCACTGAACCAACTTGGATGAAACTTGGCATATATATAGTTCGTAACCTGGATTGACACATAGGCTACTTTTTATCTCGAATAATTAACAGGATCTACAGGATAAAATGAACGAAAAGGATTAGCAGCGCCAATTGGCAAGAGGATTTCATTGTCATGTCATGTCACGTCAGTTTGACAGGACGTAGTACTACCTCTTTGGTCTAACAACTAGCGTTTGACATTCCAGTAGGTACGAGTTCGGTGTAATGAGGTGTAATGTCAAGTTTCTCAAAGTATCCGCTCGGTACACGCACAGATAATATAATGTACACGGAAACTGTAGACGCGTACGAAGTCGCGGGTAACTGCTAGTATTTATATAAGTATTTATTTATATATTGATATATCTTTTGTGTTCTTTTTCTTTTTTTTTATGTATAGTTATGTATTAATTTAAATTTTTAACTTTTAGTACCTACCTTTAAAAAAACACGCCACACCATCTTTTTGCACGCCCAGGAAGACTGGCAGACAATGCTCTTAGCATTAAGTCCTCCTAGCACTACCTATTTGTGTGAAATTTTAAAATAAATAAATAATAAATAATTTTTAGGTACCAAATTCGATTTTGTGACTTCATCCTATGGAGTAATGAAATTCAGTACAATATTATTGGTGTCACGGAGTACATAATAGTCACTAAGGGCGGCTTGCGCCAGAATCACTAAACGTGTTTAACAGCGAAATAGATTTAAATCTGACGTATTTATATGACTTGACAACTCGCTAAATACTATGTAATAGTTAAACGCGTTTAGCGATTCCGGTGCAAGCCGCCCTAAGTATGGAAAATAATTTTGAAGTATGCAGGTCGTTGAGCAGTAATTGTGAAAATAACATTGCTTAATTTTGCAGCTATGGCCGAGTCCAGAATGTCAAACTATTGGGGCGAACAGAAAGTGCTACTGCGGGCGTTGGCGCCAACGGTGCTAGCGGAATCTGTGGAACTGTCGCCTTCATGGATATTAAATCAGCATCCAAAGCTCATAACACCGAGCACGTCTTGGACGAACGTACGCTCACTACGGAGTATTACGAGCCAGCCGCGATACCACCGACGGCGGGCGCACCTTCAGCCGGCTCCTCACCTGCGGGCTCTGGCTACTCGGGCTCTTCGTCCTCCGTGAATTCCGTTCCTGCGCCCTCTTCTGCTCCACGGTACCATCTCTCGTAAGTACTATTAATTATTCCGCTTAGCACAAATGGACGAATAACGATATTATATACTCAAAGTGTAACGTCCTCGGATCACCATTCTTTGATATTTTCACCTGATATGTATATTTCGAAAACACTTTATTACACACCACAACATAAAACTAAACATACAGGAAACTTAATAAGGTTAGAAAAGAGTTGACTTTTTTTTGGAAGTCGTCATAATAAGAACTATTAAATAATAAAATAACTGGTAATAATGGTTTAAAATACGTTAAATGTGTACGGTAGGTAAAGGTAAAGAAATATATTGAACATTCAATTATTATACGAACCACAGAAAGTACTTCTTGTTGACGTAAAATAATAATTATTTCCGAACTTTGCCGACGCACTGCCGCCGTGCGTATTTTGCTACAAATTCAATGAAACTACATATTTTACTCTTAAAGTTATAAATGTTATTGTAGAAAAAGTAGAGAACGTTGCGTTATTTTCGTTATTCATCCATTTAAGTTTATGTCCATTGGTCTAGCCATCGTATCGTAGTGATATTGAGAATGCAATCAATTGAAATAACTTAAGCCATATTATAAGCATATGATGTGAGCGTTCTGCATTTTCTGATAATATATTATTGGGCGGTAAGTAAATCAACAAACTACCTTCTTCATTACTTGAAAGAATTTAAAACAGCGAAATAAACTCTTAACTTTGAAATAAATTAAAAATTATTGTAATTCTTATTACTAACATTTAACATTCGTAATTAAATTACAGACACTACATTTTTATATACTAGACAGTTTTTTCGGAGCTATGAGATTAAAGTAGATACAAATTTTACTCGGCTAAGTAATTATTGAAATTGAATGTTATCCATCTAACTCAAACTACAGACAGGTTTTTAAGTAATAGTCTATGATACGATGGTTTTAAACCGCTTTTTGGTGTTGTCTTTTAATCCTGTGATACAGCATGTACCGTACACCCATATGATAGTCGGAGCCGCCGCCGCCGCATTATCCAAGTGATTCCTCAGTCGCAACAGCAATGGATTGCAGTGATTTATTTGGATTGCAGTGTTGGATCCCATCCGAACAGTGATTATGTGTCAGTGCGAAATTGTGTAACAGTGTCTCAAGTGAAGAGTGCAGTGATATCACCTGTAGTATCGGTCTAAAGCTACATTAACTGTGGCTGGCGGCGGCCCTAAACATTTTAAATTATGCACCTTGTTATTAACTCTGTGTGTTTTTGTACTTTTAACAAACGTTTTTGTCCCGATAACGGGTTTCTGGAATTAGGTATACATTGGTTTTTATGTAAAACATTGAGTACTTTGGGTCTTTTGCAGGTCAGTACTAATGTTTTGGCTTGAAGTTTGAATTTATTGATCATATTTTATATATCGCATGGGCTGTGGAACGAATATAGAAGCTTACGGGCTTATATAAAGAAAACCATATAAGTCTACAAGTATAATAATATGTGGGTAGCAGGTATAAAGTATTGGTAAACGTTTACCTACGTCAGGAACACTACTGTTATCTTTGGTTGGTTTGGTAGTAGACTAGGTATGTTAAGGTATTGTGCGTCCATTATGCAAGTGAATTTAATGTTTTTATAGCTCTACTAGGTAATTGAAAATAATCTTTATGCTTTCAATGAGGGGATACCTGTATGGGGGCACTACAAATGCCTGATTTGATTATACACCTGGTACATACTTATTACTCAAATAGGTAGGATTTAAGCATAATTTTTTTATTATTTGAGTATAAGATTAAGTATGTACACTTTTAAATCAGCTAAGTAGGTACAATGTACGTAGAATAGTTGCACTGTGTACTTAGTACTAATGTTCAGCATTGTGCCGAGTCTCCCGGATGTATCTACTTTACTGATGCTTTTTTTTCAGGTCTTTTTATTCCTTAAAGTATTATTTTGTAGTAAAAAATAACTTCCGAAGAACCAAAAAATGTCTCATGGTCAAATGCGCTACATACCCATACCCCACGGTTGGACCTTGGCTTAGTTCAGGAAACACCCCCAGTCGAGTCTAATCTAGCCTTTAGAGGTTTTTTCCTATTCCAACCTCTATGATTGCCTTTAGGTTTTACTCTATGGCGTACCTCCACAACACATGTTTGTGTTTGGGTCTACCGCAGAGTTTTGTCTCTCGGTACTCTGGGTACTCTGGTGTCCTCCATTCTCTTTTTTAGACATGACCTGGCCACCCAACACATCTGAAAAAGGAAACTTACACGAACTGAACATATTTTATAGTAAATTCTATTTCGCAGTTCGCACTGAACTTCTTTGAAATAACATAAATTATTGACTCCTGTGAAAACATCGAAGTTATAGAGATCAACAGAATCGACACCATCACCAACTATCAAACGTATACTTGAGTTAGACTGTATATTGAATACTAGCAGATACCCGCAACTTCGTACGCGAATACCGTTTCCGTGTACTTACATTATATTATCTGTGCGTGTACCGAGCTTTGAGAAACTTGACATTACACCAAACCTGTACTCGAATGTCAAACATCCTCTTGCCAATTGACGCTGCTAATCCCGTTTTTTCATTTTATCCTGTAGATCCTGTTAATTATTCGGGATAAAAAGTAGCCTATTTGTCAATCCAGGTTACGAAATGTATATGCCAAGTTTAATCCAAGTTGGTTCATTAGTTTCGACGTGATTGAAACACAAACATCCAAACATCTAAACTTTCGCATTTATAATATTAGTAGGATGAATAGTGATATAACTACGTGTTCAATCTGTCATTTAATTACAAGCAGTTTTTCGTACTGTCTCGTACTTCGTAATTTGTCTCTGCGTGGGTTTTTAAGCGTCATAAATTGAACGAACTTCGATTTCATTCAAAGTCCAATTGTTCATTTATTCATTTATTCCTCCGATTTTAGAACTATCTTTACTTCAGTGTTCAAATACTTTTTTTATGGTTCTTTTGCCGCTCTATGGCAGCCCGTACACGTTCAATCTGGATCGCGATCGAGATTGACCGTATATGAAGTAGATTGATGGATTGAGATAATCCAGTCGCGGATCGCATCTGTCTTGCAAAAATGGACGTTGATGACACACGCTCCCCGTCGCCGCCGATTGAATCGGAGAATTCCAGAATACACACGTCCAGTAGACAATGTGACATAGACTAATAAGGACGTGCCAGTACAATGCCTTACTAGGCACATCCTGAAGCAATGCATTGCTAATGCCTCACTAGGCACGTCCTTAGTAACTAAGCACGTGCCTAGTGAGGATTTTCTACTAAGGACGTGCCTACTGTTCACACTAAATACAGCTCTAGCCTCATGTAAATCAATGGCCTGTGGCTTAAATATCAGGCAGGTGTTGCGGCGCGTGTTGTCGCGGCGGTAACGATACACGGACTGACGAAATCAAAATTGATTGTGTAATGCTATGGCGCGATCGCGCGGATCCTTGATCGCGATCGAGATTGATTGATCGCAATCCATATTGAGCGTGTACGGGCTGCCTATGTGAGTGGGTGTGTGTATATGTTACTGTAAAAGCCCGAACTACGGTAAATCTTAAGATTTACCTTAATGGCACGGTAAATGTCGAAAAAAACATATCATGTCATGTGAAAATATAGCATAGCAAAACTAAGCGCAGTGCTAATCTACTGTTATAATATACTGTACTGTACTTAACCCTGTGTAGTTATACGGAGGACACAACGTTTTTGATATGATCGTCGATACTAAATAAACGTAAATATGTCGTAAAATGATGTCACATTAATATAGGTAGGTAGGTGCCATGAATCAATATGTCTGCCTTTGTCTATTTACTCCCATTAAAAATACTACATGGCATGGAACATGACCAAAACATGACACTCGAACACCGCGAGATTGACGGAAGTGATGCGATATGAAGAGTCGAATTTCAGGCGAAAAGATAGGCTTTTTCTTTTTCATTGTGAACCAAAATCTTCTGATACGAACAGTCGTTTTAAATCTATCACTTCTGATAGCTTATTAAAATACTATATTACCTTTAAAACTAGAGATAATCACATCGCTGCCTAGAACGGTTATGGCAGGAGAGCGCGTTTGGTGTCAATTTGACCCCACGCGAGTAATTACGTAGTACCATTTTCGTGAATTTGTATGAACTTGCATTCATATTTTGTGTAATATTTATGGCCAAAACAGAATCTATTATGAAGAAAAGAGTTACTTATAGGCCCTTGCTGTTTGAATAGTGAAATTACCCTTCCGGCCGTTTCTCAAACTAATTTTCGTAACCAGTTCAACCGCCACCAGCTGCGAATGAAGAATTTTCTGTAAAGGTGTGAAATATATTTTTTAAATTAGGATAGGTATATACTTATGGTATTTATCCTTATATATTTATCAACTAGTCGTCTGTTTAAAACAATATTTTTCGAATATTTTTTTAAACAATATTTTTTAATATTTTTCGCAGTTATCATCGTGTTCTTAAATTTTACTATTTCATTCCGAGTGTTTAATGTAATCGCCTTACATATTGCCTCATTGCTACGTTTCCAAAATGCGTTACCATTAACGTACATTTTTTAAAATGTCGTGGACCTCTTGGGAATAAATGTATGAACCTAATTTTTTTGAAAACAATAGAACCATGGACCTCTGGGAATAAGCCCATTTTCTTTCGGTGATATCGGTGGCCATCATGCAGCAATTTTAGACCTCTTTTAGTTGATATAAATTCCATTATAGATGAAGTTGAAAACACGTTCGATGTTGACAGTATATTCACACACTAATGAGGAAGATGAGTTAGTAATTTTTTCCTGTTTTTTAGCCTAAATCAAAAGTCTAGATGATTATAAGGACAATTTACATTTCTGACTACTTATACTCCTATCACTATGACAGAATTATTCTGTTATTCATAGAGATTGATGAAGTGACCAGTATCATCTTGAAGTAGTTTGTTATGCAAAATTATCATGAAAGAAGGTGCAAAACAAAAAATAAATTCTTTTGTCGCAACTGGTTGTGAAGCGTAGAAACGTTACCGTCTAGTTGTGAAAGAAGAGGTAAAATTCTTCTACCACAACCAGTTGCGGGTAAAGAATGATATTTCCGTTGTCGCAACTGGTTACGAAAATTAGTTGCGGAAACGGCCGGAAGGGTAATTTCACTATTCAAACAGCAAGGGCCTATAAGTAACTCAGGGAAATTACACCACTAGTTTGATCGGAGAGCAAAATACTTCTTGAACTGCCGCTGAAACGCCTAGGAAAAGTTGAAGAAGATTGCTACTCCATATCTTTTCAACCTGTTCGCCCACGGCAAATTCTTTCTAAATGCCAGATTTGTCTAAGATCCAAGACTAAAATAACAAGGATTGTGTGTGTAAGAAATTTAATAATTTACGTATGCATTAAAGCATGATATAGCCGAACTCTTGTGAGGAAACTAGGTATTATAATCAAAATGTGTTTCTAAGCTATGTTCATTATTTACGAGAAAGTAAAAGAACTAGTTTGAAGTAATATGTGTAAGAAATTATCTTATTCAATAAATTGTTTGGTTTTTAGTGTTCAGATCCAGTTTTGGAAAAACGGAACACTTAGGGCACCTACGCATTATGCGGTTAGCCGGAATGCGGTCAGCCGTCCGGCTAACCGTAGGAAGCGGTTGCGCTTGCGGTTAGCCGGGTGGCGGATAGCCGCAACTCCAACCGGAAAGTGCGTTTAGAAACCGTAGTGGTTTGCGGTTGGATCGGCTCCAAGAAGTTTTTATCGGAATATTCTGCGGATTTAGTATTCCAGATTGCTGGCCTATTTTGTATCTCGATTATAAATTTTTCGGTATCGAAATCCATAGTAATAAACTATCAAATGCGCGAACGTTGGTGAACACGTTTACCGTCAATGGCGGGCAACCGCAAACTAGCATATCCGCGTAGTGTGTATGGCGACCGTCCGGCTGGCCGCCGGTCGGGCCGCAGCGCTCAGAACGACCGGAGCGGTCGGGCGGCAGCCGCGTCGTAGTGCGAATGAAAACTACATTCTCGTACAAATTTTTTATTGCGGTCAGCCGCACGGCTGGCCGCATTCCGGCTAGCCGCATAGTGCGTAGGTACCCTTATGGCCTCACTCTGTCCGTCTGCCCGTCTGTCAGTGTGTCTGTCACACTCCACCAGAGCTAACCCGTAATAATTTATAAGTTAAAAAACTGGAAAACCGACTTCAATTCGACTACCAGCTTCATCATCAGATGATGATGACGATGATGACATTTCATTGGGAATGTTCTAGTCACTATAAACACCACATAAAAGTCACAGGAAAGCAAAATACGCAATTTGGTGCACGTGGTTGGTGTTGATTCTTTAGAGGAACAACTGGTGGGTTTTTGCTTTTCTCCAATTAAATGCGGTTTGAATGTACAAACTGGGTTTATTGACAAATTAAGAAAAATGTAAAAATTTAGGTGTGCACCACAAAGGGTCCATCGTTGCTAGCAGTAAAATGGTAGGCGTTACGCCGCAACTTGGCATATTGCATCGTTGCTAGCAGTAAAATAGTAGGCGCTGCGCCGCGCCGGGCATATTTTTTTCAGTTATTTCTATTTATAACCCAAACTACTCAACCGATTTTGATGAAAATAAAATGGGACCAATCTGGAAGTATATCCTTTCAGATAAAAAAAGAATTTTTGAAATCGATTCATAAATGACGGAGTTCTGAGGTACCAAAAAAAAAAAAAAAAAAAAAAAAAAAAAAAAAAAAAAAAAAAAAAAAAAAAAAAAACATACAACCGAATTGAGAACCTCCTCCTTTTTTGAAGTCGGTTAAAAACTAGAGTTGAAAGGGTCTGGGGCAAAAATCTATGGAGCCCAGGTCCCGATTTTTTTAAACTCGCATTAATGAAACTTTGTTTGTTACAATGTACTTGTAACGTAGTTTTAATATACGTAATAATTTCATTAAAAAGCAACGGGAATACTTAGTTATTCGACATCCAAACTTCGTCAAAAAACACAAAAAACAAAGATTGTCTGCCAGAAAATGGTATTTTTCGATGACTTAGTTAACAGTTTGCATTTGTTTGACTTACTAGCTTTCACCTGCGGCTTTTCTCGAAGTTTGTGATAAGTAATATCATAGATACCATCGTTTGTTACGTTTGTTTGGTATAACTACCTACCTAGGTACATACCATGACCTACCTACCTACTTAAACATAATAGCAAACGATAGTTAAATGAATTGCATTTTATTTAAGTATGAGTACAAGTCAGGGTATAATAAAAAAATAAACACAAACAAAACTGTAAAATAACTAATATGTCGATATTAGTTCTTCTACACGGAGTTCCTCGATTCGGGTTTTATCACATATTGAAACATCCATCATAGCTCTGTATAGTTCGCTGAGCGTCTGACATAGACGCGCTAAAATGCCACAAAGGGTACGTCCTCCGTGGAGTGGACTTGTTTCGTCACTCGTCTCATGAAAATAATATAAAATAGCACAAACATACCTGAATTGGGGCTATCCACAATGACACAGCTTCAACAATATTAACTGGTTGAGCCTGCACCAACAATCTTCTCCTTCTAGGGCCTAAACATATTGTTGATGCACCGTTCTCATACTTCTTATCGGTTTTTCCCATATTTTTATTGGCTAAAAATCCGGAAAATCAATGAAAGAAAAGCCAGATAAAAAGTATAAATGCGTGCGTTTTTCAAGTTCTATCAGAACTCCCACAAAAAATATAGAGGGACGTTCTTTTTTTAAAAAAAGTTTTACATGGCCTGTTGTGATTGGGAAGAGGTGATTGAAAAAGAAGGTTTTACCTAATCTAAATAATACTTCATGTTTATTTTATTAGGTATATTGTCACTTGTTTTGTTAAATACCTACCTAGGTAAGTACCTATATAGGTGTTTACAAAAAAAAAAATTTTATTTTATTTAAGTAGGTACCTACCTCAAGCAAAAAAAAATTTTTTTAGTTCGGAGTTCATCTGCCTTGTGAGTCAGAAAACTGTCCAAGGAGTCTTTAGACTTTTCTAACCTTATATTATGAAGGAAAAAAAGATGTCACAGTCCCGTTTTCTTGTCGTGTCATCAAAATAATGACTTTATATCGCATTTTTATAATTCCCGCTGCAATAGAGATTTCGATAGAACAAATAACTACTTAAAAATAACAAAACTAATTTATAGCCATATTATATTGATGCGAGTGGAGACCTGCATTGCCCCATGGCCTTTGGAATAGTAATAGGTTTGTATGCGGAAAAAATATTCTGAAAATTAGGGCCTATATTAAGGAGGGTCAAAGGGGATATAAAAATAAAAATATTTTTTACCAGTTTGAGCGGGGTATCTAATGAAAGCTTACAACTTAACTAAAAAGTCAAAGTCAAAATTTCTTTATTCAATAAAATCACAAGGATCATTTAGAGCCTAAAAGAGCCTCATATTTAAATTTTTTATTAAAAAAAACTTCCTTGAAGAAAAACAATTATTTAGTGCGAAATATTTCATTCCAGACGGGTTTCTCTTTAAAGTACCCATCAAAAATAAATGTTTTTTTTTCAGAAAACCTGCACCATAATGGTCTCATGAAAGGAAAACTATAGGCAACTTCTAAAAGTTGAATTGAATTCGAGAAATTAAATAAAAACCATAATTATTACATGTTCAGCTTAACCTGAACCGTATCGTCATTTGGTTAGATTTAAAAGTGGAGAGCTGGTTTTAAAGCGAAGTTCTCACTCGGAACACTACCATGCGCAAATAAAACTTGCGCCTTGCACAGTTTATTTTTTAAAAGTAAAACTCAAAACGGGTGGATGAAAACTTTTTTATCGTCTTAGTTTGTGTTTCGTTTAGATATAATATGGCGATAAACTCTTTATTGTACGCAAAGAAAATAAAAGAGAAACATTACAGCTATTGAATGTGCAATGGGAAGCCCTATCGGTAAAAGCGGTCTTTTCCAGACATCTGACTAGGAACGGATAGAATTAAATAATACTCTGTTTTATACTATCCATTCCTCACGAACTTTTCAATCGTTATCAGCTTTGAATATAGAAAACACAAGAAGGAGCATTTGACATAATTTGTATGAAGGTTTTTGTCACCAAAATGCTATAAAAATGTTCCCGTGCGCATCATGTTCGCGCAGCCCAGCCCAATGTTGCACCTACAAAACTATTTCCCAATTTTTTGGGGTAATTTTTTTTTGTATAATGCTGCTTACCTAAGTAGGAGGTAACGAAATAGAGATTTATAAATTTTATTAGAAATAAGTACAAACTTTAATAGAGATTTATAAATTTTATAAGAATTTGTAAAATTAATAAGTATACAAAAGACTGCAAAATTAATAAGACTTACCTTACTTGGAAAAGCTTCATTCGTTAATCGTCTTAATGATAATTTCGTAAAATAAAAATATTTTTCCTCAAAATGCGCCGAACAAATAATACTCTTATCTGACGGTATCCAATACTCAGGACGTGTTTTTTGAACGATTTTTGTCCATTGTTCTCGTCTGAGTATGTCAGCAGGAAAGCTAAAATTTCACAAATATTTTTTCAAAATAACAAATGTAGCGCTCTATGATTAAAAATATCTATTGAAATACCTATGTCTAGTCACATAGTAACACTACACTGATGTGTAGTCACATAGAGATTAATATAAATTTTGTTGGGAAAAAAAGTGTTGGTGTTGTTTGCAACATTATTGAATTGATGGTCATTTTCTTTAAATTGATGATTCCTTATCAAATAGAGACTCAAATGTGATACTTACCGATGATATGTAATCCCATCTACTTTGTTTTTAGACCCAGGCCAATTTTTGCAAGTGGGAACCACACACGTCGGCATAATTGTATAAAAATATGTTTGGCATTGGAGGTGTCAATGGCCAGAGACTAAATGACACAAAGCACTCCACTATGGTACACTTTTATCCATGCCAAAAAAATGGCTATACACTACATCTGTACATTCTATAATCCGTGCGTTATCAGCTACCTTGAATGATTTCGTACCGGGATGTTTTGCATCCCGCATTGTTTAAGTGTCGAAGAATCCGGAACAGTGATCAAATTATATTAAAAATTATTTCAAAAAATAAAAATGTTCCCTTACTGTCGCAGAGAGACTGGTCTGATGTATTTCAACACCGTCATTTGGAGTGCTATAATGTCAAATCAAATCAAAGGAGGTTTATTTGCGACCATGTACAAAAAAGAAAAATAATAAAAGTTACTATTTTAAATTAAAACTGTGTAATATGCATATTACACCAACCAAGCAAGATTTGGTTAGGCTCAAGCGTTGAGCTGAAAATTAATTATCGGTCGCTATGCTATTTAACAGCAGCTCTTCAGCCTTAGATGTAAATTGAGCTTTCGAAGACTTATGTTATTATCTGGATCCCGGATTCCAGGTGTTGGATGGTTCACCACAAAAACCGTGTTCGTTATTGGTAAACCGACCGACGCCTGTGACGTCCGACACTTTGTAGCACTCTTTTATTAACTCTCGCTCGACGCAAAAACGACGGGGTGTTATAAGTTTGACCTGTCTGTCTGTGTGTTTGTGTGTGTGTGTGTGTTTGTTTGTTTGTGTGTATCTGTCTGAGGCAACGTAGCTCCCGAAGGGAAGAACCGATTTTGATTTTGTTTTTTTGTTTTGTTTGTAAGGTGAATTAGTCGGGAGTGGTTCTTAGCTATGTTTGATGAAAATCGGTCCAAGATTCGGGGGTTTTTTTAATTTTTAATTTAATTACTTGTTTTGTCGTCGATACGCGTTGCGCCTATATGGCGGCGTTTTGACTTTAAATTTTAAAGTTGTATTGTTGTGTATGTAAAAATAAATTAATTTATTGGTCTATTTGTCATCTTGTTGTTCAGTAGTCCTAACCAGCAGTTGATAAAAATCGAACTTGGACGACATACTTTCCCATCCGCCATACTCAAATGGGTTTTCTTGAACTCAATAATGATGGTGTTTCGGATTGAAAATCCCGTTGTTTGAAAACTGAGTTTTTATTGAGAATACCATCGCAATAAAAATTCATCATCTTCCGGTGTGATGTGTAGATTAAAATAGGTCGTTTGATGAGATTTCGTATGCTTTCATCAAACTTGCTTAGTTTAACCACAAATAATTTGACAGTTTCTTTTCTGAGTCGAGTTGCGAGTCTGTTTCATTTGAGACCATTGTCTCGAGCACCTTATTCCTTTGATCAAGACTATCTGTTTTTATACTGCAATTAGACCTTCCATCAATAATATCATCTATATTGTTCTCAACTGCTTGTCATATCGTATCATTTATTTCTCTCTTCAGATCAAAGACATCAATAATCTATTTATTAAATAATCTAATCTTACATTATGTAGTTCTTAACCTGGATTGACATATAGGCTACTTTTTATCCCGAATAATTAACAGGATCTACAGGATAAAATGAACGAACGGAATTAGCAGCGCCAATTTAGCAAGAAGATGCTGTCATGTCATGTCACGTCAGTTTGACAGGATGTAGTACTACCTCTTTGGTCTAACGACTAACGTTTGACATTCGAGTACGGGTTCGGTGTAATGTCAAGTTTCTCAAAGAAGTATCCGCTTGGTACACGCACAGATAATATAATGTACACGGAAACGGTACTCGCGTACGAAGTCGCGGGTAACTGCTAGTGTATTATGTAGTGTGTAAGTATGTATTTAAAAAAAAAGTATATAAGTATTCTATCAGCATCTAGTTCCCATATTACAAGCTTTGCTTAGTTTGGGACTAGAGGGCGTCGTGTGAAATGTCCATGAATATTTATTTATTTTATTTATTTATTTATCTATCTGCTATTATTATAAGAATCTTTGTCCTGACTGACTGACTAACAGACAACGCACAGCCTAAACCGCTGGTCGTAGAAACTTGAAATTTTGAGGGTACATCTTGGTACGTAGGGGTGTACTATGAAGAGATTTTTCTAAACTCAACCCCTAAGAGGGTGAAAAGGGTTGAAAACGTTTGAATGGAAAATCGTATTCCTGGTACTTACAAACTTGACACTTGGCAAAAATATTTTTCAACTAATTTGGTAAAAGTCTGTATTCAAATATTTTCAAAACTACCCCTAAGAGCCCCCTCTTAGGGGTAGTTTTGAAAATTTGAAAAAATTTTGAAGGTGTAGGGGTGTCAAAGTTAGTATAGCAACTTTGTAACGCGTCGTGCGTTTTGTTTCAAACTTAGAATTAGTACGTAAAATGTCAAAAATTATAGTTTCAAAAGTGTCAAGTTTAAAAAATACCAAAACTACTTGCCTTAAATATTTACCGTGCGGGCAAAATGTAGTTTCTACCTAATAATATTAGGTTTAGGTAGATTATTCGTAATTTAATTTTCTCCCATAATTTTTTCAAAATTCATAAACTTTACACTCAATTTCCTATCCTATAGTTTGATTTTTATGGTATCAAAGGTATTTTTCATGTATTTGGTTTGGAGCCAAGCAAATTATGAGAGAGAAGATAGAAGAACAAACAAGATCGAGAAGATCGGCAACAGCTTATAGTCCGCGAGCTGGCAATGTCGCAGCAACACAACCATACATTATCAGATGAACGTACGACATTATCTGTGTTTACTCACACATTGTTAATTTTTAACTAAAATTTCGATTTGATTTTAGCTATTTATCTACTGTATTTTTCAACTAAATATGATTTACCGGAAAATATCACCAATATAAAAGCGAACAACAGTTATTTCAATTCAAAGTTATATTCTCTTCGCCTATAAATAGAAAAATCCGTGTAGAATTTTTTTTATGGAGATCGTACCACCTTAATACGATCACCGCGCGTTCTTTTTATGTTATATTTTGTTGACCGAGCGAGCGGAGCGTCTCAGTTTCGAGATTGGCCAAAAATGCTTTTGTCCGGCTGTCTGTGTGTCAGTTCTCGCCTACAGGTCGCATTTATCAACCGATTTCAACTTAAATCGGCCTTGGACGAATACACGGGACACGTCATGCTCGAAAAAAGTATGAAAACACCGTCGACCACTTTTTGCGGGGCTCGGGGGGAGTGATCTATTGCTGCATTAGTTCTGCATATAGCGTTGTCACTGTCTAACAATTATTGTAAATTGACACTAGTGATTGACGCATTCGATGAAATAGTATCGATAAAAATGAATGAATGACGAGAAACGAAGGAGTTGAATTAGGTTAGCCAAATTATTAGCCAATTAGCCATTTGCCAAACAGGGATTCTTGTCATCCGGGTCAGCTGACCCGGCTGACAACTAGTTTATAAGTAATTAGCTAGTTACTTATAAACTAGTTGTCCTATGAGAATATAGACCTCGCGAGCCTTTATAACCATGCAATAACCGACACTTTCCTCTTTCCCCTGGCTAAATCGAATTTCAGGTGCTTGAATTTTCCAATAGGTCCTACCTATGTACACTTTTGAGCAAAATAGGGGTATAAGTTTTAGCGATTAGCGATTCCCTTGGTCCTAGAAGGTCGAATCTGGTGTCTAAGGATTTGTCTCGTAAAGGCGGAAAGGACTGCGTAATCTTACTGATATAGGTAGGCGTAAATTTTAAAAAAAAACCCTCCTTTCCCCTTCCATTTTCCTTTTGGAATTTTTTTTACACCATCTCGTGTAGAATGAAGTCTATAATGTGCTTCTCAGATTTGATTGAAATCCGTCGATAAATAACGCTACGGCAAACTTCCCCCCTTTGCCCCCAATCAAAAATCATAATGCAAAAAAATTACAAAATGCGTCGTATTATTTTGTAAAAACTACAGTGATCGCGTAACTAATATTTCTTTTCACCTGTGAGTACAATTTTATGCCGATAAAGTGGCTAATTTTTCATAAAACTAATAAAATTGAATATAATTTTTGCTTATATGATGCCATATTAACGAGCACTCAATTTTTTCTGCAATGTAACTATATTTATGACTTACTGAAATGAGTCGGGTTTTACCGTTCTTTTTCATTCGTTCAGTGTTCGTTCATTACAATTCTTTCAAATAGGGTTTGAAACTATCGATAAAAAATATCGATGTAAATGAACGAACGAATTTATTCTCACTCTCAGGTTTCCAACTAATCCATTAAAAAAAAGAGAATGGGTGAAAGCAGTACGCAGAGAACAGGCATGGATTCCAAAAAAACATAGCAGTATATGTATATGTATGATATAGGTATCAGTAAGATTACGCAGTCCTTTCCGCCTTTACGAGACAAATCCTTAGACACCAGATTCGACCTTCTAGGACCAAGGGAATCGCTAATCGCTAAAACTTATACCCCTCGCTATTTTGCTCAAAAGTCTACATAGTTAGGCCTATTGTAAAATCATGCACCTGAAATTCGATTTAGCCACGGGGAAAGTGTCTGTTATCGCATGGTTGTAAAGGCTTGCGAGGTCTACTGTTCTCACAGAACTACTAATCATCATAGGGGTATGCTAACATACGAAACATCGCATTCGTTCATTGTGAACATTTTATCCTCTACTCCAAAAACTACTTTCAAAAACATCTTCTAAAGATCCTTGGCAAATTGCAATGTACTTAACTCAGAGTATAGAAAAGTACTTACCTAAATAATTTTTTAGCTTTTTTTTGTTCATCTATCTTCATTCTTTACTAACACGCATATTCCCAATGCCGCATATTTAGGTATTTCTCCATTATTCACTTTACGATGAACATAAACCAGTGCTTTGAATAGGACTAGTGTTTCGCGATTGATCCAGCCGTTATCTTGTAGATACCTACCTAATACTTTTATCGCTCTGAGCTTGAAACTAGAGTGATACTTCTGCCTGCATGTAGAATACCTAATACTTTTATCGCTCTGAGCTTGAAACTAGAGTGATACTTCTGCCTGCATGTAGATAAAGAGTTGTCAATTTGATTCGATGAAAATTCTTGAATTTCGTTGCGGTGCCGCGTTGATTTCGCACGTGTTTGTGGATGTCAACCGTTCCGACGGTTGACGGTGGGAACGGAACGTTACGTCCATTTAGAAGTGTCACTAATATAACCCAGGTTTATGGAACAGCGTTATTTGGCCTAAAGTGTTAAATGTCAAACTGATGTGACATGACATGAAACCATCCTTTTGCCAATTGGCGCTGCTAATTCCGTTTCTTTATTTCATCCTGTAGATCCTGTTAATTATTCAGGATAAAAAGTAGCCTATGTGTCAATCCAGGTTACGAACTACATGGGCTGTAGAGTGGGTGGACAAGCGATTCAAAGCCGCACCAGTCTAGAGCAGCCATCGCAACTTTGCTCTTGTGAACTGGTGCGTTGACTTGCAAAAGCAACACACCGCTTGACAGTTTCTCCGTCTTTTTTCTTCGAAGGCTTCCTTTAATTGCTCTTGCGTAAATAATCTTGCTTAATATTTTTGTAATCGATCAACAGGATTCCTTCACAATCCCAGAAAATCGTAGCCATAATCTTTACGGCCGAATCCGACACTTCTTAGGGGGTGGTGTACCCTTCTTGTGACACTGCATCGACTCCTGTTTGGACTCAGGTTCAAAATGATGAACCCGAGTTTCATCCCCAGTAACAATCCGCTCCAAAATATGGGTAGATTTTTCGCTACACAGCTCCAAAAAGTGCGTTGACGCTTCGATTTTTTGTTGTTTGTGAAGTGGCGTGAGGATTCGTGACTGACTTCTGACATACCAAGATGATCGTGTAGGATCCTCAAAATGGTTTTGTTTGATACTCCAATATTATTTTTATTTTTTCAACGATATCCGGCGTGATGACCTCAGCTGGCCGTCCTGGACGAGAGTGGTCTTCAATCGACTCTCTGCCTTGTTTGAAAAGACCATGCCACTTGTAAATCACGGTTTTACTAGGGCACTGATCTCGGCTCCCATCTCCACTCATTATGGTTTGGGCTATATCTCGTAAACGAATGATGTCAAAGGGCTAAAAATTAACATGTATACCCCTAATGAGTACCCGATTAGCGACATACGAAACAATTGTAGTTACCTGCATTCCCCAGTTCCGCGGACTTTTGGACCTCCCCTCGTATCTCCCAAAAACTGTAAAAACTCTATAGTTATGTTATCGGACTCCCGTTTCCGCATTTAGACTTAAAGGTTGGTCCATTATACGTAGAAAAAAAACTATAGTTATTGACAGAACTAAGTTGTCCGTCCAGGTCTGTAAATATAGGTAGGACTCCCTGAGTAAATTGCTTTTGACCGTTCGTCACGGCAAGATTGCTAATGAGCGTTTCACTGGAAGGACCATAGTGGAATTTTAGGTTTCTGAGCACCTCAATATTTAGTAGAAGTTCTCAAACAATTGTAAAACTGAACCGGTAATTTGTAAAAGTTACGAATCAAAAGTTATAAGCATTTTAAAGTGGTCCCTCGGTTCCACACATGCAATGCTGGGTTCCAAGGATCTAATCAGTATTCACATCTTCTTTCACTGTCTATATTTAGTAGAAGATTTGTAAAAAAAAACTACTTAATTTCAGCCCTTCTTCTTCTTACAGAGAGACGAAAACACGATAACAAAGTGGTCCCTCAGTTCTACATTGACGAAAATGTTTTTGCGGTTTTACAAAAAAACTAACTGGAATTTTAAGTTTCTGAATCAGTCAATATTTAGTAGAAGTGCTCATACAATTTGTAAAATCAATCAGTAATTTGTAAAACTTACCAATCAAAAGTTATAAGCATTTTAATGTGGACTTTCGGTTGAACACTTTCCAAAACGCAAAAGTAACTTTACAAAAAAACTATAAAACTTAGAGACGTGTAATATAGCTTATCATTTAGTAAAAATTTTTACTAAATATCTACATACAGCAATGAACAATAGACAGAGCCATTATCGAAATATAGCAATTTTAGTTTCCGGCATAGAGATGCAGCCGCGGGGTGACCACACGGCTTAAATTTTCGGGACAGGGAACAGCATGACAGCCGCGCGATGCGACGATTCCACTCTCTGCTGATGCGGGTGTGACTCAATGAAGTCAGCGTTGGTACTCTAAGTACCTATTCATCCATTGTATTTTCAATAGGTGAGTAAAAAAAATCCGATGATTGTCAAATAAATATAAGATCATACGAAAACGGAACGTCAGTGGAAAATCAATACTATTTATACTTAGGTGCTTACCTATCACACTATTCAAACAACTTCGAGAGGGCTTTCGCTGCCCAGGTCAACAATAGAATCTACAAGGTGCTTACCTAAAAAGAACAATCGTTAGGAAAACTTCAATAACCACTATCCCACTACTATTATAAATGTCAAAGTTTAGATGTTTGTGTTTCAATCACGCTGTTACTACTTACTGGTCTGATTTGGATGAAACTTGGAATATATTATAGTTCGTAACCTGGATCAAACACATCGGCTACTTTTTTTAATTTTTTTTGTGGACGAAGTCGCGGGTAACTGCTAGTAATATTATAAATGCTAAAGTTTAGATGTTTGGATGTTTGTGTTTCAATCACGTCAAAACTACGAACCAACTTGGATGGAACTTGGCATATATTATTATATTATAGTTCGTAGCCTTAATATACTAGCAGTTACCCGCGACTTCGTACGCGTCTACAGTTTCCGTGTACCTACATTATATTATCTGTGTGTGTACCGAGCGGATACTTCTTTGAGAAACTTGACATTACACCTCATTACACCGAACTCGTACCTACTGGAATGTCAAACGCTAGTTGTTAGACCAAAGAGGTAGTACTACGCCCTGTCAAACTGACGTGACATGACATGACAATGAAATCCTCTTGCCAATTGGCGCTGCTAATCCTTTTCGTTCATTTTATCCTGTAGATCCTGTTAATTATTCGGGATAAAAAGTAGCCTATATGTCAATCCAGGTTAAGAACTAAATATATGCCAAGTTTCATTCAAGTTGGTTCAGTGGTTTTGACGTGATTGAAACACAAACATCCAAACTTTGACATTTATAATAGTAAGTGGGATAGTGGTTATTGAAGTTTTCCTAGCGATTGTTCTTTTTAGGTAAGCACCTTGTAGATTCTATTGTTGAACTGGGCAGCGAAAGCCCTCTCGAAGTTGTTTGAGTAGTGTGATATGTAAGCACCTAAGTATAAATAGTATTGATTTTCCGCTGACGTTCCGTTTTCGTATGATCTTATATTTATTTGACAATCATCGGATTTTATTTACTCACCTATTGAAAATACAATGGATGAATAGGTACTTAGAGTACCAACGCTGACTTCATTGAGTCACACCCGCATCAGCAGAGAGTGGAATCGTCGCGTCGCGCGGCTGTCATGCTGTTCCCTGTCCCGAAAATTTAAGCCGTGTGGTCACCCCGCGGCTGCATCTCTATGCCGGAAACTAAAATTGCTATATTTCGATAATGGCTCTGTCTATTGTTCATTGCTGTATGTAGATATTAAGTAAAAATTTTTACTAAATGATAAGCTATATTACACGTCTCTAAGTTTTATAGTTTTTTTGTAAAGTTACTTTTGCGTTTTGGAAAGTGTTCAACCGAAAGTCCACATTAAAATGCTTATAACTTTTGATTGGTAAGTTTTACAAATTACTGATTGATTTTACAAATTGTATGAGCACTTCTACTAAATATTGACTGATTCAGAAACTTAAAATTCCAGTTAGTTTTTTTGTAAAACCGCAAAAACATTTTCGTCAATGTAGAACTGAGGGACCACTTTGTTATCGTGTTTTCGTCTCTCTGCAAGAAGAAGAAGGGCTGAAATTAAGTAGTTTTTTTTTACAAATCTTCTACTAAATATAGACAGTGAAAGAAGATGTGAATACTGATTAGATCCTTGGAACCCAGCATTGCATGTGTGGAACCGAGGGACCACTTTAAAATGCTTATAACTTTTGATTCGTAACTTTTACAAATTACCGGTTCAGTTTTACAATTGTTTGAGAACTTCTACTAAATATTGAGGTGCTCAGAAACCTAAAATTCCACTATGGTCCCTCCGTTGAAACGCTCATGATTGCTATGGGTGCTCACTTCACCAGTCGCGGGATTTTCTCTGATAGAAATGGTTCGCGCTGTCCAATCAGGTGAGTTTAGAAAAATGCAACAACAGAACTGAATCGTATGTCCACACTGTGCTTCGCCCTTTTATCTTCAACTTTCGTCGTCATCATTCTATTCAACTTTCGTTTGTTACATTCAATAATTGAATGCGTCAATAGACGCAATACCAACAGTCATTAGTTGAGTTTCTGTCAGGTTCAGAACATGTGTGAAATTGAGGAAATATGAGTAAAGAATTTTTTTTACTAATATTATAATATCTGCTTTTTTTTAACTCCATCGACGTCCATTATATTTAGCAGCCAAAACTTGCAAACCATCGTTTCTCTTTACTGTATATGTGTAAAGTTTATTATTTTGCTCCCAAAGTTGTGGAAAGCTTCTACGTAGTTTGATTGATATAAGTAAGTATAAATTTTCCACAAAATCGTCCATATATAATGCTATAGCAAATATCCTTTTTCTCCCCTCCACTCTCCCTTTTTGTTTTTTTTTTACATCTTATGTAGAAAGAAGTCCTTAGCGTGCCTCTCAAATTTGATTGAAATCGATCGATAAATAACGCTACAACAAACTTCCCCCTTTTCCACTCCATTTTCCCCCCGATCAAAAATCGCGATCTACAAAAATTTTAAATAAATCAAGGAACATGTGTGCCAATTTTCATCAAAATCGGCTGAAAAATGCGACCTGTAGGCGAGAACTGACAGACAAACAGATGGACAAAAGCATTTTTTGGCCAATCTCGAAACTGAGACGCTTCGCTCGCTCGGTCAACACATTAATACGTTTTTGTTATAGCAAGCAGAACAATAATAATAAAAAAATATGATTGAAACAGTATTTTATCATTTTTCGTCACACAAAAGCAAGCGTAAAATCCGTCTCTTCTAATCTTGGAAGGATAATTTTCATACAATCAGATACCCTATGTATATACCTATCCTAATTTAAAAAATATATTTCACACCTTTACATAAAATTCTTCATTCGCAACTGGTTGCGGTTGAAGAGTATTTATTCTTCTGCCACAACCAGTTGCGGGTAAAGAATGATATATCCGTTTTCGCAACTGGTTACGAAAATTAGTTGCGGAGACGGCCGGAAGGGATAAATCAAGGATTTGACGAATTGCGAAATTGACAAATTAAGCTTATGACTTGTTAAGGATATGGACAAACAAGTATTTGACGACTGTCTGCGAAATCGTCATTGCAAGTACATATTTTTAACGCTTTAACTGTCGTCTCGCCGTAGCCGGGTGCCGCCGCCGCCGCTACGTAACGCGTAATGGAGTCAGTTGCATCCAATACGAGCACTAGGAATCATGACCGTGCCCTGCCTTGTCATTTCTCAGGCTGCCCTATTTGTAAGAAATAACCTGGATGAATATGCAAGGTATGGTGAAGACCACAAATATAATACAAGGCATGCAGATAGGCTAAGAGCAATTCCGCGACGGTTCACAAAGTCTGCTAAACTAAAATGCGTGTTAGGTCCAGCAGTGGTATACAACCGGCTTCCGGTTGATGTTACAAGCTCTCCACAGCAATGTTTCCCATTTGCCGGGTCACGACCCAGTACCGAGTCATCAAAATAAAATACCGGGTCGCAGCACCGGGTTTCTTCACAGCCCTACCAAAAAACTCTAAAAAGGTCATTTTAAAATAAACTGGGCCAGGCGTAAGTATTATTTGCGCGTGGTAGTGTTCCGAGTGATAAAATCGCTTTATAACCAGCGGCTGCTGGTCACTCTTGAAGGCGATTCCAATCGATCGGTATTAAATTTTTGGCGTTTCTTACTCTTGAATACCAATTGAATTTTATTGAGTTTTATATTCTCGAAATATTCATTAATATTTTTCGGTAAGTGTAAGTAGAGCGCACGGGGCTCAGCCAAGTGAACTTTAATAACTTTAAAAAATAACCAACTTAACTTTAACCAACACTTTAATTTTGTGTTGGGTTCGAGTCGTCATGTAAGAACTTTCGGACCGTCCTACAAGTGTTTAGGATTGCAGCTTTCTGCATCGTAATATAAATGCTTTCCTGAAGATCTAACATTGATATAGTGATGTACCTAGGTCTATTGGCACGGACGTAAATGTTTCTTATTATTATTAAGTTTTTATTTCAGATAACGAATTACTAAACTAAGAAATCGACACTATTGTCCGTTTGCCTTTTTTGTGCAAAGGCCTCCTCTCTGTCTCTTGCTACCCTTGTCCATGGTTTCCCAGCAGGTACCTTTAGCTCGTCCTCCGATCTTTTGAACTGTATTCCTCTTTTTCGTTTGCTGTATTTCGGGAACCAATTCATTTGCAAAGAGTTTTGCTCCACTTTTCCTTCCCTCTGTGTCCTGCCTGACCATCTCCACTTTAGTGTTTTTACTTTAAGGGCGGCTTGCACCAGAATCGCTAAACGCGTTTATCTATTAAGTAGTATTTAGCGAGTTGTCAAGTCATAAATAAGTCAGATTTAAATCTATTTAGCTGTTAAACACGTTTAGTGATTCTGGTGCAAGTCGCCCTTAGTGTAACAATCTTCTAATTTTTATCCGACTTCAAAAAAGGAGGAGGTTCTCAATTCGGTTGTATTTTTATTTATATTTGCTACCTCAGTCCGTCATTTATTAACCGATTTGAATTTTTTTTTTATCTGAAAGGATGTATTCCCAGGTTGATCCCATTCAATTTTCATCAAAATCGGTTCAGTAGTTTGGCTTATAAATAAAAATAACTGAAAATAAATATGCCATCCACGTGCACGAAATTGCGTATTTTACTTTTCTGTGTCAGTGATGTTGACTTATGTTATTTGAACCGTAGTAAAAATAGCTTCATTTTATTGTATGACACCAACGCTAAATGTCGTGCAGGGAAAAAAATATGGCGTGTTAAACGCAAGCAGGATGCAATTTTTTTTTTCGTGTATAATCGGTATCGTTTAGGGCGTTCCCCCGAGGCGACGCGCAGGTGCAGCACCCGGTGCCTGTGGGAAATGGACAAGGGTTGTCGTACCAAGGACGGGTGCGACGTAAGAAGCTAGTCCGGGAAGTAAGAATGAGGATGGCAAGTTGGAATATAGGAACGATGACTGGAAGAGGAAGAGAGCTAGCGGATGTTTTAGAAAGAAGACGGATAAATGTTGCATGTTTACAAGAGACGAGATGGAAGGGTACGAGAGCTAGGGAAATTGGAGTGGGTTATAAGTTCTTTTATTGTGGTGGTGATGGTAAGAATAATGGAGTGGGAGTGGTTCTAGATAAAGACTTAAAAAAGTGTGTGACGGATGTTAAAAGAGTGAATGATCGAATTATAGTAGTTACAGTAATGTTAAATAATTTAATAGTGAACATAATGAGTGTGTATGCGCCGCAGGCTGGATGTAAAGATGTAGTGAAAGAGAAGTTTTGGGAGGACTTTGATGCTGTCTTGATGGGTATCCCACAGAATGAGGATATCTATATTGGAGGAGATTTTAACGGGCATGTAGGAAGAATGAAAGGAGGATTTGAGAATGTACATGGGGGATGGGGTTTTGGGAATCGAAACCCGGAGGGCGAAACACTGCTGCAAGCTGCCACCGCTTTTGATTTAGCGATCGCTAACACCTACTTCAAAAAAAGGGACGAACATCTTATAACCTACAAAAGTGGCAACCACAACACCCAAATTGACTACTTCCTTCTCCGAAAAAGTAAAATTTGCGCAGTAAAGTCATTCCGGGTGAACCACTAGCATCACAACATCGACTGCTTTTAATGGAAGTGAAGATGACCTCACAAACAACCACATTTAAACCTAAACCCCCACCAAAAGTTAGATGGTATATGTTAGAGAAAGAGAACTGCGCAGAAGAATTTCGAAAGAGTGTGGTTGATAAAATGATTGAGATGGATGATAAAATTGAAGGAATGTCGGTGAATGAATGCTGGAATCAAATGGCTTTGTGTATAAGGAGTGTGGCGAAAAACGTTTTTGGTGAGACAAAAGGCAAGGGTAAGATTGATAAGGATACATGGTGGTGGAATGAGGATGTGCAAAAGGTTTTGAAAGAAAAGAAGAATGCTTTTAAAGACTGGAAAGGTGTGAATGGTAGTGACTCTAGGTTGAAAGAACAAAAAAGACAGGTATATGATGAATGTAAGAAGAGAGCTAAGAGAGAGGTAGCTATCGCAAGAGGTAAGGTCCAAGACAAGCTGTACAAAAATCTTGAAAGCCCCCAAGGACAGAAGGACCTTTATCGCTTAGCGAAAACGAGAGAGAAGAATGCTAGAGACATTATACATATGAAATGCATAAAAGATGAGGGTGGAAGGGTTTTAATGCAAGATGAAGAAATCAAAAATCGTTGGAAGGGATATTTTGAAAGGTTGATGAATGAAGAAAATGTTTGGAGTGGAAAACTAGAAGACGTATCAATGAATTTGGGTTTGGTAGAAGAGATAAGTATGAATGAAGTTAAAATGGCTATACAGAGCATGAAAAGTGGCAGAGCGATTGGTCCAGACGGTATACCAGTTGAAGTATCTACTACTAATATCTTTATTCAAACCAGAAATGTGTACAGTTAGCACTTATAGCTAGGTATAAATGCTAGAGTGAACTCTAAGCATCGGACAAGAAATTCTGTTTCCCGATGCCTAGTATGGAAGTTTTTGAAAGCGGATGGATGGAAGTGGCTTACTTTATTCATCAACAAGTTGTTACATGAGGAGGCGATCCCGGACGAGTGGTGCAGCAGTTCACTGGTGCCTATTTTCAAAAACATGGGTGATGTACAGGACTGTAACAACTACCGAGGAATAAAGCTTATGTCACATAGTATGAAAGTCTGGGAGAAAGTAATAGATAGAAGAATGAGAGAAGAGTGCACGATTACCCAAAACCAATTTGGTTTTATGCCAGGACGGGGGACAACGGATGCAATATTTGCTTTACGCCAACTCTGCGAAAAATATCGCCGTGCACATGAGAACCTGCACTTGGTGTTCATTGATCTAGAGAAGGCGTACGACCGAGTCCCCCGGAAAGTCCTGTGGTGGGCTTTGAAAGAAAAGGGAGTGCCAGGTAAGTATGTTAGGCTTGTGAATGCGATGTATGCAGGAGCACGAACGAACGTCCGGTCCGAAGCTGGCGTCACTGACGAGTTCAATGTGGCAGTAGGTTTGCACCAGGGATCGGCTTTAAGCCCTTATTTGTTCCTCCTCGTTATGGATGCTTTGACATTAGACATACAGGAGGAGGCACCCTGGTGCATGCTGTTCGCCGATGACATCGTTCTCGTCGGAGAGCAAGCAGTTGAGGTACAGAGCCGACTGGGAAAATGGCAAGAGAAATTGGAGAGAGTTGGCCTTAAGATCAGCCGCACTAAAACCGAACATTTGTTCTGCGACTTTGGTGGCTCCTCCAATTTCTCACCAATTGCCTTAGATGGTGTAACCCTACCAGTATGCTCCGACTTTAAGTACCTTGGCTCGCTTCTCCAAAACGACGGTAATATTGACCGAGACGTTAACAATAGGATGAATGCGGGATGGATGAAGTGGCGACAGGTCTCAGGGACGATATGCGATCCGCGAATGCCCCTTAAGCTTAAGGGGAAAATTTACAAGACGGTAATTAGACCTGTCGCGATGTATGGATCAGAGTGTTGGGCAACGAAGAAGACGGATGAAAGGAGAGTGCATGCTACGGAGATGCGAATGTTAAGATGGATGTGTGGGGTAACGAGGTTAGATAAGATAAGGAATGAGTATATCAGGGGAAGTTTGAAAGTGGCGCCTGTTGTTGAAAAAGTGAAGAGTGCTAGATTAGCATGGTATGGACACGTAATGAGGAGGGATGAAAGTCATATCACAAAAAAAGTTATGAACATGAGTGTGACTGGGTACGCAGGTAGAGGAAGGCCGAAGAAGAAGTGGTTGGATTGTGTGAAAGAGGATATGAATGTGAGAGGAGTAGATTCTGAGTTGACGAATGATAGGAGCGAGTGGAAGAAAAAGACATGTTGTGCCGACCCCGCCTAGCGCGGGATAAGGGCAGGGAAATGATGATGATGAATCGGTATCGTTTACTTTAAAAACACCTAGATCTCAAAGCTCAATATTCTCTAGATCTTATTTATAAAAAAAGTTCACAATCAAGTAAGTTTCAGACATAAAATTACCTTTTTACGATGATGGTGCATTACGCATCCCGTACGGCCTGAGAAAAATCATAAAGGCTGCGACAGAAGAGGTAGGCCACCAGCTGGTACTACCGCTAATGTAGACGGCGAAGCGAGTAATGGTTAGCACCACATACTAAATATCTAGGGCTCACGTTGGACAGAGCTTGGAATTTCTCCGAGCACTTTAAGCGATTAATTCCCAGAGTGCAATGTGCAGCGGGATCCCTTGCGTGTCGTCTGCCGTGGGTGGACCCAGCTCTGCCCATGTTTTCACCTGTTTGTGGGCGTCATTCGTAGTATGGTCCTATACGGAGCACTGGTGTGGGCCGACGCTAACTGCCCTTCTGAGGAAACCTCGGAAGGTTTTTTTTACTAACCTATGCGGTCTCACTGCTGGGCAAGGTCTCCCCCCCGTCTTCCACTCTCCGCGATCCCTGGCCAGTTCCACCCATTCCCGGTCGAAGAAGTCCAGGTCGTCATGCCAGCGCTTCCTCGGGCGGCCGCGACCCCCTGAGGGTATGGGTATCCATCCTGCCTGTGACTCCTTGAACCCACCTTTCCAAATCCATGCGAAACACGTCGCCTGCCCATTTCCACATCAGCTTTACTACCTTACGACCTACATCGGTGACACCAGTTTTTGAACGCATGGTTCCCTGACATTCAGGACACTTTAATTGCCATAATCTTCTAGTAACCTACGGTGCTCAAACATAGTCGCTGACTGAGTCTCAGAACACTAAGCTAGGTGTTTGCCGAAGAGTGATGCAGCGAAGTATTTAAGGTGTGAAACGAATAAATCGAGTTTGGAACTCCATGCTGCGTTCAAAAACTGGTGTCACCGATGTAGATCGTAAGGTAGTAAAGCTGATGTGGAAATGGGCAGGCGACGTGCTGGTGCTGTCAGGGCATGGATGTTTCAGTAGATATATGCATCGTAATATGACGGAAGCCAGTCCTACATGCCAGCAGTGTGGTGCGGTTGAGAGCACGGCGTAGCCGAGAATGCAGAGCCTGGTGTCACAGCGTCAGGACTTAGAGACGATTGTGGGGCTAAATCTTGGGCTGTCGAGTGTGGTCGAGGCCATGCTTGACAACGATAAAGGCTGGCAGGCCATGGTTTCCTTCTGCAAAGACGTAATGTTGCAGAAGGAGACGGCAGAGCAGATTAGAGAAGATGATCCTCGAGCTGACCCGCAAAGGCTTATAGCATTAAGCCCACCATTGTACACATTTGTTTTTGGTGCAATAAAGAGTTCAATAATTAAATAAAGGCAAAAAAAGACTGGTAGGAGACGGCGGTAACTCCATCGCCAATTTCTGCTACCAAGGACTGCGAGAAGCCCCAGTCCTGCATTGCATAGACCTCCAGGTACTGTTAAGGGATAACCCTTATATTCCGGGACTTCCGTTCAAAGAGAGGAGGAGTAGCCTTACACCTACAATCATTAAGCAGCTTTTAAAGCAAAGGACACCGATTTGGCAAGAAAAAAAGTATGATCCTGCTTGCGTATAAGAGGGCTATCGCAGTTAGGCCGCGATATGAGGGCTGGCGCGCGTCTGAGTTCGTCTGAGAGTCTGAGATCGCATTTTATGCAGTTGTAAATTACGTTTATTCAATATAATAAAATAAATTATTTCAATAAAAAGTTTACAATTTTATTGATTATGAACTAACGTTTATTTTGGTATAATTTTTACCTAATAATATTAATGTAAAATGGAGAAATTAACGGCTAACGAACGTTTTTAGCAATTTTATGGTTTTAAATTGATTTTTTTTGTAGATATCCCATACCTATTTCTGAATTCCGGGGCCGCTACGGTCAATGGCAGTATACATATAAGAGATATTTGTAGATATTTTTTATTTCGTTTGCTTTGCACAGTAGTTAAATCCAGGAGCTTGAAAAAGTGTCTGCGCGAGTTTTATTAAAAACTTGTTTCGGAATTTTGACTTTATTTAAATATATAAAGAAAAATTGAAAAAGCGAGGCCGCTTCGGTCAATGCGAAAAACTATTCTACACCATACAATAAATCGAAATTATCTAAGAGTTTCAGTTTCAGAGATCTAGAACGACAAAAATGGGCATTTTCACGGTTTGACCGTGATATGAGCCTTAACACGCCATATTGTTTTCCCTGCACGATATTCAGCGTTGGTGTCATACAATAAAATAAAGCTAGTTTTACTATTATTGAAATGACATAGTCAGTCACCAATTGATACAGCACTTGGGACGGAGCCCATACTAAAATGCCCATCCTTATACGAGCATACTTCTTTCCATGTCAGATTGACAAACTTTTAACTTTTTGGTACTGGACTTCTGTTAAGGCCCAGGTCTGACACCCGTATGTTAGAACTGGAAGAATACAGGTGTTACACAGTTTCCTCTTGAAATACCTACATATTTATTTCTTTGTTCTTCATTATTTCTCTAAAAGACCAGTATCGTTTCCACGAATTAGCTGTCCTCACTTCTAGCTCTTTTGCCATTATGTCACTCGGTGACTAGATAAGTATAATTATGTGTAATTATCCACGTATTTTTTCGGTGTTCATGGCGAGTCCTACTTTCCGACTTTCGTTGTCTAGCTGAGTAAACATTTGTTGGAGTTCTTGTTTAGTTCCTGCTAAGATTATTAGGTCGTCAGCAAATCTCAAGTGAGTTTATTTCTCTCCATTTATGTTAAGTTAAGACCAAAGTTTACCCAGTTAAGATTACGGAAGATTTCTTCAAGAACAGCTGAAAAGAATCTTGGCGATAGGGGGTCGCCTTGTCGTACTCCTCTTTCTACTTTTATCTCTTCACCTTCTCATTCTAGTTTGACTCTTTACTTCTATTAAGGTACTGACACACGTGCTCAATACTAGCATGAAAGCATACTTTTATTGAGCAATTGCTCATTAGTAGCACGTGTGTACCAACATTGCTAGTAATGAGCACGCTTATTTAGAGAATTCGAAAATCAACAGACGTTTGATTTTGGAGCATGCTACCTGAGGCGCGGGTGGAAGGGGCGTGCTCCGAGCACGTCTGAACAGGTTTGCTTATGATCGATTCGTAATTATTTGACACTGGCAGATAAAACAAGCATGCTTATTGCTGGCAAATGTGAACAGTTGCAGAGCATGCTAATTTTAAGCAAGGTTATGAGCATGCTTTTTTTTGAGCACGTGTGTC
Source organism: Gandaritis pyraliata (assembly GCA_947859175.1). NCBI lineage: Eukaryota > Metazoa > Arthropoda > Insecta > Lepidoptera > Geometridae > Gandaritis > Gandaritis pyraliata. The sequence continues at coordinate 5,522,031 of OX401866.1, read as the reverse complement.
AGTACCTTTATATATATTTTGGATTATTTATATGTATTTGCTATCAACTCTTTAATTCTGTAGCGCTTTCTATATTTGATCGTGCTCCAGTGAGTCGAAAGCTTATGAGCGTTTCGCTGTAGGGACCATAGTGGAATTTTAGGTTACTGAGCACCTCAATATTTAATAGAAGTTCTCAAACAATTGTAAAATTGAACCGGTAATTTGTAAAAGTTACGAATCAAAAGTTATAAGCATTTTAAAGTGGTCCCTCGGTTCCACACACGCAATGCTGGATCCCAAGGATCTAATTAGTATTCACATCTTCTTTCACTGTATATATTTAGTAAAAAATTTGTAAAAAAAACTACTTAGTTTCAGCCCTTCTTTTTGCAGAGAGACGAAAACACGATAACAAAGTGGTCCCTCAATGGTACATTGACGAAAATGTTTTAGCGTTTTTACGAAAAAACTAACTAAAATTTTAAGTTTCTGAATCAGTCAATATTTTGTAGAAGTGTTCATACAATTTGTAAATTTAACCAGTAATTTGTAAAACTTACCAATCAAAAGTTATAAGCATTTTAATGTGGACTTTCGGTTGAACACTTTCCAAAACGCAAAGTAAATATAGAATAAAAAACTATAAAACTTGGAGACGTATAATATAGCGTCACACCCGCATCAGCAGAGAGTGAAATCATCGCGTCGCGCGGCTGTCGTGCTGTTCCTTGTCCCGAAAATTTAAACCGTGTGGTCACCCTGCGGCTGCATCTCTATGCTATATTTCGATAATGGCTCTGTCTATTGTTCATTGTTGTATGTAGATATTTAGTAAAAAAATTACTAAATGATAAGCTATATTACACGTCTCCAAGTTTTATAGTTTTTTTTCTATAGTTACTTTGCGTTTTGGAAAGTGTTCAACCGAAAGTCCACATTAAAATGCTTATAACTTTTGATTGGTAAGTTTTACAAATTATTGGGTGAATTTACAAATTGTATGAGCACTTCTACAAAATATTGACTGATTCAGAAACTTAAAATTTTAGTTAGTTTTTTCGTAAAAACGCAAAAACATTTTCGTCAATGTACCATCAGCAAAAGTTCTGCCTTACCACCTTTAGGGTGCATTTTCTGTGAACTGACTATCCGTTAATTTTTGAATACCAATAGAAGCAAATTATTTCGGGTGTAAAAGTTATGAAAACAATGGGCCGTCATAAAAATAAATAGATGTTTAGGTCTCTGGTTGGTCAAAATAAGAAGACAAAAGAAAAAGGCGAGGTCAGGTAGCTAACTGCTTGCAAGCGAAACAGTTTCAAAAGTGGTAAGGCGGAAATTTTGCCGATAGTACCATTGAGGGACCACTTTGTTATCGTGTTTTCGTCTCTCTGCAAGAAGAAGAAGGGCTGAAATTAAGTAGTTTTTTTACAAATCTTTTACTAAATATAGACAGTGAAAAAAGATGTGATACTAATTAGATCCTTGGAATCCAGCATTGCGTGTGTGGAACCGAGGGACCACTTTAAAATGCTTATAACTTTTGATTCGTAACTTTTACAAATTACCGGTTCAATTTTACAATTGTTTGAGAACTTCTACTAAATATTGAGGTGCTCAGAAACCTAAAATTCCACTATGGTCCCTACAGCGAAACGCTCATGAAAGCTTTACTAAATTATATAGTCTACGACGCTACTATAGAAGAGAATGTTGTTGTTATGTATCGATATTTCCTAGTGTGGGTAGTTTTGTACCTACGTAATTTGTTGAATAAACGCGTACCGGCTCTAAATCGCTCCATCTGTTATTGTCACACCAGTTGTATATTTGGCTTTTTTCGTATAACTGTTTAACAACATAATATATGGAATTATGATCTACAGTACAGTAGAGAAGTCGCTTCTGAACCCTGCTTGTTCCTTAGATTGATTTTCGTCAAGTATTTTATTATGCATTTGAGGATTACCTTCGCGAAGATCTTGTTGACCGAGCGAGCGAAGCGTCTCAGTTTCGAGATTGGCCAAAAATGCTTTTGTCCGGCTGTCTGTCTGTCTGTCTGTCAGTAATCGCCTACAGGTCGCATTTATCAACCGATTTGGACGAAAATCGGCACATAAGTTCCTTGATTTATTAAAAAACTTTTGTCGACCGCGATTTTTGATTGGGGGAAAATAGGGAAGAAAAGGGGGAAAGTTTGCTGTAGCGTTGTTTATCGCCGGATTTCAATAAAATTTGAGAAAATCACTAAAGACAATATTCTACACAAGATGGTATAAAAATATTTCCAAAAAAAGGGAGTGGAAGGGGGAAAAGAGGGGAAATTAATTTTTAATTTTTTTCCCGAAAATTTACTCCTACCAATATCAATGAGACTACACAGTCCTCTCCGCCTTTACGAGACAAATCCGTAGACACCAGATTCGAACTCCTAGGACCTAGGGGAACTCCAGTAATCGCTAAAACTTTTGCTCAAAAGTCTACATAGGTAGGGCCTATTGGAAAATTCAAGCACCTGAAATTCGATTTAGCCAGGGGAAAGGGAAAAGTGTCGATTATTGCATGGTTATAAAGGCTCGCGAGGTCTATGTTCTCCTAAGACAACTAGTAGGTAGATGTTCAACATTAAACTGGTAGGTTTGTAGTCGTTTATCTCATTCTTGTATCCTTTCTTGTGTATCAGAATTATTGTAGAATTAGTCCATTGTTTGGGTATGATTGATCTGCTGCAATCTTAGGTTGTAAATGTCGTCGGTCAGCCTGTAGCATCGTAGAAACTCTTAAATACGGTTTCTTTTATGAAAGCTATTTCTTCTAGGATTATTATAAAGTTCTTCTTTCAATTCTGAAAGACTCAATTCAACTCAATTCTCAGTTTAGTTTTAAGTTAAAATAATCTTGGCCATTTGAATTGGCAGTTTATTAAACATTTTATTCATTTCAAAGTATTTATATGTGATTTCCAATAACTGGAACTTAATTCTTCCCACTTTTAATTGATAAAAAGCGCCTACTAACGCCATCTGTTGGTGCATAGCAGAAACTTCTACGAACCAGGGAGCACTTAAATTACAGGAACATTCCCGGCATTACTCGATGTTGCTAGAGTCGACTAGCGCGTAAATGTTTCGGGTATAAAAGGGGGTTTGAGCATGAGCGGCGACATGGACAGTTTAGTTTTGACTAGGAAAGCAATACGATCGGAGTTCTAGGAGTAATTTAGTGTGTTTTAACAAATGTTTTGGAACTGTAGACTAGTATTGATTGACGTTGTAACTTGTTGTAACCTAGATTTTTGTCAAGTACCTACCTGAATAAACGTGTATATTTGGTGAAACCGACTCTGTTTGTTCTATCAACCCACAGCTCGTAACAATATCAATAACGTCAGATACCATAAAGAGTAGGTACCTAGGAATGTATGAAATATAAGTTCCTTGTAAAATATGCAACGCTGTTAATTAGACCGACCAAGCTAACTATGAATAAGGGCATCGCTGTGTTGGCTTCGGCCGTACGTACCGTATTTGAGCCGAGTTGGCCGAATTAAGTTTTCATTTCTCCATAAGACCAAGGAAAGCGGTGTTCTTTCCATTTTCTTTCCTGTCATTTCACAAATTCGTTGGTATCATACTTGCAAATCTTGCAATCACTTTGTAGAGCCATCATATTCAGATCTGAGTCTGACGAGTGGTGTGGTGCTGGAGGTATTGAACATTTTAAATACACAATTACACCAACATAGTCATTGTGTATTTCGATACCTCCTTCACCGATATACTTCAATATGGACTCTGATCTCCGGCGTTTTGTTTCAATTCTAGACAATACCGACAGTGACAGACTCGTGGCAACCCTAACCACTGAAAAGCCACCAATAGACCGCCTTGTGTCTATAGTACCATTCATTTGTACCATCAATGGTACAAGTGATACTACTATGTGTCCTTAGTACCATCAATGGTACTACTGATACTAGCACGTGTCGCTAGTACCATTGCATCGAAAACATACAAAAAAATATATACATATAACAGGCGTTTAATAAATTAAAATTAAAAAAAATAAAAAATTTAAGAAAATTAAAAGGAAAGCTACGCAACTTTAAATCCTACATAAATTTAAAAAAAAAATAGCTACAAAAACTTAACCAAAATAGTGAGCTTGTGCATGGTTCTTCCTCTTTTGCCAGAGTCCAAAATAGAAGAAGGTCTGAATTATATAATTGCAGAAAGTAGTTACACTTTCTGCAATTATATAATTCAGTTATTGGTAGTACAAAAGAAGTTAAAGATTTTTTAAAGTATATAACACATTTTTGGATGCCGAAAAAAGCACAGTGGTGCAGTTTTGGTGAGAGACATCGAACAACGAATTGTTGCGAAGCATGGAACGGTCAATTTAACAAGCGTTTTATGAGAAAACCTACTACAACATGCCAATTTCTAAAAGTTCTAAAAAGAGATGCTGCATACCATTCCGTAAATGCTTTGACAACAGCAGGGGTATGCCAATCAAAGTTGAACTGCAAAGTTGAACTGCAAAGTTTTCAGTCAGTTCATACTAACTCATAGTTATTCTGTGACTAAATAGTGACATTATGTCATTTAATTTGTTTTCGCGCATATTTTGCTGTCAAGTGTCTAAAAAGAATGATCACGTGGTACAAAATTGTACCTGAAAAAATTACACTGGGCAGTGAAATATAACTTGACAGCAAAGATTGGCATATGGGGGCAGAGCCACAAAACTCAAGATCAAAAGTGGTGATCGACCGCGACAATTACATTCAACATGTGCAAAAGCAATTAATTCAAGGGGCGACATTACAGTCGCATTGTTTTTAGAAAAATTGCGTCGTTAGAAAATAAAAATAATCTGATTTTTATTTTCACAAGTAAATACACATTATAAACTATATTATGTATTTTCTTGTGAAAATAACGTAGTGTCTTAATTAAGACGAAATTATTATTTTTGATTTGTTTTTTTGTCACAAGTAAATACACGGTATAAACTAGTATATTTTTCAACGGTACTAAGGACACATAGTAGTATCACCACCTGTACCATTGATGGTACAAATGAATGGTACTATAGACACAAGGCGCAATAGACGTAGTAGAAGTTATAAGTGGGTAACCTAACGGCTTTCTTATACCTATAATTGTATTTGTTCGTTTCAGAGGTGGTGAAGACAGCTCTGGTGCTGCAACGTGTCCGATAGCGGCGTCTGCGGCTGCTCCGGCCAACTGGCGCGGTACCAACGACAGCGCTACAGAATACTGCCGGCGTGGCAACACGCCAGCTACGTACGGCAGGTATCAGCGAAATAACTCTACTGCACCCTTTTCTACGCCACCTTCTAATGTTGAAAGGTAAACCTACGCTCGTATAAGGGTAGAATACCTAAACTAACTCAACCATTGCATACTAACAAGCAACGTAAATAACGTCATTCAACCCTTTATGTAAATAAACTTTTGCTTTCGGTTCGAATTCAACTAAATACCTAAATAAGGATAGCTATTAACGAATATAAACACTAGGGCTTATTTTATTTTTATTTTATGTGAAAAAAAAACAGCTTTTTAAATAAGAGTATAAACAGAGGAAGCCTAAAAGAGTTTTCACTTATAGTCCCGTTTTCACTTATTCCCGGGATATCACTGGTTTTATTTGATGGTGCACTAGTTTCAGTCAAGCATATTTCAATTGAAAACAAACTACACGTCACGACACGTCGGGAAATATTGTCATAAATCGAAATTTTAAGTGATTAGGTAATACCTACTTTAATTAGTCTAAGCACAGGTTAAATTAAATACAATTGCACAATACTTGACGTAATTTGTTTTTATTGACAAGATGATATTTTATTGATGGATGCCCAATTTAAATAAACATTGTGTATTAACGTTAATGTCTCGGTTAACCGGGTTGTCCCGAGAAATCGAGTTCGAGATTCGAGAAAAGAAAAATCTCGACAAAATAAGCACAACCTACCGCGACCTATACTTTGCAACACTATTTTGGATGTACTTAAACCTACAATAAACGTGTTCAGTCAGATCACCGACGGCAGGCAGTTTGCTCAAAGGGCTGGCGGGTCTTGACAAAATATATGACATGGCATGTAAATTACCGACTAAATTGTAATATTTTAGAACAACACCTCACAATCGCTGGTATGCCAGCAGCGAAAGGGCGGGTGCGACGGGCGGCGAGAGCACACCTAGCACGCCTGGGGGAGGCACCGAGAGCGGCCGTCGGAGACGGAACTCGGGCTCCGCGTCATCGCGCTCCGACTCCAGCTCACCCGAGCCCAGCGACACCTCCCGGGCGTCGACGCCTCCCACGCAGCCGCCTCTCTCACATCATAACAACCATCGAACACCAACATCACTTCCCAGTCAGGTACATATCTATACGTTCAATGAACGTACTGCATGTGCATCATTCAAACCGTACAAACCTATTTATAAATAAACAACTTAACAAAATTACAATAAAATATCTAACACAACGTATCTACTAAACAGTGTTCAGTTAGCCAGTGTAAATGAAAACTATTTTCTAATAAAATTTATTTGTGTTTCAACAGTGGGCGTCGACAGCAAATGGAAGACCTTTGGCAATATGTGTGAGAAATCTACCAACGAGGTCCACTGATAGCTCTCTCAAGGATGGCCTCTACCACGAATACAAAAAACACGGAAAAGTGGTGTGGGTAAAGGTGGTCGGTCAGAATGCGGACCGATACGCAGTGGTTCGTTTCAAAAAACCGTCTGACGTGGAGAAAGCTTTAGAAGTATCACAAGACAAGCTTTTTTTTGGATGCAAGATCTCAGTTGCCCCTCACCAAAGTGGAGATGATGATGCAGAGTCAGCAAAACCATACGAAACTGACATCGACGAATACCATCCAAAGGTATTAGGGAAATCAAGGATACACCTTACATTCGTAATTTGTTTTTTCTTTTTACATTTACTGACTGGCAATTTAACAAACGACGTTATAAAAGTCTGTTTCTCGAAAAATACTAGCTACAAAAACATAAAGTAGGTTATCAACGCGCTGTGTTTGTTTTATTGCGCGAGGAACATGTGATGTTAACTGATTAAACTTTGAACTCCGCCATTAGAAAGAAGGTAAAGTCCATTTGTACAACGGTTGTTTAGCCTAATCGATTCGTATTGATTGATGTATCCATATCGAATCCACTGGCTGTCATCATAACCGGTTACAATTACAGCATGATGTGTTTTGTTTGTGAGCAGTGACTTAACCTTACCTACTGTATCATAGTAGGTAGTTATAAACTCTATTAAAATGTAACTTATATCTTTCGAGAAATACTTAGGGCCTATTTCACCATCTCTGAGTAACGCTATCCATCATACAAAATAATTTCTATGTTTGTTTTTGACAAGTCTTTCTCTTCTTTTTATACTTGTTCTGTGCTGTACCTGTGTTGTAATTGTGTGTCAAATAAATATATCTCTATCTCTAAGTCTAAAGTCAGACGGTATTTATAACTGACAGATAGTGTAATCATGAGATGGTGAAATAGGCATATAAATTTTTGATTCCGAAGTGATCAAAACAAACAATCGACGTTTGTTGAACTGCCTCAATACTCTTGCAAATAAAAAATAGTGAAGTTGCAATCTATAAGATAATTGTGTTTATTTTCAGGCTACAAGAACCCTATTCATCGGCAACTTAGAAAAAGACGTGACGCAACAACAGCTGCGGGAAAAATTCAAGCATTTCGGGCGCATCATCGAGATAGATATAAAGAAAGGCAGTGGCGGCGGCGCGGGCTATGCCTTCTGTCAGTACGCGTCCATCTCTAGCGTGGTGGAGGCGATCCGCGCTATGGACGGCGAGTACGTCGGCGGGTCGCGCGTCAAGCTCGGCTTCGGCAAGCCGGTCGCCACCGCCTGCGTCTGGGTCGACGGCCTCACAGAGCATACAGAGAAGCAGGTACATACATTACATACACATCTAATCTATCTATCTATGGGAACTAATCACATACAAAGAAAAGAAAATCTTTCACAACTGATTACGAAACTTAGTCACCAACGCGGACGGTATTGACAGGATCGTAATGTTATCGCGGTTTACCCGGATGGTTGTGACTCAATCATACTATAACGGCGACAGATGAAACTTCAACATAGATTTTGTAACCGGCATTCAATAATTAATAGGTATTCTAAATCAATGGTCAGTCACCTGACATAAATTCCACTACCGTAGCTAATTACAAAACTCAATTACCAAAACGGGCAGAACGAGCATAATTATCTAGGTTTACACTAACACGCGATATAATGTGAAGCCGTATGAGGAACAGTGTCCTTTCCTTCACGAACACATTCAAACCTTACTGTGGTTTAATTTGGAAGATTTGATCGTTCAAAATTTGCGCATTTAATACAATATGCATATTGATATCAATACATGAAAGAATAGGCTTATTTTAATTTAGAAAAACATGATTCCAATTCGCATTTATTACATCATTTGGTCAAATGACTAAATCCTATCCTATCCTATCCTACTAATATTATAAATGCGAAAGTTTAGATGTTTAGATGTTTGGATGTTTGTGTTTCAATCACGTCTAAACTACTGAACCAACTTGGATGAAACTTGGCATATATATAGTTCGTAACCTGGATTAACACATAGGCTACTTTTTATCTCGAATAATTAACAGGATCTACAGGATAAAATGAGCGAAAAGGATTAGCAGCGCCAATTGGCAAGAGGATTTCATTGTCATGTCATGTCACGTCACGTCACGTCAGTTTGACAGGACGTAGTACTACCTCTTTGGTCTAACAACTAGCGTTTGACATTCCAGTAGGTACGAGTTCGGTGTAATGAGGTGTAATGTCAAGTTTCTCAAAGTATCCGTTCGGTACACGCACAGATAATATAATGAACACGGAAACTGTAGACGCGTACGAAGTCGCGGGTAACTGCTAGTATTTAATTAAACCAAAAATAATCTAGGGTGCTAATAACTCATGCATAAAGCATGATGCATCTTGCGGTGCTGACGTAGCCACCTGTGTAGGAAACAGTTTTTTCGGCACAATACTGTGTTGATGGGACATTCGTTGATCGTTTTCTAAAGGATGAACTCGCCGAATATTTTCAGTGAATTTATATTGCAATTAAATTGTTCATGAGGAATAGACGCTAGGTTTAGCACACATTGCGCTTAAAAACATTCACCGATGATCCGCGAAACGTTTACTTTTCTAAAAACCAACAAAATGTAAACAAAAATAGTTTGATCTCGTGCATACTCGCTGCACGGTATGCTCGTTACCCATCTGCGGTAATCACGTGATCGAAGGGCTTATCGGAATGCCAGAAACACGGTCGCAAAATAATCGCGAATTGCAACTACCTATTTCAAGTGTAAGAAACGCTTTGAATGCGTGGTGCATGCCATACATTGAAGTGTTTTGAACATTTGAACAACAATCTATGGTGATGATATGCATGTTTCATTGTTGTTGGCAAGGCATGCGTTGCGTTGCGTTGTGTTGTGTTGTTGTGGTGTGGGCCTCACGGCGGTGGTGTGTCGTGTGCAGGTGCTGGGCGCGGTGTCGCGCTGCGGCGAGGCGACGTCGGTGTGCGTGGATCGCGCGGCGGGCGCGGCGCTCGTGCATTTCGAGCAGGCGGCCGCGGCCGGCGCCGCCGTGCGCGAGCTGCGCCGCGTCGCCGGCGCCGCCTCCGCTGCCGAGCCCGACCTACCGCGCCTCTGCGTCGACTACGCCTCCCGCGAGTGCCAGGTACACACCACACACCACACACCACACACCACCCCAGCCACAGCTCAGCACCAGCCTTTGCCTGCACACTACCGAGTGCTGTTATTTGGCCTAAAAAGAGCTCACGTGCATTATATCATGCGGCAGAAGATTTAGTTGCGATAAAAATCTATCTATTATTATAAGAATCTTTGTCCTCACTGACAGACAACGCACAGCCTAAACCGCTGGTCGTAGAGACTTGAAATTTTGAGGGTAGGTAAGGTACATCTTGGTACGTAGGGGTGTACTAAGAGATTTTTCGAAATTCAATCCCTAAGAAGGTGAAAAAGGGTGAAAACGTTTGTATGAAAAATCGTATTCCTGGTACTCACAAACTTCAAACTTGGCAAAAATATTCGTCGAACAATTTGATAAAAGTCTGTATGCAAATACTTTCAAAACTACCTCTAAGGGCCAACGCACATCTATCGACAAAACTGTTTTATCGCGTACTTAGTGACGTGAAAATAAATTTTCTGTTATAACGAAAACAGCATATGCTGAATGCTTCCTCGTCATATGCTGTTTTCGTTGTAACGAAACTCACATCAATTGACACGACAGACTTTTTTTAAGTATGTTTACCTATCTATTATAGCATTGTTTAATACCTACCTATTAAACATTGCTTTATACGCACATACCTAGAGAATAAACTGTGTTTTTTAATAAATAAGAATATAGAGTAATTATGTAGTGTACTTAATAATATTATTAAGTACTTAGGATGATTCTCATTAAATAAGCAAGTAACGAAAACAGCAAATAAAAAGAAGCATATCGTAACTAAAAAAGTTTTACTGAGAAGTTTCACATCACTAACTGTTCGACAAGACGTTTTGTCTTTGGTTTGCGTTCTCCCTAACAGGAGGCGTGCATGGGGTGTCAAAGTTAGTATAGCAACTTGGTAACGCGTCGTGCGATTTGTTTCACACTAAGGGCGGCTTGCACCAGAATCGCTAAACGCGTTTAACTCTTAAATAGTATTTAGCGAGTTGTCAAGTCATACAAATACGTCAGATTTAAATCGATTTAGCTGTTAAACACGTTTAGTGATTCTGGTGCAAGCCGCCCTTAGAATTAGTATGTAAAATGTCACTATGACAGATTCAAAAGTGTCAAGTATCAAACATTTTAAAAATATCAACACTACTTGCCTTAGATATTTACCGCGCGGGCAAGCTAGAGTATGGATGTTTGTTACTCTTTCACGCAAAAACTACTGGTCCGATTTAGATGAAACTCGGAATACATATAGTTCGTAGCCTGGACTAACACATAAGCTACTTTTTATCCCGAAAAATCAACAGGATCAAATGGGACGCGGACGTAGTCGCGGGCGGAAGCTAGTTCGTAATAAAAATTAACTTGTCAATCCATGTGATTTGTCACCAGGATGCATTCTATGAACAATTGGAAAAGCACGGCGGCTCAGCAGCGTTGGCGGGATCGGAGAGGCTCAGCAGTGAACTCACCGGGAGATACCTTCCGTCCACGCGACACGACTCCTTGAGGTTCCTATTCCTAACCTATACACCACACAATCATTTTTAATTAGAATAAACCTATTTAAATTGCCGGATCTATATTATTGTAATATTTTGCTAACAAGCAGCACGTTTAAATATAGTACAATTTTCAGGTTTGAGGGCTCTAGATCGCGTGCTTCAAGCTTTGGTCGATCGTGTTCACGCACCCCACGCTACTCTGCGGTGGAGCCCTACGATCCCGTGGATTACGCAGCCGATCGTCGCTACAGGTATCTTTCACATTCATAATACTTGTTATTAACGGGAAATTAACTTCTTCTCAAAAAGCATTTGTAACAATAATAATTATATGTTACCTATATGAAATAAATTTTTAAACGTATCCATCCATCCGTAGGGTATACGATGAACCGGGGACCAGTCCACCAGCCGATGATGCGGTTCCCTTCGAGGATCGTCTGCAGTCGGTCGTCGCTTCTCCGCATCGCGCGAGGCGATCCCACCGCCGAGACTCCAGCAACGAAGACCGAAGGCACTCGAAGGTAAACATCGCAGTCACTTCGAGTGCGGTGCGCTCGTTCGCCAGCAGAGTGGTCGCATTCAACGCTCCCCCGTTACAGGAGAGACCGCCGAGCGGGCCCCGGTCGTCGGGCCGAGGCGGGCGCGAGCGACAGCGCGCTCGGCGCCGCCGCCGGCACCGGCGCGACGGCTCCGGCTCGCGCGCCGGCACCCCGCTGCGCGACGAGCTCGACGCGCCGCCTGCCGAGCCGCGCCGTCCGCCGCGCGACCGCCCCGCTCTCCCCATGTGCCTGCCGCTGCCCAAGTTCGCGGCGCAGATCCCGCGCGCGGCGCCGCCCGCCCCACGACCCGCGCCCCCACCGCCCGCGCCCGACTCACCGCCGCGGCCGCCCTCCGCGTCGTCCTCAAGTGCCGGATCCGCGCCGCATTCGCCCTCGCTCGAGGAGCGCATCCGCAGCCTAGACGAAAGGTACGAGAAGTGGAGCGGGTCGCGCGTCCAGCCAGAGGCACCGGACCGCGCGCGGCTTCGGCACCGCTTGCTCGAGGTGGACATCAACGAGGTGAAGCCCTCCGAGGTGGTGCGCTCGCTGCTCGCGAAGCGGTCCGTGTTCGACGAGGACTCGGAGCGACTGGAGGTGTCGGCGCGTGCGCCCAGTCCGCCCGACACGCCGCGCTCGCGCTCATCCGCCTCGGCGGGGCGGCACGCCTCCACGCCGGTGCACGTGCCCGACTTCGACGCCGACCCCAGGCTCCGTCGGCTCGACAGATACCCCGAGCCTCGTGGACGTCCTCGGACGCCATCCACGGATCGCTCGCAGCAGGTGTCGTGCGAGCGGAGGTCTCCGACCGCGCTCGTCGACGCCGATCTCGAATCTAGGAGTCGAGATTCCGCCTCCGGAACTTGCGACGCAGAAAGCAAATCGTCGTTCGACACCGATGAAAAAGACCCAGGAACGGAGCCTCAAAGAGAACGAGCGAATTCTTCAGCTTCTGACAGTCTTTTGAATGTAAAAAGCGAAGGTTTAGAAAATATACCGATGCCGCTGTCAAAAATCGACAGCGATAGTAACGGTGATGAGGATAAGCGGTCAGGAGGCCCTCAGAACGTTTATACTGATGAAGCTTGTGCTCGTGATGTTATGGATATGATATTGAAGAAGGTTGAAAATGGCCAAAAATTTGACGCAACCCTGGAGACTACTAGAAAGTTGAGTAAATATGAATTTCGAAAAGATAATGAGCAGAGTAAAGACCGTGAGAATAAGGGAAGTATGGAAAAATCCAAGAAGATAGATTGTCCTAAACACCCAATGTTTGATCTCAATTTGGGAATTAAAGAATTGATAGAGCATGAGCTACAAAATCATATAAACGAATCTTTAACTGCACAATCAATTGAGCATGAGCTACAGAATCATATAAACGAATCCATAAATATCAAACCCAATAAAGAAAAATGTGACAACAACCCAGGTAGCATTAAACTGAATGAAAAAGATAGAAGTAATCTTAGTTCTCAAATATTTCGCAAGGCACAATTTGAAAAAGAAAACATTCAGACTGAAAAATCTTTTGACAAAAGTAGTCTTACTAGCACCATTCTTAGCACTGTTGATGTCTTATCACCAGCTATCAAGTCTCAACAGCAAGAACCAGAAAAAAATATTGAAGATAGAATGCGAAATGATAAGGAAAAAGCGAGGCACAGTAAATCAAAGGAAAAACATGATAGTGAGAAAGAAAAATCTAAGAACATAAAAAATGAAAAAATCTTCAAAATAGAAAAGGACAAAAAAAATAAAGAAGAGGCTCCATCTACAGATAAACATAATATTGAAAAAGTAGATAATACAAAAACTATGGACAAGAATTTGAAAGAAAAAAGTGAGCGAGAAAGTGATAAATCCCGTCATTCTGATGATAAACCCCGTCATATGCATCATAGAAGAGACAGCAAATCTGAAAAAGATAAAAGAAAAGAGCCTGAGGACTCGATTCACACAAAGATAAAAAAAGAAGACAAACATAAACCAGATAAAAATAAGAAGGAAAATGAGTCTAGACGCGATAGTAAAAAAGAATCAGATACAGTCAAAAGCCGAAAATCATCACGCGATGAGTCGATTAGAGAAATTAGTCGCAAAGATTCGACTGACTCATCAACATCTAGAACTTCACATGAGATAAAAATAAAAGAACTTGATGCGCAAGACTTAAAAGAGGACATGAAACCCAAAGTCAAACTTACTGATCTGTTTGTAAGTCTTGAAAAGAATAAAGGCTTTCTTATTAATAAAGATGGTTTCACTAAAATTAAACAAGAAAATGATAAAATTGTCACCTACAATACCAACAACGATACCCACATCAAGACTGAGCATGTTATCAAACCAAAGACCGACGCGATTGATAAACAGAGGCACCATTCTGTTGATTCTCCGAGCGTCGACTCTAAAAGAAAGGAAAGGTTAAACTCATGTTCTAGTCTTCCATCGAACATAGGTGTTAAGAGAAGAATATCATCCCAAGAAAATTTTGATTTGCCATATGATGATTCTAAGAAAATAAAAAATGAACCTAAAGTATCAGAACGACGGGAATCCAAAGACTCACGAAGTGGAGACAGACACAAAACCACAAAGTTCAGTAAAGGTCATTTTGCTAAAATAATAGAAAGTAAAACCAAGGATGATAAGAAAAATCAAGTCAAACCTCCAGATGACTCATTTGGAGAGAGAATAAAGGATAATAAAGATGAAGCTTTGCCGATCAACCGACCGATTAAGCAAAGTCCTAAAGATGAAATCTTCGATTACACCACGAACGAACATAATGATGACATACACAATAACTTAGATTTTCTTGCTCTATTAGAGCTTCGATCTAGTGAAGAAGATGAAAAACAAAAGGCTCTTAGAAAGGAAATGAAAGAAAAAAAACGGATACAACAGTTACAACAAATCCAAGAACTTCAAATGCAGCAAGAGGTTGAAATGGGTAAAATGAAAGAAGACAAGAAATCAAAACCAGATGATAAGAAAAGAGAATCTGTCCGAGAAAAACGCATGTCGACGGAACGCAAGAGCCGAGAAGACAAGGGCGAGAACAGCAAACGTAAAAACCGTAAGCAGTTACAGAGTAGCGACCACTCCAGTTCAGATTCTGACGAACCAAAGAAACATTCTATATTCGATATTATAGACGATGGACCGACATATATTTCTATGTACGATAAAGTAAAAGCCCGTTCATGTAAAAATATGCAAAAGCAAGAAGAAGAAAAACGTCAAGAAAAAATTAAAGCCAAATTTAGTCAGCTGAAACAAAGTAGAGCAAAGCGAGAAGAAAAGAAGCGATCAAGTTGGGATGAAGACAGTGACTCCGATCAAGATACACAAAGAAAGAAATCGTCCCTGGATTCTTCCGATGATGATGGCAGCACCACTACCCAAAACACAAAACGTGATAAACCGCAATGTTCTAGCATAGAATTTGATGAAAATAAAACTGAAGACTATTTTAGCATGCCACATGATGAATATCAGCACAATAAACTGTCACGTAAAAATTCAAGAACACGCATCATGTCTGATACATCGGACGACGAATCATCAAAAAATAAATCAATGTTTATGAGAGAAGTGAAGAAACTAAATGATTCAGAATCGCTTTCGAATAAAGCTGATATATTAAACAGCTATTGCGACGACAAGATTACAAAGAATTCATTATTTAATTTATTCGGCAAAAGTGACAGCGATGACAGCAAGCTGAAATCTAGTCTTGAAAATGAAATCAACTACAGACCAAGTATTAAATCATTTTGCAATGACCTATCTTCCGAATGTGAATCTGTATCATCCAACAGAAATGCAGATGTGCGCAGAAAGCATAAAAAGAAACAGAAAAAACACAAGACTTCCTATTCCGATGAAGAAAATAAAATAGGAACCAGCGATACAAGTGCATTAGATTCTGAAGTAAAACATAAAAAGTTGATAAAACAGCGTCGGCACAGTAGTAAGAAAGATAAACGCAAAGAAAGAATGCGCGACAGCAATGATACGGATGAAGGTCGAGACGATAAAATGAAAATGAAAAGGGAGAAAAAGTCACCAGATGATATTCCTAATGACTATGGCGGTGACATTATTACAAATAACACTAAAAGAGATGGTAAAATGGAGGACATATTTGGACCTCTATCTGATGAGTCTGATAATAACGAAAACAAAAATTTGAACAACAAGTCTGACTTTTCTTCTCTTGATTATGATTCTAATTTCGGGATTAGTGAAATGCCAATAAATTCGAACGAAAAAGATATAAGACGTAAGAAAGAGAAAAAAAGAAAAGAGAAGAGATGGTTTCGAGATGATGATAACAGCTTGGATGTCGACGCCGTCGGCAAGGCTATTGAAGCTAATCTTTTAACAATAACCGACGACACTGAAATGGTAAGAAGTGGAACTGAATTGAAGTACACAGACGGCAATATAGTCAAAGATATCAAGGTCAATAGTAAATACGTAAAACTTCGAAGAGATAGTAAAGAGAAAAGGAAAAAGAAGAAAAGAAGTAGGGAAGAACGTTTAAGTCGTAAAGATCACCACTACTATCATCCAGATTCATTAGATAAATCGGATCACGAGATAATCGACACTCCTCTTGTTGATGCAGTTTCTAATGCTATGTTGTTAGATATACCGCTGCCAAATGACATTCACACTGCACATGATAAAGCAGATGACTGCAAGTCTCTTTCACAATCTCCTAGTCTTCCGAGACTTACTGAAAGTCCACTTATTTTAATTGAGTCAAGTCAAGATGCGGATGTCAAAAGCACTATTTCAATGTCTTCTAACACTCTTTTGAGTGGTGATGATAACAGTGAATTTGTTGTTGACGGTAAAAACATAGAGATTGAGCAAATACCAATGCCACCTCCGTTTGAAAACATTGTTCAAGATATTAGTGAAGTTCCTCTTCCTGCAGAGCCTGCCCCTGCAACCATTAATGATGACAATTTAGAAGTTTCAAAGTCTACTTTAACGAGTGACTCTGATACAAGTGAAGAACCTGTTACGAATATATCTACCAAATCGAATGAAAATGAAACTGAGGACATTATTGAAAAACTTGTAGAAAAAATTGACACGACTTCATCAAAGGCTGATAAAAAATCTGATGAGAAACCAAGAGCAATAATTTCACAAGAAGAAACCGAAGACGCAGTGGCTGCACTGTTAGGAGAAAGTTTTGGTGGTAAAATTAATACATTTTCAAGTTATGAAGAGTCAGAAACCAGTACTACGCATCAGACAGACATAGAACAAACGACTCTAAGCAATGAAAATGTTCCAGAGGAAGATGCTGAAGAAATGAGACAAGCTATACAAAATTTAAATGCTTGTGAAATGGAAATGAAACCTGATACCCCCGTGTCTGATAGTGATCTATTGTTAATCGATACAGACACAGAAGAGGCCGATGAAACACCTCAAGATGCAGTTGACAAGGTTCCCGTAAATATCAATACTGAACCAGAAAAACCTGCGGAGGTTAGCCTTGATAATTCTAGCCGAAAATCAAAAACTGAAAAACTACCACTGCTTTCAGAACATGTCAAAACTACTCAATCTGAAACAAATATTAAAAACGTTGAAAGTGATGTAAAAATAAAATTAGCCAGACGTGAAAATGTTCAAATCATTACTTCTACAGCGACACCTGTTATAACATCTTGGACATTGACGAACAATAAAATACCCGAACCACAGCATGCCATAAATAATATGCAGTTGAATATGGCGGCTACTAAAAATCGAACGGAAAATAAAACATCTCATGTTACTTCAAATATTGTACAGGTTAAGACATCTCAGCCTCAAAACGTCAACAATTTAGTTAGGCCTGCTTTGGCCCAATATGTCAGACCACCATTTCAGGTTATGAATCAGCGACCTCAGTTACCTAATATGCAGCCACGAGCTCAACCATCGCACATGCCGCCACGAGTTCCATCGTCTAATATACACCCACGTGCACAGACTTCCCATATAATGTCACCACGACCTCAGTTATCTAACATGCAACCACCGACCATTAAAATACCGGATCCTCATATTCTGTATCAAAAGTCACCACAGGGAATTGTTATATCACCCCGAATATCTAATGATCCTCGATTGCAAAGTCCAAAAACAAGCCCCCAAGCTGAAGGTATTACGTCACCTAGACTTGCAAACATGACTATCTTGACTTCTACTCCTCATAATTTTAATTCAGCGGGAATATTATCGCCTACTTCGAAGCTGCAGAGACCTCCCGGTCAAGTGACCGTAGTCCGAATGCAACAACCGCCACCGGCTCGAATGCAACAACCACCACTCAGTCCCGTTCAACCTTTGCATGGAGTACATGGACCAAGAGCTATGATGTCTCCTCCTAATAGGCCCAATTCTGTTCTAGTACAAGGGTCACCGTTACATTTTAATCGTCTACCAGTTACGCCAGTTTTGACACCAATATCAAAGCAAATAAATGTAAACACTACTATATTGCAAAACAAGAACTTGGGACTAGCAACAATGCCGCTAATATCACAACACAAAAATTTGTCGGGTGAAAATAGAAAAAGTGATCATGGAAACATAAATGTTGGAAATAAGAATGAAAATGCGAAAATAATTTTATCACCTACGAGCCTGCAGCATAGCAATAATCCTACAGTTATGGCACAGAATCGCTTGATAACAATGCAGAATGCTGTTCATTTAGGTAACATGAATTCTACTTTACATATGGGTAATAAAGTTGTGATAAATAAGTTAAACCCAGTTCCTGAAAAAAGAGATGCCCAAATGCCAAAGACTTTGGACCACGTGAATCATTCCTCTTTCGGGGCTCCTCCATTTATGCACGTAGCAGTGAGCCATTCTTCATCTCCATCCATCATTCAAAGTGGTGCTAAATCAATGGTGTGCAATATTCAAGAAACAAACATAGTCAACAGAGTACAACAAGCCACTAACGTTATACATACTTTGAATTCACAAAGACTAATGACACCTGTGTCTAAAAATAGCTTGATACAAATAGATAAAAGCAAAATCACTCCGTCTGTATTGTCGATGACAACTATGCGCCCTGCAACAGTATTGACTAAATTAGAAAACCCCGGCATAACTGCAGTCAGTACTGTAACTCATACCAATGTTTCACCAATATTGTTACAACCAATCGGCAACATAAGAATAAACACTAAAACCGATAGAGATAATATTATGGACCCTATTCAATCGGTTATCAATGAATCAAAACCTGTGGAAATGATCGATCCTTTACCGATGAAAAGGCCTGTGAGTGAACAGTGCAGTTTACTGCCTTCTATACCAAAATCGAATGCACAAGAAAATATGTCAAAATGTGAAACAGATTTTGAAGAGCTGCTAAAAGATAAAACTAATGAAATCAAAGTTTCTAACAACCCAGAAAAGAAGTTGGAGGTGAACGTGGGAAACACTACAACATTGATAACATCTAATTTACTAACTGTATCTGATAAGCAAATTCCTAAAACCCCTGAATGTGAGTCTAGCAAAAGTAGTCTTGACGTTTCTAACTCAGATCGAGCTATATCGGAACTCACTTATCCATCTCGAATAGACGATAATAATGCAGTAAACGAGTTAGCAAGAAGTACAATTCAAAACAATGGAGACACATTCAAATCTAGTAATACTGTGCTTCCTTTAGACAATTCCAATGACATTACTATAAAATCATCAGAAGCACCAGAAACCGAACCAGAAGATATAAATCTGAAAACCAATATTTTTACAAAAGTAGAAAGTTCAAGTGAAAAAGTGCCCAAACATAATGAAGAGGCGAAGACGTATGATTTCATAAAGAAAGATATTGAAGAACCTAAACGAGAAATAGTAAAACTGATGGATGATATTGATACTCAATTACCAAACATTGATGACGATACGTGGAGTGTTAAAGATCTGAATATAGAATCGGTTATAAAGAAAGTTGATTCTCTTTGTAATGACCCCATTGAATTTCAAAGTAATGAAGAAGTTAGCAAAACTGACACAACAACGGATTCAGTTACCACCGACATACAATCTAATAAACTAGTAGCTACTGAAGGTACTGAACATACCTTCCAAAAATGCGACGAAGACATGAATCTAGATAAAAAAATCAATGTGTCGAGCAAAAGAGGTGGGCGTAATGTTAGAGGTAAAAGAGGACAAAAGGGACAGGACAGAGTTCAAACCCGACAAATATCAAAACCAGCCAGAGGAACTACTGCTAAACGAGGCAGAGGACGAGCAAAGACCGACAAGAGTATAAAGAACTTAACTAATAGCAGCGCAGGTCCGGCGATACCCGGGGACGTTTACGACTTTCACGAAGATTCTGGAGACGAAACGTTAAAAACGGAGACCCGACCTCGATTGATCTTAACGATAAAGAGTCCACTCTCTGGTCAAGTCGGAGTAACTGCCACATCTACCTTGAGCATTACC
Source organism: Gandaritis pyraliata (assembly GCA_947859175.1). Lineage (NCBI taxonomy): Eukaryota > Metazoa > Arthropoda > Insecta > Lepidoptera > Geometridae > Gandaritis > Gandaritis pyraliata. The sequence goes on along the minus strand of OX401866.1, from coordinate 5,501,654 downwards.
CAAAAAGATCAGAACAAAATTGCGGAAAAATTAAGCAAAGAAGAGAAGAACGAAGATTTCGTATCACCATCAATGAACACACGCAAATCTAGACGGCTTCAGGAGAAGGACGTTCATCGCAACGTAGCCGACGAGGTCAGCGATGATGGCGCTGGCGGTCCTGGGTTGGGTCGTTCGGCTAAAAGAAAACCGGCAAGGCAGGCCGCCGCCAAGGGGGCCAACGTTAACGAAAAACCGACCGCTGCGGATACAAGGAAATCTCCCCGCGGCAGCAAGAGAACCAGAGACAGGAGCTTGTCCGATGCGTCCATCGAAAGCACGGATGGAGAGTCGCGGAAGGATGAAGCTGTTCGCGAGCCGAAAGTTGCTCGGCTAGATGAGCGTCTTACCCAGTCCGAGACCGAACCCGCGGCGGTCGCGAGACCCACAAGCGTGCCGTACGCCTCGCCGGCGGCACCACAGCTGCCTCACGTCAGCCCTCTTCCACCCGTCGCGCCGCCGCCACCGACCGTCCTCCTCGCTGCACCGCTCACCGCGCCGCTGGCGGTGCCGCCCGCCTCACTACCCAACGCGTCAATCGTTACTCCGCCGGTCATCTCGATGGCACCGATCCCGACGCCGATCACCAAGCCGCCCAAGAAGATGATATCCGAGATCAGCGCGAAGCTAGCGAGCGCGTTTGAGGCTGGCGCGGGCGCGCAGCTCGCGCTCGCTTCGCCGGAGCCGGCGCGCGACGGCTCGCCAGCCGCGCCCGCCACCGGCGACGCGCACGCGGCCGACGCGCGCCGCCCCATGGACTGCATGCCGGGCGCCATGATGCCGGTCGGCGCCACTGAGGCGACAGACGCGCGCGTGCAGTCGCCCGCGCTGCCGCACCGCGTGAGAATCGCCGGACGCGCCACACCCATACTCATCAGGTAACTCGAATCCGAACACACGCACATTATTGAAATAATTGCAGGTTTCGAGGGGATTATAGTTGTAAACGGCGTGTTAACATTTAGTATTATGTGAACAGAGTGGGCGAGGGCGAGGCGTGCGCGAACGCCGGCCTGGGCGCGCTGGGTGCGGCGGGCGGTGGTGGCGGCGGCGGCGGTGCGGCAGCGGCGCGGTACCGCGCGCTGGGCGGCGGCTGCGGCGCGGCGTCGCTGCCGCGCGGCGCGCACCACCCGCCGCCCGAGCCGCACGCGCTCGCACCGGCGCCCGTGCCCGGACCTCACCACCACCATCCAGGTATACTATACAACCCGCTGTGTTCGCTGTCTCCTACTGTAAGCCACTTTATGACAAGTTGGTTGTTGATATCGTTACCGTGACAAAAATTCCATGGCTTGAGAATAGTTGAGAAGGCCCAACAATCTAGTGGCGTTTGAGAGCGCAAATAATTTTTAACGAACAGTCTTTGATTGGGGTTTTTAGGTGTGGAATACCTATCTTACTGATTATGCTTGTTTGGACGCGTTGGGTTGACTCAACTTATCATATTATTAATTTTCATAGGAGCTGTTTCAAGAATAACGAGTATCCCAGCGATCAGTCCGCAAGGCCAAATGCCGCTGGTGAGCATTGTTTTCAAATTTAATTAAACATAAAATTAATCGATAAATAGAAAACTTGTTTGTTACTTTTGAAACTATCACAGGTTATGAACTTAATTTCACTACAAACTCTCAAATATAATAAAGAAATATCCCGTTCTTGGTGAGAAACTTTGTTAATTACACGAATGATTTTGTTGATGCTGCTTGGCGCAGTCTGCGGATTTAGCCAGGAGCCCTCCGCCTGCTCACCAACAGACGACGCCTATTACTGCGGTATACTTCTTGTTTTATACGTACACACTATTTAAAAAACTTATTAAAAGTGTGCCCTATTGTAAAATTATAAGATACATAGTTCACACCTTTTATTAGTTGTCTTAGTGAGCACAGTGCAAGATCTAGTTTTGTTTGGGTTTCGTTGTGTGTGTTATTGATTCCTTGGCAATAAATTAGTGCACAATTCTCAATAGTAGATAGATAAATATGAGTATGTAGTATTCAGTAGGTTGTGTATTGTAGTACTTTTTGTGTTTGTCTAATTTTGAACTATAACGCAGTTAATTAAAGTAGTATCAGTAGTTCACCCATTAGACACGACCGAAAATATAATCCATGTTTTATTGTTTTAGAGCGACGGAATGTACCCTCACTTCTCACATCAACACTACCAGATGTACCAACATCACTTCCGCGCTACGCAGCATGAATCCAGGACGAATCAATCGCCATTTACTAGGTAACATATACTGAACTAAATACACAGCATAGAATACATAGGTATAGACTAACGCATTTTATTATAAACTCTCTGCTTTCGATCATTTCTCGAAGATCTACAGTCTGCATGAAAATTATATGACCATGTGACGCGACGCGTGTGACGTTTTAGGCTTCGTATATATCAGTGCGAGGAAAAACTACCTTCCTCAGATGCCTCAGAGCGATGGCGCAGTGCAATGCATTACAGGGCAAGTCTTCAGTGGACGCGCTCACTGAGCAATAGATCGTTAGAGGCAGTGGTTACCGCTTCATATAAGATGGCTCATCGGCTTGTTCCATTATTTAGTTGTATAAAAAAACCACACATACACTCAAAACAAGTGACTATTTATTTTTATTATTCATAAACATGCAACAAAGGTAGATTTTCCGCAGTTCTGGTGCAGTAAGTAGCATTGTTTATTTGGAAGATGATGTGACGTAATGAGTGGTTTCAGGAGCCTAGAGGCAGAGGGGTCTGAGGCGCCGCAGCCGCCGCCGGAGCTGCGCAGGGTTCCCACCGCGCGCGTCCCGCGCCCCGCGCACTCGCCCTCCACTGCTGATCGACTTATAAGTAAGTTACATCTGCCCTGCTCTACCTAGGTACTCTAGTTAGTACAGTGCCTCGGTCATCAACAAAACAAATGTGACAATCGGTCACGTATCGTATCCGAGATACACTGCGTGGTGACGCTACAACGCTTGCCAGTCGAGCTGGTGTTGGCGCGCAATATAACTCGAATACGTTAGGTTTATGTAACGCGGCGACTGTCAGATTTGTCGGTACCCCTCAGTACCCAGTTCACTAGCAGTTTTGCTAATGCTAAACAGCTAAGAAAACTAGGTCTAGCATTTTGGATAAGCTGGATCAGATTTGCTGGTAGGACAGCCAGGTTCAAGGCAGTAACCTTGTGTAATTATGTAATTGAATTGTATTTGTTTTACTTTATTTAAAACGCTGTATGCCAATTACAATAATTATAGATTAGTGGGTAATCCCACTACTATTATAAATGTCTAAGTTTAGATGTTTGTGTTTCAATCACGCTGTAACTACTGGTCCGATTTGGATGAAACTTGGAATAGATTATAGTTCGTAACCTAGATTAACACATAGGCTACTGTTCCAGTTATTTTAGTTTATATTTTTTTGCTGTTTTTTCGTGGACAAAGTCGCGGGTGACTGCTAGTTATTACATAATAAGAAGTTACACAACTAATTCTAACACAGTTGATAGATACATACAGTTATATCACATCATTGACATAAAGTAAACAGTAGCAGTAGATGCGGGGCGGTGTGGGAAAGCGTGATATGATTTGAAACCGTTACTGGCATGCCATCGGCCCATCGCCAGCTAGTAGAAAGTCATTTAGTGACTAAAGAAGTAGGGCGTTCAATTTTAAATTAAACTAGGTCTACTAGTTAATTGTGTGGTTCAGTTAAACAGGTAGATGTACATTGAACAGTTATGTTAAATAGTTGTGTTGTGTTGTTGCAGTGTACGGGTCCGGGTGCGGGCGGTCGCCGCCGCCGGCGCACACGTCGGGCGTGGCGCGCGTCACCGGCGCGCTGCCACCGAGCGCCGCGCCCGGCCCGCCGCACGCCTCGCAAGTACCACGCGAGGCTGACTCGCTGCAGATGTTACTGCGGGTTTGTACTATACTCACTTCTCACTTCTTTTGCGCAATCTTCTTTATATCGTGATCGTTACACCAAGCGTGGCGCACTGCCGGCCGATTCGCTGCAGATGTCACTGCGTGTTTGTACTGCTTTACCATTCTGTTTCCGTGCACTATTTGCAGAAAGAATCTGTTTGTTGAAAGTATCACGTATTTTTATCTATTCCTACATATTTTACGTATCATGTGGCACACATTTATGTAGTTCCGACAATGACTGGTTCGACCGACTTGCAGCTATAGCTGAAACATCACTGTTCAGCTGGAACAAAATAGCCTAAAAATAGATACAAAACTACGGTTCAGCTGCGTTTCATCTGTCAAGTTCGTTAGTGAAATTAGCCCCCAGTGTGTCGCCGAGCGCTGTTTAGCATTGTATTCTTTTGTATAACAGCGGTACCCGGTAATGTGGCAAGGGCTGCTAGCACTGAAGAACGACTCGGCAGCCGTGCAGATGCACTTCGTGGGCGGCAGCCCTGGCGTCGCTGGCGACACGCTGGCGCGCGCCGAGGCCGGCACGCCCATGCTGCGCATCGCACAGCGCATGCGCCTCGAGCCCGCGCAGCTCGAGGGCGTACACCGCAAGATGATGGTCAGTATCTGTTACGTACTTACGTACGCTCCGAACTCACCAAGGGACGCTTTATGCCAAGTGCCACAAAATTGTTCACACTGCGCATAAACCGTCACCTAAGTTTTTCAAATTCCACCAATAGCATTGTAATACGCAAAAGTCCACAGTTTGACAGAAGCTTGGAGCTGTCAAACTGAATGCCCGGAATTCACGATTCTTCTTCTTCTCTTAAATATGGCCTCTGTCCATCATTTCGACAGACTTCAATCAATCCTGTACAAACACTTTTTTGTTAGAAACTAATGTCAATGTCAGTCAAAGTAAATGACAAGTTCACACGAACGTAATCATTTAGTATGGAATAATAGGTTATGTTGAAGCTGAACAATCTCCTAGCAGACGTGCTGAATTCGGCGGAGCACGAGTGTAGACTGCGTGGCTATACCTAACCTACTAGGTCGGGTACTAAACTTACTAGGTCGTGTTTCTATCGAGAGTTTTTTCATAGAAACCCCGCTGCAATCAGCGGAACTAATGATTTTACATAGACATAGTTCACATAACGCTATCCCCAAGCTATAAATATAGGAGTATTCAATTGAAGTTTGTTTCCGTAAAGCCTTTACAAATCGCTTGAACTGAATCTATAGTACGAATGTATTACCTACGGTTATAATTAACCAGATGGAGAACGAACACTGCATCTTACTAGCACTGCCGTGCGGTCGCGACCACATGGACGTGCTCCTGCAATCAACCAACCTCAGCAACGGCTTCATCACCTACCTGCAGCACAAGCAAGCCGCCGGCATAGTCAATATCGCACCGCCAGGACACCAACAGGTAACTAAACACATTGAAAACTCTTTATTGTTCGCCGCAACCTCAACATCATTATTGAGCACAAAGTTCTTGGTTTTTAAGTGAAGTTCAAATGTTATCGCTCTCTTCGCTCGGACAAGCTTTGGATTAATATTTGTGTATCTCATTGTGCGGTTGGCGGACGTGTGACTCTAGTACAGTCTAGGAAGCATCGTGAGGAAGCCAGTTAGGTATTATCTCTACGGCCATAAGCACGTTTAAAATTTACGTTTACAAAATTTGTTCTGCGTCTCGCTGACCTGCCATTCAGTGAACATTGTGGAGTCATTGTTGCGGTACGGTCAAGACACGCACTCTTTCTAGTCATTCTACTTGTTGGTCACGTTTTAGTAATAAATGGTTATCGTCACGTGGACGCACTATGCTATGCTATGACAGAGCCGCTTATAACTGGATAGCGATGGATGGGATGAGTTGATGCAAGTATATGTATTTGTGGCAGGCGATGTTCACTGTGCACGTGTTTCCGTCGTGCGAGTTCGCGAACGAGAACCTGACGCGCATCGCCCCCGACCTGATGCACCGCGTCGCGGACATCGCCCATCTACTCATTGTGATCGCCACAGTCTGACCACGACAACCACAATCCAACCACGACACAACACAAAACCTGCGAAAGGTATAAAACAACCACTAAATTGATCGGTTCCGACCTTATCTGATAAAGTTATAATAAGGCGTTGTAAATAAGGCCAGGTTGTGAAACTTTTTTGAAATGTTTATTTTTATTAGTAGATCGATCGACATGGTAGGGCTCGTCGATTGTCGAATTTTAACGACGGAACTATAAAAATAATGTAGGAATTGAACTGTAATACCTCTGCGAAGTGAATCGTGGTAGTGATACGATCCCAGAATAATTTATTGTTATCGAAGGGCGGCGCGCGCCGCGCCGTGTAACGTAGACTCTCACTTAGCTCGTAAGTGGCCCGTCTCCTATCTAAGTTGTAGTAGTAAGGATAAGCTTATTGTACATTACTTTTGTTATGGTCGACTGGGTTCGACGATATTCGGAGTTTAAATTTATGAAAATATTAAAAATAATAATGGCAAAGTCAGTTGATAAAAAATATATACCTTTATAATTTCGGGTTTCGTTTAGATGGGCGACACTCATCGAGCATTTTTATTGTTAGTGTAAATTGTTATTTTGTTTTAAGCGACTAGGTCTAGACTAGACTAATTTAAATTCTGTAAATACCGAATCTATTTGTACTAAAATTCGATTCGCTTAGGTCATTACGGTAGGTAATGGAAAACTCATGAATACTGGGTCGAATGATTACTTATAGTTGTAAAGATTATCATAGTTATTTAAGATTAAATACTAAGTTAAATACACGTTAAAAATAAACTGTGATTCTGACTTTTTAATATAGACTGTAGGTAGTCTTATGGAGTATCATTTGAATGTGCGCTTTAGTGACGCACGTTGACGGCGCGTACGGCCTCGCCTTTTAGCGGATCTATAATGTACATTAAAGCAATGTTTTAGGAGAATAACGACGACCTCCATCACATCCTGTCGCAACCAGCGGCACAGCGGCACAGCGGCACGCACGGGGCGGGCTACCTTTACTGTTATTGGATTTGCTTAACATTCCTTCCTTCCATCACGCTACTTCAAACAAATCTGATTTTCTTTACAAATGAAACCACCTATAAATAAAATGAACAGATTATGATTGTGCTATTATGGTCCGCGTGATCAGATCACATCACACGCAGTGTTGACTGTCATAAAGTTATTCTTCCGAAACGAACTTATTATAAGACTTTAAATGTTGACTACTCGTATGTATAATTCTTTCGGAATTTATTGAAATGTTATATTTTAGAGGCAAATACTATTTCCAGTAATTGCCTGTAAAATATGCGAACAGCATTTCAATATAGTTGGGAGAGCTGGCTTTGTACCTTGTGGTTATTACAAGATAAATAAGCGACATCTTAGTATAGATTGTGGAACTGCTAAAAGGTACAAAGTACCGTAGCGCTCTGGCGTGGTGTCCATTTGCAGAGGAATGTGTTAAATTAATTTTGTGTAAAAATCATTCTACCCCTTCACTTGAGTATTCATTTTAGTGTGTACCGCGCGATCATGTAATTTTGTTGGCATTGATTTATCGATTAGTAGAGTCGACGACGACGTCGGTTGTGGCAGTCGATGACATTCCTTTGAAGCTGGACAGAGTGCCATACTCGGTGGCTGTAGGTCCCGCCCGCCTAGTGTCGACACATTCGGATCTCAATTGCTGCTTTAATTTGCGGACCGCCGCTCGAATTTATCTGTACTCACCATCCTCATCGTCGCTGTCGAATCCGTCGGCGCGCGCCCGCCCTAGTGCCCTGTCAGCGCGTCAACTTTTACTCTAATATAACATAATGGTATCAACAGCAATAATGTCTACTGCTTAAACTAACAATATTGTACTTCTCATAAGCTCTGTTATTTAACTTTACGCGATGTAGTGTACCCTGACATCAGCTCACACCTTCATTTCCCAGGCATCTCGCGAGATGTTCACGTATAGTTAGGTAATAGTGCGATTGTCGTTCGTAAAACAAAGTACAAAATATTTTATGTATTGTAATTTTATAATGTACGATATAAAATAATAGCACAGGTATTATGCATATTCTTTTTAAGATTTTATTAATAGAAAGTAAAAGTAATATATGATTATAATTTGTCATGTTTCCGTCGCAAGCAATCCTTAACTTGGCTAGGAGGAACACTAACGAACTCGTCATTTCGTCCATTAATTTTAAAACATAATTTTATTAGCGGACAGATGCCCATTGTACACTCTATATTTATTCTAATTTGGATTCCTTATAAAGGAACTCGGTGTAAATAATATCTGCAAAAATATACTTTAGACTCTGTATTGACGATTGTATGAGATAAGTAACAAATGAGAATTATATAATTGAGGTATTTATTGTGCTAAAATGGTATTTACTCAACTTATTATTATTTTTGTTACTCGGGTGTAGTTATTCTCTAGGCGATACGATTTCAGATATTCCGTAAATAATCTCCGCCTTCATTACTAAAAAATAACATTTTCTGTTCCAATGTGTCGTTAACGTTCAGCGGTGCCCATAAACTAATAATATCGACACCCAAACGGTGTTCTGCTTAGTCAATAATTGCATCCATGTGTTACGCTATTCAAATGTCAATTATTATAATAGTAAAGTTAACTAATATTTCCAAACGAATAAGAACTATACGTTTATTCCAAGCAATATAATAAGTAATCACACTTTCGATGTAACAATGGTGTCGTTTGTGTTGTTGCATTTATCCTAAGCTTATTTGACAGCATTAAAAATATTGTCGTCCCTTTCTCATAAACTGAAACGACAAAGGTAGTTATAATTTTAACGCTGTCAAATTAGGTTATTTTAGAAAACAGCAACAGCAGTATCGTCACCTATCATGTAATGTAACTAACGCAGACTTACTAGGTTATTATAACTTTATGTAATGACTGTTTTGTGAGAAGTATAATATAGTTTTGTTTATATTGATTAGTTAAGATAGGCATTAGGGAGTAAAGAAGAGGCGTTTGGTCGCTGCGCGTGCGATGGGTGGCGTTGTGTTGCATATGACGACGCCGCGCGCCGCACACCGCGCGAGTGGTTACATGAGGATGGAAGCCAGGCGTGGTGCCACGCGCCGCGGCCGATGCCGGTGTGACAGATGATAGAGTTAATATTTGTAAAAAAACATTTGATCTCAAGTGTGCAGCAAAAGAGAAGTGAGAGTAGATGAATGCATTGGCCGCGGCAGCGCGCCGCCCCGCCTCGCCGCTCGGCGTTCCTTTAACATTCTGACAGAACGTACCGATAGAAAAATATTGTGATCATAAAATTAATAAATAGCTCGTTAGTTTAGGATATCGAGATAATTGTATATTTTGTACATATTGAAAATAGTATTGTATCTTTACTTCCTTTTATCCAACAACCCAGACTCCTGTGTGTTATGTACCTCCTACCTACCAATACTATTAAAAAAATATTACTTAACTATTGTATTTTATTTAAATTCCTTTTCCTATTGGGTAGGGAGGGATCTATAAAATAGTAATAAGTAGATTAGAGTTTAACAATCTCTATGTGAAATATATTTGAGAAATAACATTTTGTCAAATCTCACTTTACACTATAAAGTCTATAAAACAATTTTCTTGAACTTGATACATTGATAGGATATACAGCGCACTGCAGCTAAATTGACATCTGCGTGGTATGGTAGGTGTACTAACAACATAACCCACATCTTACATAACATGTAAGATGTGGGTTATGTTGTTCGCCTTCGTTTTGTTCGACGCAGATGAGTCTATAGTCCCCACAAGACTTGATCCTCTATCTATAGTAAACAATGTCTTGTAACAGGTACACGATGTTCTAAGAATGCCTGAAACTCTTTAGTCAACAAGACTATATAACTACATTTATCTGAAAATCTACTACCCAAAACTACCAACAAGATGATTATTATGGCACTCAGAAATTCATCTTTTGCACAACCTACGAAATAACAATCGCTAAAAACTGAACTAGTTTATTTAATTACTGCTCCACCCTTGCGTTTGTTGTCATAGATGCATTGATTTAGCAGCCTTGCTTTATCATGAGGTCTGCTAGCTTGAAAACTCTGAGGAAGGCGAAGGTTTCAGGCCGCGATACGTCTGTGGTTGCGCCATTGCCGGAGGGAGGGGTTGTGTCTGAGTGCGTTGGAGACTTCTTTTCCATTTTCTGTTCCTTAGGTTTGGTTATTGCTGGTGACGTCATTCTGTAAATAAGAATTAAGAATAAACTATAGGTAGGTATATGACTTTAGAAAGAGGGGATCACACTAGTGTGTACAGCCAGCATTAGAAGTTGGAAATTTTATCAGGATTTTAAAAACCAATGGTTTTTTATTGTTTAGAAAAATGCGACAGAATCGATACTACTACATAACTGGGCCCTTATGCTCAATTCGGCAGAGATTTTACTCTAATAGGGATGACGTCGCCGAAAACTCGTTTCACCCACAGGTGACAGGAGTTTACAACGTCATTTTGACGTCTAATAAGGATTAGAGTAAAATCTCTGCCGAACTGAGCATAAGGCCCTGATGATGTTAACTGGTACCTGTTGAAACAAATGGCGAATCAAATCTCAAACACGTTTTGCGGTACCTATAGAGTTACGATTGTTTGTAAGCGCAGGCATGACTGAAACAATGGGTTGCCTAAGCCCAAGGGTTACTGATCTTTACTGACCGGGCATGCTACGTGTGACAACCTCCTTTGTAGGTGTGTAAATAATTATTGTAAGTACCTACACTAGCCATGGTCGGTAAGCAAGTACCTACCTAACCGATGGAAAAAGGGATAAACTTCTCTAGTTGCTAACATTATCAGTCCATTTTAAATTCTCGTTTTAAAAGTAAGTCTACTCGTTCATTCTTCGTTCATCATTCATCTCCATAGTTAACTTCTGACCGTGACATTACCACCTACTAATTCACAATGTCCACTTGTCTAAATCAATTCATTAAAATAGCAATGTGTGGGTAGGTACCTATCTATTTTATTGAATAGGATTCAATTTAAATCGATTCATTAAAATAGCAATGTGTAGGTATCTATTTTATTGAATAGGATTCAATTGATATGGCTTGCTATTTTAATAATAAAATAACATCAATATTTCATTATCTACATTAAAAGTGTGTCAATGACGTAACCTCATTTGTTACGGAAATGTAGCCCATCCGCAGCTAATCCTAATCCCACGCACTACGTAGGTACGGTCCGCAGTCACAGTGTACAAGCCGACTAGGAAAATACCTGTTTTACATTAAATATATAATCTAATAAAAATGTAAATTACCGAAATTAATAAATAGGTAGGTACCTTTAAATTAAAACCAATAGAGACTAGCGTATTTGCACTTGCAACTGCTTAGAAATTTAATCAAGGTAAATAATGTGATCTATATAAATATGTGGGATGGGGACTTATTTAAAACGATTTTAACTACTAACTACACCTAGGTGTATGACCTACGAGTACTTTTACGTCGTCGTACAGGGTCCAATGATAGCAGGTAATTGTAAAATATTTTGAGGTACTTACGTGCAAACAGTTTCAATATCGGTTGCGAATAAAACTAACACGGTTTTAGAGTTTTAGTACAGTGAGTAAACTAATATTTGGTTCTACACACGACCGTCTGAGTTTGTGGCAGCAACTATTTTGCGGCCTTGCTTGCTGCTGCGGACGGGTGCGGAGAGCTTCGTCGTGTTTACTCTACAATGAGTCGCGAATTGCTATCGTTGTTATGTCGAAATTTTTGTTTAGGTCTCAAACACTTATGACGCTTTACCTGAGTTACGTCACACGCAGCGAATGACTATTGAAGCTCTATTGAAATAGTGGAAATTAATAATTGACGATATGAGTATTGTGAGTTCGGGTATTTAGTAATCTGGCAAATTGTATTTGTAAGTACTTACATAAAATTATTTTTAAAGTCAATACAGTTTTATGAGACACAATCATTTTCAGTTATTACTTAAAACTCACCTAAAATTTAATAAGCGGTTTCTGGAAACTTGCACTTTGTATTGATGTTGATAGACGCAGAAGCGTGTGGAGACTGGAAAGAGTGGGTTAGGCGGGCGGGAAAACGGCAATGCCGCGCGCCCTTCTCGCCCGCCCGCCCTGGCCGCGCACTGCGCAACTGATTCATGGATTATTGTACCTACCTACTACATAAACGAGTCTTGAGGTTTATGTTACACAAACCCTTTAGATGTAGGTCACGAAAAAACAGAGTTTTTGTGGAGACTGGTCCTGTGGGAACGTGTCAAGGACGTTCAACGTAGGTAATTCAATAATAGTCAAGAGAGGGAAAAGGAAAAGAAAACAAATGAAAGTGAATGCGTAAAATGAAAGGAAGAAGTCAACTTTGGCGGACTACGACTACGCTGTGTTTATGAAAGGATGAGACCTTAGAATAGGGCGTCATTGACTTTCCCTCAAAGCATAGATTAGGTTATAATAATTATAATAGTGGTTAGTTCACTCTCTGACTATGCGTAAGTACCTACCTAAGTATAAGTAAGTGCGGTAATAAGCGGGTTTTGATTAACGAACAAACCTACGGCTAATAAAAAAGAAACACTTTAGTTAGATGGTAGAGCAGTCTGCTCTTTGTACAAACAAGTCATAAACAAGTTTTTACATCATAATATTCTTATTTATAAGCACTGCAGTAATCCGCTACAATAATAGCGCTACTTGTACGTTTGTTTTGGCCATTAGAGGATAGAAGAATCTTCGATTTAATTCATGGAATATATAAAACGGATCTAAAGTGACTTGACTAATACTAGTAGTTCACCCCGAGTTGAGATCTCGCGATGATCCCAAAAAATAAAATAAAACATTTTATAACAATGGGACAAACTTTACCAAGTCTCATCGATACGTTGATCTAGCTAGGTACCAGTCTTACCTGAACTGCAAAGTCATTGAAACTCTTAGAAATGGTGTTATTACTGCTTTTGGCAACTTTACAGTTTTCACATACCTAGCTCAAAAATGACAACCATCATGGTTTTTTGTAGAAGTTGACGTTCGCTTCACTCACTCGATCATTAAAATTCATCTCCCATAGCATCAAACGATTGCGGAAGTGATTAATAGATAGCATCTGGCTTTTTACGATTTATAGACCGAGACGGGATGTCCGTCTGGTGATCGTCGCAACAGCAAAGTTCATCATCAGCAGTAGCATCCAGTAATAGCAAATACGCAAGTATAAGAGATACCTACATATCTAGGTCACGAGTAATAGTGAAATAATACTTGAGAGCTAACGGGGTTTTCATGTAAAGGTACCTACGGTATGTATCTGACTACTTCTAACTTATTTAGGTATATCCGCAGCGCCCTCTTCTGTTTTAGATTAGAACTGCCATGGAATGGTACCTTACTACTCTACTCGGTTCTTGGTTATCCTACTCTGGCAGTCTAACAAGGTTCTAATATTAAGTGATTTGGAAAACGTGTTGAGGTTCTACGGTGGTTCTACGTTGTACCATGGTCCTACGCTTCTCTTATTGTTTAACGGTTTTCCGACAGGTGTCGCTATGTTCGAGCATGATAATGTAAGTACGTAAGTACCTATAAAGATAAGTAAAGGCTTGATTTGTATCAAGCCTTTACTTATCTTTATAGGTAATAAACAATCTTTGTAGATTGTTTATTTTGCTTGCCGTGTTTTGACCAAACAAGTTTCCATAGGTTTGCTTTTATTTTAGCAAGCCACTTTTGAGTCAGATTTAGAAAACCCAAAAAGTTTCCTCGAGGTTTGCGTGTCGGCCACTTTAATTAATAAATAAAAAAAAATAATAATAAATAAATAAATGTTCATGGACATTTCACACGACGCCCTCTAGTCCCAAACTAAGCAAAGCTTGTGAACTCTGCGTGGTAATTACAACTCGTTAGATTTTCATACTGCATTTTTTCATATTTCCATAATTATATTCCATATTTCATACCGGATTTTTTCATATTTGGATTTTCGCCGTCCATCCATAAGTCCATGCATTTGTGCCAGTTACTCCCCGTTTAGTCCCGAAAAGCACCAAATAATACGTACTTGTTCTCCAAACGATTTTTCTTCAGTGGTTTAGGGTATATGTATAGGTGTACCTATGATGCATGTCGGCAAAGGTGTGTAGTTGTAGTTCATTTACATTTTAAAATGTTCGAGAAAGCTATCCCGGAGAGCTTAGGGTGACTTTAGATTTGATTTATAGGCGTAGGTAACTGGTAAAAAATTCAAATTTCTCGCCAAACCGAGCAGTTTTCATTAAAACCGCGGCTTCAGTTTGCACCAGACTGCAATAACTGCTTTCGCATCTATTACTGAACAGTCAGATAAGTATACCTACCTATTTTGTTGAATTTTTTTTATTACATGCAAAATCATCTGGTTTACTTACCCACATCTCCCGACTAGATAATAGGCCTATGCCGCTAAGTTGAAAGTTTACAATCGCTAGAGAACTTCAAATATACAGGAATTTCAGCTTTGCTAGGGGAATAGTCGAGATATATGCATACCTACCTCTCGTATATGGTGTGCATAAGATTATGTTTGTAATTTATGATAGTACCTACAGTCTAACATCTGCTGTCTGCATAGTAATTATGTAATATTCAGGCTGCAACGCAAACTTAGCTTGCTTCTAGGATATGACAGGCAGCTCACGGCGACTCGAATAAAAGAATACTAGAAGGGACAGATTTGTTAAAATATTGATTGCTTTGCATAGATTCTCTGATTTTCCATGACAAATGTCATACCAAAATATTTTTTGTTTGATTTATGTTTGCTACGTATTTCTATTGTTCTAAGTGCACATGTCCTGTCTGCTTCTCACGGATTTTGGTTGTTACACGATATTTAATTTTATTAGTTGCAAAGCAGAGTTTTTAACAGTTTTTGTCTTCTAAATCCAGTTCCGCTATTCCTGAGGCACTTTCAGAAACTTTATATTTGTGTAACGTATAACGGAGACTACCTACGTCAGTACTAACAAAGTCTCATGTTTCAGAAAAAACATCTTGAAGCGCCTAATTAACCTGAGAATTTATAGGAGGTAGAACTGAGAAGTTCACATTTAGGGCGGCTTGCACCAGAATCGCTAAACGCGTTTTACTATTAAATAGTATTTAGCGAGTTGTCAAGTCATATAAATACGTCAGATTTAAATCTATTTCGCTGTTATACACGTTTAGTGATTCTGGTGCAAGCCGCCCTTATTGTCCGTTCAATTTGGATTTCATTGCTCTTGAATATGGCAGTAGGCGCGATTGTAGAGCGTTTGATGAAATATTCATCTCACCATTCCATTTTATCTAGTATCTAACCGGCTTTTTTATTTCACAATTTTGAAGTCTAGTGTTTTTGATCATAAAGTGTTGTGTTAACTAGCTTAGCTTGATATTCCTAGTCCCTGATTCGAGAACTTCGATAATTCGAGTGGCGACGAATCCGCCCAAGGCCCTTTCCTATCCGCCTTACAGCTCTAGGTGGTAATAAAATAAGCAGTTTTTCCGATTCGCCGTTTTATCTTGTCGCTTCGTATTCTCCTGGCAACTTTCGTTTGGAGAAAATCGAGTGCGGCGGCCCCTAGCGAATTCTACACAGGAATTAGCTTTGTTTACATAACGTAACGCTTGGGAAATAGTGAGCAAACGTTCTCAGAGCGACATTAGGGTGAATGGTTATTAGCTGACAGGTTAATTTACATATATCACTACCTAAGTATCGCTTAATATTCAAAAACTTAGTAGTCATAGTTTAAACTTACATATTAAATTCGGAAAATGATGAAAGTGGTGGCGGCGGCGGCCTGGCAATATCCAGTCTTATTATTTCTTCAGTACCGAAACCCACAGCTGTGGCGATACTCAGTATTAGGGCAGTCACTTAAAATATAGTACTTACTCAAAAATATAGTCAAACTTAAAAAAAAAACGCTAGGAACCAGGCCGTAGTTTTTGCCCGTTCTTTTTGGCTCTGGTCACGTGGAACTGGCACCTAGAATCACCTAGCTACACAAGATTATTCTAAATGATCCTTCTTATATCTTTATTGCACACAACAAAAAACAGAAATAGATGACATGTACAAAGGCGAGCCCTATCAAGAGTTTTCTTCCAGCAAACCTTTGATCCTTGTGATATTATTGAATAAAGAAATTTTCTTTTGACTTTGACGTTACAGACTGGAAAAGGTCGGCTACCCACCGTGTTTATTTAATGCATACCTTATATGACGTAAGTACCAAAACCCTAGGCGTATGATTTGCATACTATAAAGGTGTAGTCTCATCATAAATCACTCGGCCCATTATTTTAAGCCTGCGATTCTCGCACGGGTCCTGCCCTCAATCCCCGCGCACACCTTGGTGTGTGTAAAACAAATAAATCTCAGACACTCATCTATGGTTGGGGGTTCATGTGAACTTTTTGATTGCTTGAAGTTACAGAACACAAATAATGAGTTTCTAGGATAGACAACTAGAGACTATTGAAAAGAAGGAGGCTCTAAATCAGGTTGTATTTTTTCAATGTTCTAAGGTGACAACTTAGATAGAACTACTTTTCTCTGTTCTGTGGAACTACGTACTCTAAAAACTTTCTTTTCATGTCCTACAAAATAACGAAACAAAAAAATTCCTGATTGCGCTTCTTTGGATCGTCTTTATTTTTTTCTTCTATTGTCATGCCTCCGGGAATATTAATTTCTTACACTCTCCCGTCACGACAATACGTGTAACATGATTTACAGCTTGAATTCTCCACCTTTTTCTTTGGAAATACATGAAGGTACCTACTGTTACAATCTTGTCTTATGTTACTACCAGTGTTATAGTGTGTACAGTGTAAACAAGCATCCAGTCCACTCTATCAAAAAATATGGCTGTGATTTCATGATTTTTTTATTTAGAGATAGAAAGAGAGAGATAGAGATATATTTATTTGAAACACAATCACAACACAGGTACAGCACAGAACAAGCAGAAAAAGAAAAACAATATGACCTATACAATACTACCTAGATAGGAGGTAGGCTGGGCAGGTGTGAGTGCTGACCAGCGCGTTGATGTGAGCCAAACATTTAGCTACCTTGCTTTTCGTGATCCTCCTGAAAAGTTGCATTCAGTTAGAAAACCCGAGTGACACATAATTTCTGGATCAGAATGGAATATGTCACGAATGCAAGGGCCGGCAAATAGAACGTCGTCGGCAGCAGAAATGGAAATTATAAAGTGAGGTTGTGAGTCAAATTATTTTTAAGTTAAACTTTAAATATACAAGTAATATTTAAGTTGCATACCTTACTATACAAGGTATTTCAATGAGATGGGTCAGTGAGAAGAAATTCTAAACGGTAAGAGAAATCAAAAAGTACTGCAAGGACTAGCGTCATCGATTTTGATAACTTAAGGAAGTTTAAAAAATAAAATTCAATTCAATATCTTTATTTCAGACGTAATTTTCAAACATAAATTATAACTATTTGAATCATCAGGATACTTATAATAAAATTATTTTTTAATTAGAACAGGGAGCTGTGTCCAGTGCGTCTAACAAAACGTGACAACACGAATTGACAGTCGCAACGGTACCTATAAACGAATACAAAATTACACGCTTGTAAAGAAAATAAAGTAAATTATACTTATGAACAGGAAATGTTTACAGATAACACAATATCTATTTTTTATGACTGTTTGCAAGAGACCGATACCAACGTGAATTGACGTGATTATTTCCGTTACCCTGGTTTATGTTGATGTGACCAACCCCTCCATCACCATAAGAGCTGCCGTGCCAGGTGTTGCCATTAATGTTAGTGTTTCCGAAATTCTGCCTGAAATACAAAAAAACAAACTTTTAGCCACAGGACGTTTGTAAAATGAGAATTACGTTATTATTATGTTAGTGGAATGTGCGCGAGTAAGCACATTAACGACCAGACGACTTGTAAAGTCAAGTGACTTTACCTACAACTGCATATGACCATGGTTATTGGCTAGAGATTGATGAAAAGTTCGCGATGACATTATGGACATCCCTTCAGCATTTTTGATGATATTATAAACTCTCTAAATGTAGCTAATTATGCAAAATCGTAAAGCTTCTCGATTTAGCTAGAGAACGAAAAGATTCAGCAAAAATATCATTTTGATCCAAACAAGTTTTCTGACCAAAAATTTGCACCAGGGGCCCTTATGCTCTGTTCGGTAGAGATTTTACTAGGTATGAGGTTAAAATGACGTTGAAAACTCCTACCAGTGGGTGAAACGAGTTGTCAGCCGAGATATGGCGTCATCCCTATTAGAGTAAAATCTCTGCCCAACTGAGCAAAAGGCCCCTGATCCTTTGCATTGTTATTCTCTTGATGGTGAAGCTTTGTGATTTGCACTTGTTACATTGCTAGTTCCATTGATGTAACTAGTTAACTCACCTGTTGACAACCTGCTGCTGCTGTTGTTGCACTGACGACTGATAGTTTCCGTGGCGTGGATACCAGCACGCCTGGGTGAGACCGAGGAGGCACGTCAGCAGGAGTACGAAGCGAAACATGTTTGTTTGTCGACTGGGGCTAACTGAACCCAGGAATAGAATATCTTGGATTTATACTGCATACTTTTTTTCCTGTTTTAAAAATAAATGTGTGTAATGGGTATTTTGATCGACCTGAAGTAAACAATAATGATAATTAAATTTAATTGACGCAATACATCTAAAATAAGTTGGTCAGTCTAGGTGAGTGACCGCTGTTATTTTGCTCTCCATATTACCTGCCGTTATTCCGGCTTCTCTGGTGTTTTTTTCACACCATCTTACCGCTCGACTGCGCTCAATAGCAGTTGTAACCTGTTCCCGGGTACCGTCTTATCAAAAGCGGAATTTTCGTCTACAAAAACGAAACATTTTAAAACCAAAAATAGAAGACCTTTGAGTATATTACTACTTTTTTCCTGTTTTGAGCCCTACACTGATAACTTAGGTGGTAGTTTAAAAACAGACAAGCACATAGGTGTTATTTAAACTACCTGAGTTAAACAAATATAACTAATACAATCGACGCATAAATGCTACTAAAATTATAAATGTCAAAGTTTAGATGTTTTGGTTCTGATGTATTAGATGTGTGTGTTTCAATCACTCTGTTCTGTGGTTTCAATTATGTTGGTCCAACTTGCATGAAACTTGGAATATATATAATTTAGTAAACAGATTATAATACCTATGTTCAACCATACTTCTGGCGTAATCAATAATTTCTAATGTAAAGTAAAGTTATTATGTAAAGTTACAATTTATAGAGTTGAATATTTCGAATTTTTACTTATAACGTATTACACATACATAAACAAGTATTTTACTTCTATGATAACCATCGCAAAATGATAGTAGGGTTCAATTTAATATGTTGATACTTGAAATCATGAAGAGGGAGTTGAATTTTCGACGAAATTACGTTTTACTGTTTCGCCTAAAAGCACAGAGCCCTTCTAATCCTAATTTGTTAGAGGATTTGCACCGGCCGCTGCCGCCGCCGCCGTCGACCCTGTCCGAGATTCGAGACCACGGAATACCTCTTCAAAGTTGGCACATACCGAGATGCAAATTATTTATTCTTATTATTATATTATTGTGTTTGGCAGTTGTCTATTACCAACCGACCAACCACGTAGGGCAAGGGCAAGGCATGAGGCCGGCTTGAAGTTTGAACATTAATTTACCTGCACCGTAAGTTTGTGGACAAAGCGACATTTTTTTAATAAAAAATGGGTCGTAAGTATGTAGTAGTATGCTACATGTAATTTTTCGGTATAATTTTTGTAGATTGGATTCCAAATTTTCAAAATCAAGGGGATTAAGAGAAGAAGAGATATTGAGACTAGGTTTGGTTGGACACGAAAGTCTCATTATTGACGTATATTCTATTAATTTGAAATAATGCCTATTTAAAAAGAGTAGATAAAAGTTTTTTGGTAGTGATCAAGATATGAATCCTTTAGATATTTTGGTCACTACTTTACGAGTACGTATACAGACAAAAGAGGTGAATTCTGCGTTAGTGCTTGTATTATTGTGAATAACCCACAGGTTCTTAGCATTGTAAGGTGAAGATTGGGCTTAACCGGGTGCGTCGTAAATACGCCTGAGGGAAATACCTCGCAGTTCCCATTCCGTCAGCAAGAAGAGCACTTCACTTACCTACCTCGCGCTGAGTAAGCGACTCTCTCGCCGGCATACTCGGCTACTTTCGCTTAGTGGGTGACTTAACTTTTTTATGATCTTTTTCAGGTACAAACCCAGCGCTTTTTAGTAATAGCTTGGGATTCATAATCATAATTGGACCTCGAATTTTCCTTGAAAAGTTGAAAAACTTTTTGTTGACCATTACTTTCGGCAAGGGTTTCATGTAGAAGTAGCTCTCGGTTTTTTTAAGGGTATTCACCTGCTACTTATGTGTAAATTCTGGTAAAATACTTACAAAAATAGATAAACCAAAACGCATCGATAATAAAAATATCGGTTGCTACCGGCCCATCATCGTGGGAAATATGAAAATTGGAAATACACGCCCGATACCACGTCGAATAAATTTCACCCCTATTTGCAGGCTCACATGCTGCGGGCGAAGGCGCGCCGCGTATCTCACTTTACCAATTGCAAGCGATGTACGATTGAAACAACAAAAGACCCGGAATAGCCTTATATTTGGGTGTTTTATGTCGGGGTCAAGATTTTATCTACATATGAAAGTATATTGTTATTTGCTTGTATGAAGTAAGTACTTATGTCTATTTTTATGGCGAATTCGGATTTGGTTTTTCTATTCTGAGCCTGAATAAAAGGAAACCATCGGTTGTGGTAAGTGACCCACTTAGATCGGGTTCAGCTGAAGGTACCTTTGCTTGTAAAATAGGTAGAATGGTCTCGCGGCCGGCTGACCCGGCGTTTTGCTCATCAGACTTTAATGCGTTCCATCCGTCCCGAATTGGTCCCAATGTAAGTCAGCTAATGACAATCTATTCCCTCGTTTATCCCATCGCTTTTTGTTAATTGAGTCTACGAAATTAGCTATACTTACTACCTTCTGTTTATTACCTACTCCTGTTCTATCTTCCATTTCATTTTCACGTGGGAATTGGTTAGATACTTATTGAATTACATTATTAATACAACATCTAACGAAAGCGGAATCTGATGGATGTGATCTAATTTCAAATTGACTTTAGCGATGCCTGGAATAAGCGTTGTGAGTGTTGAATACAATAAGACTCCTATATAAAAATAGCAGCGTCAATAAATATTTCAAAAAGTTCCTTCCACGTGCTTCCACCTAAAATAAATAACACCGAATAGCATTTTGCCTAGGGAGGTAGGCAGG
Source organism: Gandaritis pyraliata (assembly GCA_947859175.1). Lineage (NCBI taxonomy): Eukaryota > Metazoa > Arthropoda > Insecta > Lepidoptera > Geometridae > Gandaritis > Gandaritis pyraliata. Next base: position 5,480,203 of record OX401866.1, on the reverse strand, counting down.
TAGGTATGTACCTATTAGTATGCAGAGAAGGCTACTTCCAGTCTTCGTGAACTTTACACATGTACCACAAAATGTGTGCACGTACCTTAGAGGGAAAACAGTAGTGTCTTCAAATATTTTTGTCTGAGGTTCATGTAGATAGATAAGTGGGTACTACGTGGTAGTAATAAGTATCTAGAACCTTTAAACGGCAAAAATTACGTCTTCAGTCTTGTTTATAAAAGCTAATTTTACTCTTAGAGTATTAGTATTGCATTTGCCTACAAAATAAAAATATTTAGAGAACAAAGTTAGGAATTTAATAACACAGCGTAAAGAAAGGTAGTGCGAGTGATAGAGCATGGAAGTTATTTTTCTTTTGATTTCACGCTAATTCTTCCGACCAACAAACAGAAGGGAGAAAATAAAAAACAAGTGAACGGTTGTAGTGATGTCTTGGCATGGTGGGTTCGCCAACCGCGAACTAAGTACTTTACGAAATTCTACGGTGCACCACATAAAAATAGTCCTTGTACCAACACATCTTTCTAGACGCGACTGGGGACACTAAGCCAAAGTACACGTGCTTAGAAGTTTCTTACCCAAGCGCAGTGTCGTATGTTTTATTAGATTTGTGCTGGTGTCCTTACATGTTTTACTACAGAATATATGAGGTAGGTCTAAAGAACTCACTCTTTTCTTTATTTGTATGCGACTCGTTGATGTTTCAAGGACTATAGGATGTAGACGAGTGTCAAAAAAACAAAAGTAAATACAAGGTAAAGACCACAGAACAAATAAATCTCTGTTCTGTGGTAAAGACGGTTCGCAAACAGCGCTCGTTCGCTTTTTAAATTGAAAGAATCTAATAAAAGACGAAAAATCGTCGGCCGATTCGCCCAGTTGACTGCTGGAAAGTTATTTCTATACTTTATTTATTTTATTTTTATTTTATGTGGAAAACAAACAGCTTATTAAATAAGAGTATAAACAGAGGAAGTATAACACGAAAAAGCCTAAAAGAGTTTTCACTTATAGTACGAATAAAAAGATGCGAGTTAAATTCGGAAAAGTAAGAAGCCTAACAGGAATATAATACTTAAAGAGATGAATAAGAAAAAATAAACCATATAAGTAAATCGTTACAAAATTACATCGAATAAATAAATACACAGATAGATACGTAGATATTAATTTGACAATAAGATTATAATTCATAATGAACAACATACTTCATATTTAAAATCTCATATATGTATAGTACCGATTATTAAAGTTCTAAAGAACGTTTATAAAATAATGTTGCCACAGATAAGTTCTAACACATACGACTCTCCTGGTTTACGACTCTCCCCACTCAACTCAAAACTCAGCAATCCTCATTTATGTGAAAAGTTATGAGATATGAAGGCCAATACGGTGTAACACAATTTGATCATGTTATTTGTTATAGCAACAAATAATTTATCTAGCTTTACCACAGAAATGGTTATTGGGATACTATATTCAGCTTATTGGACGTGTGCCCCGACATGTTCCGTAAATATTTACGTACGGAATGTATTTCTTATTTAATTTGGTGTAAATAGGCTAAAAATATAACATACTTAGTTGATTATGCAACTAAGTAGAGGGTTCATTCAGCGTTGGGATTAAGTTTACGAACGCAGTGAACGCATTAGCAGCAGCAGGCAAGTGCATTTTGCGCTGGCATAGCGTCCCTCGCGCTCGAGTCCACTTGCTTATGGTACATAAACAGGGTTGGAGCTACGCTTTGCCGAAGCACACGTTCCACGTTATGAAATGGGAATTAAATTGTCTGTGAAGAATACAAGAGGATTACCATTCATTCCGATAAAGGGAAAAATAGGGTTAAATTTTTTGTTCGCTCTACATTTCTCGCTTTATTCTGAGGCAACAAGAGCCTCCGCTGTTCAAACGGCGATGGACGGGTATTTCGTGAAAACACCAATGACATAGGTTCGGGAAAACGTAATTCTGTCGTATTCGCTGCACTGCAGCCAGTCAGAGCTTGGCATGCTAGCCAGGGCCTGTGTACTCCATACTATACTCGACGGATTATAAAATAAAATAGCTTCGGTGTTGCATGTTTTATTCTAGTTTTACAGTACAAAATAATACCACAGTTTTACTTATCAAAATAATCAAAATGGTGAAATTCATGATGGAAATATGAAGGCTTCTCAAACTTTCCATAAGGCACTAAACTTTTTGTTAAATCTGAATACTGAATTGGCATTACTGCTTTTTGAAATTGGTATTGATTATTATTTTTGTAAGGATGGTAGTTTAGGCTTCTATAGTTCAGTAGCACAGGACTTTGCTCATATTTGAAGTTTGTTTTATTTGTAGTGGGTTTCATTAAAGTCGGTGTTATGTTTGTGTTCCGACGCGTGGGCAGTGGGATCTCTATCGGTTTGTTTTTCGGCTTTTTTGTGGGTCTGATGTTTTGAATCAAATCTTTTCCATTCACGGTGTTTGTTATCGGGTCACCATAATTAGGAGAAAGTTGCCGAAAATTAGTAAGCAAAAAACTATTAGTATCGGGTGAATTTCTCCTTGTATTTAGTTTGCGAATATTATCGGAATCTTTACGAAAACTTTGAACCGATGTCAGATTTGGAATAGGCTGTATCGTTTCAACATTTTTTGGTAGCAAGTTGTATTTGAAACTGGTGTTGGAATGATAATTTTTCTCTGTATATTTATTATTCCGTTTTGGCTTTCTCAGCTGTACTTTTTCTACAGTATTTATTATGTTTTCCAATTCATGCAAACTTAGTGATGGGGCTGTTGATGCCGCTATTTCTACTTTATTTTCAAGGCTGAATAAATCTTCGTTACTTTTTTTCAGGTAATCCATCTCTTTTTTAAAAGAACCTAAGTATTTGAGTGGAGATCTAACAGATCTTTCCCAATACGATCGAGATGCGTAGTTATTTTCATTGAAGATTGGACTCGTTTGGCTTGGTGGCTTAGATTGAGCTCCCTCTATTTCTATATTTACTTCACGTTCTTCTTTAGAGTCTATGTTTCTAATCATCGAAGCTATTTGCTTTCCAAGGTTTGTGTAAAATGAATCATTCGGATTTTCCATTCTTGATCTCTGTCGCATAGCATTGTTCACAGGCCTATTATTTATCGGAGAATCATATCGGCGGCTTGGTTTAGGTATCAGTACATTTACGGGAATGTTATTATTTTGGTTGCTTTGATTCAGTCGAGAATTTAACGTTTTATTCAGATCTGCTTTATGAATAAGTTCAGCTAAATACTTGAAGTCTACATCCGGTATCGGAGATCTTTCGTACATGTCTGTTCTGACCGAGTCGCGGTTTGGTATAAATTCAGATGGATCATTTCCATCCAGTAGAGCGTCCGGCTCTTGATATTGGTCAGCGAAGTAATTTTCAAGTTTATTTTTTCGATTGAGTTTTGCTCGTAGCTTTTTAAACTGAAAATATAAAACAAATATACTTAAATAAGTTTTTTTAGAAAGTTTAGTCCCAAAAGTGGTGTAGTAGACTTTGTATAAAATGTCGTTGAGTAGACAATGTTCAATAAAATAAAAAAATAAATAAAAAATAGACTAAATAGATATCTTACAAGTTGTTTGTTACGATTCCCACGCAGTAAAGGATTTATAAGAACCCCTTTTCTGTAAAAAAAAAAATTGTTCATTGCGTAGTTCTGGGTACTACCTTCTGATACAATCGAACGTTATATTTAATTCGATCAAATAAAGTCTTGCGTTGCACTTGCACGATATATTTATAAAAAGTATTGCTTACTCATTATTTGTTCTGCCGATTGGCTTATTCTTTTTTTTGTGTCTGAGCAGTAACGATTGCACTTTAGTTGTAGTTGTGGTTGTGGTTGTGGTTGTAGGTGTTGTTTCAGGCGTGGTTTCAGTTGTGGTTTCTGTCGGATTAGTGGCTGGAGTGGAATCTGTAGTGGTAGCTCTTGAAGTTACTTCATCCTCTTCACATCTGGGTGGAGCACCTGAAACATGCCAACAAAATGAAAATTACTAACACTGCCAAGCCTTGAAAATATAAAAAATGCATAGTTTTGACCTGGATAAGGAAACAGAGGCCCGCCTATTTGGGGTCCTGGAAGCATAGGCGGTACGGGGACCATGGGGTACATCGGCATAGCAGGTGGCGGAGGCAGCCCTATCGGCGGATAGTACGGAGTATCCATATTCGGCAAGAATATGAATGACGGCAGGGGTGGCTGAGGTTTTTTGTTAAATATAATAATCTTTTTGTGCCCATGATCATCATTTTTCTTGTCTCCCTTATCCTCTGAATGAGAAGTGTCACTTTCGCTCGAACTAGAGGTGTCGTATTCTGGCGAAGAACCTGAATGGGAGTCAAATAAACTATCATCCTCTGTAATTCGAAGTAATTTGCTCTTCAAGCCTTTTGGTTTTTTCTTTTTTCTCCTCTTCCAGTGTTTATGAGATCTTCTCGCTGGCTTATTTAGTAAAACTTTACCGCTTCTTCTCGTAGGAGGAAGTTCTTCGCCTTGCGTTTTGTTAATGACTTGATTTTCAATAGTTTTGAAAAACTGGTTGTAAAGCCAATCTCCGAGATCATCTGCATCTTTGGCTATTTCATCAATTTTCTCATCTACAGCGTTGAAAGTGACAGGCCGTTCTTCAGGCGGGGACGTAATAGGAGCGACGTGCATCCGTGTTGGCTCGGAAAGGTACTGACGTCTGAAGTCTTGTGTTAACTTTATGCTGAAAGATAAGCATTGTTTATTGTTTAATGTTTATTTATTTGAGTCAAAAACATTGTATACACTAAAACACAGAATAGAACAAAATTACAAGGAAGGAATCATGCCAAGTGCTACAATAGTTACAGGAGACAGACAACAAGCTATTAAGATTAGAGCGAGAGCGAGCAGATATAATAGAAAAGAGTAGATTTGATTCATTGATTTGTAGAGTCTTACTCCAGGCTTTCATTAAGATGATGATGAGAATACTTACTTGGGTTCGCAAATCTTGGTATCAGTGTCGAAATAATATCCTGGATAGCAGTGGCAGCCGATCACACATCCCGGAATACCATCGATGCAATATTCAAATTTTCCATGTGCTCCACATTCTAAAATGTAGTAATTTTTAGTACCTAGCTATATACAATTATCTAAGAAAACCAAATTCTTAACCTTATTAAAATGAACTCTGATTTCTACTTGTAGTAGTTACAGCTAGAAAACAGAGTTCAAATCACCGACCGCAGGCAGAGACCAAATGGCTGGTGGCGTTACCTCTTTGTATGGCAATATAAATAAAAAAGTATATAAAGTATAAGTTATCAAAATAAATTCTTACCATAATGTGAGTCTGCATGCAAAAATGGAACTAAGAGAAATGTGGTCGTAAACAAGATGAAAGTATCTTCATTCATAATTGTATAAATTTGAAAATAAACATGTTTTTGTGTATTTTAAGTTTAAATTGAAACTTCTCCGGTATCCACTACTGCGTTCAAGTGCTATGAAACTGAAGTCTATTGAATAGCAATGTTGAACAATGGCTGAGTTTCCATACGTTTTTTTGTAAAACCTAAACAATAGGAGTATTGAAATGATAAAATACTCTCCGAGTTATGAAAATTGGAAAATAAACGAAAGTAGTCGGAAGGTAATCAAGATACAAAACGATTTTAAAGTTTATTAAAAATTCCATCCTCGACTATTTTACTAACGAACATCATCTCCGAGGTCCGGAATTCCCTTCAGTCCCCTGAAAAAAAGTTATAGCATGTCATTTAGGAAATGACAGTAATTTTTTAAAATAAAATAACACCATATTCAAATATTTCGAGTGGAATAATAATGAAAATTAGAAACGTACTTAGTGCATTCATCCGGCAGCACGCACTTGTGGGTTCTATCATCCCTCACATAGGGTTGCACACATACACAACCAGCCTCGCAGAAGGGGTAGCAGGGCTGCATCCTGTCGCGAGGGTTGTCACACGTCACTGAAGCGCAGCCAGCAAAACAAGCTTCATACCTAAAATAAAAACCAAGCATAAGTGTTGAGAATTCACGAGACAAAATCGTACCTGATTATCAGCTATTACTTTTCATGTGGCCGTTCACAGTTCGTAGCCAACGACGACGCTTTCTTATCAGAATCCTTTTCCCTGAAAATATCAATTAGTGTAGTGTTTGTAAACAACACTCTTACAAAACATGAGCTAAACTTTTAACAATGCTACTTACGAGAACGCTGACGAGTGTGCTAGCTCCGAGCTTTTGATTCCAGGTGGCATACTCAACTTATCAGAATCTTCGTATCTGCGCGGTTGTCTATAACCCGACGAAAGTTCCAACTCGCGCTGTCTATCAACTCCATTATAACTTTTAGAATCCATTTCGTCCACATATCTCGGGCTGTCGTATTCGTACCTCTTTCTTTCCCACTCCCTGTGGTCTTCAGCCGGCTTCAGCAGAGCTTTCTTTCTCCAGTTGCGTCGGTCGTCTATGAGCGAATGCCTCTTGGATCCGTCGACGTCATCGTAATCATAATTAGATCTCGTTGCTATAGCTATGATATCATCTGCAATATAATTGTGTCTTTTGACGTAATTATTTCCGGAGCCTGTACAATCGATTAAAGCCAAACACTTACAGAGCAGAAAGGCTAGTATCAACAGTTTCCTCATTGTCGTTGTTCAGCGCGGTACATTGTCCTCGGCCGAGTTCGCCGCTCCGTTTCACTTTCCAACGAGTTTGCCTAATCAGTGAAATTAAACTTTGTTTCGCAAAAACGACGGAGCCACCGGATGTGATTGCTTGCGCTGTGCCGTTATCGACACTAACAAAAAGACTGATGACTTTTGTAGGTTTATTCGTTTCTCGAGTTTACCACAAACAATTGAACACTAAAATGTGGTATCACGCTTTTGTTACTATTGTAATTTGTAGCGATACTGGGGATACTTTCCGCCTTTATCATAGTCCCTTGCTTTATTATGACTTATTATTATCGACTTCTCTCTCTTTCTCATGCGGTGGAATGAGGAAATATTTATGCGCGTCTGATATCCGACGCTATCTGTGTTTATGAATAAAATTCATCAAATAAAGCTTGTGGAGCAAGCTAAGAAATTAAAATTTACTAAGTACTTAGAAGCATCTAAGTAAGCAATGAATGACGCTAGTTATAAAGGTAAGTTTGAATTACAGAAATGAGAAATGAGAAATTGGTTAAGTAATTTGGTATATATTTATTAAGAGCAATTCAACCTTTAATTAAGCCTTTTCATCGGAGGACCAAAACCATTATTCAGCATCTTTCTCGGCTGTAGAGCCTTAATCGGTGGCGGAGCGATCACAATGTTAAAGTAATTGCCCATTCTTGACACTTCTGACGGGCGTTTGTAGTCCTCCATTTTATTGTTGGATGGCACTGCACTGATTTGTTGCTGATGGGACTCTACATCAGCCTCTGGGAACTCTGGAGGCATTTCCTCTCTTTTTGGATGAGGGCGTGGAGGTCTACTTGCGTACTTTGCACTGGGAGGTGGCAGTTTCTCTGATCTCTTGCTGGCGACTGGTATACCCATTTGTGTTCTGAAACCGTTCATAAAATTATAGAGTAGAAGATAATGCGTAAAATTAAAATGGTTTTTATGACATTTTGGTTTACATTACTATGCTGGTGGGTTACTTACGGTGAGCAATCCTGAGGCAACACGCATTGGTGTGTTCTGTCGTCCCGCACGTAAGGCTCCTCGCACACGCAGCCCGGCTCGCAGTACGGGTAGCAGGGTCGAAGGTGGTTCCGAGGGTTGTCACAGGATACCTCCGCGCACCCTCCAAAACAGGGTTCGTAGATTTCATTGGGCCAGTAGCAAGCTGTAACAATTTCTATAAGTTCAAAATCCGTAGGCTATTAAAGTTTTTGACTAAGTATGTAGCTAACTATTTACTTTTTGAACCTGTATGAATTATAAGTACATAATATTATTATATCGACTTGAATAAAATATGCAGTACTTAATAGTAAAACACTTTCACACTTTTAATAGGTACCTTCTGATAAATAACTTACCTTTCCTTAGTTTGCAGACACCTAAAACCCAATAGACAGATTCCAACCGATATTTTACACATTTAAACTTCGAGAAAGAAGCTGAGGTTAAATCCCATACGAACATTATTGGGTATCTAAGGACTGTAAATCTCGTGGTCGTACTAGACTTTCATTCGTTTTGCAGTCCTTTCCACAGGGCCATTACAGATCTCCTGGGAGCAACTGGATGGCCACCACTTAGGTACTAGCCTAGCAATAGGTACTTAGTGAGAACTTTTACTAAAAGGACTGTTTGGTATGTAATCTACTGACGATATTTTCCTTTTCACACCTTTTTGTTGAGAGAACAACATGGACATTTCCAGTGCAGAGTTAGGTCAGCTAAAAAATTTAGTTTGCTGGGAAAAAAATCTTTCAAACCTTTCACAATTTTTTCTTCATCTCGGCAGGTTACGTATTTCATCCAGGTACTAATAATTACGACGCAGAAGGCACATTTTACAATCATTTTTGGAGATAAGCCACGCGTCTGAACTACACCGATTTTCTTGTGAAACTATCGCACAATGTTATCGATCTTTATTTATTTCCTCTTGTTTTCGTAAGGTAAGCTCATACAAGAGCAATGGGTAAATGAAAGATTTTTTTTAGGGTTTCAGATAGGTTGCTACATACAATGTAGTTTGAAAAGTATGTCAATGATCTTTGAGCTCTTCGATATATTAAAATAACTTGAATAACATCTATGGCAAAGCTAAGCGGGTTCATCGATGGCTTGATAAGGGTCACAGCTCTCTGCGTGTTGGTAAACAGGCAAAGCCCGGTTAAGCCTTGTCTGATTGAATTATTGCTTGTTCAGTAACGTTGAGGCGAGGCAGCCGCGTCGGGTCACGTCCCTTGATATTGTGAACATGTTACCTGTACTGTACGACTTTCATAAGACTCTCCGAAATACCTGTGTGATAAACGAGCTATTTTCCACAGCATCGCTCGCTGTTGAAACGAGATAGGGGCTTGTATTGGAGTTAACTTCAAAATGAATTATATTATGTTCAAAATTCTGAAGAATAGAAGTTATACAAGTCTTTGAATATTCAAACGTTCACAATATTGATAGAGAAGTATAAGTTCAATGGAATGTTTATACAGCGTGTAGCTACAATGGCGACATTAAATTAACCAGCGTATCCGGTTTCGCGTTTTCAGAATATAGACATATTTTTTATTTCATTAAACATAAGATTTATCGAAATAAATCAATTTTCTTAAATAACGCCTCGGAGCAACCTGTACGTAAGAGCAGAGGTCATCTGTCGGGTTCACGGGTCATAACCGCGTGTAACCGCGTATGAAGAGCAAGAAAGTATTGTTAGAATAGGACACCCGAAATTGCGACGTTGTGCATGAAAGGGATAGCTAACTATTGAAGAGCGCCGCCCGCGCCGCTCGCTCGACCGACTCGTCCTGCCGCCTAGCCAGTGATACGCGGGCCGGTGTCCTTGACACACTTTATTTTAATAATTTTGCTAATTATCTACCTATTCTCAATGTTTCGCGAAAAAGACGCTTGGTTTTGTTAGTTTAGCTTTTCTATTCTAAGTACCCAATCAGGTCTACGTAGGTACAGCGATAAAGACGCTTTGATTTATTATTTGTTTATCTGTCTACCTTTGCGACTAGGGAGCGGGTAAATTAAATGTTTGGTGCTCAGTGGATACTGGATAGGACGACACGACACGGAGCTCTTAGGTGGCCCAATGTCACCTGACCTCAAGCCCCTCGATTTTTTTATGGGGCTTTGTGAAAGACGACGTTCATGCTAAAATAAAATAAAATGTATTATCAAAAGCGAGGGCAAATATTCAGCGCCGCCGGTTACATCTTTGTGTCCGACGTGGTGGCGGCGGCGCGGCGGCTACATTGAGAACTTGAAGATTTAATAAGTGTAAGGCGCTAGGTGCATAGGTCACAATAAAATTAATAGTAAAGTGAACAAGGTGAAGTGAAATTATTTGATTTCTTTGAATTCCTTGGTGTCGATTGATTTCCCCGCCCCGCGCTCCGCCCCGCGCCCCGCCGCCGCCACCGAGCCGCCCGGGCAGGCAGGCCGCGGGCGCGGGCGCGGTAACACGTAGGTAAAGACACTCATAGGATGATTAATTTTTGTTGCGTATTTTATTATTAAGTTTGTTTGAAAAATTCGAAATTTCTATTTTGGACTATAATTTTTTTTTTATTTTTTTTATGAATACTTATAAGTAGCTCTACCCGTGTGTTCATTTAATGTCGCCATTGTAGCTACACGCTGTATGTTATGGCTACATATTAAAAAACCGTAAAAAAACTTTATTGATTTACTTTTAGGACGTCAACATATAAACTAATAAGTAAAGTTTTTGAATTTCTTTCTCGCCGAGAATAAAAAGGCCATTATTCATACCGACCTCGCCAAAAGCCCGTTAGTTACAAAAGAGTTACATATGATTGCTATTCCGAGGTCTTATGTTTTATCCATTAGAAGATATAGTACCTACACAGAACATCGCACCCTACATATTCAAGAGCTTTCTTCTGCTTCAACCATATTTATCTAAGGCTACCAACGCACTTGGCCGCCAAGTCGCGTTGGTCAGCGCGGCGGCCATTATCTTCGTGATCCCTTAAAGATGTCAGTCGTCACGTAGGCCAAGAGTTAAGCAGCCAGCATAGGCCAGTGGCCTATTCTGATTATTTCGGAAAACCTTTTCGGATCCATATCTAAGTATACATTCGAAGGAAATTTCCAATTCGCTATATAAAATCTTCATCGAAGTTTCCGGTATTGGTCCATAAAGGCTTTCCGAATGAATTATATTCTTTTTGATTTGTCAGGATCAGTCACGACTACTCTGGCTAACTAACATTTGACCACCGCCACCTATTTTGAAGGTTTGAAGGGAAAATGATGATCTCTGGCCGGTGAGTTAGCCGCCGTAATTTGGTCGCGGTAGTGCGTTTGTAGCCTAAGTAAGTAGACTTGTTTTCCTCATTCGCGTGTTGAGGATACCCAACACAATATTACCTACGTACAAGTGTAGTGTAACAAGTGTTTAGTATAGAGCAATATATTGCTACCTTTCCTGTAAAGGTAAAAGACGAAACTAGTAAAGCCTTATATTTATGAACTGTATAATGACATTATGTTAGTTGAGACTTGTGAGAAAGGTTATGTTATTATTTTATTCACGCATACTGACTGTATTTGGAGTTTATTATATATGTGTATTTCTGTGTGATAAGATTAAATAAAGGAACGTGCAAAGTTACTTGGTGGTTTTATTCTTTTCTTTCTATTATTTTAGATAGTTAATTTTGATTTATTGACAAATTACTAAGTATTTACTTTCTTCGCGGTGTATTTTCTGAAATTATAGGTATCCTGCTCCATGCTATAACTAATCCAAGTTAATCCATGTTTAAATCAGTCGAACAAAGACAGTGTCTTTGTACCACAAACAACCAAACTTCTCAGCTTTCGTATTCATAATCTCCGTCGGTTCGTAATGACGGGAAGCAACCGGAAGCCATGTATTATTTGTCACATTTGTTCGGTATCTCGGCATTACTGTTAACAGGTTGTTTTACGTAGCCTGAAGAGAATTGAGGTGTTTCACATAAACGCAGCGGATGAAGGGATGAAATATTGCTTTTCCGATAAAATATGATTGCGCCGATCTTTTTTACAACTTATGAAGGTACCCCCATTTAGGGGGCACCACTGTTTGGAAGCCTGAAGGTTGTCCGGATCTTTTAAGAAACCTTTTTGTTGTAGATGATGAAATCATAGCATATTTCATGCGTTTAAGATATAAGGATGAAGCGTAGTTCATTATTATCTGTGGTGCTTTGTTTACTGATAGTTTTGTAAATTAGCAATCATCAAGACTGCCTGAAAAAAATAATACTTACAACTTGAACATTACGACAGCTTCAACAAACTAAATCGTCTACACAACTATACCATAACGTATCTTGTACGTAGTTAATTATCTAATAAGGATGTGTTGATTTTTCCGGTGGATTCCGAGCACGCGCGATACAAATTACAGGCAAAGTGATCCGCTGGCTCTTAAATAGACGTTTTTCGTTTGCCCAGCTTTTTCTTATCATAACAAGTTCTACCTCATTCGAAAAGATTATGTTCTATTGCAATGGCTTAAGGTTGGTTTTCGTTTAGAGAAAATGGCGAAAGCAGGAATGATCACCGAAAGTCTGCTTCATTCGGTCTCAAGGGTCTGAGGTCCAATATATTTCGGGCGAGTGACGATGGCGGTGGTGCTGGCAAGTCTTCAAGATTACTGTCAGCAAATAGGTCGGGGACGTGCTTGGGAAGGGAGATGTTCAATAATGCGGCCTATGCAGCCTCTAGTAGTTTGTTCATCTGCCGCCCGGACTGGCTATTTGCTTAGCTTAGGCCATTGGCCATTTTCAGAAAAACATTTAGTGAGGTATTTAGTGAGGTTTTATTACTAACGCTAGTTCGACTGCTGTAGGAAAACAATGTACACATCTATATTAATAACTCGTTAAATATTTCGCGTCTATGTTTTCGAACATTTAAAAATTATATAGTTTCAAGAGGAGAGTGAATAGGTTTCGTTATTCGCAAATGTGCTACACCGTCGAATGCAGCGCTGCTTAGCATCAGGTGGATTTGCGATCAAACGTTGCCTATGTTTAAAAAATTAAACTTTCCAACTCTGGACTTCATGATAAGTCAAAACACTTCTCAATAGATTATAATCACGGATCACGGACTTCCGGAATCATCATGGGGGGGAATTACAGTACCCATCAATATAAACAACTTTTCCTATGAAACTAATAGTGAGGGTAAAAATATAATGAACAGATGTTTTTTTCGGAACAAACAACGCTTTTCGTGGTTTCTTTTACAACCAGTATACAATTTTTTTAATATATTACAATGGCAAATAAATTCTTGATAAATTGAGTAAGTACGTACCTATATTGAATCTTATATAGTGGAATCAACTTTTGTAATGAATCAAGTGAAAATATTCCGCACCAAGATATTTATTTCTAGCAGAAAATACCTGCACAAATTAGCAAATAAATACAAGCACAGTTAATAGTTTATTTTCGAATATGAGGTGACCGCTATTTGACGGCTGTAAACGTAGAGTCAATGATAGAAACTGCGGTTCGATACGGCACCAATTCATTAAAAACCTTAGTGTTGGGTGCTTAAAGTTTATGAGAACACGATCGAGACTATTTTAATATAGCAATAAACATGAACAAAGCTCGAACACGTACTCAGTAATGCAGTTCCACACGCCAGCTCTTCTCTAAGTACCGAATTCTACGGATGAAACATAATTCAGCCCAAGCCAAGTTCTAGTCAAGTAAACATTCTACAATCACTAGAAAATTCGGTAATCTATGTAGAAAATATAAAACCAATCAAAGTAAACAACTTCTTCTTATCCTCTCTCTCTTGGCCTCTGTCCGTACCTATATATTTTGACCATCATATATTTTCACAATTTTTTGACGTATTCTCGTATTCTATTCTTCTTCTTCTTTGTATTCTATTCTCTAGCCGCAAAAGCCATAAACTAAGAAGTTGAAGTTGACTTTAGAGTTCGAACTTGACGTTTCTTTTGATGATAGGAACGAACAGCCAGAATTAAAAGAAGAAGAAAGTTTTAGTTCAGATATTATTGTAAATTTTGTTTCTCATAGCTATGTGAAACAAATGGTTATTAATATACATAAATTCCAAGCTGTAACAAAGTTTTGAGCGTGGTCAACAGTCTACGCCGTAGAGGGTCTACGAATCTCTACAACTCGTAGACCATAGACAGACCTCTTCAGTGATTTTAATAAAATCCCTTCCACTCCATTGTTACTTAAATCGAGGTTCCTATTAATGATCTTACAAGCACGGAGACGTCTTAACTCCCCAGCAGCCCCAGGTGCTAATGTTACTTTTAATGGGTTTATATTACGTGCCGGTTTGCACAAATGCAGATGAAATATTGTTTTCTGAAAATGTCTGGATACACAAGATTTGTGGGAATTTCAGCTATCCGCTGAAATCGAAAAATTTGATAGTGTTTTTAATAGTGTGATTTTAATAGGCTTAAAACCAATATTGTAATTACAGCTCGTCGTATACCTATTATGCTAGATTTTTCGCTATAATTTATCAACCATCTCTTTGATTACAATTATTTAAGGTTTTAGATAAAATGTATTACAAGTTAGTGAATAAATATCGCTACTTAAGCGAATTGTAGAGAGCAATAAACACACGCCGTAATTAACACACAAAGAAGGATAATTACGAGTCATTGACAAAGTTACGACTTACGGGCGGTGGAAGAGAGTAAAAGCAATATATGTTTGAGTGGCGCTGCGTAATTGAAATCCGCGGTTCGGCCCAATAACAATGACACAGCCGTGCGAAGACGGCTCCCACACATCTCTCACAGAGTAGCGTAGTGTAGGGCACTCCGGCAAGGTGGGGGAGACCGAATGAGAAGAACGAGCTCAGTAGAACGTCTTAAACTGATATCTGTGGTTAAAATATACAACAGATTTATGATTATTTTGTTCATAAAAAAGTAAGTATAAAGGTTAAATTATCAGTGTCGGTAAAATACAATGCACTGATATAACTAAATAAACAATAAAATTCATTTTCTTAAGAATTTTATAAATTTTCAGGGACATTTCACACAACGACCCCTAGTCCCAAACTAAGCAAAGCTAGTTTTCTAGGATAAGATACTGGAAAACACGATAGACTATTTTCATTCTGCTAGTAAATTAAACTAACATTTGACGGGTTTTGGTTTATTTAAAGTGAACTAGCTGCTTGCCTTGTGGAAATGGATTCGGGGAACGCTTGCCGCGTATAAATTAGGGAATTATATTAATCGCGGATAACGCTACTACTAACGAGTTGCTCCCGTGCCGTAGATGTATACCTCGCTGAATTACTGCCTTTTCACATGTTCACACTATTATTTTAACTAAATATAGTGATGAGGATGTTGTAAGTGGTAATATACTCGTAAAGTAAACGATGGCGTCGTTCTATTTCGGCTACGACAGCGTCTAACTTACTTATAACTTTTGCCTTTTGATATTAGGTAAGCGTCATCGATTGTTTAACTAAGATAAAAATAAAAATTAATAAGAGATCACGCGGCGGCGCTTCGCGTGCATGTGTAAAGGCACTAAGATATTCTGAGGAACCTGAACAATACAAATTACAGCCTGTACGTCATTTACATGTCGAGCTATATTTGATTATAAACTGAAGGTGCTGATATCTGAATGGCTGGTGTTGGTAGAATTTCTAATTTAGTTTTGAATAGATAATTTTGAAGAAAGTTTCTAAGTCTACTTGTGAACCAACCTTTGCAGTTATGCGTACAAATAAGTAAACCAATGTATTGACTAGAAAACAACTTAAAACTTTTATTTATACTATTATTACATCTTTTTATTATTTAGACCCTTTTATTTAGGTATACCTTACAACGACTGCGCGAAAACTAGTTTCAGGGCTAACCGCGGCTTTCAAACTTCGTACAAACTTACTGACATACAATTTAGACTAGTGCGATTCAGGTGTGCAAACCACAACTCATAGAATGTCGACAATGCGAACCGCGTGTTGCAGGACGGCTTTTGTAGGTTTTTGTATACAATAACTTAAACTTTTAAAACCATAATGAGCAAAAACTTCACGTTCTATAAGGATATTAAAAAATTAGAAAGCCAAAAAGCCATTAAAACTAAACAAAGCTTCCTTGAGCTCGAAGAATGTTTAATTTAATTTGCTGTGTCGCTAAGGGTGGGACAATCAATTTTCTGTGCGATTATACGCGGGAAATTAACGCCAGATAAGAAGCCCACCTGGGGAAGGATTAGGCTTGCCAGATAAGTGAATGTATTGCCGCCATTACAGAAAAGAACGCCTTTCACAGGAAATACTAGAAGGTAATTGTTGATCTGTTTATGCTACAGCGGAACGGACGCGGCACGGAGCAAGGCGGCGGTACAGTACAGAATAGTACAGATAAGGTGAAACAAGTGCAGTCACCACTTCTTCGATGTTGGAATATAAGTACGAATTTTTATGGTCCACGCACGTACCGTAGCAGTTGTTTGCTACGTGCGTAGCGTCGGGCTGCTACATGGGCCATGCTCGTAGCAGCACAGCAGTGAGATTTTTTGTATGATTTGGTACTATTACTTTTCCTACGTGTCGGACCCGTCCCGTGGTAATACCTAACAACACTATCCGCGATATCTAAACGATCCGTCGAAGCTTGGGGGAGCCGCACAGCCTTTATCAGCGCTTAGTTCTAGAGCCTTTTGTTTGTAGCCTGGGTTGTTACTGCGATATACCCTTGACATATTTTAATCTGTCCGTCTTTGTTCGGCAAGCGTCATGGAGAAATTAGCAGCCCTCAACAAAGTTATCTGACTCGTGAACGTTATTTGCCGAAAACAAAACAAGATGCGGGATGACGTCGACGTTAATTAAACAAGTTTTCCTTTATTTTAGCTTTCATTGTACAACAAATAGCTCCGCCGAGTATATATTATTATATCGTAACTTTGCTAAGTACTTGCGTCACCTAAATTCACTCCACAGTCGATAACGTAGCAGCTTCCAGTGATACTGCTCGCCTTGTCACTCGCGAGGAAGATCACTAACTCTGCTACATCTTCACTTTTAGTTAGTTTTTTAAGCGGCGAGTTGAGTTCGATGCTCGCGAACATGCGATCGGTGTCGGTGTCGCTCATGCCACTTCTTTTAAAAAACTCTGTCTTGACAGGTCCCGGGTTGACAGCATTGACCCTCACTCCGTGTACTCCGAGCTCCAAAGCCGCACATTTCGTGAACATGTCGATGGCAGCTTTCGACATGCAATACGGAGTTATGATCGGTAACGGTTTGGTAGACAACATGGTTGAAATGTTGACTATATTACCTGTTGTTTTTATTAGATGTGGCACAGCTTCGCTGGTGAGTAGATAGGTACCGCGAACGTTTGTAGCCATGACATTATCGTAAGCAGCAATTTTTGCATGAAACCCTGATATCGAAGAAATGCCAGCATTGTTGATAAGAACATCGATCCGTCCGTAGTGGTTGGCCGTTTCTGAGATAAGCCTCTCTACGTCTTCATCGCAGGTGATATCAGCGGTGATAATGAGGGGCTTGAGTGCGCTGATCTCTTCACACTGTCGGGCGATCTCTCGCAAGTTGTCCGTGTTGCGGCCAATCAGTGAGAGTTGTGCGAATGATTTGGCGAATTGCAATGCACAAGCCGCTCCTATGCCTGAACTAGCGCCGGTTATGAGCACTACTTTGTCGGCGAAGTACATTTTGCGCCGGAGCTTGATTGTGACTGAATGACAATGGGCTTGGGGCCTCATTATACGCCGGCGGCCGGAGCTCACTTCCGCGTGTAACCGTATAGAAATTGCATGGATCTAATGTCAAGCTTCCTTGATATTCGGTTTCATTTTAAAAGGCAAGTTAGCTACTTGCCATTTTAAATTAGTCTACTACGTAAATCTGGGTAAAATCTGTGGTGTAAGTATGTAGCTAGCTAGTTAGTTTATTCTGTGAGAATGTATTTTCCTGTTATATTTACTTACTCTATCTACTCGGACCTGCCAGTTTGCGAGCTGGTCGACAGGTCGTTATGCAAAGATGTCACAATTCTAATTCATTGAGTGCACTCCATGGAGCAGAGCGCTGCCATCTGTTCTGAACCGAAGCAACTTCGAATTTCATTAATAATGAATAAGTAACTTATATGGCTGAGCGGTTGCAACTATTTTAGGGTTCTTAATCCTAGAAGTGTGAAAGTAGGTGTAGTGCGAAAGAGCATTATTAAAAAACTATGATCAGTCATAAACGGAAAAATCTTACCTACACAATCTAATCTTATCTTTATGTTGACATCGTAGATTTTTTTGAGATAATTACTCGTAGAGGCCTTTGTCCAGAAGTGAACCTCTACACGCTGATATTGTGATGATGATGATGACTCGCATTCATTGCTGGATATGGTATTCAAACAAAATCATAGTTTTTGAATCTATTTATTTGAGTCATCTTGCTCGATATACGAAAGACAACATGTAGAGTTTGAAGCAAATATATACATACCTAGATTTAAATTTACTTAAAATACACTTACAATAAAAGCTCCCTAAAATTGTCTTTGGCACTTGCATTACGTTAGTTGAGTAGTTAAGTAAGACACATAAAAAAATAAACATATTTTAAAGTACATTTTTATGACAAAAAGCCGTTATAGAACTAAACTAAGTACAGATCCTAAACAGATTTAAAATTAGATAATCACGTTAGGTGAGCCAGAAAAGCTTCTGTTTGATCATTACCTATATTTGTATTACAGAACAAATTAGATCTTATATTGTACGAACATAGAACACAAAATGACATGCAGAAATTTTCGATCTTTGTTCAATGTTACATGAAAATACAGCATCCGAAGAGTTCGTTAAAAATGTTGAAAGAATTACCATAAATCATGATTTGTTTGCATCTCATTGCCAAGAGGAGTTTCAAATTGGTGAACTAATCAACGATTCAACGACGTCTTTGTGATCTTTGAAGGTGGACACTCAGCCTTAAGCGAAAAGGGTCGTGATACCAATACTTCAAGAGGGAAATGAAACGACTCTCCCTAGAGGGATTACTTGTGGCCATGATTTGCATGTTTATGTAAGTACAACCGGCTGAATTAGTATGTATGCGGCAGAGTTGCCGGACTCAGGATAATTAAATGACTGGCTTTGATTAACTTTCCCAATGATATCTTGTTGCTTAAGTCTTATAATAACTTAGACTAGGTAATTATAAGTCGCAAAGGCTCTTTGTCCCTCTGAAATATCTGCGCAGAACCGATTTTTGGGTCGAATTTTTCCGCCCAACAGTATAGATGCACAATTGTTGTTGCACCTAATTTCAGAGGGATAAAAATCCGTTGTTCGTACTGTACATTATTTTACAAAAGTCGTTAATACCAAATTGTTTGTCGTTGTTTTAATTACAATTTACACCGATTTTAACAAGAAATCTTACACAATTTGTGTGACAAAAATAATGTGGGTAATACTGAGTTAGTCAGTTGTACAATCTGTACATTCTCTAATAATGTATGAGTAGTCAAGATAGATGTAGAACTGTAGAAGCTGAAGATAGTGAATAAACCCGCGGTATAATTGTATAATTAGCGTATATTCTAGTAAATATAGCCGAATAGGAGCCATAAAATACACACAAATCTATACAAAAATGATGTGTATAAACACTGGAGGGAGTGCGATACTGGACGTTTACTTTCCATCATTTTTACATTATACTCCTTATTATTATGGCCTACTTACAGTTAATACAAAATATATAACCTAATTACAAGTTTGGGAAAATACACATTAGGGGAACTTGAGTGGGTATTTCCGAACTTACCTACTAGAGAAGGGAATTAAGTTTACTTATCCGTATAATCTGTGGATTGGATAAAGGTCAAACTGTTCATTTCAATAAAATAAACATAAATAGACAGAACATTCAACCAAAATAAAACAATAAGGCAGATTTCTAAAAAAGCTTTCAGTGAAAAACCAATGCACTGAAAACTGTCTGAAAAAATGATAAACAACCATTTAGAAAAGTATAAAAGTTTAGGTTGCTGATAAAATCAGTCTTAAAAAATACGGTGCTCCAGAATAAAAAAATTAAGGGAATTGCGGTCAGCGGATCAATAGACATGTAGGTAGCATACCGTACGACGCGGTATCCAATACATTATTATTTTGTGCAGCCGACCGTGAAGAAGCTACGCCGGAATATAGCTCACAGCCATTTTTAAAATGAATATCGATTCACTTACCAAACATTTTTTGATGAGCATTTTTAAAACATCCTAAATCGAAAGTATGAACCCACTCAAAAACACGAAGAGCGTTTGCACAATGGCGAACACCGGACATCTACTTACACGATACCGATGGCTTGAACAAAAATATCGATGTCGGCGCCGATCTGACACGATGTGAAGACAGTGAAAGCGAAGGAAAAAAAGAACAATGGAGGCAGTTGGAGGAGCCAACCGGCCAGCCAGCCGGAGTTTTTTTATTTAGCTCTCCGGCGATATCGTGTAGGTTTCGTGTCGCTTACAGTGTGAAAATAGCCGTAACAAGGTTAGTAAACTAGGTATCTCAGTGAAGCAACCTTCTCATTCAAGGTAAAGACGTAAAGTAGCAGGTACTTTTGACTCCGGATACTATAAACGCGATTAGGGATATAGATCTTATAAGTAGGTATTCGTAAAAAGAGAATACTGAAGCACTCTACATCTAATTCTCTACATACTAAAATTAGTAGAAAAATCTTATACTACGCACGTTAAAATTTGAGATCAACATTACGGAATAGTTATAAAAATTCGACACGACTAGAATTACAAAAATAAAGTTCTACTACTAATGCTAGTTATATTTATGCATCTGTACAATAATCAATAAATTAAATAAGCTAATCAAATACTTTCACTGTTATGTTTTTGAGATCAAAATAAATATCGCTTTGCAATATCTACCTTAAATAATAAAAAGCAACCATTAAACCACTAAAAATGATTCTTAGCATAGCTGTAACCTTTGGCATTGATTTTCGAATACAAATAATTATCATACCATTACCTATTACATCCAGTGTGTGTGTGTGGGAGATCGATTTGTATGATCGTTTTGTATGGTCTCGTGGAACTGGCACCTAGAATCACCTAGTTATATAAGACGATTCTAAATGATCCTTGTGATTTTATTGAATAAAGAAATTTTGACTTTGACTTTGAGCTTTTTTATAAATGCATGTATTTACTGCCGAACTTCTTGGCATGCAATACATAATTTTACGTAGCTCGGATATTAAATTACAATGAAATTTCTCTCAAAAACCCTACAAACTTAATTTATGCTATGTAAAACAAAATGGTAAGATCATTCAGCAAGATTGACTTAAACCAGTTTTTTTTTTATATATAAAATATTTCTTTTTAGTTTAGGAGTTTTTCAGATGATGAGTGTCATGGTCGCAACGGCGGAGAACAGCGAAGTGTGTAACTTGGAACGTATTGGTGGAGCAACTGCCTCGCTCGAGGGTCCCCGTCATCGTGTAGCCCATGTTGAAGTCAGCTTGCGTCACGTTGGAGGTCAGGTAGAGCTGGAATAAAAGTGAACGCTCATTTGCGGCAGAAATGAAGGCACAATGAGAGAGCATACACAAATCATTGTAAATACCTATTCTACTTTGGTGAAAAATAAATCGTAAATACTGTAAAAAAATATAAATTTTATAATGAAAAAAAAAATAATTATCCCGATAGTTCACCTTTTGAGAATATCTAAAAGGTATTACAGGTAAGTTGAAATTGTAAAGTTTAGATCAAACTAGTAAGATGCAGCTAAGCTTTTATTCTGCAAGATTTATAAATAGATCGGCAAGCACTTGCTCAAGAAATTGCAGTGAGAACTTGTTAGTCTAAACAGTTTAAGGTAAAGGCACCCAAATCCGTGGTATTCCAAAAATGGCACCTTTCTCCGTGGTATTTAGAAAAACAGCATTTACTTCTGGTTCTTAGGTAATTTTTTGTTGCAAAAGTTATTTGTCATTAGGAAATATATTTTTTAGTATATAAATCTAAAAACGAGACTTAGAACGGGCTTACATTCCAAAATAATTGGCTACATTCGCAGCGGTGCACAGTGCGAAATTTTCACGATCTAGCGGGACAAAATTGATTTTTGGTACTTGTCTAAAAAAGATCAGTAGTTATGTAAATTGGCAGTCAATAAGTTATATTTTAATGGACTGAGCCTGATTTACCTTTAAATTGCAAGTGACAAAAAATACAAGTGTCGGAAAGGCCGCCTACCCGCATTACGCTGACATTTTCTCAATGCAGTCGAATTATTCGTCTGCGTTCGCTTGATGAATACGTTGTGTTTTCGTAAGAAAACAGTGATTGTGTGTTGGTATTGTTTTCAAGTGACTTCCAAGGTAAGTTTATAGACGTTTTTTTCTTTCGTTTGTGGTCTAATTTTAGCATAGGCTCCATTAGAATAGATTAACTATTTTTTTTAGTAAGAAAAATGACTATGTCATTTTCAACTTGAGTTTTACTTTATTATTCCGCATTATTCCGACCGCATATTATATTATAATGAAAGACCCATCTGTTAGCTACACGAAACATGTTTATTTACTTGCGCAAGTTTGCGACACTCATACATTTTTTTTTGATTTTCAGAATGGCTTCGCAAGTACCGTGCCGTGCATTCTTCGGTGTTTGGTTTGCCAACGCAAAAGAAGTTAGAATGGATGCCTTGCTGCATCATATTCTTGAAGAACTTGGTGACCCACCTCTTTCTGATGAAGGTTTAAGAGATATTAAGGCCATTATCCGGAATAATTGCTCAAAAATTTATGCAAAATGGTTGAAGTCGGGAAGACACCGAGATCGCTTTTTAAGAGTGAATTCTTCATGGCTACAAGATTATATTTCGTTTGCGGAAATTATTATTGATGTACCTTCCACGGATGTCTCACTATCTGAAACCAGAAACCGACCAGGAAGACGCCAAAGTGATTTTAGAGAGTCTAGCGGTAAAACGAAAAGGCGACGAATTCAGCAGCTCCTAGAAACATCGAGCCAGGAAGAATTATCGATGGCAACAGAAGCAAAGCTTCACCAGTCTGGAAAAAGAGATTCAGCAGCAATTGTGAAAGAGATTTGCCTCGTATCACCACAAAGAGGCACAAAAATAAAAAAAGTGCGGAAGTGTTTTGCAAGTTAACGAGCTCCTCCAAAAACTAAACATGGTTTTGATCCTGAAGAGAGAGATTGTGATGACGATTCTGATATTTAATTTTAATCTGTTTATTTTTTGAATTTTACTTGATTTTTTCTAATTTTTTATTAATTATGTTCAATTTTTTTTGATTTTGCATGGTTTTTTTTATATTTATTGTTGAAATATAATATATTAATCCTTCTCTCTGTGTTCAAATTTAATAAAAACCCATTAGAACCAATATCAGGACAGTTAGTATACAAAGATCGAGTTAAGTAATTTTGTCCCGCTAGATCGTGAAAATTTCGCACTGTGCGGTGGCTGATCCAAGTTCACTCTTCATACGTTTTTGCCTCTGTACACGAGAGTAGCAAGCTTTTTTAAATAAGGGTTATTTTGATTTTTTTTGTTCTAGGTGTTGATTTTTAGTGTTAAATTATCGAAAGAAGTATATTCTTTACCGTATGTAATACATGTTTAAGTGTTTTTTTAATCATAATGAGGTAGAATTACATATTGAAAAAACCACGGCATTAGGGGGTCAAATATTTCACCTAGTACCTAATTCCAAGGTATGTCAAAAATATACCTCGGAATAGCAATTTGAAAGACCTATTCTTATTTATGAATTTCATAAACTGGGATTAGGTTTTTGTGATTTTAACGATAGATTTGACAAATCAAATAGTCGATTGAGACTAAAACCTTATTTCGAGGTATACTTTTTAATAACGTTTACGAGTTATAACACATCAAAAGTACCCTACTTATGTATTTTGTTTATTGGTTGTATAGAAAAGTATGTTACGAAAATATTTATTTTCCACACATTTGGCTGCATGTTTTATTAAGAAGTTAATCTTTAACAAAAATTTTAACAATTTGGCATCAGCTTATATTAAGAATGATAGGTATATAAAAAAATTTAGCTTTTAGTAGGTACTGGAAATTAGGAAACATGATTTTTTAGTCTCCACAGCTGTGGGTTGGGCGGCACTTTTTGTAAATGCCGTCAAAGCAAAGTCACCCTTTGAATTGCACAGCGGCGACGGCGGCACGAGTGACAAAAGTGTCAGCCACGAAGCGACGCGGGGCGGCGGTGTCATTGACGCGCCGCCGGCGTCTTTGGCGGTGTTTCCTTTGTCAACACCGACACTCATTTGCCCTGCACGCGTCGACCACGCTTCAGTCTTGCGCTGATATTTGTACCATTTGCACGCTTGGTCTTATTTCTTCGCAAAATGACGTATTTATAATGTGAAATATTATAATAATGTGTTAATGTGTAATGTGTGTGTATGTGTGTGTGCTTAGGAAACAGTAAAAGTATTTTTTTAATTTATCACACGGGGAGATTTTCCCGTTATCAGCACTTTGTGTATTTATCCGGATTTGCAATCACAGGATTAAAATATTAGCAAAGTTGACGCCGCTGACGTGTGAGAGATTGAGTTACAAACATCCAAAGAGGTATTTAAAAACTTTTACATTGATAATAATAAAATCATTTATTAAATAATAATAATACTACCACCAAAAGTGACCTGTATTCCTAGAGAACAATCAAGTTAATCTTTCTAACATTATTTTATTAGTTTGTTACTGTCGTTTCGTATACATTTTTCATACCACGGAATTAGGTACCAAATACCACGGAATACGGATTTTTGCCCCGGAATAGGGCGATTTAGACTTGATTTACATTTTATTTAATTTCAAATAGAAATATAGGTCGGTCCGTCAAAACTTCAGTAGTTTCCGAAAGTAAAAACACTAGAGCTTCTGATAACAGAAACCGAACCTTCAGAAAGGTACAGTAAATGCTTAATATTTGATATCCTTTCGAGTTTTAGTGAAAATACCACGGAAACAGGTGCCGTTACCTTAACATTTATTTTGATGTTTGGCACATGTCCACATTTTGCAGTAAATTGAAGCACAATGCTGAATGTAAATAATTCATTCTCTCGTTTGCTGTCGTGTTTTGTGTTTACCGATATGACAGTCGTGTTGTGCTTAGATTGTGAGTTTGGTCCAAGGATAAGACATTTTCTTCACGATGTTTTCATCATCTTTTTAAAGACTTTTCTATAGCGTACTATTTACTGTTACTGCGTAAAACTCTAATATCTTTGAATTTGAAGATAAAAACCGTTGCTATATTAAACTTTTTTCAATTGAAAATGTATGTAGGTATGTATTTGAAAGTTCTACGAACAGAGCTCTATTTTTTTATTGCCAAGTCCAACCCGCTACAGACTGAATCCGAAAGTGTGTTTGAACGGGAAACTCGCTCCACTTAAAAGGTATTAGATGGCATGCCCTAGTTCCTCACTTTGAAATCGGCGTCGGTGCCCAGATGTTTGAACGTGCCCACGATGTATACGGCGTTGGCACCGCTTATAACCATCCGGGCATGTGTGCTGTGCCTGCAACAGAGGTACAGCAAATAAGAAAAATCCTAATTCGTAGAGTTTTTAATTGAATTGAGTTTTACTAGCCTCGGGGCATCTGAAAATAGAAGCCAATCGAGCGTCTTTTTAAATTGTATAGAATATCTGAATTCTAAATAAGAATGCTCAAGTTTAAATCGGGACTGAAAAAATATGTTTTGGGTTTTTATTTCAACAAATTACAGTGTGTCTCAAAAAAACTAAACTGAATGAAAATAGCTTCCAGTTTGTTGTCAGAATGGGTCTAGGAAAAGATGAGTTGGGTAGGAATTCATTTTGTAACGAAATCCGCAGAGGTAGGAAAACAAAAGAAAACACATAAACAGCATAACGGCGAGAATAATAGGTGTCCGCGCTTGTTTACCGGTGTCACTTCGTTGGTGTCGCCACAATAATGGCCGCTTCGTGTTTGTTACGGGCACTCGGACATCTTGTACCTACCTGAGCTCGTAGCTAATACCCTAGCGACACCTGTGATTTATCTGAGAGCGTAGCTTCTACCTAACTCCCGGAGAAATAAAGAGCAAACATATCTAAGTTTATTCTATCAATAAAATAAAGCTACGTTCTCGATACATTTTTAAAGCTTTATTTCAGAATGTCCTAAAATTGAGATTCTATTGACACCGAAACACCAGCTTAGCATCATTCAATTAACATTTAGAACCTATTAACAACCATTGAGGGTAAAAAAACTGCGTGGAAACATCTCCGTCGGACTTTTGTCTGTCCGACAGTTGTAGAAGTATTCACAGTCCGGTCACGTATACCAGTTAGTAGGGCGCGAATCCAACACGTGCCCACGGAGCCCTAACGGTGTAATGGCGCCTTGTAATAGCCCTGAACATCTCCGCACCCCATGACGGCTGAAAAACAAATTAAAAACCTCCATACGCCGCCGCTTCAACGCTTTCTTCAAGCGTAATCACCGACTCTACAGTTTCGGAAAATACCCGAAAAGTGTCCAAAAGCTTGCGAAATTAAATAGAGATTCGGGACCACGGACGAGGTAACTGCTACTTATCGAAACTTTGAAGTGCGCGTTTTTGGCGTCCGTTCAAAATAAACTTACTAACATTTGGTATATTATAATTTGTTCAGTTCACAGGATTGTCTACTTTTTGGTTTTACGACAGCCAAAATAACAAGAAGCTTTTGAATAATTTTATTTCGAGAATAACTTTGACGGAGTTTTAGGTTTCTCTGACTGGCATTGAATTTACTGCTGTTTGTTTTTGATTGCCTAATGATACGTCGATGTGCCGCCGCTCAGAGTTTACATAACACTGTTAAATGAAATTATTCAGGTGCTAAACACTACACGGGAATCCACTTAGCATAATTCGAATCAATCGGAAGTAGAGCTAACGTCGATGTAGTTGCTTAATCTGGACAAAATCGAGACGTAATCGCATCTCAGCTATCATGATGTTCGAATCATTTAGGTAAAATTGTGGGTTGGGTGGATCGCAATAATCGTTAACGCTAACGGGTCTCGCTGAGCGCCGACGTTTTTCCGCGGAAATTAGTTTTGAAACAGTTTTCCTACTGTGTAGTTCAACTCCAACTTGCACTTTGGTGTATCGTAAGCTGCCAATTTGTAAGTTTATCTGAAATGATAATTTCAGTAATCACCAAGCAAGCTTTCTAATTAGAATTTATTGAGTTATCAGCGAAAAGCGATTACCAATGTAAGGTAAACTTTATGCGCGGTTGCAGCTCAATTTCTCAATTTTATCGTGTCATCATTAAAACAAACTGCAAATTGGGTCGTTAAGGTAATTTCGGACGGAACTGAAGACGAATTTAATAAAACGAAACGCTTCACCGAAAGGAAGCAGTTTATCATGTTTGTTGCACATTAGCGCTGCTTTCGTAATTAACCGCTGGCTCCAGGTGAGTGGTGTAAGCCGGCGCTGACAAACGGCGGAAGGCAGGGGGCGCCACTATCACACGATCGCAGCGCCACCGGCTGAAAAGTGGCGCGGACGTGCTTTAAATAAATATGGTGGATGTCTCTGCTGCGGATAGTTATCGCAGTTTATCTCGAGTTATTTATGACTTGCTAATGATTTCATGTTCTACTAAAATTAAATGTTGGAATATTTCATTTCTCACATTTTTAAAGCACTTGCTTAATAAATACTTTCTGTAATAAAATTTTCACCTAAATCAAAATGAGTTCAATACTCCCAATTTTTGTTCTTTCAACATCTAAGTACACGCGAGAGCAATGATTCCGGGTCACTTAAAGAATGTTAAAAATCTCGGAAACTAAAAATGATAGGTTAATGCAATAAATTGTATTTAATAGACAATGTAATACTCCTTAAATGAAGGTATTAAAACTTCTTAGTTATTGTAAAGTTATATCTTAAAAAAATCAAATTTGAAAAAGGGCCACTTTCGAAGATGGAACTACGAAATTACAGCATTTGGTTTTGCTTTTGTTTGTAATCTGTCATTTATGTGGGTATATAAACCATGTTGATAGTGCTCTATATTCATTATTCAAGCTGAAATTATGTCGCTTACGCCTGAAGAATGCACCAGAATACTTACAATGCTGGAAACCGGCCGGAGTCAGCGCGATACAGCCAGGACTGTCGGTGTGTCGCTGTCAACAGTACAAAGAGTTCTCCGACGTTACGAAGAAACTGGTTCTAACCTACGCAGACCAGGAACGGGCAGAACCAGGTGTACCACAGCACGAGAAGACCGATACTTGGTGAACACCATGCTTCGAAATCGCTTTCTCACAGGAACTGAACTCACAAATCAGTTTCGACGCCTCGGAGGAAGTAACCCAAGTGCATGGACAGTAAGACGTCGGCTTGCTGAATCTAACTTAAAACCCCTTAGACCTGCAAACGGCCCTAAACTGGAGCGTGGGCATCGTATTTCAAGACTAAGATATGCCCAGAGCCACGTAAATTGGAGTATTGAAGATTGGTCAAAAGTTATGTTCTCCGACGAATCAAAATTTATGCTCTACAAGCACGATGGAAGACACAGAGTGTATCGAAGACCAGGGGAAAGATTCAAGCAAGCATGCATCGAAGAAAAAGTAGCCTACGGTGGTGGGTCTGTACTTGTGTGGGCCGGAATTTCTTCTGAAAGTCGCACAGAGCTGGTGATCATAGAAAACGGCTCTTTAACTAGCGTAAGATATGTGGAAGAAATCCTCAATGATCATGTTGGTCCATTTATGGTCAATTTAGGTGAGGATGCTATATTTATGCATGACAATGCCCGACCTCATACAGGTAGGATTGTGAATGACTACCTTCAAGAGATGAACATTACTCGTATGGAGTGGCCAGCGCGCAGCCCGGATATCAACCCGATCGAGCATGCTTGGGACGAGCTAGGCAGATGCGTAAAACAACGAAACCCTCCCCCAATCACGCTTCGTGAGCTCAAAATTGCTCTCACAGAGGAATGGGAGAATATTCCCCAAAATCGTATAAGGAACTTGGTGTACAGCATGCCAAACCGCGTAAACGCAGTAATGGAAGCACGAGGAGGCAATACGAAGTATTAAAATTCAAGTCAAATCGTAATAAAGTTCAAAAATTTCATGTTTCCTATTTTTGTTTTAAGGAGAGATCAGCAGTTTTTTTCTTTATGTAATTTTGTGTTAATAAAATGTATGGTGACTCATATTTTTTTACTTTCATTTAAGGAGTATTACATTGTCTATTAAATACAATTTATTGCATTAACCTATCATTTTTAGTTTCCGAGATTTTTAACATTCTTTAAGTGACCCGGAATCATTGCTCTCGAGTGTACGTATAGATAGCTGGCTAAAGATCTTTTTTCTTAATTTAATTAGATACATCTACAGCTAATGTAATAACGGTTAGACTCTTAAGTACCTAATCCTAACAATCTAGAAGGTTAAAATACTTGTGCTTGCCAGATGCCTGAGCACACTAGTTGTACGAGTAGAAAAGGAACTGGTAAAGTTTACCGTCTTGTGCCAGCCACTTCCACGACCTTGCAGCGCGTGCGCCGCCACCAGCACGGCTGCAGCGTCCAGTAAGAAGAGGACGCGCTGCGGGCCCAGCCTTCCTCCGGGAACATCAGCACCTGCAGACAAACAGGTCTTTGTTACAAACATTTTAAGCAAGCATTTTTTGGGCAAGTGGGGATTCTGCTAGTTTCTTCACTTTTTATTTTGAATCCTGTTTTGTTAATTTGGAATGCATGCATGTATGCAACGACGTTTTGTACAATGTACATGTATATAACAATGGCGCTCTGAAAATGGAACGGTAAAATTGTGCTCAGACGAGGGCGTAAACACATTTCCTAGTTATACATTAGCAGCTTAATGAACGATCACTTTGAAGGATTAGAACACCAATCTTGCAACGCCCGATAATTATATACGCGTAAAAATAAGCGATAAGCATAACATTTCGAAGTATCGAAGTTTTGACGTTTTTCGTAATGAAATGATAGTTCCTTGTGTTGTAATTCAATGATTGCATGTACCAAATAATGACATGATAACGAGTTTCTATGTGGTTCTGTTTCTAAAGTAAGATCAAATCTCATTGTAGGATAATTCGAAAAATCAATGCGTAGACTGTAAATAAAGATTGTTGAGCTCTTTTGTACTCTGTTTCAGCTGACTGAGCAAGTGACACTGTTCTCCAGTAAATGTGTACCTATCTCACGTTACACGTGTAGTTACCTTCAGACATTGTAGACATTCTCATGTGCTGGGTAATTTCAGTCAGGCCGATTAATTTCCGTCCCTAGGTATTTACTTGCTCACTTGGCAACTTGGACGAGCTCTGTGTGAGTTGGAGAATTGAAATGGGTTCTAGTGTATTGATGCTATCTGAGCACTTCAACAAAATTTCACCGTGAATTCACGAACACGGCTAAGCATCTCCGAATTAGATACTAGATTTTATTAATAAAAACCAATTTTACAGGTTTTTTATAGAAAATGTAGGTCTACTACGGAACTGCACTAAAGCATCGCGAGTGCGAACTACTTAAATTAAAAAAGTTCAAGTACAAGCCTTTCCACAGGCACAGGTTAAAAAACAACTTTGTAAAACTAATATTGAGGCAGAAACAAAGCAGAGCGCTCTTGTAAGGAAGTTGTTTCGGGTTTACAGCCGCGGACGGGCGCAGCAACCCGCCGGCGCTCGTTTACGTTTACAACGGAGCACTTCCACAAGCGAAGCCATCGATAACGCAAACGTGGAGGCATATTGCTGCCGGGACTCGTCCGCTCGATTGGCTCCTGGCATTCCGTCCTCATTTTCTTCGCCGCAACTTCAACTGTATTTTTTTTTCCGTAAAGTGTTTTCCTGCTTTCGACAATATTGCGCCAGTTTCAAAGGGGCGGAGTCGTCGGGGATGAAATCGCTTTCACATTGAGTGAGCACACTAATGATTGAGTTCCGCAGGACGTCTCGTCCGGAGCGGGGCCGCCGCCGCCGACGACGAGAGCAGGAGACGTGTCCGCTCGCTGCCGACCCTTTGTTGAAAGTCCTCCATTAAAGCACTAAATTATAAAGCAAATTAATAAATGTGAAAATCTTTTTTGCAACTTAGACTTCTCTTGAATTTGAACCATTTAATAGAATAGGTTGGTGGACGTGACAAATGACCAAAGGGCTGGCGCTTACCTTGGACAGAGAATTAGTATTGCCATACAAAGAGGTAACGTTGCCAGCCTTTTGGGCACCCTGCCTGCAGTCGGTGATTTGAACTCTGTTTTCTATCTCTAGCATTTAGAATTCAGAGTTCATTTTAATAATTTTTTTTTGTTAAAAATGCTATTTTTTAAGTATTTGTATATAGTTATTGTTTTGAAACAAATAAAATATAATAAATTTAATAGAAGTAGAAACATGACTAAGAAAAAAGTCTAGTTTATGAAACATAATAACAAAATTATGTGTAATGTACAACTGTGACTATTTAACAGATAGCTAGTAACAAAAACAAAACTTCGTACAACATGGGAACGCTCAGAAGACTACTTCAATGCCTTGAAATTCACATATTTATTATAGTTAGACATTTCATAGCAGCTAATATAATATTGTAGGTATTCTATATTCTATGTGTTCTAAGTTCACCGGCTACCGTACCAAATGCAAGCTACGAAACAAAACGCTTGAGAATTCGAATCTACCCACTCCAATTAATCCCCGAGCAGAGGGTCACATAAATAAATATTAGAGGCATGATTTATATTTTACTTACGTTAAATCGCATTTAAACTAAACTTATTTGTTTCTACTTAGGAAAAAATCAAAGCGTAGAGTTTAGGTGAAGCTTGGAGAAGGGTAACGAACAAATCTGACAGTTGCCGCGTTACGTAAACCTAACGTATTCGAGTCATATTGCACGCCAAAACGCCAGTTTGACATTCGAACGTTGTAGCGTCACCGCGCAGTGTATATCGGATACGCTAGCGTTACGATACGTTTACGATTGTCACATTTAACGCACTAGGCGACTAATCGAGGTCTCTACTAAGACCTATCAGTCGAGTATTTATTGTAATTGAAATGTGCGAGCTAGAAGTACAGCCAAAAGGCATAAATGTCATTAAATCTGTTAAATTGAAAATATAAGTCAGAATAGTAAATTTTCTAATATAATCCTTGTCTGACTGCGCAGAGGCAGGATACCCAGCGCGATTGTCAAACAAATCCGTTGTTTGGTAGTTCATCATCTCCAAAATGCTGACAATAACGTCATTTGACAGCTTCATTGAATTGTTAAATGGGTTCATCTGATGGCCCATGCAGCTTTCGTGATTCCACTTCAATCTCTGTCATTAATATTCAAAGGTTCTTGTGGTGCAATCGTTGACACCGCGATCATTTAGTGCGAAAAAAAAGTAGACTCTATCCCGTTGGGGTAAAGCTGAAAAATTAAAAACATGGTCGAATTTTCGTAGCTGTACGTGACGCAATCAATTCTCGTGACGACACCACTCGAGCTTGAGTGCCGTCCAATTACGAGACGATTGCAGAACGTTTTATTAATTATTATTTCTACCCCGTCTGTACGTTATCTCACCTGAATATATTATTGCCAAATTGTACAGTTATTCATTTGTAACCAAGCATTATCACCACCGCCGCGGGTTCACTAATCGACTGAACATTTTTAAAATGTCGACTGCTTTTTTTATTATGCATCAAGTTTGGGTAAAATTTCATACAATATAGGTAAGCCCCTAAAAGTTTTTGCTGACTAGAGGAGTCATTGGTCACTGGTGAGAAAGTATATCACAGATTCACAGTACATCATCTGTTTCAATATTTCAGATTTGAGAAGTGGGTTTGCAGTGAGCACGTCCCGGCACTCGACGCCTCTTGACAGTTCGCGCCCGCGCTGCGCTGCGTCCGCTGACTGCATTTAACGTCAAGCTTCTCTGCATAGATCACTGGAAATGTCACTCGACGGATCACATTTTTCTAACGGTCTTATTAAGTTGTATTACGTTGAAGGCACATGCTTTTTAGCTTAGGTGATATGGACTGGGAGCGATACTTTTAAACGTACTAAAATTAGTCTTGAAACGACACTACTAAAGCTAATGTGGCAAAGTAAAATCGCTCCCACTGTTGAGAACTACTTTATTAATTTTACTCTAACAATGCGTTTTCTAACAATTTACCGACCCACTCAAACTCTCTCCGACACGGGACCAATAAAGATGAGAATAACTCAATAATATTCCAAAGTTGCTAATCCATCGAAAACTTTAAACCGATCTTGGCAGCAGTTGACATTTGGTCCACAGCATAGCATATCTACAAACACAGAAGGCAGCTGGTGTGAGCTGCGATAACGCCTGTCGTTTTCAGTCGGACGTATATAATTCCGTGTTGTGGACTTGCCTCGGTGCCACGCCGTAATTGGATTTAGTCTGGACTGGAATACGACGTGAGGATTACGGCTATAAGGGATTCTACTAATGCTACAATTTTGTACCCTCCACAAAGTTATGGAGTGCAAAATTCGTCAATTAATCCATTGCTCTCCGTGACTTATTTGAATTTAGATTTATGGCTATACAGATGGGATTTACTTTTGATATTCCTAGCTTCGTCTAAATTTCTGGGTTACACTAGTACAGTTAGCATCAGAAGTACATCCCGTTTTCAGGATTTCAAAATTATTGATCTATATTTTTTCATATTAGTACTAATTTTAAGATAGTGTTTTTATTTCTAAATCATGGTTGAAAAAAAAGTAAAATGTTGCACATTTTCTGTCATAAAACATTGAAACACTGGTTACTCATCTTTTACTTATGATATTGACTGTACAATGATTCTGTTACAATTCTTGATTATTTAATCGAAAAAAATTGTTCGATATGTTATTGAAAATACAAGAACAGCTATGTAAAAGGGTCTACATCAACGCCCATACACAAGATCGTTTTCGGAGGGATGAGAGTGTCCGAGGTTTTCATCCTTCTTTTATAGTGCGAGCTGTTTGCTCGATATGATGCGTTTGCTTAGGGCATGTGCTCGCATCAAATTGATTTACGATGATAACATTACGTGGTTTTTTTCAAGTTACTTTATTGCTGGCCAAACATTAAGGAATTCAATGTAAGTACCTTACATTGTACCTTACATAGTTACGTAGTTAGTTACATACAAGTACCTTACATTGAATTTTTAAGAAAACAAGCTCATAAGCCAGAGTAGTATTGGATTAGTCAACATTTTGATTCAAATCAATATAACAGCCAGTATTTGTCAAAGGTCATTAAACAAACATACAATCTGCTAAACCAATAAACAATTCATAACTGGCGATCATTCTAAACGAGCGGGATTCATTCGACAAACAAACCTCCATATAATTGATGGGCACTGCTCAATTGAGTTAAATATTCACCGATAGCGTCGAACCAACATTTCATTCTGATATTCAGTAAACACGGGGTGTATTGTATCGACGGTTTCCAGATATCGGATGTGCAGGATCGGTGACAAAATTTAATTAACCTGCTCGTACATAAATACACTGCTTCGCTGCTGTTCATTACTTTTTATTAGTGCATCGTCGACATACTCGACCCGTTCCAAGGCACATATGTAGCTAGCTTTCGGAACTTCATTTATCACGATGCTACGGCGTAGACAGTGCTACGCTATCGTAGCATCGTTCGTAAAACATAGCTGATTTTTTAGTGAAGTTAGGTCATGTGAAATACCGAGTTCTTTGTAGGATGCATGCACGATCATTATAAATAAAGCAAATTTTAATTTAATTTGTTGAGAAAATTATAGCCAAACAGTTTGCAAACACTAGCTTCTTTAGTAGATTTGCCTCTCACCTACGATAATCCAGCTTATAAAAACAAACAGCGTCTAACGAGTATAGAGCTTGCAGGTACACTGTGAACAAAATTTCCGTTGCTTTCAAAAAGCATCGTTACAGCGCGGGCACCGCCGCCGGCGAGAAACTGCCAATTTGCAGTTTGATGACGCGACAAAGGGTCGACAGTGGCCTGTGGTCGCGATTCTGCTTTGACCACAGATGAACCAACACTCGGTTCGTTCGTTCGTTTGTACTTATGAGTTAGTGGACAACTCTCGGTTAGTGAGAGGTAGATTAGGTACCTCATACTGGCTCACTCACCCGGTAAGGGTTAGTTACACGTTCTTTGCCAAGGAGGCAATACGCATTTTTTATGTGTACCGCTGAATTTGCGTAATTTAAATAGACTTCAAAATACATTTTAAAAAAATACACTAGACGAAGGAAGAGGGAGAGGCCTTTGTCCAGCAGTGAGACAGAATACGCTAATAAAATAACACTAGACGAAACATTGTTATGCCACCTCTAAGAAAATGAAATCTCGTAGACTAATCTCGTAGGTCGCAGTTCGGTCACGAGAACTTTTCTGCTTTATATTGGTTCTCGAATCCAGGCATGCATTTTCGGACACGCTGTAGATGCGGGTGTACTCAAATAGAGAATGGCAGTCTATGGCACTGCTTTTCAAATCGTCAAATGCAAATTAGCTCTTCATTTTGCATTTATGGTAAATACTGGTAGACGTTATTGAAGGCCGTAGGAAAGTGAAATTCTAAAACAAGTAACAAATACCAAAGCAATTCGTCAAGTTTCCGTTACTTTTGTCTGCCTACTGCCTACCAAATGCATAAAAGGTGGTTAAAAACCATAGCATTGGAATGTTAGCAAAACGTTTGTAAAAACTGAATACAACAAAACAAAGAAAACTATGCTATTAGCAATCTAGTTCCCATATCGCAAGCTTTGCTTAGTTTGGGACTAGAGGGGTGGTGTGAAATTTCTATGAATATTTATTTTTGTATATGTTGCAATTCGATAGTATCAAGACAAAGAGGTAATGAAATCCCGTGCTATCACCTATTGGGGTTTCGGTCTTGCTTATTTGCGGGTTTCGAATACGATGTAGAACTAATGCCGATATAAACTGCCGAATGTAGATAATGTTTACGAACCCGTGCACTGAAAGCGCTGCTGATGCTGGTTTGAAATAACGACTCATATTACAGGTGTTCTAAAATACTCTTCAATTGATAAAATTTGCAAACAACCAGGCTAATTATGCAGCTGCTTTGCGTATCATTAACATGTACAAATTACCCGGCTTGGATTAGCATAGCAAATAACTAACTCGAATAATCGCATATAGAGATACCAGTCTATTACAGGTCACATTACATTACCCTACATTAATAATGAGGTGGCTATACTGTCCACCTCTATCATCATCATCATCATATCAGTTTGAAAAAATTCACTGCTGGAACGCCTGGAACATTATAGATCTTCCCATAGATTTTCAACACGAGCGATTTCAAGTCTATCACCGAGTTTTTACAATTTTTACAACGAAATAATCATGCCTATGTTTATATCATAGACGAAAGGGTTGGAAAAGAAAACTTCATTCTGACGTGCCATAAGTTTTTTCATTATTTCCTGAGCATGCAATCTTTTAATCTGAATGAACGAAATTGGTGATACTCTCAATAAACTTCAACCATTCAACATTAATAATGTGCTTTAGGTTAGCTTTTCATAGAGATTAGGACAAATTGGAGGGTACGGTGCATCCTGCAACTTAAGTGCATTTTGGTTAATGGCATGCCGAGACTAACTTATCTAACAGGCGAGTTGGCTGGTCGGTAGTTTTAAAATTAAGGTACCTATTCCGCTCAGATAAATAAACTCTACGCCATTTTAAACTAATCAATATGAGTAAATTTTTATAAATACTGCGCCTTTTATCTACAATTTCCAATCCTTACAGATAACCACATTGAGGTATTACAACTCGATGGCTAACCACATCTGAAATACTTCCTTGCCTCCATCATACGAGGAAATTAAAACCCCGTCGACGCTCCTTGGCCAGACAATTGTGTTATAAAAGGTCAATTCAACCAGCAAATCTATTTTAGACAACCGAGACTTTTAATTGGAAGATATAAAGCAAATAAATTGGTGGAAATAATTGAATTTGTGGTTTGATAGGGATGTTTTCTGTTGCTATAGCAACGCCAAGACACGTTCAACGTCGTCGCGGCGCCGACAGACGGGGGCTGATGGGAAAACGGTGGCTTATCAGATAATTGACTGCAAGTAGTGGTGACATGACATGAATTGCATTGAGCACACCCCTTCTCAATCGAACGCCGTGTCGCGCATACCAAATCCTTGTTGTTGTGTATGCTAATGCAATCTTATAAAATGAAATACTGATGCCAAAATGTTACGCAATTTGAGATCTCCGTGAACGCATATCACTCGTAAGAAAGTGTTTCGCGAATATATCATAGACTTGGCACTACAGTCATAAAAAGTTGGCTCATGGAACTGTTTCCTTTTCCATCTTTTTCTTGATAAGTACATTTTTTCTTGGATTTTTAAAGTCGTAAAGCGTAACCCGTATTAATATACATAAGATCGTATATTTTATGGATCGTATGTACGAGTGAGTATCCATCGCGGGTTTTCAGAGCTTTTTACCGGGCCACGCTATAGTAAAAAACATACAAATTGCTTTTCGACTCAGAATTTTTTATCGTTCAATACCTACCATACTTTCCTAAATAACGCATTATGGCTGTATGCTAAGCATATTTAATTATCTTAGATAAATAGGTAGAATGTTGAAATAACAACGCTTTGATTACCCATAGATAATTTTAAAATCAATGTATTTTTATTTATATATGGATAATCAAAGGAAAAAAGGAAATATCTCTTGATTTGTGTTGGGACGTAACGTAAAGAAACAATCCCGAATATGAATTTAACCCCATGTATCTTGTTACACTAACAGACCCAGCTCTTAAATTAGAGAAGTAGAGATGATTCCGTAACAAGTATCTATCATCCTATCCTACTAATATTATAAATGCGAAAGTTTAGATGTTTGGATGTTTGTGTTTCAATCACGTCTAAACTGCTGAACCAACTTGGATGAAACTTGGCATATATATAGTTCGTAACCTGGATTGACACATAGGCTACTTTTTATCTCAAATAATTAACAGGATCTACAGGATAAAATAAACGAAAAGGATTAGCAGCGCCAATTGGCAAGAGGATTTCATTGTCATGTCACGTTGTGACGGCCCCGCCGCCTATGTAGAATGCAAATAGTAATAATCTACAAATGAATTCCATCTAAGTATACCCCCTCTCTCTGTAACACCTTTCTTAGGTCATCATAGAGTATGTCTACCTGAATAATTGAATTTAACTGATTCTGAATGAACTGATTACTTGAATAATAAAATAAGTGTCTTGAGCTGATATGTTTTCAGTGATAGAATAGGTAAGAGTATGTTTGTACTTGGGCAATGGGCTGCTTCTATCTTTGGCGAATCAAATCCAGCATTAGTATAGCGTTTCTGGTAATCTAGAATCCCATTACGCTTACTTTTTGAAGTCTTAGATCAGAACTATGTGATGGTGGGGTTGTGTTAACGGGCATACAATGACAGTAGTGATGGGCCCGTGATAGTCTGTCTAGACTTGTTCGGCAGTCGATACAACACATCCGAAGCTTTGACGGTGCTAGGAAATTGAACGCATCGAGATGAAGAATAGCCAATCACTCTTTATATTGCTAATTACAGCAGCCAACAAAAATGTATTATCAACCTCATTGATCAATATCTACTCAAGACATTCTATATATTTTAAACTGAATGATTCTGAAATTATCCTCAAATTAAACTGAATGATTTTACTTCTTAAACCTTTCTTTAAATTAACTATCCTGTCCTAATTAGGTGAACTAGGAAATGAGTTTAAATGAAAAGATGAATTAGTCTTAAACGAACTCAGTAATTATTAATTTATTCATAAACCAAAATGCATTATGTAATTACCAACAACAAACATTTACAATTTAACATACACATAAAATGATTAGCAAAACCAACAAAACAGAACTTATATTTAATTCTTAATTTAGTGCTTAGGATAATTGGACATTATTAGGGGTTTTGATATGGTCCCACCCATCTTAACTGGCAGCCGGATATGTTTCAATCCTGGCAAGCCGAGATTGAACCAGATCAGAGTGTTACGTTTTCCCATTAAACGCCTCAGAAAACTATAGAGAGGTCTGAAGGTTTCTCCAGGCTCCTATAATTCTCCTACATGACCAATCAAAGATAGCTAATTTTAACAGCCTGCTGGCTCAAGACTTAGACAGTCTTTAAAAGTTCAAAAGGGGACTTAGGCTCTAAAATGAGCGGGCAAAGGCAACCTGTAGAAAAACACATATAAACAATACAATTTTATACAATTGATTTGGGTAAACCTCTTTGTCTTTTTAATTCAATGTACTCCAAGATTATTAATTACTTTATTTTATTACTTTACTATTCTTTTCCCAAATCAATCATACAGACTTATGAAATAAGGACTTAGCTTTTCTCTACGACTCGAACTTGCACTAAGATCAATTTACTTTACGATACTCTCTTTTAGAGTTCAAAAACCAACAATTACACTGACGCTAATTTGTATACGTAACAAAGACGTGACTCGCAACTCGCAACTCTCTCCGACTATCTCGACTTTCTGAATTCCCGAATGCATCTGAACCCCGACTCCAACTCTACAATCGTATTTATGCTCTTGCGCAAACCGCGATCTCCACCCCTCTAGGGTGGGGTTGAATCGTGTGACGTCGGTGCGTCACCTCGTAGGAACGAAGGAATTTCATCTTATGATGGCGAATACTCTCGCTTTTCTAACAGCAGATGTCGCTACCAGTCATCATTCCTGAAACTAAAATATCTATTTAAGCGCTGGTTTATTACCATTTAACAGTATTAACTGTTTTGAAAAGTAATCCTGAAATGTCACATTTACATGAACAAGTAGATACAAGAGTTCAACTTATATTAAAGTCATCTTATAATTAAACATACTTAATTCTATTTGGTATTGTAAATTGCAATTTACAATCATGCACATAATCATAATTATTCTATCATTCCTTAATATAAAACCATGCTTTAGTTTCTAAATAATATTACCAATATCATCAACGTGCTATTTTTGTACATTTTAAGTCGAACAACACACAATTCTAGGTACATGACCCTTTTTTTTATAAACACTTCAATGGTATAACCTCTTACTGTTCCAAGAATGGCTAGCCATAAATTTGCCTTCGTTATCTGCTTTTAAAATACTATTGAGAGCTTTCTACTCATTTCAAAAATCAAGCATCTGGTTGTAATAAATTTGGTAATTTATTTGAAGGAAGTAAAAAATTCGGGTTGGCAGAAAACGATTGTCTCGTCTCGCTCATTGATGACCATTTTGTTTTAATTTTTGTTTCTTGCACAACAAAGAGCCATATGCTGCTATGTGCCATCACATTCCACCCTCTGAAAATTTTGATATGAAGAAGACCATAGTCTTCGAGTATAAAAACTTTTCACAAACTCTTTGTAATCTTGATAAGTATTACAGTAGTAGTAGTAGTATAGTAGTACAACAATTAAAACATCTCTCATTCATGTGTATTTAAGACACAAAATAATCTTTGAAACTTCCGGCCACCCTCTGACTGAACTCTCTTCCTGAAAATCTAACTTAATCTCTACCTACTAGTCTGTCTACCTATATACCTACCTACCTATCTATACCTACCTACCTACTTATACCTAGCTACCTATACCTACATAGTATTTAACTAATGGATAATTAAAAAAAATCTAATAAACCTTAATTAGTTTACATACATTTATAATTATATTTACATGATTGATATAATCATGATACCTTCACTTATTTATAGGTGTGTCCTATTATATTGATAAATGAATTTCATTATAATTTCCTGGCCGTCTTCATTTACAAATCACAATTTTTTTTTCATCTTAAAGTGATGAGTCGAGTGGGATTCGAACCCATGACTTTCAATCAACGATGTAAACTTTCTTATAAGCTTTAATGTTTTGTCCGATTGAACTGTTTTTTTTTTCCATCTTAAAGTGATGAGTCGAGCGGGATTCGAACCCATGACTTTCAATCAACAATGTAGACTTTCTTGTAAGCTTTAATGTTTTGTCCGATTGAACTGTTTTTGTTTTCCAACTATTTTAACATCTGTTTAAAATCCTTTAACTGTGGACTGGCCATTGGTCTACCAGGACTTTCCTCCGGTATGTCTGTGCCTTGATAAAAGACCTGCAATAAAATCATTCATCCCTCTTATATACTCAATGCTATACTTAATTAAATTATTCTATGTACTTATGTTATTATAATAAACTCACTCAATCATCATCACACTTAGCGATAAAATCTTGGTAGTTATGAGGGAACAGACAAACATACATAGTGACCAAAATCATAACCCTCTTTTTGTTTTGCCGTAGTCTGATAAAAATGTAAGGCTTTCATGATCTTTTCGAATTACTAACTTTATTCCATTTAAGTAAGTCTCAAACTCGGTCAAACTATAAATGGTATCAAATAACTGCTGCTCTGACACTGGCCAATATATATCACGACACCTGTAAAAACCTATCTGTAAAACCTTATATCTAGTTTTCGCCACCCTCTGACGGTTATTATATGTAACTCGCAGTACCCATATATAACTCATATTTATTATTTTTATTACCTTATAAGT
Source organism: Gandaritis pyraliata (assembly GCA_947859175.1). Classification (NCBI taxonomy): domain Eukaryota; kingdom Metazoa; phylum Arthropoda; class Insecta; order Lepidoptera; family Geometridae; genus Gandaritis; species Gandaritis pyraliata. The sequence goes on along the minus strand of OX401866.1, from coordinate 5,438,574 downwards.
TTTTGTACATCCCGTCCAATCTTTCATACATCTAAAATCATCTTCATCCAAACTTTGACTGGAAGAAACCTGTTTCAGTGATAAGGCCGTACATTGTACCATCTTCAATCATTCATTATTTCTAATTCATTTGGTACCTATGTTGGTGTACAATAAAGTATTTTCATTCATTCATTCATCCATCACTGCTATTTATTTAAAAATATGTTGCATTAATATCGGCTTTTACTAACATAGCGGTATCTTAAAATATTTTTTTCATCCATTCATTCACATTTTATCCCTTATTGTAAAATTTTACAACTCTACACAATGGCTTTGTCTCTTCTTCGTATTTTGGAAATCTTATGTTCGGACATACAAGTACTGCTCTATTGTCATCTCTTGTCATCTCACTTACTCTAACTAACGCATCTATCGTTGTTCGTTCTAAGTAATTTAACCTTCGTTCCTCGTCCAGCTTTCATAAAATGAAACAATCTCAACCCGAGTCCTTACTGCTGATTGATCTACGCTTAAACCTTATTTAGTCTTATAAGTAATTACAGGCCTTATCATCATCCTCATAAACAGGAATCACTTAAAATAGTATACAATCTTCGTTCACGACTATCACTCACATCACATAAGTATCACCTGATTGCTCACACAAAAGAACTGGGCTAGGGTCTCTCTCTAACAACAAACCAATTTCTTGCATTGAATCGTTATCTTTTGGTGTGACATTATTCATCTGGAAATCTATTACTGAGTCCACACTTTCATAACCCTTTACTTAGCTTTCATCTCATTGTACATAGTTATATGAAACAATAGTCGCATTTTATTTATCACCATCATCAAATCCTGGCTCCATTAATAACTTATCTTAACTAATAATGCCTTTGTCAAATCACTGAGATCACTACATTACGTTCGTCACTTTTTGGTTTCTTGAATGTTTAACATTCTAAAGCTTTATAAATTAGTCACACAATTTTGCCTCTCACTCAATTTTAATTAAAGAACCTCTTTAGTTTTTCTAAAAAAATGCCGCTATTTGATTCGCATTGTGCTTTCCAATAAGAATCGGTTTATCAATCGTTGGTCTTATAAGATAAAGACATCTGCTCTTATTTGAATTAAAAGTTTCAGACTATATTGACCTGTTATCTTAATAAACATCTTGTGATAGGTTTCGGATAATTTGCTCGCTAGAAGTACTTAAAATACCATAAATTTCACTATCCATCACTGAAGCGTTCATCACACTAACATTCTTCTCTCTCGCTCTGACATATCTAAATAATGTTATAAAATATAGAAATATGTATTTAAGTTTTAAGGTATGGGCCTTGTATTTTGTTTTTTATTGTGTTGACTGAATTAACTGAATTTTATTTATCTCTATTTGTCGCATAATTTTATCTAACTTGCCGACTAACATCTGAAAACCTGAAAATGCTACGGAGTTCATCTGCTGATTACCTTAGTTCTTCTCAGTATTTGTCTCTACGGAACCTAGATTGTGTGTTGCTCGGTTGCGACCTCTGCGTAATGCGTTACCAGGCATTGTAGCTAACTTAAATTTAGCGTGCACAATAAATTAAAAATCACTGAGTTATTTTTAGATTTTACATAAAATGTAGTTTTGCTAACTAAAATAAAATTTATTTTATTAATAATAGTTCACCCAACAGGATAGCTAATAAAGCAATAAAAATCTCTAGACAAAGATAGAAAAGGAAACAATAAAATATTTACATGTAAAAAGTCTGGCTTATATTTGTGATCGTCATTGATAATAAAGCTACGTTGTGTTATTTTTTATTTAAACCAGATACTTTTTAGTAGTAAAGCGTTTCAGCGATACTTTAACTAATCCTCGGTCATCGGCAACAACTGTGACGGCCCCGCCGCCTATGTAGAATGCAAATAGTAATAATCTACAAATGAATTCCATCTAAGTATACCCCCTCTCTCTGTAACACCTTTCTTAGGTCATCATAGAGTATGTCTACCTGAATAATTGAATTTAACTGATTCTGAATGAACTGATTACTTGAATAATAAAATAAGTGTCTTGAGCTGATATGTTTTCAGTGATAGAATAGGTAAGAGTATGTTTGTACTTGGGCAATGGGCTGCTTCTATCTTTGGCGAATCAAATCCAGCATTAGTATAGCGTTTCTGGTAATCTAGAATCCCATTACGCTTACTTTTTGAAGTCTTAGATCAGAACTATGTGATGGTGGGGTTGTGTTAACGGGCATACAATGACAGTAGTGATGGGCCCGTGATAGTCTGTCTAGACTTGTTCGGCAGTCGATACAACACATCCGAAGCTTTGACGGTGCTAGGAAATTGAACGCATCGAGATGAAGAATAGCCAATCACTCTTTATATTGCTAATTACAGCAGCCAACAAAAATGTATTATCAACCTCATTGATCAATATCTACTCAAGACATTCTATATATTTTAAACTGAATGATTCTGAAATTATCCTCAAATTAAACTGAATGATTTTACTTCTTAAACCTTTCTTTAAATTAACTATCCTGTCCTAATTAGGTGAACTAGGAAATGAGTTTAAATGAAAAGATGAATTAGTCTTAAACGAACTCAGTAATTATTAATTTATTCATAAACCAAAATGCATTATGTAATTACCAACAACAAACATTTACAATTTAACATACACATAAAATGATTAGCAAAACCAACAAAACAGAACTTATATTTAATTCTTAATTTAGTGCTTAGGATAATTGGACATTATTAGGGGTTTTGATATGGTCCCACCCATCTTAACTGGCAGCCGGATATGTTTCAATCCTGGCAAGCCGAGATTGAACCAGATCAGAGTGTTACGTTTTCCCATTAAACGCCTCAGAAAACTATAGAGAGGTCTGAAGGTTTCTCCAGGCTCCTATAATTCTCCTACATGACCAATCAAAGATAGCTAATTTTAACAGCCTGCTGGCTCAAGACTTAGACAGTCTTTAAAAGTTCAAAAGGGGACTTAGGCTCTAAAATGAGCGGGCAAAGGCAACCTGTAGAAAAACACATATAAACAATACAATTTTATACAATTGATTTGGGTAAACCTCTTTGTCTTTTTAATTCAATGTACTCCAAGATTATTAATTACTTTATTTTATTACTTTACTATTCTTTTCCCAAATCAATCATACAGACTTATGAAATAAGGACTTAGCTTTTCTCTACGACTCGAACTTGCACTAAGATCAATTTACTTTACGATACTCTCTTTTAGAGTTCAAAAACCAACAATTACACTGACGCTAATTTGTATACGTAACAAAGACGTGACTCGCAACTCGCAACTCTCTCCGACTATCTCGACTTTCTGAATTCCCGAATGCATCTGAACCCCGACTCCAACTCTACAATCGTATTTATGCTCTTGCGCAAACCGCGATCTCCACCCCTCTAGGGTGGGGTTGAATCGTGTGACGTCGGTGCGTCACCTCGTAGGAACGAAGGAATTTCATCTTATGATGGCGAATACTCTCGCTTTTCTAACAGCAGATGTCGCTACCAGTCATCATTCCTGAAACTAAAATATCTATTTAAGCGCTGGTTTATTACCATTTAACAGTATTAACTGTTTTGAAAAGTAATCCTGAAATGTCACATTTACATGAACAAGTAGATACAAGAGTTCAACTTATATTAAAGTCATCTTATAATTAAACATACTTAATTCTATTTGGTATTGTAAATTGCAATTTACAATCATGCACATAATCATAATTATTCTATCATTCCTTAATATAAAACCATGCTTTAGTTTCTAAATAATATTACCAATATCATCAACGTGCTATTTTTGTACATTTTAAGTCGAACAACACACAATTCTAGGTACATGACCCTTTTTTTTATAAACACTTCAATGGTATAACCTCTTACTGTTCCAAGAATGGCTAGCCATAAATTTGCCTTCGTTATCTGCTTTTAAAATACTATTGAGAGCTTTCTACTCATTTCAAAAATCAAGCATCTGGTTGTAATAAATTTGGTAATTTATTTGAAGGAAGTAAAAAATTCGGGTTGGCAGAAAACGATTGTCTCGTCTCGCTCATTGATGACCATTTTGTTTTAATTTTTGTTTCTTGCACAACAAAGAGCCATATGCTGCTATGTGCCATCACAACGTCAGTTTGACAGGGCGTAATACTACCTCTTTGGTCTAACAACTAGCGTTTGACATTCCAGTAGGAGTTCGGTGTAATGAGGTGTAATGTCAAGTTTCTCAAAGTATCCGCTCGGTACACGCACAGATAATATAATGTACACGGAAACTATAGACGCGTACGGAGTCGTGGGTAACTGCTAGTGTAGAATATATGGAATAACTTGTGGCAGATCTACTTATGCACTGCTCACGCTCAGCCGCCCCGCCTGATATGTTCAGTAATACCCATATTAAAACTTGTGCGGCATCCGGCATCATATCACGGAATATCAAACGACAGTACAAAGCTATGTTAAACAAGGTGGTTGTAAACTAATACGTGTTCATCATGCATGCATGAAGTTTGCTATACAGAGTGAGTGTGGAGGCCAAATGTTACCGACAGGTACTACTAATGCGACATACCTACCATCTGTTTGTTTGTTCGAGGATCACGCCATAACTCTGGACTCATTTCAATGAAACTATACAGTTTAGAAGCCCTTTTTCCGGATCAAAACATGGGCTATGTTTCATTGAAAAGTAACACGTGTACAAAGTTGCGGGTAGCAGCTAGTCATGAATAAAATTGAAGAGGTTACCATTCTTTAGTCCTTTTAGAAAAGAATAAAAGAAACGTTGCAACGGTTCCTCGCTGACTCCGGAGTGCACTCAAAGCAGCTCGAGGGAATAATGATTATTGAATTTTATTTTTATGTTGCCAGTTAATGCGCCCTACAAGCCTTGCTTCTCAATAGATATTGCTGTACCAATAGTGCTGGTAATATCCCTTATGATAGCCCCTTATGTTCCCTTATGTTCAAGTGTAGCGAACGTTGACAACAAAATATAACCGTGTAGACGAAATAGATCTTTAGTAAGTAATAGTACACATTTTTTCTCGAAAATTACGAATAATTATTATTCATTTTTCCGATAAATGTGTAAAATGTGTCTTGCGGTGATGTATTCGTAATAACTACGAGAAAGTTGTATATTTTCTTAGTTCTTTGGTAAAGACAACTAACAATAGTTTCAAAGCAGCTACCGTAAACATTGAGCTTACACAAGAACCTAATGTAAATTCAGAATAGCTACGTCGTTTGAACACGGAACGGGAATTAGCGGGTGTTGGTTCGATGCCCGGGGCCGTCCTGGGGCGCGCGTAATGCACAAAGGGCGTTAAGTGGCCCCCGAGCTCATCGATGGAACAAAGGGAACTGTTACAAGTAGAAATGAGGATATTTCTCACACGAGAGGGAATGCTGACTGTCTATTTGTACCACCGAGTGTCTATTACGAAAGAGCTTTTTTCTGTTTACTATTTTCGTGAGGTTTTGAATGACACGCCTTGGAGGGGTAAGTATTTAACGTATACTCATTGTTTAGCTGGAAAATACTTACACATCCAGGTTTTTTATTACGTAGCGATAAAATTACCGGGCAGGTTCAGGTGTAAATGGGTACCGCAGTGGTTGTTTATTTAGAGTGCCGTTCCGAACCGGGCCACTCTACCGCAGTTTGGAATCAAATCGCCCACCACAGTTTATAGGAATCATGTCCCGCAGGATACACAGAATAATAGTCCTAGGTGGTACTAACTACCGGCGATTACCGCGGGCATAAAGTGTTCCGGTGGGACGGGTGAATTTAATAGCTGGACATAATTCAATTGTTCCAGCCAGCCGGCCTATGAAACTGCATTCTTTTTGTGAATAAACCGCATGCGGCATGCCTTCTGCTTCATTTGCTGCCCCATTGGGGATGCTTATTGAAATCGTTCAATACTGGAAAGGATATTCATGTACCTATTTATGTACTTTGTGTTGCAGAAAGGTGACTCTAGAGATTTATTAGAAAGGAAATAAAGCTACCCAAAAGTTTCTGTTTTTACCAGAGATGCGTGCGGGTCCTACTCAACCAACCGATCTTAAAACTTTGGAAAAACTACGAGTACAGTGTTGACTTTGAAACTCTCATCGAGAATGTTTGTCACTCTATAGACGTCGAAATAATGACTTACAGTTTCGTATCCACTGAGTACCTATACCTTAAAAATTTAAAGAGGGAAAAACAAAAAAGCTACACAAAACTAGAGTAGTTTAAACAACCTGCCTGCCAGTGTAACCTGGAAAATTAATCGGCATGGCCACTGGCTCCATTGATAGAAGTAATCACTTAAATGAAAACACGACACGACTGAACGGAATAGTTGGGTTTGGTGTGCAGTTAGATTTAGTTGGCCAGTGTTTTGTGAAATAAAATCATTGCCGGCGTGCATGCACAAATAACCCCGATCAACTACGAGGAAAAAAAATCGCTTTGAGATAACCAGTTATCTGAGAGGAAAAAAATTCCTCTGAGATAACCAGTTATCTCGTCTTGGTTATCTGTCAGGAATAAGCCATCGGTATCTATGGCATTACAAGTAGAATATCATTGGAATTGGAATTAAATATGTATTGGAATGGCTTTATCTGGTTTGTATTCTTGATTGAAAAGGACTTTTTCCATCCATTGAAACCGATACGATCATTTATATTTATTTTTAATAAAATAATATTTGTTTAGCTAGAAATAACGAAGTCGCTTATAATCTTCATTCGATATTGATATTGATATTAATAAAGAATTTTTATTCACAAAGTTACGACTTATACGGTATTTACAAAGTACACATAAAACAGTCGAGGTATCTGCAAACCGTTCAAAAGATTTATAGAAAGATAGCTCAAATGAAAATTAATTTAGATTTTTACTTGTACTCTTAAGTACATTGTATATTACCTGATACATGTTTGATACACACATTGAAAGGAACCCCATTGTGTTTCGATATTTTATGATCGATTCGAGACCAATCATAAATATTTCAATACAAAATTCAACAATTCGGAAACGTAGCTACAATATCATTATGTGGGTCATCAAAACAGAATTGGGAATGAATGACCATCACGCGGCGTCAATGTCAACAATATTGGTAGCTCCGGTTGGACAAATAACTCCCATTCGCCGATATTACCAATAATGTCTTGTGAAACGACCAAAACATTGGGAGGAACGAACACGCGTTGTAAAATACAACTTACTCATATTAATGCAAGTTTTGTTCGTTTTCGTGATTCCACTAAAATACACACGTGTATCAACAACAATAAAAACATTTCTTTAAATATTACAGCTCTCTCTGAGCCTCTATCATTGTACATTGTAGAATGTGTATTGCTAACAAACAGCATGTTGCTGATAAGATCAGTAATCGCCCCATTGGAATGGAGATAAAACTAGATTTCCGTATAAATCCTACATTATTGCGCAATCAAAATTAATTAAACATTTGAAATTAAAATAATGATACAAACTAATATTTTTAGGCAGAGCCCGTGCTCTAACTATGAATTATGATAATGTTATCACATCAGATTTAAACGAGTTGATCCCATGCAGGGGTATGTCAATCAAAGTTGATCTGCAAAGTTTTAAATCATGGTCAGTTCATACTAACTCATAGTTATTCTGTAACTAAATAGTGACATTATGACGTCATTTAATGTGTTTTCGCGCATATTTTGCTGTCAAGTGTCTAAAAAGAATGATCACGTGGTACAAAATTGTACCACGTGACCTGAAGAAATTACACTGGGCAGTGAAATATAACTTGACAGCAAAAGATTGGCATACGGGGGCTGGTACTTCGGAAACTAAACATTGCAATTTTATTGTCATTTCATAAATTATTCATTGATGTAATTAGTTTGCAGTAAAATATGCTATAATTCAATTAAATAATCCTCTGTATTAGCTCGCCTACTGCTCTTTCGATAGCAAAGCTTATGATTTTTTTACAAGTCCAACCAGGCGCTATATTTCCGTCGTAGCGTAGCACAATATGAGTAGGTACAAAAAAGTCCGGTTTATCATTCCCGCTGTATCAATTTGAGCGGATCAGCACTATTTAGGGGATAAACAAGACCAAGCGTGGTGCTAGTAGTAGCATCAGTGAACAATCTCTCGTTAGGTAGCTCCCGACAGGGCGCCAATTACGGAGCCGCATCCCACTGATTGCACGGAAATAACTGAACAACCATGTCTTCTGATTGCTGTGATCACTGATCCTATCCTACCTACACTCATTTTAAAAACTCTAGTCCAATCAATGCAATGAAACAGGGCGAGACCTTTTTTTTTACATGCGACTATGTGAGGGTGAGTAGAATAAATGTAATAAAATAAATAAAATAATATCAAATAATGATTGATTCAACTTATTTATTCATTCATTATTATTAAATTAGTTTAGTTTACTGAGAAAAAAATCTGATCTGTCTGATCTGATTATTGAGATTAATTATTAAATTAATATTATTATATTAATTAATTATTTAATATATTTTTATAAATTTAATTTTAGTTAAATTTAATTTACATTACATTTATTTACATAATATTTATTAATTTACATATTTACATTTACATTTACATATTTTTTAACGCGCACATAGCATCATCACTTTACGTGAGGATATGCTTTAAAAATGTTATAGGTAGACCTATGTCCAGCAGTTTTTGGACTGAATGATGATGACTTTAACTAGTCAACGATGTTGAAACCTTCGTTTGTCTAAAACGCTTCGATAGCGCGTTTTAATTTTTCCTGTAGCGACATCTAGTTCTGAAACGCGGAAACTAAAATATCTTCATTCTTCGTGCTTACTGTTATTTATTCTGTGCCTCGTGTGCTTGAGATGTAGGTAGGTACTGTACACTACAAGCTCTGCTGTGGGGGATCACAGGCAGAGCTTACACCAAAGAATATTTTATAGTAGCTAGTGATACTATACTAGAGCCAGCCACTGGCTCATAGATTTGATATGTAATCAGTATTCGTTTTTTCCATTAATTTTATTTAGCGCACGATACAAAACTCACGAGAATCCAAATTACATATCTATGGCCAAGCGGCATAACAAGTTCAACCCTTCTGCACTCGAGCGTATGGGTCATTCAATCGTCACAACACAGGGGTTGCAAATGTTGTATCGCATTCGCATCCCATTGCGTCTGTTGGAATTATTCTGTACTGTCATCGGTACCGTACCTACCCTACCCTTCTAGTAACATAACGTGTGTAGGATCAGTCTTTTCTCCAAATCACCATTAGCACTTAGGGCGTTAGTCAATATAGGCTAGAAACTAGCAGACGCGTGCCCCTATAATTTCTGCACGCGAATGACATCACACAAGTAGCTAGCTACTAAAATTGTTAATTGATTTCATTGTATGGGAAACCAACTGAGGGCCGATTACGAGTTTTACCATGTACAGTGTATACCACGACATCGTGGGGACGTTTGACACGGGCTTTACACCACGATCATGACTTCACACCCGATTACGAGTTTGGTGTGGAAGGCACCTAGTGTGCTCTACGATGGAGCGTGGCCACACCGATCGCATAAAATTTGAATTTGACAGACCGGATTACTTTACTAAAGAATAGAGTGGTTCCTTGTTTGCTTGAATGTTTGTTTCGTGGGCATGGAACTAAAACTAGGTAAATTGAGGTTTTTTGACAGATTAAATGTCAATGTTATTGTCGTGTCACTTGAGATCTGAAAGTCAATGCCATTTTTGGCAGAAATTATGTTTTTCGATTTTTGATAAACCAAGAAGTTGAAGTTATTTTCGTTTGTTTGTCTTTGCTTGAATTGAAGCTGAATTATTGATATTCGGTTTTTGACTTGAAAAATGTCTTTATGCCTTGAAAAACCCATGAAATCTTTGCTGGATATATGCAGAAACACAAAACGCAGCAAGATCCGCAACGAATACGCCTTTGGAAATCTTGATTGTGTGCGTGTCATCGCCAACAAACAAGCTACAACAAAACCTTGGGACTAAAATACCTAGGACACAAAATGACTTCCTAGAACCAACTTGATACTATTAAAAATTACTAGTAAACATTAGTGTCTACATCTAACCAAAGTTTCGACTTTCAGACATGAAGATCTCTAATAACCTCATTGGTGAAATAAAAAGTGGTATCTTCTCTCATCAAAGAAGTCATCATCGTAGTGGTTCATCTCATGAAAAAAGACCTGTAACAAACTTCAACCTCACCCTGAAACGATTGGTGCTTGCAATTAGCCTGCACATGGGTTTTCTGTGCATGACCTCAAACGCTACAGGCTACACACCAAGGCTTACTACAGGTTGGTTTTTATAAAGTAACTTGCATGCCTAAATTATTGACTGTGTACCATGCTATCATTATTAAAATAGAAGATAACCCCCTTGTAGCAAATGTTATAAATACCATAGAAGTAAGAACCATGACAGCTAGTAATGTAAATTAATATGATTCAATAACTTTCCAGCGCAGTGGTCTGGCTTAGACCTGGATGCACCCACCTTGTACTCACTGCAGGCAGCAAGCACCCCATTGCTTGCATTTTAACACCGCTATCCTACAGCAAGCCTGGAAAACTTCAGTGAATACCTACCTTTGTAAACATTCTATAAGAGACTAATTGATTGAGCACGACATGATATTATGTAGCAAATATAATAAAATTATACTATCTGAACTCACTTGTTTTATTTTACAATACAATATACAAAGAATAATAATAATTGGAACTTATTGATTAGAATCAACTGACAAATAGCAGCAAGACAAGAATGTGACTATCTGTCTTGGTAAATAAATTAATTTCAAATAGGTAAATAAATAATGCTAAGGGCGGCTTGCACCAGAATCGCTAAACGCGTTTAACTCTTAAATAGTATTTAGCGAGTTGTCAAGTCATACAAATACGTCAGGTTTAAATCGATTTAGCTGTTAAACTCGTTTAGTGATTCTGGTGCAAGCCGCACTAAGTATGATAATATGTTTATAACATTTATTCAAATAAAAGTTCAAATCTGTTTAGGAACTAAGGATCAAACCCTGCTATACAAGCCAACATATTTTGTATAGGTATCTATAATAAAGTTGGACCATGATAAAAAGTTGCCCCTGGTACAGCTTGGTGAAATATGCATGTGGACCACGGCAGGGACTGGTGCGGACTTTGCAAGCTTGACCTATACGTGTGGTGATGCCTTTAGTTGACTCAGGATCTCACTTTAGTCAACTGTATCCCGAGTAGTGTAACTTTTACAATTTGTTACTTTGAATTGTCTGCAACAAAGAATAAACTAAGTATTAGTGGGTAGAAGCTCTAAGATAAAAACAATAGGTACCTACCTATCTAACTAACAAAGGTTTATGCCATTTTGTACATAAATGATCCAGTACAACAACAAGACAAGAATGTTACAAGTCAGCTTTATTTCAGACAAAGCATTGAATGGTAGGCAACTATACCTAGAGAATAATAGGTATACCACCCTCTGTGTGTTGTGCACTTACTAATAAGTATTTGCTAATCAGTGAAGACTCCTTAGTAAGATTATAAATGTGTACCTTGGTCTCTCTCAGCATCAGGAATCCCAAAATCCAAGGTCAAATGTGCAAGCCACAACCTGATTGGTTTTATTTGGTCTGCCTGTACATTTATTAGTACAAGGCTCTGCATGGATCTTCACTGATGTATTTGAGCCTACCGGTCTGACATCTCGGTCTCCGAAAGATCATTGACGGGGTCGGAATCATTTTGGAAGCTCCTGGCATCTTCCGTAGCATTTCTCTCGTAGGCAGAGCTCTACTTTTCCCACCCAGCGTAGTAGAACATAAATCAAGCACAATTTTTTCACAGTAGGTACCTACAAGGTAATTTATGGTAATTTACAAAGAAAAAATAAATAATAAATAAAGAACGTTTTGTCATTCCACACGTAAAATCACAATATTTGACACAGAATAATTAACAGTTAGTACACCCACACCGAGAAATACCATGGTGTGAGCCGCGATATCGCGGCGGCGCAATCGCAGAGGTGCTAAAAGCCACTCGTAATCGCAATTAACAGAATAACGGTCAAATATCGGCGTACACCACGATCGTGACAGTCACAGCTTAGATAATAGTATAAAAAGTTTACACCGTGTGATCATACACTACGTCTGTGCAAGCCCACACCGGACTCGTAATCGCATTTCAAGCTTCTCAAAAAATCCGCTCAGTGTCTCCATACCAAGCAGCGCACACCGGTGTGCTCGGCGTTAGACGTTTGACACCGGTTTTGTACATTGTCAACTCGTAATCGCCCCTCTGGTGATTCATGTATAAAAATATATGGAGTTACCAGAACACACACTAATAACAAACAGGTTATAAGAATTTTGTTTTCTCAGGTAATTGTATATATATATTGTTTTTATATGTATCTGAATATAATATCAATCAATATATAATACATATGACTAAATTTCTACGATGTATATAAAATTATTCTTGGTATGTATAATATTCTTAGGTGGGACGATGCAATATTATACCATACTCACAAAAATATATGAAAAAATAGTTGACAATAGGCTTGGATGTGCGCTCAGGCCGTGTGAGTGTGACCGACCACACAGAGTTGTAACGAGTAATGTCCAATTTACAATTCACGCGTGTCAGTAATGCGATTTATCGAACCCTTTGTGACTCGGGTGCGACTCGGGCACAGCCGAGCATTCCCATCGGATAAATTACCCTCCGCAATGTATGCAAAATTCAACGACTCTTTCCTTTCACGTACGAAAATAAATCCAACTGAACCGTGTCGTGTCAACAAAATGTGACTTGTCAACTATTCCATCCGATCCTTAACTATTGAGTCGACATCCCCGTAAGCCAATGTCAATAAACTCTTATTATCAGCTCATTTTATTCTCCAGACGCTCAATGTGCACAAATTGAGTTTAGAAAATTTTGTTACGCCTCGTTTCTGTAAATAAGCAGAACCGAATTCGCGAAAAGAAAACAGAGCTTGGCTAAAGAATTTTAAGGTAAATAGCGAGTAAAAGAAATTGTAATACATCGAGAAGATAGATTCCAGATGGCTGTGAAGAATTCTCGCAAAAAGAACAAAGTCGTTCCGTCTCCGTCAGAAAAGTATTGGATTAATATTTGAAATTATTATAGGAGAACTTTTTCTTTCGGAAAGTAATAACTAGGTGATGCCGGAATTTTTTTGGCGGAAATATTTTGGGCACGTTGGTCACGGAATGTCTGATTAAAAGTTTTGGTGGAAATAAGAAATATTGCGATAAAAGTAAAACAGGTAAACGAGAGACTCCGAAAAATGTGTTTATATTTCATACGCGAGTTACGAGCAGATTTCCAACTTGGTTGTTTGTTTAGTTTGAACTTTTGGGCACCCCTGCGTCAGGATTTCGAATTTATACACAAAACAATGTGCTAACTGGCATCTAACTCGAGAAGAACTTGTTTTTTTAGTCAGAATTCACGGGCTACAGAAAAGTAATCATAATAATGTAAAAATTTGGAATAGAGCAGTTCCGATAGCATCCCAGGGCTTGGTGGGAAAAACGGCGTGTAAACTCCTGACCTGGCTCGCGATAAAGAACCGATCGGAATTCGATTTGGACCCTTCACGCCCATCGTCCTTTCTGAATGTAAATTGAGGGTAAATTCGTGTTCCACTAAATTTTGCCCAAAACATTTTAAATTATAGTAAAATTGCTACTATATTATTATAACTCGGGCATTGAAATTTTTCCTAATTCATAAAATACCAATGTAATAAAGTACTTCATTGAATTTAAATTGATGGTTATGATCAAGCAATCAAAAAAACAGTTGTTAAGTATTTTATGATTGGAATGTTTTGTTACTTGAATCACCTAGAATAAAATACATACCTACTCTATTTGTTTAATAAACCTTACTTTCATATTAAAACTATGATCCCATCACAAGACTTCCATGGTGGCGTTACTACCCTGAAAACCACAACAATCTCAATTAGTCTGGAATCAAACGTCATCCCATCAATACCTACACAATCTAAGTAAATGCCGCCTAATGTTTGGGTTCACGTTACGGACCCATCCAAATGAATTACTAGATACAAACTAATAACGGCCAGGCTTTGATCACTCTCCTGTTATTAGAGTAATTAGTACAACTGGCGTCATTGCGACGTTCTCAAGTAATACGGGTTTTGGTTCAAATTAAATTATTACGTACCGTACGTAATAATACGTTACGTTACGTTACTTTATTATTTATTACCAGGTTGGTAATTAGTAATAATTACCATGTGCATTAGATTGAGGCTAGCTAGTGTCTTATTTATTTAATTATGTGTGTTCAAGAAACACATCATGTCTTTGGTAAATTGAAGAGCTTGTAACAGAGCTTAGGTATCTCTTTCTTTTTAAATTCATCGAAGTACATTTCTAGAAAACAACACAGAATTATTTACTCGTAATCTGAAACAGACAAACATGTTTACAAAACTCTTCAATAAACCAAATTGATGGAACTGGCCCGATTCCTTATTGTTATTTTCCAACGGGTACAGATCTGCGAGGGAAGATCACTAGAACGTATTCCGACGAAGATTTATTTTGAAAAAGTTTATGTTTTCACTCAATTTAAGTTGGACCAGTCTTGCGGCTCGAGGCCATATCTGTCTACGGTTGATTGGCGTAGCACGCTACGTCGTAGCACAGCTGCGAAATTTTCTCTACAAATTACGTTACCATTATTTATTTTGTACCATTGTTATTGCTAAGTTAAATATCTATTTAAAATTGGTTTTAATTGAAAGTGTCTACGAGTTAGCGGTGAGCCTACAAAGATAAATATTGACATAGCATTTATTTATAGCTATTCGTCGGAATTATTTCAACGAATTGTTAGATACAACTTACGAGCAAAAACTAAATGCAGCATCGGAGGCAGTTGGGAAATATTTTCATTTGTTACATTGCGGCCGTGTAATGGTGTTCTTTGTCGTGGAATTAGCAATCAGCCGGCGAAGAGCCGTGGCCGCTGGAAAAAACAACCCGAGCTTTTTCATAATTACCTCGCAGATAAGCTGCGCAACCCTTCCCACAAAAATTACTATTCTTCTTCTAATTACTCTACTTAGTTATGATATATCCTCTCTCACGTCAAGTGTACTTCAATTCGCCTGCAGTCAAATTAGTGGCTATTACAAAAGTCACTCAAGTAGCCCACTCGCAGCCCTTTAAACGCTGAAGGTATCTCATTATAAGTAAAACTTTAGGTTTCTTTCGTTCGCGGAAGGCAGCGGAAGTTTTCCACTTTACCGCCGTCAAAATGAACTTTATTTAAGACTGAATTGTATTTGGAACTTGTTAATTCTGGTCTCAGGCGTAGTCGCTTAAGTGAGTCTTTCATTAGCCGAGCCCACGTGAGTCGAATACCGCGAATTCGAGCTTTGAAAAAACTTAGAGGACAATGATCGTGGCGGCCGCTGGCTCGCGATTAAGAAACCCTTCAATGCGAACTCCCTTCTGAATACAAATGGAGAATCCGATGTCCTACAACTTTTATTAAGTTCAACCGATCACATTTTTTTGGCTAAGTGACTTCTACTACGGAATTATTATGGTTAAGCTCTGTTATGACATCGAATAACAATAACCGTTTCTTGTTATGCGGTTAGTTCGGAGCTAACCCGCATTATGAATATAAAGTGCAATCTCAAAGGAACCGCAAAGAAGGCCACACGAGATACGAAACGAACACGCGACGAGCGGTCAAAGAGACAATTTTCCTGTATAATGCAAAACGGAAAATTCTTTTTGAGAAAATCTTAAAATTCCCCTCGTATCGTGATTGATTTGACTTGAGTTATACAATACAAAATAACTACATGTCTGTAGCGGATCCAGGATTTCGATTTGGGGAGGGGAAACTTGACAGTATTTCCAGTTTTTCGTGACCCAGCTATTTAGAGTTTTCCCTGATAAATCTTGGTAGACTGACAGACCTGGTAGACCACCCTTCGGTAGACTCAGAGCTTTTATCTTGAGCCCCCTAGCCCCTGAATCCGCTAATGCTACATCTACTTAGTAGTAGCTAACTATACTTAAATTTGTTTTTTTTGCGTGGGTCTATTATCGATTTTACAAAGCATTTTTTATTTCAATAGAATAAGTCATAATAGTTTTCCTGGAAAAGGGCAAAACGCAAGATCCGTGAAAGTTCAGTGAATACCCACATTGTGGCTGGGGGTTGGCTGTTACAAAAAGCCTACGTCTGTCAGGCCGAGAACTGTGAGCACAATGAAAAACACTTTCCCCTACTGCGCGGAATGCAAATAGGGTAACCGAGGTTATACGCATGGGTCCTGAAAGTTACATTTTCTTCAAAACATATAAACATCTAGTGAACGACCGCGACTTCGTCTGGAAGACGCGACTTGAAGTTATGTTTTAAATCCTGAAAATTACATTTCAGTATAAAAAGACCAGAATAAAAATTCAAGCGCATTTTCTATATCACATGCAAAGAACATTCAAAACTTTTGAGGTAACTTTGATGTTCAATTATGAAGGTACCTTTATTAAAATTCATCATTTTATTACGGTTATTGAATTTAGGAAAGGATAAAAGTTTTGTTCGTAAACTTTTACGAATAAAACTTTCTTTGTATTTCTAAAAAAACCTTCACAATAGAACTATATAAACAGAATGACAAAGTTACGGTCGCTTTTAAGCAAACACAAGAGAGAAACGCAATACATATTATTGAGTGAACATATCGATGAGGGACAAGGCTGAAACTTATTGAGAACTTCAAGGAACTCGCTGGTTTCCTTTTAGCATAAAGCTGTCGTAAATCTGATTCCGCTACTTACAATTTCGACGAAACGAATATATTTCTTGGTTCTAAATTTCGATCGTGCGTTGAGCTAGATTGATAGCTAGTACTAAAACATAAAGGCTTATTGTACGTAAGGCGTCTACAATTTTGAATGATATTGATGGTTTTCGTTCTCTTCCAAGAGTTAGGTACTCTCTTAGGTTCAGGTGGTTTGTAGTAGCATACATAGTTATAACGTCTGTCTTATAAACAAAGATAAATAGGTATTTCTAGTTAGTTTAAAGGCGTCTCGTGAATATTTATCACAATTAAAACGTGACTCCAATCACGTTAATTACACCCTTCCACACAAATCCATATAAATGAATCTTCTAGTAAAAAATCCCCGATTGAAATTCACTCTAAGCTCGAGCTGAAACAAAGGCTTTATAATGTCTCAAGAACGAAATGAGTCTCCGTATAAAACTATTTTTCTCTTTTTCCATTCATAAAAGAATACTTCAACAAGAAAAGTTCTTGCAAAGCCGAGGTAAATTAGTTTTATATGAATTTAAATAGGTAACTAGACGACTAATATAAGGAAATATTATTATTAGTATTTTTTATATATCTGGTAAGTCTAATCATACTACGAGTAAATGTTTTAAACTATATAAAAATAAAATATATTTTCACGGACATTTCACACAACGCCCTCCACTCCTAAACTAACAAAATAAAAGATTTTTTTATGAACATTGCTATTGGTAGTATGTAGGTACCTTAATACTATTACGATCTAGCCGAATTACAGGCTAATGAGTAATTTAACTCTAGCTTAAGATTATAGTATAGATTATTATAAGAACGAAACAAAAAAACAAAAAAAAAAGAATGAGAATAAGTGATGGAACATAGTCGTAGATGGCACATATCCATATCTAGTGGTTACCTTTGCTTATAAGAATGCAAACTCGCAGAGTACTGAGGCATTGCACTGTGTTTATTAATATACCTCTTTAAGATCCCTAAAATATTTAAATCTTTCAGTCAGAAAAATTGTAGATCAGCCAGTACTCAAAGATACAGACTAATCTCTCCTTGAAACGGCTCACATCCCCATTGTGTTCCAAATTCCAACATCTCGATATGACTCTATAGAAGGGTTATTGTAGGTATCTAGGAGATATGAGGGTGACAGCGAGTGTTTGCCGTGCACTCATCGGCCGTTTGCACTGCACACTGGCCGATACGACGACAGTCAGTGGCTCGAACGTGAAAATCGGTGTCGACGCACTTGCATGACACGGTGAGCCCGTAGTTGGCACTGATGCAACTCAATCATAGATTTTTGTATGAAAATCTCTACTTAGTAACGATTTCTCTATCAAAATACGACCCTCATTTCATACAACAAATGATTCTTTATCTCAATGTACGAGATTAGCTTTCTGTCGATATCGTATAGGTATCGTGTCGGTAGTGTGAAGACAGCAGTCGCCGGCCGAACGGGATAATGGATCCCTGTGACACCGAGCGACGTCTCACATTCCGTAATGAATTCCCGAATAAATATATACGATTGGATGGCTTTATTGGTTTTGGTTGGAATAATATTTAGCTGTGTGGAAAAGGAGTTATAAATGCTTGATTTAGCAAAATGGGTTGGCTTCTGATGTCATTTAAGTATGGTTTTAGCTGAGGTTTTAGCTCGGTTTTAGACATTTTACAAAAAAGGTCAGTTAGATGTAAGAAGTCGCTTATCTATCCAAACGAAGGAGGATACTCTAGCAAGTACTGCTGATATTTGTAAAAAAATAACTCTGGCATTTCTAGTTTGTGTTATCGACGACTATCATAAACCGTCAAGCAGCGACATTATCCATGCCGTCAAGTTTATTTACGGTATTGCCAACCGTATCGACTCAGAGAAATATAGTTTTTCCGATTCGAAGAAACCTAATCAAATAAATACAAGAAATACGACTGTCAAAGCAATTCGTACAACAAAACGCTTGGGAATAAATACCAATTTTCACCTCAAAGGAAAGCTATCTATGGTTGAGAGTCAGCGGCAGCCAATCGGAAACTGGCGGCAAGGTAAATATTATTTAGAGATTTTCTTGAACACTGTAAGGGTTTTAAACTCACGTACACGAAGCGACACCAACTCCAATGATTTCAATTCCGTGCGAAGTGATACTCGGATCTATTTCACAGGTTTTCCCGGGAGGAAGTGAAAATGTTAGCGGAAATGATAGATAGGTTACAGGGAAAAGTTGCTATATTGGTTGGCAACACACTTCCGGGGAACATAAGTAATTTTTGAGCGTGCCTGTTTTTGTACCAACGCTCAACCCAAAATACCGCCATTAATGGTGGATATTTTTACAGAAAAAAATTGTGATGATTATGCTGCTTTCTCACATCGTTTCTCATTTAAAATAAACAAATTATAAGTTCTTTAATTTATGAAAACAATACTTTTTACTTGGAAATTAGAATGGAACAGTTTATTTATTATAATGTACCCGAGAGTCATCTCGTGTAAGCGAATGTCTAATTGTGTAACAATTTACCATACCACTAGTTACTACTGCCCTGCCCAGCCAATACCATTTAAGATGCTGCTTACTTCTTCTTTTTTTTTCTAATGCGTACCTATCTCACGAGAATTCAACGCGCGCCATATTAAATCCACTACGTCTATCCCCGCACTTATTGCATGCCTTAAAATCTTCTTCGACGGCTCTGACATAGAACAAGTTTAAAAGCATTCTGTAAGTTCAGCACTCATTTGAATTGATCGTGGCATTTAAGAGCCGATAATACCGACGGTTTTATTGAAACCGAGTCGCTCGAACATATTAAAGAAGTTTTCTAGCCGCATAGAGTTGCTAGAGTAAACATTTGTGAATTTATTTGAATAAGTACCATTATTAAGTATGCAAATAGTTTCCAAAATACGACAAAACTTTGCCTACACGAGACATATGTAGCTACAGTCAGATATCTATGAAAATAGTTGAGTGATTTATCTACGGCGTTTATAGCTTAGATCATATCGACCGGTGGTGTTACGACCCCATAAACTTTGTGTAATTTATTTATGACTCGTAAAACCTCAGATTATCAAACTCCACCAAATCGCTGAAGTAGTTTTTCTATAAATCTTATCCGGTAAACGAAGTGATGCAAAAATCCGAACAGCTGCTGGTGGAAAACTGATCGGTTCCAGAAAGAACTGTTGGAAGTAGTTAGCGAAGGATAAGTTCTTGTTGAACCGGCCAGCCATCGACTGAGATGCATTTTAGAACGTCGAGTTGCCAAACTTTTGAATAAAAAGAACGAACTAACGAATTTCGGAGTAAAACAAGTTCAGTCAGTACGAAAATATGAAAATTGATTTGGTATTTTGGTCCCAGTTTGGTTCTAATAATCTTATTAAGTATTTCATAAATGATTTTGTTTCAGGTTACTACTGTATTTGGCTCATCTTAGATTTTGTAATCAATAATCTTCTATACAGAGTTTAAAAAGTCTACTCCCAAAAACTTCGGTACTAACAATCTCCCGGACCTAATCATGTGACCGCAAAATGTTTTTATTATACTGATGGGAGTTTTTTAACTTCCTAAAGTTTTCAGAAGTGATTTTATAGCACCCGTAGGTACCTATCTACTTATAAAAAATACTTGGCTGATGTATAACTTACTTCCAAATACTTACTCTCGCCTGTTCGTAGTCTGAAGATCCTTAATAATACCCCTGAGAAAGTAAATGATAGCCCTCAACGCCCCTATTACAGTCTTATTTATTACCTACTGAGAAACCTATGATGACACCTAGAGCCTAGGTATTAGGCAAGTTTAAACAAACCTATTTTTCAGTGACGAAGGCACATTAATCAGACTTAGATTGGAGATGATAATTACTTCTAAACCCTTTAAGATTTTAAGAGCTATTAGAATTACGTTTATAAATCCGTGCTAAAATAAAACAGTGATATCAGTTGGTACAGTCAGCATCAAAAGTCAGTAGCAGAAGTAACTTTTTTAGGTACAGAATTGTTTATTTTGTTTTTATTTTTAAAAACTTCTGATAATAAACTATTCGATGTTGGATAAAAAAAATGAGAAGATACAACGTTTCAGTCATACAATATTTTTTGAGTCTCGTCATGTGACTTACCTATGTTGTTGAATATTACAAAACAAAATAAATATAAGCTAGGTATTGCCTGTCACATTAGTCCTCATTGCATTTTCTTGTAATATTTAACTCCTTGGTTGTGCCTGCCTACTTACTTTTATCATCAATCAATCTTTTCATACATCCATCACGCGCGCCGTCAAATATATTCCTTATTTTCTCGTCAGTACAGCTACACTTACATTACGTATATTTATGGGCACAAGGTGTAAAACGAACTCCTACTTTTTGGGACAGCTGGCAAAAACCAATTTGAGAATGTTATAATTTGAATTTCCTTGCAGAGAAAGAACAATTTTGCCAAATTAGCTGTGTATGGATCCCTATAGCCAGTTTTATAGACCTTTTTACATCGTGTACTTAATGTTGATTTTTCTTTAAGGTTACCTCGCTCTAGTTAGATAAAACTTTATTGTTGAAAAGCTAACTTTAATCTGGAATGAGAATTTTAATAGAGACCTAAAATCATAATCGGTGGCATAAAACAAAACGATTCATAGCTCTTTCTTGAAAGTTCTGAGAACTGGTTTTAAAAAGTAAATACCTACCAAAATAACAAGGCACTAAAATCAGTTCGGCAGTTTGCCTGCTTCGAGCAAACAAATAAAACAGAAGTTTCATTGCATCAATTCTAAAGCATTCCTCTTTTTACGCAGGCGTATAAAAAGTTAGTCACAAGCACAATTCTATGTTTTAAGCGTGTCTTAATGTGATTGGCTCTAAAACTTCCGAAGATCCAGCATAGGTGAGTAGTAGTAGGTAGTAGTAGTAGGAGTAGTAGTAGGACTTAATTCCTAAGTCGAATTATTGTCACAGAACTCCAAGGGTTAAAACTATTTCGTGATGCAGGCCAGGGTCTGCGAAAAGGTCTCTTGCTTATGGTAATGTGATACGATTTAATATTGATATGTAGTCTTTGCCATTGATATTTAAATCTCTGAAGTAAGAAGATTGAAGGGTGGTGATGTCTTTCTGAATCAAACTAACTTTAACCTATTTCAAAGTTTATTTAGATAGGTATTCCACCTACGTATCTATAGTACCTACAAACTGAGTGATACGAGTCCGGGGTCGTCAGTTCAAATAAGTCAAAGATACCATATTGCTCTAAATAAATAAAGGTACATTCCTACTTAAGTATTACTTAAAGAATAATGTAAATTGAAAAAAGTTGGGCAAAAATTTTAATGTTGTGCCCAATCACGTAATAAGCGGAAATATGAAAGTCTGAAGTAAAAGAACGACCAAAAAGGCTTTGACATCATATTTTTTTCTGTTCTCATCAGCATTATTTTAACTTCAATAAAGAGCTTCAAATACTTTTAATTACAAATTAGCAAATTCAGCACTTTTTGAGGAAGCAAATCAGGTTTTTTGTGAATTATTATGCAAAGCTTAATTAACTGAACGTAAATTCATTAGCGAGGAAAATTAGGGTGACAGTTTACGTGTCACCTAGAGGTAAATTTTGTAATACTTTACCTTCTTCGTTAGTTAGTCTAGTTACTTAGCAAATTAATTCAAAAAGTTGTAATTAAAAAGATCTTCGTTAGAAACTTTGGAAACAAACAAATCCGAATTTCAATTTTAAACATTGGATCTCATTTTGTAGCTGATGTTGCCAACCAATCAGGAGTACCTACCTACTATCTCTGCGAGTAGGATGGTACTTATTCTTCATTCTTTTTTGTTCATAAACCTATGAAAGTATTTTAACAAAGGAGCAATATAGAATTCCGAATAGATGTTCTAGGTACCTATATGTCTAATGTCTATATTCACGTCGACGTAGACACATTAGTCGGATTGGAAAACCTCTTTGCCAAACTTAGAATTGCAAAATAGTGACTGCAACCACTCTCGGATGCTGTTTGGTTCAAAGAAAAACATCTCTCTACGAAGTATTTTGATATTGGTGCCTGAGTAAACGTATTATTCATATTTATAGGTACAACTCGAATACGAAAATCGACCTTTGTCAGACTGTTTTCAGTATGAATTTTTAATCTACCAAACCTTTTAACTAAAAATACTTTAGTCCAAAAAAAAACATATCTGTGAGTCATATTTAAGTAAAGGTAACGACTTCTAAAGTAGTTTATTTCCATATCCTTCAAGAGTCTGGTTACTTATTCATTGTTCATTCGTTTTCCCTCGAGGGGTTAATCAAACTCGACCGAGCGAGACGTCAGCAAGAACTAATTTGATCCAAACTCGGCGCACTACGCCCAACTTATTTATCTTGCTAGTTATAAACCATAACACAATGTACGTAGGTACATAATGTCTCTATACTTTTTAAGCCTTCACATAGCTTCACTCTTAGGAACAAGGAGATAGAGAAAATATTAATGAAGCAAGATAAATGAACGAAACTATAGAAATTTTTAACCGACACATAATTGTTTGTAACTGCGACAGTTTTAAAAATTATATTTTTAAGCAACTTCAAAAAAGGAGGTTCTCAATTCAAGTCGGCTGTACAAATATTTTTATAGACATCGCATTTGTGGGAGAAAAAAAAACATTCAAACTCACGGAATTAAGTGATGCTCAACTCCGAGTAGAGTCAACTCCTATTTCGTGAATAAGGTGAATACCAACCCATAAAAATAGGCATAAACAAAACAAATGAACATAGAAGTCAAATGGTGGCGTTCGTTTTTTGTTTTAAAAGTGTTGCTTTACTACAGTAACAGCTCTACCATTAGGTACATATATTGTGATGTATTAAATAGTACCTTCAATGTACTCATTGATGTCGATTCTGTTGTTGCATTTTTCTAAACTAACCTAATTTGACAGCGCTAAAATTGTAGCTGTCTTTGTCGTTTCAGTTCACAAGAAAGGGACGGCAACATTTTTAGTGCTGTCAAATTAGGTTAGTTTAGGAATATGCAACAACAGAATCGACAGCATTATTCGATAATTATGACCCAAAGGCAGTTATTTACTGATATGGCATGTACAAGTTCATCCAGGTATTTGTAGCATATAGTGAATCAGCCACCGTGTCCAAAATTTTGGCAAACTTCGATTATATCAGCTTCAAATGCGCTCTACCTTGAAATATGGGCACCTTTCTATCGGGTCGGATGCTTCGTCAAATAACAATATTGAAATACATACCTTTACCTACCTCTGTAACTAGTAAAGCTATTATGAAACCAGACAGAAACTTGTAGCAATTTTAGCAGATTCAAGGAATCACAATGGCGCTATTTGAAGCTAGAAAATGGTTTTGGAAGTCTTACCTACCAATTAGACTTGGTGAAGTCGTTAGTTAAGTAACACTTGAAGAAAATGGTACATTCTAAATGTACCGACCTACACTCAGGAGTTGAGTTTCTCAAGTATGACTGCACAACTATTTTAATAATGCCAGATCTGAGTTTAGCATTTCAAAAATTCACTTACATCATGGTAAATAAAGTTACCGAGATAATTTAAAGCGAAACACTGATTCAACAGCCTATTGGGTTTATTACGCAAAATAATAAGAAAACATTGAAAAAGTTTTAATTTAAAAATTGAAAATATATTTTTACTCCTAAATTAAAATATGAAACATACCTTTTTAGGTTTGCCATTCTTCCTAAGCAGCTTGGCACAGCAGAGCCCCCTGGTGTCAGGCAGCGGCGCGGGCGGGCGACGCGCCCAGCACAGCCGGCGAGGGCTCTCCACCGCCTCACTCCGGGCCTCCTCCTTATCCTCGCACATTACTACCTACCCACTAACCACTACCTACACAACCCGACCGAAATCACAACCAAGATATCGATGCTTTACGAGAGCCTTTACCATTGTCTCCCCTATAAAACTACGCGATAGCAACTATCTCACCAATACATTATAGAAAATAGCGACGATTCCCGCTCTGTTTGTAAAAATACGCGATGCCTTCTAAGTTCGATACTTTTGTACTATTTAGGGTGGAGTTTGAATAAGCTGAAGCTATGTTACGTCTATTAAAAGCTGTTGCAACGTCCGATTCAGCATCTGAAACAAATGAACGTGCGCCTTAGTTTATTCAAAGCGGAAATCTCATAAACCAAAACTCGCCAATGATCTTTTTAACCCCCGACACAAAACCGACGGGGTGTAAAGGTGAATAAGTCGGGAATGTTCTTATCTATGTTTGATGAAAATCGGTCCAAGATTCGGGGGTTTTTTAAAATTTTAATTTAATTACTTGTTCACTTCACAACTAGTAGTAGTATCACTGCTTCGCTGCAGAAATAGATACGATAGCTCTACTACTATCGTCCAATTACAAACTATTTTCTACAAGTAAAGTATCCCTCCTTCTTGAAATTAGGATAAAGTTACTGACGTTAACTTAAGTAGGTAATAAATTATAAGTAAAGTTAATTCAACTGTAAACATTCTCACGCGTAATTAATTATGGTACGTACGTAAGGTTTAAGTTATCATTGGCTTGATAAGACACTAGAAGATAATGCTTTGTTTATGTTAATCAATACTTTATAATAGACTTTAGATTAGAATAGAGATTGCTAGAGATTTAATATCATTTAATTTTCACATAACAGAATACAATACTCTACTGAATACACATTTCTCCGTCTTCTTGAAAACGTAGAACCCACTCTTGCGCCTGTTTTTGCATTTACTGTTCAAGCACTGATCGACTCAAGCTTGAGTAACGATTTCTTTATTAGCATACGAGCCTAAGGTTCAGAAGGGTATACTTTAAAAAACTCAGACTCAAGCGTAACCCATATATATGAGTAGCTTGAATTACGCTCGAGTCTGAATTTTTTACCTATACGATAAAAAATTATAAAATTTATATACCATGAAAATCTGTGAAAAATTTCAATGTTTCAGCATACGAATCTAAGAAGAAATACTTCGCAGTTTGTAACAGGCAAGCCTTCGTTTCGGACTCGTAACAAACTTCATCTAATTTCCATGTAATTTGTGTATTTGCAAGGATTTGGCAGTCGCGAAGTAAAAATGTACCTCCGTCTAATGAATATTGAACGAAACAAGCTAATGAATGCGGCAACTTGCTCGACATAATTACACGGGGCTCATTGAATACTTTTAAACTTTAGATGCTTGTTAAAATTCTTTGGAGATGTTTCATTGGCCTATCTAGGTAGACTCTTTGCTGAAGTAACTATGTCGAGTTTATTCTATGTTTAGATGTTTGTTCAATGTCTGGGTGTTACTATGTATTATAAGTATGTATTTACTTTTGTGACTGTGTTCTTTTTTGTTTCGAAACATATTATTACCTACCCTGTTTACTATAATATTATTAGATTTAGATTTATTTATTGCTCACTTGTACGTTATAAATCACGGGGACCTAGGTAGATCTTAGTAAGTAGTTACATATGTACCCCGTAGGTGCGCTACAATTTAGAGTTCGATTGAAAAAATCATTTAACTATATCTACTATTATATTAGTACCTTGTTTACTGTGAAACTTTTAACAAAACATCCCAGCACCTAGAAAAGTTTAAGGCTTTATTATTGAAAAATATCTCTCACTTAATTGAAAAATATTATGTTTACACAAAACTAAACCGAAACATAATGCATAAAGTTCCCTAATGTTAAAACTTTGCTTCGTGGCTGTATAAAAAGTAATACTTTGCTGTGTTTCGTTATGCGAGTTTGATGTTACCTACAAAACGTAACGCTTGAAAAATAGGATGTTGTTATAAAATTCTATACAAAAATGTTTTGTAAAACTATGCAATAGGGTTCAAACGGCTACTTTCGTATGCATACAACAGACTCTCGCTGGCCACCTTATCGCCTGTTTATGCTAGCTGAAGTCGATACAATTTACTATTTGTATCGTATCACACGCTACATTCTTCTGTGACCATATCTGTGGGTATTTTAGTAGCCTTTAGTAGTTATTCAGTAATGTGTTCGATTGAGCCCGGGTTTAAAGAAGACTTTGAATAACCATAATAATTTTTAAAAATTATTATCTTTGGTGTAGTTAATCTTTTATTTAGTTCATAAAAAGATAGAAGAAGACTGGCAGACAATGCTCTTAGCATTAAGTCCTCCTAGCACTACCTATTTGTGTGAAATTTTAAAATAAATAAATAAGAGCAATAAAATACATTCAACGGCTGTGTAAGTACCTACCTACATAAACTGTAGCAGCAGCGGGCGAATCAGCAGTCAATCATCAAGTCATCTACCTAGCAGTCGCTAGGTAGACCGCAATTCTGGATTCATTCCGACAGCTAATATCCCATTCTGTTTGTCTTTCGAGGCAATAAAATGACTTTTATGCAAATCATACGAATTCTATACATTTTTGATGAGCCTCCCCACCAACGATGTATTTGCGGCGTTTAATTAATATATTTTTCCATCAAAAGTTTGTAATTCGCAAAATCACTGGTTTATTTATCCAAGGGATTTACGGCCGATTTTAAGAGCTTTGTTTTAAGAGCAGGATTAACTTGAGTTTTTGTTAATCTTCTGAAGAAATTACTAAGAAAATTAACCGAGTCCCCCATGACTATTGTTTTTATATCGTATTTTACATTTAAATATGTTTGACAATTAACTGCAAATAAACACAGTCTGATGAAGACGTGAAATAAATGCACAGTTCTTGTAAAAGTCTCAACTACTTAGAAAAGAACGGCTGAGTTAAACGAATACGTTCACTGCAAAGTACCTAGCATAAAGGTAGCTTAGTCAAACCCTATTAAACTACAAGTGCTGAAGCGCACTAGAAAGTTGACATGCGAGCGAGCGAGATTTTTTCCAGCTTTTTTCATGTTTTCCACTTCGTTCATAGCTTCATAGAGCTACTCGAGTCTTCGACAGAGGCGCACTCGTCTAGGGAGTGTAGGTTACCTAAGCATAATTAGAAGTGACATCCCTTTTATTCTTTGTATTCTAGTCGTTAAAGAATAGAAAATTTCAGAAACTGTATGGAAATGATCACATGACTTATCGTTCAGGCATGTTTGTTTTATACGCTTTGACAAGTTTCCAGAATAGTTACACCGTGTTTTGTCTTTTGCATTCAGGTTTAAGAGTATAGAGTATTAGAGAGTATTATAGAGACATAAAACGGTAGCCATTTCGCGCTTATGCGGAGTTTACTAATAATGGAAATACATCGTACATCGAATTTCATTTAAAAAGACACAAAAGTAAATGCTCGCTCACTTTATGTATTATCCTGAAGAATAATAAAGTCCAAGTGATGCCTGAGGCGCCGCGCCGTCCTGGCAGCGGCTCTGACTCGACGTCAAGGCGAATAAACGGCTTTTATTATAAAAATCAAGCGTGTTTCCCGACAAAAACGATAAGTGCCTCGTCCACCGCCGACATGGAAATGAGAGACTAAAAGGAAAAATTAGCTTTTAGCTTTAGGTATGTTTTTGTGAAGCGTTTTATTTACCGGGATATAATGGGGTGCCTTAAATGCTTTGCTTTGATTTAATACGGTGTATTAATAATGTGCGAACCGAGAAAAAAGAATTCGTTTATGTTAGCTTTGGCAAATATATGCCAGAATTACGAGTTTCCTTCGTTTGCAAGGAGTAGTACAATTTGTATCTTCATCGTTTGCTACGTTTTTATTATCTATGTAAAATAAAATTTGTTAAGATTACTCATCTTTTTAATAGGCAGACACTTTTATACATTTGGTTTAACGTGTTTTTTTGACCATAAAATTATATTTTTCCTATTGTATACGCGTAAATTGTAGAAAATCCTAGTAATGCACAGAATTTTTTAACGTACTTACCTATTATTTTATTTATTTGAAACATGATCAAAATTATTTTAAAAATGTAACAAAACCGTCATATAAATTATACACAATAAGTTGGACCCAGGTACTTTAAATAGATTGCAAACTATAGCATTTTAAAACCTGTAGGTAAACTAAATAGTGACAAAAAGTCTTACCAATTGAAAAAAACAGTCAATCAATGATATTTATGATGAACGGACGTGTGTATCTTCACTATTAGGCAACCACCCGCGAGATTTTCAATTTTGAATTCTAGAAGTAAATCGTAAAAACACGGCAAAAGTTTGCCGTAGCGCGCTCTACGAGTCGTAGGCCGTAGCGTTCCGTAGCCGGTCGAGGGGCACTGCCGCTCTGAGCCGGCGAACAACTGCCGCCCATCTTATATCAGAGGGTAGCTATCCCCGCCCGCCCAAACCCCAAACCCTGAACAGGCGTACGCCAAAATACTAAAGGAAAGAGTAAGGAAGTCGTTTTAATTCAATGGGTAGAGTTTTTCTCGGCTATACCTATTCGTAGCAAGTTAGGTACTTTTAGGGAGAGCTAAAGCCTCTTGGTGTATTATCATACTTATCGAGTTTGTGAATGTTTGTCTCAAGGGTTTCTTCTTTTGTTTTGTTTTCAGCGTTGCTATTCAAACGCAATCCTGATTTGATAAAGATATTTAGAAATCAAGCTCGTTTAGATAATTGATTTATGTTTTATTCTGAGTTCATCCTGATTTGACGACCTCTGTGGCGTAGCAGTCACTACCGGGTTTGATTTCTGCGGCGAGACCAGTGTTTGCATGATTTGCTCGGATGTTGTATACCATACCTAATATAGGGTCTAAAGAAATAATAAACAGGCATCTAATCTAGATGATTAATACAGCGCGGGGATCACTTTTTTTAGCCATGCCTCCGGTGGACGGGATGTTGTAGTGCCTGGGACATTTTTTAAATGGAGTAGGCTTGCCTAGCCTTATTCGCAGGAAAGACGAAGTCAATACGAGAGCTGACTAAGCCGCGAGATTCCTCGCGATGTTTTCCGTCACCGTTAGTAAAATATAAGCATAATAATGAAAAGGTTTGTCAGTTAATTAGGTGTTGTATAAAAATCAATGGCAATTTTAGCCCTATTATAAATACTTATTTTAGGCTTGAAGACAAATATAAATAGATAGATATTGGCCTCTATTTTCGCTATAGATCAGACAAAGCGAGTGTCCAATTCTTGTGTTTCCTTCGATTTATCCCCTAGCCAATGAACCTTCGTTTTCAGCGCGTCGTCGGCGGCGCCTTTCGCATTTTAATACCATTGTTAAACAAACAGGAAATAGGCCATGTTAATAAAAATCAGTTGAAATACAAAATCGGATAGCTACTAGGTACTTATTATGAATTATAAAATCAATCAATTAATTATCTAGGGCTTGATTTCTAAGGAAAGAAAATGTTTTAATACTTAGGTACCTATTTAGGTAAGGTGCTTGTATTTTATTCAAGTACCTAAATAATTACTACCCCTATTTATATTTTTAGGGTTCCAAACCACGATGGTAAAACCGAACCCGTCATTTGTTTGTCTCAAAGCTGATTATTTGTTGTGATATTAATTCAGCAAACACTAGTAAAATATGGTAATAAATAAAAATCAACACAAGCAGGCACGATACACAAAAACACGATAGTTTTCATACTCCCAGCGCCCAGACTTCCTCTGTGCCAATGACACAAGCATTCATCAAGATTCCGATCCCTAACAATAAGAGCGTAAATATAACTCACCTTAGACTAACTGACACTGACTGCTCCACAGGAACCACATGGTGCTTCAATAACGTCCACTGTCCCACAAGCACCGAACATCATCAGTAACACGATATTTTTTACGAATTAATAACATAAATACAGTTTGTTTACATGATTATTAACAAAATAGTGAATAGCATGTTGCTAGGGCGGGCTCGCAGCGCCGACTAGCGGCGAGTAAGGGAACTGCGACGGGGCGGCAAAACTAGGGTCGCGTCCTATCGCCTCGCACCCTTTGCCTCTCGTTCTCTCATCATAGTTGACAGGACAGACGCGTTACGCAAAAACAACGCTTCTGTCAACGGCATAAGACGCACAGAGCCAGTACAACCTTCTCCGCGAATTTAAGGCTGCGCTGGCCTTGAGCGCTCATGATGTTTTCATCGCGCCCGTGTGGGTAATAAACCGTTTAGAGGGGACAAGTGACTTTAGCTAAGGATTTATGAAGGAATCTCCAGAATTAATTCGGCCGATTGTGCCTCTCGCACCGTGGGGTGGCACATTTTCAAATATTAATTTAGGATGACGTTATCATTCTAGGAAAATATTGAAAATAGCACCTAGTACATGTGATATTGAATTTTTTGTAAATTTGTTAAATTAGACATTGTTTATACCATTTATAAATACGCAGCATTGGGGTAAGGCGGTCTGTGGATGATGATGATTACATTACGTATAATATCAATATTTCAACCCAATGATCTTATAAAAAATCTTTGTTGCAGTCTATCAATTAAAATATGGAACACAAAATTATTTATAATTACTTTAGAATGTTTTCTATACATCCACACATGCGATAGTACTGTTATATAATTTAAAATACTATTATATCTATCGTAGATAAAAAACTATGTGCACAAGTGTATGTGTTATTGAGTTTCGAGTAGAACAATAAATTAATGGGTAAATAAATAATGTTTAAACAATTTCAATGATATAATTAAGTTTTATTGTGTAAGTTCATGTAATTAAGTAGTACAGTAAAAACATAACAATACTTAATTTTATTAAATCAAATAAATCTCTGTTTAAATCACTCACAAAATTATTGAATAGAAAAATAAATAATAAGTACACTTTAATAACGCTTTGTAACAAAAGAGATCGACTTGTACTTTTTTTTAATAAAATATAATTTGCTATGTTTAATGGTATGACATTTAAATACAATGGACCATTAGTTTCTTGAGTAACTGAATTTTGTAGTATGTTTTTATGCATTGCTGGCTTAAAACTAAAGTTTACATTTACATGTTACAAGTTTACATTTGAAGGTCTAAAGACCTTCAAATGTGTTTGTTGAAACTGGGCTACATGGGGCACATTTTTGATTGATATAAGCATAAATCAATTAAAAATGTGCTAATATTCTGAGCACATATTGTTGAAATTTGTGATGCAAGATCCATTGTAATTAATGCCATTGTTTTTCATGTATAAAATAATATTTTGTATTTTTTAACGAGTCCTATAATATGTGAAAATCAGCCAATAAGCATGGGCTCTAGCTTGCCTGATTCATACAGAGCTTTGACATCGGAGCCTCCACCAACACAGTTACCGTTGATGAAAACTTGGGGCACCTGTAAAAAGAATTATTCAAATCAGTGTTCAATAATTCCAAAGATAGACATCCAGAAATACAAAATACTTCTACACTCAGGGTCATTTCACACATCCCGGTTGCCAGATAGCCTGCGAAGTGTAACAGCTTGTCAGACAAATTACATTGGTTGATTGCTGGGCACCAGTAACCGGGACATGTGAAAAGGGTCTTACACTCATGATAAACAACTCAAGTCTAATACGAGACTCAAGCATAGATTTTTCCATAGTTTTCTATTAAAATCTTTAGCTACTCATCTGATTCAGTCCTATCTTGTCTCTGATTAAGACACTCTTGAAACTGAGTTTTTGTGTGAAATCGCCTCTTTTAATAATTCAGGCTTGGATAGTTGTACATCAATGATTAATAAATTTAGTCACAACAGTTAATTAAAGACATAATATTGTATGTTATTAAATGTTTGGATAGATAGATAAGTTACCTATCATTTAAATGACATGTATCAATAGAATTAGTTGATAAGTAAGCATCTAACTTTACAATAGAATTTTTGAAGCTATATTTTATCAGCAACCACAGTGACTGATATAAATAGTGAGGTCATCATCCAACATAACTAAGATTACTCACCGTTCTGAAGCCAGAGATTCTAACTAAGTTTTCTTGTATGACACCACCATCTTCACGTTGGTCCAGCTCAATGACCTTTATGGGCTGCTTCACTTTACTGAAAACCTGAAAGGAGGGTGAAAGTAGAATTAATCTAATGACTGATTTTATTGGTAACATCAAGGGGATGAGATCCCGTGGTAGATCTCCAACCAGATAAACAGACCAGCTGAGGGAGGGTAGAGGCAAGTTCTACAACTTGGTTAGAATGACTACAAACAGAAAGCGCTAGAGACAAACCATCTACTCCATGACAACATAGACATCCACCAGTAATCACTATCTTCAGATGTGCTGACCACAGAGAGAATTAATCTCCCATGGGAATAATATACATAGTAGGTTAGGGTACCTAGGCAAGTAGTTACAGTTAGAAATAACGAGAGCTGACTGTAGTCTCATGTAGAAATACTGGTATGAAGGGCTTCCATGGAAAACTGTAGCAAACGTCCATAACCTGGTACCTTCTGTAGCAGAGGTCAAATAAACTTGTTTAGAAGTGGAAATGACTCACAGGTATATTTTACTTACATCTTTGGCTAGTGTGCAGTATGGGCAGTACGTTTTTGAGAAAACTACCACTTTATCTTGCGAAATAGCATCTTTGATGAGCTGTTGGACCTCAGGAGAACTCGCCATTGCTGAAGAACGGAAAATTTTACTAGCTATTGCACCCATGTAACGAATCGAGAACGGAGGCGAAATAAAAATTACTCACCAGAATTTTATGTTTTTTTTTATATTTATTCGGTCGGTCGGTCGGTAGCTTTTTTGTAGTGATAGTGATGTCCTTCCTGTCCTATGATGTACTACTGTTGGCCGAAAGCAGTGCGTTCGGTGAGTCAGTTATTTTATCTAACTCGAGTTTGATTGCAAAGTAGAGGTGTAACTAATATAACCATAACAGGTATACGGAACAGCGTTATTTGACCTAAAGCGTTATAACAGTTATACGCGTCGCCGCTGCTATGTTATTTTATAACAGCCAAATAACAGTCTCGCGAAAAACGGGTGCAGGCAGACGGTCGACGCAAAAGTTGTCTTCTATAAAAAACATCAACGAATTTCGTTTTGTATTAAACGCAAATTTTGAAATTTTGACCATCATGTTTCATAGATCGTTTATTTTTTATGAGCTCAAGTCTGGTTGGAGAACATGTTATTAAATAACATGATAACAGCCAGTAACAGGGATAACATGATAACAGCCAGTAACTATTAACGGCATTGAATCTATGCCGTTCCGCAAATAACAGTAAAACAGTTTAACACTATAACTTTGGCCGTTATAGTGTTATCCCTGTTACTGGCTGTTATCATGTTATTTAATAACATGATAACAGCCAGTTTCAGCTTCGACAACAGAACAGACACTGACAGGACATGTGACAGTGATAGTTTCATTTCTTCATCGTGATCGCCGTTTGCTCACACCTCCGCGCCATGCCTCCGGTGGCGTGGCGTTGGCTTGGCTATACGTTGGTTTGTATCAGGCGAGAGTGAAAGGAAAATAATTGAATCCGGTTATTGTACAACCATGGAATGCACAGCCTGGGAAAACACAACCATGGAAAGCACGACCAGGATTGCACAACCCGGGAATTCATTAATCACTACCTACCTATAGAAATCCGTAGCCTTGCCTGTTATTTGACTGTTATTTTATAACAGCTATGATAACATAGTATCACCAAACCGTTATATTCAATAACACGCATATGAAAATTTGACTGTTATACAGCGTGTAGCTACAATGGCGACATTAAATTAACCAGCGTATCCGGTTTCGCGTTTTCAGAATATAGACATATTTTTTATTTCATTAAACATAAGATTTATCGAAATAAATCAATTTTCTTAAATAACGCCTCGGAGCAACCTGTACGTAAGAGCAGAGGTCATCTGTCGGGTTCACGGGTCATAACCGCGTGTAACCGCGTATGAAGAGCAAGAAAGTATTGTTAGAATAGGACACCCGAAATTGCGCCGTTGCATGAAAGGGATAGCTAACTATTGAAGAGCGCCGCCCGCGCCGCTCGCTCGACCGACTCGTCCTGCCGCCTAGCCAGTGATACGCGGGCCGGTGTCCTTGACACACTTTATTTTAATAATTTTGCTAATTATCTACCTATTCTCAATGTTTCGCGAAAAAGACGCTTGGTTTTGTTAGTTTAGCTTTTCTATTCTAAGTACCCAATCAGGTCTACGTAGGTACAGCGATAAAGACGCTTTGATTTATTATTTGTTTATCTGTCTACCTTTGCGACTAGGGAGCGGGTAAATTAAATGTTTGGTGCTCAGTGGATACTGGATAGGACGACACGACACGGAGCTCTTAGGTGGCCCAATGTCACCTGACCTCAAGCCCCTCGATTTTTTTATGGGGCTTTGTGAAAGACGACGTTCATGCTAAAATAAAATAAAATGTATTATCAAAAGCGAGGGCAAATATTCAGCGCCGCCGGTTACATCTTTGTGTCCGACGTGGTGGTGGCGGCGGCGCGGCGGCTACATTGAGAACTTGAAGATTTAATAAGTGTAAGGCGCTAGGTGCATAGGTCACAATAAAATTAATAGTAAAGTGAACAAGGTGAAGTGAAATTATTTGATTTCTTTGAATTCCTTGGTGTCGCTTGATTTCCCCGCCCCGCGCTCCGCCCCGCGCCCCGCCGCCGCCACCGAGCCGCCCGGGCAGGCAGGCGCGGGCGCGGGCGCGGTAACACGTAGGTAAAGACACTCATAGGGTGATTAATTTTTGTTGCGTATTTTATTATTAAGTTTGTTTGAAAAATTCGAAATTTCTATTTTGGACTATAATTATTTTTTTATTTTTTTTATGAATACTTATAAGTAGCTCTACCCGTGTGTTCATTTAATGTCGCCATTGTAGCTACACGCTGTATTACACCTCTATTGCAAAGGCATGCGTAATAATCAGTAATAAACAGCGTCCGACCAAGTTAAAGTGAATTTTAAAATTTTAAAACTCACCTAGGTATTCATGTTAGAATGTATAATCTCGTATACGCACAACAACTCTTCACCGACTTAGCTACATACCTATTCAGTATTCACATACACGGATGAAGTCGAGTCAATTTGAGTTGTTTGTGATTGAACCAAACATAAAAACTTACCAAATCGCTCGAGCTACTCGAATCGAGTCAACCACTCCCACATCACTACAATGGAGTGTAGTGTACTGTACATTTCGCTACTGTCATTGTCAATGTCATTTTGAGTTGTTTGTCAACGTCAATATTTCTTTTTAGAGAACTAAACCAAACTAAACAAATGCAGTAAGTTGTATTCTACCTTTCATTAGAGGCACAGACTAAATTAATAGGATGCACGATTAGAGGCATGAGGTGGACGGGTGGACGTGTCTTCGTGCGTGCATAGTTGGGTACCTATGGTATGGTACCTACGTACACGAAGAGGTATACCTACTACCGTTATTACGTACCTACCTGAGTTATATAGGTATCTCTTCTTATGTACCTACCTACCTATACACATGAAAATCTATTTTAATAAAATGAATGAACATACATAAGGAAGGAGATGGAGACTTGTAGGTAGGTATACCAAATAAGAAATTTTGAGCCTATACGGTGCCATAAAATTTAAACTAGATGTACCTATGCGTCGCGTCGTTCGAGATAGGTACTATAAGGGCTTTCACCATCTTTTCCATCAAATAGGCCGAAGTGATAAAATTTTTTTGAGTAGAAACGGATATATTATTGACAGGCGTCACAGCTCAGTCGGTAATAGCTCTGCCTTCCGTGCTGTGGGTCGTGGGTTCGATCCCCACCAAGAATAAACATTTGTGCGTAGAAATCATAGATGTTTGTTCTATGTCTGGGTGTTACTATGTATTTTATGTATGTATTTACAAAAAAAAGTATGTAAGTATTCTGTTAGTCATCTAGTTCCCATATCACAAGCTTTACTTAGTTTGAGGCTAGAAGGCATTGTGTGAAATGTCCCTGAATATTTATTTATTTATTTATTATTTTAAAACAACGGATAGCGTATAATTATGAGATGGTGAAATATTATACCTACTAGAAGGTAGGTACCTAGGTATTTACTTACATACCATAACCTACAAAAAAAAAAGGTTACACCTACCTGGCTAATGGGGTCAAAAGATGACCTTACATAATTTAAATTATTGCGTACCTACTGCTTCAACGGATCTTTCGATTCTCACACAGCACTCCAAATTTGGTAGACGTGAATACCGCAGCTTCTCTACCTGCAGACTTGACTTGCCGGACCAGTTTACCAGACCGAGTGAGTCAGTGGCCTTGTGTCCATCGGATGGTACCTATAAGTATTTACTCTACGTAGATAAACCTAAGTAGCAGCTTGAATACTATCTTATTACTAAGGACAGTACTTAGTTACCTAAAATCAACTCCACCGTTTTTGATAGGTAAGTAGGTATCGCAAAAATTTGTTCATGTTGACTATAATAAAATAAGTTAGCCTTCCTCTACCACAAATAATATCTACCTAACAACTTTAACTAGATATCATGCGAAGGTATGAGGTAGGTAGCTAGTAGGTACAAACCTATACCTACGTTTAATTCCACCGTGCATTGAAACACGATGCTATTGCGCTCCGCTCGGATCATATCATACCTAGAAGTACCTACTTGTGGATTTGCGGCTGCGATCCGAGAAGTCAACTCGACCACAGCACTGCCACAGTGTGCACGCGCATGCGCAACATCTGACCTCATTCGCGTAGCAGCAGCCCGTTGTCGGCGCCTATATAAATCTGCAACTGCCCCTATCCTAAGGGATGTGAACTTGGACTTGGAAAGTCATTTTACAATCGCTAGAAAATCAATACTCAATACTTTACCTACTGCGTTCATGTTGTACAAAAGGGTCTTAAATATATTTATGCTACCAACATGAGCCCAGTTAGGGCACGACAATTTAATCTTTATCTCGATATGTCCCATTCCTATATTTTTTTAAGTTTTCGAATCAGCTTATGTCAGTCAAATTGGCCAAAGGAGCTGCGTAGAGGTAGAGGTGTCTGCTTTGTTTAAACTGAGTTCAAGATAGACGGAGAACTCAATAAGAAGGTACCTACCAAAGCCCAAACTCGCCACTCAGGAATTTGTTGGACTAATAGATCTCTCGATCCGTCGTAATCGGCTTCCTGTGTAGCGGTTTTTGCTCCGCATACGGTACTCGACTGGCTATACCGTTATACTAATTAAAGAACTTTATTACTTAGTTATAAATTACAAGATTTTTATAACCTAAACTTGAACTACTCTACCTATGATATGTTATTACTATAATATTAGTAAAATTCTGGTGTACCTACTTATATCTGCAGCAATAACTAGGTTTTTGAAAGGCTATGCGCGTCTTCTACAACAGTGTTCAATTACTCTCCTACTTTGTGTTCTTGGTTAAATTTTTGTAAAAAAACGTGATGTCGAGTAACACGAGGCAGATTAGATGCTATCGTATCGCTAAAGATGCTTTGCAATGTAATGTATGAAAGTAGGACATCCTACTATAATAGTCTATTATGTATTGTAACTAAAACCCAACAGTATGGATATTGTTGTACTTTAGCCATGGGTAGATTATCGCGCAACGGTAATGGTTCAGCAATATAACGAACAACGAATTCCTGTTCATAAGTATTTATTGAATTTTGGCCTTACTGGATTGGACCAATGAAAGAAAAATAGGTGCATAGCATTTTTCTCATTGTCCGCACTCCGCAGCTGCTTCTTTCAATGATAACATAATATTCATGATGCTATCAAAATATTCTACTATTGATTATGGTTTATAAAGTAAGTTTGTAATCAAAGGAAGGTGTTTCTCATTGGTTTCTCAAGTCTGAACTCATTGATACGTTCCGTTTTTGTAAATAAAGGCTTTTATTTACGAGATGCTTCTGTAATGCCTGACCGAATGGATCATGATGAATCATCAAATAGCCTCACAGATAGCTTCGTTAATTGGATCGATTGAATCCAGTTTGAAGACGCGCTAACAACTTTGAGTAAGTATGCGCCGACGTCCGCTGAGGTTCTAGTTATACAAGCATTTCTCATGAAATATCACCGGCTAAGGTGCTTCCGGGTGCATAGTGGCACAGTTGTTTTGAAACTCGAACCTGGTTGGTGCCACCTGCGTTGTCGTCACTGCAAACCGCGCAATTATAAACTTTGTAGGCTACCTACCCGTTGTACTTAAATCTGGCCAGCTTCTGTTTTTTTTTTAATTGCAAAGCATTGGGTATGTAGTGTAGGTAAGGTACCTACATATTTTTTTCAGTCATAGGTACTTAGCTATTCGTGTTGTTTATAAAATGCTTATGAATAACCAAACAAAATATTAGCCCTGTCAACCTGTCTTTTGGTAATCAGTGCCTATCACATCAGTGAGATGGCCAACCGAGCTCTATGATTAACCGAGTTCAAAAAAGGAGGTGGTTCTTATGTCAGCTGTAATCAATATAAAGTAGCTAGGTATGGTCTTTAGATAGTCGATCGATACGTGTGGTGTGTATAGAGCTGAAAGGTAGAGCATATCTTTCTAAAGCCAATAAAAGTTGCTGTGGTAAGTACACCACATCTACTACGAGTACCTATTTGAAAATATCTAACAAAATTAACAGCATTCTTGACTTGACCGAAGATTACAAACTATTGGTGCTAGCATGTAGGTTATCTGGCACATGGTATAAATTTTGGTATCTGTAAATATTATCTTTAGATAACAAAGTGATAATAATGAAAGGTTATCTTTGAAGTATTCTCAAACGTGTATCTTTGCTAACAAAGATTAGAGAGTAGGTAGGTACCTACTCGTACTTATCTCACGAGGGACTAAGCTAAGCTTAGAAAATGAACCATAATACTAGACTATTTAATCTGTAGGTACCGAGTGAAGGCTTAGTAAATAGATAGCCATAAGTATAGGTTATATTCCATTCATCCAGATAACCAGAGGAGTAAATCTAGTAAAAATATAATTGGGATCTTGTTAAATAAAATCCACTAATTTGACAGCTGTTGTGATTAATAATAATATGTCAAAAAATCCCAATTATATCTTTACTTACGCTTACTAGATTTTATTTACTCAGAGCTCCAGTTTTCAGCTTCCAGAAAATTGTGTACCTACTTACCTACGTACGTGGTAGGTACATTAACTTTGATAGGTATAGGTACCTCGTAGAGAATTTAGATGGTAAGTATCTAATGTAGGTTCTTTTGTCTTACATGAAAGAGCAATGCTTTGTTTCGCATGATGAAACCTTGGACAATAGCTTATTTATTTGTTGATGGATCAGAGCACACGACATGCATCATGTAGTATGGTTTATTATAATTAATCTCTAGGTCCAT
This sequence comes from Gandaritis pyraliata, assembly GCA_947859175.1. NCBI lineage: Eukaryota > Metazoa > Arthropoda > Insecta > Lepidoptera > Geometridae > Gandaritis > Gandaritis pyraliata. Next base: position 5,398,220 of record OX401866.1, on the reverse strand, counting down.
TTATTTACCTACCTTAAAATTTCCGCTAACGTTACTTAGTATTTTTGTTTTTAATAGTAGTAGGTGTAAATACAAATATAAAAACTATTTGGGACATATTACTAATCGAAAGTAAGATACCTACCTAATACCTAATTAATATGAACGGAGCAACTCGTCCCACATGGGCCAAGTGGGACTGATCGATTCGTGACTGAAAAATCATCAACTATCTTATATAACAAATATCGGAATCTGTTTGTTTGATCGAAAAGCTGAACAATGACTTGTACAAACTCAAACCCTGATAACGACTGCCACGAAATCGAAGGTCGAACGGAATAAATTGTAGTGATTGATATAAAATAACCTACCTACACTACCGAGTCTCGTAGGTAGGTAGGTGAATATTGAAAGCGATTGGTCCCACCTCGTGAGTCGTGACCATTTTCACACTTTCTCTAATAATTAATGAGTTATAAGAAAAAGTCATGACTAGTATTCAACCGGCACCTTGATCTCTAGGTACCCTAACTAGTGAAAGTTGAAATTCGTTGATTTACTTTAGTACTTAATGTTTATGACGCCGGAACAGCTAGGTATATGTAGGTAATTTTATTCAAGAATTTTTCAGCCAGTTTTTTCGCGCGTCAAATTCGCTAGGTGAAACTTTCATGGCGCAAACTACAGTGCTATTCGTAGGTACTAATTATTGAATATCTAGTAATACTGATGATAGGTATATCCGCGAAAATTATGTAAATAAGTATGTATAATAAGAAGTTTGTCACATCACCTATTTGATCTAATGAGAGATAAACCAGCGCGGCTGTTAAATCAAATACGTTCTAAGTAAATCCTCTCCGCTTCGTCCCGTTTCTTTGCTTTCTCTATGAATACAATACCATAGGGTATGAAGGTCTGGAGGTACCTTCCTTCCGCTGCGGTGGCCGACGGAAACGCCACGTGATGCCGTGACGTGACTCACATGGACGTGTGCTCAGCCATCGGTTCACTGCCCATTGTCTGCTACGCCATAAACTAGTTTTATTATGGCATAGGTGAATCGGTAAGGTAGGTGTTCGAGCATACGTACCTTTGTTTGACGTCTTTTCATATCATATTGTTCTGTAGCTTATAATAATTACCTACTACTATGAAGCTCGTACTGCTTCTAAAATATTCAGATTCAAGTGGGTTTTGTAGACGATTCAGACTTACTCAAGCTTAACCCTCCCTCTCACATGGAACTCTACCTATTCCTCTACTGTGCATCTCAAGTTATATTTCACTGCCCAGTGTAATTTCTTCAGGTCCACGTGGTACAATTTTGTACCACCTGATCATTCTTTTTAGACACTTGACAGCAAAATATGCGCGAAAACACATCAAATGACGTCATAATGTCACTATTTAGTCACAGAATAACTATGAGTTAGTATGAACTGACCATGATTTAAAACTTTGCAGTTCAACTTTGATTGGCATACCCCTGCTGGTTGTTCGATGAACTTTATCAATATGAAATTGTAATTTCTTTGAATTAGGTAAGAAGGTAGCCACTTATTTAGAAAAAAGAAAAAATACGATGTGCGTTTATTTTACGAAGCATTATTTTTCATAAATTTTTTATAAAATACAAACCAAATTCACAATTTACTTACCTAGTTTGATGCAACACATCATTGGTATTCTGATTTGATGACTTTTTCCAAATCTCGTTCGGTAAGTCCCATGACACAACAGTAGGTAAGGTACCTATCTATCTCCGGTTCTCACGATAAAATACCACTTGATGATTGTTATATGAGTAAGTAATGCAATTATTGTACCATCTTATCAGCTTATTTGTATAATGAGATTTAAATACTTTCAAACACAATATAAGGATATACCAAATAAGTGTTATTTCAGTAGAGACAGGCGTCACTGCTCATAAGGTTGTCGCAAATTTCTAAGATAAAAAAATAGAAATTTCAAACATGTGTTTTTTTATAAAAACCAAATAAAATATACTATTTAGATTTTTCCATTACCTGGCGATTGTAGGTATAATGTTAACTTGGTTTTCAGGACTATTTATTTTGGTTAACAGTTTTATTGTAGGTAATTTATATAAACAAAAACTGTAGGTAGGTATATGAATTTCTACAAGAAAGGAAACAGCAGATTAAAGTCGAAAAAGTAAAATTAATTTAATAATTATCATTAAAAAAGCTACTTCAGTCACAATAATATAAATATTAACATACACAATCATGCTGAGAATAAAAGTCTGATTGTACACGGATCCAGTAGGATAGGAACATTGGGAACCTAATGCGGCTATCATACATAATTGACAGGTTTTTAGGGTCTACCAGGAAAAATATCTAAGTATAAGATCACTGTTCACAATCATTCTGTGCATGCCTGTAATTGGCACACATTCTAGAGTATTTTTAAGTGTCTTTTGTTGTGCACTGATTGAGTTGCCTTTTAAATTAAAAAAAAATAATCATATCTAAATGATCCTGATAAGTTACTGATATTTGTGTCAAATCAAGGAAAAGTATACATGGTGGTATGAGAAAAATATTATTGATGATGATGATAACACTAATAATATTGTTTAAACTGAACACAATTAGACGCGGAAAACTTAATTATCCTTATTTTGCTACAATATTTTGTATTGTCATAAGTTTAACATGGTCCTGTAATTACAAGTGCGTAAGAGAGCTAAAATATATATTTTACATTTGTGTTCAGAGTCACACTCTTCTGAAGACTTGACAACACAAAACTTAAAAAGCGTGAATAGCATAAGTTGCTTACTGAAAGGTCTTGCTACACTTATGTACCAAGCATACATTTTTGACAGATTTTGATTGAAAACTGTCAAAAACCGTTTATTTGAGCATGTACCTGCTTACGAGGATTAGGCTTTTGTGTTTTCCAAAAAAAAAGAAATCATCACACTGTATCTAGGAAACAATAGAAGGTAAGTACTAAGATATTATTAAAATACATCGGACAAGCATCGCTTATTTTCCAAACATGGATTCTAACAGTTAAATGCGCAGTAAGCCTCACAGGATCAAAGCGTTAACTTTACCTAAAACTAAATTAAATGATACCTACCTACTAATCAGAACGTGAGATATTAGGCAGAGCCTAAGTTCCTAGGATAACTTCTGTGGCTACAGATAATTAATAAATAATGTAACTTTAAAATTATACTGGTAGATACATAGTCATAAATATACGAAGCGAGATACATCGGTTTAGTTGGAGTGAGAAAGCCATTGCCCACGAATGCTCACGATTATCGGAACGATGCAACAAAACGAGAGCTCAAAACCGTTACCTGCGCTTGCGCATGCACAATGACGCCACTTTGTTGATGCTTTTAATCGAGCACAATCACATCTTAATACTTCTCGTACTTATCCACGAAGTTTTACAACGAAACCAAACATAGACTTAGCGAGTGTTCGTCATAAGTAATCTGAGGCCATATAAATGCACTACAGTACACCGCCCCATAAACCTCCAATATAACGCGTCTATCATGTAATTAGTTAAAGCAGCTCTACACGATATATTACAAAATACACTGAATATCACAAAATGCATTATCTCAACACGCGAGTGCTTCGACATCCAAATGTGGCGCGCTCAGCACTGTGCTGTCCATTTAGACCACACGCTACACGTTTCGATCACTGCGCCCTACAAGGTCAATCTTTATCACGCAATAACTCTGATTTTGCACTTTTTTCGCTTCCGTGAAACGAGAAGTTGGCATTGTCCTTTTGTATGTATGCTTTGTCCAGTTTCGCCGAAGGAGGGTCATTATCGGCGGGCGCAGCTGCCTTCGCCGGCGGCGGCGCCGGATTGGCGGTGGCGGGTGCAGTGTTGATTTTCTCACCCTTACAGAATTCCTGCAACCAACGCTCCGAGTTGTAGGATGGGCCCTCCCCGCCCAGCTCCGCCGGGAGAATGTCCAGGGGTAGAGAATCGTGTAATGTTGAAAGATTGTTGCCGTGCAGCACGATACGCTCCCGCGTCTTCGCCTTCAGATACGGTTTAATGACCGCGAGCGCGGTTTCCACATACCACGGTTGGCCGATGAAGTGGATGCTCTTAAACCGAACCGGCATGCAGTCCTGCAGGCAGTCGATCATCATTTTCAGCACCTTGGCTTGCAAACTGCACGATTGTTTGAACGTAAACTCGGTCCAGTCGACGATAATCACGTATCCGCTGGCTTGGTTTTGGGGATCTGATAGTGTGCGCTCGATGGTGAGTAGCAGAGCCCTAAAGACGGCGATAAGAGGACAGGCGTGCGGGATCCAGTTGGAAGCGAACATGAGCAGAACGCAGCGGCCGCGGCGGTCGCGTTGGGCCAGCACGCCGGGTAGACCGTCAGCCAGCGCGCGCAACACGCCGCCGTCGGCCGTCGCCCACAACTCAGGGTGCTCCCGCCGGTGCTGGTGGTACCGCACCAGCAGCTCGAAGCTTTCCTGTACGTCGTGCTTGCGTGCGTACAGGAACCGCCGCAGGAAGTTATCATCCTGACATCTGCTCTTGTCGCGGAGTGCGAGGTTGAGGCTGGAATCCACAGCTTCTTTGAGTCCGTCGAGGGCGCGCTGCCGGTCGCTGTCCGTGAGTCTTTTCCGGGCTACTTCACAAAGCCGTTCATTTTGCATCTGGTGCAGTTTCCAGTCGTATTCTGCGTACTCGTTCATGACTAGTTTGGTGTGGTGTGAGTCATGTGTCCTTTCACTAACAAATGTGCGGGTGCGCGCGCGCCGCGTGCTTCTCGGGGCCGACTGCGCACGATGTTCACGCCGCACTCCGCCGCCATCGCTGTCCGTTCATTAACCGTATAATGCCTCATTCACACTACCCAGCCACTGGATCGGTCCCTTCGAGTTGAATGCGTAGTGCGTACCTATTAGATTGCATGGCTTATCAAGTTGTAAGTTAAGCTTTCGTTAGTGTGTCATAGTGTGGCAAACAGTGCTCCAGGTGAAAAATAACCTTACACCGTGGTACTTATAGGTTAAAAATTTATGAACAAAAAAGAGATAAAATTTAAACTTAAATAAAGGAAGGTCCCAAAAAGATGTATCAGCCGTGAACTATAGGAATAATTATGTCTAAATATAACTTTACTAATTTTTAATTTTATTTTAATGTCCCCTTCAATGTTCATAATTCATTCTATCAGTATGGATGTTTAAGTATTTATTATATATCTAAAAGAATACACTAATGAATAAATAGGTAGGTAGTGTAGGTACCATATGAATATGACGTCCGAAAGTGAACATGCTTCGAGAAGGACCAAATAAATGATTACTTGCAATTCCGATAATATATTGGTTCATGATCTTAAAGAAATGTTTGAAAATTATAACTATGAACTTGATAATTAAGCATGCGTTTTGGAAACTACCATGTACCTACATTAACTGTACTCAAGTAGGTCTTACTTAATTAACGAGGCACTCGTTATTTACAATTATTATTTACTATAGATATTTCAAAAATAGATTAGCTACTAGCTCGTTTTACTTATCACAGTGCGACTGAACGTTTCCTGTCGTTCAAAGGAAGCATAACTTGCTCGGCTAGAGAGAGCTATAAATAAAAGAAAAACTGAAGGTTGGCAGTATACCGGTCAATTTGGCTGGCTGGTTTCTGCGGTGACGCAGCCGAGTGGAAAAGAGACGTAGTTATACAAATGAAGGAGACAGCTATGCACTTTGTAACGATAATTTTATCGAAGCCTTATTCGTAACGTTTAAATGGATAACCAAAAAACATCCGCACTTTGTTCACTAGAAAGAACGTATGACTTATCTTTCAAAGGTGTACCATAATATAGGTAAACTGTAGTATTAATGAATTCCAGCGCTGTTACAGTCAATTAGTTTAAAAAAAACATAAATACGAACAGACAAATTGATCGAGTCTAGAAAAAGAGTTACGAATAGAATAAAAAATTAAAATCAAGTGTCTTAGGCTATTACCTATTAGTAAATCCGCTTCACCTCGCAACTCTCGCAAGCAAACAATGAAATAAGAGAGAAAGTTTTTATAGTATCTCACCAAATAACATGGAAATACAAAATATATAGCATGTATAAAAGATAACTTATAAAATAATGTACCTACCTAAATGTATGGTATGACTCACATGATCTAACAAAGAACCATGCTCTCACATAAGTTTATTTTAACTTGCTTTGTAAGAGGACAATGTCACTGGAAGGAAGCTGCAAGGTACACTAGGTACAGTCGGCTACACATCAACCTATCCACTGTTTGAACTTTGAACTATTATAATTTGAATGTTGCGAATCAGGGATCGCAATAGGTGTAGGCACGTGGCGCGCAAGCAGCGAATCTCATAAAATATAATAATCACATAAAAACATATCGTCCCTCTCGCATGATTCGCAACATTCAAATTATAATAGTTCAAAGTTCGAACAGTTGATAGGTTGATGTTTAGCCGACTGTACATACCTACACTACCTACCTATAGCGAAATCCTATTATCCCTAAGGGAGTAATTTTGTGCAAACAGGAAAAATCTTGTTATTGTTCTATTTCTATGACTTCTGGATATATTGGTTTTCCCATGCATAAATATAATTTTATTATTTTAAATCCTTATAAAAACATATTACTTATTTATGTAAAATAAATAAAAATAACTTATGTTTACATAATTCGTATCAGTTATTGAACATTGTACCTAACTATATAAAATTGGATAATCTTGATTCCAAGTAAATTTTAGAATTTATGAACTGTTTTATACAAAACCACTCATACAAAAGAACTAAACGCGCTCTTTTGTAGCATAAACAATTTAATTTCACCGGAATCAAGGGCGTTGACTTGCGTAAAAAAGTACAATGTCAGTGCATATAGTGGTCAACGTCCGGGACCAAAGACTATAATATTATAGGATGTTGTCTACCTGACGCGGTAAAAATAGAACCTCCATCAAGAGCCAACTCCAGCTACACGCGGCTGATACGGCCTCCTTAGGGAGAATTACAAAACAATACAACGTCCATTTTATGTTCTTTCTTACATACAAAAAGAGACGGAAATTAAATTACCTACTATTTCACATGCTTATTATTACAACTTATGTTTGTTTAAAAATATTTAGCCATTCTACTAATATAAGTACACATGTTTGAATTTATTAGACGTTTAGACTAGAATCGATCGAGATGTAGATAACTTGTTATAGTTACTTTTTATCTTGAAAAACTAACATGATTTACAGTGTCGAAAGAACAAACGAAACGGAAGGAAGTTAGGTTAAGTTACTTATTTTAAAACCTTTAAAACATCTATAATAAAAATAATAAACGTTATCCCTTTATATATCCTATTCTAAGTCAACAGCTTAATACCAACCATGATCGTGATATCCATTGATAACAGCGATAATACTATCTCCCTGAATCGATATTCAGCCATCTACAAAAGTGATAGAGAACCTACTGGTAAGGTTTTTTTATGGGATATGTGTGAAAAGTATAAATTTTGATGAAAATAACATGTACCTATATGTACCTATGTATGTAATATGCCACAATAATGAGAGTAGAATAATTTTAATAGACACCTAATTTAAAAAATAAAATGAAAATTAGGTTTTAGTTTAATCTTGACTGATGTGTTAAACTAAATAAATAACAAAGGAAAACAATAAGGTATTTATTTCACATGGTATGGTAGTCGGAATAAACAAACAAGGTCATTGTCAGATAAACGATAGTTTTACAGCGATAACGACTGTCTCAGATCTCGACACCTTGGCTATAAAAACTAGCTATGTACCCTATCTACTTACAATTTCTTGTGTCGATTCTAAAATTCAGATTTTTACCTTAGTTGTGTTTGCCTTGATGATTCATAGATGGCGTTACGGGCTCACAAATGCGTGGTTTAGTATTATATTATCTGTGGCTTGGTAGGTAATACCACCACTAAGGAGTAAAATTCTTTGAATTACAATGTAAGTAAGTACCTATAGGTACCTATGTATAAAACATTTTTTTACATTTGGGGCAGCTCTACATTATGGCGTCTATTTTTAAAATGGCGGCAAAATGGTAGCACCAATGACGATGATTATGCAAAAGGTAGATAACAATGATGTGAACTGGTGCATAACCATAGTGATATGACCGTCTGCATGCAAAGTTTCAACGAACACAGCTGTATCTGCATTCTTTTGCAATGAAAATACGGATCACTGCATTATGCTTCCTTACAAAGACACGACATCTAGGAGTAGGTACAACTAGAATTCAACTATACAGTTCAACTAGGTTTTTGTGGTCCTTAGTTGTCTACTGCGAATTTAGATGTTTCTCGTAGTTCAACCGATCTTGAATTTGTATTATTCTAAATTCAAGCTTACACTCATTACAACAAGTTAGTTTAAAAAAAATCACGAGCGTCTAAAGGTCGCCTTATTAGATTTTGATAACGGAGATGACTTTTTTTGTCACTCGCAAGAATAAGACAAATCGATTAACGTAAGAAATGTAAAAATCATCAAAATCGGCCCTCGCGTTTGGTCTCTAGAGCACCACAAAGAAACAAACATACCTACCTAATACCACCTACTAAGTAGACTGACAAACACATTACTCTCCCTTTGCGTTGCTCAGTGGGGTAAAGGCATCTCAAAATTTTTCATCAAACTATACAGAATGCGTTTGCCCAAGAATTTACTCGCAATGACGAAACAAAGAAATACCCACGTTTACATTTTAATTCTCATTTGCACAATAAAAGTTAATTTTACAACATACATAGCCAGTGATCTAGATTAGTCATGGTCTTTTTACCTAAGTGATCTCATCATCATAATCATCGTTCTGCGAGTTTTATACGGCTAATTAATTTGTTGTAATCAAAAGTAAAAAGTATAAGAAGAATGAAAATAAAAAAACAAATTAGGTGTTTTCAGTAAGTATAATAGTTTTTTCTGACAGTCGATTAATTGAAGTGTCAATTTAAACAAAAAAATATTCTGACCTTGGTGTTCTAGTATTAATAGCGGTGGGGGTGTCTCAGAGGTAAATAATTAAAATGAAGAAGCTAAGCTAATAATAATCGTCTAATTTAACGCATTTTTTACATCAATAGTTACAGTATTTTATGAAATAGCTACTATTTTTTAATTAACACATCTGATAACTAATTAAATCAATAAATAGGTACCATACACAGCATGCAAATATTCATTCCTCCCGTGAAATCTGGGAAAGCGTGCTCACTGGACCGCGATTGCTTTTATACACTGTCAATAATGATTAAACCCATTAGTTTAAACACAAAACCATTATTACCGTTATCTACTTAAATCAATGAAAGTTTTCATTATTTTCCCTTTTCTTGCCTGATTGAGCACCGAAGCACAGTATAAAATAATGTAGGTACCTACTGGTACATAGGTAGGTATGCGAAAACAAGATTATTATTCTTTAAAAACAAATAAAAGTAATATATTTGGGTCTACGCTAAAACTCATAATCAATTACATCTAATACAGTATTTTATAATACTTACAAAATACGCATGAAACCAGTGAGCTACAAACCGTTGTAACGATTTACTTATAGATAGCTCAACTGATCCAAATCATTACCAGAGTAAATAGGATTAGTATTTCTAAACTTTGAAGGCAATGTAGTGACTTGGTAAGTATATAACTCAACGCGATACAAAGAAACTTTTCTTTAGTTCATTTACCTCAAATTTTTCATACAAAAGACATCAACGCGCTCGCTTCACAAATTGTCAAAATAAATTGCTTTCGAGCAACTTCTAACTCTAAAAACTTGGATTGGTGAACATTGAACTTTTTATCTTATTTTCAAAGTAGGTACGTACACTACTTATGTATTTTTTCTGAGAAATAAGCGGTAAGTACTCCAAATGCGACCACGTTCTTATAAATTGCTTTGAAATTATTAGGTTGGCCGTTTAGACTGCACAAAAAGTGGCCTCCGCAGCCTGCAAGGTTGCCAGGCCGGTTCCAAGACCCCTACTCCGTACGGATGAGTAAGACTATATACATGTTCAGCGGATAACCTCAGCCACACTATATCGACACAGGCAGGAGCATACGAGAGCAATGTCTTGACCGCATCACATCACGTATGGTGGAACAACCCAATTCTACCTCCTGATTTTGTAACGATTTAAATGGCTAAATAATTTTTACGTTCAGTATGATTTTACAGATTGCGAGATGTCGTAAAATCAGATGTCGCTTCAGCGGACAACGAAAATGTCCGTTTACTTACCGCGACCGGTAATATTGCTTAACTACCATCAGACGCGATTTCTTACGTGACTCAATCTGCTTATTAGGTAGAGCATAAACCAGTGCAACAACATTTTAGATATACTTTTCCCTTTGGTATAAAACAGGATGGTTCATCATTAGAAAGATGGGATGTAGCGTAGTTCTTAATCTGAAATTGACCACAAAAAGTATCAAAGATATACAACATGTAACATTAATGGGATGATTTCTAAAATATGGAGAAAGGTTAGTTATAGACGACGAAACAAAGAGCATATAGTCTGAAGCTAAAATAAACACAGTACCTATTATATTTTGTTCATTTTCATTGAATTTGAAAAGCGACCCGCCAATGCAAAAGACAATACAATTTTATAAGTATTTCAAGGATATTACTTTGTGACTGGTAACCAGCTTGTAACAAAAGACGAGTAGTCAAGGTTTATTTTCATGTGTTCTTTCACTAAGTATATTTACTTGTAAATTGTGTCATCAGCTCAACAGAACGTTTTTAAATAACGATGCAAACGTTGCGTCCTTTTATTAAATCCTTCATTTATTTTCAGCAATCATCCGGCACATGAATTCTTCTATCAACCTCGCCTCGCCACATGTTAAAACTTTGCGACATGCTTGCGAAGCACGGTGAAGACCTCTACCGAACCGAACTCAACTCGTGAGACATCGTTAGGAACCATAATAATTTTGTCTGAGCTACAGTTGTATCAGATAAGCTGGTCGCGTCGTCTGACTTAATCAATCTCCTAAGCGAAGACAACAACCAGAAAGAATAGGTATGCATCGGTTTATCTATTTACCACCGGCCTAAATCCGAGTAAGTTTCATATATCGCGGAATGTGGTTTGTAATACGACTGACCGTGTCTACTGTCCGGTCAACCACGTCCTTCTACTCGTATCGTACCAATGAGTTCACTCGCTGAACTAGTTTTTAGCTGATGAAGTCATATACCCACCTTGCCAATAAGTCCAGCAATGATGCGGCGCGGCGCAAGCTTGAAATACTTGTTTCCTTCGAATTTGCAAAATTGAATGCAAAAGACAAGGCTCGGTATAGCTAATCGGTGGCTATGTTGGGGGTCAAAAACTTATCATTTTGAAGAAGCTGCCGCCCGTCATATCCATAATAAGGTGAGGTCATTTATCCTCATTTTAGCCGTCGCTACTAGGTACGCCATCATTTAACAGTTCCCGTTTCTTAAGAAACCGAGGTTTCTTTCGAGTTCCAAGCAAATGGCCTTTAGCTTTACAAAAAGTTTAGTAAGATATTGATCACGAGACGGGAGGCGAGGGACCATCGGCCGATGATAAAATACAGGCTGGCTTTTTTATAGTTCAACATTTTGATTTAATCGTTTTAGGCCTTTATCATAGTTAAATCTTGCCTGACCACTTGATCTGGAATTTTTACTATCTCCATGTCAGTGTTTTTGACGCCTTTTTGATTGCTTTTGTTTTATTACTTAGTTGGTCAATTTTATAAACATCTGTTCTAAAGGTCTCATTTGGCCGACGACGACGGGCGGTATGATTTATTTACCCAAGACGCGCCACTGAGTCCGGCTTACTATCATAATGGTTGCGTTTTGATGCTGGAAAAATGGTAGATTAAAGATGGACTTTTTGCTATGAGAAAATACTTTCAGCTTATAGTTCCCAAAGCTAGGTTTTAGAATCGCCTAGCACGGAGAAACCAAATTACAGCAACCCTATTAAGGACATACATGTACCTAGTTATAACCACTTTACCTGCAGATTCGTTTGAATGTGTAATAATATTTAAATACATTATCCTATTGTTAAAACTATCAAAACAAGCACACGACCTTGTCTTAATTACTTGTATAAAATATACAACATACTTGCCTACTGCTCGAACAGGATGGATATACATCAGATTGAACGCTTTCCAGTATGCTCTGAACTTATTACTCGAGCACAGGAAGTTCGTTAACTGGTATTAAAACACGTAATATTACAATACAAGTAATTAGCCCGGTGAATGGCCAAGGCAAAGAGTATTGTGATGTAAAACTTGCGAAAATTGTAGAACTTCATTTTTGTACTCCGCCAGTTTGAGTTAGAGTAGCTTGGTTTGGTAGAGTTAATATAGAGCAGGCAAATAGACAATAACCCTGCTGCAATAAGGGGGAGAGATCGGACTTTTTGGCCCATCTGTCACCTATGGTGAAGGGCAGGGTGGCAGATGAGACTAATTCCTTTAACTGACGGTCCATGACAGTTTTTTTCCGTATATTTTTTTGTATGCAGTCTTAAAATTGCTGTATGCCAGTAAAGTTACTGTGTCTATCCGAGCATACCCGTCGAACATTCCGCGGTGTCGATAATTAAAAGAAAACCAAATAGAAAACTCGGCGTTTTAAAAACGTTGAACATTTTCATATTTAACAGAGTATGTCAATAATTGTTTACAGCACAAAAAGTATCGCGTCGCTGACGCTGCTGCCTTCCGTCTCCGTTCGCATAAAATATCAGCAATTCGTCTAGGTATAGTACGGCCACTGCAGACCTACGTCTACCGTTTGGTAGACATTGCGGACTATTTTCATAGTTTAAACTTTTGCTTTGAACTGGATGGCCTGAAAAAGTTATCACTTGATGAAATATCGCTGCTGCGTTGCGTAAAACAATTGTTACCTGAAGATTCGACAAATCATTATATTGCACAACTGCATCTGCCGACGAAGCATTCATATCTACCTACCTACCTCCAATATAAAAAATGGCCAAGAGTGTGTTGGAACACGCTCACGCTGGTTTCTGAATTTCCGTATTGTTGGTCGCCATTTAATCAAAAAATTAAAAACGAACGCGGCTCGCTTCTCTCGCAGATATTGTGTAGGTATCTTTTCCTATGAATAAATTCGTGACCTAAAAGACCAAAAATCGAGAGAACCTAACCTAGGCACACTTTTGGTGTGGTTTCGAATGTCGAATTCCAAAATTCGCAATAGTCGGTAAACTCTCCTCTACTAGATGATCCCTAATAGCGGTCTGTTACGGGTTAATTAATATAGGTAGATTTCCTGTAGTACTTCGGAACCCTAATAAGCATAGCTTGGCTTGATTGGTTACCTAGTAAGTAGGTTGGTGGAACTCGGTAGGCAGGCATTGTGTTGTAACGTTCGCTCTACAATAGCGCGTTTGGTGAGTAAAGTAGCAGTTTCAGTATTTACAAAGTACCTATGTAGGTACTTATTGCTACGCTGTGGTAAGTAGGTTCTGAAGCGAAGGCAGCAAACGATGCTTGTACTGGTTTGCGTCGGTGTTGTGTGTGTTGCTCGGAGACGGCCGCAGAGGGGCGCTGCGGCGCACGGCAACCCACCGTGAACATTGACCAAGCACTCACTGCTACCACCAGGCCAACCACTGCGCTCCGACGACTTGCCGCAACATTCTTAGCGTAAAAGTTACCGTGAATGGTTTACTCTATGTAATTTGCGTTTTTCGAGTTGATTCCTGAATTTTCCCTTCGATACTTATAGTGCGAACACTGCGAACGATTTACGACTACCTACGAATGTGTTTACGATGTGCTTTGCTGATGTTTTAACAATGTTTTCAATAGACTCGATGAAGATTGGAGAATTCGTGCGAAATATAATTAGTGAGTATACCTACCTACTCTCATTATAAAAACATAACTCATGCATGCATGCAATGTACGGCTATTGTTCGACAATAGGTAGGTACCTCTGTATACCTCTAGGTAACGATTTACACCAAATTTCATCCACCTATGGTGTAACGTGTAACTGTAGAGCAACAAGAGGGGTGAAGGGTGAATTTGTCAATATGGTTTATCGATTGATACCTACCATATTGACAACTGCAATGTTCAGCAATAACCGATATTTCGTAAGAAGTCAAAATTAAATTTTCAAAATAACTGACTTATCATACCTACTAAGGTTTTCTACCCTTTGGCCCTTTCTTCTACCACCGAGAGTTTTTAAAATAGGCTTGAAGTGGCATCGAGTCTGAGAACTTCCATAAAAATGGGCTACCCCAGTGTTTTCAACCTTTTTGAGGCTGCGACTCCTCTAAGACATAAAAATCGCTCGGTATTCTTTGCGATAAAATTCCCCTAATTTTATTGTTAAAGGAGAAAAGGGAAGTAGGTAGGTACCTACGTGATAAAAACTATCCATAATTTTGTTAATTTGTGGTAGTAGGTACCTAGGTAGGTACTATTGTTATATAACTCAATACTCAACCCCTCTTTTTGCTACACATAAATTCGGTTAAAACTTAAAAAGTAAGATTTTATCAATCAGAATAATAATATTAAAAGTAGGTACCGAAAATAGTTACAGTTACTCTGTGATAGAAATCGTAAAACTTTTTATTTATATTTACCCTACCTAAGTACTACCACCTACTTATGTACTTGTACTAATATTAGGTATTTCTGTACGTGCTATCTTTACCACCGAATAAATAATAGCAAACTACCTACTAACTACCCTACATAGAGAGCATAAGGTACAGTTGGTATGGTACGAAACGAGTGAGTGAGCACATCACTATTTTATTTGCTTGCTTTGCTTTCGGTTTTTTTATTTTTTTATTTTCACATTTTTGTTTTGTTTCACTACCCTAGCTGTTTGTTTGTTTTGATAGAATTTTGAACAGCTGGCTGGTTGCTTGTTTCATTTTATTTCATTTATTTTTCTCAGCAGTCTGTCTCTGCGCTAATGCAAACAATTGAAGAAAATGAACAGAAACTACGGTAGAAGGATCGCTGAGTTCCACGATGAGCATTGCTGTGCGGCAAGTGTCACTGGGAATTTCCGGCGCAGCTCTTCACTGCGGCTGCGCGGGGAGAAAATGGTGCAGCGATCACCACTTTCCACCAGAAAATTAATTCCCATAATCACGGAAAATAACCACCAAAAACAGCGCAGCGATGTGCCCCGTCTTCTGGAGCCCGGCCATCGCCAGCGTAGCCACGTAAGTACAATATCTTTCAATTCGATGCTGCACTATAGGTTCAGTGATTGTCATGGCTACTCGATCGGAGATTTTGCCAACACAACAACGAATAGTAGCTATCCAATTAGGCTAGAAAGGTAGGTAGGCAGGTACGTAAATGTCGTAAGTAGGTACGCTACATTGCATTGTGTAGTTGGCACACTTGTTTTGTGCACAAATTATGTGCTGTGTTAGTACTATCTTTTGCTACCTAGGTTATGTCCAATAATTAATGTCCAAGAATTGACCTTCAATTTCTGATTTCAGTCATTCAACAATGCTTCACAAAAACCAAAAAAATCCTGCCTAAAAATAAGTGAAGCATGTGGAGACAGGAAACTGAGCATGACTGATTCAGCCAACACTCCACCTGGCTCTCCGGAGGATTTGCCTGATGATGAATCACTTCATAGCTATGGGAGTGCAGCCACCGCAGCATCTATTGATGTTGGCTATGCTCCTTTTAATGGCACAACCTTCAGTGGCAAGTCCATGCGCTATGTGCTACACTGCTCATCACATGCTGGGCTTGCGGGGGATGAATACCTCACTCCCACCCAACGAGCCCAAAAACAAATCCGCCGTCTCAAAAGTCTCCTCAGCCAAGCTAAAAAAGACTTAGAAAAGAAAGACAGTGAAATATTCCATCTAACCAAAGAAGTAGTTGAACTAAGACTGTTCAAAGCATCTGTCTGTTCACCAGATGAAAAATCTAATTCAAGTGAAATTGTAACTATCAGAGAAAATCCTGAAGAAGCATCCATCCAAGAAACTCCAAGACTTGAGAAGACCTGTAGATCTTATGATGTTACAGACAGTCCACACTTCAAGGACCAGACTCCAACCCGATGTCGCAATGAAATGCAAGGCTCCTTCACAGATTCTGGACACTTTGATGATCTCACCAACTCCTCATTGCATTCCAAAGAGTCTGTTCATATGTTGACACATGAGGCTAGTTGTATGACAGAGTTAGGGGATTCTGACGAGGAGCGACGTAGTTTAATAGCATATTATGAGAAGAAGATTGAAGATATCATGCGAAGTCATATAGGTGAGACGCAGGAACTGAAGAAGGCTCACAATGACAAGGTTGAAGATTTGTTGATAAAGTTGGCCGATGTGAACACTCGCTATTGCGAGCTACTGCCAAACTATGAGCAAGCCAAGGAGAGAATACACTCCCTTGAAAAGCAGCTGGAGGAGGCCAGCAAGCAATTGCAAAATGAGGAGAACAAGCACAAATCTATTTACTTGCAAATGTACAACAAGGGAGTTGAAGCTGCTAAATTCCAAGTCGATGCTAAGGTAAACAAAACAGAATCATTATTTTGGTGTACTTAATACAAGTAGGTATGTAGTTATTCTGTGACTAAACTGTGTTCCATTTTGTTTGTTGATTGTGTTTCAGCTGTGTTTTGTTTTTATCATTCAAACATGGAATACTTAAGATGACAGGTACTCGCTCGCACAATTCAACATTTATGAAGACAATGCAAACAACTTTTCCTCCCAAAAAAATGCTTATTTCTTTCTTCTGTGTGTGCAATAAAGTTTTTACCTATCTATCTTATTTTGTTGAAAAAAATTTTTGAAATGTGCGAGCGATAAGGTTGAACTTATTCTACGCCTTAATGATTATATTGAATTGAATAATTTGAAAGAAAACTGTCTGTAATATATAGTATACACAGAGAGATATTTTCACATAGGTGCTTATGTGTTAGTGCCATTTAGGTAATAATGTTTTCTGGTTGCTTAATCTAGACTTTCCACACTTCTAGGAGGATGAAGCCAGCACATCAGCAGGGTCAGTTAGCCGGGTGTCTGTCGAACAACTGTTGGAGCAATTGCAGATAACTCAGACTGAGCTCGAGAAAGTCCGAGTAAGTACTTAGCTATCGTTTTGCAGTTCGTGACTTTACTGTTTCACAATATAACAAATCACATAAAACTCTTCATATCAGCATTAAGTTATGTCTAATCATCATTACCCAACAGATATCGGTAACATTGCTTGTCACGTAAAAGAATCTTGCTCAATAGTAGGTAAAGAAATGTACCTATGTGGTTCTGAGTTAATTCTCTTAATAAAATTTCAGTAAAAATATCATTGGGATTTGTTTGGATGCTGCCATTTTGTGAGCTTCCTGACATCCCAGCTAAATCTTAATGATATTTTTACAAAATCTTATTAAGAGAATTAGCTCAGAACAACATAGGTACATTTATTTACCTATATTGTTCTCTGATATCATTCTTCGTCTTCATAATTTTCTTTTGGAAGTAGATGCTGAAGTTTCCTGATATTAACAAAAAATGTAGAAAAACCCTGCACCACATGTAATGCTAATCAAATCTCTTCTAAAATGGAAACAATTATTAATAACATTGAATGTTATTCAACAATGAATGAAATACCTAGCTAGCTATAAAACTGAAACATAGATCAATCAAGATAAGAAATACAACACCACAATTAGTCAAAAATGTTCAATAAAAAATTCAGGTTTAAGTCTGGTGTAAACCTGAGATAATATTTGATTATTTTATTGAAAAGGCATGTCTATACAAAATAATTGGCACAGTAGACAGTAGGCAGGCACATACTCGTACTTTATATTGTCATTAGCCTCGTAATCCAATTCCATTGAAACCTGTCATAACAACATAGTTATGTACTCTATTTGCCCATTCTTTTGTTGTGTGTGTATCAAGATTTTGATTATTGCTGTTGTGCCATTTTCTTATCATCAGATTGAATTAACCCCACCGCATTGTACGCCCACGGTGTAGAGTGTGCATGTAGTGGCGATTAACATGCTCGCTTTAACGTCTAGTGCATTACAGGACACGGCATTCACAGAGGACCGAACCGCAAAATCACAAGTACTGCTAAGCGCAAAGGAGGCTGTTTCTTTATGGGTCCTAGGAGCTCGAAAGGTTGGAAGTTGGACTTTATACCGGACTTTTACACCCTTGTACCATTTTTACTACTATTTTTTGTATCACCATGCTTCCCACAGGCTCAGTCTAGCTAATTTATCGATGGTTTATTTACGATTTTGTGTAAATAACTTTTATTTTACAAAAGAATCTAAAGGTTACATTCAATAGGAAAAATGCTAGTCATTAGCTACGACGACTGGAGTATTTTAATGTGCCTGTTTCGGCGGTCTTAAAATGTGAATAATTCGGTCATAGGAAAAACAACTGTTACCTTATTACTAACTTGGGAATTGGGTATTCTGGTTCATCATAACTTTCCTGTATGAACGCTGATTTACTAAGCTTGGCATAGTTTGCATGCGTATTTTGAAACAGCCTCTTTTGGTTTTTGGGTAAATAACTGTACTTAAGTTTTTTTAGTTAGTTTTAAAATAGTATAAGTGGTTTCCATTATTTTGCATTATATTTGAGTATCAATATACTTGTGTATAGTATTTATTTTTTTACTTTTATTTATGTATCAACATTATTAGACTATCGTTTTAGTTTACCTAGTACCTACGCTATACTTAATGTAATGTAATGAAATATTTTGTGTTATAGTTTAAAAAATCATTGTGAGGTAAGTATAGCTATAAAAACTTTTTTTTGTAATTAATACTTAGCAATTATTAGTAACATAGCGTAGACACGAATTATTGATTTGAAGTAGTTTTTAGTATTTTATATTCTCTTTCCTTGCATGTAGAATATGATATACCACCATATAAACATGTTATTCTTTTTTCAGGCAATGTACCGTCGCATTGTCGAGTCGCAGAAAGGTAACAAGACCAACATAGATCCTGAAGTAACGCTGCAGTTCCTGAAGTCGGCCATCTACTATTTCCTGACAGACCCCGAGAATCACCAGGGACACCTTAGCGCTATCGAGAACATCCTCGGATTCACCGAAGCTGAGAAAAACAATATACGAAAAGCTAGATCAACATAGAAAGACTGCTGTGATTGTGTGATATGCTGTTACTAAGTAGTTAATTTTGTTATTATTTAGAAAGATAATAATTTTTGCGCAGGTTCAGACGGCGCGCTGTAGAATATGGAACTAGTACCTAATTATACAGTGTGCACTTTACTCTAGTTACATAGACGCATCTATTTAGCATAATAATGCACATAATAAGTTTACTTTTCGCGGTGATTGTTCTCTTTATTTTAGATAGTTTTTTCGAATTTTCTATTGATTGTGATTTTTATTAGTTTTTTAAGCGCCAAAGAATCAAGTTTCCTTTCAAAACGTGCAATTTTTTAAGCTTAAGTAAAAAGTGGGTTAATACTACATTATCTTGTAGATTTATTTGTTACATCTTTTATATTTTTTATCTTTAGTTTTGTTTTCCTATTTTGAGTTTGTTATATTTTGCATGCAGCATTTTAGAAGTCTTTAATTTATGATTTAGTTACAGTGAGTATAGATTTAGATGTTTTACCTATACAAAGTACACACGTCATGTCCGACACAATATTTTACAGTTAGGAACACTTAATTATTTTGGAGATCAATTTTAATCAGGACAATAAATAAAATTTTCATCTTTTTTATAATCAATCACAACTATTAAAATTTATCTTCAATTTCATTTAATCTGGGCCTATTTATTGTTCATGATTTATATTATTTTAAGAATTTCTATCAATATCTTGCCAGTAGAAACGTTGCATCTGTGATTTGTAGTACCTTAAAAATGTCGACATCAATGAAAAATATGATAGATTCATATAATTTTGTTGTAAGAGCAGCTAGGCTTTCACTTGTCCATAACTATTTATTGTGGAAAATCATTGCGTGTCTAAACATCGAATTTATCCCTTTTCAGCTTGAAATTACTTAGAACATGCTTTATTCAAAATCTTATTAACATCTTATTTAATAGCCTGTTTTTTGTCAGTTTCAAGCTGGGTAAGTTTTAAGACCTTAATTTTGAAAAGTATTATTATGGTTTATTTTTTAAAGTTTAGAAAATATGGAAGCAAATCTTTTGTTTTGCTATTATTATCTTGCCTTTGGTATTTATTTCCAGTAGAATAATTACACTTATTTTTGTGTTGGAGTCAACTTGAATCCACACACACAAGTTGAAGAGACTATTTCTATTATCATTGGCCTGTGTGTGTGCGTTACAATGAGTAGTCTCAAAATACATGTGCGTGTTGATTTTCCCCTAAATAAAGTTGCCAATTCTAAATCATGTATTGCAGCTACATAAAATGGAGGTGTACAGTACATAGAATGTCTATTTCATACACATTCAATAAAATTAGCTATTTTTAGCACTCGTCCATTTAATCTTATATCTAGCGAAATAGGCTATAGGTATTTTAGATTTTATGTACGATTAATGCAGTTAAGTTAGATGACAGGAAATATATAGATACTTTTTTTGACATGATTTGCCGGCGTTTGTTCATTACAGTTATTGATAAATTCAGCTCTTTCATTTGTGCTAACCCACATTTCAACACGATTCTTGATAGGTTTAACTTCAGTAGGTATTCAACGAGGCTAGGTAATCCTAACTCATGCATAGAAAAAAATGCTCAGCTCAGATGCCACAATGTGACCACTCCTTTCTAGCACCTTGCTTTTCTTAACTATCGATAGAAATGAAATATATGTATAAGTAATCTTTTTTATTTTGTAAAAAGTCAAAACCATAGTTCATAAAATATCAAAATTTAAAGCTAGCAAAGATATCAATAACATACAAGTAGCAAAGTCTTATTTGTAAATCTTAAGTGTAAATTTTAGTTTTCATTAAAATAGGTAGGTAGGTATGAAATGATTTTCATCGAGCTGCAACATTGCTTTAGACTTCATGGAAGCACTTGTAGCAAAAATACATTAAAAAATTCAGATCTACAGAAAAAGGTTGCTGACAACTGGTTTCTATTTTAAAAATATCACAACCACATCTTGTACATTTGATTTCTTCCTGATTACATCCAGATTACATACGAGCTTCAAAATGCATTTTAACTTACAGAATAATGTTTTTTTTATTTTGCACTGTTTTGTAATCACAAAAAGGTATAAAAATACTTAGTACAAAATAAACTAGTAATATCAGTCGATTTAGATCAAAGATTTTTCGTATTATACATTTTATGGCACGGTTATTATGGAGGTTACGGTTATCACACAAATGCAAATTAAATTGTCATGGACCGTTCGCGGAGATATTCAGTCTTTTATCTTACTCAATACCAAAAGTAAATTTCTAAAAACAGCAGATTCGATTCTCCTGCTGGGACCGTGAGCGAGCTTTGTATCGAGACGGCGATCTTTGGATTCGATTTTTTAAACTTATTCTATAAGGTTCAAATTCACGTTTGATATGTCGAAAGTTCAATCGAAGCTAAATTTGACTTCCTCTCGCGAGGGGTCGTTATTGGCAGCGACAGCCTGCAACCAATAGCGGCTGATCTGGCTTTCGATGGAAGGCGTGCTCTCCTTGCGAGCGCTGGCGCGGGCCTTCCTCTTGGCCTTGCTGTGCTTGGTGCGGCGTCGGCCGACTTTTGTTTTCATCTCGGCGATTTTGACGGAGAGCTGACTGTCGAGGGAGTTCCGGCGAGATTCTACGGAGACGTGGCGCAGGCTGATGCTGATCTGCGAGTCCTGCGAATTGCGTCGGTCCGGTGTTGAGCTCAGCGAGTGGTGCGTGTGAGCGGGTAGCACGAGCGCGTCGCGGCGACGCACGAATCGCGGGAGATTCGCCGCCCACGATGACGATAACTCACCACTGAAACAACGAAGTTTTAATTATTTTTGGGGAATTTCTAATACATTCAGTCTAACAACACTGCTGAACCTTCATAGATTTCCAGAGGCCGATTTTGTGCAGCTATACAATAACTCCTAATGCAGTTATGTTCATCATCACTAGAATATCTTTCCACCTAGTCGAGGGCTTTACTGCGGTTTTCTACTTCAACAGCTTTCTGTTGCTTGAACTAATTTTTATAGCATTGGTTGCACTGAGAATGGAATTAATAGGAGGTTTAGTCTAACGTATCGCGGGTACTGTACTACAGAGTTTACCGACTTTAGATTAGAGTATTACCTTTCGTGCTTAGCGTCTTCCGGGTAGTCAATCGGCGAGGTGTGGTCGATGCACAGTCCCACGGGATCCTGCCTGGAGCCGCCCAGCGATATGGAGAGGCGCCCTCGCGCCGCGAACTCGCCTCGGCGCCGGTACGCGCGCGCAATCAACTCGTGCTTGCGCGCACGACGCGTCACTTCCGCCTCGACGGAACACCCACACTTCCTAACAAGAGTACTATATTTATTGGCCGAAGAATAAAAGTACCTACGAGAAAATAGTGGTCACGTGTGGTCAGTCAGCACAAATTGCGTAGGTACGAGTGTAAGCGCGAATCGTGAAAACAGGAGGCGAGAAACCAGCTAAATCTGAAAAGTTGATAGTCGCCTTGTTGTCTTATGGGTTCGATTCCCACCCTTGAATAATACTTGTGCAAGTAAGTAGTATGTTTATTGTTTGTAAAAAAATCTAATTTTTTACGAGTTAATTGGATCCTACTTAGTACAAGCTTTTTCTTAGTTTGGCTAAAGATGGCACTGCATGAAATCCTCCAATATAAACGGAATGAAAAGAAAGTTTTGAAGCCTAGTTTCTGAAATATCGATATTTCAAAGGATATTAGTATACTCCGCATCGCTGGGATATTCGACATACGCGGCTATAGCGTACCTTGCAGTGTACCGGCGCCAGGCGGAGGCAGCGGACGGCGTCCAGGTCCAGGAAGCCATGAGCGCGCCGGCCGCGAAGCAGCACAGCAACCGCAGCTGTAGTACCGACACCGAAGGACGTGCGCCGCTAGAACACTCCACCGCGCTGTCGCGGAGAGCCTCCAGGCGACATCTGATAACACATCCTAATTTTATCAGACAAGCCACTCTCACAAGTTGACAAAGTTGAGATAGCCATTTGCGTCGTTTTTATTGTATTGATAAATACTCTCCTGACTGCTTTATTCCAGAGGGGTTATCACGAACAAATCTGACAGTCGCCGCGTTACGTAAACCTAACGTATTCAAGTGATATTGCGCGTCAACATCAGCCCGACTGCCGAACGTTGTACCGTCACCGCGCAGTGTATCTCGGATACGCTAGCGTTGCGATACGTTCACGATTGTCACATTTATTCGTGATCAAGGCACAGCACGCTGAAAGGTTGATGTAACCATTAATTCCCAAAGTTGTTTTCTATGTTTAATTTAATCTAATAACGATGGATAAAGATGTTCAGACGTCTGATTGATCTAGGTTTATAACAATTGCGTGAGCGATATTACTCGTTATTAGCTCCAGCATGCAATACTGCGACTTGCGTGCGACTCATAACTTGGAATTTACATTTTTTATAATGAAGACATTTTATTTTATGATCAATATTCTATTGTTAATTAATTAGTTCTTTAAACGAACTCAGCACCTATCCACATCCATGTTGCTTGCTATACAATGCGACTGAACATGCAAAGTTCGTTGTTATTTATCGGTAAAGAAACAATGCATTTTATCGTCCATTTTAAGTTTGCACTCCATTTGAAAGTATCTTTGAAGACATCACTTTAACAATCAGCGGTAAAACCACTCTGTCTACTGAAATGTTAGCCTTTCGGTGACTGCACCAATCTGTGTGATCGATTGATATCTCAGGCTATTTCAAGTGTAAACATCAGTGTATTAAAGGATGGTCAAAAACATCACGACCAGACCTGGTTTGCCTCCCTAGCAGATAGAAGAGCGAGACGACACGCAAGCGACACTGATCCATCCGTCGCAAAATTTAACTGCGCCAACTGTGGCCGCGCAGTGCGCTCACGCATTGGCTTGTACAGCCACCAAAGGAAATGTTTGCCGCGACCGGGTGCAGGCACTACTTAAATCGTCTGCAACAGACGCAAAGGCCAATGATGATGATGATCATAAAAAAACTTACATAATATTCCTCTTAAAAGCGTCCTTCCACAGTTCGTAGTTCCTAAACTCGTAGATGTGACACGCGCAGGTGACGCATATAAACACGGCTACAAGTGCAGCGGTGATGGAGCACCGCGTGATGGTTTGCCGAATCTTGTTGGAAGCGCGAGGCGATATCACGTCTTTACTTGATACACGTACAGCAATCAGGGAAAACACACCTGGTCAAATTAAAGAAATGTTCCTTGAAAATATAATAAAAACGCTATGAAATCGTAAGTTTGTCCGACATCGGCTAATTACTCCGGAATTCGAAAATATATTAGCTATCCACATAATTTCAAGTAGATCCGAGCATGGGTTTTATAAAATATCGAAAAAAAAAACCTGGTTATTATACCCGTAATAGCGAACCAAAGTGAACTATTTGCCAAAATAGAACACAGATTTATTGGGTTCAAATGTTCAAATCAATGTTTGCCTACTAGTATTTCTTATGGTATACTCTGTTTTTTTAGTCTCCTGTATTATCTTTGTCATTTTATTGTGTTACCTAGCTATTTTTCATAAAATTCTAAAATAAGAGTAAACAATAGTACTTCTTCGATCGCTTCGGTCACCCAATAGAAAAACCCACCTCGTAACAGAAAGTATCCGCCCAAAACTTGCACGACTGCCAACGGCGCCAGCAGCAAGGCGGCTCGCATGGGATGGTTCAGGTAACCCACAAAGCAGATTCCGGTGACGCTGCTGCCGTCGACCTCTCCGAACGCCATTGTGGCGATGGTTAGCACGAGGGGAAGAGACCACGCCACTAGGTGGAAGTACGCGGCTTTCTTGTCTATGCGGTCTTGGATTTTACCTGCGATGTTTTTGTTTTATCGTACACTTTTTACCGCTACTGTGATGAATAAGATAAAATAAAAATAAAATAGCATTTATACGTAGTTGGTATAAGAATTTTAAGTGAAACCACTTACCCAATGCTCGAAAACTCATATGCCATGCGTATGTGAATATCACAAACCAGACACATGCTGCCATCATGAAATAATACACCTGCAAAACATACTTTATGAAACCATTGTATTTTTTTATAATACGTAAAAACACAGCTTAAATTAACCCAGTAATACCTAGCGTGGCCATTATAGCCACACTAAAAGCACTATAAGTATAAAAACCCCCCATTAAACCATATTCGACGAAAAAACAAAAGAAAACTGCGAAAAATAACAATTCCGGCATTAATCCCCAATTAATGTTTTGATTTATGTAATGTTAAGTATATTGAAGAATAAGCAGTAACCTGGTGCACTGATAGGTATTTATGTCTTACCAAAACAAAGACGACGACACAAGACAAGTTCTCCTCAGCCGAAGGTTCGCCTTGACGTCTGGTTCCATCCTTCGAGCACACGATGTCTTCCCTCGAACCGATTCCGAACTGGACCAGCCATCTGGTAAACATAATCAGTTTTAAATATCAATTTTTGAATAAGTACCTACGTCCTACTCAAATCGACAACGAGGATTAATACTTCATTTAACTAAACATAGATTATAATGAATCTAAACTCCAGACCACAACCATTGGGTGCATTATTTTTTTAATGAGAATAAGTGATGGAACAAGCAGATGGGCCACCTGATGTTAAGTGGCTAACCTCTGCTTACAACAATGCATTGCCTCACAGAGTGCGTCCACTGAGGAAGAGGCTTATGAGGCATCGCATTGCCTTCATCACTTTGAAACGTAAATGTGCTAAGTCGTGTAGTGGTAATACTTCTATTTCACAAAAAGCCCTACTAACAGCTCGACGATGACGCAAACCATATCGTAATCAAATCAAATGACTTTGGCTCACCCCATAGAAGCAACAGCGAAACACACATTAATATAGAAGATGACCAGAGCAGGGTACTTGTTCGCACTGCGCCAGTCTATGAGGAATGTGGCCACTGTAAGCAGGTTGAGGGCGAGGCACACCCCGGCGCCCCACGCGATCAGGCGGTGCAACTGACTGTGTTCGTCATCTGTGTACAGTGGATCTCGACACGGCAATCCACAACCAGATATACCTGAAAAGATCAAACATTTTAGATAATGAATCTAAGCTCATTTATGTAAGAACATAAAGTATCATTCACTAAATACCTTCGTAATAATGAGCAGCTTTAGTCGTATGGATCAGAGGAGGCAGACATTTTCCAGTAGTGTTAAATTTCATCTCCCTAACGGTGTTCTCGCATTTCTTCGGAAACAACGTGGCATTGCATTTCAAAAAGGACGGAAAGTATGAGGTATTGTATAAAATGGCGCACGGCTCCATTGTGATCTTGCACATTTCGTAAGACGGCAGGTAGACCATGTCATGGCCGAGAATTTTCTCGCACTTTGGCATGAATGTTGCGCATAGCAGGGGCTGTATGACAGCCCAGCATGTTGGCACGTTGATCAGCTGTTTGTATACTTCTAATTGGGCCTGTACTTTGTTCTGGTTCTCGTAGAACGTGAGATGCACACTGGTTTTGTCGTACGGCAGTTTGGATCCCAGACAGGTGGTTCTGTTGAGGGGTTCGCAGCGAGCTCTGCGCACGCAGCTGTCGTGTTTGATCTCCCTCTCCGGAATCCACGGCGGTATTTTATCTGGCTTTATCAGTCTAAAGTTAGGGGTCCCGTTTATTGCTTCAAGGCGTTCGGTAACATTGACGCTCATATCTGCAATGGAGTTGATGTCGCCGCCGTTGTCGAACTGGCTCGCCCGGCATATCGGTATTGCAAACAACCACCAGACCCATCTCCCCATCGACATCTGAAACAAGAGAAACGCATCTTGACTATTGCTGCACGGTGACCTCTGGGGGTTAAAAAATAATAAAAAAAATTGAAACTACACCACATTTCTCAAAGCATTCTTTATTGAAGGTCGAGGGCGATATCAAATGAAACCCTTTTGAATTCCAATAATTTATTCGCTTTACAAAAGTGTTGTCCTTAGAGTAAGCACTAGTGTAGTTCAATCAAATCATCATGTACAAGTCCAAGGGAATGGAGAAAGGAAAGCACGGGTAAGCTGGTCTGCCTATTTTCCTATTAAACATTGCTTACAGATCGTATAAGTCACTCGTTCTTCTGAAAATACTAAACTTTAAAATCCGCTACAGCTGTAACAATAAGCGCACGACAAAAAGAGACGTCATGGTTTACCAATGCACATTTCTAAGTTTTCTATCCTACAATTTTACAAAACCAAACGGAAATTAAAAAGATAAGAGGGATATTATCATGAGATTTACAAGTAAATATCTTCTAAATTATATCAAAAGAAGTTACTTGCATTTCTAATGCTGTCGCATAAATAGAATATATCCAAAGATAAGCCATCCTCAGTGGCCAGGTACCCTAAAACCTTTCGTGCTGAATCTCGTGAAAAAAAAAACTTTATAATGTTCAAACTATCTAGCAAGCTTTCTGTGACCTAAATAATTACTGAACAGACCAGTTACATAAAGGAGAGGAAACCCTTGGACTTCAAAATTTCTTTTTCTTTATTTTATTTTCATGATGATCAAGGGTAAAAACGTTTATTTATTTCTCACAAAATCTTTCGATATCGGGTTGACCTTTATTTCAGAATCTCTTATTGACAAAACAAATTAAGTACCAGTATCTTACTATAACGCTGGACGGGTGGTGGAAGGGCCGTTGACTTCACCCATTTGAAGGAAAGCTGGCAGTCAGGGAACAGTTGTGATGTTGCCAAGGAACGTAAATTCCTCTCTTCAGTAAATAATTACCTGTTGCCAGAAATTAAAACATTAACAAGTACACAACGTCTAAATATATTCGCAGTAAAGACATCAACTTACCAGATAGCAGCATAAACATAGAAGTTACACCTGGACAGAAATGTGATCAAAATGTTGTGACATAATACAATTTTATTATGTTTCAGCTTATCAAAATAACATACATGCTGTAAAAGAAAGTATGTACAACCATTTTTTAACGCATTCACTGTATTTTTTTTACACTTACACACTCGTCTTACTGTAAACGCTAACACAATACAACTCATTAAAGTCTATTATTGCTTGGAGATTTGTATTGCTAGTTGGAAATCATGCCGCCTCTTCGGAAGCCCCTGCTGGGCCCGCGGCCCCGGCTGCGCGGCGAGCCCCGCGGCCCGTTGCCGCGCCAGCTGCGTCCGTGACCGTTCATACCGCGGCCCCCGCCCCGGCCCACTCCTCGCCCTCTGAACCCGCCGTCCCACCTCTGCTGATTGAAACTATCATCGCCATTGTTATCATCCTCGTTATTAAAACTATTATCGTTATAATTCTCATCGTCATATGCTTGATCATAATTGTCCTCATTGTTGTATTCTTCATCTGGGTATTGGTTATTATCGAAATGAGGTTTATTGAAACCGTTATCGTTAAACGGCGGTCGCGGTGGCATATTGCCCATATTCCCCATAGGTGGCATGTTAGGCCCACCCATTGGGCCCATATTGCCCATTGGAGGCATGTTAGGTCCACCCATCGGGCCCATGTTACCCATTGGAGGCATATTAGGCCCACCCATTGGGCCCATATTGCCCATTGGAGACATGTTCGGTCCACCCATTGGGCCCATTGGAGGCATGTTAGGTCCACCCATGGGGCCCATTTGGCGCATCGGGGGACCCATGTGCATTGGCCCAGGTCCAGGCCCAGGTCCCATTGGACCCATTGGGCCCATATGGGGTCTCATGCCCATATTCATTGGTGGTCTCATCATGTTACCCATAGGTGGTCTATTACCCATCATCCCCATTCTAGGAGGACCCATATTATCTGGGCCATTATTAAAGTTATTTTGGTTTGGCCCTTGATTATGCATATCCATATCAATGTCATTATTTTGATAGTCTGGATCATAATGATCATAGTTATTATCATCATCATTTTGATTATCATCCTGACCATCATTGTCATCCTCAGGGTTAGGGTATTCAAAGGGTTGGTAGTTTTCATCATCTGCATCATATTCTAAGTGAGGCATTACATCATGTAATTCTTCTATTTCACCTGAAGCAATATATTTTCTGAGTGCATATGGACCATCTGATATAGCTTTTTCAAGTGGCGAATCAGGTTCTACTGTAATAAGTTTGCCGTAAATGAATATTGCTGAAGCTTGTATTTGGTGTAGAGGCAGAGTACCTGGCACAGAGTCCGCAATAGAATGGCTCATTGCTTCTACGCAATCATCATTTGAAGAGCCATGGTTCCAATTAGCTTGGAAATTCCTGGGAATAGGTTTACTGTATGGTACTTTCTTGACCTTCTTGTCAAAATCCATGGGTATCAATGTTGTGTCTAAATCTAAGCCCGGTATAACTTTGTCAGTATCGGAGGAGAATATTTCTACTTTATCTTCGGGGCCCATTCCTGGAATAACTGCCGGTTCCTCCAAGTCATGATCATCCTGCACTCCAGGAGGCAAAGTGTTCAAGTTGTATTTGTCTCTCATAAGATCACCAGGGCGATTTCTTGTCCAAAATTTGGATGTGTGATCATTTGAGCCAGAGCATAATATATGGCCAAGGGGATGCCAGGCCATTGTCCACACAATAGATTCATGGGCTCCTTCAATGCAACCAACCTCTTTGTCTGTCCCCACGTTCCAAAAGAGAATAGCTCCATCAGATCCACCAGAACAGAACAGTCCTTCATGAGTTGGATGCCATACTACACTGGAAGCTTCCTTTTTATGCCCCCTGAATATTTGCAACTCTGTTCCTAATTTTCTTATATCAAATAATTTAAGCAAATGATCTCTTGAGGCAGTTATGAGCCAATTTCCATTATCATTCCATTTCAAATCCATAACTGTAGACTTGTGAGCATGCAGAGTTGAAAGAGCTGTTCCTGATTTAGGATCCCATAGTTTGATTGGTTGTTGGTTATCCTTACTGCCAGATACAATCAGCGCTTTTGTAGGATGCCACTGAACACATTTTACATCTGCCCCATGACCCCTCAAAATTCTTTCTTCTTGGCATCTATAGAAATCAAATATTCTCAATGTTCCATCATCGGAGCAAGTTACAATTTTTGAATCAGTAGGACTAAAACTAATCCCCCTGACTGCTTCTTTGTGGGCCTGGTACATCTTTACATTGTTCATATTACTTTGCCAATATTTTATAAATCCAGAATGATCTCCAGTCACCATCCAACCTTCACCGTGTGACCAAACCATTGATCGGACCGGAGAGTCATGAGCTTGTAGAATTGTTTCAAAATTAAATGTCAATCCATTCCACAGAGTGAACTCCCCAGATGAAGCCCCGGTTATAAGCCTACGGCCTTCAGGTGTCCACGCAACCGCGAAAATGGGACATCGCATTTTGTTTGTAGCAGTTTTAACAAACCGTGTTGTGACAGCATTAATTGGGTTGTCGGGATAAGAGGGTGGTGGTAGCAAGTCGGGAGTATACATAGCATCCGGCTGCAGAGCATGCCTATCCCGCCAATCCCTTTGCCAAACACGACCTTCTAAAGCTTTTATGATAGCCGCATTATAATCTACAGTTTTACGCATGACTGATTTACGTAGACGTTTACCATCAAAATCATCTTGCGTCATATTCAGTGGACCCTGAGGTGGGAAGCGCATGTGGTAGCTTTGGTAAGGCCTAAAGTTATGGCGCATGTTAGGTCGCGGGGGAGGCGGCGGACCCATCATACCTGGACCAGCCATACCCGGTGGCGGCCCCATCGGCGGCGGGTGAGCGAAATCCATGGCTAATACTTGGATACCTATTTAGAGAAACAGACTTATTACAATATCGCTTGCAGACTATCGCAGAGTGCAACACTAGTGGCTTTTTACTTTCAGCGATTATGGTTATTAGCTTACCTTATGTGGTCAAAAAATGTTATAACATTATACACGCTGGAGTTATACACTGCACAACACACAAATTGAACTGATAAAAACTAGAAATAAACATAGAACTACGGGCGAAACTTTTTAACCTAAATTACAGTTTTGTTAGCAAGCAACGGAGTTTGTCGTTTGTCATGTCAGCCATGTTGTGTAGTGTAGGGGGTTGAGTTGAGTTTTAGTTGCTTGCTTGCGTTCTGCTTCTGCTGCGTTGCTTGCTTGCTTTGTTTGATTTTGTTTTGTTTTTTTTTTTTTGTTTTGGCGCTGGATACTAGTTCTTTTGCCAAGCAAGTCCTTATTTTTTTTCACCTTAATTAATACTGTATTATTATTCACTTCGTCGTTTCGTTTGATATTGGATTTGCTTCTAGTGCTGCCTGACGCCAAATCAGTCGGTCGAAACAAACAGCAGCCCTAGCAAGGAACTAGTTTTTCAATGAAACGAGAATCGATTTAAATCGAGTTACAATTTAATCTAATATGATAAGCCTATGCAAAGCGCAATGCAAACATAATATAAAATAATGTATTCTGGTTTACTTTATTTTAATAAATACAAGGATCATAATGAACCATAAAGTGTCACACACAACATAACCCACACCTAATTATTCACAATCGTTTTTTTATCGTCACAAGATGTCCATTGACGGGGAATAACAATATTTCAATTTTTAGTCGATCGCAGGGTGTTGAAAATATTTTATAACTTCTGAGCACGCACGCGACGATGCTTTTTATGGCTTGCATCCCAAAGTGGCGACCTGTACAAAATGTGAAGATTAATTAATTAAGTAAGGTAGGTAACTAGGTAAGTAAATAAAATTAGGTACTTAGGTAGGTATTTATTTATAGGTTAGGTGGGTAGGTGTACGTACTACCTAAGTACCGTACCGTAATTACCACAAGCCAATCATTCGAATGGTCAAATACATAAGTAGGTAGATAAAATAGGCATACCTACTTACCTAATAACAACCTAGGTACCTGACTTGGTAATTACGTACCCCTAGGTACTTATTAGGTAGGTACCTACCTAATAGGTAGATACCATTACATATAAATACCTACTATAAAAACATTACATACCTACGAGTAGGACCATTGCTGCTGGATTGAAGTGGACTGCAGTTGTTCTTCGCCTCTTCCCATCCAGCGTTTGCCAGCCCATTACACAGATTATTGCCCACTTTCCGGAGGGCGTCATCCGTCATAAGTACTATGTTTACTTAGCTGAAGCGATTATTTAAAGCGTAAGCGGCTAAAAATACACTTACCGATACAATTTCTGGCTCCAAAAC
Source organism: Gandaritis pyraliata (assembly GCA_947859175.1). Taxonomy (NCBI): domain Eukaryota; kingdom Metazoa; phylum Arthropoda; class Insecta; order Lepidoptera; family Geometridae; genus Gandaritis; species Gandaritis pyraliata. The sequence continues at coordinate 5,365,686 of OX401866.1, read as the reverse complement.
TAAAAGGAATAAATGCGCACGGATGCCTTGCGGCGCAGTGTTCGGGTAAGAATCTGTCCGGGATGAAACTGTCTGCATCAGGGCCCCAGAATTTCTTTGCCCGGTGAATCATAAATGGTAGCACAGCACAGCCCACCCCTGCTGGTAAGGTATATGACGCTGAAAATAAAAAGACTGAGTATAGGGTATAAGGTATAAATAATAGTTACGTAAGTCTTTCAGCAATGGGGCAATAATAGGATAGGTAGGTAACGAAAAAAACTGGCAAAAGCTATTGTTTACCAATACCAATAATACCTAGGAAATAGGTTTTATTTATGTAGCCTAAGTATTATAATGAGAATGGAAGAAAATTCTCGTTTCACCCCATTTTTTGTTACGAACTATAATAACGAGAATAAAGTTTATTTTTGGTTTTGGTGAGTATGTAGTTAGGTACTTCTGGCAAGAACTTACAAAGTTTCAACTCCTTCTGCGTTTTCCTGCCGATTATGGGCACAACTGTGTATAGTCTCATAGTTTCCTTTATTACTCTCTCTAAAAATTCCATCTTGCATAAATCTTCTTTAGTCGGTGATCTTTGCGAGTCACCGAAGATAGATATTAATCTGAAACAAGCGCAAGCAAATTATTTAATTTGTGACACTTAACTTAATACGGGGTTCCATGGGATCTGTATCCCAAAACAATACGTACACTTACTCATCATAAACCTTTTCCTGCTCCTTCTGATGAGAGCCCAGCAGTAGCAGCACGTACGAAATGACCAAAGCTGTGGTGTCGTTCCCAGCTATTGTGATCGAATCAATGTGCTCTCTCAGTTCCTTGTTTGTGAAATCGCCATTTTTGGTCAGAAGTAGTTCCAGTAGATCTATTCTACCTGAAAATAAATAAATAAAAATAAATATTCATGGACTTTACACACAACGCCCTCTAGTCCCAAACTAAGCAAAGCTTGTAATATGGAAACTAGGTGGCTGATAGAATACTTAAATACTTTTTTTTTGTAAATACATACTTATAATACATAGTAACACCCAGACATAGAACAAACATCAAATAAAAATAAAACAAATAAAAATAAATAGAACAAATGCTTACCTATATTATTTTCAGGTAGAATAGATCTTTAATTTAATCTTTTTTTTAAACGAGAACCAAGCAAGGATAACTCAAAATCATTTGTTGCTTGCGGTAATCTTAAATCTCGCCTATCGAATAAAAAGAACATTGATCTGATTTTATTATTATACCAACTAAGTATAGGTACACTCATAGTCACCTTTATTCGAATCTCCATGGTGAGTTTTAACTGCTAGCCTTTTTTTAGAGACCACCTAAAAACAAAAATGTGTATTTCACAACAAGCTTATCTTTTCCGCAGTAGGGTGAAACAACAGGAGTCCATGCTAAGGTGATTCAGACTCAGACTTGAAAGTCCTCACCTCGTCAGTGAAGCTGTGCGTCATTTCAATACTATCATTCTGTATTTTAGCGTAAGAGGTTAGATTGAAGACAGCATCAAACTGCATCCAGGGCTTGAATAGGCGCATGTTTATAATGGACATCACAGTATTCCTAGCGCGGAGGTATGGAGTGTTAGGATTATGCTGTACGTCCATTTTTTCACCCATCGCCGTTTCTGTAACAAAGTTGTACAAAACGCAAAAAAGTAAGTTGATAATTTTCATACCACAGTTCGAAATAAGTAAATGGCAGTCTAGTTATGTGGGTATTTTGATTTTGTATCTGAGTAATAGAAGTGACCATTCGTCCCATCAATCAGAAACGACCCAGTGGTATGAAACGGAAATAAACGAAAAATCCAGGATTTTGTAATACTCTTACCAAAAACAATATCCAGCATACAAGAAGTGACATATTTATATACATCGAACGCTGGTTTTCCTACTTCGTCCTGCAATCGCTCCACCAGCACTGACCCCTGCTTCCCAAATACGTCGATATAGTTATCTATGATGTGGTTATGGAATATGGGGATCAACAATCGGCGATGCAACTTCCACAGTTCAACTAAAACACGAATTAGATTCTATTTTGGTCTTCGTTGAAATGTTTACATGGTATAATCTAGGTAGGCGTATAATAACTGCTAAATATGTTTCTTATTGCATTTTATGTATTCATTAAATAAAAAACATCGCAGGAAGCGTGTCTAGTACGTATTTAAATAAAATTAAATCCGTACTTACGTAACTGTATTAGCAGTATTAGTAACGACAGGCGTCACAGCTCAGTCGGTAATAGCTCTGCCTTCCGTGCTGTGGGTCGTGGGTTCGATCCCCACTAAGAACAAAGATTTGTGTGTGGCAAAGATTTGTATGTTTGTTCTATGTCTGGGTGTTACTATGTATTATAAGTATGTATTTACAAAAAAAAAGTATATAAGTATTCTATCAGCATCTGGTTCCCATATTACAAGCTTTGCTTAGTTTGGGACTAGAGGGCGTCGTGTGAAATGTCCATGAATATTTAAAATATTTATTTAAATTTAATTTAAAAACTTTAGTAGCAGAGCGCGTTGATGTCTTTTGTACTACGATGACGTCGACGTGACGTAGGTGACGTGGTATTGTTTTGTTACTCATAAAGTTTTACAATTTTAAAGATTTTTTGAAATTGAAAATGACTAACCTGGTGCTACGAAAAGGCCGTTTCCCAACCAAGTTTGTAAAAATCTGTATGTGTAGTCCTTTTCAAGACAGTTGTCCAAAATCTTTTGGACATCATCCAAGTTGAAAGGCACTAAAATTTTAATGAAAAAAAAAAATTAATATAGGTACCTAGTTACTTGTAGATGGGCGCGTATTAGGTTTTACAAAGAAAGTTAGGTTGCTTACCAACATAAAGATGAGACCCAACCCAGATCTTTCCTAAATCTCCAGCTTCTTGTAGCTTTTTAGTTAAAAGTGTGATATTTTGCAGCAACTCTAAAACGGGGAATTGTCAAATAAATTATTAATCTACATGGGTCTACAAAATAGGGGAAGATGAGGCTTACCATCAGGTGAGATTGCGGTCAAACGTTTGTTTATAATTTAAAAAAAAAGGTGATACAAATAGCCAACTTACTTTCAGGTCCTCCGATAAACCAATGAGAATGTCCTAAAATGGGAACATTTCCCACATCACACAGTTGCTCAGATAACTCATACAGCAACTTCCTGGACCGTCGGAAGTGTACGTAGTACACTAAAGTTAATAAAAATAGACATATAATCACAATCATTGTTTAAACTTAGTTCTTATGTTATGAAGAAACAGGTATACTTGATACAAAGTCAGTCGCAGAATGATTTCATTCTGTAGTGTCCTATTCAATTGTAAGTCTTTACGCAAGTATTGATCTAGTGCAAGCAACCTCACTACACGTTCTGTAAGTGCCTCATGATGAGCTCAGAATCCAGATGGATTCAGTTTCTATTGGTTCTTGCGCAGAGTTCGAAATATGAAACAGTTCAAAATAAGTAAGTAGGTATTCCGAACATGGCTGATACACTCCCGTGGCTAGAATCGATTCCACAACTAAAAAAAAATAGCACAGAATACTTTTTCGAGCACAGGACAAGCTACTTCGGCAGCTTTTATGGAAATGATCATGTTTCGGTGAATGAAGGGAAGTTAAATGCGTTAGCATCCTACTAATTTGAACCCTATAATTTTCTATGCAAACAAGTTCTTCAAGTTATCACCATAGATAAGTTTAGCAAAGGTGTGTAGAAACACGCACAATGTAGGATTCTGTACTTAGTCAAAATTCCGCGGTTACGTTTTGCACCGTTGGTTGGTTGATTTGCCCCACGTACCTAACTGGTTAGTTAGTCAAAATAACCGTTTTTTTTATCATTTTTTTTATCCAATCCGAACTCTATTATAAAAATAATTGTATTTTCCTGCTTATTACGGAACCTTAAGAAAACTCGTAATGCATAATTATTATTTTTGATAAATATTGACAATTACGTCCGTCGTAGCTACGCATATCGCGAGCATCATGGAATGGTTAAATTGTAGAGAATTTAGTTTGAAGGTACCCCCTTCTGGGCTTACACGCGTGGCTCTCATGTAAATCCAATGAGAAGTATTGGAACTTACTAAGTTGTATTCGAAGCATTGAAAACTTCTAGCATTGGATTTTTTTTACTAAAAAGCATTTATTTGTTAAGTAAGTGTTTTAAGGAGTTTTGTGTTGTCGCGTTACTATTTTTATGCCATAGACCAACAAGCTTACTGCCCAGCTGATGGTAACCGATTACCGTCGACCATTGGCATCTGCAACACTAGTAGCATTTAGCTCCAGAAGCTTATTTACATTAAACCACGGCTTACTGGTACCTCGAATAAGATACAAAACTGTAATGTCAATTTGGTAACTAGGTTGTTGTAATACTCTAGTACCTGCACTGAGGAAGAAGTTTTAAGTAATCGCTGACAATTACTGACAAAATTAACTAAGTAAGTAGCTAGTATTTTTATGAATTAACAAACTCTTCTTTGAAGGCTAATTTACTGTAGTTAAAAAAGCTACATTGGATTTAGAATGGTGTTTCAATAGTGTACCAGTATGACCGTTTGGTATTTTTAACCGACTTTAACAAAAAAGGAGCTTCTCAATTCGGTTGTATTTTTATCAACGAACTCATTTATAAACCGAAAGTTTACCCTTTCAAACAAAAAAATCCGAATAATATTTTTTTTATAAGATAAAAGTTTCATAGAAATTTTATCAAAATCGGTAGGTACAGTAGTTTGGTTTCTAAATAGAAAAACTTTACGTTTTGCTTTCCTGTGACGGTAGTGTTTACGGTTGCTTAGTAGAATAATCCTAATGAACTGCCATCAGATGATGATGAAGCCGGAAGGTAGTCTTAAGTCAGTTTCTCTAGTTTTTTTAAACTTACATATTTCGATAATTTTTATTCATAATTTTAGAGAATTTTTAACGGAGAGCTGGAAACTGGATCGATGCAAGGTTTTTACGCTATTGACCAGTTTTTGATTGTAATACTTATGCCTAATTTTTTTTATTTATGTTGTATGCGGATATAAAGTTAAGAACGTGGCATAGTGAATGCACCTTCCCAATGCAATGTAGGGATAAGCTCAAGCAAGCTAGATGCACTTATTACGAGATTCTCATCAAAATTAATTCCACTATATCCTTCTATATTTTTTAGAATAGAATAAGAAAACATGTTCGTATTACTGCTACTACTGGGAGTTGCTGGGTTATATTGGCTGTACTGGCTGGCGAAGGCACAGCGTATGGACCGCATGACATCATCATTATCTGGACCCCCAACAATACCATTCGTCGGCAATGGAATGCTTTTTATAGGGGACACCCAAAGTGAGCACTTTCATATCACAACAGTTCTATGGTTTCTGCCATATTTTTGCATAAAAAAAGATTGAGCAACTCAAGGTGAATTATTTATTTTTTAAAAGTTAAATGTAATTTGTTTCAGAAATTTTGAAAAATATAGAAAGCATAGCGGACATTGCATTAGGCGACAGCAGCGCTTGTGCTAAACTTTGGCTGGGCCCTAAATTATATGTTGGTGAGTACATTATGTTTTTGGTACGTCTAAATTACGTAACGGCTAGGTATATACAGTGACATTAATTTAGACAGTTTACGAATTTACACCAATAAGTGTTATGGTAATGTAGCCCTACGATTTTATGGTAGATTGTGTAGTGGCTTTCAGGAATTTGTAATTTGGTTCAATCTTAGTGTTATTTAATCTCATGAAATTTTATTTTACAGCAATAGCGAATCCGGAAGATGCCCAAGTAGTGCTGGAGAATTGTCTAGACAAAGACGTGGTGTACCGCTTTCTACGCCCTTGGCTCGGTCATGGCCTCTTCGTTGCTCCAGGTACTACTAACCCAAGATAAACTCTGTTGGCCCTTAGTTTACAAAAATTAAAAAAACCCCGAATATGAAAATCTCCTTAGATCCTCATCATCATCAGACTTTCGAGTATGGACTTCAGTTCATCAAATCTCAATACTCTGAGATGAACGAAATGTTTCTAAAAACTTAAGAACCAGTGTGATGTAGAGAAGTAAAGATTTTAGATGATCATAATGATTTTACTAGATAAATGAATAAGCTTACCCACTGTAAAATACCTTCTAGATAACACTAGAGTGTAATTTATTTTGGACACTGAATACCTATATCTTTTTTATCTTAGTACCTAGGTAGGTAGATACCAAAACTTTTTTATCTACTTCCGAAAAATAGATATTGAATATTCAACCGATACTTAGGTACTTACCTAATAGCTAAAAAAGAAAACGTTGTTTTAGTTGGACTATGGAAGTCTCATAGAAAAGCTTTACTGCCAGTATTCCACAACAAGATTGTTGAAAAATATTTAGGAGTCATCGCTGATCAATCAAACGTGCTGCTTGAGAGACTCTGCGAGAAGGCCTCTAAGGGAGAGTTCGATGTCCTGAGTTATGTCACTGCTTGCACACTTGACATCGTATTTGGTAAGTTTTAATAAACAGAGGGTAATTCTCTCAATTGTTTTTGCCTAAGTCTAAAATACTAGTTTTCTTCTATGAATGTTTTTTTAGCATGTTTATTACATTCGGCTTTTTAAAAAGTAAAAGTTTTATGAACTCCATACTCAAAAGAATAACATGTAGCTAAGTAGCTTACAGATTTTTTTTATTGTATAGAAACGGCTATGGGCGAGAGAATGGATGTGCAACATTCTCCCGACACCCCATATCTCCGTGCGAGACACACAGTTATGGAAATCCTGAACATGAGACTATTTAAGGTCTGGCTACAACCCGACTGCCTTTTCAACTTGACTTCCTATGCAAAGCAGCAGAAGGACAATATTGACCTGACGCACAAGTTTACGGATGAGGTGAGGTCAATGTTATACGTGCTTATTGGTACCACCTAGACTACGTGCTACAGCATTATAAAATCATAATTAAGTGTGATTTCTTACATGTACACTCAGCAAAATAAATCAGTTAACAAGTAGAGTTTTTGAAATCCGAGTAAATTCAATCGTTAAATATAGACTGACCGTCATAATTTATATTAGTTAGGTAGGCAAAAGTTACAAAACAAATCATAAAAGTTATTTGGACAATCTTAAATAATCTTAAACCAACATATAAAATATGTTACTGAATGTACCTAGTAAAATAACTAAAATTTACCTTTGCCGTGAGCCTATTTCAGCATATTAGCAAAAACTACGTCATATACGACTATCTTGTGAGTGTATGCTAACGTTAATAATTTTACAGGTTGTAAAGAAGAGACGAGAAGAATATGAAAAGAACAAAATTGCAAAAAGCACTGAAGAAAAGTGTGGTAAGTATACTTTGAATACTTTATATAAAATTAAGTAGCTTGTGAAATAAATGGAAATAATAGCTACCCAGGTGTGTGCGGTTTGGAGACATTTCATATACACACGTATTTTATCAGAGAGAAGGATCAGTAGAGAAGGTTTTGTTTATTTTTCTAACCAAAAAATGTTAAAGACTGAGAGGAGAATACCTAGACAAAAAATCTAATAGGCATCCCTTTGAAATAACAATGTGTATTGTAAATTAGCAGTAACCCGCGACTTCGTACGCGTCTACAGTTTCCGTGTACATTATATTATCTGTGCGTGTACCGAGCTAATACTTTGAGAAACTTGACATTACACCTCATTACACCGAACTCGTACCTACTGGAATGTCAAACGCTAGTTGTTAGACCAAAGAGGTAGTACTACGCCCTGTCAAACTGACGTGACATGACATGACAATGAAATCCTCTTGCCAGTTGGCGCTGCTAATCCTTTTCGTTCATTTTATCCTGTAGATCCTGTTAATTATTCGAGATAAAAAGTGGCCTATGTGTCAATCCAGGTTACAAACTATATAATATGCCAAGTTTCATCTAAGTTGGTTCAGTAGTTTAGACGTGATTGAAACACAAACATCCAAACATCTAAACTTTCGCATTTATAATATTAGTAGGATAGGATAGGATAGGATAGGATCCTGTATTACTTAGTCGTGATTTTCTTTGTACTGTTTTGTTGCAAATTGTGATAAAGTTTGCACATCTCATATATAACCCGAGAAATAGGCATGACCTCTACCTACAAGGTAGAATTGGTAGAGTGATAGATTACATCAAAGGTTCCCAAACTTTTTTTTTTCTCATAGACCGCTTTCAACATTTAGCTGGGTCCGGTGGACCCCCTGCAGCTAGATTTCTACCATTTTCCCATAACTCGACAAAAAATGTGTAGTTTAGATCTAACTATGGTTTGCGTTGCGACTGAGTTTCCCTGGGGGTCCACCTGGACCACTTTGAGAACCGCTGGATTACATAAATGATGACACGTAAGGCGATTTAAACACGTGTCTAAACAATTCTCCACTCAAGGACTTTAGTTCTTGACCGCTGTCTCTGCAAGGTGGCCCAGAACTAGTATACTAAACATTAATTCCAAAGAACTCTACCAGATTTCCACCCATATCCGTCACATTACCTATTTAGTGCCTATTTCACCATCTCATAATTAGGCTAACCATAAATCCGCACGAGTTCAATACGCCTTTCCGTTTCCATTGGGCGCAATTTCAACTTCACATGCACAATATGTACATTTTTTTTTAAATGAAAATCATTGCATTTACGAAATTCATAGACCATTTAATTTTACTGTTCTCGTGACGAAAATCACCACTCTGTGTATAGCATTCTAGTTTGGGGTCACCCTGTATAATCTGCATGAATATGATAATAACCTTACCTTTATTTCACAAGGTTTGCCTATTTGCTCTGACAATAAGACATTATGTTCTTACGATCCTACGTAGACACGACACACCTAATATTGGTCATAAAGTTAGACCCTGTACAGTGTACATTGTACAGGATCTAACTTTATGGTAGGTACTGGTACCTTTACTTAGCGTTTTGCAGAACTTCCTAAGTACCTACCTATCTGCGTACATTGCGATATGATGTTACATTTTGGTCAGAATAAAATGCTACTTCTTGCTACTTAGTCACAATCACATATCAATGCTATGTACCTAGCTATTATTTTTTTATTATTATTTCAACTCGCAATGAAAGAGGATCTTTTCACAAGTACAACCATTGAAGTCGGTTAAAAATGCGCGAATCGCACTTTTCTAATACAAAAGACATCAACGCGCACCCTTTGCTCAGTTTGTTGTTTTTGTGCTTGGTTTCTTTTTTTCGAGTTATCAATCGATCTCCGTTGGTCGGCTGAACCATTTTACTGGCAAATTATATAGAGATGCACTATGCGGAATCTGTTTTGATGGCTTTTTTCGCCACATGAAACACTAGCCTTCAGCTACAGAGCAGATCGATACCATTTCCTGTTCCGTGCTTCGACAGTGACAAATAGTTTTTCATGATTACAGAAGGAAAACTCCGTGCTGTTCTCGACATGTTATTTGGTAGAGAAATAGAGTTCACCGATGAGCAGCTCCGGGAGCACATAGACTCTATCACGATAGCCGGCAACGACACCACTGCCTTGGTGATAGCATACACCCTGGTACTGCTTGGAAACCACCAAGATGCACAGGAGACAGCGTTCCTAGAGTAAGTAATTATCCCAGTGCCGTAAGCAGCGCAATAGCGCTACTAGCGAATATTCAATAGAGACAAAGAAATGTGGGTTTGATTTCCGATTAAATATTTGTATGATGATTAAATATTTGGTTTTATTTATTTATTTTAAAATTTCACACAAATAAGTAGTACTTTTATCATGGTTTTATTTCCTTATTGGTCAGTAAAGTCAAAACTACAGAGTATATGACTATCTAATAATGCTATGTGTATGTTTTATTGCTGACTAACATACTAGCTCTAGCACATGTGAAGTCAAGTGTGTAATTATTGACTCTGCTAAGATAATAATTTTGCTTGTTTAATTCATTACTAAGTAAATCAGAAATACTTATGTCGTGTCGAGTGTGTCGACAGTCATAGAACAAACTTTAGGTAAGACAAACTTGTATGAATTTTTCACTTCAGCGTTTAATTTTTTCCTCCTCATATATATTTTTATTTTTTAGACAAAAATCTGTTTTTGGAAGCTCAAAACGTGGAGCTACGAAAGATGATTTACTGCAGATGAACTATCTCGAACGAGTGATCAAGGAGAGTATGCGACTCTACACCGTGGTCCCAATAATTGCAAGAAACATCGAAAAAGACACATACTTGCGTAAGTCTAATAAATTATCACAATACCTATCGCTTTGCTTCACGAAACAGTTTGATAATGAAAAGTTTCAGGTAATGTTGCAGTATTGGTACGTAAAATGAATTCAAATCCCTTTGAAAACCAAAGTACCTACCTACCTTTAATAGAACAGCCCCCCACTCGATCGACCAAAGTCAAAGATGTTTTATTTAGTAAAATCACAAGGATCATTTAGAATCGTCTCGTCTAGTCTAGTCTAGTCTAATCGTCTAGTCTATATTGCTAGGATTGCGGGGAGTCAATTGATGTATAAGGTCTAATGTATGTCTGGAAATATGGTGAGACCTATGTCCAGCAGTGTACTTCAACAGCCTGATTTATCATTATGATGATTCCTTTAGAAATGTTCTAGAGATCCCTCAGATTTTCCAAGAGCTTTATTTTTCACTAGGTAAATAAGGAAAAATCAAAATCAAATTCAATTTTCCTTATTGACAGCCAATAGTGGAGTGACTCTACCAGCGGGCTCAGGCGCCGTGGTCGGTTCGTTTGCAATCCACCGCTCCAAGGCCGTATGGGGTCCAGATGCGGAAAAGTTTGATCCTGACCGATTCCTGCCAGAGAGATCAACGAATAGACACCCAGCTGCCTTCCTGCCTTTTAGCTATGGATCAAGAAATTGTATTGGTAAGTATCATATGTCCCTACTTTCTTCCTACCGATATGGTTTTGGGGTCGACCAACTTCGAATAACAATATCCAATCCATCCCTAATAAAACAAATTCAAATTCAAATTGTTTATTTAACATAGACATTACCATTACAGAGGTCCAAGGCGATAACGACGAACAAAGACGGGAATATTTAAATCTAAATAATAACGTTATTCGTAGTTGGTCAAACCCGGCAATTTGATATCCTGTATCACTACTCATCATCATACCTAGCACGCCATTTATGAGTTTCTATACCCTAACTTTTCTTCTACCCACATTTTGATAAATTTGGACTACCCTCATCGATCGATAGTCTCGTCGTCCGCCATTTTTAGTGTTCCAGTTTTGGAAAAACGGAACACTCTAACAACAACTCTTTTTACATCACGTTTTGGACCACCTGCCATCAGGCTCTCAGGCATCCCATCCAACTCAACTTGAGCTTCATTATTACACTTAACACTTTATATATTTCTAGGTCGCAACTTCGGAATATTGATCATGAAGAGTATAGTATCTAGCGTGATCAGAAGCTACAAAATCGAAGCGGACAGCATTGGCCCACTCAAAATTGAAATGCTTTTGTTTCCTATCAGAGGTCATCAGATAAAGGTTACTCATAGATGAAATCTGTTCCTGCTTACAATGTAATTGCGCTGTGACGAAATAGAATTATTTTTAAAGTATTATTAAGTAATTTCGACTAAAGTGTTGCAATTAATAAAATAAATTCATACTTTACATTTTTTTTAATTTAAAAATTCTGGGCGTTTAGTTAAAATGTATTTTTAGTATAAATAAAATTTTTTTAGGTGTGTGTTTTTAAAAGAAAAAAAAATGGTTTGATCACCTCTTCTTTTATTAGTAAAGTAGGTACTTATGAATAAAATGGTACTTTACTATATTTTTTTTCTTTGGTTTTTCTTCAGTGGCCTTCTTCTATCTCTTCTTTATCTTTCGCTTTCTCCTTAGACTCCTGTGCCTTTTCTTCACTGACCTCTTTTTCTACATCAGAGTCCTTGTCATTGAACATATCCGGTGGAGTAAGAAGAGTTATTGTTGACGGAGGAGGGCGTGTGGTAAAGTCGAAAAGCATATACTCATCATGGTCGATGACGTCACGAGAGTCGTCTACGCCACAGGTCAGAAACTTGTTGAACTTGGACAGGTCTAGAAAGCCAATACCACAAGGCCGGTCTACCAGACGAGTGGTCATCATCCCTTGGGCGAAGCCAGAGCACACTATTAGAGATCCCATGTCATCCTACAACAGTTTATGAACTTATTACGAAACAAGCAAATCGAACCGTAAAATAGTCGATAAAATCTATGACAGTGCTGAGTTATTTAAAAACATAGTAGGTAAAACATGAAGTAATGTAAGCACCTTCCAACAATCAAAGGCCGTAGTGGTTATTTGTGTGCAAACATTCCATTTGTGTAGGTAAGCACGACATTACCAGTGGAGGACGATTACGGATCTACTTACATGGTAAAACACTTGACAATAAGCTATTTGCTCTGCAGTAGATAAATGTACTCACCGGACATAGTGCTCCAAACTTTTCCGACTGTAAACAAAAATAAAATTTGTCATTGTTGTAAATAAGAATTCTTAGAACAAAGTATCTTCCTCGGTAATATTTTTTTTCGCTAATCGGGTACTCAGCTATTTAACTAAAAAAACCGACTTTAATTCGACTACCAGCTTCATCATCCAATGATGATGATGATGACAGTTCATTGGGAATGTTCTAGTGACTATAAACACCATTTAAAAGTCACAGGAAAGCAAAATACGCAATTTCGTGCCCGCGGTTAGCATTTTTTTTTTCAGTTATTTCTATTTAAGTATAACCCAAACTACTAAACCGATTTTGATGAAAATTAAATGGGACGAAAGTATATCCTTTCAGATAAAAAAAGAATTTTTGAAATCGGTTCATAAATGACGAAGTTCTGATTCTGAGGTACCTAACAAACATTTAAAAAAAATTGAGAACCTTCTCCTTTTTTAAGGCGGTTAAAAAAAGATTCTGACGTGACCTAAGGCATGTGATTGTAGAAATATGTGAGCTATTGCGAGCGCACGTTAACCTACCATGTAAACTATACGTCATTGAATAAGTAAATCACACACTCCGTCTACTCACAGAAATCTACAAAATCTACGTAGCGTGACGCTACACCTACATACCTACTTATTAATATTTTTCATTAAAGTGCTATCTTGCACTAAGGAATATAACATCCTAAAGCTATGAGTCGAACGAGCGGGATTCGAACTAGCGTAGTTACATAATTTTTGGGATGTAAAAAAATTATCTACTTATTTTTACATAGACTTAGAATTTCTTTTAGACGATTGAATGCCTCAATAAGTGAATTTACCAACCTTACACGATGGTTGTTGGATGCAGAGGTACATGCCATCTTTACGCCACATCGATGGACATTTTTCGTTCGGTAAAATATTGACTTGCACGCGTTTAATAGTGATCAATAGCGGTATCAAATACCCCTGAAAAGGACATTACGATCTAATAAGGCTCACTACACCCAGGAAAAAAAAGGCAAAAAAGTGCTCTTCACTTTTTTAGAGGCCTCTAACCAAACCAAAATCCTGGGCCCGCCATTGGCTACAATCACAGTCAAAGTTATTAAGTAAATGGTGCAATTCTGAAAAAGTAATCAATTTTTGCTGTCTGGACTAAGTACAAACAAATGCTCATTATGCTAATTAAGTATTCGATTTTCAAACTCGTGTGCTCAAAACTACAGCTCACGTTTCGTCTACTGCCCCATCCATAGTATCGACACGAAGGATCGCCAACTCGAGATTCTGTCTTATGTTCAGACGTTCCGTAGCGGACTCTATTTATAATGAAATCCGTCCCGTGCTCCCGGTTATGAAACGAGAACTGTTCATTCAACACCAGTAACGCTATGTTTGAGTTTGCAGTACTACAATCTGTCCATCGGTTGCTGTGGTTATAACCTGAAACAATCGAAGTTCAGTGTGGTTCAGTAGACTTCCAAGAATTACGTAGAGGTTCGTAGAAGGGTCTACGGACACTACGGATGGGTCTACGAAAGATGTTTCAATGTCCACATAGCCTATCTATCTATCTGTATACTTGCTGAGGATAAATAGAGAATTATCTTATTTTTATCTTATAGCTGGCCGGCGGTATTTCCGCCGTCTTAGGCCACAAACACAACACAAGCCAAGGATCTGTCTACAAAATAATTGTCGGAGGCGGCGGGGGCAAGGCCGACGAGCTGTGTGGATTACATAATGGCATCTTTTCATAAACCATTTTGATTCCAATAATGTAAACAGAATTCGTAGAAAAACGTGTAGTTCATTCTACGTACGTCAAGTTTAACGTACTTAGGTACTTACTTAGTAATGATTAGCACTGTTCGAATAAATAGGTAAGTACAAAAAGTGTTTACTAACATAGTAAAACTTACTATACGAAGTAGCTAATTCTATTTACAACTCTAAGTAGGTACTAGGTACCTACTCTTAAGATCTATATTGAAATAACATATAAAAATTTTTCAACACCGTGTGACGTAGACATATCAGCGAAAGCTGCTCGTCTATATACCAATAAATAAATGCATGATATTAGTAGTAGAGCAGCATCTAGCTAATAGAGCTAATAAAGCTTCTTGTGAAAAAAATTACATAACCATCGACTTACCTCTATGGATACAAATATGCTGTACCAATCGCGCCACGCCAGCATTTAACATAAACTGGTGCGTGCCTCCATACACTTCAAATTTATATTTCTCTCCGTACACGCAGCCCGCTGGCGTCAGAACCACATGGGCCTCTATTATAGTCCCGACGCAGAACATCATGGCATGGGACAAGTAGTATACCTGTGAATTCAAATGATTGTAAGACAAGGTACCTATGCAAAGTTTATACATAAGCAGATCCAATACTTACAATGTACTGCCCTTCTGTAATATCAGCTTTGGTTCCTATGAAACCGGGCGCGTTATTGAAATCGATGTCCACTGAAACAACAGATAATAATAATAGGCCTTTACATCTATTGAAGATGATTTATACAGCGTCAGGAGGCAACCTATGCCTACACTTAACGGGACACTGTAGTGCCTGGGAAACAACAGATATAATGCCAAAAAATATATAAAAGTGTCAAAAACGGGACAAGTTGGACTTTGACGATGTCTTCAGGGTTGACCGTGGCATCGTCGTCGCCGTTAAAATAGGGTTAATTGATCCAATCTATGATAACCAATCTATCGTCGTTGAAACTGCAATACACACGTAGGTATTGGAGATCGAGTGGATGCATGATGATGATGGAGTTCCTCCCATCTTCCTTAATACAAATACTTACGCAAGCTTGCTATTCCTCCAATTTGGCCTGCCCCCATCTTGAGAAGAAATTATCTTTTTGCCAACATAAACTCAAAATAATATAACACAACACAAAGTTATTTTGTAACTGCGTCGTAGGTACCTATGCAGTTTGCAATTTATGAGCTGTGCACTGTTTATAAATGGTACCATGAAAGCATAAATACAACAAAGTTGGAATTAAAAACATTGTTTTGACCTAAACAAACCTACCTAACTCAGCTTTTATAAGTACCTACGTACAAAACGAATATAGGTTAGGTAGGTAGGTACAATACATAAAGGTACAACGATATTAGATCATGAAACACAATTCACAAACTGGGTGATATCTAGACTGTAGACCCCATCAGTTAAGGTTAATGTTTGGACATGCCTGTGACTGCTTTCTCTAAACGTTCCGAATTCATTTTCGGACAGATATACCTACCTATCCTGAGGAAAACCTTGGAGAATCTTTAAAATAAAATCTGGTAAAAACCTATTTAATTTCCGTTTCCAGGTACCATAACTACCATAATTTATTCTAATCGTTTCTTTCTAATTCCATCGTTTAGTCGCTGCATTTCAAATCGATAGTCTCAAGTCGATTTGAATGAATCGTTGATTCGATTCGAAGCAGTTTTGCTTGATTAAATAAATTCTTGCATGCACTAGAGACATTCGTTCATTTGACAGCAGAATCAATATGACAATAAAATACTTATTACTGACATAAGCATGAGCATGACAAATGACCAGACAAAGAGAAGAGAAGTAGTTTTTCATTTTTTTTCATTCATTCCCCAAGTCATTCAAGCGAGTCTATGAAGTCTATATTCATGAAAACTTGAAAAGTGAAGGAAACGATAATTTTGTGTAAAAAATAAAACAATAATAACAAAAAGCATATGTATCACACGCACGCAGCGCCCACGCGACTAAAATTATTCCATTTATCGGATGAGTTCCTGTCGTTTAGATAGCTATAGGTTCATGTTATTCGGCTAATCAACTACGTGCTACAACATTGTTGTTTTTCAACAATAATGGACAGAAATAGTTTTTTACGGCTTAGTTTATTACTATTATTTTTGCAAGTGTCTTACTCTCAATACAATAAAGCCTTATACGAGAGTAATAAGTGTCCCAAACTTTATCCTAAGAATTTTGTAAACTATGCACCAGTTGGTAAGTTTTTTTATTTTAATTATGACTGCCTCTTTGGGAGCATCTTTGAAAAGAACATCCCATTCATGAATTGTAGTTTATTGTTATGGACTAACTTTGTATCTGGTTCTTTTAGGAAACCTCACAGCGGGAAACTTTACAGAGAAGGCATCTCTAAAGGGTTTGAAACAGTGTGTTATGTCATGCTGTGTATCAGATATTTGCAATATAGTGTTCATTGTGGACACCAGATGCTACCATGTTGAGTGTGCGAGTGATGAGCTGTGTCTGCCACTGCTGCGGACTGGTAGCCTCAAGTGGGAGTCACATGTGTCTATGATACTTGTAAAACCAGTACTACCCAATGGTAAGAGTTATTAATTTATTTATTTATGTCCCTTTTCTGGATAGTTATATTGTTTTTATCAGAAATTAAACTTTTTCTACAAGTACCTATTTCTACTTGTAACCATTATTATTAATTGGTAATTTGGGATAATTTATAAATTTTATACAGAATAACAATGTGCTTACTTAAATTGAAAAAAGTTTCCATTTTTAACTGTTAACTAGGTCATGCAAATGTTGGTCAAGCCAATTCAATTGCCACATATCTAACCTTGAATCTAATTAGTTAATTTTGTTTTAGAAAACTGGTCTGACATACTAGATCAATCTAATCTTAGAGATATAAGCAGCAACTATTCTCCTGAAGAGGAGCCAATCTACTCTCCTTACACCAATCGTCGAAATGACCTCACTGATGATGATGATAACAATTTCCTCTCTCATTTCATCAACAATTTACCCGTTGATGATGATGATTCAAGATCCTTTGATAAGTACAGAGATGCCAATGACAATGACATGATTATGGATTCCACAAGTTTTCTAGAAAAGATATCCTGTGAAGTTGGAGCTGTTGAGATCCAGTGCCCTTTCAACTCTGAATGTATACCTTTGGGTCTCAAATTGCGTAATGGTATCTGTAAATGTGTGCTGGGCACTGAGGAGAATGCTCAAGGGTCTTGTGTGCAAATGCTGAGACCGTTCTCCAAAGGACCGACAATATCACTCGATGCTATCAAAAAGGATGATGCTGATATAAAGGGAGATAGTTTGAAAATTGAAACCTCTACTGATAAATCTGTCCAGACCTTGACAGTATCCATTGTATCCAAACAGGTAATTCAGTGTCTTGTTTTGGCAGTTACCCACCTACTTTTTGAATATTCCTAAATTTTATTACAAGGCTATGGTTTTGTTGGGTACTACTTCAAATGTTCGTAAAACTTTATTATCTACAATAATTTATGCTAAATTACGACTGAATAATCAATTAATTTAAAAAACTTCAAAATGTTGTAGTTTCAAAAGGATGTAAAGTTCATTACTCTGTCAGGTCTTATCTCTAGTTAAGTGCCTAACCTACTTATGAATTCAAAACACATTAAATACATTCTGATTAAAGGTTCAACTACCAGACAAGGAGGTTACCTTGGCTGGGTATACCATCCCGGCCGAAAAGGACACAATGAGTCACTATAACTATGTGTGGACACTTGTTGATCAACCAAGTGGTGGATTTACAGGTAAAAAGCTAAACAATAAGGCTTTCCTAGGATATCTTGTCTTAGATTTCCTAAGAAAACCTTTTCAGCATAAGTTCTGTCAGATGACAAGATATGCTATCCTGAATATTTAATATTGTCTTATAACAGTCGGTTGCATTCTGTCTTTTTGTGAGTAATGGAACAATTTGATGGTCCATCTGATTTTAAACGGTTACCTCTGCCTACCTCTGCTTGTCACATCGTCGCTATAGTTGTATAAAAAAGTATTATAATAATCAACCCTTATTCCCCAGGTAACATGAATCAGAACGGGCCGACAGTCACACTAACAGATCTCACAGAAGGCCAATACCGGTTCAAACTGACAGTGAACGGAAGCAACGTGTATGGGGAAGGTTTCGCGAATGTTACAGTGCTGCCGCCGCAAAGGATCAACACACCACCGCTGGTTTTGATTACGCCGCAGACACAGACTGTGAAACTGCCGAATACAATGGCTGTTCTTGATGGCAGCGCTAGTAAGGTCAGTTTACATTTGACTAGGCACGCTACTTCATCTGCGTATCTTCAACTGGTTTAGAAATAATGTTATCAAAATAAAACAAAGCCTATGGCACTCAAGGATGAAAGATTTTTTTTAATTGGTCCTACAGTTTCGCGGATAGATCCCCAGACCCCCTACCAAAAAAAAAAACAAACGTAAAGTAAACTTGGCCTTTGTATAATATTAACACATAAAGAAGTATAGATAGTCAGATAGTCCGTTCTAAACATGGGTTTCTCCCAATTTCCAAAAAAAGTATTGAGCCTTTTCAGTCTATCGTCTTCCGCGACCTTCATGTCATCGTTTCATCCAGTGAACTTCCGCTTTTTATGTACCTTATTCCCTGTGCTTGTCGATCAGTTTTACGAAATAAATATATGTAGAAGTAGAGAGTAAATATTTCGAACTGTAAGCGAATGCTGCCTAAATGTGCACAGTTATTTATTTGATAAATCTAGTAAATCTGCAGGCACCTTATCACTTTATATGATAATGGCTGACCAATGACCTACATATTACATTGTCGCGGCTATCATTCCATAAATTTTATTGCAAGCGTTTTTTTACATAGGTATTCACGCTTTATTAACTCTGCTATTAAAAGGTGCGGCAACAGCTAGGTATGCAAATTGTAGTATTTACTCTGTGGAGTAATTTCATACATTTGCACAACTAGATCAATAATTCGCTCAGGTCAACCGCAAAATGGTAAACTATGTTTGTTTAGGATGACGATGCGATCATATCGTGGCACTGGGATCTCACATCAGGACCCATCGGCTACCAGCCTCCGCTACAAGACCGGCCAACTCTGGTCCTCAACGATCTTAAGCTGCCTGGAAACTACACCTTTAAACTGACCGTCGAGGACTCAGACCACGTGAAGAACTCCACCACAGCTAACATCACCGTGTTGAACCATACTGATTACCCACCTGAGGCTAACGCAGGTATATAATTGATCCTTTCTTGGTTACCCACGTGTTCAATGACTATAGCCCCTTCAAACTGGTCGATAAGGACTTTGCATCTGAACTAAGAAACCTAAACCTAATTCAAGACCTAGAAGATTACGAGAATGGTCCTTATTACACTCTGTTTAAATTGCCAAAATTAAGTGATCTGAAACGCTGATACCTGCTATTTTTAGAAATTCGTGTTAGTCAAACTGTTATATTCGGTACCTTCCTAAATTCAGATTGCCACTTCGTTTTGGACCTCACAGATAACAAGTGATCCTTTTTTTTAAAGGAAAATTGTTTGACTCTTGACTCTGACTTGACCTGATGATTTCCAGGACAAGACGTTATAATCTACCTGCCCAACAACAACTGGACGTTGAACGGTAGTCTGTCCACCGATGACCATGAGATCACGTCGTGGGAATGGACCAAGTCGGCTGAAGATGAGAACAAAGCTGTGGATATGCAGAATACCCACTCTCCATACTTGCAGGTAAAAACCTACTAATCACTAATATTCATTTATTTACTGCGGTTTTTCGTCGCGATATTCAAACTACGTGCAATTTACTCGTTATGTAAAATGAGCCTTATCGCGGCTGGTTTTAGAATCGATAGTTATAAATCTAAAGCAGCTTAGAAATCGATTAATCAGTGACTTGTTTTCACTAATAGGCTTTGATTTTTATCAGAGCGATATGAATTTGCTATCAACTTTATCTGTATTATTAAAATTTGCTGTTATCGCTACAGTAAATTAGTCAACAATCCACATATAATAGATAGGTACAGTACGCATAACGGATCTTTGCCCCTCAAAAGTTAGGTGCGTCAACGTTTGCGCATGTACTGTTGTGCAGAAAAATTCGCTTACCACCTTTTTGACCCAGAAATCGGTTCTGCGCATATACTTCAAAGGGACAAAGATCCGTTGTGACTACTATAATTATATAAGCTACTATGTTTATACTGTAGGTAGGTTTACAGCCCTTGCAGCCGAACCCAATATTCAATACACATTTCGGAACACTTAATTTAAAAACGTGTTTTAATTATAGTTTGTGTTTTTTTATTGTATGTATTTTTTGTGTTGTTGTTGTTGCAAATAAACATTTTGTATTGTATTGTATATCTCTGATTACAGCTATCAAATCTTTCTGAGGGTGTGTACACATTTGTACTGAAAGTAACCGACTCCTCTGGACAGTCGTCGACAGCCGAAGTACATGTGTTTGTAAAACCACCGACTAATACGCCACCTATCGCCGATGCAGGCAACGATTCGGTAAGTACCGACTTGAAAGTATATTACAAAAAAGTCTATTAAATCTTCAAATCAAAAGTCCCTATTTTTGTATGAACAATAAACTTCTGACTGAAGATTGGAGTTAAATTAACTTTAAAATGGTAATTCTGAACATTAATGACAGTGTGGTTTATGATGGTGAAAAAAACGACGACATTTTTGTGAAGTTTTTTGGACATGAAGTATGTCTCTTGAAAATGTTTTTAGTTGATGAATCTAATAAATCTATCGAATACATGAAATGAATATTAATATAAATAATCTATTACGTATCTATCTACTTCACTGGGTGAATGGTTTTACTCTATGTGGACTTTGTGTCTAACAGCATGATAAAAACGCTGCATGAGATTGGGAAATGTATGACGTAAGTGGGTACTATTACAAATCCTATCCTACTAATATTATAAATGCGAAAGTTTAGATGTTCGGATGTTTGAATGTTTGTGTTTCAATCACGTCAAAACTACTGAACCAACTTGGATGAAACTTGGCATATATATAGTTCGTAACCTGGATTGACACATAGGCTACTTTTTATCCCGAATAATTAACAGGATCTACAGGATAAAATGAACGAAAAGGATTAGCAGCGCCAATTCACAAGAGGATTTCATTGTCATGTCATGTCACGTCAGTTTGACAGGGCGTAGTACTACCTCTTTGGTCTAACGACTAGCGTTTGACATGCCAGTAGGTACGAGTTTGGTGTGATGAGGTGTAATGGCAAGTTTCTCAAAGTATCCGCTCGGTACACGCACAGATAATGTAATGTACACGAAAACTGTAGACGCGTACGAAGTCGCGGGTAACTGCTAGTTAATCATAATTCATGATGTTCTAATCTAATTGATTAAACGCAATAATGAAGAAACTGATAATTCAATTCGAAATTATCAAACCATGCAGCTGCTGTGGATGAAATCTACCTTTGCACAGTAGTTTAGTTGAGGTATCCAAAACAAATACTGATACATAGAACACTTCCAATAGAGATTTGGCCAGTCTCCTTATAACAAGCATGATATTCATTAAAAAGTTTTCTTGAAGAGCTCGTCCGGGGACTTACTACCACCGTACTTTCTGGCGCCAAGCAGTGATGCTCGCATTGCTGTGTTCCGCTTTGAAGTGTATGGGGGTACGATTGCAAATTACAGGCACATGAGTCTTTACAGACTTGGTTTTTTGCACTTGGGATAACTTTATATCTGTGAGTGATGGAGGCAATGTTTTGCCTCACAGGGCAGGTCCTCAAGCAAGGGATTACTACCACAAAATATTTGCAGTTCATTTCCCTCCCTCAAACGTGGATCACACTGAACGGGTCCGGTTCGCACGACGACCACCGAATAGTTGCGTACACTTGGCGGTGTCTCTCCGGCCCCACTAACTCTAACATTATCAGCTTTAATGAGTCCGTGGCGAATGCTACAGCGCTCACTAAAGGACAGTACATCTTCTCGCTGACCGTTTTGGACGACAATGGGAATTCCGCCTCGAAGAATGTTTCCGTTACGGTCACTCAAAGTAAGTCATTTCTCGCAACACATTTGGGCCGATCGAAGATAAAGGAGCATGAACATTATCAGTCAGGTCGAGGATCCGGTTGAAAAAAACAATAGATAATTTTATTGTTGTAGATAGGTCCCAAACAAAAAAAAGCTTCGATTTAAGAAACTTTGACTGTAATTTTCGGTTTACAATATAATATTTATAAAAAACGAAAGAGCGCGTCATGCGCTTGAGAGTTTGTGGGACGAAGGTGTTGCCCTCTTGCGGGCGGCGCGGACTCCATGCCTGGCATAGATAAAGTAGTTGTTGCTTAAACATTTATCGTGTATAATGTGATTATCATGTTTTTGGAATACCGACTGTTCAACCAGAGGTAACTTTAGAAAATAATTCATGATCATTAACTATCTGCCTTGTACAGTTACTTCAAGATTATTTTGCATGCGTGTGATTTTTATTTGACGTATTTACTAACATCCTTTACTTTTGTACAAAAAGTTATTAACTGTTGCTACATTCACAAATCATTTTAATTCTACATAAAGCCACGTTTAAACTGTGTTACAGAGTAACCAAATTCAGCATATCTGTGTATTTTTAGATAAAAACAGTCCACCAAAAGCGGATGCTGGTGGCGACCAAGTATTGAACTTACCTTTACCGGTGCTAATCCTGAACGGGTCTAAGTCGTCCGATGACTTCAGAATAGTCACATGGAAGTGGAGCCGATCAGGCTCGGGCTTAGCCGCGGGTACTATTATACTGGGGTCGGACACTCGACCTGTGCTGATGGTAAGTCCTTAGATAAGATAAGATAAATTTTTATTTGTCCCCAATTACTTAGGTATCTATACAATACTAATGTTATAAACGCGAAAGTTTCTATGTATGGATGTTTGTTACTCTTTCACGCAAAAACTACCGGCTCGATCGAGATGAAACTTGGAATATAACCTGTTCGTAACCTGGATTAACACATAGGCTACTTTTTATCCCTGAAATAAACAGGGTCTAACGGGACGCGGACGAAGTCGCGGGCGGAAGCTAGTTAATTATAAGTTGGGACCAGCAAGGCTAGCATGATGCGCCCTAGACAACGATTTGTCTACGGAACAGACTAAAACCTATTTGTCTTTATTTCCGCCGAACATAAGAAAGGGACAAAGTATGATTTGTCTTTCCTTTCCAGCTCACAAACATAGAGCAAGGCAGATACGTCTTTGAATTAACAGTGACAGACGACCAAGGGGAATCCGATCGTGACACAGTGAGCGTGCAAGTAAAACCCGACCCGCTAGAGATGAGTCTCATGGAAATGACCTTGAATACTCCCGTATCGACCTTCACGCAAGGTCAACTCGACACGCTCATACAGAAAATGACGCTGTTGCTAAAGGGAGGGACGCAGGTCAACGTGACGGAGGTCAGGGGTGAAGTGGATTCGGGGAATACGCAGCTGATTTTCTTCTTATCTGAAAATGTAAGTGTGTATAGAAAATTGTAGGTAGGTATATGTAATAGCTAAAATGTCTATAGGGGAATAGTTTCGGGTTTTAAATTACTTATTCGTTCGTGGTTTTTACTACTGTGTAATTCAATTAGTTCTCAAATGGTAGAAGGTAGTGCCTAGACAAGCCATACCTTGGCTTTAAGGCACTATTTAAATTTAAGTATGTGTTATTTTTGAAATAATAATAAATAAATAAATAAATAATGGTATCTCTGTAATAAAGCTTCTAATAATTGATATTTTGAGGGGGCCGCAATTCGACCTTGTTATATTGGCGAGGAATTATTCTCGTACTAGCTATTTAAATATTGTTACAATTGACCGAGTTAACTAAACAATTTTCGGGTTATTTGTCGTGTTGTTTCACAGTAAATTATAAAACCACCATTTGTCGATTTGAGGCGTCACAACTCAGTCGGTAATAGCTCTGCCTTCCGTGCTGTGGGTCGTGGGTTCGATTCCCACCAAGAACAAACATTTGTGCGTGGAAAACATAGATGTTTGTTCTATGTCTGGGTGTTAGTATGTATTTACAAAAAAAAAGTATATAATGTATTCTATCAGCCATCTGGTTCCCATATTACAAGCATTGCTTAGTTTGGGACTAGAGGGTGTTGTGTGAAATGTCCCTGAATATTTATTTATTTAAAGCGTATTTACAGCTGTATTTCGTTTTCAGAACAAAGTGATAGAAGGTGTAACTGCACTAGAGCTGGCACGCGCAGCAGGTCGCGTGGAAGGGCGCGCGCGCGTGCGCTCGACGCGCTGCCTGTCCGCGTGCAGCGGCCGCGGCTCGTGCTCGCACGCCACACGCACGTGCCGCTGCGACGCCTTCTGGATGCAGAGCCTACTCACGCAGTGGGACCCCGACGCCTCTCCCGACTGCGGTCAGTACACTACTCTGTAGGGTCTCGCCCTACAACTTTAAAATGATAAGATAATTGATAAGAATGCTTGATATTTACGTAATTGATTTAATGATAACTGAATACGACGATTGCCGCGACGGTCAAACGTGTACTAGCTTAATTTATTCTAAGTAAGCACAAAAATGCACCGCTGTAAATTGTGCAATTTGCATTAATTGTACAACTCACTGCTTGCTCTTACTGCGCCCGTTTATGTACCATAACTAGATAGTGTTTTATAAAGTATTGGTTTTTTAATGTTTGTTACTTCAGATCTCTTGTTATAGGTAAGTATATAAACCGATTCCATAGTCCCAGTCCTATACATTTTTCTGTGGTCTCATCGGTCCCATAGAAATTATACCAAAATCGGTCTAGTAGTTTGGTTTTTGAATCCAAATAATTGGAAAAATATGTCATTGCCTATTTTGCACTTTTTAGTGGTGTGCGGTCACTAAAAAATTCCCAATAAACCGACATCATCAGCAAATGTTGCGATCGGAAGGTAGTCAAATTTGAAGTCGGTTTTACTAGTTTTTAAAGTTATAAAATGATGTTGCAGACTGGTCGGTGGTGTACGCGGGTCTGGGGGGCGTGGCGTCGCTGTGCTTGGTGGGCGGCTGCGTGTGCGGCGCGCTGCGCGGCGTGCGGCGTGCGTGTGCGCCGCGCAAGCCGCGCGCGCGCCCCGCATACCGCCTGCTGCCGTTAGCAGACGCCGAGGACAAGCCGTGTCAGTACTCAATCATACATTTATTGCTTTCACATGGTATTGCAGATAGGTATCACATATGAACCCTGTTCAAGGGTGTTGCAACAAGAAAGTAGGCAAACCGAGATTTCAAAATCTAAATTGTAATGAAGTTATATCGTCGTTTGGTAGGAGTAAAGGGCTAGTGGACTCAAGCCCCTCTCCAAAAGCTCCAGGTCTACCCAAGCCTGGTGCAGGGAAAACGCTAAATAGATAGACTAAGCCCCTCAATAACTGGAAATCTTGGGTCAAGCTCCTTCCCCCCAAACCGATATTCAGGATATTCCAGTGCTCGACATGTACAGCCTACAGATAATACAGCCAGTCGCGACTTTCAGCAGGCGACAAGATATCTCGCTGCTACTCTTTCACTCTGGATTCAATATTTTCTTGCCTACGCCATTAACCTAGGTACTTTTATCCCATTGTAATACAATCTACTAAAACGAATTTCTTTATAATTTCCAGTTACAAGCAAAGATCTCCTCTCAGAAACGGAAACAGATTCGGACGTTTTGTTCGAATCTAAAAGCAAGACGTCGTCGTTCAACTCCCGCGCCGCGAACGGCGACGTGCAAGCCAACGGGTGGAAGAAAAACGGACACCACAAGGTCGGACGGAAGATCAAAACATAGCTCATAGCGTATCTGGTAAGCTGTTGCCGTTCCAAGTTATATTTAGCGAGGCAACGCGTCCATCGAAGCGCGGAGGACAAGGAGCGGATCATCTAGTCTTGTGAGTACGATAACATTGTCTAAAGTTCGGTTTGGGCAGGTTGCACACGCACTTTCCTCCTCATTCCCACTTCGATGAACACTGACCTGAGCCATGATAGTGATTGATGTACAAATACGGTATAAAGCCAAGTAACAATACGCTTATTCGAGAAATTCCGCACAATATTGTAGCTTTTTTATAAAAGCGAATGATTATATTGGTGCATGACTCGGCACGTTGTAAGTGTAGTGAAAAAGCCTTCTCCGTAGCAATGTTTATGATTATCGCGATTCTCTAAAGTACTTGTTATTTCTCTGGCAGAAAAAAAATATCATAGACTAGTAACAAAAATACCTTCTACTTTTGTAGGTTGTTTTAATGAGATACCTACTGTAGAAAGTTATACTGCTGTTTAAGGCTTGATCCTCGTTCATACAAGCTTCTAAGTGCTTTAGTTTACTCTATCAACAATGACATTCCAAAAAAAAACTAGCAAAGAACCACTTTTGAATAAAGGGTCGGTAGTTTTAAATCTTTAGAAAGTTCATAACTCTGGCAAAAAATTGTTTCGAATACCAGGCGAAAACGAAATTGTCCAACCAAGTAGTTGTAGTTAGAAATAAAAGAAATTAGTCTAGTAAAACAAGGAGTTGCCTTTTATTTTATTGAATATTACAAAAGCAAATCTAACAAAAAAATAGCTTTCAGGTTTAATCAGTGTTGTAAAGTTGACAAATAATAATCATTAGTAGGTAATCTTAGGACCTTTTTGTAGTGAAATAAAATAGACTTCTACATAAGGCTCATAATGATCTTGTTTATCCGTACGATATTTCAATTAGCTCGCACGAAAATAAATCTATTTAAAATTAACATCCATAGAGATAAAGCAGATAAAGCTATGAGAGTCTACCTGCAGGGATAGTTTTCGGAAACATTATTTTTAGTTTTGACTTTGTGTTTTACAATGTGTGCTGTATGTTTATCAATGTTTTGTGTCGAGGATGAAAATGAAATAAAAAATCTATATCCACAAGTAACGTTATATAAATATATTTATAATTAAATGTATGAGATAGCTAGAATATAACGATTTTCTGCTAGATAGTGTGACATTATGGTGTAATTTGAAGTATTTCCTGGAAACCATGTGGCAAGAATTGCGTATGGATTATTTATTTTATAATTTTCACGTTTTCATTGAAACCACAGACTTAGACCTTAGACTAGTTAGACCCTTTTCACACATCCCGGTTCCTGGGTAACCGGCGACGAAGTGTATGGGCATGTACTACAGTCGACGATACATCAACCTATCCACTGTTTGAACTTTAAACTATTTTAATTTGAATGTTGCGAATCAGGGATCGCAATAGGTGTAGGCGCGTGGCGCGCAAGCAGCGAGTCTCACATATAAACATAATATTATCGTCCCTCTCGCATGATTCGCAACATTCAAATCATAATAGTTCCGTTTATAGGTTGATGTGTAGCCGACTGTACGTTATATTTGACGTTGAATTTGAATTTGCCTGGGTACTTACCCGGCACCGGCTACCCGACAACCGGAACATATGAAAAAGGCCTTAAGTAAACATCAGAAGTAGTTTAATTTTTAACAAATAGATAGGTACGTTTTTCACGTTAAAAAAACTATTTTCATGTATGAAATATGAATTCTAGTCGTAGGTATTAATGTATTATCGTAGGTTATAGTGAATAAGGTTAAATATTAACATTTTAATTTGTTTTCTGTGATTACTAGAAACATTTATTTACCTTTGTACTTAATAAATATTATGTAAATAATAAAGGCTTTTTAAGAAATCACTGTTTTTAAATCAGAGCTATTCTAAGCTACTAGGTTATAAAAAAATAAGTAAGAGGTTATTTTCAACAGTTTATTATAAACATTGCTTAAACCAGTATCTATTCGAATTTATAGATAAGCAAATATGTGAACACTTTATTGACATTATTATGTTTAAGCAAGACAGGCAGTCGCGTGTAAGTTAGGCACTCCGTGTCAATAATATTATAGTAACAAAGCCTTTTGAATGGATTTTTTATGAATATAATCACCAGGTACCTACCTAAGTACTGTAATTTATTCTCCATGATTAGATTATCTGAATCGTTTTGATTATTATTATCATGAATTTCGATTTATAATACTTTAGCCATTATCTACATGGTTTTAAAACTTGCTGGTATGCCTCAATGGAATGTACAAAAAGATTTGATAAGTGTGGATAAGCATAACCGATACCTACGAAAAGGAATAAAAAATAATAATTAAAATGCAATCGTTAACACAACTGGTATAATATCTAAACCTGCACTGGTGCTTTGTATAATTATAATGAATACTCCTACCGACCGACGTCATGTTTTTTTGCCAAGCGCTTGGGACGTAGCTTGCTCGGTCAATCTGCATCGAATACCTAAGCTAACGTTTAGCTAGGTCACTATTTGGATGGGCATTAGATTATGATTGGGCTACTGGCATTTACATCCGAGTGCTTCTATGCTTCAGAGGGCACGTTAAACTGTCGGTCTCGGCTCTAGCCACGACGGAGGCCTTAAGGTGGCCTAAACACTCCCGTCACCAAAGTTGGCCACTAACTCATACTAACTATTATATTTTTTCGCTATGTAACTTAAGGAGGTCTATGCCCAGCAGTAGGTGAAGTCGGGCTGTGGATGATGATGACATTAATCCATTGCCGTGCAATCCTATAGCCTTATAAACTCAATAAGTAGGTAGTAGACAATGTAAACTCGAATTTGATGTTTTAATATCACTTATCTATCAGTGGACCCACGCTGACCCTGCTATTATTATTACACGGTAACAAAAGAGTTGTATCTTTTTCTACATAATAGCCCATTGAGTGATGGAAATTATTATCGGTAAAGCAAAAATCGCGCAGCAGCGTAGGCAATCGATTAGTTCCATTGTTGTCAATTAAATAGCTAAGTATGTGAGATTGTTTCATTCATAACTACTCAACTTATATGATTTTCTCAGCTATTTTCAAAACTTTATTATAATTTAAAAATGTATATACGTAACGCGTAGTGGTACAGCTACGAAACAGATAATTTCTGAATATTCGGGCACTTTATTATTGCTTTAGAACATCACAACCAATTACGTAGGTAATTACGTATGTAATTTATGTTAGAAGCTTTACTTATTCAATAATAGCATTAGTAGCTAATTACCTATTGACAATACCAAAATATTTTTCAACATTTTCCTAATTATGCAGTATATTTGTAAGCCTCAGTAACATTAATGTAATTGTTGCTATACAACTTTGTGACCCAAAAGTAAAAGATGTTTAAAATTAATAATAATTTAAAATTGTATCAACTTAAAAAATACTCTTAATACCCTTTTTTTAATAAAAAAAAACCCTACTTAAAACTTATCTTTATACAAACAAAAATTGCAGTTACATAATGTAGCCTTGACCGAGGTTTACTGACTTTAATCACTGTTCATTGTTGTTTCTACATAATTACATAAGAACTAGCAAATTAATAGTCATTGAATTGGTAATCATTGAGATAATTTTAAACATTAAGCTAAAGTACACTGGAAATGCATAAAACCACTGGCCAATAAAATAGATTGGGATGAGATAACTAGTTTTGACATAATTTTAGGAGAATGTTGTCTTGCGTAATTTTAGGGTCAAAGTACACTGGGTCTAATGATATTTGGTGGTTGTTTCATCACTAGCTGATAATTGGGTTCACTCATTGTATATTATATCATCCATAAATTATGTTCAATAAAAACCCTATCACCAATCTCTCCATACATCTCTTAGGCAACCTTAAAAAGCTAGGCAACCTTAAAAAGCTAGAGCTACACTATATATAGGCAGTTTAAATATTTAGGGCAGCTATTTGGCCTTCTTCTTTCCAGATTTAACAGTATTTTCAACCTCTTTAGACCAAATAGCAGAGTTTAATCTTTCACCCAACGAGTAAAAAGTGCACACAAAAACTAAATTGAGCACATAAAATATGATTCTCAAAGGCCAGTTGAAAACATTGAGAACAGGATACACCCACATTCCAGTTTTAAACCAGATAACATGGATCCACACTACATAGCAAAGCATGAAAGTGCATAGAACTGAAAGACCAAAATTCCGTGATGGGTACATTCTGAATGATGTAGCAAGCTCAATCAGAATGAATATAACTATATTGGTGTGCATAATGTGGTTCAACCATGTTGGGAAGTATTCATCTAAACTTCTTGGCAAAATGAGCTCTCTATCAACTGCATAGAGAGCCCAAAAAGTAACACCGACAAATACTGCTACAGGAAATGCAAGAGCACTGAACACTGAATCTTTGAAGCGTCTGACCAGTGGTTTCTGAGTTGGTGATGGTTCGTTGCTGCCGATGAGGTCATTGACTGTAGCTACAGTGAAATATGCAGTTTGAATCATCTGTAAATAAAACACAGGTTTGTAGTACAAGTACCTTGATTTTTAGTAACAGTAAAAACAAAGCGAAATTGAAGTGTTTTTAACTTACTGCATTGATAAAGGTCAAGTATTTCAACTTTCCCCCAAAACTGGGCACCACTCTCGACGTACTAGGTACAATTACATAGGTGTAGTCGTAATAACACCCGTAGGCGAATTGGATCGCCCCAAAGAGATGAAATAGTAACTTCAACATTTTGAGATCTGCGGAAGAAAAATTAATAATGACGACCTAGTAAATGGTTAGTAATACTGTTATTAAAATCCAGACAGATTTCGAAACTCACTGGTGCACTTTCGCTGGAACAGAGTTTAGTCTAGATACCTAGATTTTGAAATTCACTGGTGCACTTTAACGAGAATCGAATGAGATTTTATGTTTTGTTTGGCAAGTAACAATACTGGTACTGTACCAAACAACAGTGAGAGCAGTCTATGATTTTATCTAATTTACGCAGGCAGAATAATAATAAATTATTATCAAATCTAGCAAATACACGAACGAACCACCTCGTCCCCGATCATTGAATTGATCTGACTGATTTTTGACAATTGAATTGACTTTGACGAATCGACACGACTGACGCACGTCATAGTGACATAACGCATAGACCTAACAAACACTGGTACTCTAATGGATCCTGTCACGTTCCGTATTGCAACCTGTCTACGGTTGGGTGCTCGGTGCTGTGCGCCTCATCATTGCCAGTGCGGTACGGCTGTCGAACAGTTTGGTCACCACGGATTATCGTGCACTAGGGCCGCCGGTCGGATATCCCGTCACGCTAGCCTTAACGATATCATCCGCCGGGCTTTTACCAGCGTGAACGTGCCAGCCATTCTCGAGCCGAATGGTCTGCTGCGTGACGATGGTAAACGGCCTGACGGTATGACTCTTGTTCCTTGGGAGGTGGGAAGGCCTTTGGTGTGGGACGCTACTTGCGTCGATACCCTTGCTCCTTCACACCTGTCTAGGTCCTAGACAGATGTGAAGGAGCAAGGGTGTCCTAGACTCTAGGACATCCGCTAGGGCCGGTGCGGCAGCAGATTCGGCCGAGGATCTCAAGAGGCGCAAGTATGCGGGTCTCGACAGGGCCTACACATTTGTACCTCTTGGGGTCGAGACTCTGGGTCCGTGGGGTACCGAGGCCCTCCGGGTCTTCAAAATTATTGCAGGGCGTCTAGTCGCAGCGACGCGTGACCCGAGGGCTGGTGATTATCTGGGCCAGCGAATCAGCATTGCTATTCAGCGCGGCAATGCAGCCAGTGTCTTGGGCACGCTTCCGATTGGTACTGATTTGGATCAGTTGAGCTATCTATAAATCGTTTGCAACGGTGTGTAGATGGCTCAACTGCTTCATGTGTATTTTGTACATATTATAAATATTGTAAATACTTTATTAGTCATAATTTTCTTTGTGAATAAATTTATGACAAACATAACGTTATTATGACGGCTGCGGGTAAGGCTCCTTAGCTGGCACCCGTCGGCGTCGCGTCGTCGTGACATCTGCATCGTATCTATAGGATTGCTTCATCTGATCTTGTCAATGAAATCTCCAAGATATCGAAAGGGAGTTACTCTTTGAACTCGATATTTATCATTTTGGTGGCATGACTTGTTCTGTGATGCAGCACGCACGTGCGGTATGACCTTTACCTACCTATACTTAGTAGGTACCTATACCTACGCAGATGACCAACGTTGGCAGATCCAAATTACCTACTTAAATAAAAAAGTGTATTTCGTTAAATATATTATTGATTTTCAGTGGCAATGCAATCGGCAAATAAATTGACAATACGTCCAACACAAATAGACTAGCATAAAGTTATCACGACACCGCATTGTGATTTAAAACATCGCAGTTCCAATACCAACAAACAGGTCTTTAGGCGAGGTGCTGAGCTAATAGGGAATAGCACTAAAAGTAGTTAGTATAGATGCTGTTATCAGAAATTTATCAGGCTACGACGTATTTTCTATCGTCAGAAAAAATAAGATGTCTCCGTAACGCGAATACTTTGACGTAGCTTGACAAAAGTTTTGCACATCAGATAGGTGGCAACTTAGCGAAGGCTTCTTGTGCATCATCCGGGAATGGAGCAGTGAATGTAACGGGGTAGGGTCGCGCGTATTTAGGTGCAGCTGGAGGCAGCTCCGGTAGGGCGCCGCGGACCAGACGCCGCAGTGCTGCGTTGCGACGACGGAGATGCATCACTTCGTCGTGCAATCTCTCCCGTTCTGTATATAAACAAGATATAGTGTAATTATATGAAAGCTTTGTTGTGTAGCTACTGCCATTATGTACAAAAAAAACTTTTACTTTTAGATGTAATACCTACGATAGATATCGCCGATTATAAACACCTTGTAGTACCCTAATACATGATTTACTTTGGTAGATATTTCATAGATTACAAATTACTGCCATACCGACGCTGTTGATATTCTTAGGGCGGCTTGCACCAGAATCGCTAAACGCGTTTAACTCTTAAATAGTATTTAGCGAGTTGTCAAGTCATACAAATGCGTCAGATTTAAATCGATTTAGCTGTTAAATACGTTTAGTGATTCTGGTGCAAGCCGCCCTTACTGGTTTCCTTAGTGTTTTTAGGCCACTGACATTGCGTGTCGTGTCCAAAAGAAAATTTTACTGCACGAGCAGATTCGAACCTACAACTTTTATGATTGTGCCGTACTTTGAACTAACTATATCACCAGAGATGTACGTTCAAACTAAAACATAATTTTATATAAGGTCATACCTACCTTGTAAAATAGGTAGATAGTTGTTCAATCCAGTCAGCAACCCATCCCAGAATCTGTCCTTTTCTGGAGGAAATACATTTTTCCATTGCGCCCAATACTGTTCGATATCTTCCGTGGTAAGCTTTCGGGAAGGTGTAGAAAAGTTTGGAGGCCTGACGCTCTCTCTAAAACGAGAATTCAACATCAGTCCGATAACTTGGATAAGTAGGTACCTAAATGGAAGTCTGAAACCCAGCATAATATCGAAAGTGCTTTGGCGGGCGAGAAAAGGACTAACATGCGAAAGTTAAAAATAGCAATCGTACGATAGTCGCAACGGACCGAATTTTTGTGGCTCTGAAGTTGCCTTTTGAAACTATGATGGGAGCAGATCTTACCATACAAACTACAAGGTACTAGCATAGATACGACTACGTTGCAAAATGAATCACAGACCGAACGAGAGTAAGTAAATGTAGGTAGGTAAATCTAGAGGTATCTAAAAGCCCATATAAAAAAAATATGATTAGGTTTTCAATTCTGTTACTTACAGGATATCGTAGAGCTTCTTTTTATCAGGAGGTACGAATACCGCTATGAATTCACCCAACGCAGTTAGAACCTGCATTGGTTCTATTTCTAGATTATGTCCCACTGTAAATAATACATAGTTTTGAAGTAGATTAATTGGAAGCGAAAGGTACCTACATACCTACCACAAAAAACTAGACATGCAGTTGGTGATGTGACCATGAACTTACAGTCATGATGATATTCATCATTAGCTCATCGATTGAATTATTTCGTTCATGTCAAAGCATTCCAATTTGAAAATCCGGCCAGCAATGATGGAAAGGATTCATCGAGTTTTCAAGGGTTAATACCTAAATGTTTGTACAATTAAGTTGCTGCTCAACTTATTACGTACAAGGACAAACGAAGGGGTTAGTAGTCTTCTCTTTAGCAGGCAATAAGTCGTGTTGAGATGCGACCGTCACGCCGCGAGATCCCGGCCGCTTGCCCGTGCCCGACCCGCCGTCGGACGTCGACGCCGTCACAAATGTGCTGGCTGCAAGTCACAAAAACATTATGACGGACCATCGGAGCAGCCACAGAATACGGGATAGAGCAAGTCAACTAGCCTTACCGCTAACGGGAATGGACGTCACATGAAAAATTAGTACCTACATACCTTGAGGATCTCCACATTTCTGAAGGATTTCATCAGCTTCTTCTTTGAGCTGCTGGTCAGCCGGCGACAGCTCGTAGGATCTGTGGACAGACAGTAAAAATAAGATCAAGTTATATGTAACCAATGTCATGTGCTGCCAAGGTTCTCCAACCCGATGGATGGAGGACTTATCAAAATCGCAGAAAGTTGGAAAACCGTTCCTGAAGAATTATAGAGGCGGCGTATATCAGCAGTGGACTTGTACACTATCATGTCAAATGCTCAACTCGACAGTTATTGAATAATTTAGTCGCTACCGCAACACCACTCTCGGATGCACATTGCTCTCTGATTGATGATGATTGGTGCTACTCTGTTGGACCTCCGCTTTATTTTTAACCCCCAACTGAAAAAAACCCTGCGACGTGAGGCTATAAGATTGAGGCCGTAGTGTATCTGTCTGTCTATGACCTCGTAGCTCCGGAACTAATGCATCGATTTCAATGCGGTATTTTTTAAAGAAAGCTCATGGTTCTATGATGATTGTTAGTCGATGGAGGGTCTCCCTGAGGGTACCTGAAGGCGACATGCGCCGAGCGCGACGTGCTCGCGGACACGCTCCGCGCGAGGGTCGCGCGGCCTCGCACGGAGGAGCGGTCCCCGCGTGCCTTGGACATGCTGGCGCGGTGCATGTCCTCCGTGGAACCGGCGATGGAAGGGTCCCTCTCTGAAGCCGCCTCCATGCCCACGCAGATCGGACAGAACGCGTAGTTCAGGAACGTTTTGCAGAGGAGCTCCACGTCTTCTTCCGCTTGGATTTCTAAAGCCTAAAATTGTTGACAAGATAAAAAAATCAAAATGGCGGTGGGTCGATGTGCCACAACGGTTCTATTCTATCTCTTTTTAAACATTTCGTCCGCATTACATTTTACACTAGAAGTGTCTCTCTCATTTCTCCTATACCTACTTAAGGGCAAACATAGACGAAATGCGCCAAACTTAAATTCTGCAACGATACCTAACATCAGCGACACCGGCCCACTTTGCGTCAAAACGCATCGCTCTTAGGTGAGTTTTCTATTAGAATTACTAGATGAACAGAGTAGGAACTAAATGTATAGTCACTGAATACGATAATTACCATAAATATTGCGTCCAGCGTGCACAAGTTTCGTGAAGTGATTTGGTATTTCTCAATCAATTGCAGTAGACGATCTTCAACCAGAAAACCCGTATTATCCGCTACCAGTTGCAGAATATGGCGAACCTGGAATTTTTTTTTTTATTAATTTTGCATCACATAGGTGAGATAAATTATTGGATCATATTCGTAGTAAATGTGTACCAGATTATCTTTAGCGTCTTTAGCAGCTTGGTCTTTAAAGTTGACCGATTCCTTCGGCTTCAACGCGATTGCTTGAGCCGCTAATTCTTCCTCGTGCTCTGTAAAATAAACAAATCTGTAGGTAAATAATTATGATTTGTGTCAAGATTTTGAAGACTGAAGACTCACCATACTTAGACAAAGGGCTTTTAGGCGGCGGCGGTGGCGGCGGAGGTGGTGGCTTCGAAAGAATGTGGGCATGCAACGCTACCTCGCCGTGACGCAAGTCTCGAGACAACTCTAAACATCGAGCGGCTGCCATACGCCACACCTGGGTATCAGTAGGTATGCTGTATATGCACGCGCATATTACGATTCAGTACTGGTCCAGTGCGCACTAGCAGCCCAACCCGACCAAATTATAGGCTGATCGGAAAACCTGCCAGAAAGTTAGTCTGCGAGGGATTTATAACGATAACATGCGCCTCGGCATAATTTGTTACCGAATTAGTGCAAATAAGCAACCGATCTACGCCTCATAGGTGGCACGAGCTATTGGGATTACAGAACTGTTATAGTACCCACCTCATATTATATTTAATGTTGTGACAACTCTAGATTAGATGTCATCACGCGCTCGTATTTTCGAAGATTGCCAAGGCGCATTACAAGTCACAAAGTTTAAAAGCTCAAAGCTGTAGAAGTTCACTGCTGGATACAGGCCTCCCCTATATTATTCCAGACAGTGATTCTGGGTGTATCATCTATTGACTTCCGTCATTAGATGATGGCCGTCCGATTCATGGTCGCCATTCGAGAACCTTTATTCCCCAGGTTGTCAGTTCTGCGAGCTATGCCACACACCTGACTAAACTTGTAGTAATTGACATGCGAGAACTGGTCAGATTTCTTCTCCAAATCGTCCATGGTCTGCATCAGCTTGACTATTTCAGCGTCGGCTTTTATCTCTTCAATGGCCCCGTCTTCGGCTGCTTTGCGAATTTTGGCGCGAAGTGAATTCGCCATGTCAGACATTTTGTTTAGTTTGCGCTTTTGTTGGGAGCGGACGAATACGTTTTCTTCTTCGCGCTTTTTTAGAATCTGTAATGGATCAGACAGTCGCTTTATGTTCTGGATTGTACTCCAGTAACGACAAGGTTCCTAGGTACCTATATTTGTGGAACGAGATAAGATTGAAGTAATACAGAGTCTCGGTAGGAAATATTATAGGATACTTACTTGGTAGTTATATCCAATCTTCTCAGTGTTGATAATGCAAGTTGCCTTCAACTTTTCCAACTCCTTTTGTAGCTCTTGAATCAAAGATTCTAGCTCAATTTTAGCCTGGCGATACTTTTCGTGGTGATCCCACATTATAGCTTCGATTTCTTGTTTGTGTTCTTCTAACTGAAAAATTTAAAATCGGTAACAATAAATTACCTAGGTATACCTACTTAAACAAGTTTGTATTGCTGCAATATGAATGGCTGATATGACAAGGTTTGGTAAAATCTGCCTCAGACGATTAGAAAATCTCAAATAAACTATGAAAACCTCTCGCCTGTTCAAATCGGTACTCCATATGCGCCACTTCCTCTTTATCCCTCTGCCTGTAAAGAGCCTCCCATCGCTTGTTATTATGGTCCACCATAGCATCTCGTTCTATGTTGATAGCTTGCTCTATGAGGCTCAGCTGTTTTTCGTACGCCCTCTGCATTATGGTGACTTGCTTTTCCACACGATCTGACAACTCCTTGATATCCTTGTCCTGAAAAAATAAACGAATTTTAAGACACTTGATATCATCCCACAAGGATTAATGAATAATGTTTTATGTAAGTATGCCTACCTGTTTGTCCAAATCTTCGTAATAAGCAATGTCCATTCCCTTTAAATCGTCCTTCAGTTCGCCAATGAGCTGGTTTTTCTGATTCAAGAGCTCGTCACAGTGTCGCTTTTGCTCTTTCATTTCGGCGTCGATGTCGAGGGGGTCTTTTATAACGAGCATGCTGTCCCAATTCGAAGTGATAGCTTCGTACTGTATCTGGGCATCATTTGCTTCATCCTCTATTTTCTGGACGGAAACTGTATAAATAAAACGTAAGTAAAACAGAACTAGTAGGCACCTATATGCAGTCACCGCTTTCCCCAAGGTTTCGTCAAATGTTTACCCAGTTATATGTCATCGTGCGAAGTCCACCCGGCCAACTTATGACAAGCTTATAGCCCACCTGATGGTAAGCGGTTACCGCATGGACGCCTGCAAAACCAGAGATGTCACACGCATTTCAAAACGCTTAATGTGATAAATCTCATACTTAGCATCTTCTCCGTGAACAGCGCCCGTCGGATGACCTCCCGCTCGTCAGTAGTGACCTTGACATTGGTGACCTTCGCGGCGCCATCGAGAGCAAGGCGCTGTAGCTCCTCGGCGGCAGTCGCGGTGGCTTGTTCGATAGGACCTGGCTCTTCATCACCTGACGCTTCTTCAGACGGGGCTTCCGCTCTACGGGACGACAGAAAGCGCTGATGGGCAAGTACAGTCAGAAGGTACCCGACCCGTGATTGTTTTGGCTCGCGTTATCCGTGGGCTCATACGAACTGAGCATATCTACTAATAAATTCTACTAGTACCTACCTAGTATTCTACGATCTACAATAAATATCAATAGGTAATCTAGTTATTATAATCTCAAATAAACCAAGAAAATAAAGATTACATAGTTTTACCTTTTGATGGCATCCTGCCTCCGTTTTATTCGCAACGCTCTAGCAGATTTCCGTTCATCGGGGTCCTGGGACGTCACCTGCGGCTCTTTAGGTGCCAGTACATCGTCTTCATCATCGTCGTAACCGCCGAATTTACCAGCCATACCAAAAACCCTTCAGAATTTGCAAGATATTCCTAGAAGCCAGTCGTTGTAATTTGATGTAAAGTTGTTATGTTTTACGTCAACACAGCCGCCTAGCAACAACATCAACACTGATATGGTTGCCACAGAAACGCCTACCACTACTTATGGGTAGTGGAGAAAAGTTATAATCTATGTATGGCACTCCCAGAAAAAAAATACATCCTCTGTGATAGCAATCTATGTACAAGGAGATAATGTGACCATCATGATGTGACCTACCTTACAGTATTCCTATAATGGACCTACCTGCGAAGGAAAGATTGATTGGGTCTATGCCCAAAACTACCACTGTCATCATCATCATCAAACTGATAGACTCAAAACAATCAGTGTTATGACAAATCTGTCCTAAAAGCCATTTGAGTCTGGTTACAGTTCAGGTTTCCTAAGTTATGCTACCAGAAATAAAACTCAAGAGATTTAGGGATTTTGTTTACTTAATATTACTTTGCTTTGCTGTTCAGAATGATACCATCGTATTTCTGTTGGAACCACTTCATGGCGTCTTCTTTCGTTAGGCGATGGGGGAATCCAACCTTGCCAGTCTTGCGTCTCCTGTGAGCTACATTGAAACCTGTAAAAAAATAAAAGTGAGATTTTTTATTATGGATGAAATGTCATCCTGATGTTAAGTGGTTACCTCTACTTATAGCAATGCTCAGAGATTTAATAATAGTGGAAACAAGGTTCATTTTTATAAAAAAATGTTATGTTAAACTTGATAAGAAAATACTGGTTTATCAGAGTATAGTCTATCTATTTAACATTTATTATTTAGCACACTTTTTACACAGTGAAAACATTGTACTCTCCACTCCTGAACAAATGTGCATTCCTATTTTGTTTTCAAAATAAAAACTATTTGATCAAGTGATCAACTATTTCACGATGTAGGTACTCCACGCCGCCAAAGACAGGAGAGGCTGGCGTGACATCGTCCGGAAGAAAATGATCTTTCTACGGGGGAATCACGACCCTCAGCCATGAGGAGTACGACGCGAGGAGGAGGATCAAGTGAGCAAACATCAGAGTGTAAATTTGGGCAAATCGGCATTGTATGTTTGTTAGAGCATAGCTTTCGAACTGCTTATCCAATCTTCATGGAATTTGGTAGGTCTACGGATAGTACTTTTTAAATTTTACTGGTTATGATTATGAGGTAAATCGGTCCATGATTCCAAACAAAAAATGCTGTTGTATGAGACAATGTTGTACAAATACCTTCAGTATTTGGGAGAGATCATAATACATTACATAAATAAAAGAAAAGTCGATGCTTACCAGGGCGGCCCAATACTACGTAGAAGTCAAGACCGTAGATACCAATGGAGGGGTCGTATTTAATACCCAAGTCAATGTGTTCTTGAATACCAAAACCAAAGTTTCCTGTGGCTGAGAAGTTGTCACGCCTTAACTCGTATTCTCGGACCTAGAACAAGGGCATTGTTATTTCAACATTCTAATGTCTGTCCTTTTACTTTCTTTTATACTGGGAATGTCGAAAAAAAACCTTAGGACCAGTAAATTTGAATCTTACTATGCATTTCAGTACAGATAAAAGAAAATATTACCCTATTATCTAGACTTTCACTTTGAAGTAAAGGATGTTTGTTATTTCCTTTAGTATTCTGAGCAGTAAGTTGTAAAGTACCCAGAAGTTGCAAATAAGAAATAATAATCTTGCATGATTTTACAAAGAAAGACACAATTATTAGTGTAGATCTTGAACAAATCATGCTTTTTCATAAAAAAAACCAAAGGACTAAAATGAGTGTCAAATTAAGAACCAAGTTATTTGACTAAGAATAAGCTATAATTTGAGAAGAATAAGCATTCATGGCACTTGGGTTATTCCAAGGTTTGAAAAATCACTAACTATCTTACATACATTAGTTGAACATTCATGACTTTTTTATACAATAAATGATGGAACAAACCGATGGCCCACCTGATGTTAAGTGGTAACCACTGCCTATAACAATGCATTGCGTCACTGAGCATGTCCCTGAGAATGCGCCCTGTGATGCATTGCACTGCGCCTATCACTCTTGAGACATAAAGATGTTAAAACAGGCTTGGTTTTGGTCATAAAATAATAATAAACTAACCTTCAATCCTCTCTCAAGGATCTCTTCAGCCTTGGCTCCGCGTACTGTGCAGTGGACAGCGATCTTTTCATTACGACGAATACCAAAGGACCGCACAGTATACCTGGCCTTTGAGAATACAGGCTGCTGACCAGTAAGCT
Organism: Gandaritis pyraliata; assembly: GCA_947859175.1. Taxonomy (NCBI): domain Eukaryota; kingdom Metazoa; phylum Arthropoda; class Insecta; order Lepidoptera; family Geometridae; genus Gandaritis; species Gandaritis pyraliata. Next base: position 5,324,448 of record OX401866.1, on the reverse strand, counting down.
GCTCCAAGACCTGGAAAATAATTTTGTTAAATTTAGATTTACAATTTATACCATTCATGAAGAGCAGGCAGAACTTTTCAATATTTTGAAATGTTATTTCACTAAGTATTCTGAGCAGTAAAATTTGAAGTACCCAGAAGTTGCAATTATGAAATTATAATTTTGCATGAATTTACAAAGAAACAACACAATTTGTGTTGATCTTAAACAAAAGCATGCGAGTTTTATTTACAGTGGTTTCAGTCGAACATGTTGTAAAAATTATAAATTATATTCATGTTGAATTGCCATCCTACTATTATTATAAATGCGAAAGTTTAGATGTTTGGATGTTTAGATGTTTGTATGTTTGGATGTTTGTGTTTCAATCACGTCTAAACTACTGAACCAACTTGGATGAAACTTGGCATATATATAGTTCGTAACCTGGATTGACACATAGGCTACTACAGGATAAAATGAACGAAAAGGATTAGCAGCGCTAATTGGCAAGAGGATTTCATTGTCATGCCTTGTCACATCAGTTTGACAGGGCGTAAAACTACCTCTTTGGTCTAACGACTAGCGTTTGACATTCCATTACGAGTTTGGTGTAATGTCATGTTTCTCAAAGTATCCGCTCGGTACACGCGCAGATAATATAATGTACACGGGACCTGCAGACGCGTACAAAGTCGTGGGTAACTGCTAGTAGGTATTTATATAGTTTACAGTATTGCTCACCATATCCATGACAGCTCAAATGCTGCGCATAACTAAAAAGACCCTTTTAAAAAGGTTACCACTATATCAATATTATGCAGTCTGATACCTACATACCTATAAGTTGTATAAAATTTGTTATCATCCCATCCTCCCATCCATGGAAATAATAATATGCATGTTTTGGCAAGAATTTAAATCCCCTTTTTATTTTTATTGTGGTTGACTAATAGGTATTTCTCACCTTGGCAGCACGGGTCAGTCTATCACCAGACTCTCCCACACAGATGTTCAGGCATAGTTTCCTGATGTGCAGATTCCTCATAACATTTTTAGAGTTATCTTTTGGAGCCTTCTTCTCCTTCCTTTCCTTCTTCAACGCGGGCGGTGGTACACGCTGCAACATACATTTTCGATTTATTTACACTGAAGGCTTCGTCCATTTCCAATAAAAATAAAAGCTATTTCTCAAACACACGAAGAGGTTATGCCGAACACAATCTCATAGAAACGTAATTTATCAAAAATAAGATATCCAGAACTTAGTTTGTATAAAACTGTGATCCATTTTGAACTTTTTCGATAGCAAAACTACAAGTTTACACTGATTTTAATGGATTTGTAATAAATTTGTCAAGTAAAAAGACCCACCGCCATGATCACAACTTTCAAAAAGAATCGTAGACAATCTTCTTCTTCTTACTGTTCTTGTCAACTTCAACTTCTTGGTTTATGGCCTTTGCGACAGATTGTCACAATTCTGCCAGTGTCTGTTTGCTCTAGTGTCACTTCAAACGATCAAACGAAATGGAGGGGAGACGAGAAAAAAAGAATATGGCCAGTATTATAAGTACCTATGTATTACCAAAATGAAAAAAATAAACACACTTTGAAATAAACTAAAATATTCCAATAACAACAAAAATTTGTTATAAAACTTATAAATCTAAACGTCAGGTCAATGCCAAGCTGACAATGTCACATACATTACCTATATCAATGCCAGGCCAGTTTCTTTTCATAGATAAACGTTTTCTTCAGCACAGAGAGACGAATATAATAGAATATAATAAAATATAATATAATAATATATAATTATTAACGTAAAAACTTATAAAAAAGGGCAGAAAAATTGAAGTCGCCACTGTCTGCAATAAATCGCAAATTCATTCTTTCTATTCAAGTTCATATAGGAAAGATTTTTCTCATCCTCCCGGCCAGTGGGACGATCCCTGGTGGGAAACATGAAAATAATCTAACATCATTAGGTAGGGTACCTGGATTTGAGCACCCTTCGAACTTATAATAGAATATATAGTATAATTTTATTAATTGTAGGCGTTTAATTTTAATTTTAGAGGCGTCGTCGTTAGACGAGTTATTTCTTTCCATTGGGTTAGTTTAGTTATTCGTGGAGAGAAATCGTTCCCACTAAGTAGTGGATAGTATGAAAAAAATCCAAAACGTATGGGCGAAAAGGCAATTTGTATTGTATGGGCGCGTTCTCCTCTCATCAGCATTTTAGCCCCTGACGCAAAAACGACAGAGTATTATAAGTTTGACGTGTGTGTGTGTGTGTGTGTGTGTGTGTGTGTGTGTGTGTGTGTGTTTGTGTATGTGTGTGTGTGTGTGTGTGTCTGACTGAGGCAACGTAGCTCCCGAACGGATGAAACGATTTTGATTTTGTTTTTTTGTTTGTTTGAAAGATGAATTAGTCGGAAGTGTTCTTAGCTATCTTACTAATATTATAAATGCGAATGTTTAGATGTTTGGATGTTTGTGTTTCAATCACGTCTAAACTACTGAACCAACTTGGATGAAAGTTGGCATATATATAGTTCGTAAACTGGATTGACATATAGGCTACTTTTTATCCCGAATAATTAACAGGATCTACCGGATAAAATGAACGAAAAGGATTAGCAGCGCCAATTGGCAAGAGGATTTCATTGTCATGTCATGTCACGTCAGTTTGACATTTCAGTACGAGTTCGGTGTAATGAGGTGTAATGTCAAGTTTCTCAAAGAAGTATCCGCTCGGTACACGCACAGATAATATAATGTACACGGAAACTGTAGACGCGTACGAAGTCGCGGGTAACTGCTAGTGTTTGATAAAAATCGGTCCAAGATTCGGGGGTTTTTTAAATTTTAAATTTAATTAGGTACCTACTTGTTATAAATTTATTGTCAGTGGAGTGTATGAGCAACCATGATAGTTATGTAAGAAGGTATAGTGTATAGTCCCGTCCCGGGAATGTATAGCCTAGAACCGGAAATCCCGGTCCCCGAGAAATTTTTGCGAGAAGATAATAAGTAGGTACCTAGGTACATTGTGGTTTAAACCTATAAAGCTTTAGAAGTATGCACCACTTACGTTCGATATAGTGCAAATGGAACAAATATTAAATATTTATTGTAAGATGTCTCAACTTCTCAAGGTCAAATATCTTGTCGCGTCGTCGTCTCCTCAGCATCTATTGACTTTTATTGTCCCACTTCCAACATACCTAATATTCACCATTTTGTTTAAAATATTTAAGTTCATGAGTCCAGTAGGTAATTTTTTGATTGATTCGCGCGCAAACGAACATCTTATTGTCAACTTGGACAAATTGGCGCGGCGGCGGCGGGCGGCGGCGTTGTTTGTCAGAGCATCTTTATCCGCTTTTATTTATGCGATCTTCACAAAATTTGGTAGGTCTACTTTATGTTTTACTTTTACTGGTTATGATTATATTATGAGGTAAATTGGGGTTGTGAAGTTGGGGTCCACAAACGCACCAAAAAATCAGATAAGGCTTTGTTTAGTCATTTCTAAACCATTTAATAACTAGTTTTGTTCTAGGTTAAATAGATTTTGAGATAGAGCGAAAATTGTAAAGTACCTAGGTAAAACCATATAACGTGAGGTACCTACTTACCATTTCTTAGTGTTAGACTTTATGATTAAGGTGGGACTGGTAATTAGCTTGAGTATGGTATCGATGGGATTTGCAAAGTTCATCTCAAAGGTTTCTTTGTGGTGTTTTCGGAAACTTCGCGAGATTTCAGTTCGGGGCAGGTAGTTAGCCCCGAACTGAAATCTCGCGAAGTTTCCGCGAAGTTTTCGCGAACTTGTTTTTATACAGTATTTTGTTTGTACCCCTATTTTATAGCTAACTATCAGCTTTATTTTTCTACTGCTAGATCATTACGACCGGGAGATTAAAAATAAATAAAAACTACGAACTGGGTATTTTGTAAGTCAGTCAACCCTTCATTCAGCTTAGGAATTCTGCTTACTCAGTTGTTTCAATAACATTTCAGATTTCGTTTGATAGGTAGGTTGTTGTTTAGTTACGTTACATTAACATCCATCAGACTAGTGTTGTCTACCTTACCTACGTTTAGGTTAAGTAATCAGTAGGATTCATAATAATTTATTTGCCTTTGATGCAGGTGGCGACACACAATACGATAACTTATTTGGACAAATTTAGCAATGGAAGAATTACGTAGCAATACTCAGCCAGCACCTATCAGGCACAGAAGATACTATTGCACATTGTGTAACATATTTACTAATTCGGATAACCAATATAATCAACACTTAGAAGGGGTACGTCATCTACAGCAAACCAGATTGATTTGTCTCACGCCAAGGGTCACCGCCGCCGCTGTCGCCGGTATCAGCGAGGAATCTATAATATGCGATCCTCACGTGTACCTTCCAGTATTTCTGGTTGTTATAATAACAACCTACATTTTTTGTTACATTATCGTCGACTTTTTCATGTAAATCATCGATATGATAATGATTTGCATAATATAACATTAGATCATTGTTAACGACGCCTTAAATTTCGCGCCATAAATTTAATTGGTGGAGGAGTAGTCCCCAAGCGTTCACGGCTTCTATGCGCACGAACGAACGCGCAGAACAATGAGGTAGCAGCCATTTTATGTCGGTGTCTAAAGAAAAACATAATCCGAATGGCCAATCTTAACAAAATTGTGTAATTAGTGATATAATTTATGTGACTCCGTATACACAACTACATTCAGCTGTTTCTTTGCACATGTAAGTAGAATCCAGCCTTGACTAATATGTTACGTACGATAGGTTTATCATATAGGCGCGATAAAACTTATAAGATTTTGCATAAAAAAGGAATAATAATAAATTTATATCTCATTTCAACCGTGTAATATGAGGCGTCGTCGTTGTATTTCCAATAAGAAAACAGGCTCTTTATTTACAAGCCATGTTTAACTGTCTACAGATGATCAAAAGAATTAGCACAGCACAAAGTTAATGATTATTGTACCTAATATAACATTACTTTTAATAATGACATAACTTTCACTAACATTAGGTATGAATTGTGACAAAAAAGCTGTATTGTTTACATTAGAGGCATTTTGTTAATAAATTACTTGTCAAGTGACAACCGGCGACGCGCACCCTCGGCTTGTAAGTTAGTGACAAAATTCAATAACGAATTGGCCATTTTATTGATGGTCGGGGGGAGGCTGGGTGGAGACTTGTTCGGTGAGCTTCCGCCATTTATTACATTTCTTATAGCTTTATCAACTGTCTTTGTGATGTTTTCTTGTTTACATCGTCTTGAACCTATCTGTTAACTATATTTTGTTGCTTACATTTTTATAAATTGTAGGCAAGTGATACAAATCGCACTTCGTGGTTTGCTTTCCATGAGTGTTGGTCTAGGCTGAAATTTTGTAACATCTTTGCAAAATTACTAATAGGTAGAAATTAGGGATATCTATTTTATTGATGTTAGGATCTCATACATTAAGGAAGTAGATATTTACATTATAAAATATACTTACTTTAATATAAAGTTAAATATTTTTGTTGCTGTGGGTATTAACTATATCGGAGTATAAACTTTATCAAATCACAACACAATAAATTAATAAGGAGTTTATTTTCTGTGATTATTTGTAAATAGTAAATAGGTAGCATTAAGAATTTACTTGCCTACCTAACAGACATATTTGTAATTGGATTATCTTGGCTATTTGGTACTTTACAGCTAAAATTATTTTGTATTTTCGTATTAATCGGAATTTAGTCATCGAAATTGGAAGAAAAACAGTAGAGGTAGTTAATAATAACATTGTATAGACAATAAATTGTACCTACAATGTATTCATTCAATACCAAATAAAAATAATATATGTAATATTAGCACATACTTATTACTTACCTAAATAACTGGTTTTGAATTATTTAATAGAACCATTGAAAATAAATAAATCAAACTAAAAATGTTTCATTATTATATGAATACGTCAAGAAAACATAATATAGTAGATATGGTATAATAATGGAAGAGCACAATTTTTAGTGATATTAATCTACTATTTGGAAATCCAAATTGCAGATTAAAATCCCTACCTAATATTAGAATACATACTTGCTTACCTAAATAGGTAAGTTAAATACCTATTTAAATATTTTAATATTAGGCAGGTGTACCTATCATAGATTTTAAAATACTTTAGGCTAGGTGATCAAACCAAATAGGTAGGTAGGTACCTATTCATGCAGGTAGGTATATTTTATATAGATACCGGATAGATTTGGGTGGGAAGTGGTTTATGTATTAATCAATAGCAACAACACTGTAGTATAATAATGGTTGTGTGTGATACTTCAAACACAGAGTACCTAATAATCAATTTCTATGCATGGAGGCATTCAAATCTGACCCAACAGTTTTAAAGAAAATTACAGTTTCCGATTATTTACCTAGGTACCTACCTATGTTTTACCAATAATTTTTTTAGTTGAAGCTATTATTCAGTCTGATATTTTTGAATACTTAAGAATATTAATTTGTAATGAGTTAAATTCTCTACCAGGTCAAAACTCCTTCAACAGTATTTTTTAGAAAACATTAATATTTTTTAGATTATTAGGATAGGAGGTTAGAAATAGAAAGTCTTATTAAACTTTGAACTTTGACGCAATCAGAGCTGCCAAATGCAAGCTTTCTGTGTATTGTATCAATATCCTCTCAATTAGTTTAGCAACAGATTAGAAAATTAATTTTCTATGCAGGAGGAGGAGATTCACCATGAGGAAGCATCAAAACAGCCATTAGTTTCCCAGCACACTGGGGCGTAGGCGTCGGGGGAATGGCACGGGGCGTGGGGGTCCCCGTGCCACCCCCCGGCGACCTTCTCGCCACCATATCCATGTTCGAACAGCAAATCAAAGCTGAACCTATGAGGTGAGTGTTTGTTTTTGGTGAGATTCACGCTAAATATATTATATTATAATAAAAAAATTAAAAATTAGGAAAACCGACTTCAATTCGAGCAAAAAAAAAGCACAGAAAAGCAAAATACCTACGCAATTTCTTATATGTGGATGGCATATTTTTATTCAGTTATTTTTATTTATAAGCCAAACTACAGAACCGATTTTGATAAAAATTGAATGGGACCAACGTGAAAGTACATTCTTTTAGAAAAAAAAAGAATTTTTCTGATCGCTTTATAAATGAGGTAACAAACATGAAAAAAAACATACAACCGTATTGAGAACCTCTTTTTTTTAAGTCGGTTAAAAAAGTAGTCGTAGGCACTCGTAGGCGTAGGTTAGGTAAAGCACATTACCTACCTACTAAATAACTGGTACTATTAGGCTCTTTAAAAAATTGTTAGTAATTTGGTGGCATTTTATCCAACTTTACAATCAAATCAACACAAAGTGCATACTTTGCATAGTGTAAATAAAAATATTTTTTCGGTTTTGAAATAAAACCGCCAATATGTAACGGTTTATTTAAAAAAATTAGAGGAAACCGGAAAAATTATTTAACATATAATTATTTCCGGGGTGAACAGCCAAACAAAAAAATCTACCTTGTCTATGAAATTTGCGCGCGTAATAAAACCCTTCGTTTCGTTCAGACTGATGGTCTTTCATCTTTCGTTTCGAATTTTCGATCGATATTAATAGTTTAGTTATGATGGACCAATTATTGGCGGATAGAATTTGCTCTTATCTACTAATCGTACCCTAAACACTTAGCCTAAACATTACATAGGTTTTGTAATGATTAAAAATTACTTTTCAGTTTCTACCATCCTCACGTAACTCACGTACACGCCGGTCCCCCAACGATAGGGCGTTCTGAGTCGAACCACCATCTCATGAACCCCCATCATCATCAAGAAGACTCTAAAGACAGCCTGATTCAACAACAAGTACAACACCAACAAGATCTCATGGAACAACATCAGCAACAGGAAATGCAGCAAGATGATGAGGTAACTACCCAAGATGTTTTTATGAGCCTGGTGGGAAGCAGCGGATGATCGAGAGAATTGGAAAGATATGGGGGAGACCTTTGCCCAGCTGTTGGAAAGTGTAGGTTAAATAAAAAAAACTATTGGATGTGTTGCTAATAGCTATCATAATTTATCACTGCCTAAAACAGGGTTCTTATAAGGTGTAAGCATTTCACTTGTTAAATATCATAATCCATTAGGATTGCAGTTCATTCATACGATGCATCACAAGTTGTGGAGTGAAACACAAGTCATATTGAACCAAGATATACTGAGTGGAATATCACCTATATGTAGACACCTAGCAGAAATATAGATACAATTTATGTTGTATGTTTGTGTGAATGAGGAGGCAGGCCTACCCAGCAGTAAATAACGCTACAGCAAATTTCCCCCCTTTTCTCCCTACAAGCAAAAATAGCGGTCGACTAAAAAATTTTTAATAAATCAAGGAACTTGTGTGCCAATTTTCGTCGAAATGCGAAAAATGCGACTTATAGGCGAGAACTGACAGACAGACAGACAGATGGACAAAAGCAATTCCATAGCAAAGCAATCTCGAAACTGAGATGCTTCACTCGCTCACTCGATTATTATAGTAGATCTTATTCCCTCTGAAATATTTCGGTAATTGATGGTGAGTGATTTTTTCTGCACAACAGTACATGCGTGCAATCATTTGTTGCACCTATCTTCAGAGGGATAAAGATCGGTTGTGTTATTGCACAACCCACTATACCTACATTTTAATTAGTCATTTAGACAAATGGTCAAGAAGACATACCTATTTAATTGGTTTAAAAAAATCATTAAGTAAATTAAATCTTATTCTAATGCTAGGTTCAATTTTTTTATTAATTAATCTTGTAATTTTGTTTTCAGCTTAGCTTCAAAGGAATGGAAGATGAAGGTGTTGACATGGATATGGATGGCAGACAATGTTCACAGGTATTTATTTTAGGAGCATTAGACAATGAACAAGATTAGTAGTAGTTATAAGTTGAACTCTATCAAATATCAGCAGAAATATACAAGGTTCTCGTAAACTCATACAAAACCAGACTGACAAAACACCCCAATCTGCTGGCTGTAAAGCTGCTGGAGCCAAATACACAAAAAAGGATAAAGTGCTGAAATATACTAGAGCTAAATGAACAAAACTGAATCAATCAAATAAATAAATATTCATGGACATTTCACACGACGCCCTCTAGTCCCAAACTAAGCAAAGCTTGTAATATGGGAACCAGATGCTGATAGAACACTTATATACTTTTTTTTTGTAAATACATACTTATAATACATAGTAACACACAAATCTTTGTTCTTAGTGGGGATCGAACCCACGACCCACAGCACGGAAGGCAGAGCTATTACCGACTGAGCTGTGACGCCTGTCACAATGGTGCTATATTCACTGGAGTACAGCCCTGCACGTCACTAGACATTATTTATCTTACAGAAGATCTGCTTATAGCCAGCAGGCTGATTGCAGATGTGAATACAAAAAAAAATGTACAAGGGTGATTACGACTTTTGAATGGGTTATATATCAAATTGCCTGTATTTTGATTAAATTGATCAAGTCGGTGGTTGATCTACTATTTAGAGCGGAGGAAATGGAGGAAGTCCGTAGCCCAGTAGTAGCCTACCTTTTAACCTACAGGATTTCTAGAAAACACGTGCAAGAGAAGAAAACCGATTGTCAAGAATTTATTCTAAGGCATTTTAAATAATAGCAAAATTAATCACTTTACATACATTTGTTACAATTACTTTTTTGAGTGTACTGTAAGAACTTTCAGTTTTAAACAGAATATACAATTTAATCCTTTAGGGCATGGGAGTGGACATGGGTTCAATACAAACAAAAATGGAGGTGAATGGTGGGCAATCTACACCTCGGTCAAAACCACAAGCCTGTAAGGTAAGATGATAAATAAATATAAATAAAGAATAGTAGATTTACCATCATCTAAATTAACAGTTCATTTTTATCAGTTACATTGGGTTTAGTTTTTTTGTTACATTTAGGAGGAAAAACTATCATTGTAACAGCTAACAGCTAAATATATTGCCGCAATTATTTTCCATCATAAGCATTTAAAGATCTTAGTTCACCAGCACATAATGCGCTACAGAGGTTTGTCTGATAAGAAAAAAAAACATGGATCGTGGATTCGATACCAAAGTTGTTCTGTGTTGGTGAAATAGCAGTTATTTAGCCAATCAAATTCTATTCTGACAAAACGATTTTGTTGACAACTGCTTTACTATTAATAATTAAGTAGATGATTTCTAGTTTGTAGAATCACAAAATTATTGACGCCACGACAATTTTGCAGGTTTGCGGCAAAGTCCTTTCGTCCGCGTCATCATATTACGTCCACATGAAGCTTCATTCCGGAAACAAGCCTTTCCAATGCACAGTTAGTAAACATTTTATTATTTTAGACACAATGCAATATGTGATATAGAGATTAATAGTGATTTCTATGAAAAAAAGCATCCCTTTGACTTTAACTACATTAGAATAAGTATAAGTACTTATTCTAATGTAGTTAAAGTCAAAGCTAATGTAATGTAAGCATTACATTAGCTTTGAAGCATTTCATTATGTTTCCACAAAGTGGATTATAAATCTTGCAAAATAAGGTTCAAATTCGAACAGGTATGCGACGCAGCTTTTTGCCGAAAACCATACCTGGAAGTTCACATGCGCACTCATACAGGAGAACGTCCGTTTCAGTGCGATTTGTGCCTGAAGCGTTTTACACAGAAATCCAGCCTCAATACGCACAAACGGGTGCACACAGGTAAGTCGGTATGACGCAACACAGAGGCTCTCTCAATCCTCTGCTGGGTTGTAAAGTCTCTCTGTTATCTGTATTTGATAACAGAAAAAAAATCAAAGAGATGAACCTCGATAAAATGGAAATAATGTAAAAAATAAATAATTAAATAAATATATTTTTCTTATTTCAAATCAAATGTTACAGCATACGTAAGATATGCTTAATTAGCCACCGCTCAATTAGTGGCGGTTGGGTCTATAGTCTATTAAAATTGAGCATGTCAAAGTATTGACTGAATAATAAATCTCTCTTTGGTTTGGTTTCTGGTTACTTAGATTAAGTTTTACTACGAATTATCTGAAATAAATAAGTTTGCTTTGATAGGTACAAATTTGTTGGCAATATATAATTAGACGTTTTAGTTCATTTATAGCCAAAAAAAGTCAAGATACCTAAAATCTGTTTCCAAGATGTCACTTCCATATTGATGTATTATTAATATTTGATCAATTTATAATTCTAAAATTATTATTTCTTATACAAATTGGCAATGCAGCTATAGTAAATCAAGGTATAGATGAGTGTATCTTAATAGATTAAATAACAACATTTGGATCAGTTAAACTTTAAATAGCTAATTTTGATATGGAAGTCACATCACTAAATATAAAACAATATTAAGCTCCCATGTCCCTGGTACCATGAGGGGATTGAAGAAATATCTGTTGGAATATTGTATTTTGCTCTTATGGCGACCTCCTCCTGTTTCCACAAAACAAAAGCAAACTTTTTTGTTATTTTTTTTTTCAATTGGCCATCAAATTTTTATTTTAACACGCTTGTTGTTACCTATTTTGACGCCCTGATACGCAACTTAAGATTTTATTCTTTTATAGAATTTTGTTTAGTTGGCATTCCCTATTTATTTTATTTATTTTCAATTATTTAAAATTTATTTTAGTTGAGTTGCATTTCTAAAATATTTTATTAGAACCTACACAGGGTGATTTATTTTGTGTCTTAAAATACTGACATTTAGCGATACAAAAGTTTTATGCCCATCAAGGGTACCTACTAGGATTTTGTATATCTCTTAATGTAGGTGCTTAAGCATTACAAGCACGCTATGCCGAATGGAGCTTTATATTATGAGTTCACACCTAACAACGTTTACCGTACCGAATGTATTTTTTTTACACAAAATTATATATTAGCGAACAAAACACTGGTGCAACACAGTCCGCAAATGACGCCGATAAAGTATACACTATGCTTTACATACATGTGAATAGTTTTTGAGTTGTGTCCCAATAAATGAAAGATCAGGGCGTGAGGAAGGCTTCGTTGATGTGAGGCAAACAGGGGGAGGTTAAGGACTCACAATTGACTTCAACCAGTTTTACATTGATGAATCGATTGTGCGTTCTTACGGTTAGAAGATGGCAGAGTAGAGCGTGTGTTGTTGGAATGTGGCGTGGGTTCTAGATGAGCACTTGCACGCGTTGGTGGCGAAGGACCGGCCCTACAAGTGTGAGCTCTGTCAGATGCGGTTCACGCAGAGTTCCAGCCTCAACAGACACAAGAAAATACACACGGGTGGGTTTACATGTTTAACACCGCCCTGAGCCGATTCTATATCCACACATTCAAGATAAACTCAGTATCGGCCGTAGAGCCTCTCGAATTATCCCTCCGTAGTCATTCATTCACTCGATCATAATTTGATTTGTACGATTTCGTTCAGAGGAACACAGACGCGCACTGCTGGTCAAGGATCGACCCTACCAATGCGGGATCTGCTTTGTGAGATTCACCCAGAAATCGAGTTTGGGTCGGCACGGAAAAACACACACCGGTGGGTCCCTATTCTCATACTGCCGACTTATGCGTGACGTTCATTCTTGAGGCAGAACGGCACTTGCGTATTTTATGTTGTAGTCACATAGCCAACCTCCCCCTGAATGTGTGTGAATGGTTATACTTTAAAACAGTAGGCATTTCATGAAATTAAATTACATTTCAAAGAATGCAGTGTTGCTATATCGAAAATCGTATAAATTATAGAGGAGCACAGACGAGCCCTGTTAGAGAAAGTGCGGCCGTACCAGTGCCACATCTGTTTTATGCGCTTCACTCAGAAGTCCAGCCTCGGACGTCACGGGAAAATACACACTGGTAGGCATTTTCCCCTAAAATCCTTAGTAGATATTATTATTTTTTGTTTATTTTATTTTACGTTAGCTCACGTTACTAGGCATTGGCTGTGCGTCCAGCTGGACGGATGCTGTAGCTCAATTTTGTTGGTATTTCTAGAGGAGCACATCCAATCGCTGATCAACAAAGTGCGTCCCTATCAATGCGACATCTGTGACAAGCGGTTCACGCAGAAGTCCAGCCTTGGCACTCATAAGCGTATACACACCGGTGGGTCCCTTGATATTTCATTTTTATTTTTCTTATCGGTTTCCAAGCCACAATTTTAACATGTTACGCTTTAAAGCTTACATAATTTGCTATTGTGGCTTTGATACCATCGTTTTGTGAATAGTTTTAAGGGCTCCCTAACCTAAACCTCGCACCCGTGTTCGATAAGCACCTTGAAACCATTACAAAATACTTTTTTTTTTCAATAATAACTTAACAAATCTTTAGCGTAGGTTACACACGCTCAAAAACTATTCACAAACAGTTCAGAAGCATGTGTACGTTTTGAGGATTTTGTTAAGTTTAAAATTAGGAATGAGAAAGTTTGATGGACAAATAATAATATTGAAATTCCCTCATGGTAGCGAACACAGTGCAGTAGAACTAGAATCTATTGAGTTAGTATGCGGTTGCCGAGGTATAGTGTGAATTTATTTGTCCATCGTGGTTTTGTTTTGTTTCTCTGTCCCCCCGTGTCCGTGTGTGGCGGCGCAGGGGAGCGGCCGTTCCAGTGCACCGTCTGCCTCAAGTCCTTCACGCAGAAGTGCGCGCTCAATTTGCACGAAAAGATACATACGGGTTAGTAGCCCACATTATTACATCCGCAGTACTCCTCTCGATACGACTAGCGACTACCGACACGCGACCGCAGTCACGCATCTCACTTAGGTCATCTGCTTTGTCCCTCTCTTTCCGATGCCCGCATCCACCTAACCTGTCTCTCCCTCTGATAGCTTCCATCTCGTTGCTTTCGACTAATAACTCTTGACTCGTATTAACCGTACGCTTCTCGTACTAGCACCATGGTACATTCTGTCATTACTAACCCGGCGGGCACTCGCTCTATCATCCTCCATTCTGCATACGATTCGGTGATTTTAGCACTTTCATTAATTTTTACCATTCATGTATATTAATTCTTTCACAAAAGCGGTAATGCAATCGCCGCAATAACGCATTTATATGGTGGCGCCTCAATACCTTTAGACGGTATCGTACAAAAATGGGATTTTTTCAAAATTGGGGTTGGGTCGCGCTGAGAGCGACACGATGCGGCTATAGATCGGCTGGGGCGGGCGGCCATGGCTCATGCCAAATGCGTTGGCGACGTGCGTTACTCGCTTTTGTGTGTGCACTGGGCGCAGTGCAAGGGCGTCCTTTCGCGTGCGGGCAATGCCCGGCGGCGTTCGCCCGTCGCCCCTACCTGGACATTCACTTGCGCACGCACACAGGCGAGCGGCCCTATCAGTGCGACGCGTGTCTCAAGCGCTTCACGCAGAAGTCGAGCCTCAATATACATAAGAGGACGCATTCAGGTGGGTGTCAGCCGCAGGCCGGACTGGCCGCCCCGCCCCCCGCTCGCGCTCGCGTCGCGCCCTTACAGTTCCGTTCCGGTTGCAAAGCCGGCGGCGGCGAGCGGCGACCGGTCCGCGCCGCCTCGTAGCGCGGGCGTCTAGCGTCCCCGCCGCTCGCCGCCGCTATAATGTACTCTGTGTTGGACACCAGTCCAGGGCAGACCGTTCCAGTGCCTGTCGTGCCCCGCCGCCTTCACCTGCAAGCAATACCTGGAGATTCACACGCGCACGCACACCGGCGAGCGGCCGTATCAGTGCGACATCTGCCTGAAGCGCTTCACGCAGAAGTCCAGTCTCAACATCCACAAGCGGACGCACTCAGGTACGTGCGCCGCGGCCGCCGCCGCCGGTCGCCGGCACGACCGAGGGATCAGCCACAGCATCCTGCACGTGCATACGTAATTACGATCCGTAGAGTGTACCAACAGAGACAGAGCGAGACGGTGCCGCGCGCTCCCTTGGCTCGGCGGCCGGTCGCGGCTAACCGCTTGAGCTCGTGGAGTAGCGGGTACGCAGAGGCGGACTGACTGACCGTGTCTCCGTCCGCAGTGCAAGGGCGCCCGTTCCAGTGCCTGCAGTGCCCGGCCGCCTTCACCTGCAAGCAGTACCTGGAGATCCACAACCGCACGCACACCGGCGAGCGGCCCTACCAGTGCGACGTCTGCCTCAAGAGATTCGCGCAAAAGTCCACACTCAACATTCACAAACGAACGCACACAGGTCAGCTTCCTCCCTTATTTCCTTTTGAAATATTGTACTCTTTCCGCTTTTGAGTTTGAAGTTGTCGGTGCCACATGCCGATTTTAGAACTGAGTACTAGATAGGTACTCGGTCACCGTTGTGTTTAACCGTGTTGGGTGGTGTCAGTGCAAGGGCGGCCGTACCAATGCATGGAGTGTCCGGCGGCGTTCACTTGCAAGCCGTACTTGGAGATTCACATGCGCACGCATACCGGGGAACGTCCCTTCGAGTGCGATGTCTGTTACAAACGCTTCACCCAGAAATCCACGCTCAACATTCACAAGCGAATCCACACCGGTATGACATTTGGGAGCATTCGATTCGTAGTCGCGCTGCTCTTACGTGAATTTCGAGCTCGGCAAACGACGAATAGCATTTTAAAAATCACTGTACAACAGCTCCGCGATTCTCATAGGTTGTTTTATTAGAAATGTTCTTCGTCTGTTTGCCACGCAGAATGGGGGGGATGTTCACATAACATCGTAAGACTCGCCTGTAGTGTTTCAATAGCCACCGTGTTTGGAAGGTGCACAGTTACGAAGACGGCAAATTGCTAAACGGTACAAGATATTCTGAACTTAATGATGTGGCACCGACGACTGAACTGGCATAAGCTATCCCCATCCGCATCACTTCTTAAGTTTCAGTGTTGTATTTATTTATTTCTTAGCTTAAACTCATTAATTTCAGATTGGATCATTCTAATTGCATCTTGCCGTCTTTCTAACATCACATACGCTTTCAATCTTTGCTTTTCATTTAGTTGAGTGATAGTAGCTGGTGCTTTCCTTTTGTATAACTTGACAAGTTTCGTCATTGATTGTTCTCATTCCCAGGTGAACGGCCATATGCTTGCGATATTTGCCAGAAGCGTTTTGCTGTCAAGAGTTACGTAACAGCTCATAGGTGAGTCAATAGTGTATTGTATTCTGAATACTTATAAGTGGCGCTAGCACCACTTTACTGCAATTTTAGTAATACTTGGATGCAAAATTCACCCGCTAGCCAAATAGCCAATCCACCATTGAAAAAACTGTGGAGTGCCCAAATATCTTTTTTCTTTCCAATCTATTTTGTTCTATTGCCATTGGCTATAGCTCGATAACAGTAAGGCTGCAGAAGTCGACTTCGATTAGATTAAGATTCATTTATTGCGAACATGTACATACATAGTTTATGTTATAGTTTAGGTGGTAGATTAGCCTAGAGTGAGTACATGTACCCTGGTGGGCGCTGCAATGCTCATGATTACTATTTTCCAGTTGAATATGTTCTGTATCCGCAGATGGTCGCACGTCGCTGATAAGCCGTTGAACTGCGATAGGTGTTCGATGACGTTCACTTCCAAGTCTCAGTTCGCGCTGCACATCCGCACTCACGCCGCTGGGCCGTGCTATGAGTGTAGCGTGTGCGGCCGTACTTTTGTTCGGGACAGCTATCTTATACGGTACAAACTTGTCATATTTTTGTTTTGCATCAATCTTAGTTTATACAATCCACACACACAGTAATACGCACCATTTCGTTACTACTTAGTTATCCATTAATACGGCTTAGATCATGGTCGAACCGACGAGTAAATAAAAAAATGGGTACCGCGTTTGGCCAAACGTACGAAGCCCTAAACAAAAATGGCGTGGCGTTTTGATAAATGTAACGTAAACATTGGATGAAAGCCAAAGACCAGACTCAGCAGCGCGATCGATGTCCAGCATTGGGCTGATGAAGGATGATGAATAAGATGATAAATAAATCTTTATGTTCCCAAAAGGTAGTTAAAAAGTACAAGTTACCTAATCATAGGAAGTTTTTTTTTGTTTGTTGTATAGTGCTTGCTACCTGCCCATTGTCTACCAATTGCCAATTTTGTTGCCTTAGGGGCAAATTGATCCTTGTCTCAGCATAATGCGGCGCCGGTGATGATGATGTAATAATAATACTTAATAAACTGGAAATTACCGCGGTATCTTTAGAGCTATCATGTTTGAACCGATCAAGGGTTTTCGGCTCTTTAGATCTATCCAAGTGTAAACGGAAGTTAATTGCTTGGAAACCGTGATAAATGTTCCTTTGATCATTCACCACATCAAGAACTGGTTGGTTAGACCCGCCTTATTAATAGTTATCTGTCGTATGCTGGTGGACTGGTGGTAGTCAGTATCATTACTAAGTTTCAAAAATGTTTTACGACTGAAAACTAGGAACTTTCCATTTCCTTTTCCAACTATAATTAAAAAGTAATAACTCCATTCTAAAAGTAGTATTTAAGTAAATCATTATGGGTAGAGCCAACAGTACACAATTTTGAAAAAGTGATGTACTTCTGATACTGACTGTACTTATTATCACTACGGTACTTAATAATGGTATCGATTGTGTTGTTGCATTTTTCTAAACTAACCTAATTTGACAGTGCTAAAATTGTAGCTGTCTTTGTCGTTTTAGTTTATGAGAAAGGGACGGCGACATTTAGTGCTGTTAAATTAGGTTAGTTTAAAAAAACGCAACAACAGAATCGACAGCATTGTGTCCGAGTCTTTCCATGACAACAAAATTTTTGTATTGTTGTAATTCCGGTAAAATGCGGTTTGATCAAGCAAACGGCATTTCTCAAATGCGGAACATTTTGTATATGCTATTTTATCTAATTGTTATATTTATTTCAGTCACCACAACCGCGTCCACCGCGAGAACCACAGCAATATGTCTGCAAACATCAACAACGTCGCTACAAACACCAACAATTCTAACAACGGCGGGTTTGACTCTCCCGGCGTCTGCGATCTGAGGTAAGAACCTTACCTAATGCAGTTCAATTCAATCCTACTAATATTATAAATGCGAAAGTTTAGATGTTTGGATGTTTGTGTTTCAATCACGTCTAAACTACTGAACCAATTGGATGAAACTTGGCATTTAAATAGTTCGTAACCTGGATTGACACAGGCTACTTTTTATCTCGAATAATTAACGGGATCTACATAAGGATAGGCAGGATAAGCAGCGCCAATTGGCAAGAGGATTTCATTGTAATGTCATGTCACGTCAGTTTGACAGGGCGCAGTACTATCTCTTTGGTCTAACAACTAGCGTTTGACATTCCAGTAGGTACGAGTTCGGTGTAATGAGGTGTAATGTCAAGTTTCTCAAAGTATCAGCTCGGTACACGCACAGATAATATAATGTACACGGAAACTGTAGACGCGTACGAAGTCGCGGGTAACTGCTAGTTTCTTTATAAATGGCCTTGCAGTGTTGCCCGCAATTTCGCCAATGTCATGTTTTGTTAGACCGCAAAGGTATAACGAAAAGTAACGAAGGAGAATGACCGTTGGTGAAAAGTAATGTTAGGTGGAGGGAAAGCAGTTTTTTTAATGAGAAAAAGTGACGTAACAAGCTCCCGGACACTTCATTTCCGCTTTATAGCACCACAATGTTTCATTGCTGTCATTTATGGGCTATAATGATAAAGATGAAATGTCTACCAAAAAAAAACTGTGTTGTATCTATACTGCAGGGGTATTCCAATCTCAGTTGAACTGCAAAACTCTAAATCATGGTCAGTTCATCTCATAGTTATTCTGTGACTAAATAGTGACATTATGATGTCATTTAATTTGTTTTCGCGCATATTTTGTTGTCAAGTGTCTAAAAAGAATGATCACGTGGTACAAAATTGTACAAATTGTACAAAATTGTACCACGTGACCTGAAGAAATTACTCTGGGCAGTGAAATATAACTTGACAGCAAAAGATTGGAATACGAGGGCTGGGGTCAATTTTACTAATTTACAACGGTTATAATGTTCTATTCAGTTCCAATTAGGAAACTTCAGCTTAGCTGAAACGTCACTGTGCAGCTGGGTCATTCTTTACTAGTAGAATACGAAATGAAAGCTAGGGTTCAGCTGCGATCCAGCTGTCAAGTTTTCTAGATGAATTGAGCACCTGAACAAAGGCCAAGTCCAGTTTTCAAAATAGTTCAAGCTTACCTCTACTAGTTGTCCTGTGAGAACATAGACCTCGCGAGCCTTTATAACCGTGCAATAACCAACACTTTCCCTTTTACCCTGGCTAAGTAAATCTAATTTCAGGTGCTTGAATTTTCCAATAGGCCCTTATGTAGACTTTTGAGCAAAATAAGGGTATAAGTTTTAGCGATTACTCGCGTTCCCTTGGTCCTAAGAGGTCGAATCTGGTGTCTACGGATTTGTCTCATAAAGGCGAAGAGGACTGTGTAGTCTCATTGATATTGGTAGAAGTCAATTTTCGGGAAAAAATATAAAAAAATAATTTCCCCTTTTTTCCCCTTTCCAGTCCCCCTTTTTGGAAATATTTTTACACCATCTTGTGTAGAATGAAATCTTTCGTGTGCTCCTTAAATTTGATTGAAATCCGTCGATAAATAACGCTACAGCAAACTTTCCCTCTTTTCTCCCCTATTTTCCCCCCAATCAAAAATCCCCGACGACAAAAAAAATCTAATAATTCATATAACCTGTGTACCAAGTTTCGTCCAGATCGGTTGAAAAATGCGACCTGTAGAGGAGAACAGACAGACAGACAGACAGACATCCGGACAAACGCATTTTTGGCCAATGTGGAAACTGAGACGCTTCGCTCGCTTCGCTCGCTCGGTCAATTATTTTGATGTCAACACTGAATTTCTATCTTCTATTCTGTGCAACTATTCAGTCGAAACTCTGTTCCTGAAAAATATCATAGAACAATAATTATGAATTATATTTAAAAAAATGCTTGATATTTCCAGCTTTGTACCGATGGTGAACCGTTACATGACATCGCAAGGCACGCAGGTGTCGATGCAAGACGCCCAGAAAATGTCGGCTATGTCGCCCCAATCTATTGCGTCTATTTGTAAGTACCTACTTCATCATAATTTTGTATGTTTTTAGCATCATTATCATTTCAACTGTAGGCCCACAGTCATTGCTGAACATAGATATCTACTCCATACATTATTAGAGCGTTTGATTATGTGCCGTCTGCATCCAACTGCTCCCAGCAACCTTTATCAACTCGACTGTGAAACTGAACTAGCTAGGCTCAATGTAATACTAAAACATAACTAGGTCCTAAATTGGGGATGTCTAATGTTATTTGCCACATTTTGACCATTAAAAATAAGTTCTAAGTATTATAGTTCGGATACTCTAGATCTATGGGGATCTCAAAATTATGTTTAGCTCATGCCTTTTTGATTCTCTCCTCGATTTTGTTTCATGAGGTGACAGAACAATAAAATAATCAGATTTTATAATTTGTGCTTTTAATTTCAGCATCACCTCCTCCCCCGCACACGCCGACCCCCCAGCCCCAAATGTCGGGTCCCCTGCACATGGCAGATTGAGAAAAGGTAAGTTCACTCTTATCACACGGTAGCAAGGTTCAAAGTTCTTTACTTCAACGGCTGTGCTGTAAGAAATGAATTGTTCCAGCTATCGATAGAGATGCGCATACAGAGCTAAGTTGGCAGCCTACAAGAGAAGAGCAGCTTACGAATGAGACGGGAGAGTTCGGCACCGCGAGATCAGCATGGACTCATGCACAGATTTATCGTTTATTTTATTACAAAGTTATTTATTTATATCAACTGTTGAGTTCGTCGGAAGGTAGCGGTGAGTGACTGGAGGTGGCACACATTGGACGGTATGTGCGCTGCGCTTGTGGAATCCTACGCCAGTGGATCGATCCTAGAAGCCCTAGCGAGTAGTGTTGTAGCGGTACCGCCTATGTTATTGTGCATTATGTGATTTATACCCGCAACTGTGATTTATCTATACTGTACCATCACTTGTGTATATCGATTTCCGTGGTGGCGGTCATAAATCAATACTTAAAAGTCTCATCTTTATAGATTGTAGGCCTAAATTTTTGATCTCATATTCTAATTTGCTTAGTGATAAATTTTGGAAAAGTGAATGGTAAATCTCCAACTAAAATTCTAAATTTTAACGTGCATCCTTCGCTTGTAATATTGGTTTCATCGTCCCATCTTCATTAGATGTAGTGAAATGTAACAATATCTTATTGCGATGCTTTAACTTAGAACGAGTCGGTGTACATGAAAGATCGGTCATTATATTGGACTGATGTTGAAGAAGTGTATTACTATTTTGAACTCTATAAGAAACAACATAAATCTAGTTTCATATTGAAATAATTCATAAAATAATAGTAACCCTGAGTACAAAAACTATAAACAGTATACACCAAGCTACAGATGCTTTGAGAGGCAATATTGAACACCTTGGATATTATGATAATAATATTTATTGGAGAAATCCAGAGAAGTGCCTGTTGCAACATAATATTGGCAATATTTTTGAAACTTTGAAATAAAATTATGTTCAGTGTTCAATGCGTGTGTGGTGATCGATCCGAGTCCACTAAAGGTGTGGTATATGGCAATAATTTGGAACCTACTGCGACCAATGGTGGTTCGGGAGCGTAGACAGAGCGTATCATTTGAGATGCTTGTTACTATAACTTTATGTGCCTTCTAGCGGATAGCGACATTATAGGCAGTATCAATCATGGCACCATTGACACAATATTATTTGTCCATAGTATCCATGTACATCATTAGAGACATAGTTTTTCACCATGTAGAATATTGCCGATTCTATTTTTTCACCGAGATGAAAGTGTGGCAAAACTTTCCAATAACAAACATTTCTGATAAGTGTTTCGAATAATGATAATGTATGAATAGTGTTAGAGCAGTAGTCTTCCAATACCTTGAGACAGTTGATTGATAAATGAGCACAGGAGTGCGCGGCGTGAGTGTGGCTGAGGGGTGGAACGGGCGGCATGGATTCCTAATGCTTTGCCATTATTGATATCAAAGATAGATTGGTGCCATTTCTGTATAAACGAGGCGGTAGCGTAAGTTAAGTTTAGTCTGCAGGTCAGGGTAGCTCGATAGAATATCTAAAGAACTTATATTCTCGTAATATATTATACCGACGTTTTTATACTTACTATTGTTTATTCTTCGCTCCTTGTTGTTATTTTTGAATCTTTATTTTATTTTGTTTATATTTCTATTATGTATGTGTCCATGTGCTGGGTCAGGACTTGTAAATAACATATTGGTAGTGTTTATTTATCTGACTGTATAATTAAAGAGAATACAATCAAAAATATATAATAAGTACTTATGGTTCGTAGATTCTTTACTCTACAATCGTACTTGTATATCGAACTGAGAATAAGGAATGGGATACTAAATTTTAGAGTTAGCGCAGAACTATACTTTGGGTACTATAAATCAAAATTTCTTGTAGATATACATAAGTATACATAAAATAATAAATTATATACATATAGATGTTGTTTGATAGTCATCAATATTTTTTTATATTTTGATAGTTCTGTATTTGAAAGAAACATGAAAAATAGGCCAATATCTCATTATCATTTAAAATAAAATGTAATACTTACACGTAATAAGTTAAGTTAATAAAATAAATATAACGAATGCATTTAGTTGCCCAGAAAAAAATTGTAGTTTCTGTATTGACTAAAAAACTTGTATGTTTCTTACCAAGCCATTGATAACAGTATTATTTAGACAAACTAGAACTTTGGTTTAAAGAGTAGATTTAAACATCAGATACCAATTAACCAGATCACCATTGCAATTTTAAATACTTATCAATAGTTTGTATGTAGAAGTGTTGGTTAGCACCCCACCATACGTGCTTTTCGATGTTAAACCCGTATCTTATTAATAACCATACCTAGGTATACTATATAAATGGAATTAGAAACACCAACATAGCTAACTAGTTTCATAAAATATAATATAGTTTATTATGTAGACGTCAAACATCCATCTTTCCAATGGCTCGACGAAAGTGTTTGTTTCTTTATTAATTCTAGAATTAGTTAATATATTTTTCGTTAAACATAATGTTCACTTTCTTTATTATTGTTTTATCTATTATATTAATTAACCTATCGTTACTTGACCCTCGTCGAGTATATAGGGAAGTTGGATGCACTGTCTTATTTATTTACGAAATATATTTTAGTATACACACAGTGGTCCGTCGTTTTGTCGCTATGAATATCTTGTATTTCGTAATGAATTAAGACTATAGAAAAAACAGTGCAGGATCACATTTTGTTATAATAATGTGTATAAACAATTTGTGAAATTTCACTGTTTAAATATTTTAAATACCGATGTTAGTATACTGTATATCTAGAAAGTAAACTTACCTATTGTACCATTTCTATTATTTTGTTTATCGTGGAAGTGGTATTTAGTTATCCTTACCTTTTTCGGCCGTTGAAAAGACTGAGGAATTCACAAAGTTTGAAAAAAGAATACTCAAATTTATCGGCAGCAAAGTAACGGTTATTTTGTTGAGTTTGTGTTATATTATTTGGTGAAGGGAACTGTCAAAATGTGTGAGAGATTGCGGCATTTTTGATTCCAAAACTAGAAACGGACAATAACATTACTTCGATTGTAATTATAAGGGCCCATACATAGCCTATTATAAACCACCATAGTTCAGCAGATATACCACTTGCTTATTTGTGGGTGGCTGCTAGTGCCAATATCAGTACTATTTTTTTTAATAAGCTTTGATGCTCGCTTGTTTTTATACCTACTCAATATAAATCTTGCATATAACACAATACTGCTGTATAAATCAGTAGTATCGACTCTATGTAATCCAGAAATATCTGGCCAGCTCAGCTCCCATGTTCTTGTAAAGCATATTTTAAAATCAATATCCTTGTGTAAGCCAGTCTGCCATACCAAGTCTCCAGTTTGGAACATTGATGAGTTAGCTTCTTAGAAAAATATTCTATAGATACTCAAATTGATTGAATTTGTAAACAGCGCTTTTTATCTGCGCCCTTCACCTTATAACATCGTAGAGGTTGTGGTGACGGACCAACCAGTTTCGTTATAAGCCGCGTTGACATTTGGTTAGAGAAATCGTACATATCCTTTACCATGTATGTTGAATGTATACTTCCCTTGTCGAAGCGGACTAGTCTAAGGGGCAGCAACCGCCCGACCAGTTACATTACACTTACTTTATCGTGTAGTTTACAGTGAGCCTTGTATAATCATTATGTGTAAGGTACACACCTATTTAGTTTTATTGTATCGTTAGATTTACGCGACCTTCCGCTTTGCCAACATTATTGCGTTGCTTACATTATAATCATACAAGAGTACAGCCTAAGGATTTTAACCCTTTTTTTATTAACTGAGAGCTATTTCTAAGTCACTGTTTTTTTTACTATTTGTAAGAATTTATCGCTAAATTACTCGGCTGTAAGCCATAGTTAACCAAGTTTTGGAGTAATTTACAACTCTTAATTGCAATTTTTTAATAAAAAAAACCCTAAACAAACGTCATGGCATGATTTGTGTACGCGGTCATTTAGTCATAGCTCTACAGAGTTTTTTTTGAGACCAATATTTTTAAATACAGCTGTTTTTCTTTATCGTTAAAATTTTTAGGCTAGTTTACACTTTTAAATAAGTTAGATTTGTTAATTGTGGTGTATTAATTGCACGTGAATAGAGCTCTCACAGCCTCCTTTACAAGTTATATTACTTAAAGTATTGTTTTATAGTCTGAAGTGATTGTGATAAAAATATTCTTATTATTGGTTGGCAAAAATCTAAACTATAAGATTACCTTATTTGTTTAATGTTGCTTTGTTGAGTATACTATTTCAGAATGGAGTGGGGTGGAGTGGAGTGGAGTGGAGTAGAGTATAGTAGGAGGGTAGGGTGGGGCTGTAAGAGCATTTATGTAGTCAGCATTATGTATATGCTTTAATGTGATTTTTTAAATGTACTCTTTATATTAGTCTCATCAATCAATATTAAAATTAGAGAACTAACAAGTATAACAATTTCAGTTTATAGTGTTTTATATTGAAAAGATCAAAGTAAAATCAGAGTTTATATTTTAATTTTATGAGAATATACATTTTGAAATGAATAATAGCTCAATGCTGAGCTCTAATTAAAAATTATAAATGCAAAATAACAAGTCACGATTCTTTTAGAAGCCATGTAGAGGAGAAAAATAAACGTGCCATGATATTTGTGGCTATATTATTTGTTTCATTCAACACCTATTATACCAATTGCCTATCGTTACGGAATCTATAAATCTAGAAATGATACTTGAATATTTAAATAAATATTTATTACTTAGCAATCTACAACAATTTCTTCCTTTACAACATTCGCGTCTCCCGCTGGGGCTAGCGTATTATCCACAATCGGCGCCGGGCTCTTAAAATACTTATTACTAGCGTGATGTTCTTTCAAGAACTCTCCTCCCATTTCATAGTACTCCTCTTTAGTTATACAACAGCTCTCGAAGTCGTTACTGCCTGCGAAGTCCCTGGCGCCGTACCACGCATCGAGACTCGCATTTTTCGCCATTACGACCTTATGTGATGATTGGAACGGCCTCATTTCTAGTAACTCTCGCTCTAGTCGCTCTTTTAGACCTAAAATAAGTTTATATTGAGTTTTTTTTGCTATTATTCTAATTTAGTGATTTCGGGAACTATGAGACGGATTTGGGCGTGATTTTTGCGTTTAGGGGTAGGTTTTTTTTAGTTTCGGATGAAGCTAGGACGGAACGCTTTTATTTTATAAAAACAATTGAATCGCTTACCTGGGTACTGCGAAGTTGCTCCGGTAACAAACACGTTGTTTGCTAGGAGTAATTGGTCCTCGGGGCTGAAGTGTTTGAACACGTATTCCATTGTTTCTGCTAGCCCAGCTTCTAGGTTACCCATCATAGATGGTTGAAACATCAATTCGGCAGCTCTGAAATTGCAAAACGTACAATTTTATAAAAAAAAATTAAAGACGTACCTCTGATTCAACCCTTGAGAAATTGTGAAGGGGTTTTGAGTAAATACCAAGAAATAAAGGAGTTTTTACTGTCTAAGCTGATACAGGACAGACATCTTGAAGTGTTTCAGAACCACGGAAAAGCTCATCATTGTAGTCTTTCACAAACGGTGAGGGATCATCAGTTGAGGAATGGGTAATGACGAACAATGACAGGCATCAAAGTTATAAGGGCCAACGCACATCTATCGACAAAACTGTTTTGTCGCGTACTTAGTGACGTGAAAATAAATTTTCTGTTATAACGAAAACAGCTTATGCCGAATGCTTCCTCGTCATATGCTGTTTTCGTTATAACGAAATTCACATCAATTGACACGACGCATGCATAAAATTATGTTTACCTATCTATTATAGCATTGTTTAGTACCTACCTATTAAACATTGCTTTATACGCACATACCTAGAGAATGAACTGTGCTTTTTTAATAAATAAGAATATAGTGTAATTACGTAGTGTACTTAATAATATTATTAAGTACTTAGCATGATTCTCATTAAATAAGCAAGTAACGAAAACAGCAAATAAGGCGAAGCATATTGTGACGAAAAAAGTTATACTGACAGGGTTTGTCACGAAATTATGAAGTTTCACATCACTAACTGTTCGACAAGACGTTTTGTTTTCGGTTTGCGTTCTCCCTAAGAGTTAGAACTGATATTGAGATGAATTAGCATTGAGTAAGGTTCACGAGGAGCACAGTACGCACCTAAACGGTTCAATAGCTAGATGCAGTTGATGGTAGTGGTCTGCCGCGGCCGGGGGCGGCTCGAACTCTCGCAGGGACTCTTCTAGCTCCAACAGCCTTTCAGCGTCCGCTTCGGAATCGCTGTCTGCCTCGCGGCTTATACTGTGGACAAATTACAACATTTTTAGTTCATCCTGCTTGAGAGTGATGCGATCTTTGTTTGAATTATATTAGATATAATACTTTTTAGAGCCGTGTTGGCCGAGTGGGATTGTACCTCGACTTTCGATCCGAAGGTCGTGGGTTCAAATCCCGACCGTGCATCAATGCATTTTTCGTTCGGAAAATTTATATGCGCATTAACACGAGCTTTACGGTGAAGGAAAACATCGTGAGGAAACCCGCGGCTTAGTCAGCTCCGCACGTATTGACCTTGTCTTTCCTGTGGATACGGCTGACTAGGCTGAGAGGATGGTATAGGTGCTGGGCAAGCCTACTCCATCTAAACATTGTCCCAGGCACTACAGTGTCCCGTTAAGTGTAGGCATAACCTATGCCTACACTTAGCCTCCTGACGCTGTATAAATCATCTTCAATAGATGTAAAGGCCTATTATAATACTTTTTACAAAAATAGCTAATAGCTAGGGTACGTAAGTTGAGGAAGGCCGAAGAAGTGGTTGGATTGTTGAAAGATAATGTAAGAGGAGTAAAAGCAGAGTTGACGAATGATAGGAGTGAGTGGAAGAAGACATGTTTTGCCGACCCCGCCTAGCGTGAGATAAGGGAAATGATGATGACAAAAATAGCTACTAATCTTCTCAGAACAAGCTTTTGTAGGTATTTTACAAAAAAAAATGTATATAAGTATTCTATCAGCTTCTAGTTCCCATATCACAAGCTTTGCTTAGTTTGGGACTAGAGGGCGTTGTGTGTAAAGTCCATAAATATTTATTTATTTTATTTTCTGTCGGTGAGTTACCTTTTATATGCGTCCCAATCAGAGTCCTGATTGCCGAACTCATCACCAGCGGCGGCGAGATGTGAAATGACGCGCATGCGCTCCGCCGCCGCCGCCGTGCGCCGCTTCACCATCGCCGCGCGCCGCGACCGCCGCGCGTCGCGACGCGACATTAAATCGCGGTACTGGAAAATAAAACGCTTATGATTAAAATAAATAAATAAATATAAATATTCTTGGACACACAACACCCTCTAGTCCCAAACTAAGCATAGCTTGTGATATGGGAACTAGATGGCTGATAGAATACTTATATACTTTTTTTCTGTAAATACATACTTATAATACATAGTAACACCCAGACATAAATTCAATATAAATTGTTGCGATAGACGAGTTAAATTCTAATGTGCGCACCTAATGTACCTACTAGGGCATGCAACCGGTAATTCTCGGTATCGAAATTACCGGGAATTACCGGTACTTTTGAAAAATTTCGGTACCGGTACTCACGAAGCCAGTCTCGGTTCTTTCGATACTTTCGATACTCAACTTTTCTGTTATTTATTGTCGATTTGTTACTCAAAAACATACACTCTGGCTGAAGTTTCATCTTATTTTTTGAGTTATAAAATGTTTTGACGCAATAAGAACATAGAAAACGTTATATCAAGTGATATTATCAGAGTTGTTGACGGCTATTGTTGATTTGAGTCAAAATATTCTAGTAGTTAGGTTCAACTTCGTTTATAGAGGTCAACAAACCTCACCTAACTTAACATATTGACCTGTTGTTCCTGTGGGTAAGGCCAAGTAGGCTAAGAGGATGGTATAGGTGCTGGGCAAGCCTACTACATCTAAATCATGTCCCAGGCACTGCAGCGTCCCGTTCATAGTGTGAAAAGTGGCCCCTGACGCTGTATAAATCATCTAGATTCGATGCAATGGCCGGATTACCAGTGATGACTATAGGACTCAGCCGTAGTCACAATTTATTGGTTTTAAACACGAACTGAAACACGACTGTATCAGATGGCAATACCTTTCTGTTCTCGAGGAATCTGGAGTACCCAAACATATAGAGACTATTATCAGAAACCTTTATGAAACCGGCTATGCTACTATAACTTTGGGGAATTGCACGACTAAACCGTTCACTTTTGAGAAAGGAGTACGACCAGGCACCCATGCTATACAAATAATGGTGAACACATGCGTAAGACCTGAGACGACTGGAAAGTCGGTGTTAAAGTTGGAGGCGTCAAAATTTCTAACCTACGATACGATGATCATACGACGTTGTTCGCATCCACGGAGTCCGAAATGGTTGCCCTTCTGCAGCGTCTAAAGTCGGCTAGTGCCCATGTAGGCCGGGCTATTAACAAAAACAAGACCAAGTTAATGATTCTCGATCGTTTTGAGTCCATCCAATTGTCGAATGCACTGGAAGAGTATGAAATTGTCGAAGAATTCCAATACCTCATCTATGAACAACAAAGGAAAAATAGTAACTATCCAATCTATGTTTTGGTATTAATCTTTCATGTTTAACTAGGTCCAATAACCAGGGATTCACACAACAGACAACATACAACGAGACATTGGT
Source organism: Gandaritis pyraliata (assembly GCA_947859175.1). NCBI lineage: Eukaryota > Metazoa > Arthropoda > Insecta > Lepidoptera > Geometridae > Gandaritis > Gandaritis pyraliata. The sequence continues at coordinate 5,294,925 of OX401866.1, read as the reverse complement.
CCCTGTTGTATGAAACTCATCTTGTGCCAATGTAACCTATGTAATAAGCAAATAAAAATACTTTTTTTTTCTTTTTAAAAAGCAAACTTTAAATATGCTGTCGTATTGGCATGGACAAGACAGCGATGGACCAACATAACTGAATATGGAGGGAGAGCAACATTCAGAAGAAGAAGAAGGTCCACGTGATTCGCACACTGGTCTTCTCCATATTTCTCTACGATACTGAAACGTAGACCATGAAAGCCAATGACCGCAAGTGCATCGATGCTTTTGAAATGTGTAGTTGGATATGCTTCCTGAGGGTTCTGTGGATGGCCAAAAGACCCAACATCTCCATACTAAAGAACGTGCCCAATGCCTGTCTTCCATTTGCTTTCACCGGATACTTATACGGACATTATTGCGCGCAGAAATACGAAGAAAATGGAGAAACTTCTGATAACAGGTAAAGTGGAGAGCAAGAGGGAGGAGCCCAAAGCGCTGGTCTGTCCAGGTGTCCGAACAGCTGGAGACATCCGCCAACGTCGCGATCTATCAAGCTGTAGACCGTGACAGACGAAAAAAATCTATCCAATGATTCCATGCACGGAGTCACGATCCCAACGATGGGGAAAGGAAACGATTAAGGAGGAAGAGGAATTGTTATTTGGCGCAGGGCGCATAGCTAGTAGAACTAACATTTGTTGGGGTAAAGATATTATAACCCATGCTCCATAGCCACGTGAAGGTAATGCGAAGAATGACCACAGAACCAAAGAACCGACGACTTTGTATATTATTATGTAGATTGTGTAAAGTCGGCATGTAGATAAAGAACGCTTAAAATCGTTTTTCCCGCAATTTTATGGGGGACTTTATGTCCACCAGTGGGCTAATTTAGGCTGCCAGTGTAATCATAACATTAGAAATAGCCAAAATTCGCTATTTTTACAGGTTTTTACTTCATTCTAGTCCTTTTTTAATGAAATTTGGGTCAGTATCGAAAGTATCGAAAGTACCGGTAATTACCGGTACCGGGTCCAGTACCGGCCAAAAATTACCGGTACTGAGACTGGTACCGGTACTGCATGCCCTAGTACCTACACCTTTTTGGTGACAATAAATTTTATTTGTATTGTATTGTATTGTAAAGTCCAAGAATATTTATTTATTTATACCAAATGAGTACCTCTTCCGCGTCAGTCGAACCGGTACGTAAAAGTAGCGGTAATTGAAGCGCTGTGTATGAGGACCATTAATTGTTGGTACCTTAGCGCGTGTGTCAGTGAGCCACAGTTGAAATGCCTCCGGATCAGCGGGCGGCTGTCTGGCGGTCGGGGCGCGCGGTTCCACCACATGCTCCTCCGGGTTAGCAGCCGCCGCTATGCGCTGTTTATTCTTGTCTATGCGCGCTTGTACGATTGACAACTGTTTCTGGAAACGGGGATGATTCACCAGGTGAAAAATTAAATACGCAACTTTTTTGGTCTCGTTGCCTCTGTTCGTCATTACGTAAAACTGTCTATAGGCTGACGGCCTGTTTCACCATATTTGAGTAAAACTGTCAATAGACTGACGGCCTGTTTCACCATATATGAGTAATATGAGTAAAACTGTCAATAGACTGACGGCCTGTTTCACCATATATGAGTAAAACTGTCAATATACTGACGGCCTGTTTCACCATATTGAGTAAAGCTGTCAATGGACTGACGGCCTGTTTCATCATATATGAGTAAAACTGTCAATAGACTGACGGCTTGTTTCACCATATTTGACTAACACTATCCATCAAGTTTCAAGAGTACAACATCAAGAAAAAAATATAATAAATAAATTGAAAGATCATGCAAACATTTATCGTAAGGAAATTTTAATTTCTTTTCCGTTTCAGTCATGAGATGTCACAGAGGTTGCTAAAATGGTCTGAAAACTAAAGACTAATATTAGTTTCTATGTTACCTGAAGATCTTCATAACTCTTTATCTCAAACCCTCTTATTGCTTCATCAAATTCGTCCGCGTCTCCGTCTTCAATCATTTCCTGTTCAAAAATGAGCTAATTAATAAAACAAGATTGTAGTCTGCAATCTAAACCAATAGTTTTATTACAACTAAACTAGTAGTTCGCCCCGAACCGAATTCCTTCGTTCGCTTCGCTCTATCAAAAATGTTCCTAATAAGCACAGACGTAAAACACAGACGTTCCTAATAAGAGTTTGTTCTTTTGAGTTAGCTAGACAAAGAGCATATATAAAATACTAGCAGTTGCCCGCGACTTCGTACGCGAGTACCGTTTCTGTGTACACTATATTATCTGTGTATTATATTATCTGTGCGTGTACCGAGCGGATACTTTGAGAAACTTGACATTACTCCAAACCCGTGCTCGAACGTCAAACGTTAGTCGTTAGACCAAAGAGGTAGTACTACGCCTTGTCAAACTGACGTGACATGACATGACATCATCTTCTTGCCAATAATTGGCGCTGCTAATCCCGTTTTTTCATTTTATCCTGTAGCTCCTGTTAATTATTCGGGATAAAAAGTAGCCTATATGTCAATCCAGGTTACGTACTATATATATTCCAAGTTTGATCCAAGTTGGTTCTGTAGTTTCGTTCGACGTGATTGAAACACAAACATCCAAACATCTAAACTTTCGCATTAATAATATTAGTAGGAAGGGTAAACCTGTATTGTGAGAAGTTGGTTCAATTGCTCTTCATCTTCTGCTAGCTTTTCTTCTCGCTTCCTCGCATTTATTTCCAGCAGCCGCCGCGCCATTTCTCTCTTTCTTTCTTTTTGCTGTTCAGCTGTAAATTTTTAAGCTGGTGATTTGAGTTGAGAACAAGTTGAATTACTTTAACCAATCATGCGATTGTCATTTGTAGATTTATTCTTTAGTTTGGACGTTTGGAGTTAAAACTCGTAAAAAAAAAGTTAGGTACACGCAAATGGAAATATCATTTTATGTATTTCAGTAATGTTTACTTCTTTTGTAAAAACCAACAAAACATAATTATTATAAAATCTCACCAGTCAATGTTGAAGAACTGGTTGGCTGAGCAAAAGGTAACTGAACTATCTTCACATTATTTTCATAGAACTCTATGCTAGCCCATTTTCTGATCTCCTCCTAGTGAAATAAAGTTACTATTATCATTGTCAAGCATTCATGCTGGTAAATAGGCATTTTAAAACATAAAAATAAATAAATAATATTTATCTCAAGAAATTTACGAAGATCAAGTTTATCATCTTCAAGATGTGATAACTTTTCCATCCAGCATGATTTAATTGCAAATATTCTACCATGCATAAACAAATTACATCAAAGATTTTTAACCGACTTCAAAAAAGGAGGAGGTTCTCAATTCGGCTGTGTTTTTTTTTTAATGTTTGTTACCTCAGAACTCCGTCATTTATGAAGCGATTTAAATTTTTTTTTTATCTGAAAGAATGTACTTTCGATCCGAAAGGTTGGTCCCATTCAATTTTCATCAAAATCGGTTCATTAGTTTGGCTTATAAATAAAAATAACTGAAAAAAATATGACATCCATGTGCACGAAATTGCGTATTTTGCTCTTCTGTGACTTTTTAGTGATGTTTACGGTCACTAGAACATTCCCAATGAACTGCCATCATCATCATCATCTGATGGATATTGAAGCCGGTAGTCAAATTGAGTCGGTTTTTCTAGTTTTTTAAACTTGTAAATTATTCTAGAGCAACTTTACCTGATAATCCAGTGCTATTGAACTATGCTCTTGCAGTATTTCCTCAGCTCTGGACAAAGTGATTGCATTCACATGTACTGGGTACTTAAGTTGCAGCAGTTTATGCAGATAGGCAGTTATTTCACTACCACCTGCAAAATAAAAACACCAGTCACATACAGTTCTACTACTGCATGGTATCATGGCACCCAAACATAAAGTAAATAAATACAGTAAAGATTAACCAAAATTATCACCAAATCAAACACATATGTCTCATATGGATTAAAGCTTTGGGTACAAAATATTATTTTTTTCTAAAAAAATAGTAGCAAGTCATAGTCCAACCACTAGTTAAGTTACAGTAAAGATACGCATCCACTAGGTCGGAATCGGAGCATACGCAGCGTACGAGGTCCGTTAGGATATTGATATTCTGTGGTATGCGGCGTCGTCGGTATTTACAATTTATATGCGCAGATATGCAAAAAAAGTGCACGCCACAGAAATCAATATAAAGCAACAAATCCTTTTCTCCGTACGCTCCGATTCCGACGCAGTGGACGCGTAGCATAACACATCGACTGTGTAAACCAGTCAAAGTCAAAAAAGCGTTTATTAAATAAAATAATATAATCATTTATAATCTACTAGATTCCGCCCGCGACTTCGTCCGCGTCCCGTTAGATCCTGTTAATTTTCCGGGATAAAAAGTAGCCTATGTGTTAATCTAGGCTATGAACTGTATGTATTCCAAGTTTCACCCAAATCAGTCCAGTAGCTTTTGCGTGAAAGAGTAACAAACATCCATACTTACAAAAAGTAGAAATTGTACTTATTCAAGTATAAATTGGACATGACCCAAATGAAAAAAATAGTATACCTAAGTTGATCCTTCTAGCATGTTCTTCATAAACCCTGCCCCTTATAACCGGTATGATGTGTATGGTATGGTATCCACAGTTTACAATGAGTGCTGTATCACCAATGTTGTTCCTGTATAAACTGAAGAGGGAGTCTACTCCATAGCTCACCCCGGGTACTCCGTAACCCTCAAAGAGAAGTTCAGACATCACTGAAATGTAATTCTTATTATTACTTGATTGAGGTAAGTACATTATCAACATTTAAATGCAACTCAATCATACAGAAGAGGAAAAATAGGTACCTACTTTATTCTTTAAAAAACCAGTTCATTATTTTAATCTTTCAAAAACTCACATTATGAAACTTGCAAAATTAAGTAATAGGATGCTAATATTGTTGATATTTCTGTTTAGTAACCTCGTCAGTTCTTAGTTCATCGTTCAATAATCTTGGTTTTTTAATAGGTTACTATGACACTTACACTGTCTACAATAATTAGGAGCCACAAAAGCCTCGGTCATGACAATAGGGTGGGGCATACAGCCATCGCTGTCTATACCCAAATGTGAGAATATGTAGTCACATACTTGCTCTTGCACTTCAAAATGTGTGACTATGTTTTTGTCAAATTGGGTCTTTAGTTGGAACCTGGAATAATGAGGTTTAAAGATGTAGCAATACTTATTTTGAAAACCAGGACGTACTTAAACACTACTAGGTACCTAAGATTCTCTGTCACTGCCTAAAAAACTTGTTCAGAACTTGAGAAGTTTTTTAAGTAAACCCCCAAGAACGTATTTTCCAAGGTAAATTGAATTGAAATAAGTAATATAACCATTATGCAAAGTACGACATACCTACCAAATGTTAATGGTATGTTGTACTAAATATACACTGGTTATTGCACTTATAAAGTAAAGATAAAGCGTACCTGACTGCCTCTATATTCAAAATATCATTTCCTATCTGGATTGGCGGTGTAACAGGGGGTTCTGCATCCTTCTTCACTCTGTCTTTTCTTGGCCGTGCTATCAAATTCTTGAAGATCAAATGTGGTTCATCGTAAATAGACCAGCCTACTCTGCACTGGTACGAACCTTGAACACAAAACAATCAGTTTATAATTTTATAATATAAAATAACACATGAAAATCTGTGTTTACCTTGGTCACTCACCGTTGTCAATTACTAATGGAATGTGGCCGAATTTCACACTTGGGTCGTACTCATGTACTATATCCGGAACTGTCTTGCAATCTTTCAATACTACGACATCATCCATAGTAAGTTTTGCGATTTTACAATCTCCAAAAAACCAAATAGCGCCTCAATAAAATTATTCAAAACAAAACAAGATTGAATGGTATGGTAAATGGTAATAAATAATGAACGAGTGAAATGAATGATAGAGCAGTAGTCATCCATGCATACCAATATAATAAAATAAAGACTGGTCCAAATAAATATTTTCATACCGGAAGTTACGAAATAAGACTCTTTGGTTCAGCTTTGGCTAGCGCCATCTAGCGTTGAGTAGCTGGCCACTTCTGTTAGGAGGAGTACCTATTTTTTCCTTGTCTACCATATTATTTTTTGAATAAAAATGTCAATACATGTAGCCGATTGTAGTTCCTGCACAGCACCACAGTAGAACGGTAGCCCTCGATCTCTTGGGCACTTTGGGCGGGTACCTACCGAACTTATATCTACTCAAGATCTGAGGGTGTCAAGAGGGTAGTCAGAAGACTACGACGCAACGTCCAATACTACCCTACTATTTTATATGTTTGTTTCAATCACGGAAATTAGGTTCTATTTGGCTCAAACCTGCAATATACATCGTTCGTAACCTGGATAACTACTTTTAATCCAGACCAATTAAACAGGACGAATGGAACGCCGACGAAGTCGTGGGCGAAAATTAGTGAGATTCCACAGCGACTAATTCGTGGGAAGTTACGAAATAATATAACGAGTTATATAACTATTTATGAACTTTTAATTATTCACAATACTGCCGTAGATTGTAGTTACCAACATCACATTATATTTGAACAGTTTACTACTACATTTTTAATAATTTTCATAATTTCTAAAAACCGTATAGGAATGTCAATGCCAAACGTAGCATTAATTATATACTGCAGCGTGTGATTGAATAACACTTCATAACATAAATCTCTGAATATAATATTTACAAAATAGTCATTTCACATTACAATGGGCAAAGCAGCATGATTGCAATACCTACTTTAGACATGTTGATTATGGGCAATAGTAGGTATTATTTACAACTTTTATAGAATTGTAATACTTAGCCGCGTCAAATACGAACAACAACAACAAAATAATAAATTAATACATTTCATTTTAGGCTTTTGCACCGACAACAGTGCCAGCCTGCTTGTCGATTTGTTCTTTTTCCAGTTGCTTGCCAAGGTACTCCCTAAAAAAGAAAAATTGATTCGTTTCAATAACATAGGTACCAATTCGGAATACATAATATTAGATTGAGGAAGATGCTGCATACATTACACGCTTATTTAATAGAATCGTTAGTAATTTTTCTCTTTATTTTGGTACACAGAATTCAATTTAATTATGTTATTTTTAAATATATTTTTGTCATCATCTCCAATCCAACCTATGTTGGTTTACTGCTGGACGGTGGTCTCTCCAAGTAAATCATACATAATATATTCTTACCAGTTGTGAACCATTAGTTTCTGTACAGCGAGGAGTGCCTCGTATCTGACATTGGGGTCTTCATGGCTGAGCAGGTACATGACGCGCTGTTTGCCACCCAGCTGCTCGATAATGCTGAAAAATTATAAACAAATGTTATGTTCATAATTTGATTCACTAACTCTTTCATATCAGTACTCGATAGAGAAGCTATCGACCTGTCAACAATATCTCTCTAAACTCAAATGGACACTCTAATCTAAGTGAGCCCTCTTTCACCGCTCACGATGAAACACACAACATACTTACATAATTAAAAATGATCTTTCTAAACAAATAATTGAATCCTATTCCACTTTGAATGGCTAATATATCAGAGCATCCAGATTTAGATTAGACGATACGTGACGTGTTCGACGTCGTCGTAGCAAGCTACAGCCATCACGGTAGGCCCACGACTCTTTTCTAAGATAGCATTTGTTTTGTACTACGAAGTGTAGTAGGTACTTTCGCAATAGGTAGATACTTACTGCTTCCCGCGGGGGTAGTGACGTACGTATTCGCCGACGTCGTAGCAAGCTACAGCCAACACAACAGGGTCGCGACTCTTTTCCAAAAGATGGACGAGAGTGCGCAGCAACTCTTGGCCGCGCTCGTTGAGACGCGCAGCATTTTCGCGCCAGAATTTAGCCGATTTGTGGACCGGAGACCATTCGAGGCTGAGAAAACATTAATTGAACAATCAATTAAATTACACTCAATATAAATGAACGTAATACAGAACAATCAAGATTTGATTGAGACTAAAGCTTCAACCACTTTTTTACATTTCCAAAAAATAAATAACCTTTGTCTTTAAACTTGAGTTTTTAAACAACACGCGAATAAGCATTTCATATCTCAAAGAATCATAATGTAACAAAAAAAAAACGAAACGCGTGCAGCAAAAGTGTACATTCAAATATACACTTTTTATAAAGACTCGTTCATAAAAAGGAACATCATTAGTATTTTACAAAAAAAATTGTACCGTCCGCTCTTGACCTCTGTAGCGTACTGGTCGAAAGAGCTGAGGTCCTGCACTGAAGCCTGCAGGCGCTCATTGAGGAACTCCACATCGTTCATAATATCCTCATCGTCTGAGCGCTTCTGCTCGAGAATGGACAGCTGTTTCAGCACCTTGCATTGCACCATCGCGATGCAATGCTCTTTTGCGACCTGCAAGTTACATAGATATTTATTTGTCCAAGGAAAATGAATGAAATTTAAGCTCTAATATTATAGAAACGGAACGCTATGATACTGGTGTATTAATATCTTCTATCTGTCTATTATGGTTTGATCAGCGGCCGAGATTTCATGATTCTTCGCTCCCACAATATTGCAACACCCGAATTGTGGACGTAATATATCGGCAAATAGATATTAATATTATATTTATGGCAATAAATGACTAAACTACTGATTTATCCGTAACAGCTTGTAGTTACATTACGGCATACAAGTTGGAAATTTTTTGATGAGCTTATTTTAGCACCACATCCGCACACGCGTTTCTATTCTACAGCATCCAATAAAAACCTGCTGATCTTCCGGCTTCTCAATCAAGTTCCTGAAGACAGCCAGCACAATACGAGTGACCTTCTCCTTCACAGAGTCGCTGAGGATATCCGCCAGAATTGGAATGGCGTTGAACTTGTTCATCTTCTCCGCCAAAAGAGGGTTGAAAGTCAGCACCCACAGACAGAAGACCAATTGGTATTGAACCTGCAAAGGGTAAAACCCAGAATGTTTTAAGTCAAAACTTTTTATTCCATTTTAATGTTTAATTGACGAGGTGAATGGCATTTTCGTGTTATTAACTTTACTTTTTAATATTTCAATATCATTTCTGCTACATAAAAGTCCATATAGGTAAAGGTGTTCTAACCTGGAAGTTGACCCTAGAAGCCAGTATGGACAGCAGAGTAGAGATGCCATCTACAGATAGGAAAGCGAAACGGTACTCGTCCACACGCAGCATCATTTGAAGACAGCGCGCCACCGACTGGATGTAGTCGTTGTTCTGTAAGTCATAAAACCTGCTGTATTCTGAAACTTCCATGGTTTTGTTTATTTGTTCGTATGAGTTAGTGGCTCACCCCCCCGTGGCCCCTGTCTGCTAGAGCCGAGACCAACAGTGCTCAGATGGAAATGCAATCAGCGTCACCCATCCAAAAATAAGTTTTATTAATTTTCCGCGCAGAACGTATTTACCTGAGATAATTAATCGATGAAGATTGCCTAAGCTAGCTACGCTTCCGTGGTCAATACATTTTATTGATTTCTTTTTGTTTTCTTTATTGATTTTGATCTGGCTTGTATGTTAAGCTAAATAAATTTATTCAAAGAAAGTTGAGATAGAAGGTTCAAGAAAACACAAAGTTAGTTTAAAAGAAATGAAAGTTTTACTTACACAGTCGAAAAAGATTACCTACTAAGACATGGGTACAGTCTTAGGAAAATTACGATAGTAAAATACGAGAATTAAGATTATAAGATTGTCTCCGGCAGTGGGCATCGTCTATAACGTCAATTAATTAATATAATAACCCTTTTTACTTAGAAAAAAAAGACAATACATTCAATATAAACAAACATATTCATTCAAAGCATCATGCATGCACACAAAGTGAATATGAATGTTCTGCAAGCAAACATGCATTATTTTACAGTTAGTAAGATACTTACGTTTTCGCGTTAGTCATGGTTGTTACTGTACATTATTTAACACTCGTGACGAGAATTCATCTTGAAGAGTACCTTATGCAGACCGGGGGGTAATTCCTCAAGTGGTTTGAGTTCATCAAAGTTGCTGTAAAGGGTGGAGTATTTCTCCGCTTCGCTCAGAGCAGGCTTTTCCTTGTGGTGCCTGTGCTTAGCTGGCTTATCGGCGAAATGTTGTTTCTCATGCTCCAACATAACCTGCTCGGCATGCTCTAACTCGGCGGACATTAGCTCCGCCTTCACAAAACAAACCTCTCAGTCATTGTCCATGCCAAGCCCCATCGATGATGCTTGCAGATGCTTCACAACATTGTGTTACAGTTTTGTTTAGAAACATGTTATTGTTTTGGCACTAAGCTTTGCACATAGAAACTAGAGCTAGTAATGTTGGTTGTGAAGTGCCAGAGAAACTGTTCAGAACCAAGGATTGGCTAAGAGATAATTAAGAATAGTACTTACTGGTGTTGACTTGTGCTTGTAAGATTTAACATCTGTTTAGTGTGTGATTGTTATTAGCATGTTACTTTTTAAAGTAGATTAAACAAACAAACCTGCAGTTTAAATTTTAAAAGTTTTATGGTATCTTATGGGTTAAAGTGTTTTATGCGATATGATAAGTAATTAAATTGATGATGAATGACCATGGATGATTATGATCAAAAGCATAAACTACCAGCAAAGCAAGGATGATTTAAAATGACTAAAGTATAACCTAAATTATATTTCAATCAATAAATAACATCACAAATAAAAATAATATTAATTAATTATGCATCATGCATTCAATTCATGCTGATAAATAATTTGGTACAGTCAGCTGCAACAGTGTTTATTATAATAAGTTCTAATAAAAATCAAACTTCAAGGAGCAAGGAAAAATCTATCTAAAAAGTAGTAATAGTTTTTCTTTTTTCTCATGTTTACAGTGCTGCTGGCTATACTTAAACTACACAATAGTACACTCACGTTGCTCTTAAGCTGGTCCTTTAGCCAAGAGAGATAAAAGTGCAGATCACTCTTGTCCATGAGTTGCTGGTGCCAGCAAGCAAGTTTTCCGATGATCCTTGCTGTCATGTGCTGGACAAACTCATCTTGACGGTTCAGCAGGTTTAGGAATGGCTGCCAGACATTACCTGAGTATCTTGACTCGCGGAATATCTTCACTCTGGACTTATCCTCCTGCAATTATAGTATTACAATTAAATGTCAACACTAAGGGCGTCTTGCACCAGAATCACTAAACATATTTAACAGCTAAATCGATTTAAATCTGACGTATTTGTATGACTTGACAACTCGCTAAATACTATTTAAGAGTTAAACGCGTTTAGCGATTCTGGTGCAAGCCGCCCTAAGTTGACATTTTCCCCTCTACTTAGAAATCTATCTAAACTTCTGTCTGTCTTCTAGGTTTTTTCTAAGTGGAGGGGTTTGTTTCTTGGTTTCTTGGCTTTGGCTTTTATATATGTGTACATACGGATAAGATATCATCGATGAGGACCAAGATATACTGGATGGTATGATCCTTGCTGATGTGGGTAAGGAGGTTGAGAAAGACTTCAGCACATATCTCCGGGCTCTTGTCTGGCAGGTCTTTTTGCCCGCGTTGATCCAAGTTCACGATGAAGTCGTGATCGCGCTGCGTGATCATCTGAGACCTAACAGAGCACCCAGTTAGCAAGGCGTAGTCAAAATAAAACAGCACCCTACAATCGATACATACTGCAGATAAGATTGCCAGTTGATCTGAGTTTGCCGGATTTCAGTTGCGCGTATTTGTAGAACGCTGGTCGCGGCAATCATGTCTGGAAAGCATTGTAACAGCTAATATAAGTATTTCAAAAGTTCTAGGACATAAGTGCGCAAGTGATTTACTTACCGATTTTATCCTCGCTCAGCGTGGGAATTAGCTGACTTACATTCACAGCGTTTACGTTAGCCATTCTGGCTACGAATTATAAAATCACGTATTTTACGATAAAAGTAAAATCCAATAATTTTATATTTTTCACCAAAAAGAACTTACGGACAGCCTCAGCCAGCTGAGAGGTCTTGTGACTATTCATAGTGAAGTTAGGCAAAATCTGATTGTCACCCATTATTTCTTACCTTCTCTAATGTAGACTTTTCGCGCTGAAACAGAACGAGATAGCAGAATTAGCAGATAATGTTGTCTACACTGCAAAAACAACTATAGAAAACCAATTTAGTTTTTTTTTAATTGCCAGTTTTGTCGTAATTTGGGTAGGCAAAATGCAAAATATTATTCTACCTCTCTCTTATTTTATAAGACGTGGGGAAACGAATCTAAACTACACTACAACGTTTATACGGTTTCTAAGTAAGTAGGTACGATAGGTACGCGCCGCGCCGCCGCCGCTTTCCCACTTAAAATAATTGTATACTATATTTTAATGGTTTTGTGCTCCAGTCAGTGGCTCCTCCTCTCATTCGGCCATTTCTCGCGGTAAATAGTATTCTATTCTAAATGTATTATTATGTCCCATTCTTTTCTTTCCTTTCTTTCTTGCCAATCTTGCCTTGCCATAGTTGCCATAGATATTTTTTTCAAAATTTTTTGTGGTGGTTTTTTTTTATCAAAAATTCAAAATTATCGATCGGTTCGCTCGCGTTCGCGGTTCGGCGCGGCGCGGTTGGTTGACTTGAACTTGACTTGGTTGGTTGTTTTGTTTTGTTTGTGTTTGTTTGAGTCGATCGATCGAAGCTGATGTGGTCGATGTGGTCATGAAGATGAAGGCCTGGAACTGAACTAGGAGGCAACTGTCTGTTGTTTGTTGTATTTAGGGGTGTGGCGGGCGTGTGTTCACAGATTTATTGAGTCCACTTCGTACTGTTTTATAGTACCTATCTAGGTAACTCTTGGACGAAAGGTAACTGCAGGTAGTCTTGGGTAAGGCTACTGAATCTGGGCTGCTGGACTGCATGTACGACCCGTTGTACGTGGTCTTGCTGAGTTCTGTTATTCAATCGGGTAGGTAGGTACACCTTCAAATATCCCAGTAGAATATTACCAGGAGGCCACATGAGAACCTTACCTCCATAACTAGAAACTTACCATTGAACTCCTCATAACTTGGCCTCTTATCCATCCTTTTACCTATCTACTAAAAAGATAAATGCTATTTTGAAACACTGCTGTTTTACTTTAGGTAAATACCATAGGTAAACATCTTGGACGAATACACGGGACACGTAACTCGGACGATCTCGCCTTTACCCCCGCTCGCCACGTACCAGCCTTTTTGCCTAACAAGCAAAATTGTTGCGTCAGTGTTGACACGACCACTACGTTGATTCTCAAGACAAGATAATGCAAAAAATGACAAAATGCGCCGTATTATTTTGTAAAAACTACAGTGATCGCGTAACTAATATTTCTTTTCACCTGTGAGTACAATTTTATGCCGATAAAGTGGCTAATTTTTCATAAAACTAATAAAATTGAATATAATTTTTGCTTATATGATGCCATATTAACGAGTACTCAATTTTTTCTGCAATGTAACTATATTTATGACTTACTGAAATGAGTCGGGTTTTACCGTTCTTTTTTCATTCGTTCAGTGTTCGTTCATTACAATTCTTTCAAATAGGGTTTGAAACTATCGATGAAAAATATCGATGTAAATGAACGAACGAATTTATTCTCACTCTTAGGTTTCCAACTAATCCATTAAAAAAAAGAGAATGGGTGAAAGCAGTACGCAGAGAACAGGCATGGATTCCAAAAAAACATAGCAGTATATGTAGTATACATTTTGAACCAGAGTGCTACAACAAAAATTTTAAAAAAAGCAAAAGACTCTGGAACGATGCTGTTTCTACATTACACTTGCCTGAATTTGTAAGTAGAGCTTGAAATGCCGTTATGCAATTTTCATATTCATCATCATCAACAGATTGTCAGGACAAGGTTTGTATGTATAAAAGAAAGTTTTAAAAAGTGAAATCGAAACTTTTTTTAAATCTCACAATATGGCGGTATGAAGTTCGCCGGGTCAGCTAGTTACTTATTGACCGAGCGAGCGAAGCGTCTCACTCAGTTGCGAGATTGGCCAAAAATGCTTTTGTCCGGCTGTCTGTCTGTCTGTCAGTAATCGCCTACAGTTCTCATTTATCAACCGATTTGGACCAAAATCGGCACACAAGTTTCTTGATTTATTACATTTTTTTTTGTCGACCGCGATTTTTGATTGGGGGCGAAATATGGGAGAAAAAGGGGAAAGTTTGCTGTAGCGTTGTTTATCGTCGGATTTCAATCAAATTTGAGAAGTACACGAAAGACTTAATCCTACATAAGATGGTGTAAAAACATTTCCAAAAAAAGGGAGTGGAAGGGGTAAAAAAGGGGAAATTAATTATTAATTTTTTTCCCTAAAATATACTCCTACCAATATCAATGAGACTACACAGTCCTCTTTGCCTTTACGAGACAAATCCGTAGACACCAGATTCGATCTCTTAGGACCCTTAGGAACGTAAGTAATCGCTAAAACTTATACCCCTATTTTGCTCAAAAGTGTACATAGGTAGGACCTATTGGAAAATTCAAGCACCTGAAATTCGATTTAGCCAGGGGAAAGAGGAAAGTGTCGGTTATTGCATGGTTATAAAGGCTCGCGAGGTCTATATTCTCATAGGACAACTAGTTTATAAGTAACTAGCTAGTTACTTATAAACTAGTTGTCAGCCGGGTCTAAGCCTAAGTTTATTTCCTTGTGATTTTCCATTATTATTATATCATCAACCCAGGCATCATCTTACCTTACTACAATTTCAAATTTAATAAAGTAGGTACCTACCTAATTCAACTCCTTCGTTTCCCGTCATTCATTCATTTTTATCGATACTATTTCATCGAATGCGTCAATCACTAGTGTCAATTTACAATAATTGTTAGACAGTGACAACGCTATATGCAGAACTAATGCAGCAATAGATTACTCCTCCCGAGCCCCGCAAAAAGTGGTCGACGGTGTTTTCATACTTTTTTCGAGCATGACGTGTCCCGTGTATTCGTCCAAGGTAAACATGAATTAATTTTCTTTACAGATCACAGGGTATACAGCAATATAATTTGTGGTGTTCCTTTACCTAGAAGCTAGTTACTTGAAGAACGAAAAACTGAATAATAACCCCGGTAACAAAGACATTTCAAATAAAGTGGCCAGTTCCTTTGTCATGTCGACTTTGCAATCAATAGATTGTCAAAATAATGACCCAAAAGACTTATTTCCGACATCCACAGAATCATTTGATGATTCACTTGATAATTTGACCTTGATATTTAATGGTTTTTTTAATGGATTCAATGTGGAACTAAGAACACCTGAAGATATGGAGCTTCACAAAATAGGATGGTTTGGCAATTGCACTGCTTCACGATCAAAGCTGGTAGCACATGGAGAGTGTCCAATTATGAGAAAGAGACAATTTCAGAAAAGAAATGAATGGTACAAAAAGTTTAGCGGAGGACGAGCAGAGTCAAAACCTGACTTATTTTTGCAAGCAGTTGACAATCTAACAGCGAAAATTGTGAATGAAGGAGAGAGAATAAAAAATAAAGATTTAGTAGACTTGGTGTCAAGTGATGGAAGCAGTAGCAGTGATGATGAGAATACTAATAATGAAGTCGGAGAAGTCACAGTTGAGATAGCTGACACTGATAATATTGCTATAGTTGTGCCCAATAGTGACTCCGAGCTTGAAGATAACAGTTTGAACTACTTTGATAATTTGAAAGCAGAATGCTGTGTCAACCACACCAAACTGCAAGAAAAACTTGTGCTTACATTACAGGAAGCATTTTTTCTTGTGTATGGGTTTGGATGCCTGCAAATTGTTGATATGGATAATCACATCCTGAACATTGAACAGACATGGAAATTATTCAATGAAACTGATAAAAAGTTCATCCCCAAGTATGTGGTTTACCACTACTTTAGATCAAAAGGATATATTGTTAAGCCCGGAATCAAATTCGGTGGAGACTATTGTAAGTAGAATTGTACATACCTACATCGAGTTAGGTCTAAATTGCTAATTAGCGATTTTCCAAATCTTTTGACTTACTAAACCAACACTTTCTTCACTCAATTATACCTTACCTGTAAAAGATGTATCATTATTATGTATAACTAGCAGTTACCCGCGACTTCGTACGCGTCTACAGTTTCCGTGTACATTATATTATCTGTGCGTGTACCGAGCGGATACTTCTTTGAGAAACTTGACATTACGCCTCATTACACCGAACTCGTACCTACTGGAATGTCAAACGCTAGTTGTTAGACCAAAGAGGTAGTACTACGCCCTGTCAAACTGACGTGACATGACATGACCATGAAATCCTCTTGCCAATTGGCGCTGCTAATCCTTTTCGTTCATTTTATCCTGTAGATCCTGTTAATTATTCGGGATAAAAAGTAGCCTATATGTCAATCCAGGTTACGAACTATATACATACATGCCAAGTTTCATCCAAGTTGGTTCAGTGGTTTTGACGTGATTGAAACACAAACATCCAAACATCTAAACTTTCGCATCCTACTATCCTCCTACTAATATTATAAATGCGAAAGTTTAGATGTTTCTGTTTCAATCACGTCAAAACCACTGAACTAACTTGGATGAAACTTGGCATATATATAGTTCGTAACCTGGATTGACATATAGGCTACTTTTTATCCCGAATAATTAACAGGATCTACAGGATAAAATGAACGAAAAGGATTAGCAGCGCCAATTGGCAAGAAGATTTCATTGTCATGTCATGTCACGTCAGTTTGACAGGGGGTAGTACTACCTCTTTGGTCTAACGACTAGCGTTTGACATTCCAGTAGGTACGAGTTCGGTGTAATGAGGTGTAATGTCAAGTTTCTCAAAGAAGTATCCGCTCGGTACACGCACAGATAATATAATGTACACGGAAACTGTAGACGCGTACGAAGTCGCGGGTAACTGCTAGTTTATAATATTAGTAGGATAGGATAGGATAGGATAGGATGATGTATCTTTTACTTACTTATAGTAATAAAAATAGGAATATTATTGATAGAATAAGAATATACTTGATAATTTTCTCTTTAGCATAATTCCTGATTTGTCTGCTTGATATGTCTTATTTATTTGTTCCAGTACTTTATAGATGTTCGCCTGATCTTGCCCATTCTGATTATGTAGTCGTGATCAGATATGAGAATGATGAAACAGATTGGATTTCGACTTTGGGTCACATAAGAATGGCAAACACAACTGTCAAGGTATATTGCCTGGATCATAATTAGTGTCTTAGATAAGTTGAAAATGAGTTAACTTATATGCTAACCGTAATTTTATACCTAGTACCAATAATTAAATAAAAACTTATGTTACAGGAAATATTAATTGCTGAAGTTGTGAAGCCAAAAATAACAGAAGATATGCCAGAAGGTTTAAAAAAATATTGTGTAAGGTCAACAGTGTTATCTAGAAATATTGGTACAGTAAATGAAGATGAATAATAAAAACAATTTTTATTTACACTGAGATACTAATTACATTTACATACATTTTACACTTATGCTCTTCTTGTGGGCTTTTTGATACCAGTCCTCCTGTATTCGCTTCTATCTTTTAAGTATTCTTCTGTACACAATTGTTTGAAGTCATCGTTTCTGTACCAGTTCCCAAGGCACTCTTTCAATGCTGAATTTTGATCTCTACATTTTACAACCATGAGAAGAGAAGAATCTTTACAGCATTTTTCAAATTCGGACACTTCTCTAACACATTTCAATGTTTTAGCTTTTTCCCTTATAATTTTTGGGATCAGCACCTCCACTTCTACTTTTCTTAGAGTCCTATCATTAGGGTCCCCTGAAAATATAATATATTTATTATTTATATACCTAGTAACGACGGTAGGTAGGTATTGGTAGATAGGATAGGCAAGGAACAGAAAAAGTTTGTAATCTGTGAGGAGGATAGGTATGTAGTACCTACCTAGTCCGTGAGGGCCTTCTGAATATTTTGGTGGTAATACAGACTTATTGGAACTCATATTGCACGAGATAATTATAACTTTGGACTGAAAAATAGTAGCTGGAAAAAGTTTTTAGCTAATAATCCGATGAAAAACAAATTTCCAATCAAACAACTAGATGAAAATTATTGTTGATTTGATTTTTTTAAAGATTTCTTTCTCTTCAGTGAACTGACAGTGACATTGAGTAATACACTGCCAATGCTGCGTGACAGTGACAGTTTTGCTAGCTTAGAAACATACACACTGATAGTTATATAATATATACACACACACACCACTGTAAATATTTTAATATATCCTGCGTATCGTAGCATAAAAAATAAAGATACTCTGTGGATCACAGCTTCAATGAGGTTGCATTTTCGACGTATGTGTGCTGGCTGTCAAACAAAAGCTGTCAAACTACAAAACCGAATTAATTCTTGTCAGCTCGCTTTTTGTGGAAATCTAATTGTTTCTCTAGCTATAAAACGAATAACTTGGCAGAGGCATTCAAGAAACTTGCAAATAGATGACCAGTAGTTCCTACGTGTAAGTGGTTGCTGTGGCTAGCAGAGTTCATGTGCATTTTGGTTGTGGTGAAACTATCGGGAGTCATGCAACGGTACCGCTGATGCTTTAACTTGTTTCTAGAGGTTAGAAGCTTGTACGTGAAGAATGGATCGTCTACTGCGTCTCGGCGGAGGTATGGCAGGGTTGTCGCAGGCGCCGCCGCCCACCGACGCCCCTGCAGTGGATACCGCCGAACAGGTGTACATCTCATCGCTGGCACTCCTGAAAATGTTGAAGCACGGGCGCGCTGGTGTACCGATGGAAGTCATGGGTCTCATGTTAGGTGAGTCATAAGAACCTTTGTAAAATAGTGCTGACTAATCCCATGGTCAGTTCTACTGGCATCTAATCGTAGTACAAATAATTATAACAGTTAAAGAACATAAAAATAATTAAGTCACTGTAAAGGGTCCACTTCTGTGTTGGCGAACTTTTTCAGTAAAGCCCAAACTGTGTATAAAAACTGTAAAATCGATCTATGGGCCTTAGCAGCTAGGGTAGCTATTGCTTATAATACTTATTAGTGCTTTACACAAAAATTAGAACAACTTTTGATGAATATAGGTTTTTTTGCCATTATTTTTAAGAGCTGTGGATTTTATTACTCAATAAAATAAAATAATTCATTTGCTTGCATAGGCTCCCAACTTATTGTGCTGAGGCAATGAATTAATGACATATTTTTTTTAACATTGCAGGTGAGTTTGTGGATGACTACACAGTCCGTGTAATAGATGTGTTTGCCATGCCCCAAACTGGAACTGGAGTATCTGTAGAGGCTGTTGACCCTGTCTTTCAAGCCAAGATGTTGGATATGTTAAAGCAGACTGGACGGCCAGAAATGGTTGTTGGATGGTATGCATATTTTATGAAATTTATTTTTTTATTTTTCATCATAGCATTGATACTCATGTGCACAATAAGGTTTCCCTAAACCTTATTGTGCACATGAGTATCAATGCTATACCCTTATACCCTTATAATCATACCTGTTATGTCCATTAAAACACTGTATTTCAGTAAATCGGTTTATTGAGCTTGGTAGCAAAGACATGTAGAAAAACAAGTGAAGCGCCATATATAACTACCACTACTTATTATTTTAACAAAGTGTGGCAAGTACCTACACTACAGCATAGATAATATAAACTATAGTAACTATACAACAATACCCATAAACAAGTTCTAACAAAGCTATTCAATTTGGTCTTCCCACTTTTAGTAGTTTGGTCTGGTTTTGATGAGGTCAGCTTTTAATAACTACTAAAAGTAAAAACCTGCATTTACCTTTTGGATAATGTTCATCTGCTGGTGAACAAGTAAATAATATTAATTTAAATTTCACATTCCAGGTACCATTCACATCCTGGATTTGGCTGCTGGTTGTCAGGTGTGGACATAAACACTCAGCAGTCATTCGAAGCTCTATCAGAACGAGCCGTGGCGGTGGTCGTTGACCCCATCCAGTCAGTCAAGGGTAAGGTCGTTATTGACGCATTCCGTTTAATCAACCCCAACATGATGGTACTCGGCCAGGAGCCTCGACAGACCACTTCCAACTTGGGACATTTACAAAAACCCTCAGTACAAGCTCTCATTCACGGTCTAAATCGCCACTACTACTCAATCAGTATAAACTACAGAAAGAATGAACTTGAGCAGAAAATGCTCTTGAACTTGCACAAGAAGTCCTGGATGGACGGACTCACATTATCAGACTACAAGGAACACTGTACCATCAACGGTACAACAGTAACAGATATGCTTGAGCTTGCTAAGAACTACAACAAAGCACTGGAAGACGAAGAGAAGATGACTCCTGAACAGCTAGCTATCAAGAATGTAGGCAAACAGGACCCCAAGAGGCATTTAGAAGAGAAAGTAGATGTTCTGATGTCAAATAACATTGTTCAAAACCTAGGCGCGATGCTTGACACTATGGTTTTTAAATGATTTTGTGTGTTTTCCGTTATACTTAAGTCTATAGTAAATTTAAATAATGAATCCGGTACTGTCTATCACCATTGATCTATGTATGTACCAATTTACTTACACAATAAAACACTTTTTATATTAAATACTGTTTATTGCATCAATAGAACAACCTTTGTGGAGCTACCTGCTTGCAAATATTCGATAGTCGCCTCTCGACGGTTGCGTAGTGTTTCAGGTTTACAAAATCAATATCGAACATTGGCTTAAAATCGCTCTGAGAGTTGACTATGTCACGAATAATATTTTTCACTTTTAAGAAAGCTGCATCTGGGTTGTCCATTGTTACCTGGAAATAACAATCTTTATGAATTTGAAGTAATTCAGTTCGAAATGTTTGCGCAAATGCTAGCGTCCATTTGTTAATAGATACTGCCATCAGGATTAACACTCTTGTCCAAGTAGATTATAACCAAATTAGAAATCTTGAGCAAGATAAAATTATACCACTACAAAGTTAGGACATACTCGTAAGTACTTACCTACTTGTAACAGAACCATGTGTGGGTATGTATTTATTATTCATCATCATCCAAGCCTGCATGTAGACTACTGCTGGACAGGCCTTTCCATAGATCTGTCTCTTCTACCACTGGGTTACTGCAATCTTCATAATATCGTTGATAGAGAACGTTTTATTATTTCGTGTACGTATAACTTTTTTGAGGTACTTACAGTATCTCTGAAAAGGCCTGGAAGCTTGCGGTGTATATCCTCGTAGTCATCTCTTATGTTCGTTGTTAGAGTTTCACAAGTTGACTGAAACAGTCCGGAAATATAAATAAATAAATATTCGTAGACTTTACACACAACGCCCTCTAGTCCCAAACTAAGCAAAGCTTGTGATATGGGAACTAGATGGCTGATAGAATACTTATATACTTTTTTTTGTAAATACATACTTATGATACATAGTAACACCCAGACATAGAACAATATCTATGTTTTCCACGTACAAATGCTTGTTCTCAGTGTGGATCGAACCCACGACCCACAGCACGGAAGGCAGAGCCATTACCGTCTGAGCTGTGACGCCTGTCATAAATAGCATCAAATGTAGACTTCCTCGATCTCGTTGAACCAGGCCTAAAGGTAGTCATTTATGAAAACAGTACGATGAGACCATAGTCAAAGTCATCTTGTTTCTAAATCCGTGTAAAAAAGAAAAAGGCAGGTATTTTGTTTATGAATTCATCAGTAATGGAACCTGCATCATTATGAGTAGGTAGGTACACTTATCTATCTTATCTACTTATACGTACTCGTATCTTTAGAGGTTTCTAACCTACCTACCTTGTTGTAAAAATCCATTTGTTTAATCAAAGAATCGGGATCGTCCAATTTAGTATCGCTGTCAGCGTGAGGATCCGCTGAAAAAACATGTTATTAAGGCTTTTTTCCCACTAGCTTTCAGTAAATTATTTTGAGACCTCTGATTGGAAATGAACGCAAACTCTTGCAGTCAAACAAAAGAAAGGGTTTCGACTAGTATCATCAAATCAACCATCCTACTTCCTGCATTCGAAATGTCATGTTTTATCAGTATGTTTGTCGCGCATTGCAGATTGGCAATTTCTTCAAGTGATTGTATGAGTAGGAAATGCTCACGCCCCTATTTGAGCACAATTGTACCGTTCCATTGTGTGTAAGTCATCATTATTATTCATAGTCTTGCTTGATCCACTACAGCACTGCTGAGTTAAGTCGCTGGACTACCCTCATCCATCGAATGCATAAGACGTGAATAATATCGTTAACCTATCGTGGTACGTCTAACGCATTTCTTATCCAGTGTAAGATAAGTAAAAATAAATAATTTACATCTCTGTGTTGTGACGTCACTAGCCTGCATTATACCAGTCTCAGTGAGGAAAGCGAGCCATAGATCCAAATCGTCAATGGATGCGTTCGGGTTTGCTTGCCCACGCGTGGGCCACGGCACTCGCATGCTTATGGAGCGCATAGTCTTTGCCTTTTCATCTGGTAAAATAAAAATAAACAAATGTATTTGAAATCTACAGGAATCAAAATCTAACGGTACCTCAATATGCATGGTTTTTGTGCTAGATGGGATTAAAAAATAAAACGGTGAGGTGTTTCACATACCTTGTTCGATTTGCGCTGGTTGCTGTGGTTCAATCAGCATGCCGATTGGATCTATGTCCTGGTTCTCAGCGTCTGCCGAAGTAAACGTCACAGACTTGGACGACTTCGAGCTGTCTGGGAGCATTGATAACCCTGCAAAAAGCCGTAGGCGCTCGTAGCGTTTGCTACGTCGCGTAGCACCCACCCTGTAGCAAGATCATTTGTCTTCTAATACGTACCATATTCAGAGAGGTAATCACGAACAAATCTAACAGTCGCCATGTTACGTGAATCTTCATATTCTAGTCATATTGCGCGTCAACGCCAGTTTGACCGTCAAATATTGTAGCGTCACCGCTCAGTGTATCTCGAATACGTTAGCGTGACGTTACTTTTACGATTGTCACAATTATTCGTGATTAAAGTACTGTAGTTTAGGCAGTCGTAATACTATCTTGATTTGTAGATTCATTATTATGTGCGAACATCGAAAGTAGACACAGTAAAAATTATGAGACTGAAATCTGAGACGACACGATTTGTATTATGTGTTGTTTGTTTCCTCACCCTGTTTGTTGGCCTCGAAAACGAAAACTTTGCACACAGACGACTTTTGGCTTCACAGAATGGTATTGACACGAATTCCGATTGTTTGTCCTCCTTGTTTCATAAACATAGGACTGTTAATATTTGACGAAGAATCTCAAATAGCAGAGAGGAATTGCGTTGGCATTTCCATAATTTTGATCAGGCTACATAAAGAGTTTTTTGTTTCATTCCGTTGTATTTGTGCTTTTGTGAAAGGGGATTGTGTTATTGGATCATTGATGTTGGTTGATAAATGATACGTACTGAGATAAAGAAGGTTGGAAAATAGGGGAAATTCACCTTTTATTTTTATCATGGCGCAGATGTCAAGAAATGGTCTTGTAGTAAACTATTTAATTTTTCTAACCTTTCCAAGTAGAAGAGGCGTATCTACTGAAATCCACACTTTTCGGTCGGGTTAAGCTGGGGAATTTGCCTTCTTTGGACTTCCGGTTTTGCACCTCGGTCCTAGAAATCAGGATGGAGATTATTTTACCGTTTTGAATCGTCAACATGTCATACCCTACAACTACATTGCTGTGTTCTGGTTTGAAGGGTATGTATGCCGGTGCCGGCGTAATTACAAGCACATGAGACTTACCACCGACATGTCTTAGAGTGATGGACGCACTTACCAAATTTTGTTTGATATGATCAGACAAGATTAAAGTAATAACTATGTTACACGTACTTTTTATTAGATTTTTTGTCCTGATAAGAGTACTGCCCGTTGACGTAGCTGGTGTACTCCCCTGTGCCCTGTGACTCCTTGTAGAGAGAGTAAAGGCTCGGTTCCAGCTGACTTGACCGCTCTTGCGCTCGCTTGCATGCCTCTTCTAATGAGGTGGAACTCTGATGCGACAAAAACAAGGTCTTAAAGAGCTTTTAAGGGTCCATTGTTGAGAAAAAAAATGCTAGGATGCTGCTCAGCACTTTATCAGATCACATGTAGGACGTAGGTAGGTACAGTACACTGCACCGCATAACGGTTTTTTATCCCTCTGAAGTTAGGTGTAACAACGATTGCGCATGTACTGTTGTGCGGAAAAATTCGCTTACCAACCCACCCAAAAATACCAAAAAACAAAAGAGAGACAAAGATCCGTTGTGACAACTATACCTACCTACGAAAACAAGTGAAGATTGCTACGAAGACCAGCTCTCTAATTCTAGCTCCCACTTTAAAAAGATATTCAGTGTGCAGTTTTCATACTAGGATAACCAGTAACGTCATGGAAGCTACAAATGCTGTGATAAAAGCAGACTGCTTTTTTACAAATGCTGGCTTCAAACCTGTAAACGCGAGAGGCACGTCTTGCATCCAAAGAGTTCTGTGGTAAAGGTACCTACTTGTACTTACTGATGCCAAAAGTGTAAGGAGATTTACTCCCTTGGAGTAATCCTGGACTGCTTGTCGTGCTTCGCTGTCCATCATCAATGAGCATTCGGAGTCCACCACGAACTCACTCTGATCTTTATCATCTGGTAAATACTGGAAGAATAATGGTAAGTAACTAAATCAACTAAATTTATTCAACGCTAGTTTGAGCAAAAAAAAAAATGTAGAGTCAAATCAAATACGAAAAATATTTTACCTGAGGATTACAGATATTAACTTACTACTTATTTCATTTCTTACCTGTACTGAAATTTTACAGGTGTCTAGAACCTAACCAATATCTAAGCATCATCTACTTAAAAAAAAAAAAAGCTTAAACCTACCTGAATATTATATTTGTTACCCAAACGCTCTGTGATCTGCAGATTAAGTAGATAAGTATCTGTATTTAGGCGGTCGGTGTCCATTTCTTAAAATGCCACGGGTAAAAATCTCATTAGATGAGAAGCAGGTAAGTCACGTACCATAAGGATCTCATTGATTATGCCCGTGATTATGATCCGGCCGGATAACAAGACCTGCAGCGTGGACCGTTCCAGAGGAGCCACCACGGACAGACGCTGTTCATTAGCCTTACTGCGGACACTGCAAATAAAATAACTAGAGGATTTATATGCACTTACCAACAGAGGTACAGTTAGCAACATTATAGGTAGTAGATAACATTGCTAGTTATAAAGTAATAGGGAAGAAATAAGATAATAATTTCTCACACCTGTAAAATGTGTAACAATGAAACCAAAATAAGAACTCCCGTGAAAGGCTAGGTTTTCAGGAATTTGGGTTCTGGTTATCTGTGCACATCAAATACAAAGTCAAAAATCTTTTATTTAACAAAACCACAAGGATCATTTGGAATCATCAGAAACAATACCTCTGTTTATGAGTGGTTATTTGAATTAAAAGCTACTACTAACGAGCTATTTTGAGAGCATCGTCGACTATAAAGGTATGTAAAAGTTTTGGGTTATTAAAAAAATCTAGTCTACCCAATACGGCGACACTCAAATTGAAATTGTTAAACGCAACTTGCTTATGAAAAAAAAACATAAGTAGCCTGCTGACTGTACCTTGCTACTTATTTATTTTATTGGTGCTGGTCAATCAAGAAGCAGTGAATTGAACATTTCATGAGTGGACTGACTTTTTATATCTTTTACGAGATTCAAAAGCTCCAGTCGGAAGTAGCCCGAGGTAGCAGGCTTAGATGTTACGTACAAAGCCGGCGGCGAAGAAACAATATTATCTTGATGCGAATCATACCATTTTCGGTACTGTTGCCTTTTAGCCAAAGCCAGTTTGTCCAAACAGGATGCCAGAATCAAATATGGCCGTCGACCACGCAATTTCAGCATCAGAGCTCCCGGTAAGTCCATACACGCGATCTTTACTTTCCCGGCTCTAATAAAAGCCTCGTCTCTACCTGCGAAAAGCGTAACTGTAAAAATCGTACTTTATTAGATGGGCACATTTTCAATTATGTAAGTGAGGTATTTCGCTGCTGGGTCATAATGAAAAGATGTATTTTACTTAGGCTTTTTGTTATAAAAGTAAGTAAGGAGACCTTTTTTCAACAAATTTTGCTGAGTAGCTCTTCAATTCGGCAAGATTTAACAAGAAAGGTCTTTATATTTTACGGCTTCGGTACACAGAAAAAAAAAATTACTTGTAACAAGTGATATTATTTGAGTTAAGATCTTTTGGGTTTTCGATATAAGGAAAGTCGAAAATGTCTTCGATTGAGATATTTTCTGTTTCATATTATAGTTCTTAGTCCAAAAACTACTTATTTAGATCAAAACTTAATGGTCTCTTGACTTAAAATCTAAGAACTGTTGTTTCGAAACATATTGTATCTCAATCGAAGACGTTTTCGACTTATATCGAAAACCCAAAAGATCTTGACTCAAATCATATTCGGTACTTGTTTCAAGTAATATTTTTTTCAGTGAATACGTTTCAAATGATGTAAAGCTCTTTTTTAAAAAGCTAAATGACTTGATTCAAGAATGAAAATATCTTGTTCGAAATAACTGAGATAATTCACTTAAGAGCGTTGTATTCTTATTCTAAAAGGGCCCATATTCCGCTCAAAAAAGTAAAGCTCTTTTTTTAAAAGCTAAATGACTTGACCCAAGAACGAAAATATCTTGTTTTAAATAGCTGAGATAATTCACTCAGAGCGTTTTAATTCTTGTTGTAAAATGGAACGTACTCCATTCAAATCACATACGTTTTTCTTTTAAGCGTGTTTAATTCTTCTCGTAAAAAGTTACATTCTGTTGTAAAATAGAACGTATTCCATTTAACCTACCTAAAGCTCTTATCATAAACGAGTTAAATATGATAGCTATTTAGAACAAGGTATCTTCAAATTAAAGTAAGATATCTTGTTCTTAATAGCTATGATATATAACTTATTTAGGATAAGAACTTTAGGTAAATTGAATGGAATTTCCATCCATTTTACAACAAGAATCTAACTCTTTACAAGAAAAATTAAACACGCTTAAAAGAAAAACGTATGTAATTTGAATGAAATACCTAAGTTCTATTTGACAACAAGAATAAAACGCTTGAATATATAAATCAAAAACATATACCTATACAAACCTAATCTATACAAGCCGAATCATTTTCGAAACCCATTTATACCTATTAGGAAGATGTTTGTACTAAATAATGAAATGAAAGTAAAATGTAAGTTTATCATTTATATATTCTGAAAATTACTTGACTATAAGATAGGGAGCTACTATTAGCAGGATACTACATTAAAATATCCAACAGTTAAACAAAGTAATTTATATTATACGTAAGTATATAAAATTCTAAAATTTTCTGTTTGAATAAAGAATACAATGTATTAGGATTGAATTTAAAATGGGTTTCATTCTGAACTTATCACCCAGGTAAATTACACTGGCGGACTGTCAATCGGATATATTGTACATTTTCGCGTTTCTTATTTCGACGATGTTTTTGTTGTTTTTGGGCACCCGTTCCGTTTCGTTAATTGACCTGAAAAAGACACTACTGCATTTATTTCTGAATTATTACTCGAGTTTTAGGGTTCGCTACCGTCCAAAGAAAATCTGAGATGAAAACTAATGTTGTTTTACTACCCATTTTGAATGTTAAAAAAACCAGAATCCTGCATGTATTTTAAAAGCTAAACAATGTCTATAGGTATGTATAAAGAAAAAAAAAAAGATTTTTGTGACCTTTTTTAAGATTTTTCTTGGGCGGCAGCATACCCTAAAATATAAATAAAAATTCTGAAATACCCACAGTATTGTTTACTTAAATCACTTCCGTCAACATCGGAAAGAAACAAAAAAATCGACAAAATAAGATGCACCCTAATATTATGTTATAAAATTTTATCATAATAGTGTACCACTAAATCATAAGTTATTATGCGGTATATTTAATAAACATGACGTGTTTGCTCCGCGTAACTTTTGCTGATATCGCAATATAAATCAAAATTCAAGGAAATTGTGTTGAGGTTATTGACGGTTTTCATAACGTCATTAAGTTCTAATATTATTTTCTTATAAACTAAATTACAAACGATTGTCATGGATTATTTACTCTACTCTTCTTTCTAACAGCACTACAATAATACTTTTTTTTTATAATAAATATATCCATTATTTTCAAAAGTAGCACTTGAATAATAATTATCTCCATTCAAATGATCCGGTATATTTCCAGTACGCACTGCTTTAACTTTCCACACTTTGTTTTATTTTCAAAGCCACCATTTATTAAAAACCTGCTACAGTCTTTTAATTGGCACCGTATATAAATTGAATAACATACGTCTGTCCTGCTCGCCATAGAACGTGATACTCTTTTTAGTTCTTTGTGCTTAGCTTCAAATTCTTGGGTAAAATAAATAATATCTCCTACCGAGACATATATTACTTGCTTCAAGAATGTCTTACTACTTGACTGTGAATGTAACTGAATCTTGGGTGAAGCTAGTAATTTCTCCTACCGAGAAATATGTTACTTGCTTTAAGAATGTCTTAATACTTGACTGTGAATTTAACTGAATCTTGGGTGAAACTAGTAATTTCTCCTAACGAAAAATATGTTACTTGCTTTAAGAATGTCATGATACTTGTCTGAAAATTGAACTAATTCTTGGATGAAATAAATAATATATCCTACCGAGAAATATATTACTTGCTTCAAGAATGTCTTAATACTTGACTGTGAAATTCAACTGATTCTTGTGTGAAACTAGTAATATCTTCTACCAAGAAATATATTACTTGCTTGAAGATTTTTAAATTATTCATTTGAGATCTGAATTGATTCTTGAGCCAAGGTCGAATCTATATTATTACAAAAATTATTTTTTGAGTCAAATCCGTGCAGCTGAGAAATAATCATTCTTAGTGTTAGAAATAAATTGGTTTCGATTTGAGATATAAGTTTTGACTTAAATAATATTTCTTTTGAACAAAGATTTTCGATCTTGAAATTGAAGAATTCTTCATTTTTGAAGCGTTACTTGGATTATCTTAGTACGAGATATATATATTTGAGGTCAAGAAATATGAGGTGAAACACAGTTGGTTCTTGGTTCAAATGAACATTTTTTTCTGTGTATAGGAATTGATTTTATGACGCAGTAAAACAAACAATAATTTGCTGGGCCATAGAAATCAATACTGAACTCAGTCCATATGATTCGCCGTCCATCTCTGTATATGTGAGGAACTCTCCTGCCAGTAGCATCTCATCGAACTTCCTCCTGGTGATCTGCTTGTAGTGGTCTGGGAAGTGGTACGACGCTGTTGCGTGGCATATAGCTAGCTCGATGTGGGTACTGCATTCAGTCGCAAGGCGACGAGCGAGAGTGCCTGCAAGTCAATTTCAATAACAAGGTATAGCACAGAACAGGTACACACGGCCACAGGTCAGGTTATACACCCAATGGGCGTTTTTCCACTCACCGGCACCGGTGCTCGTTTTTCCACTACAATACGAATACAGAACACAGTGACAGTCCCAGAGCTGGAGACGGCACCGGCGGCGGAATGGTTGCCATTGCCGTCGCCGTGCCGGCAAGTGGAAAACTGCCCATTACAACCATAACTACGCTACATACAATGCAGAGGATCGTTGGAAAGGGAGCGCAATTTGCGTGCGCGCTACGCTCGCAGCCCGTCCTATACAAACACACTGTCGTCCCTCTCGGACGATTTGCAACATTCAACTACTAATAGTTCAAAGTCCAAACAGTATAGGTGGAGGTGTCTTCGACTGTACTTTACCTGTTCCCTAAAGTAGAGCTTTTAGAGCTTTAAAAAATGCTCTGCCAAAGCTTTATTCTCGTGCTTGTATGGTACTACAGGTTTTACCTACAGTTATGCTTATGTACTCGTATGTGCCTCTGACTACCTCTTTAGATATTCTCATTTATTTTAAAAGACGTTTACTTGTTTTAGATTTTTACGACAGTAATTACACTGAAACATATCAAAGTACAACCCTTTGGTACAATGATTCAACATAGCTGTACAGCGCCAAGCTAATCTTTCAATTCAATTTAAAGTTTAATAAAAAGGAGAAAAACAGTTCTCGTTATTAGCTTCCCGTCCAATACACGTAATTAGATCGACAGACGCAGTTGCAAATGTATTTTGCCGCGGGGAGAAGTAGATTGCGCTAAAAATAAAAATATAAAAAGATCTCTTGATAGCAGTTTCAAAGAAAAGCAATTTCTAAAGAACTGCGAGTGATAAGAACTGCGCGGGTTGTTAGATGATTGGTGCGAATTTTATTTTTATTTTTACTAGAAATTATATGAAATAGTCGGCATTAGAGTAAACCTAAGATCATTTATTTGTAGGTTTTTCTAATAAGTATTCTACTATCATGTTCATATTGAAACATTAGTTATCGACTCTACTTTCGTAATCTCGTAGCAACGTTTCGTAGGCTCGTAACAAATTCGTAGCACAAAACAAATAGCTCTACCGTAGAAAATGGGAAGAGTGGAAATTTTTGAAGACAAATTGCACTACTTTCTTGGACGAATAGCTTATTCGTCCAAGACTACTTTAAATTTATTGACACCTTCTGTAGCGCAGTAATTGACGTACTGAGTTTGTTTGATTCGGTTTCAAAAAAACTCATCGAGGTGATATTACGTGAAATCAGCACATATTGTTTATTGGGTCTTACTATCATAGCTAACATGAGTTCTTATTTCAGGCGTACCTACAAAGGTTCATCTGAAATAGTATATTGTAATAATAGAAAACTTTTGCGGAAGACCATGCTTTATTTTTCGCGAACGAAAGTAGAAACTTTAGCGCTATTCACGCTCTTGCGATTCAAAAGCGCCCTGGAAATACGAATAAAGCTGCTAGTACAGTAGTAGTGCAGTCATGCAAACTGTACTTACCTTTGCCAACCGCCTCGTAGCCGACTAAAACCACGAGAGGCACTTCAGTGGTGTCAGCGGGCGGCACACTCGCCGGTACTCGCGCGCGCGACAGCTGTTCAACGTATAGGAGCCGCAGCAGGCGACGTGTCGCAAACATGACGACATCCGGCGTCATGTCCATTTTGGCAGTACGCTGCCAGAAAACGACTCGTTTAAAAAAGTTTTGTAATGTTTGTTTTGGCACTGTGCTGCAGTAGAGTACTTTTTATCGGACCGTTGTAAATAATATCGGGCGTATGTTCAGCGTTTAGGTAAAGTCTTGGACGATTTAACAAAGTGTTGCAGATGACAAGGGCTGCTAGTAACAGTTTACCATTAGGAGGGCTGGGTTTATTCCTGTTTGCAACATGTTACGAAAAATCGTTACCTCACACATTTTGTAGAGATTTTTATTTTCGTTGTTTTTACGATATAAATTAGGTTGACTATGTGGCTGCGTATAGCTTTTGTACAAGTAACTAGAAAAACTTAAAGCCTTAGGCACTCCGCAGATGCACGCAAAACAACACTTTTCCTGTTTATCTGCGGCGCTTGTTCATCCGATATCTACTCACTTTGGAGTTAGTTTTCCGGTTTGTGCCTCTTGTTAACCACATTTTGCAATTTACAGTTTCCACTCGAAACACTTTCCGTAGCGGGCGCTAAAGGTTTTTCGCGCGAATATGAACAATCCTTTAGCTTGTTATTCCCGTTATTCCGTGCCGCGGAGGATATTTCTGGCAAGAGCGACTTCGTTCCAATTGTTTGATTTTGGATTCGTTCCGCTTTTTAATTTTTTTAAAAAGATGTGCTGCTGTTAAATTGCATGAAACTGCATGGGGAGCTGGCAGAATGCCACTGGTAGTTTCTTACCATTTAGTGTTGAGAATTATGGATAATGTCCAAACAGTTTTATGTACCTGTTCCACTGGATCAAGGTCTTCAGCGTCGAGGTTTAGGAGTATGGGGAATGTGTTAATGACCACGTCCTTGTACCCTGCCGTCGAGCAGATCGGATTAGCGCGGAGGTCTATGATGATTAATCTTCGCATTTGTCGCATGTAGACAGCTAGTTCTAGGAGCATGCTTAGACGATTATTTCGAGCATGCAGTTCTTGAAGTCTGTAAAATTTATATCATCAAAGTTTGGCTTGATGATCTATCTAACGACAGGGGTGAAAATAACATCCACACTTCAAGTTTACTACTTATTGCATAACAAATATATTTTCTAGTTTAAATTTT
Organism: Gandaritis pyraliata; assembly: GCA_947859175.1. Classification (NCBI taxonomy): domain Eukaryota; kingdom Metazoa; phylum Arthropoda; class Insecta; order Lepidoptera; family Geometridae; genus Gandaritis; species Gandaritis pyraliata. The sequence goes on along the minus strand of OX401866.1, from coordinate 5,262,545 downwards.
AAGTCCTTCATAAAAGCTGCACAAACGAAACCACAAAGCGCAAACGTAAATGGAGCTTTCACTCGACTCAATTCTGAATTCTCCTTTCTTTCATCGAAAATTCGGCCAAAATCAATTCGGATTAGGCTTTAACATGAGAGTCTAGGTCGGGAAAGCAATAAAGTTTTTAGGGCACATACCTCGTGCACCCAGAAAACATTTTCATTGAAGTCAGGTTATTTTCATTAACATTTAAATATTCGAGGTGTAATAGAGTCCAAAGCCCAGAGTTCACTCCGAACTCAAAACACGAAATATTGTTGTATGATACATCCAACCATAGAAGTCGGAGATGGTTCAAGTTCTCCAAGCGTTGGATGTGGTTGAAGGACAAGTCTAAGCGCCGGAGGTATCTGGGCAAATAAAGATGATAATATAAATCAATGCTAAAAATGAACGCGTAAACAAAGGGACGTCAATTAATAACCTTAAAGTTTCCAGTCCAGTGATACCCTTGATGTTATTATGAGACAAATCCAGTGTAGTAATCGACCAGAACATGCTCAAATCTCTGATTCTTTTCACAGAATTAAACTTGTAATGCACTTCAGTTAGGAACCACTGAGCTGTTGAAATATTTTTATTAGATTTAGATACCTTTTTAGAAGGTTTTTTCGTAAAAATAAAGTGAAGTGATATTTACGAGTTTCGTATTCCAAAACTGTGTGAAGTCTGTTGAAAGCTACTGATAGGTACTGCAAATAGAGGAGATGAGAAAGAACGTTCAATTCCGTCAATAAGTTCGACGACAAATCCAAATAAACCAAGTATTTGTAGTGCTGCAAGACTTGGATGTTTAAGAGGAACTGTGAACATAATAATACGAATTCAAGATAAATATTTATAACCACTAGCTTTAATCGAAATTGGCTGTAACAGAATACTGCCTAATGTGTTTCGACATCGGACATAATAATCTATGAAAATACTCTACACACAAGATTCAAAAGAAATGTAACCTTTGAAGAAAGATCCAGCTTAATATAAACGAAGTCTCCCAAAATAGGCGTTCGTTTCAAGTACGACAAACAGGCTGTGACCATATCTCGTGTAAGTACTCCACCCACGAGATCAGGCACGTCGTCAACTTCACGAATACGGACTACAGGAGAGTACACATCATCATACAGTTCGGGAAAAGTGTAGAAACAGCACCACAGCTGGTCCTCGTTTAGCAACGAAGTAACTTTCATTGGAAACTGGAATTTAATGAAAATACTTATTAAAATATTATTTACACATGCCATGCACTTATGTAAAATGTAGAGTTTTATGCAAATCCTCAACCGCAGAGATTTCCAGTCATCTCAAAGCTCACGTGAATATTTTAAAGCTAGAACATTTTAGCTTTCGTTTTCCGTTTACATAATATTGAGAATGTTATTTCTAAAAACACAACGAAAAGTCGTAAAAATTTCTGCATAGGTACTTGAGAAACAAAGAAAACAAGCCAATTATAACCCTGTTGAACGTGTACGACTCATGGATATAATATAATATGGGCTGATTCTTTTATAATGGGTAACGCTTGATATATGCTATTTTAGCTTGAATATATTTAATAATAAAAATAACCTTTGCCAAATACCTTCAGTGCGGTGTACCTAGTTGGTGGTGAATAGTGATGAAATGTGACCCTCCTCAAAGGCACACATGAAAAATGACAGTAAGAACGAGCCTTTACAAAGGCAAAGGTATTTAGGAATTTTATAATGTTACATAAGTTTGTAAGCTGTTCACGTAAATATTTCATAATAATTTTACAGCTCACATAATTTTCATCTTAAATTAACGACGACTTTCGACATACGGCCCCAAGAATTTAATAATATTTATGTAGTCACTGTCTCATAAAGAAGACTTTCCTTAGTAATTGCAAAATATAATTTAGGATTACACAGATATGCATAATTTATGGCAGGTAGTCGTTATAATAAAATGCAATTTTATTTTGTCGTGGAAGTTGTGTGGTAATGTTTATAAAAAAAAAGCGGATAGGGTTCCATTTGGCACATACTGATAACATATTGTTTTTATGCGATCCTTTGCCGTAGTAGCCTCCAGGTAATGTTACACACGTTAGTTGATAATAGACCTACTTGCTCTGCAAATATATCTTCTAAACTTTTGTTTCGCATTTCAGTGGGAACAAAACATTTCAACGACTGTTCTTTCGCCGGCAAGCCAATACTGCGACGTCTTATGCTTTGACCTGAAATATTAAAATTATTATTCGACTGAAACTCGGTTCCTGCGTATCATTGCGTATCATTCGTTCCAATATGTTTAGATGAATTCTGCACCAAATGTAAACTTTGAGGTAGATATCTAGATTTTGATAAAACTAGATCATAGGATTTTTTGTTATTATTGGGAGACCAACTTCTAAACCAATCACAAAAAATCGATTTATTGGTCTGTGTTTCTGAAAACAAAGTACACTTCAAATGATCAAAGAAATACATGATCAAACCTAAGGTAATGCTGTCCAGTGGCTGAGAAGAGAAATAATTGATCCTGGAGACTTCAGCCCAAACCCTTAAGAGGCTGCCCATTTTCAATCCAGTCAACTTCCCCGACTTCGTCGCTGAGTCATCAGAATGCTGCTCATCACTCAACCTCTGGGTAGATGGAACTGGTATGCAAACACTTGTGCTTTTTATTCTAGATTTTTCAGCTTCGTCTCCCATTTTGTATGCTAAACTAGGAAATACGAATACCTAAATTAACTTCAACTCACAGGCAATGCCCGCGCTCAGTAGTTTTTGGTGGTTCTCCTTGACAGCTTTTGTCACAGACAATTTTTTTTCTGTGTTTGACAATCTTACAGTGTAACTCACAGATAAAGCATGGAGTTTGGACCAAAGATATTGTATTGAAAAGTAAATAAACAATTCCAGTCTTTATTGAGGTATACTTAAGTACAAGGTACAGAATAAGGCAGGTACAAAATTTCTATTTCATGTAGGTACCCATAATACAAACTGTTTTTTTATACAAATAAATGATGGAACAAGCCGGTATAGCGTTTTTAGAAGCAAATATCTATATGAAAACAGACGTGAGCTGGTGAAAATATTTCAGTCACTATAGTGGTCCCAGCAGGCAAGAGATAACGAACTCAAGCTTTGTTTTGCCATCTCCTTTGACTGCACAAAAAAGCATTTCGTGATTTTTGCGAGACAGTCCTTTGTACTATGAGAACGCAGTCTGAAATTATGAAGAAATATGCACTATTTTATTCACCGTATTGCAGTTGGAAATACAGACACAAAGTGTTTGTTTCTTGATGTAAAATATATTTTTTACGAAATGTTTACATACTTGACTTAAGAGGGCTATCACAGTTTGGCCGCGATTCAAGGGCTGGCGCGCGTCTGAGTTCGTCTGAGAGTCTGAGATCGCATTTCATGCAGTTTTAAATTACGTTTATTCAATATAATAAAATAAATTATTTAAATAAAAAGTATACAATTTTATTGATTATGAACTAACGTTTATTTTGGTATAATTTTTACTTAATGATATTAATGTAGTATGGAGAAATTAACGGCTAATTCTGAACGTTTTTAGCAATTTCATGGTTTTGAATTGATTTTTTTTTGTAGATATCCCATACTTATTTCTGAATTCCGGGGCCGCTACGGTCAATGGCAGTATATAAGAGATATTTGTAGATATTTTTCATTTCGTTTGCTTTGCACAGTAGTTCAATCCAGGAGCTTGAAAAAGTGTCTGCGCGAGTTTTATTAAAAACTTGTTTTGGAATTTTGGCTTTATTTAAATATATAAGGAAAAATTGTAAAAAGCGAGGCCGCTACGGTCAATGCGAATAACTATTCTATATCATACAATAAATCGAAATTATCTAAGAGTTTTAGTTTCAGAGATCTAGAACGTCAAAAATGGGCATTTTCACGGTTTGACCGTGATATGAGCCTTAAAAATATTTTTGAGTATTGACTAAAAAAGTCAAATTGCAATTATTAGATTAAAATACACCTATTTTTGTTAAACTAGAAAAAACTACATCCGTAAAACCTTATTTTCGCTTTGATTGAATTACGCTGAGTACTTGGTAAAATCTCAGTGGAATTTCTCAGCTACCGCGGCTTTCGCAAGTTAGGAATCGAAGTTCGAAAGGATTTGTCTTGGGAGTGCACTCGCGAGTTTACTTTTAGCGCTGCAGATACTGTAGATACTTTTATTAGGTTAGCAGAAGACTGTTTCTATTTGTAGAAAGTGAACCTATTGAATTTATAGGTAATCTAATTTTGGCTGAAGTTTAGAAAACAAAAAAATTTACTTGGGTGAATTTTAAAAAACTTATTATGCTCTGATGTTTTTTCTGCTTTATCCCCAAATACAATTAGAGGAAACCAAAAAATTTGCGTTAGTAACAAAGACAATTGAATCTAAAAAGTTTTTACAACCAGCGAAATTGTTTATGTGAAAATGTCAAACAAAAAACAAACAGTCATAATTCAATACCTTATGAAAGCTATCTCGACCAAAGAGAATATAATATCTCGGCTATCTCAGACATTTTGCTGAAGAATAAAGTAAGCACTGTCCCTTTGCTATGACAAAACGAGTCATTAGAACTGTAATATCACCTACAGTAACATAAATAACAACAGTACTAACATACCTACAAAGTAAGTACAGTACAGTACCTAACATTAAATAAATGCCAGAAAAAAGCCTTACCATATAAAATACCTGCAGGGCCTAAATAATATTTAGCTTTGTTTACTGTTTGTAGGTTACACAGGCACCTAAGTAACAAAATAATGAGAGAGAAACAGAGTGCACTGCTAAATTAATAAATTGCCGACCTAGTGTAGCTTCCTAAGTGAATGTTCACTAAACGCAACATAACCACGGGCTGGTATACTTAGTGATAACTTTGTAAATGAATAGGTACAGTCAGACTACTCTCCTTTGATTTGAGAAGGCTAGAATCTTCAACCTTTCAAACAGTGAACTCTCCTGTGAAATTGTAAAAATGTAGTTACGCTATCTGACTTTTACATTGCGATGTAAATCTAGTGTTATGAGGCGATGTTATGAATTATAAACTAATGAGTTATAAACGAAAAACAAGTTTATCACAACAGTTCTTTTTATTACAATGATGCTAGGTATTTCGTTGCCACCATATTTATAATCGTTTAAATAATAATACTTCAATACACAATTATGTTCTATGTACTTAGAAGAACAGGCTTGGTTCTTGTATCGTTTTTTACCAAACTTTCAATGAAACACTTAGTTGAATTTTTTTTGTGGGCACAGTTTTGGTTAGTTGCGACCTACTTGGGCCAACGCACATCTATCGACAAAACTGTTTTGTCGCGTACTTAGTGACGTGAAAATAAATTTTCTGTTATAACGAAAACAGCATATGACGAATGCTTCCTCGTCATATGCTGTTTTCGTTATAACGAAACTCACATCAATTGACACAACAGACTTTTCTTAAGTATGTTTACCTATCTATTATAGCATTGTTTAATACCTACCTATTAAACATTGCTTTATACGCACATACCTAGAGAATGAACTGTGTTTTTTAATAAATAAGAATATAAAGTAATTATGTAGTGTACTTAATAATATTATTAAGTACTTAGGATGATTCTCATTAAATAAGCAAGTAACGAAAACAGCAAATAAAAAGAAGCATATCGTAACTAAAAAAGTTTTACTGAGAAGTTTCACATCACTAACTGTTCGACAAGACGTTTTGTCTTTGGTTTGCGTTCTCCCTAAGGGAGAACTAAAAGCTAAGTACTTAATAATATTATTAAGTACACTACATAATTACTTTATATTCTTATTTATTAAAAAAGCACAGTTCATTCTCTAGGTATATGCGTATAAAGCAATGTTTAATAGGTAGGTACTAAACAATGCTATAATAGATAGGTAAACATAATTTTATGCATGCATGTTTGCTTTTGAAGGCCGCTCGGCCAATTTAATTAATTAATTAAATGGTTTTAACGGCTGGTTTGCGAACCTATTAATAAAAAAACGTAAGAAAAGACTGTAGTGTCAATTGATGTGAGTTTCGTTACAACGAAAACAGCGTATGACGAGGAAGCATTCATCATATGCTGTTTTCGTTATAACAGAAAATTTATTTTCACGTCACTAAGTACGCGACAAAACAGTTTTGTCGATAGATGTGCGTTGGCCCTAAAGCTGACAGTAGAGCACATCCCAAAAGGCCTTATTACACTATGCAATCTCAAGTCAGGCTTACTGATAGTGATGTGACGTGACGAGTTGAGTTATGTCGAACTCGAATTATTTTAGTTAAACTGAACCTTGACTCGAGCCGCCAATTGAGTTGACTCATCTAGGTCCGTATGCAACGTAAGTGTTTAGAGAAATTGGTGCTAGATTTTCACTTGTATGACTTAATATGCATGCAAGTCCTCGATGCGAGCCAACTCAAATAACTTGAGTTCGAAATAACTCAAATCGTCACGTTACATCACTATCAGCATCGATTAATGAATACACGAAGATTGCTACACCCTATATATTAGAGCGTGACTCGCAAAACCGGCTAGTTCCCGGTCCTATTTGGGGATGACGCTACAGTCGACGACGACTTAAGCTTCAAGTAGCCGTTAGAACCAAAGAAACGCCATTAATTTATTTTTGAAATTCATCAAAAATTATGTCCTTATTTTAGAATCTGTAATGGTGTTCATTTATTTAGTTAGGGGGTCATTTATTTTAGGGGGGGGGTCGGTGTCCGGTCTTAGTGGGGTATGTTCCAAGTCGGGGAACACACCTCTAAAAAATGCTAAGTATACCGTAGTGCACGCCTAGGTGTGCGGAGCTAGGCTATTCAGGCACGCACCGAAAAGTTCTTCATACACGTCCACGCCATCTGTACGTTGCCGCCGCGATGTACAGTTGGGCCCGCATATTCTCATCCATGTGGGTCGTCCCTTCCGGGCAATGCTGCGGCCTATTAACGAGCCTCGCACATAACAACTACCTCGTGGCCGCAGTAGCTAAGTATGAAGAGCGAAAGCGAATCTTCGGCGCTTTAACCGAATCACCCGACTAGGGGAAGACAACCCTGAAAGAAAAAATAACACCGAACTATGGAAGCAAGACTTAAAGAAAATCTACCCCAGGAGGGTACCAGCTGCGCTGGAGAATCCCTCCCTGAGCTTAGCTCGGGCTGCCCCACGTATTCTGGGGGGGGCAAAGTAGTGCTACCCAAGGATATATCATCGGAGAAACCTAAGAAAACCCTTACTCAACAACTGTTCCACCCAGGGTTGTTCAATCGCCAACGATCAGCATCCTTAAGCGATGCCAATGAACGAAATAAAGAATCCACCATATGTCTCACCAACACTGATAGTGAAAGTCCAAGCACCTCATGGCAGAGAGTGCCAAGCCAAAAAAGAAATCGTTCGCCTGACGATAAAGAATCAAAATCTAACCAAGCAAAACGAACCCTAAGAAGGGAACAAGAGATTAACAAGCACAGAGGTCTAAACAACCAAGAACAAACTAGTGCTGCCCCAGTAGTAGAAACAAGTAATAGCTTTTCAATGCTAGACGTAGAAGAGGACAACTTACCTCAGACACAACACCCAGAAAGGGTACCTAAGCCCCCGCCGGTATTCATAGATAATGTAACCCACATACAACCGCTAACTAAACTACTCAATGAAGCTGCAGAAGGCCTATTTGAAATGAAAGTACTACGCAATAACCAGATAAAAATCCAACCAGCTACAGGTGAAGCATACAAAACAATCGTCAAAGAATTAGACACCAAAGGAACCGAGTTTTACACTTATAAACCTAAACAAGAAAGAAGTTTTAGAGTCATTCTTAAGCATATGCACCCATCTACAGACACTGAAGACATCAAAAAAGCCCTCGCAGACCTCGGTCACATTGTTACCAATACATGGAACATGAAACAGTCATCGTCCAAGGACCCTCTGCACATGTTCACAGTAGAGTTAAAACAAAATGATAACAACAAAGAAATATATAAAGTTAACAGCCTTCTGTACTGTCGCATCAAATTCGAACCTCCTAGACCAAAACGCACGATACCTCAGTGCTCCAACTGCATGACCTACGGACATACCAAAGGCTACTGCCGACGCAACCCGAGATGCATTAAATGCGCCGGTAATCATGCCTCCTCAGAATGCACCCGCAAAGAACGGTCTGATGACGTCAAATGCGTCCTATGTGAAGGGAATCACCCAGCCAACTACAAAGGCTGTTCAGTCTATAAAGAGCTCCAAAAGCAAAAATACCCTCCGCTACGCATAAAGCCAACAACACAAAGAAACCACCAAGCAGAGCTTTCACAACCTAACTCACAGCCGTACCAATCTCAGACATCAAACAAAAATTACGCTGATGCTGCTCGCAGTATGCCAGTCGAAGCCAAACCAAAACCACCACCAGTGAAACCACAAACGTCTTCACAGCCAAAACAAATACCCATGTCTGTTCCACCAGCCCAAACAACAAGTGCAAAGAACTCAATACCCATACAAGATCTACAAAACGAAAAACAACATAAACCACAAGAAAGCAATAGCGAATTCAGAGAACTCATGGATATGTTCAGACAAATGATGTCACAAATGACGACCATGACAAACCTCTTAATAAGTTTCATGACGGAAATACGGTCACACCCAACCCACGGGTATAGCCAGGATTTTATCCAAGGGGGAGGCAAGCAGCCCACCTTGCCCCACCGAGGCTACACCCATGCAAACCGCTGAAGATAGCGATGTGGAATGCCAATGGGCTGTCCAATCACGTACTTGAAGTAAAATCCTTTCTTTACTACCACAACATTGACTTTATGCTGGTGTCCGAGACGCACTTCACTTCAAAAAGCCACGTCGAAATACCAAAATACAAGCTATATTACACAAACCATCCTGATGGTACGGCCCACGCAGGCTCGGCACTGCTTGTTAAGGAGAACTTAAAACACTACACCTCAAGTTCATTTTGCACAAACGAAATCCAATCGACAAACATCGTGATTGAAAGCCTGAACGGCCCTCTAACTGTATCCGCATTATACATGCCACCTAGGCACAACCTAAAGCGCGAGTCTTACACATCTTTCTTTGAAACGCTAGGACACAAATTTATAGCTGGCGGCGACTACAACGCAAAGCACACTGACTGGGGATCAAGAATTACCTCAACTAAGGGAAGAGAACTACTTTACGCCGTAAAACAACTAAACTTAAAAGTCTCATCCACCAACGAACCAACATACTGGCCAACAGCTGCACATAAAAAACCTGACCTGGTTGACTTCTTTATCACCAAAGGACTACCTACTTCGTCTCTGCGCTGCCACTCCAGCTATGATCTATCATCAGACCATACCGCGGTCATAGCCGACCTATACAATGACGCTATAGTGGTCACGAAGCCATGTAAATTGCACAGCAAGAAAACTGACTGGGATGCCTTTCGGCAATTCACTGAAGAAAAGCTAACCATACATATACCACTTTTGTCTGACGACGACATAACAAAAGCCATAGAAACATTTAACAACAGCATTCAAGCGGCAGCCTGGCAAGCTACTCCTACAAATACTGGAAACTTTAACATTGTTCCTACGTATCCTCAAGTAGTGACTGACATGTTACGAGACAAGAGAAAAGCCAGGAAACAGTGGCAAGCAACCAGGCATCAGCGTGACAAAAATACTTATAACAAGTTAGTTAAAGACCTAAAGAAGATACTCGAAAATATTGCAAATCAGCAAGTTGAGAACCAACTATTCAGCCTAGAGGCAACGGCTGCCACTGACTACTCTCTGTGGAAAGTCACAAAAAGACTTAAAAAACCTTCTGTATTCCAATCACCTTTACGTCGAAACGATGGAAGCTGGGCTAGAAGTGATGCTGAAAAAGCGGAACTATTCGCAAAGCACCTGTCAACAGTGTTTACACCAAACCCAGACACAGGGTCGTCCAAATCGGACGAAATACTTTCTGGCTTGTCAGAAACGTACCAAATGTCCCCTCCTATCCAGAAATTCTCAAAAGCTGAAGTGTACTCTGCCATCAAAAAACTAGATGTCAATAAAGCCCCCGGGTATGATCTAATTACTGCGAAAATCATGAAAGAACTCCCAGATATCGGTATTACGTTCATCACGCAAGTGTTTAATGCCATTCTGCGTAGAGAATTTGTCCCCGCTCAGTGGAAGGTAGCAGAGGTTATACTGATTCTAAAACCGGGCAAGGACCCCGCTGACGTATCCTCCTATCGTCCTATAAGTCTACTTCCAATCGTATCGAAATTATTGGAAACTCTATTTCTGAGAAGACTAATGCCTGAAATAATCAAAGCACAACTCATCCCTTCACACCAGTTTGGTTTTCGCGCAGCCCATGGAACAATCGAGCAAGTCCACCGCCTAGTCTCTGCCATTAATGCCGCTTTTGAACACAAACAGTACTGCTCGGCTGCTTTCTTGGACATTTCACAGGCGTTCGATAGGGTGTGGCACGAGGGTTTATTGTTTAAAATACTCAAGACCTTACCCATAAACCACTACTTGTTTATAAAATCCTACCTTAGCCAAAGGCACTTCTATGTAAAGCACGGCGAGGATCGCACAGGCCTCTATCAAATAAAAGCGGGTGTCCCTCAGGGTAGCGTCATGGGCCCTGTTTTATATCTTCTCTACACCTTCGACCTACCACTAATGGAGGGTATCTTGGTTGGTACATTCGCTGATGACACCGCCCTAATCGCAACTGATGTCAACCCAGTTAGGGCATCGTACTTGCTGCAGAAAAGCTTGACGGACATCTCGACGTGGTTGAAAGACTGGCGCATCAAAGCAAATGAAAGCAAATCAGTACATGTTACTTTCACTCTTAGACATGGTTCGTGTCCCGCAGTTGAGTTAAACGGTATAAAAATACCCCAGTGTGAAGACGTACGCTACTTGGGCATATATCTTGACAGACGCCTCACATGGAAGAAGCACATATTTACCAAAAGAAAGGCTCTTGGCTTGCAAGTCAGCAAACTATACTGGCTCATAGCTAGAAAATCAAATCTATCCCTGGAAAACAAGCTCCTCCTCTACAAATGCTTACTCAAACCAGTATGGTCTTATGGAGCCGAACTTTGGGGTACAGCGGCTAACTCTAACCTGGAAATCATACAACGCTTCCAATCAAAAACACTACGCATGATCGCAAACGCACCGTGGTACATCACGAATCACCAACTTCATCGTGATCTTCAGATCCCATTCGTTAGAGATGACATCAAAGCTAAGCTGAAATCGTACGCCAAGCGCATGGCCCGCCATCCAAATGATCTGGCCTGTAACCTAATGAACCCTAACGACATATCGTTCAAAAGAATTAAAAGAAGAGCTCCTCAAGACCTAATACGGGATTAGGAGAACAATAATGCGGGATGTGTCACTGGACACGGACCGCGCATGTCCGGAGTCGTGGTAGATCTTCAAAACTCTCGCTAAATGCCCAATAGGGCAGCTTGCAAGAAAAATTGGATTTAAAAAAAAAAAAAAAAAAAAAAAAAATTATTTAGTTATCACGATTTTATTTCATACTGATTATCTAACATATTTTTCGCCACGCCACCTAGGCGTGATCACCTAGGTGGTCATCAAATTGAAAGATAGTGTACAAATTAATGACATAACTTTACTAATAGGTGGCGTCTATATAACCACAGAAAACAGTTCCCCTACGTTTCGTTAAACGTACAAAACGATTGACGCATTTCTTTTCTAAGAAAATTCATCTTTTCCACGCATCAAGTAAGCTAAAACGGAACGGTACTGTCATTTTTTGATACAAAGTGTCATTGGCCTGCGTGTTGTGTTGTATTCTCTTTGACGATTTTATTTACATGTACAATTATTTCATTTTCTTGTTTTGTAGTTGATTGGTTGTGTTGTGGTTGTGATGAAAATAATGCTTCCCGTTATGGACTATAATACTGTTCAATTTTTTAACTCGTTGGTATCGAATTTTAACTGATTATAGATTTGATGCAAAAGTATTTGTGTGGTTTCTTTCGATAGTCTGAACCTTCTTATATATTTTTTTTATCACTCCTACGGTGCTCAGACGTGGTCGCAAACTACTTTGCCAAAGAGTGATGGAGCGAAGTATTTTAGGTGTGAAAAGAATAGATCGAATTCGGAACAGAATACTTCGCTCCAAAACTGGAATCGCCGATGTACGTCGTAAAGTAGCGGAAAGGTGGGCTCAAGGAGTCACAGGCTGGATACCCCCAGGGGGTAGAAGACGTCGCGGCCGCCCGAGGAAGCGCTGGCATGACGACCTGGACTTTCGAGCAGAAATGTGCTATACTCGGCAATAGGTACTGAGGGGTAATCACGAACAAATCTGACAGTCGCCGCGTTACGTAAACCTAACGTATTCGAGTGATATTGCGCGTCAACATCAGCCCGACTGCCGAACGTTGTAGCGTCACCGCGCAGTGTATCTCGGATACGCTAGCGTTACGATACGTTCACGATTGTCAAATTTATTCGTGATCAAGGCACTGCTAATGAGTAGACAAGCCGTTTTACCACCAAGTTTAATGATAAGTCGCAACGCAACTACGTCCTTGAAATTTTTAGAATCCTACTACCTAATATTATTAATGCGAAAGTTTAGATGTTTGGATGTTTATGTTTCAATCACGTCAAAACCACTGAACCAACTTGGATGAAACTTGGCATATATGTAGTTCGTAACCTGGATTGACATATAGGCTACTTTTTATCCCGAATAATTAACAGTATCTAAAGGATAAAATGAACGAAAAGGAAAAATTGAAATTGAAGGGACTCCCTTTTCCGCATTTAGGCTCAAAGTTGGCCCATTATGCGTGGGAACGAAAAGGATTAGCAGCGCCAATTGGCAAGAGGATTTCATTGTCATGTCATGTCACGTCAGTTTGACAGGACGTAGTACTACCTCTTTGGTCTAACAACTAGCGTTTGACATTCCAGTAGGTACACGGAAACTGTACACGCGCACGAAGTCGCGGGTAACTGCTAGTCAATCATATACCTACTTTAGAATATTTATATTGATAAATATACCTATAGGTACCTACCTACCTTCTTCAGACATACCTATTCCATTATTTATAAGTAGGTAGGTAGTAAAACTAGAACAGGATAGCCTAGGAACAAAAGACCTAGGCAACACCCGCAGAAAACTTATTTGTTCGTACCTAAATGGTTCGTAATGTATGGTAATGTTTCAGTACATAACTAAACAAGTACCTATTGGGTGTGATATTTTAATAATATATAATTAAAAGTCTACCTACCTTTTATGTTTTATTTTATCAAGCTAAAAACATTTAAGATTTCATATAATATCATTGTATTTTTTTGTTACCGCACTTGGCGGTAAGGCGTCAGGTTTAAAATCGAAACATCTATTATTTTACTAGCTTGATACGACCAGAGCGCTGTTGCCGCTCTGCATCCAGACTCTATCTCGCTCGTTCGACATTGCATAGCACAAGCTGTCAACGTCGCGCGCGTTGTAACCGAATTTTGGTATACGCTTTGCAAAATTTAGAAATAGCGCCATCTGACGTTTATTTCCGTACTGCTTATAGTGTCAGCGCGCCAGAGGTTCAAGAAAATAAACACCGTTTTGATTTATTACCGATTCGATACACCCAGCGACATCTCACGCCTTTGAAGGTAATCCATTTTCGGGTTACGATATTTTCTAAACGTCTGCTGGTCTATTTTTTTATTTGTCTATGCTATCAGTAAGCCTGACTTGAGATTGCATGGTGTAATAAGGCTTAAAGTGTTTGTCAACTGTTTGTGCAAAACAAAAATTGCAAAAGTGAAAAGTCGCTAGTTTTTTTTTGGACAAAGTGTTGAGAGGCTGTGGTATGTTTCCGTTTTTTTATCCTGGTCGAATATCTTTATGTCTGGGTGTTACTAGTATTATAAGAATATATTTACAAAAAAGAGTATATAAGTAATCAGCAATCTAGTTCCCATATTACAAGCTTTGCTTAATTTGGGACTGGAGGGGTTTGTGTGAAATGTCCATGAAAACTTATTTATTTTTAATTGAAAGTGTTGCACTACAGAGAGTCATCGTATCATCATCATCACGCGACTAGCATTTTTATAAGATATCGAGGAGTTTGCGAGGATAGGCATTTGCTTTGGTAAGTAATAACTTTGACATAGAGAGTTGTAAGTACGTTATAGATAACGCTTTGGATCAAAATAGGATTTGAATAAAACTAGCTCTAACCGTGCGTTGATTATCATAATTAGATACCTACTAATTCATGTCTAATTACCTATTTAATTTTATCAACCAAATTCATGCAGATCTGCTCACTGAATTTAGCATAGTCATCCGAACAAGTTTGTTATTTAAATGCTATTCAATAATATAATCTATTAACTTTTTTATGTCGATTTCATAATAATTTATGTTGATGTTTATAACGAACCTAGCAGTTTAGATTAAACGAATTAGCATTTTCAGTAAAACCTAAATTGTAAATTGTAAAGGCTGCCTTTCTAGTCATAGTCATAGTTTTTTGTATTCAATAAAATCACAAGGATCATTTAGAATCGTCTTATTCTATAACAGATTTTGATAAGCACATTATGCACAATTAAATCAACATTACTATGCTTAAATCTTAGCTCAGTTCAGCATAATAATAAAATTAAAAGTTTCACACTACTGTGATTTCTATTCTTGCATGGTGGTAGGCATCGCTACAAAGACAAGTAATTAAATAAAAAATTTAAAAAACCCCCGAATCCTTGACCGATTTTTATCAAACATAGCTCCCACAATCCCGACTAATTCACCTTTCAAACAAAAATAACAAAATAAAAATCGGTTCATCCGTTCGGGAGCTACGTTACCTCTCACACACACACACACCACACACACACACACACACACACACACACACACCCAGACACGTCACAATTATAACACTCCCTCGTTTTTGCGTCGGGGGTTAAAAACACCCTCATTGTAAACGGTCCGTTTCAGCCAACAGTTTATAATTCACGTGTTCCTTCCCAAAGATTAATTGCTTCGAACAAAGCCTATATGTATCACTCACCTAATTCGTGTAAGAACCTTCCAGGGCTAGGGTAGGCATGTCTTATGTCAAGCGAGCACACGTTCAAAGGTCACTTAATTACGGCGGTTCGCAGTTAAATCTTAGAACTTGGAGTTGCCATTTCAACTTGAAAGTTCTAGAGGGGTCAGATGAACCACCTGACGTAGGTAGATATCAGGCTTTGCGTGCGAGTTTTAATTAAATTTGATGATGCAAATACCTGTTCATAGCCTATAAGTTTTTGATGTACTGAAAGACGAAGCGTACAGTGAGGTCGGCGGAAGCCGGCGGATCTAGGCAATATTGTGATGCTCCAAAAAGCTACATTGCGCATTGAAACGGCCTATGTGTTTAACCATGTCTCAAAAGATAAAGAATCTATCAACTAAGTCTTCTCTCATTACCATGAATAAATATGTGTGAATTAGAAAGGGTGTTTTTTCAGGTTTCTTTAATTGAATATGATTATTTGTAGTTCAACATTTTGGGCAGTATAACCCTGTATTTATAAAGTGCATTATGGTCCAACCTCCTTACCATCGGCTGTCAACCTTATATGCTAGGCTAGTACACACGGCCACAGGTCAGGTTATACAATACACCCAATACAACCATGACTACGCTACATACAATGCAGAGAATCGTTGGAAAGGGAGCGCAATAGGCGTAGGCGCGCGCGCCGCGCTCGCAGCCCGCCCTACACAAACACACTGTCGTCCTTCTCACACGATTCGCAGCGTTCACCTTCTAATAGTTCAAAGTCCAACCAGTATAGGTGGACGTGTCTTCGACTGTGCGTGCTAGTCGCGAAAAATGCAGCTTATACTAACTTATTACAAGATTTGCTTAGTTTGGGACTAGTTTTGGAAGAACTAATAGCTCTTAGGTACACTTCGACTGTAATATATACCAACTAGTAACCTACATACGTAGCAAATGTGCTAAGAGTTAGCACGGAAGTTTCAGTAGGATGGTACTTAATGTGTTCGAGTTAGAAGCTTTATTCTACGTATCGGGGGTACGATCAGTTAGTTAAATCGATGTTTGTTCTTCGTTTTGAATAAACGGAATGGAGATCCCCTCTAGCATGTTATTATTGTAATTCAAACTTACGAATATGTTTACTCACATGTGACTTTGCGTGGATGAACAATTCGTTTAATTTTTCTTTGATATCTCGAGATAATTATCTTCAGATTCCTTAAAATCACAAGTAAATGTGGAGATCTTCTTCACCGCAATGATATGTAGAAAAAAATCAAGACACAAAAACACTTTTTTTTTAATACATTATAGACAAGCGTTTACTCTAGCATTATATAGGAAGTTTTTAATACCTACAAGATAAATAAATAAATAAATAATAAATAAATATTCTTGGACTTTACACACAACACCCTCTAGTCCCAAACTAAGCAAAGCTTGTGATATGGGAACTAGATGGCTGATAGAATACTTGTATACTTTTTTTTTTTGTAAATACATACTTATAATACATAGTAACACCCAGACATAGAACAAACATCTATGTTTTCCACGCACAAATGTTTGTTCTTGGTGGGGATCGAACCCACGACCCACAGCACGGAAGGCAGAGCTATTACCGACTGAGCTGTGACGCCTGTCACATTTCAGATGTCAGATGGATTGATTCAATGGATTTTTATTATAATAACCCTTCGAAGTGGCGTCATTATAAGATATCCCAAGATCTTCAAAGCATAAGTACCTACAGATATTTTCAAAACTGTCTTTATTTATTAGATAAATTGCTTCCCGTCCAATTTATGATCCCTACGGAAATCTGTTTCGTAAATATTTTTTCTGGAATGGTTTTGTCGATAAATGCTCATTAATCAAACTTGAGTGGTGACACTTTGGCATTATCCGGACTTGAACCGATAGAATTTAGGACACTGCTTTATTCATGACGTGTACAACAAGGGATCTGTGATTAATCATATCTAGTACAATCAGTTGAACAAGCTGGAGAAGCAATGTAATTCATCATGGCAGCGGTTAGTTTAGGCTTATAATAAATAGTTAGTGATTATCCGGGCCAGCGAATCAGCATTGCTATTCAGCGCGGCAATGCAGCCAGTGTCTTGGGCACGCTTCCGATTGGTACTGATTTGGATCAGTTGAGCTATCTATAAACCGTTTGCAACGGTGTGTAGATAGCTCAACTGCTTCATGTGTATTTTGTACATATTATAAATATTGTAAATACTGTATTAGTCATAATTTTCTTTATGAATAAAGTCATTTAATTTCTAATACATAATTATGCAATGTTAGGGTCTGTATCTAGTAAAGTTTTTATAGGTTATCTAAAACTAGGGTACCGCTCATGCGTAGGTAGGTACAGGTCTTAAATAAGAACGTAGAGTTTTTGAAACTCAAACTAAAGATAGGATTCTATCCGAGTTCAAACAATCCAGTAATTAAATATTTATTCAAAGTATTCTCTATTCTGATATGAATTACTATCTTCATTTGAAATATCAACACCCTTTTATTTACCTACTCGCGCGAACTAACGCAAACAATCACAAAGTTTAGAGAAGTGCCTTCGTGAGGATTCCCCGAGAGAATCAAAATTTGTTGATTGAAAGGCGTGTGATGCCGTATCGTGTTTCTGTTTGAGGAAAAATATTTATTTTGAACGAAGCTACGTAGGTACTTGTTTTGTATACTACGGGCTCAGAACAAGTAATATTTGCATTACCTAGCAAATATTACTTTTTACTGAGCTCGTAGTCTGAGTTTTGATTTGTTGATCAAAATGAATATCGAAAAGCGACTTGCGAGATATTTTGTATGAAAACCCGACAAACGCCTCTAGCGAGAGATTTGCGAACGAGTTTTCCCCTTACAGAAACTGTGAGTTTCTTGATTGTCACTTTTCGAAAATCAATATAATAAAACCAGGGCTTTGGTTTCCAATTTCCGTCCAGTTAGAGAAATGTTTAGGTATACTGACAATCTTATCGTGGAAACGTTTGATTAGACGCCAAGGGGTTTCCACGGGTTTTTTCACTGAACCATGTTATTTCGAATATTATTCAATAATTTCTTGAACTTCCGATTGGATTTTGATTCAATTGACAGAGCCGTCTGCATGGTTTTTTCGCCACAGTAGCTTTAGAAGTTGTAGAGGTTATTAGGGTGAAACCGAAAATTTTTTATCTGCCAATTTGTTTTACAACCTCACACTCATGGAACAACGAAGCCTAATTGGGTTAAAACTGTACGCGAAGCAGTTTTTCAGAGTTTTCTAATAAACATTAGTTTCAAGTCGGTGTAAGATATTTTACTAAATGAGTAGATGCATTAAAATGAGGTAATGCGGTCGTGGAAAGATAATGAAACAGTAAGTTTAAAAAGTCAATTTCTAAAAACAAGGGTGAGTTACAGGACTATTACATATTTAGCTCTTGGCACCTGCTCTTTCTACGATTCAATTCCGTGATTCTTTGCGTGAAACAAATTGAACAACATTTTCAAAAAGTCAGTCTGTCGGAACAAGTACGCGACAGCTGTGAGCGCGTGCTCTTCCATGTACTTTAGCAGGTCATTATACTTCGGTGTGAATGTATCCATGTTATTTTCATAGTGATATAGAATTCATGTCGAGGTCGAGTTTCATCTATCGATTAACTGTGTTTATGATGCTTTTATAAGTGGTGCTTGAGCAAATTGTAGGCACTAATTGTTCAGATAATTTGCAATATTAAACTTACCCACTGGCAATTATTTATTAAAATATACATAACTACTAGCTAGCTTTTTTTAAAATAACTGCATTTCTGTAAGCTTTGTTGTAAAAATTTTTTTCCTGTGCAAAAGCTTAAAAATCTGTATTCATTTGTTTGGATAACGTTTTACATATTCCGGAGTACACTAGCTTATCAGCTATACGAGTTTTTACCATACGGCTTTTTCACGTTTATTAATGAAAACTATGCTGTACTGGCTACATTTTTATACTAATAGTAGGTATTAGTTTCAAAATCTAAAACAATTTTGTGGGCTATTCGACACCACTGTTCACAGAAATCATTACCTGATATTTTGAACTTAGTTCTAGAAAACTCTGCTTCTAGGTAAGCAGTGCTTAATTTTCTTTCAAACCTCGAAGCTCATTTTGAAATCACAAAAGCCACCATTAATGAGAAACTGGTGCAAACGTTTTATTTGTCTAACTAACTTTCATTGCTAGCGAGAGACAAAACATGTTTCAAAAATATCTACATAAAAGTAAAAGTAGCTACATTTTTTATCATATTTAGTACCATTAAAGTTTATGTCACAACATCCCGTCCGGTCCCAGGACCAGCAAAGGTATACTTTTTACCGCATTTGATAATTTTTTGAGGTTTTGAAGAAGAGGACAAAAGCGTTGACTGCAACCGGATACCCATTTATTTTGACTTAGCCCCATTTGTTTTATAAATAAATTGGTACCTTTATGCAGTAGGAGGATGTCTTTAGTTGCAATACTTTTATCTTTAGCGCTGCTCATATTGACATCAGTAAGTAAAGTAGATAACTGGAAACAACCACAAAACTAAGAACTAAACTTTACCCACTCAGGAAGGCCAGTATCTACACACGGCCCATTTATTTCTTATTTTTACAATTGCTTTGTTAAAACTCCACTCCTTGCGGATTACTGGCTGCCCGGAAATTGTTATCTGCAGGGCACAGAATAAAACATAAAAATACCCTCGTAAACTGAGAAAACCGAGATCTATGGGATTTTTATACAGCTCGATTATGTCATCGCTCCCGGCGACTCATCATTGTGTAATACTGAATCTGAAATACCACTTGATTCTGAAGAACTCAAGTTATTCATAGGGCTTTTGGCCAACCCTACCTATAAAGTCAGGCTTTGATACGTAGTTATTATCTTCGAACCCGAACTGGCTGAATGATTCAGATGTAAAATTCAAAATATATAACAAGGGCCTCGATGTGATCAAAGTGGCAATCTAATGCCTATGAATATTTATACACCATCTTGTTTCGCCGCCTTCGTCTCGCAATGGCCGAGATTCTAATCTCTGCTAATAGCGTTTTAATAAGAATGAAAAAGAAATTGTTGCTGAAGGATACATCGTATGGTTCGGGTGCGCAATAACCTTCATACATTTAATCAGAGGCAAAGGAAAAGGGGCAAAAAGTATTTTCTGGATCACACACTACAAAGCAGGAAGAATAATAGCATCATTTGAAATGTGGAATGGCTGCCGTGTGCTCTCTGAAACGATGTTTACAAAATTTATAACAGATTTGTCGTGTTTACGGAGGCAACAGCATAAATAAATTAATCACCACTTCCAGGCAATTTTAATTGAAATACATTTTCTTGTCAGTATAAAAAAAGTATTGGACACATGAAAACAGTAATATTATAAGTACCTAAATATGGTGTTTGGAGAAATCACCTCGGTTCACCGGGGACCCCTCAGGAAGCCTGCACCGGCGTGAGCGAGCTGCTGGCCTTCCTGGAGGACATCGGGTGGCTGGAATAACGGCCGCCACCCAGCACGCAAAAAGGGCCCGCTTGCGGCCTAATTGCGGAAAATGGTTCGCCTTACAAGTACAAGTACAAGGTGTTTGGAGAAAACAAAATTGAAGGTAAACATAAGTACATAAGCCGTAATCAATTGAATAGTTATCGTGTCGTCAGCCTTTCCAATCAAATTATTCTAATGATAGCTACGAGTGGAAATAATACTGCGTGGTAATCCTTCATCGAACCCATTATGAAATGAAATGTTCGGGATGTTTCCTCGACCGTCATTTAGTGCCGGCTCGGTCGGAAGCGCGATGTCGTCTCCCTCGGTGCTTGTAAACACGTTTGTAAACGTTAATGATGAAATGTACATAGATCCGATATCCAAGATATTTATTATATCCGAAGCTGTGTTTGGATACTTCAGGTTACCCTTGATACGAAGCAGGAAGTTAGTCTTCTATTTATTTGCCGTGTTTTACACCTTCACTCTAAATGGAGTCGTTTTCTTTCTAACTTTCGTGTTCGAAAGCACGGCAACATTCAATGTTATAGCGATGATTCATATGTTCCAGTATACTTTCTGCTGTTTTTATGATATTATTTGTGTGAGGAGGCTGCGTCGCTTCTACATCACTCTGAATAGCTTCGACCAGGATGTAGGATGTAGACCAAAAGTGTCTCGACATTGCATTCAGAATCTAGTCCAAAGCGTCGTAACTATAATTTATTACGGCCTTCTCTTTAATATACCTCAACAGCTAGGTATAACGAATAAGTTATCGAAACAACATGTGATTATGTATGTGGCCTACACTCTTGAACTAAATTATTTCGGCCATCTTTTAAATATTCTCGTGCCGCGACTGAAGTTGATCAACTACTACATCGAGTCGTCACTATCGAGCTTGAACCCGGAATCATGTTCGCTTATGAAGGAGTTTGTGTCTCTCAGACGAAGCGCGAATGCTGAGACATCTCACTACCGTATGAAGAGGTTGATGGACTTGTACCACATTATAGTTGAAGCCTACGATTTCTTAATTGATGCCATTAAGTGGCAGGTATGAACATTTACACCAGAATCTACTGTATCTTTCAACCCCTTTCACCTCATCTAATGTCATTAATCTATGACCTTTGTATCTTATCTACTGGTATATAGCATGCCTTTGGCGTCTTTGTAAATCATGAAAATATGATTGACAAAGTACCTAGAAGATCTAAAAACATTTTTTAATTTCAGTTGCTGGTTTCCATCGTAACGTCGTTTCTGTTAATATTAGGATTTCTGTTTTTGTTTTCGTTGAACGTTATCAAAGGCGAACAGGTAATTACTGACATAAATTCATGATTATAATTAAATTCTATTTCTATGTTTTCTAAGTTGCCTAGAGCTACAACCAATACTAGAGTGAGTATCGACCCGATAGCCTTTCAAAAGGCAAAACCATTCTAATTAAGAACCTGTATCGATTTTATAGAATAAGTAATTTAATATTCTGACTAGGTGTACCTTATTATTGTCAATTCCAGGATATAATCGAAGGAATATTGGTGGAACTGAACCTGTCAACGCTGATAATGATTCCCCTATTCACGCTCTGCACCTTCGGAGACAAGGTGCATCATGAAGTCAAGAGGCTGCGGGAACTGCTGGCATCTAGACTCTATGAAAATAAACTAGGTAAGTATTAAAATGCCTCGATGGTACGAAATATTTTTTTTACATACTCTCTTTTTTTTTTGTTAGCTTATTCTCTTTCATTCTCATTCATTCTCTTATATATAATTTATGGGTATGGGTACTAGTTGTAGGTCAGTAGACAGGAATAGTGTGGTGTAGTTTTATACATTCTTCGCAAGAGCTCTGCAAATCCAAATAGGCTTATGTCCAACAGTAAACTTATTCAGAGCAATAAAAAATAAGCTTCTGTTTTATAAACATGCTAATTTGGAAGAGATCGCTCATAGCGATAAGGCCGCCCATTGTACTTCGCTTTAATATAGAGCTATGTCTAATATCTAATTTCCGGTGCAGTACAATAAAGAGTTTTCTATCTATCTATCTATCTAATTATTGGACGTGTTGTTTTTTTCCAGACAAGTCGGGTCGGAGCGTCACACGAGCTCTGCTTGCATTCACTGAGACTCGAGACCTCTCCTTTAGGCTTCTCCGCATGCTGAATATCGACATATCCTTGCCCTTCAAGTTTGTAGGCCTTCTCGTCACGTATCTTATCATACTGTTGCAGTTTGAGAAGGTCATCAACCCCGGCACCGAACTTGATGTAGCGAACTAATGGATAAGATAAATGGTTGTAAAACAGAAAAAACACACGTTCATTTTTATATTATTTGCACTATTTGATTAGACCGTTTGATTGTGATTTGGTGTTGTACCTACTAAAAGATTTTGTTATTATAGCTACTTCTTGTTTCTCTACTGACTAACAAATCATCCTGCAATCCAATTAACTCGCTTCCAATTATTCGGTAGATACAGCTGTTAGTGCTGTTAGTGTTTGTGCTACTATCTCTCTGCAAATCAAGTTTTTCTTGTAGATCATACACATTTCTATTATATTGCTTGCAATGGATGGCATTGGTTTCTACAAATTATCAAGATTATGATGATGTAATTTAACTAAGTAAGTATCTACTAAAAACTGGAAATAAAAAATCATACAAAGGATTGTCAACTTGTTATCAGAAACGGTCAGGCAAATGGGCCCTTAAAAAATAGTCCCCAATTGAAAAGAAGCCCATTATTGAGATTGAAAACATAAAATATCAATAAAAGTTACATTTTAATGTTGATTTCGAATCCACTGTAGGCATTTTAACGACGTAATATATTTTTAAGAGGAACCATCTATTGTGGTCCAAAAAAAATGCCGGAACGGTGAGCCCTTTTTATTTCTTTAGAAATATTTCTAGAATTTTCCTGACAGGATTTAAAGGATACTATCAAGTGATGAAAAACATCTATAGAAAAAGTGTGGTGCGAATGTATATGAAAATAACGTAGGTACGTGTATATCGTACACTTGTAAACCTGTGAAACTCAAAAACTAGCTACAATAGGTACACAAGTATACTTACCATTGATCTTTGCTATAAGTATCATAGCAATAATAGCTGTATTATTTTGAAACATAATGTAGGTATTGGCATGACAGTTAGACTGAAGAAGGCGAGACCACTGTCACATCTGTAATCCAATTATAGCCCTTGAGATTTGCGCTAATCCTTGGGAAAATTGCTCCGAATTAATTTGGTCAGTATCGGCCAGCTGTAAATTGCACACTGTGTTTTGTGCAGAATACAAAATGCTACACAGTATCCTACTATCACAGATTATAGAATGTATCTACAGATAGAGTGTATAGCCATTTTTTTGTCATGGATAAAAGTGTACCATAGTGGAGTTCTTTGTGTCATTTAGTCTCTGGCCATTGACACCTCCAATGCCAAACATATTTTTATACAATTATGCCGACGTGTGTGGTTCCCACTTGCAAAAATTGGCCTGGGTCTAAAAACAAAGTAGATGGGATTACATATCATCGGTAAGTATCACATTTGAGTCTCTATTTGATAAGGAATCATCAATTTAAAGAAAAATGACCATCAATTCAATAATGTTGCAAACAACACCAACACTTTTTTTCCCAACAAAATTTATATTAATCTCTATGTGACTACACATCAGTGTAGTGTTACTATGTGACTAGACATAGGTATTTCAATAGATATTTTTAATCATAGAGCGCTACATTTGTTATTTTGAAAAAATATTTGTGAAATTTTAGCTTTCCTGCTGACATACTCAGACGAGAAAAATGGACAAAAATCGTACCTACCTAACGTACTCTTAGGTACGTAAGTACCTAAGAGTCGTTGCCGCGCATAGCGCTTTTCGTACTTAATTATGTAATAAGTACCAAAGTTCTAAGTACCTATCAAATAAATATATAAATAGTATAGAAAGAATATAGAAGTAAATAAATATTGTAGAAATATAAACTAAAAAATTGTGTTTTATTTATAGGTACATCATCTAAAAAGTTTTTCTTTAATTCTTATAAAATTTATAAATCTCTATTAAAGTTTGTACTTATTTCTAATAAAATTTATAAATCTCTATTTCGTTACCTCCTACTTAGGTAAGCAGCATTATACAAAAAAAAATTACCCCAAAAAATTGGGAAATAGTTTTGTAGGTGCAACATTGGGCTGCGCGAACATGATGCGCACGGGAACATTTTTATAGCATTTTGGTGACAAAATCCTTCATACAAATTATGTCAAATGCTCCTTCTTGTGTTTTCTTTTTTCTATGCCTACTATCTACTAATATTATAAATACCTACCTACTAATATTATAAATGCGAAAGTTTAGATGTTTGGATGTTTGTGTTTCAATCACGTCTAAACTACTGAACCAACTTGGATGAAAGTTGGCATATATATAGTTCGTAACCTGGATTGACACATAGGCTACTTTTTATCCCGAATAATTAACAGGATCTACAAGATAAAATGAACGAAAAGGATTAGCAGCGCCAATTGGCAAGAGGATTTCGTTGTCATGTCATGTCACGTCAGTTTGACAGGGCGTAGTACTACCTCTTTGGTCTAACGACTAGCGTTTGACATTCCAGTACGAGTTCGGTGTAATGAGGTGTAATGTAAAGTTTCTCAAAGTATCCGCTCGGTACACGCACAGATAATGTACACGGAAACTGTAGACGCGTACGAAGTCGCGGGTAACTGCTAGTCTACTAATATTAATAACTTTCTTTTCTTTATTTTCATATTTTTACACAAATAGGCAGTACCTATGTCGTATAGATGAAAGGATAAAGTAAAAGTACAAAGGATAAGCTAAGATTGAGAAAAAAAAATCAACACTTTTGGTCTTATTATTTAAATAAAGAGCCGTTTGAAGTTCCATGTTATTTTAGCTACTAAATTAATTATTATAAACAAAGTTACCCCGTATTTCGTCTTAGATGTTAGGTAATCTGATAAAATGAAAGCTTACTAACTGTACTTTGTTCCATCATAATAATCCAATTTCCGCGATCGCAAACCTATTCTCGGCAGTATTTTAGCAGAACTAATTTTTCAAAAGGGCTCGTACCGAAATTAAGGAGAGTTACTCCATTTTTCATGGTACAGGTGTACATCTATTAGATAAAAACTTGATGGATGTAGGCAGTTTGCTTGGAGAATGCGAACGTCTCCTTCTTAACGAAGACGAATCGTTTTCCTCACTGACCGATGTGCAGGTGCGGGAATAACAAGATCAAACAAAAAATCTGTGTCAAGCAATTTTTGGGCAAATCTTGTATGCGAAAGGTGAGCAAAGAAGCGTTATTGCGGTTGTTTTTCTTCGAATTTCGTCATCTATTTTAGAGATCTGTCATATTGTTACGGTTTTCATAATAATGACAAAAGCAGGAAAATGTACATTATTTGTGTTCATAGTTATCTTGGTATTTTTTAGTGATTAGTACTCTTTACAACACTGCTACGCTATTTCGTAGGCCTCTACAACGTAGAGGGCTCGTAGCTTGTGTCCAGTCATTTGTACTTCAAACTGGCATGCTATATTTCCGGGCTTAAAACACTGGCATAAAACTTCCATGTAGCGTCCGTCACCTGTCAGTTCTACAACATGTTACCCTCAACGGTACGCGTGGTACATACAGAGAAAATAAAACCCAGCATTTGAACCTGCGGTTTTGGACAAAGGACCACTTTGCTGACGTGTTGTGGTGAGCTTTTCTTTTGTTGAAAGCTAGCGTGCGGTACACAATTGGGTGGACTTATTTCTCTTTATCACGCACCTCTTAAACGATTACCTGATTTCAGTATTAAGACATCTTTTTAAATAATTCTAGCTTCAAGATTCGACGCGTATATATAAACGCGAAAATCCAAATTGGTCTAAAGCATAATAATCAAGCAATCAATGTATTCATAAAAAAATGTGTATCTATCATTTTACCTAATTATATTGCGAGCTAGTTTTACGAAACTTGTGGTATTCACTCTAAGAATTATATTCCGTAATTTAGTGGATAAACCTTCAAAAATACTTTGTACTTCAATGGAAATTAAAACTACTGACTTCGAAATCGAACTATCCGGCTTCCGAATTGTGATCGTGCGAGCGACATTCAATTACTACGCGCACCATTTTGTAGAGCATTGTTTGCAGTGCCCTCAAGTGTCACTAGCACTACTCTTTTTAAAATTAGATATTCAGCTGTTGGTGCAAGCTACAGGTAAAAAAAAACTATTGCAAAATGGAATTTGGAATCTCAAGCGTATCATCACGACCACCGACTATACTAGATAGAATAATGTTTGTATAGTAAGTAATTAAGGGAATGCAGAGAATTGTAAAGCCGTGAATGGCGTCCGATGGACAAAAGGTTGTACGTATAATCGCAATACACAGCGCTTTGAGCTTCATTGTACGCGGTCCTGTCAAAGAGACATGGCCGGTGCTACATGATGATCATAATTGATTCCTAGTAAAGGTGCGGGCTTGCATTTTGTGCGTGCGTTTGTCACATAGGCCGGGTTCAACCAACTCAGAATAGAATTTATATTTAACTAAGGAAAATGCAATAAAAAAACAAACAATAATAACCAATACAAATTTCCAATAAAAACATTTCAAAATTATTATAAAGTTAAGCATGTTGAGTTAGTGTAAATCAACATACTTATCTACATAAATAAATATGAACTAGCTATAAGTTAGATTCAAATTATTCATTCTGTTAAAAAAGTGAACGGTTATGTCATCGTAGCTTTTTTAACATTATTCCATTTTATTTCTTCAACATTTTCGAAAAGCCAAGGCCAAAATCAATTCCGAGCCAATCATTCACGTTTGACGTCTATTCATGCCTTTCTGCTGAATGACAGTGACACGATCCTGGCACGGTAATCCCCATTCATTACCCAATTAAACGGAGTCATCGTATACCCATGCCCGTTCCATTCGAGATTATCCAATTTTGGTAAATAATCAATGACTTTTAAGGGGATAAAAAGGGCGGTAGCTTATGCCTAAATGCTTAGATCGAATCCGCTATTACCTACTATTTTTACTTAGTATTCATTTAGTTTGTGTTACTTACGTTGGCAGGTATAAACGTTTGTGTGATTAGGTACATGGTGTCACGGCAAGTGAAGGTGAGCGGTACCAAAAGATGTCGATGAAAATGGTATCTCAGCACTAGCTGTAACGCAGCGGTTTACGACTGCGGGTAATACGCACAGTCCAAATGTGCGCGACCTGAGCCTTCGAGAAACTCTCACATTTTACGACCACGAGGTGACGCTGAAAGGGGCACTCCGGATTGTCTTCCAATGGGAAATGGGCTTTATTGTGATGACTTGAGATTCAATATAGCTTAGGAGTGAACAAAATTGGAAAGTCTGTCTCGTTTAGCAGTTATCAGAGGGATGAGCTGCAGCTTCTGTTTTACTTTCGAAGCTTACCGAAGCAAGCGGCAGACCACTAACCGCAGCAGTCGTCACAATGTTTTGAGACTTAATTATAAATATGTATGACACTGTAAGGTACTACGAGTGTTCTAGAGCACAGAACAGAGAAAAGTCTGTTCTGTGTTCTAGAGCTATCAAAGTGAATCATTTTTACAGCAGTGATATGGTTTATTCCGTGGTAACACCGCTTTTCCCTCTATTATCTGTGAGAAGTGACAGTAAATCTCGGCGTAAATGCTTACCTTATCACGTGATAGTAGCACGCTTTTTATTAGCGCATTTAAAACCTTATAAAACGTTATAGCATACGGTACTCTTTGAATCTTTCATGAGGTTTTGCATTTGGTATAAATGCAATATTTTCGACATATTACCACTTGTCAAAATATACAGGGTTATTAAAAAATGCTCCTCGTGAACTCTGAAAGAGCTCTCTTGAAAATATTTCAATAATTTATTTTGAGATATTAAATACCAATCTACAAAAATGTTTTGAAATAGATGTCGTTTATTTTAGTGTAAATGAATTTGCTCTGTTTTCAAAATGACTCTGTACTTCACTCAAAACGAATTGAAATCAGTGATGGCATTTCGAAAGCGCTAAGTACTTAGTAGCTGCTCGTGCTAATAAACGAAGAATCGTGAAAATAGCTCTACCCCCGATCGATGGAGTATTGATGGTCCCTATTCAATACGTAAAGTCGTTCGGTTGTAATCAACCGCATTCGATTGCCGTTCAGGCAGTCGGCTAAATTGTTAATTTATTTAACAGCTACAATTTCAAAACAGTTTTCATCTTTGAGGAAACTTATGGTGGCTCATTTTATTTACAAACTGCTTTGAAACGGACCCGCTATCGATAGATGAACAGAAAGGCATAATTACTTAACCCAGTTTTTAAAATACTTATACGGATCATATTGTAGCAGAAAAGTGACAAGTTTTTTTGAGCATTACAAGCCTTAGTATGAATAGAATAGACCGCCAATGTTTAATTTACATCCCAAAGATTTTCTAGTAATCTCTATCAATCGGAAAGTTCAGCAGGGGTATGCCAATCAAAGTTGAACTGCAAAGTTAAACTGCAAAGTTTTAAATCATAGTCAGTTCATACTAACTCATAGTTATTCTGTGACTAAATAGTGACATTATGACGTCATTTGATGTGTTTTCGCGCATATTTTGCTGTCAAGTGTCTAAAAAGAATGATCACGTGGTACAAAATTGTACCACGTGACCTGAAGAAATTACACTGGGCAGTGAAATATAACTTGACAGCAAAAGATTGGCATACGGGGGCAGTAAACTTAAATAATATCTCGATGCATACATTTTAAAGTATGTTTTTACTCTTTTACTCCAGTATAAACCTTGCTACACAGTACCTATATGGGTAAAACCCATTCATCAGAAAATCTTGCACGATACGAACGCAGATTTTAATGAAAGCATACCGAGAGAGAGCTGGATTATTATTACTTGTGGAAGGGTAAGTCATCTGTTATAGATGGGTCTTCCGATCCGCCTTTGTGATCCTCTTACTTACAAGAGATGGACTGTATTTTATGGGCGAAATTAATTGCATTTATCTCCACGATTTATCTCAAAAGTAGATACATGAAATAGGATCATTCCCATGCACGATGGATATTGCCTCAAATATCGTGGTAGGCATTAAACACATTTCAGGATGTCTAAGAGGGTAGTTAAGGGCACGTCCAGACATTTAAGCTATTATTTCATCAAGCAGTAATTTACACCTTTTGAGGTAAAATTTATGTTGATTATTCATTACATTACACTAGAATAAATAAAAGCGTTTCTCATTAGAGAGTTATTTGTAAAGCAAACACAAAAGCTATTACATGAACCTTATTAGTAATTAGTAAATGGAGATAAATTTTTGCAGTATCGTAGATTTCATTGTTTACAGTGTACCTGCAGAATATCCTTCATTACGAGTACAAAAGGTCCTCAATCAAAAAGTAAACAATTTATGTAGATCGACATCAAAGTGTACGTAATTGTTAGGGTCGGGAGAAAAGTTTGCACGGTTTGACCACTCGGACGCGGGTCATGGTTGGCTAAAGTCGGCCAAGCCTGGCTAGTTCTGGTAGCCCTGGCTGTGAATGGCCGACAAGTTGATTACCCTCTCGGTATAGTTGTGACAACACCCTTGGGTTCTTTCCCTGACGTGTAGTAAAGTTATCGCAGCACAGGGAACAAATTGTCTTGCAAACACACTGGCTGGCACTGTGCTGGCACACTGCCAAGTGAACGTTAAATTTGCATATTGAATTGATGTTGATACAGCCCGTAAATTTTTTGCCAATAAGCCTTCTTAGCAAAACAACTTGCAAATGACGGATTTATAATATCGTCTTTGAAAACAACAGAGATTATGAAGCTAGGAATTGGGATCCTAATCTCGAAAACGAACAAAAGAGACGGGAACGGGATTATTTCATTCAAAATATTACTGTTACTGACAGTTATGGTGTAAATCCTGTAAGGGAAACTTAGACAAGTTAATAAAATAAATTTTAATCAGAAATTTATGGTAATTTGTGACGAGGCGAGAGCCGGATAAAAGCTCTTTCACAAAGGCAAAGATTGACTGAGCAATATTACTTAGCAAGGTTAGCAAAATATTGGAAGAGCCTTCGATGCAGATTTGTTGGTAATGTAAACAATCAGCTTTACATAGATAATATAATAATTTAATCATAATCATGATTTCATCTTTAGAGATGTTACAAAGAACATACATTACATTGAGCCTTAACACCTTTATGTCTTAGTAAGAATGATGGGCGTAATGCAGTGCATCACAGGGCATAATAATCCTAGCTAAGTATTTCTATTTTCTTCATGTATCTTCATAATGCTACTGTTTTAATTTGAATAATGTGGTATTTAGAAGACGCATTCGTTGGGACTCTCAAGAGAATAATCAGTTTAATTTGGGTAGATTTTCTGAAAAGCTGTTACACATCACTCGTTCAGATAAAATTTAACACCTACATAATCAATTAGAAAAACCAAAATTCAGTGGTTTATACCACTATCAAGACTATAAAGAGTACCGGTGGTCTAGCGGTAGCGATCCCGCCTTCCGATCCTGGGTTCAAATCCGGTCGTGCACTGATGGGTTTTACTACTCGGAAGAATATTCGGAATGTCGCTTTCAAACGGTGAAGGAAAACATCGTGAGGAATCCCGCGGCTTAGTCAGCTCCACAAGTATTGACGTTGTTTTTTCTGTGGATAAGGCTGACTAAACTGAGAGGATGGCATAGGTACTTGGGCAAGCCTACACCAGTTAAATCATGTTTCAGGTACTGCAGCGTTCCGTTATTAGGAGTATGGGGTAGTGGCTCTTGACGCTGTATAAATCAGCTAGAATAGATGCAAAGGCCTGACTCTAGACTGAAATGAATTAAGAATCTATCAGGTTTTGACCCTGCTTTTAATACTAGTGCTAGTGGAAATATTTAATAGTAGAAAAATGTCAATGTTACATAGTTGTTGCGTTACTTCATGCTATGCTTTATGCTCGTGAGTGATCAAGATGCCAAGTGAATTAGCTACTGAGGGAGTTCTCAGTATGGGTTTGGGTAAGCCCGAATCCTCGTTCCCTATATTGAGGATCCGTTCTTCGTGTCTAAGTATAGATTAAGGAGTTCTGCGTTTGATGTGTGACAAGGACGCCTGGATTTACAATGGATACAATATGCTAATAGCTGCTTTGTTGAGTAGGTATCTGGATGGAGTCTGTTTTGTATAGATATACAAATACCATTTATCCGCTGGTCGAAAATTATTTTTCTCCATACAAAATCTACGAATGACCTTTCGCAAATCAACAAATAAAACTCCAGATCAAAACCTATCTAGCTACTTGTAAAAATATTTGACAAGGAAACTACGTGTTCTCCTTTTCGTCGGTGTTTATTGAACATTCTTTGTGTAATTTCCGCACAACTACATTTGCTATCATCGATTATTTAGGAAGGCTTGCCTTTCGTTATTCATAGGTACGCAAATTGTGACTGCTCGTGGCACCTCCCGGAGGACGGCTCCGGACTATGAACACTTTATAGATCGTATAGTTCCAAACTGGCAATACTTAGAGCAACTTAATATCGCCATCTTGCCTCGTATTTCCTTTGGAGCTTTACTTATTGATAACGAGCTCTTCAGGTGAACTAATTGTTTAAGGATATTCAGTGACTGCTTTAGTCCTATCCTCTAACAGCACCCACATGCCAAAACTTCTAAAATTGCGAGATTTTCATTGCCCGTCTACCAACGTGAAGCTCGCAAATGTAAGGAATGGATACTTTTCTGGCAAAACCTCAACGGAATACTGATTCGCTGCATTATCTGCTGAAAACTGTGAAGAAATTTCTTTGTTATCGAAAGAAACTCCGTGTTAATTATACCTACTGGTGGATTTTTGATATTGTTGTCTTCTAGAGCTTTTATAGGTTTTTAAAAAGGTAACAAAATTAAATGAACAACGGTATTTTTGATTTATGTAGGTACTTTAATTCATTAGCTTTGCTTTTTACACTAAGCATACTTTTAACCAGTCTTTATCCCCATTTGTCAGTATAGGTCTATTTGATTTTCGATAGTGAATTTTACTACAGAAGATCATTGGTAAAACCAAATAAAATTAAGACTAAAATTACCCTTTACGTTATTATAGTTTAAAATTAATTTTAATCCATGTAGATTTACTGGTGACTGAAAACACCTGAAACTGGTGCTGAAGGCCACGTGACTAATCTTACTCATAACTTCACGGCAATAGTAAAGTTGGATGTTACTTTACCTGGGTCATGTCGAAAGCAGTTGTCTAAGTTACACGCAAAGACTCATGGACTTGAAGCCAAGGTTCTCGACATACAAAATTAGTTTGGTAATGTTTTAGTTTCTTGAGATAAAGCTACCTTCTTATGACGGCCGTCGAGTAGCAGATTATCAACTATATATCGAGCACTTGTGTTCGATGACTTGTGATTACTCGTACTTTCTGCGAGAATTCAAAGGATGGAGTGGATCCTACATTATTCGTTCTAGAAATGGCAGAGAACTCAGTTACAGGTTCATTTAACTATAAAAGGCACCAAGTTCGGTGGATGAAGCCCAAATGTTTCTTCTTAGAAATCTATGGAGGCCTATGTCAAGTAGAGATCCTTCTATATGTTGATCTTTCTATTGACTGTTAGTGAATTTCTCTGATGATGATATTCTGACAGTAATATACCGTTCATTGCTTGTTAGCAAACCAAAGCGTAAAGAGGATCTATCCAACAGGTGTTGTCTTACAACTGTGGAGATTGTTTTACGGCTTTCAATTTCAAGTAGGTACAGTAGTAGCGGCCAATGCGCTTCTATCATCTTTCAGTTCATTTGTTCATTCATCTTATAATATCGACGGCGAAAACTGCATGCTTATGTATCTATAAGCAATTGCGATTTCTTAAATATTATAAAAGTCTTTGTGGACGATTATGTATTTATTAAATATTTAGGCGTTTCTCAAAACGGATTATTTTCTACTGTGTCTGTAGGGTATGACAGCTTAACTGCAACTCTGCTCCGAATTGGATTTAACGTGGTTGTTAATCAATTGTTATCTATTTACTGAACAGCCTATTGTAAACTGCTTTGAGGAATAACTAGAATACGAAAGGGTGTACTTTATTGATATGGAAATTGAGCTAGTAGATTTTATCACACCAATATTATAGGTTGGCTCGGCTAGCGTCGAATTCGATGGTTGCGCACCGGGATACAGGGAAGCAAGAATTTACGTGTTCAATTCACGAACAAAATAAAAGCTGTATAAAGGCTTATTGAGCCCCTTGATATCGCTAATGTTAATATAGATTTGGCGGTGAGCCAGCCTCTGCCCCCTATAAAAAGTTCATTAATCATCATGGGCCACACCGAAAGGCGTCCTATAATTGATTTTATATCAAACACGCATTTAGTAACCGATTGATTTATTTAGGTTCCGGGATATTGCATGATTGATGAATGGTAAAAAAGTTAGCCAATAGCTCCACCTTTGGCATACCAAAAAGCAGATTACGCGAGACATAATCTTCTATTGTCTCTTTAATCTCAGCAGTCGTAACTTTTTTCTGCCCAGTTTTACGAATAAACTGGCATAAATAATTTTTTGATACGGTAGGACAAAATAATTTAAAACTCTTGAATATTATTAAATCAACAAAGATTTTATAGAGTATCTCTTAAAGTAAGTACATATCCAATCAAAAAAACCCTTTCACAAACATGAAATATTGATTCAATCTGTAGAAAAGCAGCCATTGCAAGCTTCGATCAACTACACTCGAGAGCAATGATTCCGGGTCACTTAAAGAATGTTAAAAATCTCGGAAACTAAAAATGATAGGTTAATGCAATAAATTGTATTTAATAGACAATGTAATACTCCTTAAATGAAAGTAAAAAAATATGAGTCACCATACATTTTATTAACACAAAATTACATAAAGAAAAAAACTGCTGATCTCTCCTTAAAACAAAAATAGGAAACATGAAATTTTTGAACTTTATTACGATTTGACTTGAATTTTAATACTTCGTATTGCCTCCTCGTGCTTCCATTACTGCGTTTACGCGGTTTGGCATGCTGTACACCAAGTTCCTTATACGATTTTGGGGAATATTCTCCCATTCCTCTGTGAGAGCAATTTTGAGCTCACGAAGCGTGATTGGGGGAGGGTTTCGTTGTTTTACGCATCTGCCTAGCTCGTCCCAAGCATGCTCGATCGGGTTGATATCCGGGCTGCGCGCTGGCCACTCCATACGAGTAATGTTCATCTCTTGAAGGTAGTCATTCACAATCCTACCTGTATGAGGTCGGGCATTGTCATGCATAAATATAGCATCCTCACCTAAATTGACCATAAATGGACCAACATGATCATTGAGGATTTCTTCCACATATCTTACGCTAGTTAAAGAGCCGTTTTCTATGATCACCAGCTCTGTGCGACTTTCAGAAGAAATTCCGGCCCACACAAGTACAGACCCACCACCGTAGGCTACTTTTTCTTCGATGCATGCTTGCTTGAATCTTTCCCCTGGTCTTCGATACACTCTGTGTCTTCCATCGTGCTTGTAGAGCATAAATTTTGATTCGTCGGAGAACATAACTTTTGACCAATCTTCAATACTCCAATTTACGTGGCTCTGGGCATATCTTAGTCTTGAAATACGATGCCCACGCTCCAGTTTAGGGCCGTTTGCAGGTCTAAGGGGTTTTAAGTTAGATTCAGCAAGCCGACGTCTTACTGT
The DNA here is from genome assembly GCA_947859175.1 of Gandaritis pyraliata. Classification (NCBI taxonomy): domain Eukaryota; kingdom Metazoa; phylum Arthropoda; class Insecta; order Lepidoptera; family Geometridae; genus Gandaritis; species Gandaritis pyraliata. The sequence continues at coordinate 5,226,923 of OX401866.1, read as the reverse complement.
CCATGCACTTGGGTTACTTCCTCCGAGGCGTCGAAACTGATTTGTGAGTTCAGTTCCTGTGAGAAAGCGATTTCGAAGCATGGTGTTCACCAAGTATCGGTCTTCTCGTGCTGTGGTACACCTGGTTCTGCCCGTTCCTGGTCTGCGTAGGTTAGAACCAGTTTCTTCGTAACGTCGGAGAACTCTTTGTACTGTTGACAGCGACACACCGACAGTCCTGGCTGTATCGCGCTGACTCCGGCCGGTTTCCAGCATTGTAAGTATTCTGGTGCATTCTTCAGGCGTAAGCGACATAATTTCAGCTTGAATAATGAATATAGAGCACTATCAACATGGTTTATATACCCACATAAATGACAGATTACAAACAAAAGCAAAACCAAATGCTGTAATTTCGTAGTTCCATCTTCGAAAGTGGCCCTTTTTCAAATTTGATTTTTTTAAGATATAACTTTACAATAACTAAGAAGTTTTAATACCTTCATTTAAGGAGTATTACATTGTCTATTAAATACAATTTATTGCATTAACCTATCATTTTTAGTTTCCGAGATTTTTAACATTCTTTAAGTGACCCGGAATCATTGCTCTCGCGTGTATATGATTGCAAGTGAAAAACACTCATTTGGCTGTGCGTTGATTTTCAGTCAGTCAGTTACGTTACAGTTTATAGATAAATAATTTTATTATATTTCTATCAAAATATTCCTCAGGTTCGTAACAATTTGAATCAAACTTCAAAGCGGCATCAAGTGGGCTCACAGTGAGCAAGTGCCATCTCACAGTGAACAAGTGCCTGTCGCAAGGAATCTTACTTTAATGAACATCTCAAGATGAACAAAATGACGATAAGAATAGATATATCCGTATTTATCTTAGAAACAAGACTGGTTTTCTTAGATAGCAACATTTTATGGATCAGAGAAAAATACGAACAACTTTACTACGCCTCAAATAAGTCTTAATTCTTTATTGCACACAACACAGGACATAAACAAAAGACAGAAATAGATGACATGTATGTGAAATAAATGAATTAATTGAGTATATTTTGTCCTATCTTTTTAGAAGAATTTATTTACAACAATAATTTTTCAAATTCCACTGTGACAGTGATAAAATATGCTGTTTAAATTGATTAAAGCTTGATAAAACATTACTAGACGAAATCATTCGATCCCAAGAGAGTATTTGGCTCAGTGAACCGTTTGCAGATTCCTTTGAGAGATTTATTTAAAACTAGCAGTTACCCGCGACTTCGTACGCGTCTACAGTTTCCGTGTACATTATATTATCTGTGCGTGTACCGAGCGGATACTTTGAGAAACTTGACATTACACCTCATTACACCGAACTCGTACCTACTGGAATGTCAAACGCTAGTTGTTAGACCAAAGAGGTAGTACTACGTCCTGTCAAACTGACGTGACATGACATGACAATGAAATCCTCTTGCCAATTGGCGCTGCTAATCCTTTTCGTTCATTTTATCCTGTAGATCCTGTTAATTATTCGAGATAAAAAGTAGCCTATGTGTCAATCCAGGTTACGAACTGTATATATGCCAAGTTTCATCCAAGTTGGTTCAGTGGTTTTGACGTGATTGAAACACAAACATCCAAACATCCAAACATCCAAACATCTAAACATCCAAACATCTAAACTTTCGCATTTATAATATTAGTAGGATAGGTTATTCCTTTGAACGGGTCATTAGGGATATCGAAGGAATTTCTAGGTCAATTGAATTTTGGACTCTCAAGTTTTGTTGACTTGAATTCAAATTGAAATAAGCGTGGTTCATTGTTATGATCTCATTAAAAAGTTGAATTACGCACTGTAATTTTATTTGACCGGAATTTCACATTTTACGGATTGTTATGATTTGTGTTCAACTGAAATTGATTTTGTATTGGGAGAAATGGCGTCGTATTCCTTATCCATTCTGTAATTAGGTCAATAAACTGTCAGCTTGGCCATCGTGTGAAGGCCTCACCCCAGATGTTATTTGATTCTCGAAGTGAAGGGCCAGTGGAGTGGTCGCTACTGTGAAGTGTCGCTCGAGGCTACGCCTAGTCAGCGCTCACTCCACTCGACTCACATATAATCGTCCCACGAGTTTACAATCTGCATAATCGATCTGAAAACTTTCACAACCCACGCTTAGAACACGGATATCCGCAGAAAATAAGAAAACTTAACCGATCAAAGTGGAACTTTGTTGCGGGGTTACGCACTTGTAGGGTTCGGTCGGAGTTCAACTAAACTATATAGTTGACCAAAATCCCCAATTCAAACATTTGTATTCTTATTTAATTGTTTAACTTGGGTAGAAGGAAAATTGCGCGATGTGGTCATTAAAATTCAAATACGACATTTAACTGTGTAAGAGGACATAAAAGACCGATTTTAGAACAAAGTCTACATAATGTAGATGCTGTTTTGTTTATTTTCTTTTTTCTCTTTTCATCCCGGTGTGGCGCAGTCCATAAAAGAAAGTACAAGGAAGTGAGGCATCATTGCATTAGAATAATAAACGTTTTTTTATCGGGTCCATCTAAAGAGGTATCGATTCCGATAGACTGAATCCTATCGCACGATCACTCAGTCTCTCAGGGTCGTGCTCAAAGAAATCACGTAAACAATTATCTTAAAAGGGACGATAGGGACTGTCGAAATTTCAATCTTTTCTAAATTAGCGACTGAAACGATGTTGCGGTTATCGAAAGAAAAAGAAAGAACCTACTAGTAGGTAGGTATTCATAAAAAAACTAACAAAAAACGCTGTAAAACTGCATAAAAGCTTAATTAATCGTGAAAAGTTTGAGCTTGGGCTAGTTTTAAGTGGGACAAGTCTACCTACGAAAGACGTAATTACTGAAGAGTATGAACAATAGTGAGTAATTTCTTCGTAAGAAAGTTAAATAAGTTTTTCCCGGCTTTAAGTCCAAGACGCGAAGACAATGAGCGATGAGAGAAAAAAAACTATGCCAGCGTAATTTAGTAAACACAAGCTGTGGTCTATCCTCGCGTACTCACGAAATATTTCTCGTGTGCGATAATAACAAGTTTTGTTTCAAATACTATTTAGTTCTTAGCCATGTTACATTCCTTTCTTGTGAGAGAGACGAAATGAAGAAATCCTAGTTGATCCAACCACGGTCGGAGGAATTCCTTACTGCTGACTAGGATTAGTCTTATTATCGAAACCCTGCCCGTTTTAATGTCTTTATGAGAATGCCTCGGGACTGAAGAGCTTATGTATCTATTTGCGGTGGCTGCCGCTTTAAGACGATGGCCTACAATGTCGAAAAATATAAAGGCCTTCAACATTGCGTAAACGATAACTCAAGACAGAAAATGTCTTGGCCTAGAAGTAGGTATATTAATAATCTCGGTTAGAAAGAAGAATATAAACAAACTATGACTTTACTGAAAAGCTTGTTTATTTTTTGATTTCGAAACCTCTGTTTATGGAACTTTTCGATCATCATCACTAACCTATATCGGTCCACAGCTACGTAGGTCTCTCCCAAGATGTGCCAATGAGCTCGGTCTTCGGCTTGACATTTCCGCCAATATTTTAATGGAATATTATACTAGTCTCTACTCAGTTATTGCGTAACTCTAGATAGGTAAGGTAGCTCCATCTTGGCATTATGGGATTGAATGAGCTCCTCAACATGAGCTGAAACTGAATATCTCGGAATACTGTCACGTCGCGTCCTCAAGCTAGCCGCAGACTGTTCTTGTTTGTTTAGTTTTGAAAACACATAAACGTAGATGAACTTAACAATATGCCACTATGTTCTCTCAGATGTACAATTACGAGAAATGGTTGTGGTTTACTTTGTCTCTTTGTAAATAAGCTAAGTAGCTACCTACACTTAGATAAATACCTTGATAGGTACCTTATTTCAGAAACTTTAATTGTTAGAGCTCTGCTAAAGGCATGATTTAAATTAGAAATCGCAGCAGTTCGCGACGGCATTGTTTTTAAAAGATAAAAAACTTGGAAGGGTCTATTCAAAAGTACTCGTACATACTTATCTACACAACCGTAAGAGCCGCGTCACAACAATGATGCCAATCTTTTCACAGGGGAACGTCTAGTCATCTCTCCATTACAAGAGCAGGGATTATAAGGAAAATGAAGCCAAATAACCCCATCATAAACTGGGTCCTGAAGTTGCAACATCATGTCAAATTATACCAATTCATGCATCATTCACAGTTCTATAGCCTGTAAGGAAAATGAACGTTTTCTCAGAACACTCTTTTCAAGATTGAAATGCAATTAAGAATGCATTGAAGTCAAATTGCGTCTGCCCGCTACATGCTCTTCAACTCGAGAAGTAGACACTCCGAATTTCTCATTTCTGTGTTAAAACTTTTTTTTTCTCTTTCGTGATTAATCACAGCAAAACCTTTTTCAATTGTTCCAATTTATCTGTAAAATGTTCTGCGAGCGTAAACTGAAATCACTGAAATACACTGTACCTAAGATGTTTGTTCGGGATTTTGAGACTAATTCCTTGTCATTCAATTCACTCAGCTAACTGCAGGTAGGCTTCGAATTTCTGGCTGCTAATTGCTGCGGTGTAGCTGTAATCAATTTACCTACTAATTGGGTAAATCTAACCTAAATCTAGGTTGCTGGTTACTGTGAGAGATCTAACGATGGAGCACAGCATATACTCTCCATGTATCGAGGTTGTCGCAAACTAAAATAACATAAGATTGTGGAGCTTTTTGTTTTTACTTTTAGCTTTTGCTTTTAGCTTTTAGCTTTTTTACACTGTATGTAAATACCTTTTTTTCTCTGTTCTGTGGTATCTACCTACTTTAAGTAATTTATCTAGGCACTCTTTTTTCCACGCGAATCGTGGTAGAAGTTTGAATCTCAAAATGAATCTTAATTTTTTAAAGCTAGAGTTTTAATTACAAAAGCGAGTCAAGCGTGAACATTAATTGTTAAAGTTATGGGATTTCATACTAGTGGTACTAAATAGTACTTTAGAATAGATTGCTATAACTTTGCAGTCTATTATTTAAAATTTATCATCTACACTACGTCCAAGGGTAGTCAGTAAAAACATTATTTTAGCCACCTTTAAAAAACCTGTCATCAAAACATTGCCCTCGTAATTGAAAACACAGTAACTTGGAAAATCATGTTTTGTAAAAAAACGCGTTTAAGGTCTGAACAAACTAAATCGTTTTGTTCTGACCAAACTATATCAGTTAGGTGAAAATACTACTTTAAGAAAAATTGTATGTCTCACCTCTCACCTAATTGTTAACCTAGATATCAATCTTTAAACGCGTTTTTTACAAAACGTGATTTTCCAAGTTACTGTGTTTTCAATTACGAGGGCAGAACAATACACCAACAAAAACGATTTTTGAGGCATTAGGGTTTTGCCTGGCTCTGTAGACAAGATCAATTTTCTGCCAGCGTTTATTTATATTATTTTGTATTAAATATTTTTAGATACCAAGGATATAATATCCTCAGAGACCGTCCATCCATCCATAAAATCCATCCATCCATTAAAATCTGTCTTAAAACAATTTTCTAAAAGAAAATATAAGAGACTGAAAGAAAGATTAAGTTACTTATTTGCAATCTCACTCCGAAACGTATAAATCAGTTTATAGCTACAAAAAGTGCCAATACAAAAGTAAGATTATGCTGTGAGGCTCTGAATAGAACACAGTAAGAACAAAACCTTTTTGTCACTGGTTATTTTTGTTTTAACTTTTTGCACCAATTGTTTATGAATTTACAGGTGAAAATAACATTACGTACATGACTTTTTTTTGTAGTTTTATAAACAAGTAGAATATTTGAAAATATCACTAATCACTCATATTTTTTTATACAGCTAAGTGATGGAACAAGCCGATGGCCCACCTGATGTTAAGTGGTCACCTCCGCCTATAACAATGCATTGCCTCACCGACTACGTCCACTGAGGACGTGCCCTGTTTTGCATTGCGCTGCGCCCATCACTCTGAGACATAAAGGTGTAATTACGCCGTACGCCGGCACCCATACCCTTCAAACCGGAACACAGCAATGCGAGCATCACTGCTAAAAACGATAGGAGCATCTAATCTTAATAACGTGTTGAGGCATGAAGTGGAATCAAGTGGGTAGGTATGGTTCACACTGTGGCTAGGGGGTAAGAGCTCATTCACCTGGCACAACTCGTTTATTGAGCTATAGACGCACTCCCTCGGCACCTATTCGCACTCTCTGAGCTTTGATGCGAATCGTTCGTGTTATTGGACCAATCTCAATTTCCTGCCAATCATATTTGTGTTTGTTTTCGATGTATGTATCGAGTGTATGTTTTTCGTATTATTTTAGATAAAAGGAAACTTTAAATTATTGATTTTATTTATTTAATCATGTTTATATTTTTTAAATTGACTTATTATTTGTAATTTTATAGATTTTATTATCTTCAATTTGAACACTGTACCTACACTTAGGGCGGCTTGCACCAGAATCGCTAAACGCGTTTACCTCTTAAATAGTATTTAACGAGTTGTCAAGTCATACAAATACGTCAGATTTAAATCGATTTAGCTGTTAAATACGTTTAGTGATTCTGGTGCAAGACGCCCTTAAACTTGACGTGTAAACAATCTTACTAATAAACATCTTGAATCTCGTATTCCTTGATCTAAGACACTATTAAAATTGAATAATTTGTTAAGATACGTAAAATAGATAAAATTATGTCTATTTTTTTATTTTTTGCTCAGATCTCGCTCGGCATAGATCACGGATCTCCATACTAAATTGTTTAAACCTTGTTCGATTTCTGAAAATAAATAAATCAGTTGCCCTGACAATGAAGGATGAAGCATTTTATAAAGTGTGAAGAGCAAGAGCAAATTAAATTAGTAAAACTTCAGTATAGAGCACCGTCCAGGCGTCAAATAGGGTCCACATTGTTCAAACCAAACCAGCGCGTAATTACATCTGACTGTGAAATTTCACTGAAAATGGCGAACCTTCCTACCTAGTAGCTACCTACTCGCAACGAATAATAAAAACTTTACGCTACACCTTTGCGTGTAGATTGAAAACTTTCAACATAAAAATTGTTTTTATTATTTTTAGAATTTTATGTGGCAGTAGTCTATCGATGGCGTTGTGTTTTACGATGACGATTATCGTAAATTTTACGCTAATGCCGCGGAGAGAGCCTTTAAAATTTATTCGCGATAGCACTAAGGCTGTTTAATTCTTACGCTTGAACGTGCGTACGTTTAAAAGTCTAATCTTTGTTCATTCGTTGGTTCAAAATCTAAGAAAGCGTAGTATAAAAATTTCCAACAAGAATACTAGTTAGTTAGATAGTAGCTTAAAAAATAACACTTATTTTACGGATCTAGCTGATAAATAATTTTATCGCAAACAGAACGATTTATTCACTGTGTAATTTCAATCATGTAAAAATAATGATTCTAGTGGAAGTCTGCACAAAACAAAATAAAATACAGTCCCATCTATTATAATGATTCATTTTCATTTGTATAAAAAGTAAAAATGAAATGTGTCGTGTTTAAAAAAGAAAATGAGAGGTGGTCAACCCCAGATAGTGAAAAAAGGCAGTTTACGAGCAACGTGGGAAGCTCGTGCCAGCCGGAAGCTCGCGCTGGCTGAAAAACTGCACATAGGTACGTGCTCATTGTGCATCACATTCTGTTTCAGTGACGCTGACTTATGCGATCTTTCAGATTTCACTGGATATTACAGTTATTATCACATCACAAACACACTACAGTTATTGAAAACTAATTATAATTTTAATTTGTTAGCTAATTTTAATATTTGCTTCATACCACTTAGGTAATAACCGAACAAAATATTGTTCAGAGTACTACTTTTTATGCTAATTGATCTAGAATCATAAGTAAAAAAATATTGAGTCAATTTTCAGAGCAGATTTAGTAGTTAGGTAAGTACTAGTAATAATATTATGACTGAATACAATATTTTTTTGCATTATACAACGGATGGTGTATTGACTAAAAAATATTTCTACGGTCGTTAATAGCATTAGTGCGTAGAAAAGGAACGTCCACAAAACTGTTGTCGAATCGTATTTAGCCTGATTCAGATCCATTAACGTCTAGACATTCTAAATTCGTGAAATTATTTCCAGTCCATTGGTTTAGACGTCATAGCCACTATTTATAGAAAAAAGGGATTTGTCATATAGGCCATGTGCTCATCGAACTTGTGGGCTTATGTTTTTTTCTAGTTGGTAGTCATTCATATGAATGCCTATTTCATATGATGTAGGACTTAGGAGATATCCGGGCGTACCTGTTCGAAGTTTCATAAATATCGTATACACATTGAAACATGAATTTGTATGTAAAGGGAATGAACATTAAGTATATTTTTGTGACAAAAATAAAATCAGTAACCGGAAATTCAAACTACGTACTTGACTTTAGCAACTCCAAACTTTTGTATGAAAACTAAAAACGGCCTCGTGTTTTTGTAAACAAATGGAACTAGGTAGCTGACACTACTATCTATTGTATTTTAATTCATCTTCAGGCAGCATAGGTACATGAACCCTATAAGTACATAAAATGAAAACTCCGCAAATCAATTTTATGTAAACGTAAATCATAGTACTTTCCATAGCAACTGTAGCGGACGGCTCACAAATATAGAAAGCTCGACTTTGAATAAAAAAATAACCCCACATACAAAATCACCCTGCCGAGAATTTGAGTTCTTCACAATACCTACATAAAAGGTCTATAGAGTCTCGTTAAGAATAAACTCGACGGCACATCTCAGAAGCTCTTTGGTATAAGGATTTTTTGCCGTAGTCATATAGACATTCCGTAAGCTTTGCCGGAAATGTGTGGTGTTTAAAATATCTCAGTCGAGTATGATAAGAGTAGATACGTAAATTACAGAAAAGCACATGGGACCGACGGTCCTCGCAGTATAAATCGCATTTCGTTTCGAATACGTCGTTAAATATTTCAAAGTGCAGGCGCCAGTGAACATAATATTTTTCAACGTTTTCAATCGCAAAACGTGCTATAAATTATATTCACGAACGTTTCAACTATTTGCAAATTCAAACAAAATAAAAAAAAGCAGAAATCTATGCGTATCGTTTAAACTAGGAACATCCGCTGACAAAAAGGCACTGAACAAATAGCTTGCAATCGGATAGAACAAACATTTTATGAAGCTCCAATCACGAACCGTTTGAATCACCAAACGCCGCAGGATACGCAGCCTGCGTGCTGTAATTAGGCAAGCACATCGCCCTAATTATTGAAAACAAAAGAGATTTATCTATTTCCTTTTTTTTTTTTATTTCCAAGGGCAGGATACACAACTCAGGAAACGTGCGATACCTTATCGTTTGAAAACGTCGTAACACCGAAGTATTGTGACGAATCACCTACCTTTTATCTTTATAAATGGATATATAGTAATTTACGTTGTTATATTAAATAAATAAATATTCATGGACATTTCACACGACGCCCTCTAGTCCCAAACTAAACAAAGCTTGTAATATGGGAACTAGATGCTGATAGATGCTATTGGTTTTCTTACAGTATGAGTTCTCGACTGTTCGTGATAAGTCATAGAAAAAGGCTCAAACCTAAAATTCTGTTGTCTTGCTTGATTGATCGCTAAAGTCCCCTAATAGGGAAAACTTAATGGACATTTTGAGACTAACCCATTTTAAACTATAATGCATTGGTATTGTGTGCTCCTCCTTCAAAAGTAGTCAGTGATCCACGAGAACAATCAACTGACACAGAAAATGAACGTTCATTGTGTGCGCTAATTCTCGTCAAATTGTAAATACAACGTTATTTCGTCGTTCTCGCGTAATTGAATAGGGCTTTAATTACGACCAAGTGAATTACGTTGTTGGCAAAGTACGAGTATGCACTTTGCACAACTCGTGGCTTTATAGATGAACGTAATGGTGTCGGTGGCTTTGAGTAATCATGGAAATAAGTTCCCAAATGGATAAGCAGTAAGTAACGAGCTTGGTGTGGTAAAAAGTCAGGTTTAATTTTTAAATTATCTGAATTTAAATAAAGAAGAGGTTCTCAGTTCTCGAAGGTTCTCTAAATAAATATCATAGAACAGAAGTTCGGTTGTAAATTTTTATCGAACTATCGAATTCGCAGATTTATCTCATATCATTGATTTCTGCAGAATGGAAAGTTGCGAACAAATTGAAGAAACATCTGTTATTCATGTCTCAACATCACTGCATCAAGTTATGAACGCACATATCATGAAGATAATAAAAAAACCCGGTTATTAACTGACCCCGTGACTTACCCTGAGAGTTTTCACTTCATTCGATGTTCTGCGGTAGGAAAATGGTAAAAGTTGGAGCATCTTGATAAATTAGTTTGATAAACAAAGGAAAAGGTTTACTTACACACTTTGACCTGTCTAATCAAGATGGATGTTAGAGAAAAGATCGTAAAACTCGGTCATTATCACTCGCAAACATCGTCTTTCCCACTCTTTAGGGCGCTATGCCCTTGCATTTTTAGTTTAGAATTTAAAATGTTTTTTGTCCAGATACCAAAAACTTTTTTACTACAACGGGCATATTTTTTCAGTTAAAACTAGAAATTAAAAAATCTATTGAACGAAATTAACATGTTTAATGAAACCAGGCATAACTAATTGAATGTCCTATATTGCATTGTTAGGTAAGTATATTATACTCCTAACAAACTCCCTTTTACCGTAATACAGTAACACGGTCGCTTTATATGAAAATTGTTTTACCAGCGGTTGCAAATTTAATTCCGGCAATAAGCCCTCATGTAAACTGAGGCGACATTATCGTCGTGTCGATGCTAACGAAGTACCTATATACTTGTTGGTACTTACACATAAAAGTCGCATGCATAATACTTTACATACGCAAACATGTAGCTTTCCCGCTTGTTTCGCCACATTATTATAACAATGACAAAGATTTGAAGGTTGATTTGATTTTGCATAATGGAAGTCTCGAGAAGGCTTTCTTTGATGATAAAATTTTGGAGTCTAAATTACCTTTATGCCGCAACATAAAAACAAACAACAAGTACCGACATACACCATTCATGAATAAATGTATATTATTATTAATACTGCCAGCGATTTAAATAAATATGGCAATTTTCATACTTACCATCGTATTTCGTAGAGACTGCAATTTGAATAAGCGTAATGTCGCATATTTCCGAGGGACTGGGCTCTCATTGAAGATCTTTAGATGCAAATACTCGACTTTTGAATGCGAACTCAAACGGTTGTTGTCCAAAGCAACATTAGTAGACAACAGCGACATTATTTGAGATGTTTTTATATTTTTACCTATCTGTGTTTGCTGTTTCATGCTAAATCTTATTATGAAAAATTTGCAGTTATAAAACAATTTTTTTACGATGTGATCAAAGACGTCGTTGAAAAGTAATTGAAAAAAGAATTGATCCTACAGATTATGATAACGATGCTCGCCGGATGAGAAAGGCTGGCTTTCAGGATCAATTCTAGGGGCGCCACTTTCACGGGTCAGCGTGTCACATTACCATAATCTTTGAACCGCTAAATATTCGGCGCACGAGACCTGCAGGACGGCGTTTGTAATAATAATTATGACCACCCCTATGACGGATGGCTACCCTCTGTGAATACCAATTCGTACGCATTTATAAAACTCATGTTAAGGTGGGTTGCGTGGATATCTATCAGATTAAATTAATATATGATTTTGTTTTCTGGCACATTTTTAATGGGAAAAATTGGAGAGAAAACGTGATAATTTAATTTTTTTTCCATGTTGAGTTGAGTCACTGGCGACATATATTTTCTCACTAATTTCATCAATTTACCAATGACATTGGAAATTATTACGATTTCTCACTCACTTTTTACTCTATATGAAAATTCAGGCAAATTACTGAATAAAGTCGGGTTGATATTATTCGAAATTGAGATCGGTCCAATCAAATTTTTATGACATTTTATGAAGTGAAAATCTCATATAACGTCTGACTAGGCGGTATGGTTGAAAAACTATAGCCTGCTCTCAGGAGCGAACAAAAAAAAAAAAAGTGATAATCAGTAATTTTTAAATAAAGAATGCTTTTAATATAATTAAATATTTGGTATGCATATATCTCGTATACCTATGAATTTAATTAAGTACCTAGTGGGCTCAATAGTGTAATAAAATAACAGTAAAACAATTTCTTGGCACCCAATTTCACTTGTCCCACGGTCGCCGAGTTTATCCCGTGTGTGACAAAGTGAATAGTAATCACGTTTCGTACTTCGGCTGGCAATCTGGCCTGTTTTGATACACAAAGACTGTTTCCGAGAAACATCGTTAAAGATTTTCCATTCAAAATGAGCTACTGATTATTTTGTTTCGGAACATTTTTATTTTCACACAAAAGGTGAAGAAATAAGTAATTTAATTTAACCACGAACCGGAGGGTGAAACATGGAGGGAATTGAAAGGCAAAACACTTTCTAAAATGGCTTTTAATAAGACTTCACCAAACTGTAAACCTGCACACCTTTGGCACAAAAAACAATAGTGATAGACTTTGTAACATTAAAATATAAGTAACTTTAAAACATTAAAATATATCAGTTGTACACTATAACAGTATCATTATAACTTAAAATATTTAGAACAACAGAAAATTAAATAGTAAATTGCAGAAATTGACTCGTTTTCATAACACAGATTTGAACACTATATTGAAAATTAACGCTTCAATCAGTAAATGTTATCCTATGAGCCCTAATATTACGATTATTAACAGTCCTACGTTTTTAGATGAAAGGAATCGTATAGTTTATAGAACAATATTTGGTACTCTATGATTTTAGAAAGACTATTAGGTAAAATAGGATATACACCAAGTTTGACAACCAGTAGATATACCTACAGATAAAAAGATCTACCAGTTATAAAATATTAATTTTACACTACTTACAAGGTCCCACGAGTATTTGAAGATTTAGGAAAGGATAATTATCTAAGTCTAGTCTATTACAATTATTAATTTGAAGGAATTTATCTCCAAACGATTAAATTCAAAATAAATAATATTGGAGCGCTCAAGACACCAGTAGATAATTTACACGAGCTTAATATACAGAGAAGTTAAAACAATGCTGCTTGATGGATCATCTTGCGATCTCAATTGAAGGCATACTTTAGACAAACATGCTTTATTGCTTACCTAATCTAATAAAATCTACAGAAACATTTCGAATTGTTCACGCACTGCAATCACTTTCACTTTGTTTATTATTAGAGTTAGTTCAGAATGACAGCACGGAGTATACCGCGACAATGTAGCTAGTAAATATCATACAGAAGTAGTGATCTGTTCTATCAAATGGTGCTCTCGACGTTTGCATCGACAGGAGCCTCCGCGGCTCCACGTCGACCCCCTAGTTGCGAGCCCTTCGGGAACGCTTCTAGAAGAACGTAGAGGAACTGGTCGTCGACAGCAATCAGGGTAAGGGTACGCTGAGCAGCAGGTGCGGTTGAGAGGAGCTGCGTAGGAGTAAGACTTTGGAAGTCTTGTTCCACAGCTCGGGCCTGGCCAGCCGCAGTAGGCGGTAGCACCGCCCGCGCTACAGGCACACCATGCTGGCTCAAACCTCGGTGGAGGAGTTATGCACCTGCACGCCTCTGATATAGTCAACGCAGGTGCTGGGGGAGGTGGATCAGGCTCCCGCTTAGAGAAACCAACGAAAAATAGTAGCAGCGCTCCGGCGAGTGTGGATGCGGTCGAAAAGTAAAACCCCGCTCTAGGCGCCTGCTGGTTTATGTAACCGGTCATGGGCACGCCTACTATGACTGGAATGGCTTCCGCTCCTTGCACAAAACCTGTGTACAAATATTAAAAATGTCGGTACGATTTTAATTCTGTTTTAGCAGCAAAAGAAAACGTTTTACTTAGTGAAACCGTGCGGGAAACCTCTTGGTATCTTACCTATTATACCCTGACATCACGCTAAAATACTATAAACATTTTTACCTAACTAAGGACCTCAGATTTTGATCCAACTCTCACAAAGAAACCCAGCACATTTCGAACAGTCAGCATAAAAATGCCTATTGTTGGAACAAGGTTGTCTTTTATCATTATCGAAACTGAAAGGCAGTTCCACTCACCCCAAACTTTTGTGAAGTGCCGGCCCCTCACGCGTTCCATTGTCAGCATTTTCATTGAATACAGAAATCCGCCCAAACATAGGCCGTACATCCACGCGAAGAGCACGTAGCCGTGGTAACCTTCCACGCTGCTTAGTGCGAGCATTGAAATACCTGAAGATGGAAATAAGTTTTTGAACATTGAAATTATTAGCTACAAAAAAATAGGTTCCCCGCAATAAAAGTTCTGGGCATTCGAAGTTTACGAGAATAACATCTAATTGAATTGTACTCTCGTAGTTGTATAGTCGTTACAGCCAGATGTTATCTATGAAGCACGGGCAGTCTGCCAACTCGTCATTAAGTTCGCAACAGTGATTTCAACATACCGATTCCCAATAAGGCTGTTTGGCACAGATACTGCTTGGAGACGAGGCATTGCGCCGATGGACGCACCAGCACGAGCCCGAAGCCAGCGCAGCCCAAAACCGCCGCAAACCCAAGAAAGGTTTGCAACAAAACCAATGCGCTCTCCTCCAAACCCTCGTCAAACCCTTGCAGAGCCTGCCAAAAGTAACTCTTTCAATCACAGACAATCACAAACCAATTGCAACTTTGCCAATTAGACTTACCAGAAAAAACACAGGAGTGTAAAGTCCAAAAGCCGCTACTCCGGACGCCAACAACAAAACTTTCGCGGGCCGAGACTTGAGCGGGCTCAAATCGATGAGAGGGGGTCGTTTTAGGCCTTTCTTTTCTTTCAGCTGTCAAAGACAAAATTAAAATAACAAATTGTGTTCTTAACTCAGTTAGATGGCCATTTTGTTTACGGGATAAAAGGATTATTTACCTTTACCTTCCGACGTTGATTTTTGAGATGTAAGATAGCGCGTCGCTGTGGATGGTATAATGACGCGCTCCGGTAAACTGCGCTGAGAAAGAACGCCAGCACTAGGATTCCGGTTATAGCCTGCAGGCCTAGACGCCAGCCGAGTTTCCTAGCGAACAAAAAAGTTTGTAATAAACTTGTAGCATGTAATAAAGCAATTTGAATAAGGACTTGGACAGTTCAGTTATATGAATTTCAAATGAGTTGGGCAACTTCTTATTACTTTTAGTTTTAATAATTCTATTCTATAGGCAAACACTGTACTGCAGTGCAAGCTGTAGAGCCCTTACATAACTTGAACAAGAAATATAATGATAATACCCGACTGCTTCTTTATAGGCGACGCTAAAGAGAGCAATGCCGACCCCTCCACCGGCGTGGGCCACTAGTTCTACGAACTGTCTTCGTCTCCTGAAGTAAGCGCCGAGAACCAAACCCGCGGCTTCTCGCACCAACCCACATCCGATTCCAAGAACGACACCTATTTAATCAATGGTAATAAATAATTATTTCTTAATGCAAATCTAGCATCTTGGTTCTACTTTAATATAACACAAAATTGTTCTTTACCCTGATGAATATAAGGCTGATTATTCTAGAAAATTATGCACACACTGTAATAAAACCAATCTTTAAAATTAAATAGCACCTTCATTCAGTCAGATCACAAACTTTTTGGACATCTTGAATCTAGACCATCCTATTGTGTTTTTACCATAGCTCAATAAGGTCTGATGGAGCTGTGTGGCGAATGACGTGAAGAGACAAGCCAGTGGAAGTAAGAGTCCGCCTAGCAGTGCTATGAGCCTCGGTGACCGTCGCCTGCCTGCCACCAAGGCCCCTGCAGCCCTTGATACTCCGACGCATAACGCTCCAGCCCACACTGTTACAAAATAAATATATATAAGAAACGTGAAAATAAAATACTAACTAGGCTTATCATACGGTCATCTAGACAATCGTGAAGTTAGCTGTTTGTGATGCGCAAAGGCAATTATGTTCGAAAAAGCTCCATTGCGCATCCAAACAGCTAACTTCACAGATATCATTTCAGTTCTTAGGTTTCTAAATTTTGATTATGCATATAATAGGCATGTATACAATCGAAGGGGCTAAGTATGCTACTGTATATTCAACGATGTTGGTATTAATGGTACATGATTGATTGCAGGAGTTGCAATATCGCATAGTATAGAGCAGCCATTACAGTTTTCCTAGTGGTAATTCGAACGGTCCATCAGACGTCATAGGTATCACTATCTAATCCACTCGTTATCCAGAAACGTTCAATTTGTTCCCTCTTAGGGCGGCTTGCATCAGAATCACTAAACGTGTTTAACAGCTAAATAGATTTGAATCTGACGTATTTATATGACTTGACAACTCGCTAAATACTATTTAATAGTTAAACGCGTTTAGCGATTCTGGTGCAAGTCACCCTAAATGTCTAAACTGTAATTTAACCCAACAAAATAAAAATAAGGAGTCTATTTATGTTCCTACTCCGAAAAACAAGCAAATCAAATCCCGCCGGATCTGATTCAATAAAATAGATCGCAGCTACTTGTTTTCTTTTTGCCGTAATTTGTTTGGGTGTAATAAATGTTTGGAAAGAATGAATATTTTTTTCGTTGAAAATAGCGTTATTTCAGGTTAAGGAAGAATGATTGATGATTTCTAATAAACTTAACAGGTTTTTTGAGAATACAGTTTTCTGTAAATGTTTTAGATACCACAACGACCTAACCTACATACAATTTAATTTAATTAATATTGCTCTAAATGTAGCTCTTGTTATTGCCACCTACGTAAAACTCCACACAACACATTCATGTTAAAATGTTCACACTTTCATTGACAAAATATAATATTCTGTGATGTTATTGTTTGGGAAAACTTCAGTAAGTAATTCAGTGATTTTCCAACATGTGTGGGCAATGAGAAAAGGTCAACGAGATATGAAAACATAGCAAAAGCTGTTTTGTGTTGATGCCAGACATTAATGTTGATTTGTAACTGAATACAGATGAAGTTGGTACCTGCCTATAAACCAGTATTTTTTCCACTATCATCATCATTATCATCATCCACAGTCTAAGTTCGCTCTCTAGTATTTTCTATCCTACCTGAAGTAAATAATTCATAGTTTTCAGAGTTGATTGCATAACTTGCGATGTGATTTATCAAACTTTACTAACCATCTAATTAATGAAATGAACTCGTGCGTTTATTGCTGTTGTCATAATTATGATCCATACTACCTAGCCAGCTGGCTTTTCTCGTGGTTAATTTTATTTTTCCAGTCGTTTTAAGATAGTGTAATTTTTCAACAGTTACCTACAAGTATAACTGTTGATTCTGATTAAAAGATAAAGATGTGATTTTGATTTAATTTAGTCAAAGTAGTACTATGAATACTAGAACTGATATTATGCCATGACCAATTTAATTAAATCAGTTAAAACCATTCATCAGAGATAATATGCGAACTATCAGGATTCTCGAACTCTGCGACAGAGTTTACAAAGTTAGGGGTCGCCCGCACCGAGTACAAAGACCCTGATCATAAACAAAATTACTTCTGCCTCTTAATATTCTACTCAGGATGTGAATCTTGTAAAATTAATTCAATAAATCACGCCCCTCAAACACCGGTCACCAGAAAACTTTTACAGAATCTATTAGTTGTCGAAACACGCGCAAGAGGCTTGTTAACAAATTACTTCTTGAGTAAACATCCTGAAATGTGATTAATACGCGCCTTAGCTAGCACAAACGTTCTTATTAAATTAGAGCTAAAGAAATGACAGCAATTAAAACTTGCCAAGGTGAGGTCGTTTGTTAGACGTAATGCCGTTATACTTTCATTTGGTGTTTTTGAAAAAGTTGCGTTTTATTAAAATATTTCCGGAGGGTTGGTGTTGATAAATTACTTTCCTCTGCGACCTACTGCAGGTTCAAAGTTGTTTCCTTCTTTACATTCAGTCGTGAGTTGCGATGTACATAAGATAAATACTGCCCTTTATTCGCACTTCATATCTTGTCATTTTTTCACGTGCCAAATCTTTCTAAATTGCTTCGCGTGGTAGCGACAAGAATATTATTTACTCGCTATACTTTGCAAATAAACGGCTATTTATGATGCTTTCGGTGAATAATGATCGCTTTCGCTGAAATCAACATTTACACGGTGTTATGCCATATAAATCGCCTTTATAGTATCTTTATTCTAAGATGAGTGTTTTAAATATTATAATGTGGTCATATGTTTGAGGAAAGAATGACCAGACTTTATGATAATATATATCGTCACTCAAAAATGCATACTATTGTGCATAAAGCATCTGGCCATCGGAATGCTTTGAACTTTTGATATTAGTCTTCTCTACTAAGCTAATAAATTTGTGTGATTTACCAGCGTGATCGGCAGATGGTCCAAGATGTCGTAGAGCGTAGACGTGCAAAGCTCCGTAAGCAAGTTGAAGTCCTGTTGATAGCAAATGTGCGAGAAAGGCGGCTCCGCATACGATCCATCTGAAAACCACCACTTTATAAGGCTACATGTAGCTGGATATGAATAAACGGCAGCACTTTCTAACAAATCACAAGACGTTTAGGTAGCCGTAGAGGAAGCTTTGTGTATTTCAGTCCAACCACGCTAAGTCTGCAATGGAATAAAAGGGCAACCCTAAAAAGATTAGATGATATGTAGATACCATATTTTCATACTGAGTGCCTATTTCAGCATGTCATGATTACGCTAATCATCCGTTGTAAATATTTCCGTTTCTACTTTATACAAGTCAAAAACAAAGATCGATATATTTTTATTTGACGGATAGCGATACTCAGAAATGGAGAAATATTGATAATTTTTGTAGACTTACGCGGTACAGAGATTCCAACTACAGGTTTTTCAAGTTCTACTATCTTCTGAGCGCTGCAAACTTAGCGTAGTTAGACTCTATTTGTTTGAAAGGCAAAGGACATTCAAATGCGTTATGAGTTGGCAACACTAGAGAGGATTATTAATGATTAAGCTAAAGAGACTCAAGGGATGGAGTGGATGACCTCACACCGGGTGAAAATTGCGGCTTATGTAAATTAGAAGATTAAATTCAGTGAACTACTTAGGGACTACCATCCCTGAGAGAATTGAGATAAGACTGCATGCGCATTAGGCGGCTAAAAAAGCGCCAGCAGCCAGACAAGTTCCAGCGACCAAAAATCGCATACTGAAGTCGTACTTGTATGGCAGCTTATATAGCAATGCTGAATATGCGCTATCTAGATCTTATTGGAGGGGTCAATGAGAGCTGACTCAGAAACTGTCATAGTCCATAGAGCTAGAAGAGATTTTGTGTAACGATCGAATTTAAGTTCCTTATTTACTGGACTATTGACTATGATTGAATGGATTTTTTTCCTTGAGAGTTAAATATTATCATGTCAATAAAATATAATATTAATGCGGAATTATTTCAGATAACGCATACGATACAGTATTTACAGAAGGTAATAATCATGTTGTTTATGTGCGAACCCACGATATTAATGCTGCGGCACGCACTCAATATTCGTGATATAGAAAATCGTTTATCGCCTAATCTAATTTATAAGCCTTGCTGACGTTACAAAATAGGTATATTAGGTACTTCTGACATGCTACCTGAATTCGCTTTCTGATTTCTATTTATCTTGTGGAATAAAGTTGACGGTGCGACTGATGGCGATATAATACATCTTCATTTCGCGTCACATCACGTTTGAACCGTCAGGGAAATTCGAGATTCCCTCAGACGGGTCTTGAAGCTGGTCCTGACATTTATCAGTGTCCAGAGGCAGGTTATCACATACTTTATGTAAGTATGCTAACGTGGAGGAAATTTGATACTATGTTATTTATGAAACATTCTCACGTGCGAGTCTAAGTATTTATCGAGTCTGATCCAATTTAATGCCTCGGTGGTTTCAAAATATACATGAGAATAGGTATAAGGTAGGGTTATCAATTACCTCGCGAATAATATACAGAAAACATCAGAAGATATTGTGATGCTTTTGTGGGTGGCAAGTAAAATGACAAAAAAATATTAAAGAAGAGCTTTTTACTAAATCTATCAAAGCTTTGCAAAGTGTAACAAAGTTTTAAACTTTTTCTTTGTAGCAGCTTGTTTTGTACCCGCTGTAGTGTCGTCAAAGAGTTGCTAGAGTTTAAATGATTTTGTTTTCTTTGTATTTAAGTACAAAATAATTTATTTTGCAATTTTAAATGTCGGAAAAAAATCCAAGATGGCGGCCTCGCGGTCTCAAATGCAATTAAAATTATAGTTATTGGCGGACGCTTCGGAAAACTAAGTTTTATTAGAGCTGATATTTGTCAGTCAGTGTAGGGTATTTTGCTTACCCCCAGCCGCCTTCAGGATAAAAGTGGTGCTTGATTGCCCGTGTGTCAAGCTCTCGGCGGCGAAGCGCGGGCACGGTGCGATGGAGTGACCGTAGCTCACGCTCTCGAAGTGCCCCACCTGATGATTCTTCCTCACCATCAAGCCAGCCATCTATTCATAGACTTAAACTTGAAAAAATCTTTTCCTACGGCCTGCGTTAAAAATCAACGTAAAAGAACCTACAAGTTAGAGATAGAGATAGAGAAAATTTTATATGGTTACTTAAGTTACTGAACTGGTAGGTTCTTTTACGTTGACCATAAAGCCACATTCAAACTTGGTATTAAATTGAAGTTCATGTTTTTGAATCGAACCTGGACCGATTAAGGCATCAGCTTGCCATTTCTCTGCTACGCTGTTGAAGTTATCAACGTTTTAATCACTACTGTTTCTGTAGCAATGTAAATGAAAGCTAATCTATTGCACGGGATTAGAGCGAGATGATAAATGTGGAAAATAAATCCTTCAATGCAAGATGTATCGGTTTTATCTTATTAATAGAGCGTATTTTCTTTTGGCTCACATAAATTGAGCAAGAGGTAAGAGTAAGTATTATTTTGCTTGACTATAAACTTATTTGCATGCAAAAAACATTGTTTTTACAACTCCATCCCCTATTAAATGTTGCTTAAAATTAGTTATTCTCCCAAAAAACGTACTAAACTCAAGCGTGCGAAACTCAAGGGATTGGGTATTACTGCGTATTTTCTCAAATCGTGACTTCGCAACATTTTCATGCAGCATAATTTCTGAGCAAAAGAAAACAATGGCAAAGATTTTTTAAATGTGAGGGTTGAAGAGATCTAGGGCGAGCAGTTAAGTGCTCCATATCCGGCGAGAATAAGAGGGGAAGAGAAATGAACTGTACATTTATAAAGACACTCACATTTATTTGTCAATGTCTCCACGTGAATATGTAGCGTGGATTTGTGACGACATCATTGTGGGTTAATGGAGTACTTAATACATATTTAATGTCTAAAGTGTTCAAATCTTTTCCGCCTCTGGCAAATGATTTGTCAATGGGAATAGAAGAATAATTATAAACACGTTAGAGTCTTATCACACTGGCGATTCGTGGACGATTCCACTCGCGGCGAACTCGCTGCGGACGCACGCATGTCCATGCATTCCTAGACGTTACCTCGAATACTTTTAATACTTGCCTCAAATCCTCGAGTTTTAGTAGTCACAAGTACTACCAAAGCAAGATTTCGAGGCGGAGTCGAGGCGAGGATTATTCGAGGTAACAACTAAGAATATGGTCAGCAGCGTCATAGCGGCCAGCTCGCGACAAATAGCGCCATACAAAACGATGATGAGAACTATAAGGAACATTACTAGTAGATTGGTACTTGGTACGCACCGGTATCATCTGATATACTACAAACATTTTTTGTTGTAACAATGCACAATTTCATACTTTAAAAACTATACACAAGTTCGGATAAAAGTCGTTCAACCCATTTTCCACAGCCACTTTACAACACGCAAACAATCACATCACTAAAACACTAATTTATTAATACAAGCGATAATAGCAACGGATCTCGTGATACAAATACGCGAGCTATTTAGATAAGACAGCATCCGCCAGAAGGGCGTACAGATTCTGACAGGAAGGAAGTAAGCACGAAGGTTGTTGGTACTCGGTAATGTAGTAAACAAGTGGTGTTGTGAAACATGTAGTTTCAAAACACCAACAAAATTATTGTTGGATGACGCAGGTTCGTTTGTAATTAATACTGACTAAAGGTGACAAACAAAAGCGTGGTTGCGATATAAAATTATCGCAAAGTTTACGATAAACAGTAGATGTTGAGGGGAGAGAGAAATCTTGATCCAACCCATAAGAAAGTACATGATGAAGATTGTTGGTGATTAGACCAGAACCCTAGGCTTGTGCTCTCTTTGTTTTTGAAAAACAGCGGCAGTGTAGGCGGTCTCTAGCTTCAGTGGATCAGTCAACGGTCATTGACATTATATACCTACTTATCTAGGTTATAGGTTAGGTTTAGATAGATAGATGATAAGCAGAAAAAATCGAACAATAAATTCAAATTCAAATTCTTTATTCTTATAATAAAATAACATTACAGAGCGAGCGTTCCAATGCGTTATTCTATTTATGACTAGGTAAAAAGTAGGACAAAGTATTTACAAATTAAAATTAAAAGTAAAAGTAAAGGAATAATAATGAGATCAGAGGTAGGTACAAATTAAAAACTAAGATAATAGACTAAACAATAAAAAATATTAACAAAAGAAGTAGGTAACAAAAAACTCTAGATTAGTAAACATTATTTGGTATAGAAGTTATAGCTACATGTTCACCGACTACCTACCATGGTGTTAGAGAGCTGGGCTCCTCACAGTAAGTCAAGCACAGTTTTTCGACTACTGACCACCTGTCTGCAAATATGTCATTTTGTGGGTTGATGACAACTAAAGCGTTGAGGTGGCGTTGTGCGCCACCTCAACGTTGTTGTAATAAGTACTTCACAATAAATAAAATGAATCACTATTCTAGGTAAGCTAAGTTAAGATGTGTGTGAGGTTTCTTAACGTAGTGTGAAGCAAGTGTAGCTGGTAAAGTAGGGTTGTCAATAGCTGACAGTGACGAAAGTAACTAGTCCTCCACAACAAGTTGACATATATGTATTGGTGGTTTCTTTCTAGTATGTAAACATTACTTACCGTAGTGTGGTAGACAAGTGTAGCTGGTGGAGTAGGGTTGTCGACAGCGGCAGCGCGGCGGCGGGGCGCGGGGCGGCGGCGGCGGCGATGCCGACGGCGACGGCGACCACCAGCCCGGCTCCATCAGCCGGCCATGGCTGCACCCGCAACCGCACCCGCCGCACCCGCACCCGCACCCGCGCCCGCGCTACCTGCCATACCAAATGAACTAATTCAAGTATTTGTGGTAAATTAATAATTTATAAGTTTAAAAAACTGGAAAAACCGACTTCAATTCGACTACCTACCAGCTTCATCATCAGATGATGATGATGATGACCGTTCATTGGGAATGTTCTAGTGACTATAGACGCCACTTAAAAAGTCACAGGAAAGCAAAATACGCAATTGCGTGCACGTGGCTGGCATATTTTTTTCAGTTATTTCTATTTATAACCCAAACTACTGAACCAATTTTGATGAAAATTAAATAGGACCAATCTGAAAGTATATCCTGTCAGCTACAAAAAGAGCTTTTGAAATCGGTTCATAAATGACGGAGTTCTGAGGTAACAAACATAAAAAAAATACAACCGAATTGAGAACCTCCTCCTTTTTTGAAGTTGGTTTAAAAATCCATAAGAAACTGATGTTACGTGATAACCACTGCCTGTAACAATGCATTGCCTCACTGAGCACGTCTACTGAAGACGTGCCCTGACCACTCAGAGGTTTTCGTAAACTGTACTTGTATTAGGTTTTGAGGCTCAATATGCAGAATTTGTATCGGTTTTTAAATCGAGTTAAACTACTTACAAAAAAGATTTATGGTAAAAATTAGGTCTTTATCTTTCCCAACAGGAAAGCATTTGGAGTTCTGTCACGATATTCTTTAGAATAGATAATTATCTCCCTTTATTTTCCCGCGGCAGAGTTGTGAATAACAATATATAAACTTGTTCTGTTAAAATAGGAAAAACAAAAACGGAATTGCACAAAAACAAGTAAATTATAACAAATGGTTGTTCTTAAGCTGCCCTCGCGAACTTAAATTCCTGTCTTTACGAGCCCTACGGAACCACAAATATTAAACTTCCATTTAGAATTGAAAAACCACCCAACTGAACCGTAGGCCACGCACTGTTTAGGGTTCAGTGGGCATAATTCCCGGTGAAATGTCAGAATTTTATCGATGCTTTACACTCCACGAAACGGAACCCTACAGCCATTGCAAAAAAGGAATATGTAGACAGGCTTCTAAGAAATCATCTTCAGAGAATGCTTAGTTAAGTACCTACACTTCTACATTAATTATTTCATCTCGTGTAACGAGAAAATAATTATGACCACTTCATCAAATTAACTTTAATTCGTTTTAATTACTACACCACGACTAACTTTGCAACAACATTTTGCACTTAGAATCACCTAGTATCCTTAAATAAGACGAATTCTAAATTCTTCTATTTCTATTGATATGATTTTAAGGAATGAGATATTTGACTGATGGTAAATAATTGGTCATATTGAGAATTTCAGAAACGGGAGCAATTTGATAGGTACCTTCTAGCTATTGGTTATACGGTAATCAGAAACGTAGTTTAATCAGAAGACATTGCTAATCAGTTGCAGACCCGCATAGAGGATTATTGTCTGCGGTCGAACACAGCTTATCTCAAATTGACACTGGCGATGAATTCGTAATAAGTTAATCAAGAATTTGGAGTTTAAAATCGCAACTTTTACACTAAATATCAGTTGAAATCTGATTATTTTCTTCAAAGTTTATTAGGATTATTATTATAGCCTCGCGAAGAGGCTCATGAGTATATTTTTTCCAAAAGTAAAAAGAGTCAAAGGAAGAATAGTGCTACTAATTGATAACATACTACTCGATACTCGTAGAAACGTTTGGATGGATTTGACAACATGAAATATTTTTGAAATATTTTTTATAAAAAACGCCAAGACTATGCGACGAATCTACAATACTCTACATTTTATTATAAAGCTATGTAAGGATTAAATCAATGTAATACTGCGTATATTGACATAGCATCGTAACTTTAGGGGTGAATGGTAATGATTTTGTCCCAAACGGGATTAATCGGGATCGGGATACTGCATTTTGTTTGGGATAACGTGATTTTGATACGGTCACAAAATTTATCCTTACTCATCATTCACTCAACCAGAAACAATTTTATTTTGATAAAATGATCTAGAAATTCAAATTGTGAAAGAGGATATGAATGTGAGAGGAGTAGATTCTGAGTTGACGAATGATAGGAGCGAGTGGAAGAAAAAGACATGTTGTGCCGACCCCGCCTAGCGCGGGATAAGGGCAGGGAAATGATGATGATCTAGAAATTCAAAGCGATATAGTATGTGTTTGTTGCTTTGATATTTGCTGTTATGTCCGGTAAGGAGCGATATTAAGTAAGTAATCCTTAGAAATCTAAATAAAACATTTCTCTACCATTTCATTGTTATAGAGCATTTCTCTAGAAAATAAATCTTTAAGAGGTTCTTGTCAAACAAATAAAAGTAAACAAGTAACTAGCATTCCTCTCCTCAACTGGGTAATTAAGATGTGGAAAGTGGAAAGCATACGAATTAAAACTTGCCGACTAAAAGCTTATGCGTGTATTTACGCCTGGGCAAAGCGCACTCAATTTATCTAGAGCTCAATGAAACCCTAGCTACTCTCCATTGATTAGAGATGACACGTATTTTAAATTAATGTATCGATAAAACATTTTAAAAACTTTTTAAATAACATTTATTTTTGAGATTGGACGTTGACACTCTGGGCGATACCGATGCCTACACGATAACGACATACCAGTGTTTAAAAAAAATATCGTTATCACGTCGACACGGTGTGAAAGTGTCTGGTCTAGTTATATTTGTACTTACCTCGAGCTCGATAAAACTGCTTCCCTATCGATAGGAGCTGACATGGATTAAGTGCCGTTTAAAATTACTTAATCTATTGATTAACCATTTTACACTAAGAAACATTTAGGTAAAGATTCGTTTTATAAATTATTATATTAAATGCATGAACTACTACATCAGTAAAATGTCCAAGAATAGATTTAATTTAGCTCCGAGAGCTTCTATCAAATTCCAACCGAGATAATAAAATATGCATTATTTGATTACTGGGAAGAATGAATGAATTCCGTTCGGTTTGTGAATTTCGAGCGATAAATCAAATCAAGTTAAATGTTATGAAAACGATTTTCTTTGAACCTTCTGAATTACAGCCCGTAGCTGAATGAAATTGAATTTATTAGAAACTTTCAGTTTCATATTTATTTACATTATAGAACTTATGGAGTAAAGTGGAATCCTTTTATGTGTAACTTGTAAGCGCTGGTAAAACTTCTAAATAAAGTACTCGCACGAGTCTTGTGATGGATTAAAGATGAGAATAAGAAAGAGTTACTTTTATACCGCCAAATAAGCAAATAGGCAATATGCAAGAGAAGAGGCATCGCAGCATTCTCAGCCGGCGGCGGCGGCAGCGGCGGCGTTGCCTTAGAGATCCCAAAGCCCCCTGACATCATCCAGGGTCCAGCCACCGCGAATCAACTTCACACCACCTTTTTGTATCATGATCATTACCCGCCCCAAGATGAAATTGCATTAGCGTTCAACGCCCTTATTCTAAAGAAGGGGTGCCATGAATCATGCCTCTGTGGTCGACCCTTTCTTAATCTATTGCATCCTTTCATTATGATAGAGAAAAAGAGAAAAAAGACTAGTTTATCATACCTAAGACAGGCGCACCGCTCCACGCCTTCGCTGACGCTGTAGATACTGCCGCGCCTCATCCGGCACTCAGTCGCGCGACGTCGCACGCCTCATCTCCGCATTTTCAGACACACCAAACTTATGCACATCTTTCACAATAGTCTATCCGAGATCCGTTTGAAATGAACAAGTCAATGGAGTCATCGTTTTTATCACTTCACTTAAGTTGCGTCAGCATTGTACCTGCAAGAAGAATTAAATGTTGTTAAATGAGCGTAGAAACATTTACTACAGCTGCATCGTCTCATTTCATTATTTATTTACTGCCACCATAAAACTGCAGTCCAAGCACCAAATGAACTTGAAACTCCAAGATTCTAGTTAAAAGAAATCAGCTACCCTAGATAATTGAACCGTCTTCGCAATTAAAGTTTGCTTTGTGATTTCTATTTTTCCCCAAGCCAATCTCGCCTTAGTTCATTGCGAGAAAGAAATGAATAAGTTTTTAATGAGGCAGTTTTTCATCGTTAAGGATGATAACCTCAGCGAGTACGGTTCTGTATGACCTGCAAAAAGAGTAAAATTCCACATGGTTGGTAAAACACTGTGATAAATGGCCCGGTTTGGTATAACCTTTGAAAACGTTGGTACTTAGAAACTGGCTGCCCATTTAACTTTTATGAAGCGTGAAAAGGTGCTATTTACTTTTTAAATGTAACTCCTCGTTAAAAGATTTCATGTGAGTATCTACTCACAGTTACAGTACTTTGTTACAGTAGCGTTTTTTTTAGGTTTTTTCGCTTGTTTATCTAATTGTGTGAAAAAACAAGAGCTGGAGATCAAAACACACATGAGTAAGACTTCATCTAGAGTGGGTTAGTACGGTTGGTGAACGAGGCATTGACGTACTCGTAATAAAATATCTGTGAATGTCTCTGTGGACGCGTCCTAAATAGTTTTATTGTGGCTAAATGTTAATTGTTTATGAGATGTGCATTGGCAACATGCCACGGATGCAAGTCGACCGTTTGATCTGCGTTTATATAAAGTGTCAGTGTGTTCTAGTAGGTACAGTACAGTGTACACGTACAACTGGTGCCTGTCTATCAATGCATTTTGCTCTATTTGCATCGTCAAAGCAAACTTAGCGAGCTTTCATTTCTTCTAGGCGTGTGATTTTACTGAAAGATCTTTGGCTTTGACCAAAGCTACCTACTTATAGCGTCTTTATGAATATTATAATCTACCAATACCGCGATAAGAAATTCAAGAATTTTGATTGTGATTTAAATATTTCATTTAATTAACTGTGTTCAGTTATTTTAATAAAACCAACCGTGAGAAGATAATTAACCGATTTTATCAAAAACCACTTTGTAGTAAAAACAAAAAATGGCTCAATCTTTCCTCATGTGTTTTTGTATACATCTTGTTTTATTATTACGAAGTATTTTATTTTATACCTGGATGCAGACTTAAATGTGGAACAGCTGTGCAATGAACACAGAATGAGCATGTCAACGTATTAAATTACAATTTGTTACCGGTCGAATGCAACAACGGTACATAATAATCCAATCAACAGCGGGAGATGTCGGTGGTATAAAGTTATGGGGTACGTGGATTGCGGCGAGGGTAATTCCCTTAATATTCGTGTCCTAATAAGATATTAACGACTACAATAAACGATATACGTTTTTCGAATTTATGCTACAAGGGTTTTATATTATAAACAAGCAAAATATTACAAACGGGTACACGCGCAATTGGCGACCAAATAAGCTACCTGCGACCGTGTCGATTAGAAGTCTATATTTTCCGTTTGACAAATCCAAACATCTAAACTTTCACATTTATAATATTAGTGGGATAGGATATCGACCGTACGAAATTTCGACTCTTCTTTACAAACTTTACTATAACTGCTTGCGATTGGCCTCCGATAAACTTATCATCATGATTAATAATGTTTATGTTTACCTTGTTAGCCTCAATTGCTATGATTTGTGGTCGTTGCTACTCGCTACAAGTTCCGCAGTATACAGATCGATTAGCCGCCACTAGCCGCCAGGGACGGAAGTCCGATGTGAACTGTCTTTAAGATTTATACGTGAGATTATACGTTATTATTTATACGTAATCTCAGTAACATCTGTCTCCAAACTTACTTTTTTTACCAACCACACGAGCACTAATAAAGTTTTTTGTTATAAAGTGACAGTCTCCGAAAAAAGCTACTTGTGAGAATGAGGTCGGGGTTATGTTGTACCATGATAGTTATACTTAGGAGTAGGACACGTTCAAATTTCTCTTTCTTATCTCCGTTTTATTACAAGAGTGCTTACTTATATAAAATTTTCTGATAAAAGCTAGATCCATTTTGAAGGGTCGATTATGTAGTTTATATTTTCCATTTGACATATTCAATAACTTTTATGTCGTCGTGTGAGAGTCGATATTTTGTTTCGTAATTTTATGACAGCTAACCTTTAGATTTCATGAAAGACAGAGGATTTCATAGGGTTCCAGGTCGGTTATCACGGGATAGGCATAGGGCTCAGTCAACATTAAAATATAAAGATTACCACAATGAATACTAAAACATAAGTAGTCCTTTTAATAACTTCCCAGTGTTAATTAGCAAATTACTTATCTACATCTCCAAAAATTCTTAATTAAATTAGGTAATTCTTGGGACACAGTAAAAAGGGTGCTTGGAAAGGTATTTAACTGTCGCGGCGTCATTTTCGTATGACTAAATAATAGGACGCTTTTAAAAACTTCCGACATTGGAGATTAAATAGGAACGTTATTTTTGCTTCGGTAAAAAGCTTAGTGTTGGAGACCCGACAAAAAAAAGAACTTTTTAGGTCTATCGCATATAATTCAATAAATATAATTACATCGTAAGATTGCGATCAAACATTTACCTAAAATGTATTAAAAAAATCATTAAAAAAGTCATAAAACTGCCATTTAGGTACGTTTAGACATTAAATTCCTATTTAGACAAAAGATAATTTTCCAAAGATAAACCTTAAGTTTTTCTGTGCCAATATTTAATTTTGTATATCGTAAATTGTTGTTTCTAATATTGACTGCTATGATAACGAACACGTAGAAGTATCTCCATAATTGTCTGATATAGCAGCTTATGACTCATTATTATTTACGAGGTATTTAAATGTGGATGTTGAGCAATGAGGATGTTGGGCATCATAAAATATGGGTTTGGAATCAGAGGTCAGGATATGATACAATGTTATTTACTCCAGTTAGTAGCTATCATCTACCTTATTTGAGTTACTGATTAAAGGTTATGGTTGAGATAATATATTTTTTAAATTCACATTGATACATTTATTCACAAAAAAATTACGACTTAAAAATTACGACGAAAAAATTACAGTAGTTACAATACTTACAAAATACACATGAATCAGTTGAGCCATCTACAAACCGTATTTTATTATATAATGATCTTTGCTTTTTTTCAGTATGCTTTTTTACCACCAGATAATTTATTTTATAGCATAAAATATATTTTTCAAGAAAATACAATAATCCCTAATGATGAGCTCATGGCAGACATCAATTTTTAAACATTTTAATATATTATTTCGATATTACACAAAACATATTGTAAAGCAAACTTGAACAATGTGTGCTCTAGTAAAGGCCACAATAGGTGCTTCTACAATAGCGGGTGTGGTCCTGACTCCTACGTACTGTCAAAACGCTTAAGCGCATCACACACGGTGAAGATAATATAATATTTTATCTTAAGATGCCCTAATATAAAATATTATAGTATCTTAGGTTATCACACACGGCTAAGATACGATAATATTAAAAAACCTGTTCATTTCCTTACGAGTCTGCGTTGGTGCCACACGTATTCCTTGTTAGAGTTCTATATACAGGGTGATTGACTATGAGTGATACTGCCTTACTTCTTGATTTGTTAGACAGCTCCTCAGACGATGATTCTGATATAGAATGTGAAATGCAGATTGCAATAGCACATTCCAAAAGGAGAAAAATTTGGATAGAGCCTCACATAAAAAAGAGAAAAACCTGCGGCGAATTTAACCTTTATGAAGATCTGTCAACGAAGAAATTTCAAGAGTATTTTAGAAAGTCAAGAGAAACATTCATTTCAATTCATGATTTGATTAGGGAAGATATAAAAAAGCAAAATACGAACATGCGTATTGTATTTATAACACCATGTATTTATATTAAGATGTGTATATTTCGTATCTTAAGATAACATATTAAGATACGAAATATATATTTCCATATTTGCGTATTCGCTCGGTATCTTAAGATACTGAAGATAAAATATAAATTAACTTCGTCGTGTGTGATGGTTCATAGGATTTCTATGGTGAGCGATATTCTAAAATATGCTCTAAGATAATATATATTTTATATTATCTTCACCGTGTGTGATGCGCTTTACTGTACTGTCAAATGTGCACTCCACACTTTGCCTGTAGTGCTGATACACTTTGCATAACAATATGTAGACCTTTTGATTAGACTGCGGAGGACATACAAACGTAATACAAAGATCGCTTTTGATTCATGCATATTTAATTTATAGCTACAATATTATAATATTATTTAGATTACAATAGTATTTTTCTATGTTCCTAGCCATATTTTGTTTTAAAATACATATTATACTTACCCTAAAATGAAATGCAAGCGCGTATTTGTACATACATAATAGGCATGTTTTCGTCATGTTTATTTCATATTATAAACAACTATATCTTTCGTAATGTTCACATGGGAACGTAGCTTATATCATCAATTTACAGTCAAGCATCACAATGTGCAAAACACAACAAGTTTTTATTCATAATTTTTGGTATCGGAACATAAAATTTGAGTCGCAGGATCCTTAATAGAGGTAAATTACTCTACTTGCATTGTATCACGAACCACAGATTCATTAAATCATCAAACTCGCTGTGATCAATAATTGGCACGTAAAATCTGGTTCTTCGCAATAAAAAAGTCATTTTTAAGTAACTCATTAAATGCAGTTAAACAAATTAATGGATAGCTCTTTAATTTATTGAGAAAGTTTAAATTACTTACTGCTTTTGATGCTAAAGCTTTTTAATGATGAACTTTTTATCGTTAAATAAAAATTGGGTGAATCACTCCTCTTAAATATTATAAAAAGTATTTTTTGAGATAGGTATATGTATAATTAAAATTCATTAGACTCTACTGTAGAAGAAAACTTGTAACTTCCAATGTCTATTATATACTATTTATATACCTAAATAGTTACTAGTATATACTTCGAAATAGGATAGTATCACAACCCATTAAACTTAAAAATTAATTTCTTTTTTCTTAGCATTTTTAAAATACTAATTACCACTCTGTAAAAGTTCGCTATCTTGTTATCCCGGCTCCATCAAAGGAGTTGAAAACGTTCAATGAGATGGAACTTTCGGGGTTTTGATACTCTTGGTTATTTCATTAAAACTAGATAACATTGTTGTGCCAACTTAAAAGTAATCTTGGTGCTGGAATTCCAATTTGTTCATTGATCGATTTCTTTCCTAAAATAGTTGCTAGTTTAACGTATATACGCGGTTTATTTATATTAGAAATCACTGCGTACCTACTACGTTGGATATTTTGTTTACGTTTAAAACGTTCAACTCAGATAAAATAACAAATAGCAGCACCAGAGAAATTTTTACAAATAGAGCTTTACCTAATTATCTTTAAAGTTTTATATCGTAATTACCTACAATATTATATAGCTCTATGTATAAAAGAATGAGCCAAAATGGGTAGTAAGTGCGCTGCAGTTGAAAATTACTCTACTAAAATTGGCACAAAGTGTTGACAACTACATATTTCAAACAGCCCCCGTATGCCAATCTTTGGTTGTCAAGTTATATTTCACTGCCCAGTGTAATTTCTTCAGGTCACGTGGTACAATTTTGTACCACGTGATCATTCTTTTTAGACACTTGACAGCAAAATATGCGCGAAAACACATCAAATGACGTCATAATGTCACTATTTAGTCACAGAATAACTATGAGTTAGTATGAACTGACCATGATTTAAAACTTTGCAGTTCAACTTTGATTGGCATACCCCTGAAAGTGCGAAACGTTACAAAATATTGCAAAATTATAGCGACTCTGTGAAGTAAAAAGAAGAGCTACTTTCTTCTGTAACAAAAGGTACAAAGGTAAAGCTTGACTAATGTCTGGAATATGGCAATAACAAACTGCGTTATAGCTAGGTAGGTTCCAGTCAGATTTGCGTCCAATTAGTTTGAAGAAAATATAGAAAATGCGCTGTACAACCGGAGTTCGATGAAATTCAATGAGCAAAACTGTATTTTCGTTCTGTTTTCTACGAATTCCAATAATGTTTTGGTTCAGAGTGAAACGAGATTTTATTTCTTTGACGATGTTGCATTGCAAGGGATATCTTTTTATGTATCAAGATTTAACAAGATATTTTTTTTTTTACATAAAATAGCACATTTACTGTCCTAAAATTATGAATCAAAATGAACCTTTACACAATAGCATAAAAGTCATTGAATTTGTCACACGGAAAATGTAAAGCTTTGCAATCAACTCGATCGCAGGGAGGTGATTCTGGGTATGGCAGAGATTTTACTCTAATAGGGATGACGTCAAATCTCGGTCGGAAACTGGTTTCACCCACTAGTGACGTCGATGTCGTCGTCGTCGACGACGATGACGTCAAAATGACGTTGAAAACTCCTGGTTTTCAACGTCATTTTGACGTCATCCCTATTAGAGTAAAATCTCTACCGAAGTGAGAATAAGGCCCCAGGTCGCTTGTTTTGCGGGCAAGCGCCCGTGTAGCCTAAAATGTACACGTGACGGATAGGTAATTTCTTACACAAATAAGATAATTTTGCCTGCCACAGCTAAGAAAATATTACATGAGTTGAGCGATAATAATTAGACGAATGATACGAAACAATTTCATCCTAAGTTGCGAAATTAATTAACTTGGCGTTATTGGACTCACGGAAATAGCTTTTATTTACCTCAATATACCACTTTTAGATGAAGTAAATAAAAACTGAGACAGATAAGCCTACGTTACGTGTAAAATTTTATTTAATTTAACGGTGCCTGCTTTACTTTGCTTTAACATAATATTGTTAAACTCTATTTAAAACAACCATTATTTTTAATTTATACACAGATTTAATAAACACGGTTAACACCGGTGAAAATTAAAATTTAATTTAATTTGAGGTCAATTAAAATTTTTCCGATAAATTTAAGGTGTTACTCCGTCTTACTTATTGAGATAGACTGCCTTTTATAAGATAAAGCTACTTCAGTACATACATGATAATTACTCGTGTAAGTTGCAGCGTTGATTTGATTCAAGTTTCGGTTCCTTGGAGCAAGCGAAAGTTACTCGAGTTAGTACTTAGTTAGTTGTAAGCACAGTTAATCCAGAATGCAACGAACGGAAATGGGAATTTGCCGCAACTAAGTACAAACTTAGACTAGTATGTAACCTACATACCAAACCTACTTACTCAATATTTAAAAATAATTGAAGTTGTTTTTACTGGCAACCCTAAATATTCGACACCATAAGGAATTTCCGGTTCACACAGTGGTTTATATAATTATTGAAATAATTTAATATAAAGGGCCTTCATAATTAAGTTTATTGCGGGCCTAATTAATTCCCCTTGGGTTTAGCTTTATCATAACCACATAATGTGGCAGAATATAATTTATCATTGTTCATGGTTGCTTCAATTAATATTAGATTTTTGGGATCTAAATACGTGAAAGCCGGTATGGTGATTATATAGCTACTTTGTATAGATTCTGTGATAAAGATTATTCAGACATGTGATAGGATAAGTCAGTAAACATACGATGTAAGCTTGGAATAGTTACACCGTGTTTTGTGTCTTTCGATCGAATATCTGCTTGTCAATGCAAATAACAAAATACGATGTTTTTATTCCAAGCCTACATAATTAATGACAAGTCTGTTTTTTCCTGGCAAGTATATTGAAAAACGTCGTATGAAACGTGTGTGTATGATCAACATAGCGCACTCGTATCATAATGTACTGTTCTAGCATTACTTACGTGATTTCAGTAACAAACCTATTTATGAAAGATAATTAGTAAATCCATTTAACTAAGTACTAACCTATCACTATACTGATTCAAGATTCAAGATGTTTATTGATAAAATAATTTACACGTCATTTAAAGTTATGTACACGTAAAGATACAATAAACAGAAACACAAATTCCATTCAAATAATAATAATTCAGTCAAAGAAAATAAACATGTCATGATTAAACTACATAAAAATAATAATTTAAAGATTTCATTAAAATCACATTAATTAAAATCTAAAATAATTTACTTATAGCACACAATCAATTTAAGAATTCGTCCAGCCTGTAAAAGGACTGGTCAATAAGCCATGTTTTTAATTTATATTTATATCTGAAGATATAATCTACTTCAGAAACCTTCAATTTACGTGGTCCGATACGCACTTGTCCCATTGAATACTATAGTGTAAGATCTTCAACATGTTCAGGGAATGCATAAATCATGTAAAAGCATGTTTCAGCAACTGCTATAGAACGAGCAGAAGCGAACGATAACCTTGAAACATACGAGTATCTTACATGGAACTGTTTGCAGCTGCTACCTGATCCTCTTGATGGATACCTACTTTGATTTAGTAATATAAACCAAATATAAACCAGTCGCGGAGATATAAACCAGCCTTTACTTATTACTTACCTTTACTTATGTGCCATTATCCCACCACAGATAAAACAATAATCTAAATAATTATAGACAAACTTAAACTAAGACATTACATACTAGCCATATTGTAGGCTGATAAGTTATGTAACTGTGAAAAAATTTTTTTTAAGTAAACTATGTATAAGAATGTGTCCATTAACACTTTTCTTACTGATTGTTTTTGTTGCACTTGTTTTTGTTTTGGTGTTCAAACTTAGCACTTGGTGTGCAGTTAGTCTCACCATCTCATGGGTCTACCGCGATGACGTTTGTTAGAGACCCATTCAAAAATAAAAAAAATCATTCAAAGGGTTTATCTAAATTTCTTAAAATAAATAATTATCTTATCTTATCTTATTTGCAGCCATGTACAAAAAAATAAATAAAAAGGTTACAAAATTTTTAATTATATCCGAAATCTAACACATAGATAAATTGAAATACATAAATAGTAGATTTTGCTGTTGTTTTTGCCTAGAAATCTTTACCTTATCCATTTATATTCTACTGTGCCTATTGTTCAAATAATGGTAGGGTAGTTATAGTTGGTATCGTACTTATCAAATATGAATTATCTTTGAGCTGAGAGCCAAAATATAGGACCGAGAAAATAGCTCAACCTAAGAAAGAGCTTTCGTATCTTAGGAAGGTCAGTTGCGCGGTAAATAAGTAGTAAAATGGTACTAATTCGTCAAGCAAAATTCCCATAATTTTTCGATAGCATTATAGCTACTAATCACAAGACTTCTACATCAGTGTACAACCCATTTGTACTCATTTGCTGTACAAATGTTTATATTTCAGCTTATACAAAGCTCCAATCTGTATCAATCAAACGCTAGGGTCGGGTCGTGACACATTGCGGATGTAGGTACAAATAGCCCACGCTCTTGTGTGGAGGATGTGACATCCAGTATGTTTGCGTACGTATTCATTTATAGTTCTATCCTGAACTTGATTTATATTTGCATGATTGTGATGGAATTGGTTTAGTAATCCTATTTTTATTGTCTTTTTTTTATAAATTTATAAGCTAGCGTTTGACCGCAATCTCACGATGTTAAGTGTCTAGAGCCAATTTTATCCCTTAATCGAGACGTACATCAGTTTGATAGTGTAGGTCGATATTTTGGTAGGTACATTTTGCTGTAAGTCCAAACAATGTATTGTAAGAACCCAAAAGATCATCTCAAATCTCGATTATCTCCGTGGCGTGACATGGTGATTATGCGGACTTGGTTTTTTTGGTATCGAAACCTAAGACTATTCCGGCATACTCATAAAGCAGATTTAAACGAAAATATTACTTGTTAAACGTTTAATATACAATTTATGTGAAGCCTTCACGCGAACATAATAAAGCTGCAACTCTCGCAACTTCGCATAACTTATTAGCTAGCATAAAATTATTGAAGGTACGAGTAGCTGTGGATGCTGTGGAATATTTAATCAGCCCGGATGGTTTAGCTTCCTTGGAGATTGGTATGATAAGCATCTCCTGGGAACACTACGGAGGTGACTAGCTACATTGTTGGTAGCGATTTTACTACTTGTACTAGCTACATCATAGACAAACACTTTGTTGTAGTTACAGCTGTGTCAAAAGAAATACTGCTACTTTAGCGCCAATATGATGAAAGTTTACATTGTATCTTAGTTTTATTCCTTGCTTAACAAAAACTGAATCGTGTAATTTAGATGTTATTTGGATTACTTTGGCATAAGGCCACACGTGCACCTAGCGACCACACTCTAGGGCACTCCAGGGGTCGATTATAAAGTTTACATTTTCCGCTGACAAATTCAATGACTTTTTGTTCATATTTCTATTCATAGTTTTATAGCTACCGGCTACTTATTAAATATTTCTTCTATATTTTATGGTAGAGTGATGACTCGACTACACCTAAAGGCAATTTGAAAATAGCGTCTCTGTAATGTAATTACTTTGTGTGTATTTTAATTGAGTCGTTTGTCAGGCTTTGTTAGGTCAAAGATTTGAAACGCACGGCTCGATGTAATTAATGGCGTTCTTGAGTTTAGTTTCATGTCGAAACTTGCTTCGTGACAGTGACAAGAGTATTGTGTCATTCAGCTATGGCCTATTGTGATTACTTGTGGGGTCACAGAAATACTTGAGCCTTGTGTGAGCAACGCAGTTGTAAATTGTATGATAATGATAAATCTCTGAACGATTCTAAAAAATGTACTAAAAGTAGTTGATAAGTTAATAAATGGTGTTGAAAAACAAGCAAATAAAAACAAAATATGATTCATAAACATTCATAAACTAACCAGTCCCTGGTTTTCTCAAGCGGATCGGATCATACAACTCAGTAAGTAATGACATTCCTGAAAAGGGTGACACACTACGAAACGAGACAAAATGAGATACATTGCACGTTCTACGAAACAAACAAAAATAGTATTCGCGACCACATCTAGGCACACTACGTTATTCACAGTTGGATGACATGATAAAATCGGGGTTCATGCAGCCGAAAAGATTCGAGATATCTAGACTTTGATATATTACTACTCCTCAAGATTCGCAGCAGACAAACATAATTCTTGTTCTCCTGGCGATCGCTCAACATAAATAATAATTCATAATTTCAAACTAATTTCGAGATTTTGACGGCATGTTCAGATTTGAATGTCCGTCAGAATGGGGGATCCATGCTTAGATCAAGCTCAAAATTAAGCAGGCAAATGTTAAAAAATATTATATTCTAAGCCTCTATGCAACGATATTCCATCTCAAATT
This sequence comes from Gandaritis pyraliata, assembly GCA_947859175.1. Taxonomy (NCBI): domain Eukaryota; kingdom Metazoa; phylum Arthropoda; class Insecta; order Lepidoptera; family Geometridae; genus Gandaritis; species Gandaritis pyraliata. The sequence goes on along the minus strand of OX401866.1, from coordinate 5,188,337 downwards.
CTAGAAAAATAGTGATTTATTCTGTTCAAAATACAATGTTGTCGTTAAGTAAAGCCGATAAGAAGTTGTTAAAAACTTTGAAGTTGAATTTCTCGAGTTCCAAAGCACTTTAAACTGAAAGCAAACAGTAACTAGGTACGAACAATTTTATCTCGAGATTACTAAACAGAGCTTCTATAGGCGGAAGATTTATTGCTAAGTATTGAGCAGAGTAAAATACTTGCTGCTTATCGCAACACAGCGATAATAGTAGTTTTAGAACTATTTGAACTTTAAACATATACCGATGCATTGAGATGAGACCAAGAAAAAGTAACTTGCTAAACTTACTTGCAAAAACGTCATCCTTTTCAACCGGTGTTATTATAATAACCATATAGGTACATATCGTGAGTAAAAATACTATTCCAAAATACTATTCATTAGTGTTGATAAGTCCGCATAATCTTTCAAATATCATAGAATCTCTGATTTCGCAGGCACGCTTGGTGCGGACGCACATCGCTTTTCCACGTAATAAACTCTAAATGAACCGTACACAAATGTTTATTACGCCAGAATGAAATCTATATTGAGAATCGGTTCTAGCTTTTTTCGGTGTAATCTATTATCAATTTTGGCCTGTATATCGACGGAATGGGGTTGACATTGACGTGTATATAAAACCGTTCGATATCTATGAATATTTTTGAGACCATTTGCCGCATGAAAACATGTCGGCCAGAAAATACATAGGTACACAATATTATGCTCTGCATCAAATCGTATTTCGTTTCAGTTGGCTCTACCGAGTCCTAGTAGTAAAACCTTTCTATTCCTGTTTTATAATTTCCTACTGAAGATGCAAAGCTTCTGTTACGAGGCGACGTACAAAGTCTATCTTATAGGAAAATCTAATACAGAATAACATTATTTAATTACCATACTTACCTACTATAATTTTTAAATTACCGTTTACGGAATAAGTAGCAAATATTCATGAACGCTTGACTGCTCGGAGCACTACAAAATGAAAATATAAAAGTTAACTATGAGCTCTGGATATTCGCACGTACCTAATATTCTGGCATCGCTGTGGCATCCACTGGGAGCGGGTGGGTCTTACATTCTGTGGCCGCGATGTGCTCACAGTGTATCTAATCTAAATGAAACAGTGGGAAATTTTTGAAACTTAATAACCATTTATGCTTTTTTCATCGCTGATACTGTGTTCCTAGACCTACTACGTCCAGCTGTGGACTTTTGCGGACAAAATAAATGATATCCGTAGTTCACTGCAAAACACAAGCCTTTTCTATTGGTTTTGAGAGAGCAATAACGCAACTTGCGCACTATTGTAATTAGATCTATGCCCATACTTACTTTAGGACGTTGCTAACACATGAATAATAATCTAAAATTAGCCCTCCCTGCCACTTTTGGTCATTCATTACAAATAAACAAGCTAATCTTTCTGTTTGTATTTTACTCTGTGGACCTTAGAGATATGATTGTAGATATAGAGTAGCAGTGCAGAATATAATATTATGCGGATGCTCTATTCCAGGAAGTAACAAGAACGTCCGAGTTCACATATCTACATTACATTCACATACCTTTGCATTTTTATTATTATTTTACTGCAGGGTGAAATTTTCAAAGCATTGTTGAAAAATCATGCCTTATGTGTGTATTTTTGTTTTTCTTTGAGGTGTATTCTGTTCAGGGTTCATTTCAATTGAATTCTGAATGATCGTTGTTAAATTTACACAAATTCAAAGGTCCTAAGATAAACACAAAGTCAACGCTATGGGAAGTGAGGGAACCTATTGAAACATAGGCACACTTGACGTTCAAATTACAAATCAAAGTCCTTTCCAAATAATACTACGTATAGTAGTCACAACGGATCTTTGACCCTCTGAATTATCAGCGTAGTACCAATTTTTAGGGCGAATTTTTCGCACAACAGTACACGCGCAATCGTTGTTGTACCTAACTTCAGAGGGATAAAGATCTGTTGTCTGTATTGTACTTACGAGTGTTAGCTACTTTTAGGTATTTTTATGATGAGCTAATGGGTAGGTAACTCACATTCTCCGCACCGCACGGTCGCACAACCCAAATGCTACCACTAATGATATTGTAACAAGTTTTATGATGCAGCTTTTATGATGCAGACCCCGTATTCCAATCTTTTGCTGTCACGTTATATTTCACTGCCCAGTGTAATTTCTTCAGGTCACGTGGTACAATTTTGTACCACGTGATCATTCTTTTTAGACACTTGACAGCAAAATATGCGGGAAAACACATCAAATGACGTCATAATGTCACTATTTAGTCACAGAATAACTATGAGTTAGTATGAACTGACCATGATTTAAAACTTTGCAGTTCAACTGAGATTGGAATACCCCTGCAGAAGCTATTAATAGTTCGACTGACGGTTTCTTGCGTTGAGTGGTACATAAACTCATCAACAAAAGCATAACACTTAGTAATTTTATCCTTCACACACTGTGATGATAATGACAGAGCTAAAGTGTTAGCCTAATCTGCTCCTAAAGTGACAACCCGTAGATTATTCATGAAGGTAAGCTTAAAACAATCCCACGGGTATGATGGATCATTGTGACTTGCCGTTAGCTAGTTAAGATAATGCAAAGATGGCGACACAACGGAATATGGGGGTAAATGAGGATATGATGTATTTGGTCTTAGATTAATGGCCTTTATAACACCAAAAAATACTGGAGGTATATAGGTACTACTTATCACAAGGTATTTTTTTATGTTCAGTAGATGAAGGAAGTTGTAGTAAAATACCACTGTTTAGCACAGGATAGTTTTATAGATTTAGCGCTCCTATATTAGTACCAGTGCATGGAGAATTGTATTGATAGATAGATAGATAGATAGATATATCATTTATTTAACTACCACACAAATTAACAAAATTGCTGTGTATTGCTGTGTTTTACGTGTAGGAAGTAGGTGTTACGGGGTCAAGTTACGTTGGTTTATTTGTAGAAAGTGGTCTTTGTTAACGTACTGTCACGCTAGCTGCATACAGCTGCTGGTCTATGGAGTCTACATTCTGGTTGGGGTGATTCTCCATATTCAAACTCAAAAATACTACTAAAATAATATTTGTTTGATGTTTTCTAGTAAGCGACCTTTACGAGCGTAATAATCATAAAAAATATCATCATAATCACACCACATGCTAGGAACAAATCTTAGAACAATTTTCTAAATTAACTTATGAATGGCTTATCTCCATTAGAGTGGCTTAGTAGCTAGAAGATACGAGTACTTGTGACTCAGAAAGTGTTCAAGAAGCCGATGGTTATGGGTAATAATGACACGACCGGCTCGAGCAAAAACATGTGACACAAAATAGGAATGCGGAACCATCTGTGTCCCCCAATTACTACTACTGTCTGCCGACACAGACGAAGTGGATAAATTTATTAGGAGCCTGACAACCTTTCGGACATAACTCAGGATGATAATAAAACATATTTATATTACCTGTAACATGGGACGTTATTGCGTCGTATACTGAAGGTTTGGTGGAAACTTTTAGAGCTTTTATTTATGGACCAAAAGCTTCTTTTGTAATAACTACAGTATGGCACATTCTTTCCGTCGTATTATTATACTTAATTTATGTTCCAACATTATTAATTTTATTATTACTTGCCTTGTTGGCCGCCATGTTTATGACACGAGAAAACTACGTGGTACCTATACGGTAGACAGCCGCATAAAAGCTCGAAGTACCTACATATCCGTCATGTCTGGGTGTTACTATGTATTATAAGTATATTTAAAAAAAAATATATAAGTAGGTATTCTATCAGCATCTAGTTCCCATATAACAAGCTTTGCTTAGTTTGGGACTAGAGGGCGTCGTGTGAAATGTCCATCAATATTTATTTATATATTTATCTAGTCTTGGATACCTACTAATGGTCTCTCGCATTAGTTAAATTACAACTGAATTATATATAGGTAGGAATGGTGAAAATAAGAGAAAAGAAAAATAATATTCTATTAAAATAAAGCCATTTCAAAATAGCTACTTTTGATTTAAAACTAATATACGGCTAATCAAACTTATGCCAAATCAAACAATATTCTAATTGTTTTTTTATTTATTTATTTTTAGAATTGGAATTTACCAAAGACTCAAAGAGTACGAAATATTCTATGAAAACACACAAGCTGCAGCTGAGAGTATACACGTAGCTGGGTAGCGGTCTCCAGAATCACAATACCAGTTCTATTTTACGTACCTACATTTCATTTGCCGGCTGCTTTGCTCCCTTCATATCGTGAGTGGATTTCCGCATCCGACGGGAACATTGTGAACATTGTGCTCGAAATGGCTTCTATACGGCCACCGTGAATAGACATAATGTAACAAGTTATGTACCTATTTCATATACCTTAGTTAGTCCGTCGAACATTGAAAGCTTGTACGACAAATTAGCTTTTTGTTGTGTGACGGCGTAATGAATTACTTCACGTGGTTACCACACAGTAACTGTTTCATTCGGAATGCAGCTTTTCTGTCTCATGTTTTTGATAAGCTATAATACGATTAATACTCTTTTAAAGAACCGATAAAGTTAGTATCAAAGTGACCCACTTCAATATTTTACCTGTGTATGTTAATTTCTATGAATGTTTCTTAAAAAGATCCGGAGACTTGGGACCAAGTATAATACAGTGTTGGACAATAACTCTTCTCCAGCAGGAAAACTTAAGCCACACTTATCATAGCCGAGAACAGCTAGGATACCTCCTTTTTTAGGCTTTACTTAGATAGGTTTGTGGTACGTTTTGAGACACAACTAGTAACAATTTTGCACCTAGGAAAAGTGTCCTAGGTGCAAAGTTGTTACTTATTCACATTGCATAACGTAAAATAACTAGACTCGGTTTATATCGATGTACAAACGAACTTCAAGTTTGGGGGTAACTTTGTGATTGAAAGTTCGCGAAGGTCTTTATTGTGTTTAGTTTCCTTTCCATCTTTGTTCCGGAATCTTTCAGTAGGAAATTGTGCTATACTTCTTAGCAAACTTACTCCTTAAAACGTTATTCGTGTTCGAAATTTATCTGATAAATCTCTAGACAAGTGGTTCGATATAATTCTAAAAACGCATAACTTTATTTTTCATAATATTATGTAGAAATAATTGCTAAAAACCATGAAAAATAAACGATACGGTGATTAGTCGAAAAACTAATCGATGATGTTGCTATATTTCTTTTTGATTTATTTGTATTTGAAGTCCTATCTTTAGGACCAATCTCGGAAATGGAAAAAAGCGAGGAAGCGAGCGGTACTTGAGGTAAACAATACTTAGGAGACATTTATTTTAAGGAGAGAAACGTCCGTGACAAAACAGGAGAGTAATATATTCCCATGATTTTTAATAATATTACCATTTTAACTAAGGAAAAGGTGGTATTATTTCAACGACTTTTTTCTCAATGTTGTTAGTTTCAGAACCTTGTTTCAGGTAGGTCGATATTCGTTTAGATAATAGATTTTGTATTATATAAATTACAAAAATCGCCGGCCGAATGTTTTGATCCATTTACTTCAGTAGACAAAAAACGCCCGAATACCTATAATGTGGAATTAATCGACTATCTCGTCGCTAGCACTCGACTGAACCAAAGTATCAACAGGGATGTATTCCGAACTCTTCGATGTGGCAAATTGTTACAAACGCTCTGCAAAGCCATCAGCTTTTCCGATAGCTTCCTTTTATTTTCTGAAACGTGTAGAAATAAGAGAGCTTACTGACCCTAATTCGATGAATCGTTGACCGTCATTACAGTAAGCTTATTAACTGCCTTATTAGGTGTGACTCGTTGCGAAACCAATCAAATATAGAAATTCTCAAAAAACATAATCCCTTTTATTGTCAGAAGAAATCTCCGACGATTTAAAATAAGACATTCAGTATTATATAAGCTCAAAACTTGATGCTTTCTATCTCATTTGTAAAGGCTAAAGGAAACCCGAGAAGTGAGAAAAAAGTATCATAAAGAGGTCGTCTGTGAGTTTTTGCAAATTTATTTTTTCCTCAACTAAGGCAATGTCGAATGGAGGGTAATATTTTTTTATTTAACAACCCCAGTTTGAGCTAGAAAGGACAAATTAAATAAAGTTACGCTATTGTGGTTTTTTCTACATTATTCAGAGGTGGTTAACTGCCACAACCGTAGTACAACATGCTCAGATGAAGCTCTACTAACGGTTATTCTCAAGTGACTGTGCTGAATGTTGCATTTCTCAGTCAATCTATTAGTAGCGATAAAGCCAGTGACTTAGTTATAAAAAAACTGGACGTGCCTCTACTTAACCTCTTAGCACTGTACTGAAAGGAAAAATTCGTGAGTAGGTACCTGGTTGTGCTAGTTACCATATCGGGCTCCGAAAAGTACAGTAGGTACCTCTATATTTCATGGTTTGATCAAATAAAAATGACTGAAAAAGAAGAAATCACAACCGTATTAGCTCTACATAGGTTTGCGTATTGAAATAAATTTTAGGACCAAATTAGAATGCAAATAATAATACAATTAGAAGGTGGTATTTCGGCCCAATGGGACGAGATACCGATAGTTCGCGAAATCGGAATAACCCGTTCTTTTATAAAATAGGTAGGTAAGTACAGAAAATTCATAATACAAATAGCGCACAATAATACGACGGTTGGTATGTATGTAGAGTAGGTATAAGTTCGTGCATAGCCTTATCTCCATTTCCAGTTGGCTACGTACCTCACCTAAAGCGAATTTGCTTACAAAATGAGTTATTTGTTATACGCCTTAGCCCATTTATTTTATTAGTTCAGTTTAGACTCACCACATTGTGATGATAATAAGTGTTTTTATTTTAATAATGTTACTTGAAATAACCAATTTAACAAGTTTTGTTGTATTTTTAACACGAACAACGGAAAAACTGCAAAACTTTAAGAAACATCCAATCTACGTTGTCGCCAACTTCATAACTATTTTTGTAAAACTTATAACATCTAACTAATAATGAAAGTGAAAGAACTAAGTTGCCAAGAGTTTCTATAAGCAAGTATACAGTGGATTTCACTTGTGAATTAGAAAAAATATTGTTAGTGGAGATGATGTTAGATTAGATTAAAAACTCTCTATTGTTAGTACTGAAATATAATATTTTGATTTATAAACAAACAAATAAACCAACCTACATAATATGCGCCATGAAATTAAATTGAGGGCAATTTTTTAAATTAAATCTAACTAAAATATCAATCTTAAAACCTACTCCAAGCAAAGTATTGCTGTGCTTCGTACGACTCAATAACAACACTATCAAAAGTCATGAATAAGCGCCTCTTTAGTGGACGTGCTCTGTGAGGTAGACTTAACATCAGGCAGTCATCTGCTTATTCCGTAAGAAAAATCTGTGAATGGAAAACAGCTAAACTCGTTCTTTATAGAACGTAAAAGTATGTCCTAATTTTTGACTACTCCTCCTAAACCGTGTTACAAAATCCACTGCAATGACGTAGACTAAACTAGACGTGCCTAATAAACTTCGAAATAACCCTCATTTACCTTTGAACCACTGCATACATTGTTTTAGCATTTTTATGTGCTCGTACGGCTGTTTGTTATCTCAAAATATCTAGTCTTCGGTTTGGTTTGTTTGCTATGGCTAAATCTGTTACATTTTCTGTAATATCTTTATCACAAAGAATAGAAAATCTTCTCACTTCAGTCTTTAGTGTTGCGTAGTTTGCGTACCTACTTGTAGGTTTCAATATTATGTCTTCCATTTTATGAAGATACAACGCTTTTGCCCTGAATGTCCTATCTACAGACGTGAAAGTTAATGCGACCATCTCATTTATGTGATGCTAGATGTTACGAGTATGTCTACCATTTAGGCCACATTCAAGCGATTTCCATACAAAGGAGTCGTAATTTAGTTATGATGCTTCTGAAATGGGCCATATAAAACTTTACTGATATGAGATTCTCTAAAACAAACATCCTGTCAATTACTTACTTTACCAACTCTTCATAAAGAATGTATGGAATGCAGTTCAATAACTTTACCAGGTAAGTATTATTATGCATAATCTTTTTGGCAAACTGAATATTAAAATGCAAACACGGATATCTGAATACCTTGTTTGAATTTAGCCTTATATTCAAAGCACGTCTTTCCGTTTTTACAAACTCCAAGCTTATAGAATACTTATTGGAAACAGCGTTCTTCTTCAAAGCAACTCGGTAATTAATATTCTTTGCTGGTAGAATCTCGGTTGATAGAATTTAGTTGATATATGATTCAGAATGTATCAGAATTCAGGATAAATTTAAAATTGAAACCGAGTAGGGATTACTAGACGCCTCCCTTGGGAAATCTGGATATTCGTACCACATAACTACGGCGTTTACTTTATCTATTTCGTAAATATTTGTCGGATACTAATTTGTTCCAATATAGAAAGTTTTGATGTTCATTTTGATCGACCACACATAGGCGTTTGTTTCAATTTCCAAAGGTGGTAGGCACTTGAAACTTGAACAAAAATATTAGAACAACAAAGTCCCAAGAGAAACAAATGAAGTCTATTGTGGGTGCCACTAAGTGCATACCTAATAACCCTACTCGGCGAATTAATAAGGTCAGTGCACTTAGTAAGTACTTCAAGAAAACACATTCGGATCAAATAGGATGTTAGCAGAAAACTTAGTGAATTAAAAGCTAAGACAAATGAATTCATTCATCCATTATGGTCGGTAAGTAGGTTACATATAGGAACCAGAATAAGTAAACTGGTTCATGTCTCTAGATTTTATTCAGAAGTTCTAAATCCTTTGTTTTGTTATTTATTTTCATTCAGTGGATGGCTACAAGAAATAAAAACACATTGAAAATTGTGGACTATAAAGAGTAGGTACCTATTAGTAAATTACATTTATTACAAATTTTTCAAAGACCGGTATCTTTTTACTCGTTTGCTTAAACTCTGCATGAGCCCAATTTAGCAGTGAATAAACAGTTTGCCTTCAAATTTTACCTAGCTACGTTAAATTTTGCGCTCATACCTATGGTACAAACTTTACTTGATGACAAATTACGCCCTCTTGACTTAAAAAAAAAATTTGTTTTAATCTGCGCGTATAAGTTAGTCTTCCTTGTTTACACCTAGCAATGAATTTTATTTATTCATGCTTATAATAAAAATGTTGTTTATAAATACGAACTACGTAGCTATCTGGAAAAAAGTAGAACAGGCATTGGGGTAGATATGCTCAAACGCAAAAGGTTATAGTTTTATATAGAAAACCTACCAACAAAACATGCTTTCACACGTGAGGGCAATTTCCGGGATTATGCAGGGAAGCCGACAGGATGCATGCTCTATTTATGGAATCGCTCTTGTATCCTTAAAAAACAGTGTTCCTGGATATAGGATCCATAAAACAGTAGAACAATCTTTTTGCACGCCCAGGAAGACTGGCAGACAATGCCAGCACTATTTGTGTAAAATTTTAAAATAAATAAATAAACAATTTTAATATTCAAATTAAATTTTGTATACAAATTAAAACCTTCCGTATTTTTGTACTAGCTTATGATGTATTTTTCTTACTACCACAAATTTTCTACGGCACCTTTTAGTCAAACATCGAGGATTTTTTTAGTGTCTTCAATCTATGCTGCGCTGCTCTAATTATTCCGATTGCGAAGGCAGGGTGTCTTTGTATGGTCAGTATAGAAGCTCGAACATACCACCGGATTTTGATCTGATTCCTTGAATGTGAGCACAAATGGGATCGCTACCGCTACCTACATCATTTACACTTTCTTGCTATTTGTTGTGGTGACGCATGGTGACGTAGCAATAACCATTATTTATTGTTGGCACTCTATCAGGAAGAGTACCTACTTCGCAACCAGGTAAGTCTACGGTTTCAGGGACTATTCTCTTACTTGGATATTTGCTTGAAAAATAATAATATATAAAAAATCTATGATAATCTCGCCTTTTTGTTTTAACAATAGGTGGTGCTAATTTAACTAGTAGTTTACCTAAATAGTTTAAAGTTAAATGTAAGTTCCGTAAACGTGGGTTATTGTTTATGTTCCAGCTTCGGATTTTAATTCAAAACCGCTATTTTTGTAAACCTTTACGCAAAGGAAAGGTAACCAAAACCTTATACAAACAAACTTTCGTCTTTGAATTTAGAAAGGCATTTCACATTCACCCCTATTCAGCTGACCCAAAGATTCGGGATCACTAATCACACATTCGGTGGCTAATAGAACCAACCCTCTGGGGCTGATTTTGGAAGTAAAGGTAGTAGGGATGCCTCGAGGCTCTTACATTAAGAGGCGCATCAACTAATGTACGTAGTAAAATAGGCTTTTAAATAACCCGTAATACTAAAGCTCGTATCATGATGTCCTTAAAACATTAAAATATAAAACTGAGGACAAGTCTGAGTTTCCGAAAGGAAAATTACTCCCTAATCTATAGACCACTGAGCATAAAACTACTGCATCGGCTTGTTCCAACGTTAAGTTGTATAAAAAATTTTACTCGTAATTTGGGGACCCATTTTTGGATAAAGATATTGATATAATATTGATAAAATTAAGGCTCTAAATCCACCCCTGTAAGGACCCCAAGGAAAATAGTTAATTCATGTTAAACAGCTAGCTAATGTAAGAGCCCTTTGTACTTACTCCTAACTTATAGCCACTTTGGCGGAAATAACCAGCGGTTCTGCTTTAAATGAGCTTTTACGGGTGTTTGGACTATTTACCTGTAATTTGGAAAGAATCTAAGTAGAAAAACAGAGAATGATACCATTATATTGTAATGAAACCATTTCCCTAATCCGCTTGTGGTCACTGAACTTTGAACAAAGCCAAACGAATGGTTCTTAGGCGTGACTGTGCAAGGTTGATTCGAGTAAATTGGAGCTTGAATTATGTATAGAAGTATTACTATCGTTGTAAGGATGATTGATGAAAACTCTTTTGAAGTTTAAGCTCGCCTTTGTACAGTCAAAATCAAAACATGATTTGAAATAACAAACATATAATGCAAATAGATAAAAGATCGTTTCATGCTCTACTGTTTCATGTGTATTTTGTAAATACTGTACGAGTTGTAATTTTCTTTGTGAATACTTATTGTAGACAATATAGAGCACTTTAAAGTACCAATTACCTTCTATGTGTGCGTTTACCGACATACTATCATATTATCCTGATAACAATTTGAGTGGTTCGTGACTAGATTGTTATTTTTTAGAATGGATATTAAAATTATCGAAACAAGGCCTGAGAATAATTAATTTCGCTTTTCCATCCGGAAAAAAGTTACTGGGAGACCGGACCAATAGGCATAATAATAATAATGGGCTTATGAGTTACACCGGGTGGTCTGTAATTTAAATTATAGTTACAAAAGCATCGTATTAATATTACGTAAACTCTATAATATTTATACCATTAGTTTTTTTTTTTCAAATGATAAAATCGCATACTTTTGTTTTGACAAAGCAGTAATGTTTTGATAGAGCTTTTAGCTATAAGTACAACAGTGTTCTAATAAACAGGTACCGAGTTAATTATCAATAAACCTTATCAACAGAAAACAAAAATCCTATCTAATATTAGCTTTATCGTATTTAAAATAACCATAAATAAGAGCAAAGGTTTATGTAACGTAAATTACAATTTCATCCCCACGATACAAAATCGCTTTGATTTATACGAGATGAATAATCCCTACGTTTTTTCGATGTGAATGTTTTTGTTAATCATGGTCCATCAATTTTATCGACAAAGTTGCTTTGCTACTTTATACTCTATACTCTTGTCTATACTCTCTTTTATATTGATGAAATCTTACTAAGGAGAAGGTTTCTGTCTGAAAATATTGCAAGTTTTGAACAAACAAAGAGCCCGCCCGTCTAGCCTGAGTTATCCCAAAAGGTAAGGAGAGTATTTACCAAAGTATCGCATGCCAAATTATAATAAAAGCCAAAGGATGGTTGATTTTATTTAATTCAGTTATACGAGAATGCGGTTCGAATAAATACAGAGATAAAGAGGTTACAAGTTCAATAATTTACCTACCTATCAATACGGTCACCATCTAAAACTTTTAAAATTGTTTATTACTGGCATTTGTTAATCTTATAATTTTTTTATAATATATGTATAAATAAAATTATAACTAATACAGAAAATTATGACTAATACAGTATTTACAATATTTATAATATGTACAAAATACACATGAAGCAGTTGAGCTATCTACACACCGTTGCAAACGATTTATAGATAGCTCAACTGATCCAAATCAGTACAAATCAATATATGTATTACTTTTACTAATTAATAGTTAGAAGAGTAAAATTGAAAGTTGATTGCCTCATCATCATTCACAAAATGATGTTAACTGTCAACATGTTAAAGTTAACATGTAGCGTCCATAGCAAAGTTTTCTAAACTGTTTTATTCTGAAAAACATTTACAAGCAAAATAGTTAATTGGGAGCGCGCGGGCTGATTAAATTGAGCTCTACTTTCCCTACGAGGAAAATACGCAAATTAAAAAGATAAAACACACTAAACCAACGGGGTTGTCGTACAAGCTGTTACACCATGCTTGGGTTAGGTACACCACCCGTCTAATGGTCTTGTTCTTGTTAAAACTAACTTACAAATACCACTGTTACATACGAACATTGAATGGTCCTAAATTCCAGATTATTTTAGTTCGCAACTGAGCTGGTAAATTCCTATTGTACGACGTGTGCAAATAAGTTTAGCGCCATACGTTCCCGTAGTGCAAATAATATATTCCTTGCAATTACAATACTTGGCTCGGAGCTCTGTGCATTGCATTGTTCCCGTCACTGAAATGTTGTTTTCATGAGAACACGTTTATAGCTCTCAGTTCAACCTGATGCAGCGTTATTAATAAGGCTCGGATTTACCCAAAAGTAATTTAATTTCAAATTAATATTTTATTGTGCTTATACATTCATATATACTTAGGCTGCAGGCACACTAACAGCAATGACCGCGACCAGCATCCGGAGTCCCTACTAATATTTATGAATCAATGCACTGTCAAGCGGAAATGTATAAATTCATAGCTGACCCGGTTGATCCCTAGTCATCGGCTGCTACATAAACGACAAATGCCCGTGTAGCCTTAGATTAAGTACAAAACCGGTGAAGGTTTAAATTCCATCCGGTATTTGGAAAAAAGAAGTTCCCAAACGTTACAAAATTCAGGTTATCCATTATTTAATCCGCAATGTAATAAAATAAACATAGATAAATTGCACTGTGAACAGCAAACGAAATCATACCAATGAAATTCATTGAAATGCATTCGTTATACAGCATTCAGCTTTAAATTAGTTATGCGAAATCTACCGTGTGTTTGAGTGAAACTGTGTGATGTGAATACGCATTTTGGCGAATTCGAAACCATCGACGTGGGTAGAATTAGTTGGTTATTTGTATTCATTCAGTGGTCTCGGAAATCGTGGCAACCACGAACCAAAAGACGTTGGGCTCTACCCGATGTAATGTACTAGCAACGAGACAAATTCAGCTGTGTTTTTCGAGTGATCCAAAAAAACTTTCTTCTTTTACCTATACCACCGTTGAAAAAGCACACAATTACAACCTAATTTTAACACAGTCACGCGATAAAAATTCATGTGAAAACACGCTGAAAATTTCAGGAGGGCTATTGCTGGGAGTGACGAGCGCCACCTTACTCGATGTACTCCGTAGGGCTGCCTGCCACTCACCGAGTTTATTTAAATTAGTAAGAGGTCTCCAAGGGATCCTTAAATACACTCTTTGAACAGATAAAGTAGAGTCCCGCCCGCCACTGATTGCGACAATAATTTAAAGAAACGGAATTCTCTATTGACTGGAACTTGATTTTATGTCAGTTATTATTTTAATTGGGCAAACACAACTAAAATAACCAGAAAATATTTTTTCTTCATCTACGAATCCAACGAGAACGGTAGCAGCTTGCGGATTTTGCCAAGACATGTCATGTTCAGGAAAATCCTGTCATGTCCGGATTAAGCTCGTTATAACAGGCAACCCTATACCTACATATATAGGGGTACCTTCCGGATTTACTATGGACGTTTGAGATTCTTTCACAGTCCTTTCGAGATGAGGTTTTTAATGTAAAATTACACGTGCGTGCATTTAATTCAAAGCCGTTGGAACCTTTCTTCGTAGATTGACCTGCAATAACTTAGGTATTTTAATAAAATCATGGTAAGAATATTAATTTCAAAATATTTATTTGAAATTTTAAAAAAGCCTTTTGCATAACTAATTAGTCCAGAGTATGCGAAAATATAGTAACAGTATTAAATGTCAAGGAAATTAAAACTAACGTCTAGCACCTAAAAAGTTCTGAAGCTGAAAGGAATTTTCTCGAAGAATTCTGTGGTAACTAACCAGTTGATACTACAGTAATAGAGAAAAAGGTACAGGTTCGATTTCTGCTGAAAACACTTGGTATTTTAGCAGCAGCAATAGGTAGGTCTATATCAGCCCCAATCTTTAAAATCTAATCACTCTATAACGTAGTATTTCCGACTTTCTTACCGAAACTGCTAGTTTTATTTATTGATAAATAAATAAATAAATTGTTAAATAAATGGATCCCGGAAATGTCTATAAAAGGATGTTACAGTCCCTGGGGATTACATAGTGAGACTATTTCTTTCTTTATTTTTAATCTGTCTTGGATGGAATTGGAATTTCAATTTGTTCCAAATTCCAATTCCCATGAAATGAGATTTATGTCGATTACAATATTTACCATACCAGACGGGCTGAGATGAAGCCTTGTAGTAAGTAATAGTCGTAAGTAATAGTAGTCGGTCCGTAAGTAATGCCTGCGGTGCTGGGGCACGTTGGTTGAATGTTGACTGAGTGGTTTCATTATAGCAAAATTATTCATGCAAATTGGATTATTTTGTATTGCACTTTGCGGTGACTGTATATTATGTATAATGGAGGGGCTTAGAAAATATAAAAGTTTTATGTATTTTAAATGTGAAAATTAGAGCGTGACTATCGTCTGCTCGTTCGGATGAGTTAGTGGCCAACCTGGTGACGGAGTTTTAAGGCCGCCTTTAGGCCTACGTCGTGGCTTAACGACTTAGCAGTTGTTAAGCCACGACGCTCTAGCGAGCCGGGACTGACAGTCTAACGTGCCCTCCAAAGCCCGTTAGAACATTTATATTCGTGTGGATTATATTCATGCACACTCTCGCAGTTGAATTTAATCTATTTTTCAAAACTGCCCCCGTATGCCAATCTTTTGCTGTCAAGTTATATTTCACTACCCAGTGTAATTTCTTCAGGTCACGTGGTACAATTTTGTACCACGTGATCATTCTTTTTAGACACATACTAACTCACAGAATAACTATGAGTTAGTATGAACTGACCATGATTTAAAACTTTGCAGTTCAACTTTGATTGGCATACCCCTGCTGGACTACTTACGGTGTCATTTTATTTTTCTGCTTCAATGAGAGCTACGCGCCTTATATCTGTCGAAAATATAGATTTTTAACCAGTACTTTTGGTCTTCGAGTTTTTCTTAGTTGTCTATGAAAATATTACTACAGTTTATAGTTACTTTATTTTCTGTACTTATACATATTCTCCTTCTTTTATTTTGTAATTAATTTACCTACCTATCTAATGGATTTTTTTTTATTTGGACACATCTATATTAATTATTACTCAATCTAATACAAATCTAATTTACTTCTAACACTTACCTATCCAATCAATTTAATTTATCAACACTAACGAAAATTCATTCACAGAACTCACTCACTCGCCCTCGGGGGTGAAAAGCTGTCAGCGCGTCAACACGTTGCAGGGGTAGGTATAGCAACGTGAACGCGACGCCGAGCGAGAAGAAAAGTGCGGGAAAGTTGCGCGCACTGCGGAGGAGGAAGGAAGGTGTTCGCGGTGCGGCGTCTGGCGCGAACTAGCCGCGGCCCGGCCAGTGTTGCCGCGGGGAAAACGCGCTTGCTCCAGATATTTCGGGAGATTCACTGGAAGTTTGGTGATGGTTGCAAGATTTTATTTCAACCTGTTTGTCGGATTGAAATAAAATCATGCGAAAATCTCACAATTTTCAATTGATGTTTTGCCAAAGTACGAACAAATTAATGAGGTTTGAAAGAAAAGGTATTTCAAACAATTTTCACTCAAACCGTGGTTACCTACCCCAAACAGAATATTTTCTAAAATATAACGTCGGGGATTTATGTGCATATGTAATGGCAACACTGAAGTAATTCACCGCCCCGGGCACAGCCGCGAGCGGCTCACAGCTTTCAGCCAAACCGCTGTAGCGCCGCGCCGCTTACCCACAACCAAATCAAATATTTCACACAGCGCAACTTGGGTGCTTGCAAGTACCTTCTAATGTTTCCCGCTTCGGGGAATTATACTACAAGCAATCTAGAATTTAGCGTTTTGGAAGAGTACTTTATGCCGCGATAAACTTTTCCTTAGATAATATAAATAAATAAATATTCATGGACTTTACACACAACGCCCTCTAGTCCCAAACTAAGCAAAGCTTGTGATATGGGAACTAGATGCTGATAGATAAGTTGGTGTATGTTTTGTATAATTTATTAAAATTATCTTTGAAAATATTCTGATGAATTTAAAACGGGCTGTTTGAGGTACAAAACACTTTACCTTTGGTAAAGATTTTCCCATGAGACGCTTCATTTTAGAAGTTAGATAGAACTAAATTATGAAGGAAGTTTTCAAAGAAAAATAACTCGGAAGTTAATCTTAAGATCCTATACCTTAGTGTACCAAGCTGTTGAAGTTCAGTGGGAAACTCTTTTCTTAAAAGCTTAATTTTAGTTCGAAACTCGCTAATACCTGTTCCCTTTTTGATAAAAGTAGCAAGATGGGATCTTCTTTCTGCGCTGAGATAAAGTAGGGCGAATCACAGAAAATGTATTTCCAGTAGATTATCTTATAGACTCTGCGGTCAGTTTTAGTGCACAAAACGATGTGAAATGTTTGAAAAAGAAAACGGTACACGCATACTAAGCCGCGGGTAAAATAATAAAAATAATAATAGCTAGTAGTAAAATATATGTAAGAATATGATGATGATAGTTTTTTTACTAGTTTTGCTTAGCTGTGGCATCGTGAAAACTAAAACAAAGCTCGTAATCCGTGCTTCCACCGCACTTTTATTAAAACACGTGCCTACGGAAATAGATAATCTTCCCGCAGAAAATAATCTTCCTGATCTCTCGTGTATTATGTAAGTAATATCACTTAAAATAGTGCGATCGCTTGAGCACTGTGCCATCTTTGCAACTGGTAATAATACTTACAATTTTAGACACATTGTTGCAGCTTTGGAATATCTAGTAGCTACTAATCTATGTAGCTACATAGAGTCTCAGTCCTTTAGTAGAGAAACTATATCCGATAAATTATTCAACACTAGCAGTTACCCGCGACTTCGTACGCGTCTACAGTTTCCGTGTACATTATATTA
The DNA here is from genome assembly GCA_947859175.1 of Gandaritis pyraliata. Classification (NCBI taxonomy): domain Eukaryota; kingdom Metazoa; phylum Arthropoda; class Insecta; order Lepidoptera; family Geometridae; genus Gandaritis; species Gandaritis pyraliata. The sequence continues at coordinate 5,170,699 of OX401866.1, read as the reverse complement.
TCTGTGCGTGTACCGAGCGGATACTTTTGAGAAACTTGACATTACACCTCATTACACCGAACTCGTGCCTACTGGAATGTCAAACGCTAGTCGTTAGACCAAAGAGGTAGTACTACGTCCTGTCAAACTGACGTGACATGACATGACAATGAAATCCTCTTGCCAATTGGCGCTGCTAATCCTTTTCGTTCATTTTATCCTGTAGATCCTGTTAATTATTCGGGATTAAAAGTAGCCTATGTGTCAATCCAGGTTATGAACTATATATATGCCGACTTTCATCCAAGTTGGTTCAGTAGTTTAGACGTGATTGAAACACAAACATCCAAACATCCAAACATCTAAACATCCAAACATCTAAACATCTAAACTTTCGCATTTATAATATTAGTAGGATAATTGTAATACAGACTGAATGTATACAGCTTTATGTACATTAGTGTACGTATTCATTGTTTTTATAATTGGAGGACAGTTAGGACAAAACTGCAAAAAGGGGGACAGTCTTCGGGAAACATAAACGACTTCAATGTTCATGCGGTATTCGCTACCCAGAGCTGTTTATGTAAATTGATAAGCTATATACGAGAATTTACATTTCTATAGGTCGATTTTATAGTCTGTAAATACAACGATCAATACCACGAAATAAAACTAAAACAGGTACACAGGAAATTAATATTTATAATTACCTAGGTATTCTGTGGTACAACAGCTACCCTATCTCATAACAGGGCGGGGAGGCTGGTCGACGACAAAGGATGTAGGAATTCGATTTCCTGTTTGAAATTGCTTTGAATACTCCTCGTGGTTTTCTCCTGAAAGTGACTAAAACTGTTGGCTCCGCCATTGGAAAAAAATGTCTCAAGTCTGAAACGAGAACGATCCCTAACATTGACAAAATAAGGTTCGATATTTTACATTTTGTGATCACCGCCGCCGTGATATGCCTTATTTTTACTATGACGAACAGTTATCAAAATACTGACATGTGTAAGGGTTCTTTGTTGGACCGCGGAACCCTGAAAAAACGATACCCACTTTATTTCTGATGACTGAAAGTAGTGATAGTAAACGCCCTTATCTCCAACCGTGATATTGTGACAAACAGACTAGCAGAGATTACTGCGGGTTACGTTTTCGTGAGCTAACCCTTGTCACTAGCAGACACATGCCGCGTTTACAGGGAAATGTTACGCTTCACTGGAACAACAATGTATCTTGTCCAATTGGGATGGACTTTTTTTAACAGGGTTATATGGTAAAAATATTTTTGTAATAAAATCGTAGAAATTCTAAATAATTTACATTCATATAAAAATATGATAGTTTTGGTAAAACAATACAAGCTACTTTATTATTTTTTTGAGCTAATGATACTGATCAGAACGAGGCTTTTTGACCTCTAGAATTCTAGAATGTAGATACTATAAAATCTGTAAAATCTATTGTATCTTGCGTGGATTTGCGTTCCGGCAAACCAAAGGTTAAAAATACAGTGAATTCAGTATTTTACACTCTATACCTACTTGAATAACAGGTACAAATGTCATGAAGGTAAAATAAACAGTATTCTATCTCCGTTTTTGATACTGAACCGTTCTATTTTCAATAGGCGGGGTAGAGTTTGTCGTTACTTAGCAAACATATTAGTGCTTATAGCACACTTGGAACTATGAAATAGGGAAGCTAACAAGAGAACTGAACTGCTTACAAAGTTAAATTGTTTTAGTGCAATCACGTGGAATTATGGTTAAATACTGTTTGTTAGAATAGCAATATTCAATCTTAAACCTAGGTTACAACTTTTTAAGCGGAATTGTGTTTTAAAAAAACACAATATATAATCATGTAAAATATATAATCATTTGCCTAGGTCAATTTTAGAGTTGCAGGGAAATTTATTTAATAGAGTTTTAAGAAACTGGCTAATAGATAACAGTTTTAATTCAATTAGTGAGTTTTTGAAGTCTAAGTTTTGACATTACACCTACATAGACCTAACATTATTTGTATGTTATCTGACAAATAACTGAATGTTCTGAACTTGATAATATTATTTTTAAAACACCTGTATACTGTCCCTACCTACCATGTTCACTGCAAATAAAAATCTTTTATCGTTTTTTTTTATCTTTTAAACCAAGCTTTTGGCTAATGCTTTCAATTTTAGGTTTGTATAATAAAAGATAACGATTTAATAGGCTACTTATTTCAAACATAAAGCTTTCTAGCTGATTGGCCTACATTTCATAGTTGTTGGTTCCAAACGCAAACAAAACGTAGCATCAACTAGGAAAAATTTGAAAATAAAACTGATTTTGGTTGATTAGTATAAAGTAATCAACCAAAAACAGTTTTATTTTAGCCTACGGCTATAAGTATAATAGTGTACCCGTAGGCTCCAGACGCAAAAGAAATGGTTGTTTCTATTCGAATGGGTATTACAGACACCGACATTGGTTTAATTACAGTAAAAGGATTCAAGGCAATTCCGGTTCAGCTCGAAAACATAATAAAAATGTAAATTGCCAATCATATCGCGGACGGACAGCATTCCGAATTCCTGTGGTCTCACAAGTACCATTATATACATTTTATTTCCGTTGTGAATTCAGTCCCACTTGTACACCAATTATTGTAAATACTTTATATAATGCCGATCCACTCCAAACGACCAAAAGCCAGGTATGTGTCTCTTAAAATATTCCCATAAAGTTAATTTGTAGTATCTTGTATCTTGATTTGGATCAGTTGAGCTATTTATAGAACGTTTGCCACGGTCTGCAGATAGCTCAATTGTTTCATGTGTATTTTGTAAATATGTAGTGGTAGTTTTCTTTGTGAATTAATGTAATGTTGCTACGAATCTACATAAGTATAGTGCAGCCCCCGTATTCCAATATTTTCTGTCAAGTTATATTTCACTGCCCAGTGTAATTTCTTCAGGTCACGTGGTACAATTTTGTACCACGTGATCATTCTTTTTAGACACTTGACAGCAAAATATGCGCGAAAACAAATTAAATGACATCATAATGTCACTATTTAGTCACAGAATAACTATAGTTAGTATGAACTGACCATGATTTAAAACTTTGCAGTTCAACTGAGATTGGAATACCCCTGCAGCATTATGCTGAGACAGAGACCAATTTGGTAGGGTACCATCTTTGTTGTATAATCTACCATACATTATTGTTATTATGTACCCTACTGTATACTTACCAGGGACGAATAAAAATCTATTTATATAATATTTTTTCTGAATTCATACCTCAGCTTTTTTTAAAAAAGAAACTTTTATTAACTGGTTTTCTAATAGATACTTTCAAAACTAGTTAGAGTAAACTAGTTTATTGTAACGCAACAATTATTGGTGGCTAGCCAAGAAAATTATAGCAACTTAATTAGAAAACTTCTATCAGATCCATTAGGGTACCATTTAGATAAATAGATTTGGCAACCATGTACCTTTTCATTTACTAGACTAAGTAAAGACTAGACTAGGAAAAGTACTCAATACTCAATACATTTATTGCTTTCACATGGTATTATAGTTGTTACATTGTAGGTAGGTATCACACATGAACCCTGTAAGTAATACCTAGAAAGACCATATTATATTAGCTAGATAAATATGTATTAGATATTATCTAACTAATATTATCGCTTTAGATAGTCAACAACATAACTTGAGATGACATGTAACTTTTACTAGAGTTTGGGTAGATCTTTAAACTGACAAAGATAAAACCGCATCATCTAATAATTCTAATAACATCTAATTGAATTTTACAAACTCAATTTGTTAGTCAATTTATGTTGCTGATTGCACCTACTAAAATGCGTCGCCAAAAAGCACAAGGTACTCAAATTTGAAACAGCCCGACTGTTTCAAATTTGAGTACCTTGTGCTTTTTACCACTTTAAATTGGTAGGTCTTAATTAAACTTTATTAAAAGCAATAAAGGTAAATTGTTTGGTCGCCCGCCATAATTATGATAAAAAGTGAGCATGCCTAGTGTGTACGTTTTTGTAATTTTAATAGAGGCCAGCTATGGCAGCAAGTGCACCTTAGCATTGAAACATAGAAACTAAGATTTCATATTTTATTTTTTAGAGTATTTTAAAAATTGCTACCGAAATATAACTAAATGAACCTTATGTTTACATACATAATTTAATATCTAGTGATTTAACATAAAACTACATATATGTTAAAAGTTTATGAGTAAATCATACACAAAAGTACTTTTGTTTTAATTAAATTGATAGAGTCTATAAATCTCCGAAACAACTAGATTTAGTACCGAAACAAAGTTATTAATGTTTCCTTTTGCTCCATTAGAGTAATGAATCAAAGGAAAGAAATATGAAGCTGATTATTTTAAAAATAGACCAATCGGAATACACTCTATCTCCGTGCCTAAAAGCTTAAGATAGTATAGCATTTTCATAGAAGAAGCAGCTGGTTTAATATTATAGTGATCTCTACACTCTACGATGCTACGGCGTAGCTTCGTTGGTCTACGATCGTAGCTGATCAAAATTATAACGCAACTAAAATGCGTATAAAGCTATGCAATATTGTGTCATAGCATTGCAAGTATTTGATTTAATAACATCTTCATAATAATCAACAAAATAGAGTATTTTATTATTTTATTAGCTGTTGCAAATGAGCTGTGGCAATGGATACATCCATTAATCCAAGTGTTCGTGCCCGATCACGTTCGATTGCTGCCGGACTTTTATTTTCATTGGAACTACGAGTGAACAGATCCATCCATTTACTTCAGCGACAATAAAACTACTTTTCTTGGATAAACTTATGTGCCTAGATGTACATACAAAAACTAGAAGCGTTTAGAATTACTTTTTATTATTATCCCGTAAGAATACAGATGCACACGTGGACAAATGAACTGCCAACGATTAGGAAATATACATTTTCCGTTTCTTGAGTCATAGTTTATATTATGCTGTGCCGATATAGCTGCAAGTGCACATGTCGCCTAACAGAGCATACTAAGCAAATAAATAAATAAAAATAAATATTCATGGACTTTACACACAACGCCCTCTAGTCCCAAACTAAGCAAAGCTTGTGATATGGGAACTAGATGGCTGAAAGAATACTTATATATATTTTTTTTTGCAAATATATACTTATAATACATAGTAACACCCAGACATAGAACAAACATCTATGTTTTCCACGCACAAATGTTTGTTCTCAGTGGGGATCGAACCCACGACCCACAGCACGGAAGGCAGAGCCATTACCGACTGAGCTGTGACGCCTGTCAAAAAAGCACTTCATAATGTCTTGTTCTTTGCACTGATGATGATGTGCTCCGCGACGTAACCGTCGATAGCGAACCTAGATAGGAAGATTTATCTGTCTAGTTAGTTATTTGTTATTTTTAATTACTTCAATATTTTTAATTATGCTATATTATACCTAATTATTAATTATGCGAATGCATATGTCTCGCACTACCAAAGGTCTTAAATACTTTATCGCAAGACGGACAGTACAACTCGCCAGAAGTTTTGTGCTGGCACTATACCGTTAGTAAAATACCGTTTGGTCCAGAGAGACTCAAAAACAGATGCCGGCCGTACCATAAATAAAAGTAAGTGCCCAAGTTACACGAGATTGGGCAATATCATCGTGGATGCAGAACACATTAAGCAACTGTAGGTATTTCCAAATGGATTTCCATCAATTGAACAGCCTTGCCATTGTCTAGCAATGAATGAACAAATAATTACCTTCATTAATTAATTGTGGCCAATTCCATTGGCCACTCTCATCGAGCAAGCACCGATACTTTGTTCAAAAAAGCTACGCTGATACAATGAATAGATGGTGCGACATATTTGCTCCGGCACTCAGTGCTCAGTGTACACACGAAATGGTTAAATAAAATGTGGTTTTTCGTTGATTTAATGCTATGTAAATATTTTAATTTCCTTGGACACTGACTGCCCAATGAAATTACAATTTAACTGTAAATGACTCATACGTGATTGTAAAAAATTATGACAGACCAATTAGTGGCTTCATAATTGTACCGTTGGCATCACGCCGACATAAATATCGGTTGATATCTACGAGGAAAAAAAAATCCTTTGAGATAACCAGTTATCTGAGAGGAAAAAAATCCTCTGAAATAACCAGTTATCTCGTCTTGGTTATCTGTCAGGAATAAGCCGATATAAGAAAAGTAACTTTTGTACCGTAGGTATCTACGTCACCGCAACTATGAGGTGTTACACAATAAATTCGTGGCAGCTGTCGAATATTCATGGCTAGATGTTCACTAAACCACGTTTTGGTTTCCATCTGCGGCCAGATTCGGAGGCAAGCCGCGCAGGACCTAATTATTGGCGTACAGATACACTGCTTGGACAGTTCAGATACTGGATCGAAGGATCGTCATTATAAAATCAATATGACAAGAGAAAAACGAGTTACCTATCCGTTCACTTAATACACCACATTACCTTTTAGTAAAGTAAAATCTTTCATCCTGGTAACACTAACGGCAATTATTTTTCAACGAACAGTACGAAAACTGGTAGCAGTTTTTTTTCTTTAACCTATCTCGTCCCACTGCTGGGCAAAGGTCTCCCCCAAATACTAGCAGTTAGCGACTTTTAATTTTTGTGATATTTTTCCTCTATTATTTCATTAAAAGTCTATTGATTTAGTTTTTTTCTGCCAGTAAAATCGAAGCTACAAAAAAATTCGTAATGTAAACTTCGTGTCTCGGTGCTGAAACCATAGGGTCTACCCGAATGCCTGCGGGCCATTTCACGATTTACTGTCCCCGTCTCGTTCACAGACCACACTCCTGGGAAAAGTTTCTGGGGTTTTTAACACCTAGTAAAGCTTAAAGTTGAGGTATAGCAGGGACAGGCTATGAATGCAAGCCGGAAAAAATTAGGCGCGAACGACCAAAGTGAAAATGCTGTTGGGGAATCGGAACTTTTTGGTTCATGGTCTTGAAAAGTTGCTTTTATAGTGAAGGGTCTTTGGGGATTGGAGGTATTTCTGGGAGATACAATTTGAAGTTGCCTAAAACTTTAGGTACATTTCGTATTACTTAACTTAGAGAATGGAAAAGATTCATCATCATCCTGACGATATAAAATGCCATATTGCGATATAAAATGCGATAGTGTAAGTGGTAGCATTTATTTTCTTTCTTTCTTTCCATATCACTCCAGGGACTAATTAGCCACTTCCATAGATAATAAGTAAATTTTGATACCTCGTTTAACATTATCCTGCGGGACTGAACAAACGGCTACGTTAGTGCTAATCAATTATTGTGCAGTGATGCGGCCATTTCAATCGCATCCAAATTAGTGGCTGGGGATATCGGAATCACTACACTTTCCGGCCGCTAGTCTTGGTTCTCATGGGTGAACTAAGTCGACATATCTACCTAAATTACTGGTTTATCTACGTGTAAAAATAAATATCACTATAAAAAGCAGTGAGAGGATGAGTTGATATTGTAGTACGTATTTACAGTTATGTTCGTGGTTTCAGACCTGAGGGGTGATTCTGGGTATGGCAGAGATTTTACTCTAATAGGGATGACGTCAAATCTCGGTCGAAAACTGGTTTCACCCACTAGTGACAGGAGTTTTCAACGTCATTTTGACGTCATCCCTATTAGAGTAAAATCTCTGGCGAAGTGAGAATAAGGCCCCTGCAGTTTGCCATCGGTTCGACATTGATATTCTAAAATAAAAGCAAATTATGATATTAATTCTACTTTTAGTCATCAGTGTAACATGTTAAAAACTCTTTGATGGATCATTTTACCCTGAAAAAATTACTTCCCCTATGTCATGCGTAAACAATCGTAATAAATCATAATTAGCGTGCGCTCAACAGTTAACCAACTTGAGGACATAAATTAACTGGCAACCCTGTGCTTAAATATTAAACACGAAATAGGTAGGGGCCGTATTTATAATTTCGCTTGGAGCATCCTTAATGACTGCCTCTTGTCTCTGTTGTTTCTGGTTCCACGGTAAATGAGTGCCCATAAACATTGGCTAGTTTCACCTTTTATCTGTAAAATTAGCTGTTTTGTTCACCTCGTTGCTTCAGTTAGTACTTGCTTACTATGTTTTGCATTTTTTGCTTCAAAACATCCGCCAATAAAAATAAATATTCATGGACTTTTTCACAAAACGCTCTCTAGTCTCAAACTAAGCAAACCTTGTAAAATAAAAAAGCCAATACTGAAACGCTTCACCATTGATTAAAAAAATTCTAAGCAAAAACCTAATCAGGATTCTAATTTACTTACCTATACGTTCAGTATGGTAGAGCTTTGCAATAGCACAGATTATATAAACTATAGTAGCAATAGTTTGACTTGATTTCTAACAAACCAAAGCGTAGGTATTCGCATCGTGGCCAATCCTGGATATTTCGATGACCTCAGGTGTGGTTCGTGGTAGAGTAACTGATTATGTATGCGGTAAATCAAGGTAGCTACGTAGGTAGGATATTAATCATTGCTATCTGTATCTAGTTAACTAACACGTCGATGATCGTTCAAATCTTTAATTTGGTAAACTGTAATAAGTATGAAAAAAATAGCTCATCTTTTTGTGATCTAACCGAAATGATTTGATGACTATTTGTCATTACCTACTGGAAAGTCTAAAAGAATTTCTACAACACAAGGTGTCCCTTCTTTTAAATATACTCACAGCGTATTTGTAGAATACTTAGCAGTAATTGCAAGTTTGCGAGTGACGTGTTCCTAATTTACTTAATATAATTAGCATATTGAATTGACGCTGATGTTTGGATTCCTATGGGGTTATTGATTGCTGATTAACGCTGTGACCAATCAAACTATATCATTTCTGATGATTGCAATGTGGTTAATCCATATTATTATTGTGGCCAGAATGGAAGGTATTTGGTGTTTTTTGTTTGTGTTTTGTCAAGTTCACATTTGAGCTTTCATACATAGCAAATACTTATTCGATTTTATAAAAAATTAACTCTTTTTGGCTATTTTAAATGTAGATTAAAAAAATCTGGGTACACTAATTTTTTTTTTATTTTTTTAATTTTTTTTTATGGTCACATTACCCTATATGAATTTTTATATCTGCAATCGTTTCACTATATGGTTTATAATTTCTAGTTCATGTTTTGTTTAGATACCCTCCAATTTAGACCTCCGATTAGATTGCCCGTCTAGGCCAGGGACGAATTAGATTTTTCGTCCGAGGTCTAGGCGCATATTTTTTTTTAACTTCGCTCATGTGCCAAAACGTTTTAAAACAATAATATCTTCTGTGACTTATTGCGCCACACCGCCCACACCACACACAATAAGCCATAGAGAAAATATAAATAGTTTGTAAAGCTTTTTGGCAAAGCATGGACAATTGTCAGTCGACAAAATAACATTCTAGCTGAAAACTCAGCACCTATTCATGTAGATGAAACTATACACATAGAATACAATACAATAAACTTTATTTAAACATGGTGTACATGACTAATTACGTATTTACGTAAAAACAACCAATAAGTAGATATAACACTTACATATATCTACATACACCACGGGAAGTGGAACGCTGCCATGTACCTATCGCCTGTATAAAAAGCTCTGTGCTCAGCATGTGCTGAGAACGAATTCTCAACGCTGATTTTCAGCACAAGGCTACAAGGCACATCAAGCAATTGCAAGTTGTAATCTAAGGAGAGTGCCTACTTACTCACTCCAGTGAGCTATGGTCTGGACTCTGCATGCATGAGGGCCATCTAACAAAATGTGGTACAACACGGTCGGCGAATCTTCGCAATAGTGTAGTTAACTATTTTAATTCGCAATAGAGCTTTTTTCAAACCATATTGTCTTCAACTTCAATCGGCTAACTTCACGGTTGTTATTAGGTATTTTATTTTTTGATGACAGCTAAAGTAATAAGTAGAATACACGGCCATTGGTCGGTAAACGTATTGTGTAGTACTCTAGACTAGACTCTAGTCTGTCCCTAGCAATTTAACTAATTGATTGTTGCTTCTTTAGCACTGCAACATTAATGTTATTCTCAAAGTGGTTGAACACTACTACTTAAGTAAATTCAGCATTCAACTAAGACATTTCAAGTGGGTTTCCTAGGATGGCATTTTAAATGAAAATTATGGAAATAGGAGTTATCTTATGAAACTCCGTCAACTAATACTGTCGTAGGAAATCGTAGGTAACTAAGAATTTGCATGAAGTAAGTACATTAGAACTTGATTTCTTATTACTATTATGAGATGTAAAGAACATTGATGAATAAGACTAAACCAACCTAAAGCCTTCCAGTCGAAAATGAGTTATTATTAATGAGATATCTCTGATATGCAATAGTCACTAAAAATATTCAAAAAAAATATTCATGGACTTTACACGCAACACCCTCTATTCCCAAACTAAGCAAAGCTTGTGATATGGGAACTAGATGGCTGATAGAATACTTATATACTTTTTTTTTGTAAATACATACTTATAATACATAGTAACACCCAGACATAGAACAAACATCTATGTTTTCCACGCACAAATGTTTGTTCTCAGTGGGGATCGAACCCACGACCCACAGCACGGAAGGCAGAGCCATTACCGACTGAGCTGTGACGCCTGTCATGTGAAAGGAGTCCTCCTTATACGACTTTTTTGTTCTTCAACTAAATTATGTCCATAATTTAGTTTATATACTACTGCCTATAAAAATGCACAGTTAACGATGTAAAGTTTGTAAGAATGCTGTTGTAGCGGTCAGCGGTCACCGGTCAAACTTTTTCCCCTTTATTCATTCTCTAGTCATTTTAGCAAATGATCTGACATTGTCACTTGAATGACAACAAGAAGAGATGACAGCAAATTTAGCAGCCATTTTAGCTAGGGGAGCTTTAGAATACCAATATGAATAAGACCATTTTTCTCTACAAAATGAAAATAACCATTTTCTTTCATTACCTAGGAAATTACTTGTTTTGTTTTGGCGAAAGAAAAAAAATAGAATTGCTATGTAAGTAAGCTTTTCTTCGATTTGTTTTCGTAGTAAGCAATATTTCATACATTATTGATGTGTATGCAAAACTTCCTACAGATTTCTGCGTTGAGTAAAACATGGTGGTCGACACGTGCCAGTTGCTAGATGACGGCGACTACAGTTTTCAACCTTATGAATAAGAACTATCGGAAGCTTTCCGTGATTTAAATAGGTTATTTTACATACTCACCTTCCATCATTTTATAAGCATGGTGTAGGTTCCGTAAAAAGTATTCAAGTATAAATTTTATATTATTCTAACCACACCAAGAAAAAGTACTTATTCAGGCGGTTTTATACAAATAGTACTCAAACAAACTGTAGGTAATAGCTACAGTTACAAGATCCGACATCGTGTGCGAGAAAGGAGACAAGTAGACGAAGTTCTAAGAGTCTGTGTGGCCGGGAAACCTAACACCCAATTTGTTTGATCTTCGAAGCAGCGACACAGTTTACTTAACACTCAGTATGTAACAACTCACAAGCTTTATAAGCCAGTAACGAGGTGATTTAGAAATAGAACTCCGATGTTCGTCTTCCAAGTAACAGCCGACCTTTGGCAGGAGTAGCGCTTCTATACCTTAGCAGAGATAATTGTTTGTTGAACAGCAACAGAGAGTAACGTCAAACACATTATTATTCATGATCGGAGTAACAAAGTGATGCAAGTCCACTTCCTCTCGTTCACAAATTGTTTTGGACCCGCAAATAGTTTCAGTTGTTTGGTTATGCCACTTATGCCTCCATAATTAGGGGAAACAAACATATCCTTTTATGAGCCTATATTTTGTTATAAAATCTTGCTAAGGCCCTTGGGTTTTCTATTTATTATCTACAAATATTTTGAGAAGGGATCTTTATGATACTTACTGGAAAAGCGACGATGGCCTCATTTCGATACCCGATCAACGCAGTAGGATGAGTAGGATCAATACTAGCTCTCAACTACGGTTTACTGATAAGAAGTTCAATCAATACACATTAACCGAGCCACCTATCACAATATGATTGGGCTAAAAATGGCTAAGTACGCTCTAAACTTGCGCTTTTAAAATACGAGTATTTACTAGGTAAAAATAGTCAGATGAGTAGGGTAGTTGAATAGTGGATTATTGTGCAGTTGAGCACTAGCCCAAGTATTCACAACAACGATGAACAATGTGGGTCGTGAGTCGTTTTTCCATGAGTCAAGTATCCTGTCCTGAATCTCGATACATCGCGGTGAGTGCTCATTTCAGAACAGTCATCTTACTTACATGCAGCCTTCGGCTAGGGCCTCTACTAAAATCTGTATTTTATCAATCAAAAAATGAACTTTAACACAACGATATAAAAGTCAATGAATTTGTCAAACGACAAATAAAAGCTTCATAGTTAACCCTTCAGTGGTTATTTGTCGCTGGCCTTGTTTGGCCGTTAAGTGCGCGTGTAGTCAGTCGTATTTCTGTGAGTCAAGTAGCTGCCTGTCCCAATACATCGCGGCGAGTGCTCATTCCGAAGCCCATTAGGTGGGGAAAGCCATCATTGCATCCATTTCCCGCTCAAGATCAACACAATAGAGTATCTTGTGTTGGGGCTTGTTCAGACTACGGCGAAAAAAATGACTTTTAATGTTATTTTTCTCATAAATCATACAAATAATATACACTTGAATATGCTATCACAAAATTGATAAAGAACTTATCTACCCACTTAATAAAAGTGAATAAAATCAATACAAATAAAACTGGGTCAACATCCGATTGCAAGTTTTGTGGTCTAAACATTTGTACAAAAATGCAAAGCAAAATTAGATTGACATGTAATATGGTTCGATTTTGTTTTATGTTCGCAACGCAACGTATACAACGCACACAATCTTTCGGTATAGCCAATGTTTAGGTATATTGAATTTCGGCAGAACGTGATAACGACAAAACGTTATAGCTTTTATGATGTAGTGAATTTCCGTCATAAACACTGTTATATTGACTGGGGAGCATGTTTATTGAAATAACGTTCTTGACTATCAATGCTACACTATTACCTATAATAAACCTTAGAAATATGTCCGTACTAAGATACAAGTACATTTTCCAAAATACTAGGTAAGGTACCGAGGGTACATAAAATTAGTGCCGCTAGTCTAGTAGGTACCGATCTTTGCTAAATACATTTTTGAGACAAGTTAATTAAGGATTCTTTATTTTTAAAGAGACACGACAAGAAACATTTGAATACGAATATTATGTTACATAAAGAATCGGCAATACTCTGCGAGAATATTGAAATAACAAAACTGCATATTTCAATATTTTATTTCACAGAACAACGTCCAACAGAAAATAATCGCTGGAATCCAGTGGCCGGTCTACTTTATGTCTTTCAGCGTGAAATGTTGATGGCGGGGGAGATGGAGACCCACACGTCAAGAGCATAAATGACCCATGCTTTTGACGTGATAGGGTCGGTAAAAGTTTATGTTAACCTGGCAAACGTGGGTTTATGAGTTCTAAAATGATTTGGTTAGCTGTAAATTCCCTGATATGCCTGCCAAAATTTTTTTCTCGAAATAAAATTTTAGAACCTATCTATAGTGGTCACAATGGATCTTTATCCCTCTGAAATATCTGCGCAGAACCCATTTTTGGAGGTAAGCTAATTTTTCTGCACAACAATACATGCGCAATCTTTTGTTGCGCATAACTTCAGAGGGATGAAGATCCGTTGTGCGGACTGTACCTTAATCATAATTTCTTTCATCGTAGTTTACTCATACTTAACAAAGATATCTGGCAAAATGATTTAATCCAACTTCCTACTTTCAAGAATGCAATGTAGTTTTGAATGCGTCTAAAATAAAAAGCGTTTTCAAACATATGAGATGCAATTGACTTGTAATATAAAGTAACTTTACATCTTATATAACCAGGTACTTTCTTAATTAAGTAGGTAGATACCTATAGAAGCTCCGAGCTTTAAATAAACCTGCTTAGGTTGGATTGGAGGTATTAACAAAGATTATCTCGCTTTATCTCTTCAATACAAGCATCACGAAAACCGTTAGGAGTTCCAACCAACAACACACTATTACAGAAATACGTTTAGGCTGCACGCGCACTTACGGTCCCGCCGCTACTGGCAGATCTTTACATTCATACCATGCCTCAACCGCTTGCGTGCCGGATCGTGGATCCTGACAAGGCATGCCTAACACATGTGTTTATTTATTCATATTATGTTTATTATTATGTGTCAAACATGGCAGTAAAACGGTAGAACCAAAATCAATGGTTAGTGGTTAGCCGTCACAAAACTACTAATCAAAACTTGTCAAAAGGAAAGTTACTCATAATCAAATTATGAGTCTCTGGCCGCTTGTTTGGCTGCCAAGTGCGCGTGTACCCGTAGTTGTACCGTATTCGCAGCAGTAGATAGGTGGGCTTATGGAACCGGGTCATAGGACTGGAGCCTTATCTCTGAATATCCCATTATGGTAATCTAGAGTAATTGTTTATAGGTCTAGCGTACTCGCAACATAAATAGGCGGACAAAGAATAGTTCTGTTGAAATAGTAGAAAGTACTCATCACTGTTCTTACCCTATTCGAGGGTTTCTGTTGTAATACTTGTAATGTACTTACCTAATGTAAGTGACCTTAATGCGAGTACTTATTCATATAGCAATGTGGATATACTCAAACAAGTCAGTTTTTTTAAACGTAGGAATTGTTTTATTTATAAAGATAATTATGAGTATTTAAAATATGTATTTATAATATTTACAGAATATACATAAAACAGTTGAGCTGTCTACAATCCGTTGCAAACGATTTATATACTTTTGATAAAGTTAGTTGTTTCCTAGTACTTGAACAATTTGTCGGAGTTCGACATGCAAAAAAAGTATAAATATTTATTTGGTAGGCACACAAATTATACGAAATCCTACATATAATACTACAGTTACCCTCAAATATAGTTCATGGGATTAATTATTATACTAAAATTATTCTGACTATTTTGTATTCGACTATGCTACAGAAACAGGATAAAATCTATCCATATACACTTGAGTTTCTTCCATTTGTAAGTTAAAATGACTATTCTAACTCCACATCCACATCACACATCCACTCACATGCTTTAGTGAGTCCCTCGACATGCTTGTTAACTCGAACACTTTTGCAAAAGTTTTCCAGTTTAGAACTCAATTTGTGCAAAGTTTTACAACATTTGCATGGTGCATGTTGTGAATGCTCGAAGCATATTATAATTTTGGATTACTTACGTGACACCTAGTTATTCAACAATAAATATAGCTAGGTAGGTATATTTAGGCAGAAACGAATCCCTTGATTGTTTTTACACGCCTAGCGTACGCTCGTGCATGAATACCCTTAGAAATACACTTTTCTTTAATCTGAGTGAAAACCCAATATAGCAATGCTGGCAAAAGTAGTGATCATTATATGAACTAATTTTAAAACCCATAAACAGACGTCCCATCTCTTTTCTAGGTACGCTTTTCTATGCCGGAGTAGGGTCCATAATAAATCACAGTTAAAAGGCCTCATTGTTGAACTGACAAAGGCTCCGTGCCTTGCGGTAATGCCATATGCGTGAGGAATTAAAATGCGTCCACCACTCTCCCCTTTTTCTATTGCATTACCATCTTTTTATTCTTGATCTCGACTAGACTTCCATCGTAAGTCTTCGATACTGTAATAAAGCAGTGATATGGATGACTGATAATAAAGTCCATGGATGTAATCCTTATGCTTAACCTGTCACGTGTCCACTAAACCACTTCGTAAGAAACTAATCCTAAAAAATACATTGAATTTTGTTTATTTCATCTATAAATAACCAGGATTCTGCGAGATTAAATTCTATCTAGACGTCAAGACTGATTTTCAAGAGTTTTTAAATTCAGTCCACCGAAGGTAGCGCTAAGTTTGAATATCCAAAATGCAAAGTAAATTGAAAACGTCAAAAGCTCTCTCACACTGCTCTAGGTCACATAAGTTATAGAGCTTTCACAAATATGTGGCTTAGTTTAGAAGGAGAGCAAAAATGGTGTGGTTATGCACGAGTGTGCGTGTACTATGTCGCGTAGTGGTTGCCGGTTCGTTAGGCTGCTATTTTGAATAGCATTCAGCCGAATCGCGACACGACCATCTATGTAAACTCAAACTTTTTATTTCATACTTGTAATAGTCTTTTCAACATACATTTACTTTCTGTAGGTAGGTGACATGGCGAATTATTATGGCATAATCACCAACTTATCTGAAAACACGACAGCGATGCAGCAAAACTCCATTAAAAACGATGACTATTAAAAACAAAGTTTTAATACGACATTGCTTATAGTAAATACTTTTTGAAAATAAAAAAGCACCCAGTATTTTCGGCCAGACTTTTTCTATTAAAATGCAAAGTATTAGAACACACCCTAATACAAAAGCGTTTATTCTCATAGGACCCATAAAAGGCAGGGCCGTTTCATAAATATGTAGGTAACTTGAGGATATTACTTTAGCTATTTGGTCGTTGTTAAACGAGCCCAAAGAACCATGCAGATATAAAATTTTGATTCGTTTTTACAGTCGGAATTTAGCGTGATGTTTTATGAGGAACGTATAGTTTTATTGAAGGGTTAAATTCTCTCCTATTATACCGATATCGATATCAGCTAACTTGTTCCAAATTGTTTTATGTAACTTCTATATTTTGTAGCTTCATAAAAATGGAGCAATCTCAAAAAATATCAGGCTAGTAACAGCAACAATGGCAACACCGTTGTTATTAGCTAGTAAGACGTTCAATTACCTCCGTTCAACTTTATTAAGAGGATATGTCTACCAAAACGGTAGCCTCGTTTGTTGTGTTTCGAATAAATATTTCTCTATCTCTATCTATCTCTCTATCTACAGAAACCTAGTTGTAATTATTCAAATACTGCTCCAGACCAGTCAGAAAAAAACCACAAAGCAACCATTAATTTTCATCAAAAAAACTGCAAAACTCTTGCATTTGTAATGTCGGTGTTGTATATTTTCTCGCATTCTATTTCAAACCTTATTCTAACGATCTACGACCGCAATTTGGAATCGCACGAAGCGAAGTGCAAATTTTCAGGTAATAGGGCCTCCTTAAAGTTGAGCTTTACCACGCAGGTCTCCAACAAGTAGTAATCAACACATTCAAACTTTGCTCTCCCACCGCTAAATGCTTCAGATAAACTCCTGAACAGTTCGCAAAATCTTCGGAGAGTATTAACCTTAAATTGCAACTTTTGCAATTCTCTCGGATCGCGTTCGTGGGAAACAGAAAAACAAAAAAAAGATTGGGGAACATAACTTTGCTGATAAAGTTCTTCATCGTTTCAAATAACTGCGAATACAAGCCAACACCTGGGGATTACTTACTGAACTTTGGCCCCGAAATTCCCCTGTAGGGCTTAATTTGTAAACTGGATGTAGATAATTACCGATTAAACGAAAAGGTGCGGAACGTGAGAAAACTGGTACCATAGATATTTTTGGTATATTTGAAAACGTGTCTAGCCTTCCAGATAGATAGATAGATAAAAAACTATTTGCACAGCTTAAGAACTAGTGCACAGAGGCGAACTTAATGCTAAAATAGCATTATCTACCAGCTAACCTTTAGGTAGCGGGAATAACAATTTATTAGGCTAGTGCGCATAGATTAATTATTGAATAACAACTTAAATAACCAAACTTACGTGAATCGCACATACGTTTGACCACATTTTTACGTGTCTTTATAAATCTGTTGTATAAAGAGGAACTAAGTTATTTAGAATTAGTAGCTCCTGTCAGTATTCATAAAAACCTCCTCAATTACGATACATTTTCATGTTTAAATCACCCCTTCGTCGCTGTTAGTTTAAAGAATCTAAAGTGCTCTTTTTATAAATAAGTTGGGAGGTTTTTCGGAGGCTCTAATGTCTAATGCCGGCAACGAGGCCCCGTATTTTTCTTAAGATGGCTTTAAGTGCTATGTAGTTTATTTACTTTTAACCTTTTTACAACATATATTTTAAGAGTAATTTTAAGTAGATCATCTACGCCGCGTCGTAGACCATCTACGAAAGGGGTTTCATTTTCGTAGATGGTCTACGGCACCGAGGAAATAAACGAAAAAGGCAAAAATGATAACTTCATTTACTCACGTTCCAACTTTCGTTTAATAAATGAATACATTTTGTTATCTTCGAATAATTCAAGGTTGGATATTATGCCATAGATCGCTTGCGAGTAATAAAAATCATTTACGGAACTTCTTTTGTTTCCAAATAATCTTTCCACTGAGTGAATTTTTACAATAAGCAAATATTTGATGTGATAAAGGTGAACACAGACTACTAGAAAAAATACGTATACGTTTATGAATCTGCTATCAGTCTGTACGCACTACTATAAAATGTATAATTTCACCTAGATTTCAGTGCCTAATTAAAACAGTGCATAATTTCTCAGAGCATTTAGTTAGCCCCTGAGATTCAACCAAGAAGGTTGTCTACGTCTAATATGGTTGGGCTAACATTTTTAGTTTTAATGTGTTTTAAAATTGCAACTGGTTAGTATAAATACTTAAGCTGATTCCATCGATATATTTCCATGTGTAATGGTTGATATGGTACACATTCATTATTAAACATTATTTTTCTTTTATTTTATTATTTTTATTTTTCAGGTTATGAAGAACTACCACGCCAAAATAGTTCTCCAAGCATTGGAAATCCGGGGATACCAGAATGGCCTGTGCCGAGATACTACAGGGAACCACAAGTTCAAAGAAGAAAGCCTTGTTCACATCGTCGAAGTTATGCTCATACAGGCGGGCAATGGACTCCGTTATTCAGCTCTTTGGTTGCAAAACCTGTGGCGAATAATATACTAGAACCTCAAGCTTTGAAAAATGAAAATGTTGAGAATGCTGCAGATGACAAAACTTTGATAAATGAAAATGTTGAGAATATTGCAGATGAATCAAAAGCTTCTGAAAATCTAACTAAAGACGAGCTTCTCGTGAAAGACAATAGTTCCACAGTCACTACATCTGAAATTAAAAGTGTCTTAGATAAACAGAACAGCAGATCAAATGTTGAACAATCACCAAACTACGATGACGACCAAGTAAGCGAAAATTTTGATTGTAATATAGATTTAAATACAAAAGATTACTATGATTCTCAATATGGAAGAGAACAATTATCGAATGTAGCACTTACAGTCGGCACAGTTGGTGTTGAACAAAAAGTAATTGAAATGCTAAGGGATTGTATGAATATGAAACAAAAATTAGATGTAGACCAATTAAATCAGGAAGAAGAAATTCCAATAGCTGGAAGTCGAAGATCTATGGGTGATTTTGATACTGATAAAGATGACTCAAAAGCAGATAGCGATGATAAACAAGCAACTACGAATACAGATGAAACTTCATCCAACGCTGCACTAGCTAATACTGATAACAATATTTCTGGGGTCGCTGATAAAGTATACAAAGCGCCATTTACTCTACGTCCTGGTAGACTATTCAATGAACTGCAGAATCCTATAAAAACAACGGGAATAGCAAATGATTCTTTTACTAGACGAATGTCTGGGGATAATTCGAGAGTATGTTATGCTTGTAGCACTGCCACAAACCCTTCATGCTGGGAACCGAATAATAGAACAACAATCAAGTATTGCCGCATGAATCAAAATTGTATCACTAAAAATTTCGGGTTGAAAAGTAAGTATTTTATGGATTTTATTTATGTTAAAAACGCTAATCATAAATGTCACAAAACATGTTAAGTATGGCTATATGAGATACTTTTGAATTGACTAGAATTAGAAACATTTATTAAAAAGATGTGCACAAGTAACAAATTATAAAATTAATTTAACAGAGTCTCTATAAGGATCATTTATGAATACACTTTCCGATTGATTTCCATAACTTTTATACATTCGGCATTACAATTATTTTAGACTAGCAGTTACCCGCGACTTCGTACGCGTCTACAGTTTCCGTGTACATTATATTATCTGTGCGTGTACCGAGCGGATACTTCTTTGAGAAACTTGACATTACACCTCATTACACCGAACTCGTACCTACTGGAATGTCAAACGCTAGTCGTTAGACCAAAGAGGTAGTACTACGCCCTGTCAAACTGACGTGACATGACATGACAATGAAATCCTCTTGCCAATTGGCGCTGCTAATCCTTTTCGTTCATTTTATCCTGTAGATCCTGTTAATTATTCGGGATAAAAAGTAGCCTATATGTCAATCCAGGTTACGAACTATATATATGCCAAGTTTCATACAAGTTGGTTCAGTGGTTTTGACGTGATTGAAACACAAACATCTAAACATCCAAACATCTAAACTTTCGCATTTATAATATTAGTAGGATTATCAAAACTAGATCAATAAGTATAACAGTCACAACGAATTTTTGTCCCTCTGAAGTATCTGCGCAGAAACGATTTTCGGGTGCGTGAATTTTTCCACACAACAGTACATGCGCAATCGTTTTTGCACCTAACTTCAGAGGGATAAAGATCCGTTGTGCGTACTGTACTTTAATCGCCTTTTCAGACACGCAAACCATTCTTCGTGACTGCGCAACATCGTGTGATGCCACCAGCGTTCCCGGCATCGAACCGAAGTACACTTCCTGCTCTGTTTGCTATACGGACTACTGCAACAGTGCTGCCACCAGCCAATACAGCTTGGCGATTATCTTTCTTTTGACAGCTGTCAAATGCGCTTTTTAAATGTCATATTTTATGGCCATAAAAAAATTGAAGTTTTATTTTATGTAATTTCAAAGTATACGAATGAATATCTTGTTGTAATAAGTTCTAATAAGTTTGTAAATCTGTAACTGTTGTTTCTTGGATTTCAGTGAAAGTTAGATTTTTTATGATAAATATTGCTTTGAACAAGAACATGTTATACGGACTCTTTGACGCATTTGCGTGCTTAACATAAGTTGTGTATTATTGGATGTGTTAATTAAATCAGGGATGTTTGTATTTACTTAATGCGTTTTATTTTGAAGAGAAGAATATCAATTCTGTTAGTTACTATTTAACTATTATAACCTTTTTATATAACTAACGTTTGAATCGGATATGTATATATATATATATAATCTTGATATATGTGGTCCATATAATTTGAAGATGTAATCTGTTTATGAAACACAAGAGCATAATATTTAATCTCACGAGACTAGACCTCAGTAACGATGTGCACATTATGACCAGTAGATTCACAATAAATTCTGTTTGTCGTACCAACTTTTAACTACGACAATGCTACGCCGTAGGCTGCGAAGGCTACGGCGTAGCCCTTAGTGCTACACAGATTACAGACTGCGCTTTCAAAGAGTATCAAAGGTATATCGTATTAGGCACGTACTATTTTGGGGTAGTCACAACAGACTGATCATTATCCCTCTGAAGTATCTGCGTAGAAGCCATTTGTAGTCGAATTGGAGGTAAGCAATTTTTGCGCACAACAGTACATACGCAATCGTTTATTGCGCCTTTAACTTCAGAGGGATAAAAATCTGTTGTGCGTACTGTACCTCTTCTACTGTTAACAAATTAGTAAAAAAAGAATACCAATTCGGTGAAAAGGAAATAAATACTTTTTAAAAAATTTGAATAGGTATCTAACTTGTGCCGGTGTTCGTTTCAGAACAATTATGCTCTAATTAGAATACCATGGATTAGAGAGATAAGGGAAATTGAATTTACTACCGGCCATTATCACACGATTCAGATCGTAAATCCAAAGTTACGACTGTGAGCTTTATGAGCAAACTATAGAGGTGTTTATTCAAGTAAAAGTGAACGAAAGAACTCGCATGAACTCGTACGAACGTTGAACAAAAAAGTAGATTCTGCTGCTTGCTAGTAAAAATAGCTACAGATAATATTTTTTTTGGCTGTCATTGCGTTTTAGAAGAGTAAATCTATCTCAAAAAAAAATAAACTGTAGTCTAAAAAGCTCGAAACTGTTTTGTTTGATGGATATAAAAAAAACTCCAAATACTTTTGATCTTATCATGATACATTGCACTGCGCAAATCACTCTGACTGAGGCAAAGTGTTTTCCATGTGCCTGTAATTGCACCAGCACCTTATATCCTTCAAATCGTAACACAACGCATTACTACTTGGCGGCAGAAATAGGTACGGTGGTAGTACTTCCCCAGACGAGCTCTTTCACAAGAAGCTCTGTTACCTCATTTTTGAACCTGACCAAACTATCGGCCGATCAGAAAGTCTGCAAAGAATTGAGTAGTCACATTTAAACTGTGAAAAAAAGCTTTCGATCATATTCCCGTTCTATACCTTGGTCAGTTATGCCGAGGGTGGCCGAGCTAAAATCTCTTATAGCTACGTTGGCAACAATTTATTCAAATTCCTTTCTCTACAAAAATATTAGGAACGCTTTCGACTGTAAATTGGAAGTTGCACTCCATTTCCTTAAATTAAAAATACACCTACCTACTATTCTACAAATCTCCACTAAGAAATCCCCATACTATTCAATCATAGCTATAAGTTTTACATGGCGGACCTTACCTTTAAAACTGCACTGTACAAGAAATAGTTTTTATGTAAATACTCTATAAGTACTTAAGTATTTCAAATTAATTAAACAAATAAGCAGCATTAAACTCAGGTATTTATTGGTGGGGTAAACCGCAGGCAATGGGTGTGGTAGAATTTTAGAATTGCCCTAGAAATAAATCTCCAAAATACATTCAGATAAAGGGACAGCTTTGTTGGGATTTCCATTTTAAATCGGCTTATGGAAACTTTTTAGTGAGTTGAAATAAAACGAACTTTGTTTTCAGTTGAGTGCGTAAGCTTTTTACGCCTTTTCTGCGTGAACTAACGCTATGTTTGTTATTATTATATCACACTACACTGGTTTGAAATAGAATGAGACTAATCAGTAACACCAAAATAGAAGTATAGGTACTAACTGGTAGGTGGGTGGCTATATATTTTTTCAAGTAAGATATATTTCAATCAAAATGAGCTGAAGTGCCATCCCGCGGGAAATCAAAACGGTTAAGAGGCCTCTGGCAACTTTTCCCTTATCACAGTTATCACATACGTACAACTACTGGTAGGTATAGAGGGTACATAACTTGTCATAGATAGGTACCTAGAAAAAATTATATTTTATCCTAATATTATTTAGGAGGTTCATATCTGGCTATTTTTGTAACGACCTAACGATCGTCCACTTTTTCCTAGTGGTTAGATTGGGTTGGGCCTAAGTACATAGTGGTGTGTAGGTAAAATGACTATGTAGGTATGGTACCCAAACCTACTCTGTAAGTACCATACTCATATAACATACTTATTATATGAGTATGGTACAGAGTAGGTAACCTACTACAAAGTGTCTATCAATTTTATAATTTTTTATTTTATTAGGTATATCCTCAATGAATATGTATCGCGAACTTATGAGACATGACGTCCCTAGGAATTAGAACCTTTTCAACGGGCGCAATCCAAGAAAATATTGTTCCGAGGAAATTAGGTATGTCAAATTTTGAAGACATGTCAAAAATTTTATGTGTTGTAAAAACGGATAAAGTATTTTATTTGTAAAGTGGAAGATTTAGCTAATATTGCCATGGAAAATCCTTTTTCTAGTGCTCAATAATACCTGTTTTGTGTTGTACCTACCTATACGTGAATTCTAAAGAAACTTAAGACTTACCCAGTGAAGACTTTACTACCTAGGTCTAAGGTACCTACCCCAGAAACTAGAGACATTTTCATTCAACTTGATGGTAATAGTATTTTTTCCTGCATGTAGGTTGTGCAGTTCATGTAGGTATGTATTTGTTACAAATGTATTTTGTTAATTACTGTCTAAAAATGTATTGTAATTTACTGGCTTATTCATATGGCAGGCATGTGTTTATTTATTATCCAACTATGGCCTACATTCTGAATTCCCAGTACCCACCACGTCATTTTCACATAGGAGTGCGATTTCAAAAATCTTATCATCACTACACTAATCACCTAACCTAGCTTATAAGTATGTGCTTATCAGTGACCTACCCTAAATACCTAGGTAGGAAGGATAGAGTTCATTTTTAGGTCGACGAGTGAGATGATGATTAGTCACCTGCTTACGCACAGTCTAAAAATCTGTTGAATGAACGTTAGGAGTCGTAGAAAATGGTTCATGAATGCCGCAAAACTATAATTTTAATGCTCATATTACCCGGGAAACGCAGAAAATAATAAAAACTGCATTTTTTTTAATTTCGCGCCAAACTGAAACTTTCAACCATAGAGACTAGGCGCGCGAGGCGCACCGATCGATTTCGTTCGGTAATACGCATGCGTGAACTTGGGTGTGCTCTGCGAGCTTGCTAGAGAGTTTTCAAGTTTTGGTTTTCGCACGAAACGTTTTACGTCTTTTCGTTTCGTTCCAATCGTTCCCGCACGATTTTACTGTCAAGTCATTGTTAAACTGATTTACAGTGAATTGGCCGTCGGTTCGGTGTCGAGGTCGAATTATTCAATCAAAATATAAAAAAGTGAGTATATTTGCTTTCAAACTTGCTTAAAAATCATTTAGTATTTAGGTATGTCCCTGTTAAACTCTCATCTAAATAAAATTCTTCAATAGTGCAACCAACGATCGTTTATAACCTAAAACGAGATAATGATTACATTTATCACAAAAATCTCAGAAGTCTTATAACATAAATGATTCGGGTGATTATTTCTATCATTGTCACGTAAAAAGTCGAATATTTTGTTGAAATATCGTTTGTAACACTTACGTAACAAACTCTGACATTACGACATCTCTTGCGCCTTGAAATTCCCAGATGACATTGATCCTGACCTAGTTCTTGAGCTCAGATTCTAATCTTAAGTTTGAAATGAGCCTGCAGTAAAGTTATTCTTCATATTTCTTCGTCAAGGACATATCTGATGTAGGTACCTAGGTACCTATCATCATGTTTCCTCGTGTCACGCATGCGTCATGTTTTCTATTATAAGTTCCTAGAAACCATAAATCTCTAACATAGTGGTTCTGTATAGCGTTTACTAGGGTGCGTACCTCTTTCAGGTCTTGCCATGCCCAACTTTTAGTACTGGGTACTTAACTATCCACCCGGAACACTTTTCTAGTTGGATTTTTTTTGTCTACTTATATTATCAGTAGTGTGTTTAATAGATGTACAGTACCTACACAAAACGGATCTTTATCCCTCTGAAATTAGGTGCAACAAACGATTGCGCATGTACATTACTGTTGTTCTGTGCAGATACTTCAGAGTGACAAAGATCCGTTGTGACTACTATTATTACATGACTTATAAACCTCTTTCATTTTAGAAACGCAATGGGTGTACCCCCTGGTAATTCTGAAAATGGAAAGAAAATCTTCGTACAGCGGTGTGCACAGTGCCACACTGTAAGTATAATGGTTTATACTTTTTTGCAGGAAAAAGTCATGTTATCCATGAGGTTTAGTCACAGTTTTTATAAATACTTTACAGTTTGGTCAATGAATTAAAAAGGTTGTATTAGCTCTATGAATATTAGCCATGTAGGATTGAATGGCAAGCTATTGAATAAACTAATAATTGTATTCTGCATTTTTTCGCACCTCACAAAATTAAGAATGTAGGTCTCAAACTTATTATGGATTAAATATTCTTCAGGTTGAAGCTGGTGGCAAACACAAAGTAGGGCCCAACCTAAATGGATTCTTTGGCCGCAAGACTGGCCAAGCGGCTGGTTTCTCATACTCAGATGCCAACAAAGCCAAAGGTAAAATTACATTTTACAAGCAATCAGCTATACGTAATAGTATATTGATTAATTCTAGTGAGCATATGGGATTATGTAACATTTTATAGCGATCAGTCCCACTTCCTGTAAACTTTTCAGTCAACCTTATCTCTGCTATCTGATACCAATAAATTCCACAGATAATTAAATTATTGACAATAGGCCATCAAGTACAAATTTTGTACTTGATGGCCTATTGTTACATCATCAGACGATTAACCATTTCATAATGAGGTTTTATCTTTCTTTTCAGGCATCACATGGAATGAAGAAACTCTATTTGAGTATCTGGAAAACCCTAAGAAATACATCCCTGGAACTAAGATGGTCTTTGCTGGTCTGAAGAAGGCCAACGAGCGAGCTGATCTTATTGCTTACCTCAAAGAAGCCACAAAGTAATATATAAGACAATAGAAAATACTTAATGTGAAGTATATTCCATAATATTTCTGGAATTTTCTTCTCATTGCTAGCCCAATCAGTATCATTTTATAAAAATGTTAATGTTGCACTTTACAATTAGATGTTACAAGTAGTTCATTTCATCTTGCATATGAGAGTATAGTGCAATTATGTGGTGTAGATACTTCTAACAATGCTGTGAGTGTTAATGTTTAATAAATTATTCTAGGATATAGTAACCATTGTGATTGTTCCATCATGTCATTTGTATGTTTATGGCAAACATAAATTTCAGTTTTATTAAGTTTGTGACATTGTTGTTACCAAATTAGTTTTACGAACTATTATCAAATTAATTAAAAGACGTAAGTTCTTGAAAGAGTTTTTTATTTAATGATGGAGTGTTCAACGGAGGTTCAACCATGGCCCAACATGCGTTTGGTGAAGTAGGGGGATCGTTTACGGCTCCGTCGATTTAAACGGTGGGTGATATTAATTAATAGTAATACCTATCTATCTAGCTAGGTACTTGCGTGCCTGCGCCAAGTGTCGCCATCTAGTTATGTTTGTAAGAATCAACTAGAAAGCCTCGAGTGAACGATAAAAATAGTTAGGTAGGTAATTTACAACCTTCATGCTTGACACCAAGCCGCTTACCCGTGTCGATATCATTTTTTTTTTTTTTTTTTTTTTCCTTAACCTATCTCGTCCCACTGCTGGGCAAAGGTCTCCCCCAAAGACTTCCAATGTTCTCTCTCCTGGGCTTCCTCCCACCATCTCCTTTCAAAGGCGTCCAAGTCGTCCCGCCAGCGCTTTTTAGGGCGACCACGAGGCCGACGTCCGTCAGGGACCCAGGGTGTGATGATGTTTGCCCACCTATCGGGCGGCATCCGGCTGACGTGCCCCGCCCAGCCCCATTTAAGCCTAGCGGTCTTGTTGCCCACATCGGCAATGCCTGTTAATGAACGCAGCATGGTGTTTCGCACTCGGTCAATCCGCTTGAAACCAAGGATGCTGCGTTCCATGGCTCTCTGGCAAATCTTGAGTTTGGACTTCTGCGACTCGGTCAATGACCATGTCTGTGCACCGTAGGTTAGGACGGGCAGGATTTACAAGTGTCGATGAGTTTGCGCTTTAGTGACAGAGGAAGGTCTCCCTTCATATCATTATAGGGCTCAAATCGAATCCCAGTGGCCCTAAAGGGCTTCTCTCGATCACCATTCCAAACTCGATCCACGGATTTTGAAAGTAATCGTGTCAATTTTGCGCTGCCAAATGACACGACTTCTGTCAATGTCAAAATCTGCGGATCCGCGGAACGAGAGTAGTCCTGTCAGTCAAACAAACGGAACTCGCAAAATGCGTAAAAAATTTTCTTCTTCTTTTATGTTCAGTACAACACTACTTTTGAATAAAAAACTAGTTACTATTTTTTTATCCATCTCTACATCTATAGATTCACCAGAGAATCTATACTTTAGTCCCGAATTCCCGATTTATACATATCCGTGCTTAAGATACATATAGCTGTAAGGAAAAATGCGTGTTTTGTTTTCTACTTTTTTTTTATTTTATTAAAATTGGATACCCAACACAGGTTTACACTTCACAATATTACAGGTTCATTTAAAATAATTATAAAACTAGGTGCTCCCATAATTATAGGGTACCACAGTAACTGGTATTCTCGTAACTGTTATCGTACAAGGACGTAATTCGTCCTCGTACGATACCAGTGTTTAGATCGTAACTAGTTACGAAGCTCCGGTTTCGTAGTCGGCCGAAGGGAAACAGAAATGTGCTACAACGTCGACCGCATCGTCACTTACCATGGTGAGATTGCGGTCAAACCAAACGCTTGTCTATAATGTATAAAAAAAGCCTTGTTGAATCAGCTCCATGTAACGAGCTATTTGGAAAAAAATTCTACGTCTTGGTGAAATGAAACCCTCATTCACAATTTCGTCTTTTCTTTTGGCTCAGTTACCAATTTATCATATATGCTTGGCTCAAGCAGCTCGACTGTGTTGAAATCTTTTTTAAATGTAAAGTTAAAGTTCTATCAAAGTCAGAGAGAGAAGTAACAAACAGTGATCAAGTGATGACAGATAACATAAAAACGGTGTTTTCGTTTTTCGCGATTAATTTCTAGTTTTTCTAAGGAGCGAGAAAGTAAAATAACGAGTTTTAACGAAGATCTTAGTAAAATAATGACTATAATGTAGTGGTAAGAGCATAATAATTCATCGTGATCAAGATAATGATGAAATAAATGACTTTAGACCGAAATACCTAGTGCGCAGATAACCTTGCAGGAGCATTCATCTATTGGTGAGTTATTTCATGTGATAAAATGAGCATAGTTTCGCTTTGCTACTCCGGTTGATCTAACAATAAAGGTACTTAGCATAGACCTACGTCTAATTTATTTTTCTGTAAGTTTGGTTACAACAGCATAATATTTTTAAAACCAAACCATTTTCTTACCAGATATACCTACCAAACGGACAGATTCAAGAATCCTATGAATTATATATTTTAGAATGGCCAAGGCATCCGTGGTGTTGAGCTTTCATGACATTTTACTACATAGATCTGATGTAGAGCTCTTGGATGGACCTCACTGGTTAAATGACACTGTTATATCATTTTACTTTGAATATCTCGAGAAAGTTGTATTCAATAAGTCAAGTGATCTGCTATTTGTTTCACCCGAAGTGACCCAGTGTGTGAAAATGGTGCAGACCGAGGAAATCAAAACATTTTTAGAGCCACTTGGTGTGAATGAGAAGAAGATAGTTTTCTTTGCGCTGAATGACAATGATACTCCTGACATGGCTGGTGGTTCACATTGGAGCCTCCTAGTGTATTCTAAGCCTGAGAACTGTTTTTACCACCTTGACTCTTCAAGTGGCAGTAATCACAATGTGGCTTGGGATTTTGCCAGTCATCTTATACCATATTTGTCTGCAGAGTCTGCAGGAGGTAAGATATTATGATTCATCCATTATCTTTCAATAGCTATAATGTAAGGTAGATACTCAATACTAAAACTTTTGTTCTAATTTTATAAAAGTAACAACACAATATTTTTTTTTTGTTTTTACAATATTAGGTAATAGAATAATAAGTTATCTATACCTGGTTTTAAATTTGTCCAATTAAGTCAATCATTGCATTTTCCAGGATCAATCAACTTTGTGGACAAGGAGTGCCTGCAGCAAAGCAATGGGTATGACTGCGGAGTCCATGTCTTATGTAATGCTGAAAGGCTTGCAGAATGTGCCTTTGCCCATAAAGAAGTGGGTTCCTGTGATATGCTAGTCAAAATAAACCCTTACAATAAGAGAAAAGAAATTCTTACAATTATTCAAAATTTATCAAAATCAAACTAATGTTCAATTGATGTTATTTGTTTTTGCTGTTTTCTATTAAAAATTCTATTTGATACAATGGTTTTACTATCTACCTAGTTTCACTCTTGGACTTATTTTATTTCACGATCAGGAAAAAATATAATAAATATAAAATATGTTCATTACTGTAAACCCCGGCACTTATGGTTATCTAAAATGAAATTATATTCTGCTTAGTATCTTTAAAATAGGTGTAATATGGATTTCATAATTCATTTTATATGTAATTTAATTGTAACTTAGGAATATTTACATTTTTTATCATGATTGTGTAAAAAATAAGTAGTTGGTATGTAAGTAGTATAATGTACTCTGTGTGTATGTGTAGTCAGTCACTAGGATTTCTGAGGTTCGATCCACCCGCCAAATGCACGTTCTATCTCTTCTGCAACTGCTAGGCAAAGCCTATCTTGATCGAAGTTCGCAATGACTTGAATACCGATAGGTAACCCTTCGCTCCCCAATCCTAAAGGAATAGTCGTAGCGGGCATGCCCAGTAAGTTGCTGAGTGCAGTGTAAGAAAAGTTAAAAGGTCTGGCCAAGGGCTCGTTGTGGTAAAGTGCAGGTGTTGGGTGCGTCGGAAACAGAAAAACTCCATTTTCTCCCAGCATTTCAGTAAACATGTCCACCAACTCCTTGTGACGCTTAACGTAGTGTTTCAGTTTATCTTCACCGATTGTCTCTGCGCCGTACAGCGCCGTTAGAATCCCGATCAAAGTGTTACCAGACAGGCCGAACATATTCTTCACGATTTCTTTCAGACAGTTTCCTCTCGTGTAATTCTCCATTATCATTTCACCGAACTTGGTGTTAGAGTTCATCAATGCCATCCAAGTGTCCAGGGATTTATTCAACGGTAGCCTTTTCTCCTCAGCGTCGATTTTATGCTGTACTTTCAAAAATTCAACGACTTTTTTCATGGCCGCAATGATGTCGGGGTCGACTGGATCGGTCAAAGGGACCTCGTTACTGAATTGGTAAAAGAAATTAATTTTCTTGATATCTACGGGCTCATCTAGTCGGAGCTTGGACGCGTTTGCTCCCGAAATTATTTTCAGTATAGGCTTCAAATCAACTGCATATCTCGTCATGGGTCCAACACCTGAACAAAAATCAAAATATTCCTACCATTTTCCTTTCAGGCATCAATTTAGGCGTTGATAGGTACCTACCTATCAACGCCTACCTACGTAGTACCTACTAATGATTATTTTGACAAATCTTACCTAAAAACGAATGCTGCATATCCGATGAGGGCTCAGGATACTGTCCTTTGATAGAAACGACATATTTTGAGGGCTTGTGTCCAAAGATTCCGTTAAAATAACTCGGCATGCGGATTGAGCCGCCAATGTCGGACCCTGAAAATTACGAACAACGGTGTTTAGATATGTGGCTAACTTTGAAAGCGTTAAAAAGTTAAAATCTTTTAAACTGTAGGTTGCCAAGCTCCTTCAGCAAAACTAAATGTAATGAACTTACCTACTCCAAATATGGTGCCACCAACTGCTTGCATGCTGCCTTCCCCTCCTGACGAGCCACCGACTATCCTCGTGGTATTGTAAGGATTGCTGGTCCTGCCGTGGACGTGGTTGTGAGACTCCCACCTGATCGAGCAGACAATTCTAAATTATGTAGGTACTTAGGTACTTACCAAAACATGAACAAAAAACAACGCTACAAAGGTCAAATTAAAAAGTTTAATATTCAAAAAGATAGGTATCGTGATAAAAATTCACACCGATTTGATAACCATCTACATATTTTTAAAACACTAACCAAAGACATTTTTAAACAATGTAAACCAGCATGACATGGGTAGAATTCACACAAACCAAGAGACGTGAAAGATACCTGAATCATTTTAACATCTTTTGAGTCTCCTCTTCTATCTTGGTAGGTATTCTACGGCGTTCATAACGTTTGATAACTGAGTACCTAGCTGTAAGTACTCGCACAGCCCTTCGTGCTTCCATTAGCGTGACTACCGTAGGTACAGTGATCTAAGCCAAGCAATTACTTAAATAAATTATGGTATGAATTCCCCATTGTATTCAGAAAGCTTGGATCATACTTAAACGCATGGTGGCGCACTTTCTGTCATTCACCAAATACATAACGCGGTATTATTTAGATAGCGCGAGATATCTCTAGAACTACATCCCAAACTAAACTAAAACGTTTCTAAAGTAGGATGACAAACCTAAAACGCGATAACATGCACACATATGGGGTCGAAGCGAAGTCCCAGTCAACGAACATTGACCTCGCGATAAAGTTTATATATTATCATGGAGATTAATAATAAATATTATATTATCATGAATAAAATGTATCATACTTACCACATGCAAAGTTCAGGTACGTTTGTAAGTCCCACGATGATGGCACCTTTTTCTCTTAGCAGTCTGATGGCATCAGCGTCAGCATCTGCTATCAGGTCCTTGCGGAGAACCACGCCTGATGTGTGATGGAGGCCTGGAATTGATGGTGAAATAATATATACTTCGTTAAAGCTTGGAGACATGACATTCACGAAAAGAAGGCAATCAAAGATAATATAAATACCTACAAGGCAATCAAGCTATAAATAGTCACTTTTTTACACTACTAGCACATCAGTTATTGGATGTAAGGTTCATTGTGTCAAATAATTTATTTTTAAGATCTGTGGATTTTGTGATAATAAAATAAAGTCTACATGGTTGGTGGAATGTTCGATTACAATTCTGACCTTGACTGGTATTTTGAATTCCCCTAGCTTTTGTCGGAAGTCGACTGTAAACTCTACTTGATACACTGTACCTACCTATATAAAGAGCACTTTAAACACTGTCTAAGACTTTTCTTTAGGTTGATGCACAGCTCTCAATCAGTCAGTTAGTTCAGATGATGGGATGACAGGATCTAGGTTTACCTTTTACGGCGAGACAGTCTTTGGTACTAAACGGTACTCCCAAGAAAGGTTGCTCCTTCTCCAATTGGTCTGCAGTCTTGGATCCGCTTCGAATGAGGTCATCAGCCTCCTTGGCCTCTTTCAGCGCTAAATCAAACCTATCCTCTACGAAGCAGTTGATCGCTGAGTTCACATCTTTGATCCTCCTGATGCATGTCTCCAGAACCTCTACGCTTGAGATCTGGAATTATAGGTAATTTTTTTTTAAAATGAATTTAGTTCACGGGCTGGCAAACGAAATCGGATCCTAATTCAGAGTAGAGGTACCTATCTAAAATACGATTATCTATGTAAGGTTACTAAAGTACAGAGCTTTGAGGAAATGTCTGAGATATCACAATATCCCAGTTCGATTAATATTCAAGCACCGAATTCTAATATCTTAATGTCATATTGCTATCGATTCTGTTGTTGCATTTTTCTAAACTCACCTAATTTGACAGCGCTAAAAATATAGCTGTCTTTGTCGTTTCAGTTTATGAGAAAGGGACGGCAACATTTTTAGTGCTGTCAAATTAGGTTAGTTTAGAAAAATGCAACAACAGAATCGACAGTATTGTCATTGAGATTGTTATTTATTATGCAGCATAGCAACAGTTGTAGCAGTACCAGCACCAGTGACATTGTTCACTTTGAGATAAATCCAACCAAAACAATAACTTCACTAAATTACCTACGCAGTACAGCAACGGAATTATACTGTACGCAGGTAAGTACATAGTTCTAGGTATGTACAACATAATTGTTAGGTCAACATCTGTACGTAGGTCAAGCTTCAGAAAAACCCAGAAGGTTATACCTAACTATAAGCAACTACCTAAACGCACATCTGACTAAACATTTGCAAAAAATAACAAAGATTGTTTATTTGCACCGTCAACCAAGCCTTTATATAGCATTTGTTCAATGTGTCATCACGACACTTATCATCGTGATAATAAATACATCCGTAATAGCCTTAATAGCACATAATTGTTTAGTTCGATGAAGCACCAAGAGAAATATTCCAGTACCTAAGCGTGTTAGGGACATTTCTCCAACGCCACATCCTCTGTTGTTTTACCACATCCAGAGAATTTATCGAAGAAAGAAAACAACATCCAAAAAATAAATTATTGGTTCGCTATATATTTCAAATAAAAAAATAAATCTGGCATGCGCTAACATAGTTTCGATACCTAATATACCTATAATAATCTATTATTTGCTAGTTTAAAAGGCTAACGAGTCTATTGGTAGTAAATGTGATTCTAGAATCACTTAGTTATATAAGCTGATTCTAAATTATCCTTGTGATATTATTGAATAAAAGATTTTTGACTTTAACTCTAATGCTCTGGGTAAACGTGCACGTTCATCATCCAATAATGTTGAGAAATTCGTTACTGCGATTCTTCCACAGAACAGTGTATGCTTCTATGTGACTAATTTCGCTCCCCTATGAATTTTAACATTGCAATTATATGAGTTACTTTGTTGATCTTATCTATATAAGAATGATTACTATCTTTTTATTCTAATATCAGACAATAGCCACTACTTGAATTATTTAATCTACTTGAGCACTTCGAGCTGCAATAATAATAACTTTACTCTCGGTGAGAAAGGAGACGTTCCAATGTCATCTTCAACGTCTTATTTACCTTACTTTAATTTGGAAAACTCTGCCGACTATTTTTTTATATAAAAAAAATCTAGACCCACGTTCATTCACAACGATGATGTGCATAACCCATTCCAGACGTACTATATTTTAGAGATAATGTTATATACACCGTGCAGGTTATTATCTAATACCGTGTATAATAGGTAGGGTACATCATCGTCCAACACTTTATGTTTCTTTGTGAAGTTGTTTAGGTTTGCGTAATCGGTTACATTACATCGTTCATTCAATCCAGCCAATTTTGTGCGGTGTCCATTAATTCGCTCGATGCTCTTTGTGTGTTCATTTACTGCTACTGTCGTCAGTCGAGTCGATTTTGCCACTTATCTTATGGACTCCGCTGTGTCATTCCTTCTATGTCCATTGTCCATACATTGAGTATAGACATGAACGTTATGTCATGTAAAAGATAAAAAGTGACTATCTGGGGCCTTATTCTCAGTTCGGCAGATATTTTTCTCTAATGGGGATGACGTCAAAATGATATCGAAAAAAACTCGTTTAACTAGTGAAACGAGTTTTTGGCTGAGATATGACGTCATCCCTATTAGAGTAAAATATCTACCGAAGTGAGAATAAGGCCCCTGATCTCGTCACAAAACTGAAAAGATATAATTATAGATTTGTATTGGTCCCATAAAAATTTCATCAAAATCGATTCAGAAGTTTGGCTTCTAAATCCAAATAACTGGAAAAAATATGCCATTTACTTACACGAGATTGCGTAGATACTCTCCTTTCCTATGACTTTTTAGTGGTTTTTACGCTCACTAAAACATCCCAAAATCCCAATGAACTGCCGGTTTTCCTAGTTTTAATAAACTGATAATTTTTTTTATGTGGTAAGGTAATGTCTAGAATAATGTAAGCTTAGGTATTTGATTATGGGCATATAGCGTGTCTCATCATAATTTTATCGTACGTGCGATAAATTTTAATTTGATTATGAAAAGTATGACAAAATATTGCTCATTAGTCACGTTGGTGTAGACAGGGTGATATATTTCACTCCCATGCTGGTTTTACCATTATATATAAGTAAATATTTCTGTTTAAAACAAATATTAGGTACCTAAGCTTATAGTTATTGTATCTCGATGCAAAGTTATCTACCCTACATAGACTTCTTTCGATCCACTAAAAAGTTATTTTAAAGATTAAAAATTATTAGGTACCTATTCTTCTAAACAGGGTTTAAGAATTTTTTTTCTTAAAAGTTTATTTTTAAGGTTTTTAAAGAAATTATAAAAGAAACAGGTATTTAGATATTTCTTCAAAATCTGTATAAAGTGTTTAAAAAGTTACTAGTGACCTAAAAATAGTCCACCGTACCACTCTTGAACCATAATGTTTATAAAACATAAACAAAGCCGGTCGAAGTTCTACGAATATACGAAGATACAATATGTAAAACAAATGTTACGAGATATCATTGAAACTATCTACGGATTTGTTCAGTATTCTGCTCTTTCAACCTTCAAATACTACAATGGGAGTTCAGGGCCGCACACGACAAAACTTACTAACTTATCGCTAAAGAGTTTAGGAACAATGTGGTCAATTTGATAAAATTTTGACTGCATATTTGTATGCATTGTGCATGTCATTGTTAGGTACCATTCAGAGATGTTGTTACAATTGAACGACCACCCTTGAAAGCTATCCTTGAAAAGATGAATCGTTTCCGTTTGACAGATTCGATGGCATTTCAGTCTTGGATATAATTTAAAAATATATTATATTACAGCTAGGCTTAGAGATTCTAGTGGGAGTTCAGGTAACACAGCAAAAATATATTGGTCAGTGATTAATTAAAATAATACTAAAAGGCGAAGTAGTGAGTTAATGATAATGAGTTTTCAAATTATAAAGATCAGTCTAGTTAGTAGTACCTAGGTAAGGTAGGTGGTTGAAATAAACCGATGTTCTTGTTTTCGTCTTTATAACCAGTTTTTATGACTTCTAATACCGACATAAAGGGAACTGTAAGATATAAAATAACTGTTCAAACATAACTACTACATATACAACTAGGTAGGTAAGTATTTTAAAAATATATTGATTTTAGGAAAACATACAAACCTCTTTGTTTCTTATTTTCTTCGCCACTTCAATAGCCGGCATTTTCAGGATATCATCAGTAATAGGTGGAATTTTCTCCCCTTCAGTTCCATAGTACAGCCGGCAGAGGAACCTCACTATACTCGCTATTACTATTCTCACAACTTGAAACACTTTCACTTTTAGTGGTACTGGTTTCACTTTCATTTTTATTTCCGTCTTACTCATTTTGAAAGCACAAATCACTAAACTATAGGAAAAAGACACGTTTGTTTTAAAAACTTTGTAAATACACGATGTTTTGTGGCCAGTTTATGTTACAGACTGCACAGTATAATACAGCGTAGCCGAGTCTGCTGTCAACACAATGAATGAACAAAACACTCCCAAGGACGCTGTATGATAACTGGCTGGATTACGCATTTTCTTTGCAAGCTGTTTTCAACCTTAACTTGCATAGGGTGGAGCGATAATTGCTTGCTACGTTGTGGTGTTTAGGGCATCTTTACAGGAGGACTGTGTACCGCTTCGTTTTATCGCTATCTCACTCAGTGATGTCGACTCACGTCGGTCGCATAATGTCCGACTGGTTATCTATGACAATTGAGAACTTATAACCCCACCATCTATCTGTTCCTATTGAGGCCCTGACTACCAATGACATAACACCAACCATCTTCAGTCTAAGTACTGCATGTTACTTGTTTGCGGCAGTCTGATATGTGACTGACGGTTCAATATTACTTCCTATCCAATTAGAAAGGCTTGAGAAGTTGATCAACTTCTGAAGTAGCATAATTGCATCATTATTATTTTAGGGCAAGTATTGCAGCCCATATTAATAAAGATATAATATGTTATTTATACTTAACCTACCTACCCAGGCGCCACTTGGAAAAAAGCCTAAGCTACGTCATTGTTTAGTAAACTAAACAGAGACTTCTCTTTAAAGTTTCGAAATTTCAAAGGATAATCTAGACCTATGTTGAATAGAACTGATCTTTTATTTATAAAACAATGCTATTTTAGAACCTGAACATCTGTAATGTAAGCTAGTTATTTATAAAAAAAGTTAAAAATAAACTCCCATGAAAGCCGCTGACGCAGTTTTGCTTATAATTTTGATTGCAGTAGTCCATTCTTTCTTTACAGAAAATGGCAGATTCCACTGGAGCGAAACCTGAGCCCTCATCGAGGAATTCATATCCCATGTCCTTACCTACAGTCTTTTGTACCCCAGAGCCTACAGACATTCCCGAACCAATCAAAAATTCCTTTACCAATAATTCTGATTCTAAGATGTCTCTCCCTTCAAGTCTTGGCACCCCTACGTCACCGGTCCAATTGTCTTCACCGATATCTTTACCAACATCACCGTTTACAAAGACAGTTCCAGAATCGGCTTCTTCAAACTCCCTGAAAACCTCAACCTTGACCTCTCCGACTCAACAGAAACCGTCTCAGCCTCTGAACACAGGATCAGCCACAGGTAAGTGTTTTTCGTTTAACCGACTCATTCTTATTTATTACTTTATTTATACCTAGTTTAAATTCATGTGCGAGAAAGGTATCTTTAACAAAAGGTAGATAGATTGAAGATAGAAAATACTTTATTGCACACTATATAACATACAAAACAAAACTTAACTAATTGTACAATGGGCGGTCTTATCGCTAATGAGCGATCTCTTCCATACAACCATGGACGGAACGGACGGACGGACCAAGGTATCTTACTATGAATAATAAGTTATTACGTACAATAGAACAATTAGTTTTCCATTTAGCTTAGTGCTTAACTTATCATTCGTTTTAGCGCTGTTGATACAAATTCAGCGTAAAAACAACAACCTTAAAGTCTAAAACAGTAGTAATCCTTACAGCTTAAAAGCCTAGCCCTTACCTGAATGTCAATATTCCTAACTACACAATATTTAGAAGAACAATGACGACAATCAAATAGAGTCGAGCCCCTACTCGTAGGGACCGGTAAATTACGTAAAATTATCAAAACTAACACCGTGTTTATATGTAAGTACCGTCTGGAAAACAAATGATAAGCGTAACGAGACTCTAGGTCTTGTTCATAATCCTCGTTCCCCTGCCATTCTACCGCAGCTGTATATAAAATATTCTGTCGCATTTAGCATGACGACGAGAAGAGATAGCAACAGGCTTAGCGGCCATTTTAGCTAATGGATCCCTCTAATATGAATAAGGATATTGTCCGTAATGTGAAGCCTATGCCTCAGATTTTAACTATGAGATAATCTGAGCGAACCAAATAATTTGAGGCTAATGTTTGAAGCTGTTATGCTGATGAAACCGCATTCGGAAACTGGAGAAACTGTGTCTAATACAATAAAACACCATTCAATAATGTTTAGTAAACTTGATCATTCAAAAACATCAAAAATATACATTGCTTTGATTTACTCATAAAGGTGCCTTAGGTGGAAGTCGGCTAATTAGGTTTACGTGTTGTCTTGGTGATGGATCACGTAACAAATCGAACTACGACGCGCTATTCGTGAACGTGGTTTTGTGTGCGCAGTTCGACGGAAAAGTCACAAAAAACCTTTACGTTGACGGGAAATTGCTATGTAATGTAGTATGTAGTGTCGTTCTAGTCGTAACGGTGACTTCTGTGGCATCACAGGTGACGATTAATTAGTTAATTGCGTTTGTTTGCCGTTGTACCATTAGACTGTACCATTACATCGATGGTACTGTGGCAAATAGAATTTTGTGTTTACCGTGGTACATTCAGGAAATAAATAATAATCAAAATGTAATTCAGGTTGTATGAATACTGTAAATATAGGTTGCGCGTCTGGTCAGTCTGAGCAAGTTGAGTTTTAAATAACATTGCTCTAAACCTGACTATAATACTAACCAATACAACAAACCAATACGCTTTTTCGACTAGGCTCCAGAATTTCAAAATATATAATATTGAATTGTGCCTGTGCCTGCGTTAGCACAACGTAATATGCTCCTCTCGATTTTCTCGAGCAAAAACATCCTAAGCGATGCTAAAAGCATTTCAGGGAAGACTTGCTATGCTACATTGTAAAGATTTGTCCTTGTAAAGGCTTGAATTGAAACTAGTGGAAGTTTCTTACCTGCATACTATACCTAGACGCTATAAACATACTTAAATTTAAAAAAAAACTATCCTTACCTACATGTACGAATTTATAAACGTGCACAGAGTTTCAATTCTATTACGTTTTACGTAGAAGACAAAGGAAGCATGAAAAGCACAACTACAAACACGATGCCAAAAAATGTAATCTAAATATAGAAAACTTCCCAAAGAAGCGAACACAGAAAATACTAGGGAGCTTCTACCGAATAGAATTTCGATCATCACATTTCGATACCTTCCATCATTCTGAATTTAATATTCGTTAGAGATTCGTGTTTTCCAGCTCATTGATCAGATGCTGAAGATTGGCACGTCTTTGTGTTAGCACATACTTTAAAGGGCACATGGCATGTAGCATCCCCTGCATGATAATTTGGCTATTTTTCAGGATGTGCAGGGTAAGAAAGGAAACCCTCATCGACTTCATTCATATTCACCCGCCCCGCAGTCGAGCGTAGAGCGCGAACAGGGTAGGTCGCGTCAATTACCACAGCTCCCCCAAAACACCTCTATCGCGCCACTATTCCCGAAACGTAATAACTTAGACACTTATGCACGCCCGGAGTATGCCGCTCATAGACCTTGAATATATTAGCATGGAAATAAGAAAACCATCCATGTTTTTGGTGAATTAATTTTAAATTTTAGCCGAAAAGTTTTTAAGCGGGAAAATGTAGTCACACGCGCAAGCTACCGTGTATAAACAAGTTGGTGTGAGTGAAGATCTGGAGATGCCTTGCTGCGGCTGCTGGTGGAATGGCAGACAGAGGCATCGACCGCCCGATCCTGATACTGCAGGTATCTCAAATTAGTTTCAATTTTTGTTTCATTTCAATATAAAGAAAACTTACACCAGAATCAGGAATTTAATAAAGGTAAAAGAAAAGCTAAGAATTTTTCAAAATTACTTAGGTAGGATGAAAGGAGTTTTTGCAACACATTCATGTACGTCAGTGCGTCCTTTCAATACTATAAATGAAACAAAACTGGCAATACTCGTCCTGGAGGTTTTCTATTTGATTGGATAAACCAATAAACCCAAATGGAAAGAGAAAGCACCAATTTCTTTCATTGGCTATTTGGAAAAGCTGTTGTCTAAATGGATTATGGGTTCGTACCTGTGTTTGAGTATTCTTTATCGGCTCATCAGCAAAATAATTGTTATATCAGATTCAAAGTTTTATAATGAGTGGCTGCTGTTTGAAATATTCCAAGATGGAAAATTTATATTTATGAATGAAAATGTTCCACCGTTAGGCCTGAAACCCAATTTCCTCAAATTAGTTGGGCTTTAATGAAAGTTTTATAAATATTCGTCCGTCATGCGGCTCGAACATCTAACTCCAGCCCTTGATTGAAATATTATTAATCCTTTAAGGCGCATGACAATGGAGCACTCTGTCAGGATTTCAGGAATAACTTCTATATTGGTTAAGGGTTCTCTTACACAAGAATGTATAGCGTAATGAGATGCCAAGTTTTACTCTATTATTTCCAAACAAAGCAATTTCTCAACTACAAACTACAATTCATTTGGGGTTTGTAAATCATGATTCATGATGTACAGTACGCAGCAAAACGCGATTTCACTAAAAGGTACAAGCTTAAAAACGTGAAGTTTCGATATAAATAAAAGAAGTACTTAAGTATATAAATATTACAATAGATGAACCGGTTTAATCCCCTAAATTTAAATTTTAAGCTTCATAAACAGAAGCTGAGCAGTCAATCAAACTGTTTTAATCAGCAGTTGCCGGCATCCGCCTCAGAGGAGCCTCTCCATCGTTTATAAGTTCGGGGTAAGAGATTTTCGTACATAACAATACGAGATAAACCTCTTTGTGGTAAACAACTGCGTTATGGGCGGGAAATCCGTTTAGGTTGGTGTGCCGTACCCAGCATCACTTTTAGCTTTCAGGATTTGCTTTCATGTTTAATAATGTAGAGTCCGACCACGCTAACTCGGCGAAGGAATAAATGAACCCCAAAAAGATTCATCTCACCGTGTGGTAACTTTCGTGGACATAGCATGTCAAATCGTTTTCGCTGTACTAAAGTTTTCAAATCCTACCATATTTTAAATTCTGCAGATTTATTGTTATCAAACTTTATCAGCGTCTTCACCCATACCTACGTTGTACATCGTATTTGTTTAAATGTTCACAGTTTAGTTGTCTAATATAGTTAGAGAACAATGTTTTTCCAATACACAAAGTGGTACCTTGGCTTTAAAAATGTATTGGTATTTTTGCATATCAAACAAGACATAAATATTCCTGATTTTACTTTTAAATTGGTTAAGTTATCTTAAATTAATATCCTTCGATCTTTATCTATGCTTTGGATTTTATGCTTTGGACTTCGGAATGAAAAACAGAATTTGGATCCAGTTCAATAAGTATTTATTCAGGAAAATTATTTTACGGAAATCGGGTTTTTGTGACTGCAGTGTCTGGTAAAATCACAAGCATCACTTTGAAATTCAAAATCTAAGTAGAGTACTATATCTATTCAATGCAGCTCTTAAAGGTAATAAGAGGTACCTAAACAAATAATTTGGCCAAACGCGTCATCATAGCATACACAAACAAACTCTTTACTTTAAGCGATAAAGTAATTCTTATACTGTTCTGTGCTCGTAAAAAAAGATAAACCGCTTTTACAACAGTTACTGTAACCAGTTTCGTAATCAGTTACTGGTTACGAAACTTTGTCAATGCGCTCGAAGAGTTTGTCCGTTGTGTTAGCGAATTTTGTTAATTTTGCAGCTCTACCTTCTATCTACTCTTCTCGAAATCGAAAACAAGATCACTAAGCAAGCTTTTCATAAAGCTTTACAATTTACAAAGTGTAATAAAACTCCTGACTTTTGTCATTTATTGTCTTTCAACTCGGTTCCTTAGGTACCTATAATTTTCATAAAGACTTAACAATTTACAAAGTGTAATAAAACTCCTGACTTTTATTATTTATTGTCTTTCAACTCGGTTGCTTACCTATTCAAACTTCGAAAATTTATATCCCGAAAACGTTTCAACTTTTTTTATTTGACCGAAAACACTTTTGCCGGCTTTACCAAAACCCAGATTTCTTATTAAATCACGTACTTATGTTTTAAATTACAACCATAGACAAATAAAAAAATAGACCAGCAGACGTTTAGAAAATATCGTAACCCGAAAATGGATTACCTTCAAAGGCGTGAGATGTCGCTGGGTGTATCGAATCGGTAATAAATCAAAACGGTGTTTATTTTCTTGAACCTCTGGCGCGCTGACACTATAAGCAGTACGGAAATAAACGTCAGATGGCGCTATTTCTAAATTTTGCAAAGCGTATACCAAAATTCGGTTACAACGCGCGCGACGTTGACAGCTTGTGCTATGCAATGTCGAACGAGCGAGATAGAGTCTGGATGCAGAGCGGCAACAATGCTCTGGTCGTATCAAGCTAGTAAAATAATAGATGTTTCGATTTTAAACCTGACGCCTTACCGCCAAGTGCGGTAACAAAAAAATACAAAGATATTATATGAAATCTTAAATGTTTTTAGCTTGATAAAATAAAACATAAAAGGTAGGTAGACTTTTAATTATATATTATTAAAATATCACACCCAATAGGTACTTGTTTAGTTATGTACTGAAACATTACCATACATTACGAACCATTTAGGTACGAACAAATAAGTTTTCTGCGGGTGTTGCCTAGGTCTTTTGTTCCTAGGCTATCCTGTTCTAGTTTTACTACCTACCTACTTATAAATAATGGAATAGGTATG
The DNA here is from genome assembly GCA_947859175.1 of Gandaritis pyraliata. NCBI lineage: Eukaryota > Metazoa > Arthropoda > Insecta > Lepidoptera > Geometridae > Gandaritis > Gandaritis pyraliata. Next base: position 5,127,279 of record OX401866.1, on the reverse strand, counting down.
TCTGAAGAAGGTAGGTAGGTTAGGTACCTATAGGTATATTTATCAATATAAATATTCTAAAGTAGGTATATGATTGACTAGCAGTTACCCGCGACTTCGTGCGCGTGTACAGTTTCCGTGTACCTACTGGAATGTCAAACGCTAGTTGTTAGACCAAAGAGGTAGTACTACGTCCTGTCAAACTGACGTGACATGACATGACAATGAAATCCTCTTGCCAATTGGCGCTGCTAATCCTTTTCGTTCCCACGCATAATGGACCAACTGTGAGCCTAAATGCGGAAAAGGGAGTCCCTTCAATTTCAATTTTTCCTTTTCGTTCATTTTATCCTTTAGATCCTGTTAATTATTCGGGATAAAAAGTAGCCTATATGTCAATCCAGGTTACGAACTACATATATGCCAAGTTTCATCCAAGTTGGTTCAGTGGTTTTGACGTGATTGAAACATAAACATCCAAACATCTAAACTTTCGCATTAATAATATTAGTAGGATTCTAAAAATTTCAAGGACGTAGTTGCGTTGCGACTTATCATTAAACTTGGTGGTAAAACGGCTTGTCTACTCATTAGCAGTGCCTTGATCACGAATAAATTTGACAATCGTGAACGTATCGTAACGCTAGCGTATCCGAGATACACTGCGCGGTGACGCTACAACGTTCGGCAGTCGGGCTGATGTTGACGCGCAATATCACTCGAATACGTTAGGTTTACGTAACGCGGCGACTGTCAGATTTGTTCGTGATTACCCCTCAGTACCTATTGCCGAGTATAGCACATTTCTGCTCGAAAGTCCAGGTCGTCATGCCAGCGCTTCCTCGGGCGGCCGCGACGTCTTCTACCCCCTGGGGGTATCCAGCCTGTGACTCCTTGAGCCCACCTTTCCGCTACTTTACGACCTACATCGGCGATTCCAGTTTTGGAGCGAAGTATTCTGTTCCGAATTCGATCTATTCTTTTCACACCTAAAATACTTCGCTCCATCACTCTTTGGCAAAGTAGTCAGCGACCACGTCTGAGCACCGTAGGAGTGATAAAAAAAATATATAAGAAGGTTCAGACTATCGAAAGAAACCACACAAATACTTTTGCATCAAATCTATAATCAGTTAAAATTCGATACCAACGAGTTAAAAAATTGAACAGTATTATAGTCCATAACGGGAAGCACTATTTTCATCACAACCACAACACAAACAACCAACTACAAAACAAGAAAATGAAATAATTGTACATGTAAATAAAATCGTCAAAGAGAATACAACACAACACGCAGGCCAATGACACTTTGTATCAAAAAATGACAGTACCGTTCCGTTTTAGCTTACTTGATGCCTGGAAAAGATGAATTTTCTTAGAAAAGAAATGCGTCAATCGTTTTGTACGTTTAACGAAACGTAGGGGAACTGTTTTCTGTGGTTATACCGACCATAGAGTACTGATATAGACGCCACCTATTAGTAAAGTTATGTCATTAATTTGTATACTATCTTTCAATTTGATGACCACCTAGGTGATCACGCCTAGGTGGCGTGGCGAAAAATATGTTAGATAATCAGTATGAAATAAAATCGTGATAACTAAATAAATGAACACCATTACAGATTCTAAAATAAGGACATAATTTTTGATGAATTTCGAAAATAAATTAATGGCGTTTCTTTGGTTCTAACGGCTACTTGAAGCTTAAGTCGTCGTCGACTGTAGCGTCATCCCCAAATACGCATGGGAACTAGCCGGTTTTGCGAGTCACGCTCTAATATATAGGGTGTAGCAATCTTCGTGTATTCATTTATCGATGATTACAACAAAACTTTCCCATAATTTAAAAATCCAGATGTTTTATTACTTCGCGTGTTTGTATTCCAAAACTTCGGTGTTATTTTCGAACTTCAGTTTTTTTTCAGTTGCTTTTTTTTTCAATGTCATTTCAGTTAATAAACTAAATCAACACTGAAATCGTATCAATTTACTTATTTACTAAGATACGAAAGTGCTTTTTCTGTGAATTTCGTCTGTGAGTTACTTCAATACTGTTGACCGAGACGTGTTAGTTTTCACATCCAGACTTCTATTATGGCGCTAACTATTAAACTGCTAGGAGAATTATGAAAAAAAAAATCTTTGAGATTATTGAATTACATCACAGGCTGCTCCGAGTTTTAAGGAGCTTGATTTCTTTCATTTGATCATGACGGCTTATTTTGCTCCACATATTTCGTACATAATGCCTCTTAATTGTCCTTTTTTGCCCAGTATCTTGCTTTGAGAAAGGCTTTCTTTGTTTCTACAGATAACTTGTAACAAAGCGATTATAAATGTTGAAATCTTCGATCAACTATATGATTGAAATAAATAAACATATGTAGCTTACCAACCTACTAGATTTCACTTTGTATTGTACATAAACTAGACTCTGCCTGCAAGGCGCACTGAAATCCTTTGAACGCGCTAGTTCTTCACTTATCGGCTTTAGAATCCAGAAACATTAAAAGTTAACAAACAGCATCATATTGTTATATAAAAAACTAGCAGTTACCCGCGACTTCGTCTACGAAAAAACAGCAAAAAAAAAAAACCTAAAAAAAGCAGGAAAAGTAGCCTATGTATTAATCCAAGTTACGAATAGGTTAGGTTATATATTCCAAGTTTCATCCAAATCGGACCAGTAGCTACAGCGTGATTGAAACAAACATCTAAACTTTGACATTTATGATAGTAGTGTAATAACCTTGATTGAAATACTAGTAACACATTTGGAATTCCAGTAAAATATTTTTTTGTTAAATATATTTTTGTTGTTCAGAATATTGATCTACTTCTTCACAATGTTCTGTTTTAATGAACATTGATGACGTGCCGTCTGACATAACAAGTGCAGCATCATAATGAACCCACAGCACAAAATAGATATTACCAGCACAACTTACAATAGCTGGTTTGGGGGGGGGGGGGGGGGGGGGGTAAATAACTGATCCTACTAAATAGAAGCGTGTTATGGTATGTGTGATAGAGCAGTAGCGCTAGTTCTCGGCAATCATCAAAAAACTCATTTTATGTCTTATATCCTCTTACCAGCTACGTAATATCGTAACATCAACGCTGCTATAGAGAACCAGCCGAAACATTTTTAAGCTGCGACGAAATGGGTCTTCTGTCTTGCATTTTGATTGCTTATTGATTGTTTGTTAATTTGCGTACTCCTCTGCCTCAGTTACCTATAAGCCCTCTACTCCACTGCTTCTTAAACTCAGTGCCAAATTAAATAGATTGAAATGTTTTGTTGTGTGTCTGCAAGGAAAAGTTCTTTTTCCAACGAGGAATCGTGCTCGAATTCCGCTGAATCGGGTAAGTAACAATGTCAACTTCTAACGGGACTTCTAACTTTTATCGTATTGTTCAATAGTCCATTGTAATGGAAGCCTCAAGTTTTCTTTTGTGTGATCATTTAATTGACTCAATATAGTAGGTATTACCTACAGCTTAATGTTTTGAACATTTTATTTATCTCTTTTGGATCTAATATAATAAAAAAATCTGCTATTAGACTTGGCCTTAGCTCATACGTACAAACATACCCAATCGTAGCTACATTGATGATTTTGTCAATTGCTATGCATGTCAATTCAATCGCTTACATCTATTTGGACAATACCCAATACATTGCCGTTGAATTTACGATACCTATCTTCAAATTTCAATAGTGTCTAAATAATCTGACTTTCAAAATAATTTAACTTGTTAACTTCGGTTTGATGAAGTGTGCTAAAAGCAACCACATGAAGTTTCAGCAGGCGATCAAAGAGTACCGACTAGCATCTCGTGTTTATCCAAGACTAGCATCAATTATACCATCTTTTTACTACTCCAACGGTCATTTAGTTTTTTAAATCATCACTCATATACTCATACCTCAATAATTCTCTCAATACCTATCGAATTTGCGTCTTAAAATAGCTTGAGTTTTCGTTCATGTTTTTCTTCCACCATCTTTTATTTTTCTTCTCTCCAAGTCTGATCTTAATACCTTAAGTAAAGATAGAGGAATGTTCTCAGAAATACTTTTTCGTAGACTTTTCCAGTTAGTATCCTCGGACTCCACGGATTGGAAATGTTTAACGATGTCGGTTTCCTTTGCTCACTAATTCGATTCAAGTTTTAGGTCTATAGATAAGTAATTATCGGTCCTAGGTAGTTACCTATGTATTACCTACCTAGGTTATACATCTATTTATAGCGTTCAGTTCAATTCGGGTAATAAAAACATAGAAACTTTCATCGCTCGATCGTTGCTGAAGCTTTATTTAGTAGTCTTGTATGTACGATGCCGATGAAGTTTCGTTCTCAAACTTTGCATTTTGGTAACCTTCGGGTATCTTGAGCAAAACATGGTTGTTTCAAAGATGTGAAGTTTGCTATATAAAAATAAGGTTAATCTTGCCTCTTTGTACGGAAAATTATATGAGGTTTCTTGTTTCTTTTTAATACCTATAACAAGCGCAAATTTTTCGTTTACAATCGAACCATTCCATTTATAAGTAACTTTACTCTTCTACGGATCTCTCTCAGTATCAATAACCGCCTACGTACCTACTAGATACGTATTACTATATTGCAAAAATTGAATAAACCGTTGAGCGACCGAGCTCGGTCGACAAAATTGCTCATTAGTTCCGTCGCTGACTTCTCTTGAAGGGCAGCTACAAAAAAAAAGTGATTTTTTTTTCGTTTCCCTTATCAGGGTTCAAGGGTTCTAATATGAGCAATACTAATGATGAGGCATAAGATGTTTGGACGTTTGTTTGGATGTTTGGAGCAATAATAACTTGAGAAATGATTTTATTTCCTACTGAATAAATAGGTAGATTAGGATAGGTACTTATCTAACTAGTTGCTTAGGCGAAGCTTTCATAAATAAAAATTCTGCTTATAAATAATTTTGTTGGAACCTGGTTTTCAAAATATCTAAATCAAATATAAATTTATTTCGGATAGACAAAGAAATTATCCATGTGTTGTTAGGAAAACTGTCCATATTGGTCTTTTGGCCAGGTTTTTTTTGATTGAACTAAAACGCACTGAAAACTGCTATTATTACAATCTAAATTGTTTTATCAATATGTTTACATTAAAAAGAGAAATACCTATATCAACGATAAAATCGTGTTTGCTTGATGAAAACGAATGAGACAGGTAAAAAAGTAGGTCATCCCTGCGCGTAAACAAATTTCAGTGATGAACGGCCTGAGGCGCCAAGCTTCCTGGAGCCAAGGCAAACACTTACTCTAGCTAGATACAAGTAGATGTATGTATACCTCTGGCCTTAACAGCCTTGCACTAGGATGGCCACAAGGAGTTTACCTAAATCACTTTGGCTCGGTTTGGCTTTTCCGGTTATAATACTGGAAAATCAGAAAGACGTATTTTTACCGCATTTTATTATTATTTTCGAATACTTACTAGAGTTTTAATGGAGTTTTCACACAGAGTTATTTGGACTAACTAAAGAAAACCTTGTATCTACAACGTAGACATTTGAAACGTGATCATATCCATAAAAATTAATGTTCCGCAGCTTATTTTAAATCCATAACACAGCCACCTTACTTTTATAACTCGTAGTATAGAGCCTATGTTTACCAGTCTTTTAAGGCCAGGGTGCGGTAGTAAAACCTAATGGCCCTTCATCGAGGATGCGAATTTCCATTAGCCTCCGAATAACCTTATTATGTACATAAGCGTGATATTACAAGTACCGTGCGGTATATTGCCGTATCATAATCCCTGTTTTGGTCAAACTTTTACCCTCTAACAGAATTATATGTGATAGAAGATAGACTAATGTGCTGGAATTCAGCGATAGTCGCTACTACGTCCTATTGTTTTTGTGATTATACAGGTTGTGAAAGACCACTCCATCTTGAGGCTTTGGAGGCTTACCAATATCGAAACATGGCTTTATTTGTATAGGTAGTCTTTTGGATAGCATTTTTGAATGAGTATTTTAATCTTCGCATGTCATGTTAAATTATCTTTTTAGATCTTGTCGAGGCTTACGACCGGCCTTAAAACTCCACTACCAGGATCGTACTATCTCATACGAATTTACTATGGCATTTGGGTTGTCTGCTCCTTTATGAGTCTGTCAGTTCGAAAAAAACATTAGAAAATAATACGTGATGGATGAATCCCCAGAGTGTTGTGTATGCGAAAGATATACAATACATTCAATTTGTGAAACATATACTAAGCTTTTATAGTGCCTTGAAAGCCTCTTGAAATGTGTTTACAACGAGTCTAGACTAGACTGTTACAAGATATTGTAGGCTCTATTCATCTAGACTCTAGAATCACCTAATGATCTTTGTTATTTTACTGACTAAAAGATAAGATATTATATTGGTTGCTCTTATGCACGCACGACAACACGTTGCCTGATATTATTTCTGATAACAAACTTTACTATTTTTATTTGTATTTTTTTCTGTTTATTGCGAACCTATATCAAAATGTAGGTTCACAATAAATAACCCTATACTGGTACCGCTCGCTCTAGAGTGTATTATGCCAATATCGTGTTAAGAGAGGGCACTCGCCTCGTATTAGATCTGATCGATTTTTATTATATTACATGATATAACGACCGTTTATCTTGATAACACGATGATGGGAGTAATCGGACGTATTAGAGCGAGGAATATCTTGTTCCATTAATTTACGGAATCTCCAGCGATTCTTAATCATTTTCGTCTATTTCTGTATTTTCTGAGGATATTTTGGGAATGTCAATGCTTCTGTGGACTACAATTTTTATTCAGTGATATTGTGCTGAAAAGTGTGTATAAAAAACTCCGCTAAGTCAAACAAACCTCTTTTGACATTGTTCAGTCAAATACTGTCAAAGATACAGAATGATTAGTAGATGGGTGCAAAGGTACATAGTAACAAGTAACATATGAGCATACTAAGCCATATTTCCTGTCTATTTGTAGAATACACACGTTATAGCTATAATCGTTCATAGCTCGATACGTTCTATGTTATAAGCTACGAGCCTTTTATTCTCATCCCCTAACCCCATAAAGCCGGAACAGACTTAATGAATTGGAAAATGATAGCACGCGCTTCCTTAAGACTGTTTCGTTTACACCTTCACAGTTCACTTCCTAAAATAGCTGAACTATAAATTCTACCCATATCGGATACTTGCGCAGTTATTGAAATTGAAATTGTAAATATATCACAATACAAGCCATAAAGGGGTGAAGTCACAAGTGGACCGAAACACGATAAAGTGTGGGTACATGGATCGCTCTTATCGATTGTTGTTGAATACTGAAATAGGCCAATATCATCGCCATGGTATCTATTTCATTTGGTGACATAACTCTATACACGTAAACATTTGAGGCACACACACTTATATAAAATGACGTGTAACATACTACGCTCACAAGTTTTACGATAAAAATGCAAACAAACGCCCGCCAATTCGCAAATTCTTTTTTGAATTTTAAAATCTAATTTTCTATATTTTCTTGCTCTAACATAATTTCATTGTATGTTACGCTCCGCATAATGCATTTTTTATAACGCTGCTCGTATTTAAAACATTTTAGCTGGGTATACTTGCGTTCCGAACAGCACGTACAAAAAGGGCTAAATTATTCCTCACCTACACTGTCGCATATTTGCATACCTACCTTTATTATTATAATTTTGGGCATTTCTGTGTTTTTGTTTTGTGGTATATTATATAATGAACTTTTTTCGCTTACTCTAAAGCTTAAAGCTTACTTACTCTCTGCTTAGTGAACAAATAACAGAAATATGAAAATTGTTGAAACGAATTTTTAGTTCGGAAAATAAGTTCTCGTGAGTAATATTTTCACACCCTGTATACTTATACAGTTACTTACCCAACCTGAAATAATGCGAGCTTCGCTTATGCGATTTTAGCATGCTTTCGTTAACTAATGGTGATAAAAGTGAAAAATAAAATAATTTGACTTTTAGTGCTTTTACAACTTAGTTTCGAAAGTCAGTATTGCTAATTTACATGTTAGTACATAAATAAAAAAAAACAATTAAATAAAAACACTAAAAAGTAATAGGAAAATACCTGGGTGGGTATATCGATTCAGAATTTGAATATAACTTTGAGCTTGCTGTTGTAGAACTATCCGATAGTCAAGGCATGAATTCATAATCTTAAAACCCGCGTTTGTTTGACATTTTCAAGTCTTATTGGTATGCAAATCATGATAGAAGAAGCACTTACATTTGAAATACTTACTGTAACTAGGCCGGTGCAAAAAGTAGGCGAACATTTTTAGGCTGTATTTTATTTATTTTACGGTAACCGAGTGTTGTTACTAATATTATTAGTTTTCTGATCTAGTCTAGATAACTGAAAGAAAACAACAACCAATAAACGTACCTTAATTTTACAAAATACACAAGAAATAATTGGACAGAGATTGGTATTCAGTATAGCTATACCTAAATTAGTTAGTAAAACCCCGTTTCTTACTTCGCATTTTCGCTGTGGCATGCAAATCGCAATAGCGCCACTAGAAACACTACAGTTGCCAGTGCCAGTGCTGAGATTGAAGGACCCTCTCTGTGTGCTTTCGAAAATCTGAACGTAAAGCTCACAGCCAAGTAAGAGACGAGAATAACGAGCATTTTTTTACTGTACATACTTTTGAAGTGAGCCAAAGTCACATGTATGAAACTAGGCTTTTGAAAGTCTCGGTGGCAAAAGATCAAAGTTTGAAATACGCTCGATGCGATATTCATAGCAGAATCTGTATTAGGCAGATGCCTATTATATTAGATAATATCGGCAAATATCCATATATCTAACAAACATCTTATGACTTTTTCATGGATTTAAACTGTTTTTCTATTAAAATAACTAAATAATAGTGGATAATGTGTACCGTAGGTCACTTGTTAATAAATAAAGGCAGTCTTTATGCAATTACAGATACGAAATTTAACAAAACCGAATTTCAAGGTTATAAAAAAATTTGCAATTTTTATTCAAATATTTTTACGACCAACTGAATTTATGCGTTTAATTTGTCAGACTCCATATTTCCTTTGAGTCTGAGTATAGCTTAGCATAATTAGCAACAATGACAGGTCGTAGCTCCTGTACGCCACTGTAAAGATCAGCAAAGTGAGTTTTAGTATTAAGGTCTCGACCCTAATAATATACTTGTTAGGCTAAGTAGTTAAGCTCTTGGCTGGTTTAGCTCTTACCCTAGTTTTATAACAGAATCATCTAATCGCATTTTAGATAAAAATATAATCAACTAGCAGTTACCCGCGACTTCGTACGCGTCTACAGTTTCCGTGTACATTATGTTATCTGTGCCTGTACCGAGCGGATACTTTGAGAAACTTGACATTATACCTCATTACACCGAACTCGTACCTACTGGAATGTCAAACGCTAGTCGTTAGACCAAAGAGGTAGTACTACGCCCTGTCAAACTGAGGTGACATGACATGACAATGAAATCCTCTTGCCAATTGGCGCTGCTAATCCTTTTCGTTCATTTTATGCTGTAGATCCTGTGAATTATTCGAGATAAAAAGTAGCCTATGTGTCAATCCAGGTTACGAACTATATATATGCCAAGTTTCATCCAAGTTGGTTCAGTAGTTTAGGCGTGATTGAAACACAAACATCCAAACATCTAAACATCCAAACATCTAAACTTTCGCATTTATAATATTAGTAGGATGTCTTTCGTTCGGAATTTATGCCTGTGGAATCTAAAAGACGATCAATTTGTTTCCGATCGCAGCGCTCCTTCAAAATCACGGACAGACCTCGAGGCTATCTGAAAGCAACATTATTTTCTGTTATTTATGTGAAACGTTACTCTGTTATTTTATCAGAAAGTGATTTATGAGCCGCCATTACGAGTCCCGTACTAAATCTTTCTCATACACATATACTTAGCCGTTTTCTTGATATGACAAAGTACAGGATTTTCCAATTACGTTCTCACGGCTTTTAGGGACTACAAACAAAAAAACTTTCATAAGTACCCTACCTACTACCTACCTGAAGAAGATATAACAACCTACAGACTGAATTTCACAAGGACTGACTTTGAAACTGTGACACGTATACGACTGAAAATTAGATTAGGTAGTATAGTTATATAGTTAGGAATTCCGTTTGACATGATTAGACTACTCCAATGCCTACTCAGATATGTTCTTAGCTCCAATATTGAACCTAAGACCATTGATAATTTTCTAATGTTATGTTTCCTCTTTTTATGTGCGAGTACCAATCAAGTTACAAAATCAATATTTTGAACATCAGCAGATCGGTGCGTTACTTAGTAAATTTTTTTGGAACATACGAATCTTTCGAAACTTAGTAGCATAGAAGAAAATACTAGCACCTAGCGTGTTTGCTATTTGCATTTATTCCTTATTTGGTACCAAACGATCAATCGCATGCCGGACCACGGCCAGCGCGTAAATCCGATTGAATTGTTGAAATACTCGATTTCAGATTCGCTTTTCAGGAAATTCAGTAAAGCTTACTGCGTACTAGAGCATGTAAAATGAATACAAGCCTTGCGACACAGGTATCTACCGCAAACATAAGAAACATACTTGAGTGTGAACCATGGGAGAGCAAAATGTATTGATTTATTGAGTATAATGTCTGTGTCTGTCTGTGACTACGAAAATAAATGACTGTGTGGGTAGATCTTATGAAAATAATTTCATTTTCAATGCAAAAACTTTTTGTAGGTTTCGTTCATAAGTTTTGACAAGCCTAACTTTGGGCCATCTTGAAATAAAATTAACTTTTCTGGGTTGAATTCAAAAACAATGTTCGCACCAATGACTACCTATCCCCTTTCCGGTTTATACTCATATGTATGTATAAAAATAAAAAATCGGTAGCGCTTTAGTGGACAGGAAGACCTCTGTCGCACATACATTGAGATTGATTGTATGTGAGCTTTTCGGCCTTCGGACCTGAATTTGATTGTTATAATGTTGAAACGTCATTTCAATTTTAGCACGCAAATTGCCAATCCAAAATGTAGGTAATGGCGCAGTTCGTTATGTTCATATCAGCCTGTAGAAGTTATTGCTAGAATTGCCTCTCCTACAGATTTTTGGAAAGATCGAGCGGCACGATAGGAGCGATAAGCCACGACCTCTTATCATTTGTTTGCCTTAGCTGCTTTGCTTAGCGCAGGTTTTTGTAATAAACCAGTGCATTGATTTGTTTTAGTTTATTCAAGCTGTGGAATTATTTACCAATCCAATCATCCATTGCGCAACTACAAGGTGCTTTGATGTCTGTCTCAACAAAAAGCCCGGCGTCGGTCATCGTATATTTAGGTACCTACCTACGTTCCTATTTGAGCGACTTTGAGAATCAGTCAACCAAATTCTCTTTCTTGCTCGTTGCTTTTATCACGTGTTTTACCTTTTTGTATTACTGGGTTCAGAAACAAAGTAAAATCCATATTAATCCAATTCAAAATCACCGACGATTTCCAAATTATTTCGGTCATTTAGCTCTACATCAAATCTTCTCTCTTTTACAATTTGTAGTGCGTAGTGGTAGGAATGTTATCAATTTAAACTTACGTGTACCTATATTAATTGTAAAAAATCTCCTTCACTTCAAGATAGCATTTTGGAAGCTTTAGTGACTACATTTTACAGCTGGCTCTTTCAGTAGGTGTCTTGTCTATGTCTGTAGATAGTAGGACTGCATAACAGTCAAAGTTATCTTATCAAGTGGCTCTTAAAAAGTACTTTCTATAGAAAACCATAACCTCCAGTACTATTACTCCATGCTATCCCATATTTGGTTGGACTACGGGTCCTAACATTCTTCACTGTTCACTGCCATAAAGCTATAAATATCGAAAGAGATTAATCCAGTTTCGTATTACGTATCTCGCAATTCACCGTACCATGATTATAGTATTACGAGCACTCGAATAATATATTATTGTTGAATTCCTAATATATTGTCCTAACTGTTCCTAATTACTTGACAAAGAGGAACTCGCAAAGGAACACGCGCCACTTGTTCGTGTTCACGTAATAATATGCCTGTGTTGTAGCTTTGGTTCTTGAGCTTTGAAATTGGCTTAACATTGATTCTAAGGCCTTTATACACATGAGTTGACCTCGTTCTATAATTCCCTAGAATCATATCGATCGTCTTGATTGCAATTTTTTTCGCCAGGGTCCAGAGTTCTACACCATTGATTAGGTATGTATGACCAAATGGATCTGACGTTCTGTAAAGCACCTATTCTGTGGTCAAGCTACCACATCCAAACACGAGAACAACATCAAGCTATCAATTCCCCTAATGATATCTAATGCGAAATGACTGGAATACGATACAGCAGATAGGCAGGCGTCGTCACAGCTCAGTCGGTAATAGCTCTGCCTTCCGTGCTGTGGGTCGTGGGTTCGATCCCCACTGAGACACTGTACATTTGTGTGTAGCAAACATAGTTGTTTGTTCTATGTCTGCGTGTTACTATGTATTATAAGTATGTATTTACAAAAAAAAGTACTCATATAAGTATTCTATCAGCATCTAGTTCCCATATTACAAGCTTTGCTTAGTTTGGGACTAGAGGGCGTCGTGTGAAATGTCCATGAATATTTATTTATTTATACCTACCAGGAAAGGGTTGTCTGCTTGAGTTTCTAAATATGTAGGAACCTGGACAATAAAGCAATTAATTAGAAGAGGGTAACTCAGTGGAAGAACACGCTACTTGACCGACTTCCAAAGGTCATGAGTTCAAGTAATCTGAGAGCACCTTAATTACTGTGTGTAAAAAACGTTTGCCTACGAATACGTACTGCAAAATAACTTTTGAACTTACCTGAAAATAGCCACACCACATTTTCAGTGCTATTTTAATAAATCATACGCTGGAAAGCACAGATTTGGTTCAACGCATTTTCAATCCAATGTAATAAAATATTACGCTTTCATTTTATTTGACGGAGCACTGCTATTCGGGTCAATTCAGGCTAAACGGCAGTGTGAATGCATAAAAGGCTGGCATGATCCCGAGACTGGTTCTCAGTGATACTGTTCATGCCATTATGAATTTAAATGCAACCAGATACAGTTCTATTTCAGCTTTAAATAATACAATGTCTAAAGACGACGAGTACCACCACACATCTTCTTGGTCGCACATTTCAACATTTTAGGAAGATTTAAGCACTGAATGTTATTATGTAAACCGCGAAGTCTCAAGCTCTTCGAGAATAACAATGCAAATGTTCAACAAAAATAATCATATTGATCCAAATAAGTTATCTGGCCAAAAAATGTGCAAAAAGTTAAAAATCTACAAGCATATTACCCGTAAAGACATGCTATGTAAAAAAGAACTAAACGACATGGTGTTGACATGCACCTAGTATTGTATTTATTACACCCTAATAATAACCCTAGCAACTGTATTTATTACACCCTAGATACCCAATCGAATCGAAATGTTGCAAAGTCTCAAAGCAAATAATAGCATTAAATGCGGGATAAAAGTTTATGCGTTTCATAAAATGATTTATGCGTTGCATAAAATGGTTTATGCGTTTCATAATCTTTCTTAGCACTTTGTGAGTCATAAAAAGTGGTATAAATTCTGGTTTTAAATTTTCTCAAGAACACCATGATGATAGACGGGCTGTAATTTAATGTTGGCAGTGAACTCTGATGACTTGAGTACGGCCATGTAGTCTAAACGGTCACATTTTACAGACACCACGAGCTTACTCGTATTAATTAATTTAATAATTTATCCCATCCCATATTTTCGTTAGTGCGTGTGTCTGTGAAGAACCTAGACTTATTTTTTGTCATTTTTAATGTTCCCTAAATAAATGTTATAAGACTTTTCCCAGCAAACGTCTGAAACTCGTTTATCTTAACTCATTAACGCTTCTTCTATCTTGGTGGAAATCTGTCTACGCGGGACGGCAAGCGGCAATTTATAAACTTCTTATGGCGAAGGTTTTTGTTCTCGCAATTTTCGAATCTAGGTGATAATTCCACCAAATATAGGTTTTCTGAGACCTGCCTATGCTTTGGCATTCCGGTAGGTACATAGGTAATCAGTATTCAGGTTTTTTTTTTGGAAATGCTTAGGCATCAAAGGATGTTGAGTAGGTAAAGATATTAAGAGATTTGAGGTGATGCTTATTGTGTTTGTACTAGATATTTTACTGATGTTCTCTGAATAGACAATAATTAAATTACCATCTGTTACTTACTGTTATTTAAGAATTTGGTGATAGCTCACAAAAAAGGTTTCAAATATTAATATCTTGTTCACATCTTGTCAGAAAGGTTAATTTGCGTTCTAATAAACGTTTTACTAGAAGCAGTTTAGTTGCTGTAATTAATGCAGAACTTCACCTCTACTTCTGAATTGATGAAGCCACAGTTTTGATTAACATAAATCTATTTAGTGCTTCGGGAGTTCTAAAATTACTTGCGGTGTAATCAATGATTATGTTGTGAATGTTCATACAGGAACTTTAACCAGTACAAGGAATAACCAGAAATAATTCTGTCGACATGCTTAAAATGTGACTTCCGCTTGATTCTTTCTATATATTTGTAATCTGACTTATAGACGGTGTAATAAAACCACTCTTGGAAACATTGGAGGGTTGTGGTACTCGTCAATATAAACCTTCGATCAACATGTATATTGTTGATCGAAGATATGAACAACTTTTTCCATAGCGTGAACGCGAAAATAATAAACTGTAATACGAAATGCAACACTTACTTGACAAAAATGTATCAGACTAAGGACTGATTTTTTTTTCTTACATTGTGTTTGGTTCTATCGGAAAAATTTTCATATTGATATTTGAAAAGTTTCCATGCCTTTTCTTGAACAAGTATTTATAACCCCCCGAAGTTTTTAAAAATGGTCGTATTTACATCCTGTGTTAAAACTCATAGCTAAGGCTACGCAAGCACGATGTTTGAAGAGGTACCTACATTACCTACTATAATGTTCGAATCCCGTGTCAATCCCAGTGAATAGGTCATAAGGACCGTTAATCGATTTTCTTTTTTTTTGTCAATCCAGATATCGCCCGCTCTTTTCAACCTGACAATGAAAGTAATTTGTGGCGTCAATCACTTCTTTTCTTTTTTAGTATGATGGGTCTGATTGATACCTACTTAACTCCAATAGGATTTTCTCGGGTTTTACAATTTCCGATGAAGGTTCATGCGCTTAGTTTAACCCGTGATCAGACTGACAGTTGTAACATTTTAGGAAGAAGCAAAATTTTTATTTTTACTACTATGGTAGGCAAACATACGGTACGTCTGATGGAAAGCGGTTAATCGGTACGCGGTTCTCGATACGAATGCGATACTTTCCGCTTTGGATTCCCAATTAATTGTGAAGGACATTTCGATTCCCAAACGTAAGTTACACAATTTCCTTAATTGGAATATGTACGAATGTTTCACTCCGAAATATCTTGCTATACTACCCGCAAACACTTAAATGGTTTAACCCGGCCGGTAATCTAATAGGAACACTCGAAGCTAGCCAATTTGGGTGGTTTGTGACCGGACTGAGCTCAGAGTAAAATAAAATGGACACGGCATTATGAAATGTCATAATGAGACAAAGGGTAGGTAGATTAATTTCCACGACGACGAATGTGGTATGCAAATATATGTTTCATCTGGGTTTTATGATGCGATAGAACCCTTCTTTTCTGATTCTCACCACATATTCCTTGTTGTAATTTGGTTGATTTTCTCGACTGAGATCAAGTTTTATGTAATCGTTTGATTAATATTGATATTATTGATGTCCCTATCCTGATATTATTACTAACTTCGTCTGACATCACAAAGGTGTTTTATAAAACACTGTTGAATTAACATTTGGGATGTCGATTCGAAAACCTTTTGCACTCGAATAACAACAATCCTACTCCAAAAAGTTGAGAATTAGTTAATATTCTTTGATACTGAAAATAGTTGGAAATGGTTTCGGACATATTTTAATAATATAATTCTGAAGATAGTAGCGAGTGTTCGAAATAAAACGAAATTAAAAACATTTGTGTGTGGTATATAAGTATTTTATTCGGCAATCTAGTGTCCTTAGTGTGTACAAGCTTTACTTAGTTTGGGGCTAGAGGACGTTGCGGGAAACGTCCATAAATATTTATTTATTTTACCAGCTCTGGGTTTGCTATATTCTGTAAGCCTTTACCTACTTTTTCTATTCTAGGATCGTAATCACTAATTGCTTACGTAATAATAGAACTCCTACCTGTATCTAAATACACTCTTACTGACACTTGAACTATCAAAACACAATAAATAAAATAGGTCCTGAAAGAAAATGATGGTAGCTTTTTTCATGGTGTAGGGTAAGGAGGGTGTAAAATGAATTTCCTAAAAAGATTGGGCTTGTAAGTAGGTAAATAACACAACCTTCCTCCGCAAAATCGCGTCCCCTGCACTAGTAGGTGTATGTATAGTAATTAAATTACTAAATAAACAGTAAGCACATAAAAATAGCATTTCTGATGATTTCTGACGATAAACAAATGCCAACACAGATTTTATGCAAATTGTATAATGCCTGCGCTGTTGAGTTTAAATGCGGTTCAGTCGAATTAATAATGGAGATTTTGCCGGTGGCGACGGTCATAGAATGTACTGATTATTCGATTCGATAATTACTTGTTTATGCGAAAACTAACAACAAATTAAAAATTAGTTTAAATTGTAACTTTTGAATTTGCATGAACGACGATAATTCAATAGCTTAAACATTATTTACATCAATAATATCTTGTGAAACACAAAAAAAATATGACCACAAACTAAGAACAAAATAAAAATCACAAAATATATTTGCATAAAAAATTTTCTTTTGAAAAAGCTCTCCCCGCAAACCAGTTTCAACAAATTAGGTAGCGTGAAACGAACTACTAAAAGCCTATAAGTAATTCAGTTAAGATTGGCCGCCCGTCCATCTATCGAAAAAAATATTTATTTTGCAGGTGAATTTTTCAGCAAACCTATACCTCACTTAATAATATTTTATTTGGTTAATTCATAAAAGAATCCGTTTGTTTTCGCGCTCACCCTGTTGGTTCTATAGAAAAAAGTTGTTCATATTGATAGGTACCTCCTAAAATTTTCAGGAATGGTCTTATTACAGCCTGTTAAGAAAAGCTAGATACGTACGTACGTGCAAAGGGATAACAATGATTGATAGTTATAACATTAATGAATGACCTGTGGGATCGAAAACGATGGCTCTGATAAAGAAATAAATTACCCTCTTTTATGCCCGCATACCTCAGCAGAAGTTGAGAATTGGGGATTTGAACTTTCCTGGCTAAAATGGTACATCAACTGTAATTATGTTGATAATATCGTAATTTAGGCCATTCGTTCTAAACTACGTGGTTTGCAGTGAGATAGCTAACATTTAAAAGTACAAATAAAGTTTTTATTCTTTCTTGAGGAGTATGAATGGAAAAAGACTTTGAAACTTTGTACGAACGTGGCGTTCACAATGCAGATACATGTAGCATTGCGCATTTCGCTGTATCTCTATAACTACTGCAGAATAAAATCGAAAAATACGGTGTTGGATATAGGTCCATAGACTTCGAAAATATCAAAGCATAGACTTAAGTTCAGTGTTGTCATTAAAACAATCGAATAATGGTCAAGTTTAAATACAGAATAACACCCAGTTTCTAGATTAAAGCGAGAGAAGACTAAATAAATATAAGCACTACATTTGTTCCATCTAAGGCCCGACATCCACATTTGCATTCATCTTTTATTCACAGGCATAGGACGATACTTCTCTGTTCTGTGGGTCGATAGGTCTGGCAGGTGTAAAAATAGGTTCTTTATTGAAAATCTCGGCTCATATATTTCACGCTCATGTTTCAAACCAAATTCCTGCGCTCTTATTTATTCAAATAAAATTTGAGTGGTGGTTTGTCCTTGATTTGTGCTCCTTTGCTGTCTGTTTTGTTTTCCCACCATTTTGTGTCAATAATTATTCCAAGTTTTCTTTGTTTGTGTCAATAATTTTTCCATGTCGACGGATGCTTTCATATCCTCGTTAGTGAGCCATCGGCAAGTTTGAAGAGCTCATTTAATAAACCTCGTCGAGCTTTCGCTGGGCAAGCCTTCCACGTTATATTACGTGGTTACAATAGTTGGGGATAAGTAGGTTCGGCTCAAGCACGAAATACAGGTAAGTACTAAGGTATTGTGTAAATTTAGTGTATGTTGGTGAATTTCTATAGAGATCTGTCATGTTTACTTATAATAATAAATTAATTACTACGAAATAAAACTTGTTTATTGAACTTCAAAGTGTCGCCCTATTTCATCTATAACTCGCATATAGAAAAGCTTTACTTGGTATTGCACTTTTTATGAGAAAACTTTAACGCGAGTTGGCTATCAGACGTAAAAGCCCATCTATATAGGTAAGTAGGTACTGAAATATCCTACTTAGTAGAATATTACCACCTCCGAGAATTTCCTGTCTAGATATGCTCAGATGTTTCATGACTGCCGTAAGCTAAAATAGGCAACTATGAGTTTAAAGTAGCATGATAAAGTATTAAAAGCGCATAGCTTTTTGCTCAGTCCCCTGACCGTCCTAAGTCAATAAACATATTACGGTTTATTATTATAAATCCTTAGACAAGCATTCCGCATTACGCCGCCCCGTGAGAGGCTAATAAAAGGTCCTTACGGCTTTCTGTTTTATACGACAGCAGCTTTAACTCTTCACGATAAATATCGGGAAAAACGAAAAACATTTGGTCAACCACGTAAAACCATGAAAATTCACTGTTTTCAACATAAATCTAGATAAGCTTTTGCAGTTTCCCAGCTTAGTAGAACTTCGTAGGCCTCAGGGAAAAAATAATTGTATAAACTACAGTACAACTTTTATATAATCACATTTGACTGAACTAACGTGGATGCACTGCAGTATTTCCGTTCTAAAAAAGGTATCTGTGTTCCGTTTCAGAGGCCAACTTGGCTCTGAAACCCACTTCAGAAATGGTTGGCTAAAATAGGAATGCAAAGATAGCTCGCTTACGTAAATAGAGATAGAGATGCCTTTTCAAATAGTCTAGCTTTCAGCAGTTATTGAATGGAGCGGAAACAAGTTCCGTAGCTTTGCAATTTGCTTGAAGAAAATGCTATATCTAATTTTTACTTATCTATTTTGTTTCAAGCACAATATTTTCTTTGGATATACTTTACTCAAAAGTACGCTTAGTGATGACATAAAACGTGCTTTACTTGTTTAGTAACAAATAAAAATACCCAATTTAGAAAATTTACGACGGTTCAAGTCCCCGAGATTAAGTAATCAGAGAGAAAATTTCTTCCCGCCCTAAATAGACAGTTTGTAAACAGCACGAACAGAATTACATACCCTTTGCGGAATGCCCTGGCACTTAGTTCACGGCGACTCAGTCTAATTCCCATGAATAATTTATATCGTTTCATCAAAAATTTAAATTCAAGCTATACCAAATTTGGTAAACATTTCGCCTCCACTCGTTCGGCTCTACAAGACAAATGTTTAAATGTCTTCCATGCGCCAGACCCAAATCTACCATTTACTTTGATATCACTCACGCTCAGCTTAAAGTTCTCTCCCGAAATAGCGAACAAACATTTATCAATGCTTCATCAAATGTTATTTCATTGCCTACTTTAATATCCTCGGCGGAAATGTGATGAAATCCGGCTGGCGAAAATCAATATCACTCAAATAGAAAAGTTTGTTTCGGGTCTTCTTAATTCAAGCTGTTGGACCTTTTCTAGGAAAAATAAATAAAATGTACAATTCTTCAAGAAAACAGAGTTTGAAGATCTTGTCTAAGTCGTTGAGTTTGAGTACAAAATTAAAAAGTTTACAGTTGTATTTGGAGGCAACCTCATTTAACTATTTTAATTAAACTTCGCTGTGAATTATTTTACTAATTAAACAATCACATAGCGGTTGACAGGATTCTTACTCCGCGGTTAAAATGTATGATCCTACCTATTTAAATTGTACAGCGTACTTGCTACGTAACTGTTTGATAAGTTTAATGATAAAAAAGTAGTCATAAAAGTGGGATTTTTTGAGTAGGAGATCTTTACACCCTGTATCTTTAGTAACAATGCCTACATTTTGCGCGGACAGCAATATACGATTACGTCAGGTCATGCGGAAAAGCTCTACGAAGCATAAAATGGCGAACCTCGTGGCTCAGGGTGTACTACGAAAAACGGAAATTCGCTAGAGACGTTTGAGCTACACTGCGCGGCCGTTTAGTGCGTTGTGCACGACTGTTTGCGGAATAGTCGCATTGTAAGTTAAAACAAAACAAAACGAACCTTCGTTCATCGTTTTTCGATGTAGACGCCCATGGCCTGTGAAAAATAATTAACGAAGATTCGGTAGTGACATTTGCCTTGTGGTTGACGCGGGCTCTGCGAAGTAACAGTTTCACTGCGCAGTGTAACCCAAACGATACGTTGAACCTTCGAGTATTGATTTTCATAGTAGCTATAGCTACCTACTCAGGTTATAAGTCATACAACCTGGTGTGTCGGATTAATTGCGTCAATATTGATTTACACGTGGATTCCCAGAGGCACTCCACTTCTACACGTTTCCAATAATGGGGCTATTCTACACTGTCAACGTCGCGAGTCGTGCCAATAATTCCTCTTCGTATCGGTATAGTAAACTTAAGATACAAAGTCGTGGGCGTGAAGTGAAGTTGTAAAGTTTTCAGTATTTTATACGTAGGTAATGAGAAAATACAGACAGGTAACTTTCATAATCGCAGTGCGGTTCTGCATGTCTTTAGCGGACGTGCTCAACGAGGCAATATGTAAAGTAGAAGAAAATAAAGTACCGATTTGAAGTATATTCGGTAGTTCATGAGCTATACACTTTTTACGTTTAAACTATAGTAGTACTATGCAATGCAAGGGTAATTTGCATAAAGCTTTGTGGTTCGCTATTAAGAGCCATAGTGAATGAAGGGAATGCATTGATTGGTAGTTCTAAGAGGACCGGTGCGGTGGTCTAGTGGTAGCGAGCCCGCCTTCCGATCCTAAAGTCGTGGGTTTATATCCATGTGTCGTGTACCATTGGGGTTTTCTACTCGGAATTTTTAAATTTTTTGGTTCTCTTACGGTTTAACTAACAAATGCACAATCATTTTGGCAATGTCGGTGGACGTGCTCTGTGAAGTAGGTAATGCAGTTGTTTGTTACATCTCTTTTTGTTTTTAAAATATAAAGTGATGCCTGTAACTTTATGCTGCAATGCAAAACAAAATGTTCAGTAAAAAAACAGTTTGTGTATTTATACAATTTAAATCCAGCTCGAACTGAACGGCTACAGAGAGGAAGTATACCTACTGCCAACCCATTTGATGGAGTGGTGGCAGGTTTGCTGTTTTCAATTACGATGCAATCAGAATTCAGGTTATCGGTATCATTGAGCTGCATGTGAATTTATACTGTTTCAATACGACCAGTCATGAGTTTGGTGAATGATTGTACGCACGGTGACATCTCGACCTAGACTGTTGAAAGAAAGATATAAAGAAAGAAACAAAATCAAAAACACAACAAAATAGAAATAAAATAGTTCAACCTCCATCAAAGTTAACAATACACAGTAAAGGCCCATATAAAATGACCATACAGGTATATAATAAACTACCAGAACAAATGAAAGAAGCCCAATCTGATACCCTATTTATAAAATTACTAAAATCTTTCCTTTTAAAAAAATGTTATTATGAATTAAATGATTATATGAATGACAAAATGTGCGAATATAATGATACTGAATTGACACAAGAGATTGACTAATTGAAAAATTGACGTGAATAAAACCTCGGTCTGCCTACTTTCCTTTCCTGTTGCAATACCCCTGAACAGGGTTCATGTGTGATACCTACCTACAATGTAACAACTATAATACCATGTGAAAGCAATAAATGTATTGAGTATTGAGTATTGAAATCGTTTATTTATAAAGTCACACTGAAAAATTTACATATTTAAAACAATACATTGCTTTACAAATTGGTGACGGACTCAGCATGGTGTTGCGTTTGTTGGGCTTTTGAACTATTAGAAGTTAATACGTGTGACGATTTGATTGTGTGGGTAGTGGGACGTATGCTGCGCACGCGCCGCACGCCTACTTCTATTACGCTCTATTTCCAACTATTCTCTGCATTGTATATATTGGGTGTCTAACCTGACGTGTAGCCGCGTGTACTATCACTTCATCTATCAACTGTTTAGGAGGGTACTCGTGAACAATGTAGATGACTTTATCATCTAATCATTTACGAGTAGATGCTTACACAACTTGCTCATTCGTTGTAGATACACCCAGACCTTTACAGGTTCTTATATTCTAGAAGTATTCATAGCGAGTACAAAAATAGGCGCTTGTATAGAATATGGGCACGGGATATTTGAAAACTTTAAAGATCTTAGGTGCTTAGTATTTTTCACTTTTTTGAACTAACCTATGAAAATCCTAGCACATTTAGCAAAATATTTCATCTCAAACTCACCTTGATGGTGTAATATGCAATTTGGCGGTGGATGGTTCGGAAAATTGAGGTTGAAATTGCGAATTTGCCCGCTAGCGAAAAGTCGTGCTTCAACGTTTTTGGATAAAAATGGAGACTGAGGATGAGTTTGAAAATTGCTAGCGCTGCGGCTCATTAGCTGTTACATTTAAAAACATGAGTTTTTTATTTAATATGATAGAGAAAATATGAGTAGACAAGTAGACCAACGGCCTACCCGTTGGTCTACAATATATACAACATATAAACAACAGCAACCTGAATAGATTTCCATGATTTATAGAAGAAAGTTTCTTGCCGCGTCTGTATGTATCTGTACCTATGTATTAGGAAAGTTCTGAACGGATTTCAATTCGGTAAAAGACAGGTTGATTTCCGGGAAAAGTTTTAGTGTACAATACAATCTAACCTGTGCAAAGCGTGGTGGCTGGGTCTGCTAGTTCAAATATAAAATAACAATGTTTGCGGTGTCCCTCGGATTTTGTCGTGCGTTAAAATTAAAAATACGAACGACTAAAATAGAACACATGTAAAAAAGTGCTATAATTGTTTTTTTTTTGGCAAAACAAAAAAGGGATTTGTCGCACCCAATCGGTGCAGAGATTGTCTTATCTAAAACTGCACGCCACACTACTAATATTAGGTTATTCAAAATGAAATGTTACATATTTATACCGTCTAAAGATCTATTGTCAGATCACTGGAGCCTTTGCACAAGTCCCGGTTGCCAAGTAGCCGGTGCCGGGTACCTGAAAACGAAGTGTATGTAGTACATGTACGTTATCTTTCACACGTACCGACGTAATTTGCCTGGCATGCCCATACACTACGCCACTGGGTTTTAGACTGAATCATTTATATCTGTCTGTCTATTTAATTGTTTGAAATAATCTGCGCCCTCAGTAACCCGTCAATAGCCCTAAGCATTCAAAATTATGAAGCCAATATTGAAATAAGAGAGATTGAAGTCATTTAAAACAGAAGTTTGAAGGTTATGAACCGAACTTTAGTCAGCTTTGATTTGTTTTCAAACGGGGCTATTGTAATTTTCAGAATCACCTATTTATTTGGTAAACTACACAATCTTGATATTGGAACTTATGATTATAATACTGGGCTTCAGATTCTATGAAACTTGGAATAGAAATAGGTTCGTGTTCTGAAACAATGCTCAAGTCTTTAGATTCCAGACATTGTTTCGTGTGTTCAACTCTGAGTCTAGACTCAATCATAGATCTTTTGATATGAATTCTTAGTAAAAGGCTCAAAGGACCCTCCTAATTTCCTGCCTTGAGGAATCGGCCAAACTCTGGAAGAACTCTTCAGGCATGAACCACTCCAAAGCTCTTATAAAAGCCTTCGATAAACGGAATACCAACCGTATCCTAGAGCTAAGTAAGTGCAACCTGCGCACAGTGGTCAGGGCCTTAACTGGACACTGTCGCCTTAACAAGCACATGTTCAAATTAAGGTTGTGCGAAACACAAACCTGTAGGCTCTGTAAGGAGGCGGAAGAAACGCCTCTTCACCTGCTAGGGGAGTGTGGGCCGCTGATGCAAAAACGCAGCATACATCTGGGAAAGCATATTTTAAGCCCAGATGAGCTAAAAAACCTCACCCCTAAGAAAATCCTTCAGTTCTTAACAGCTGCAGGATTTAGTGGTGAACTATAAACGCCCCAAATAGGGGTGGTACATACACAAGTGGCGATCACAATAGGCCAGAAGGCCGCAGTGATATCATAGCCGCAAAAAGCTAATAAATAAATAATAGTAAAAGGCTCCATTCCAACGACCAATCCGATAACGCCTGCTCTGACAAATCCTGCCTGTTACATGTTCATTTATATACAATATCCTTAAAAAAATGATGAGCATATCAGATTACAAAATCAGTTTTTAAAATAAACTTTGACGAACTAGCATCTAGATTAATTTTTACTCACGTTTTTTTTATGATAGACAGCGTTTTGACTGCCAGCTCACGATGGAAAGTGTGACTACGTAGCTATAATCCACCTGTTCATTCTTGTCTACAATTCAACTGAAGTTGTGGTCTAATAAAAATTGATTTTTAAACAGGATACCTTGAATACCTATTTAAGTTAACCGCCAATATCTGCGTGAAAGAGATCCCGAAGTTGTAAATTGGCTTTCACCCCGTAACATTAGTTAAAGCCTCTGAAATCACCCCAAAGTTATCCAATTAGAAGCAGGCAAACAATACTGTAAGCATAGGACAACAATCAGGAGCACGATACTTGGATCATTACAAGGTGTAAAAGGACTACTATCTTTTTTATACAACTAAATGATAGAACAAGCCCATATTAACCACCTTATGTTAAGCGGTTACCTCTGCCTATAACAATGCACGGAGCATGTCCACCGAGGACGTGCCTGGTGATGCATTGCACTGCCCCCATCACTCTGAGACAAAGGTCTAAGGTTAAAATTCTGAATCAATGCTCCAGTTTGCACCAAAATAGAAACAGGTTTTATTGTCAAAAAATCGATGCTCGCGTACCGATTCCTTGATTACTGTTTCTGTTTATTAAAACTTAAATAGTTGAACCACACATTTTTTGATCGATTGCCTACACAGAACCAGAAAAGATGTGAGGTAATAAGGTTATTAAAAGTAGGAGTTTTACCTATGATAGAACTTTTTATTTCGTGTCTGTAAAAAACTTAGGAGTCTCATAAAAGTAATCTGAAATCGTCCGCATTAAAAATTGGTATACTGGCGATCCTGAGCTCAAACAAAACAATGGAGCAGTTACGATTTGGGTCAAACATTGAATTATTTACACCTAACCCAGTATGTATACAATTTAAAAGCAATTTCCTATCGTAAACCGAAGCCAGTTAAAATCTTTGATCGTTGAGCGTAACGTAGTACAAAATGGAACAGCTTAGAAATTTACAATGTATAATTTTTTTATTATTTCTTATTTATCCTAGTGGTTGTGTTGGTAATATTACAATTTAAGTTCTCTTCTTCTTCTTCTTCTAATTTAAGAGCTATGCTCTTGTCGGCGTAATGTATGCATTTCCCGCCAGGTTCTTCTTTTCAGGGCAGCTTCCTTGACGTCCTTATACGACATGACATCTATCTTCGCCTTCACTTGGCTCATGTAGCTAATACGCGGTCTTCATCTTCCTCTCTTTCCTTCTACCTTCCCTTCAATGATATTTCCGATAATTTAATTTCAGTCATTTTAAAATCAAAACAATGTGAGTACATTGCTTTTTTTTCAGTCCAGACAATTTGCCTTCAAAGACGTTCAACAATCCAGACCTTACGAACATAACCCATATTTTTAGGAATCTACTGACTACAGACTACGTTGTAGCACGCTACGATGTAGCAGTGAAGATTCCTTGTCTATTGCTACGCTCGTAGGGGTGCTACGTTACTCGTAGAGGTGTTACGCTGTCTACATAAAAATACATTTTACATGTCTTGGGTACCGTTTTCTCACTTTATGATTAGTGTTGTGTAAACTAGAAATCCTTTGCATATACTACGTAGTATGAGATCGAGGAGCATACATAGTAATCCTATTTGGTTGAAACTTGGAATATACTCGTATATAGTTCGTAACCTGGATAAAAAACCTGTGTTAAGTTTTTTTATCCCGAAAAATGAACAAGATGAACGGAATACGAATGAAGTCGCTCACGGCTGAAATTCGTCCTTTTGACTCTTAAAAATGTGCAAGGGAGTAGTGAAAGGCACATCTAAAAATAACGTTTGTTTCTTCCTTCTTTCCAAAGAACTATTGTGTTCCTCAAAATATTTGCAGAAGATCGACCCAACTAGTTAGATAAGATATCATGCTAAAATTGTTCTATAAAGTTGTTACATATATTATCTCTCTTGTTTATTATTGGTTCATAGATTCGTATCTTTCGAAGCACTCAATAAATTAGCCTTGCCGTGCTACTCGAAATGTTCAATATACCTTTATTTACGCTATAAATTTCAGGTTTTAAGTAATTTATTTTCAACGAGTTTGAACGCGAATAAATCTTTGTATTATTACTGTTTTTGTGTTGTTCTTCCGTATCTTTGTGTCTTCATATGAATTGTTTGATGTTTGTTCTATGTCTGAGTGTTACTGTGTATTATATGTATGTATTTACAAAAAAAAGTATATAAGTATTTTATCTAAGTATATAAGATTATTAGTTTATTCACAAAGAAAATTTTGACTAATACAATATTTACAATATTTATAATATCATAGACAAATAAAAAAATAGACCAGCAGACGTTTAGAAAATATCGTAACCCGAAAATGGATTACCTTCAAAGGCGTGAGATGTCGCTGGGTGTATCGAATCGGTAATAAATCAAAACGGTGTTTATTTTCTTGAACCTCTGGCGCGCTGACACTATAAGCAGTACGGAAATAAACGTCAGATGGCGCTATTTCTAAATTTTGCAAAGCGTATACCAAGATTCGGTTACAACGCGCGCGACGTTGACAGCTTGTGCTATGCAATGTCGAACGAGCGAGATAGAGTCTGGATGCAGAGCGGCAACAGCGCTCTGGTCGTATCAAGCTAGTAAAATAATAGATGTTTCGATTTTAAACCTGACGCCTTACCGCCAAGTGCGGTAACAAAAAAATACAATGATATTATATGAAATCTTAAATGTTTTTAGCTTGATAAAATAAAACATAAAAGGTAGGTAGACTTTTAATTATATATTATTAAAATATCACACCCAATAGGTACTTGTTTAGTTATGTGCTGAAACATTACCATACATTACGAACCATTTAGGTACGAACAAATAAGTTTTCTGCGGGTGTTGCCTAGGTCTTTTGTTCCTAGGCTATCCTGTTCTAGTTTTACTACCTACCTACTTATAAATAATGGAATAGGTATGTCTGAAGAAGGTAGGTAGGTACCTATAGGTATATTTATCAATATAAATATTCTAAAGTAGGTATATGATTGACTAGCAGTTACCCGCGACTTCGTGCGCGTGTACAGTTTCCGTGTACCTACTGGAATGTCAAACGCTAGTTGTTAGACCAAAGAGGTAGTACTACGTCCTGTCAAACTGACGTGACATGACATGACAATGAAATCCTCTTGCCAATTGGCGCTGCTAATCCTTTTCGTTCCCACGCATAATGGGCCAACTTTGAGCCTAAATGCGGAAAAGGGAGTCCCTTCAATTTCAATTTTTCCTTTTCGTTCATTTTATCCTTTAGATCCTGTTAATTATTCGGGATAAAAAGTAGCCTATATGTCAATCCAGGTTACGAACTACATATATGCCAAGTTTCATCCAAGTTGGTTCAGTGGTTTTGACGTGATTGAAACATAAACATCCAAACATCTAAACTTTCGCATTAATAATATTAGGTAGTAGGATTCTAAAAATTTCAAGGACGTAGTTGCGTTGCGACTTATCATTAAACTTGGTGGTAAAACGGCTTGTCTACTCATTAGCAGTGCCTTGATCACGAATAAATTTGACAATCGTGAACGTATCGTAACGCTAGCGTATCCGAGATACACTGCGCGGTGACGCTACAACGTTCGGCAGTCGGGCTGATGTTGACGCGCAATATCACTCGAATACGTTAGGTTTACGTAACGCGGCGACTGTCAGATTTGTTCGTGATTACCCCTCAGTACCTATTGCCGAGTATAGCACATTTCTGCTCGAAAGTCCAGGTCGTCATGCCAGCGCTTCCTCGGGCGGCCGCGACGTCTTCTACCCCCTGGGGGTATCCAGCCTGTGACTCCTTGAGCCCACCTTTCCGCTACTTTACGACGTACATCGGCGATTCCAGTTTTGGAGCGAAGTATTCTGTTCCGAATTCGATCTATTCTTTTCACACCTAAAATACTTCGCTCCATCACTCTTTGGCAAAGTAGTTTGCGACCACGTCTGAGCACCGTAGGAGTGATAAAAAAAATATATAAGAAGGTTCAGACTATCGAAAGAAACCACACAAATACTTTTGCATCAAATCTATAATCAGTTAAAATTCGATACCAACGAGTTAAAAAATTGAACAGTATTATAGTCCATAACGGGAAGCACTATTTTCATCACAACCACAACACAACCAATCAACTACAAAACAAGAAAATGAAATAATTGTACATGTAAATAAAATCGTCAAAGAGAATACAACACAACACCACGGGGGTTGAACTGTGAACGATATTTTTAGTCTAGTTATAGTCTGCGGCTCACATATGTCAATTGACACCCCCCCTTCACCCTTCCTTCATATCACGCCCCTTGTCCGATCCGACCGCCATGTTTGTTCGTTGTTTCTGGGGCAACAAAACAAAACAACAAACTAACCGCCATTGCAGTTTTAATTTAAAGTTGATGAGTGAAGTTTTGCGTTGATTTATTTCTGTAACTGCAGTTTCATCTAAATATGTACACCAAGTGCTGTGTTGTGAGCTGTGCTAGTAGACGAAAAGACGTCAATAATTTACATATGTTTCCAAAAACTGAGATAGGACTCCAAAAGTGGTAAGAGTGCATAAACTGTGAAGTCGTAGCCTGAGCTTCCAAGGTCTTCGCAAGCAGTTTGTGGGTCGCAAACACATTGAGAAGAGGTTTCTCGCGTCCACACGCGATAGAGCTCGTCTTCGCCCCGGTGCCTATCCCACGTTACCTATTTACCGCAACAGAGATATCCAGTGATATACCTCAAACATCTCCAATACCCCCTGGTAAGTACCTCGTTATGAACATAACAATCAAAATGAATTCACTACCACACGAGTTGAGCTTATTTTATTACTATTGTTTTAGGAGTAGGTACTCAACCAATTGATTAGTTAAATTGCTACTTGGGCTCCCTAGGCCAATGTACCTAGAAATGTTAAAGGCAAGAGAATACCCTTATTCTCTTGCAAGTTACACCCAAATTAATCATGCTCTTGCTATAACATTTTGAGCGCTGGATATGAATATTGTTGTGGTTTGAGCAAATGTTTCCTATCTATGACCGCAGTCTAAATTGGTATATCCAGTTACTTCTATGTAAATTTGTGTATTTTCATTTTCAGATCATGTCAATCGTGATCATGATGATTACACACTAAAGCAACCACATCAAGATCACACTTACTGCAAGGCAGTAGCAAAGAAATGGTCCAAAACTGATTCTGGTAAGTACCTATGTATTATTAAACCTTTATATTAACCTGTAGATATCTAATCAAAATTATTTTTAGATGTTTGTCAGATTACCGACTAACGATTACCTACTGTGATTGGTTTCAGAAATAACTGTTCCTTCTCCAGCACTACACCATGTTGAAATCCCGGTTGTGCCCGGTCCATCCCAGAGTGAACCCACAGATATTCCTAAATCAGATGGTAAGAAATACTCACATACCTTATTATTTTCTTTTCTGTTTTACTGTTGTCTGTAATATTGTTGCGAATGCTGTGCAAGCCTGTAATTGGCACACATTCTATAATATAATTATTGTTTATAAGTTATTTTCGAAAGTGTATTATGTGTGCTGTTGGCGATGCCTTATAATAAATAAATAAATAAATAAATTATGATTACCTACCTAAGTACTTTACAAGTTTTTGCATTAAGTTAATAAGTGTTTTTATTTTATTATTTACAGATAATTCTAACATTGGTACTAACATTAGTACTAAAAGCAATAGGCGAGTCATCTACACAAAAAAGAAATTGACACCAGACTGTGCAAGGCTGCGTAAAATATACAGAAAATCACAAAGACAATTAAATTACTAACGGAGAGCTAGAAAGGCTAATAATAATAATAGCGCACGCTGCTGATTGGTAGGTTAAGGTACTGATTTGGATCAGATGAGCTATCTATAGATCGCTTGCAGCAGTCTGCAGATAGCTCAACTGTTTCATGTATGTATTTTGTAAACGAATTAGTCGTAGTTTTCTTTATTTAATAAATATGATTCAATATACTTTAATATCTTGTTTTACTCATAAGTCTCCCTTAGCTCGAGGTCGTTCAAATTAATTAAAACAGTAGGATAGAAGTAGGTTCAATCGGGTGCCATGATTACACAACCATGGAAAGTACAACCTTGGAATGTACAGGCATGGAATTCATGTACATAGTGGTCGCCAATTCCATGGCTGTGCAATCCCGGGCTGTGCTCTCAAATTAAAAATAAAAGACCAATCATATGACATACGTGAGCATTCTATTGGACGAATTTTGCTCTATGGGAGTGCCCCGTCTGAGCGTAGCTTCTGTAGTTTGTGCACAACACGCAGGCCAATGACACTTTGTATCAAAAAATGACAGTACCGTTCCGTTTTAGCTTACTTGATGCGTGGAAAAGATGAATTTTCTTAGAAAAGAAATGCGTCAATCGTTTTGTACGTTTAACGAAACGTAGGGGAACTGTTTTCTGTGGTTATATAGACGCCACCTATTAGTAAAGTTATGTCATTAATTTGTACACTATCTTTCAATTTGATGACCACCTAGGTGATCACGCCTAGGTGGCGTGGCGAAAAATATGTTAGATAATCAGTATGAAATAAAATCGTGATAACTAAATAAATGAACACCATTACAGATTCTAAAATAAGGACATAATTTTTGATGAATTTCAAAAATAAATTAATGGCGTTTCTTTGGTTCTAACGGCTACTTGAAGCTTAAGTCGTCGTCGACTGTAGCGTCATCCCCAAATAGGACCGGGAACTAGCCGGTTTTGCGAGTCACGCTCTAATATATAGGGTGTAGCAATCTTCGTGTATTCATTAATCGATGATAATATGTACAAAATACACATGAAGCAGTTGAGCTATCTACACACCGTTGCAAATATAAGTATTCTAAGTTTGGGACTAGAGGGCGCTGTGTGAAATGTCCATCAACATTTACATTTATTTATTTATTTAATTGTTTTGCTACATGAACGTCGAGTAAGCATACGTAACGCTTGATATTTTTGGTTTAAATTGCTCCAAAGCAATGGTAAATGGGGCGGTTTGGTTTAATTGCTTCTAAACAATAGCGTGAAAATACACGCGCTAAACGCCAAACCATCATTTTATACGCGATTCTAGGTGTAGTAAAACAAGTGATTATCTTATGAGCTTCAAACTACACGCTCTACAAATACGACCAATCATCCGTGTATTTCGGCTATATTGAAATATGCTTGTAATCGGTTATCGTGCAAGCAACAAAATACGCAAAATACGCTATAGTGTGCTGAAAATACGCTTAATCATGCCTACATACGCGCATTCGTAAAATGTGAAGCATACGTGTACTTAACCATCACAGAGCCTCAAAACGCACGCGTACATATATCTACTCGGTGCCCGAGTGTTTGCAGGCACTGACGCAAACCTGATAAGGTTTAAAAGTGTTTATACGATAAAGTTTTTATAAGTAACTTTTAACTTTTATAAGTAACTGCTTCATGTGTATTTTGTACATATTATAAATATTGTAAATACTTTATTAGTCATAATTTTCTTTGTGAATAAATATATTTATGAAACACTACAAAAAAAAAGTAACTTTTTGATTAATAAATAAATACAAATATATTGCAAAAACCTCGATTTTTTTTTAAGTTTCAAATATAGATACCTCTCTTTTCAGGCAATCCACGCAATAAATGTGCACTCCAACCCGGCCACAGTCTTATGGACTGGATCCGGCTTGGAAACTCCGGGAAAGACCTGACTGGTGTCGGCGGCCGGATGCGACCAGTCTCTCCTCGCGAGCTCTCTACACACAACTCGCAAAGTAAGAGTGCCTCAAATACAGGCAGTATACGTTCTCGTAAAACTATGCAAACAATGGAGCTAAAGCAGAGCTTTTCATACATTGGTATGCTAATAACTAAGTTAAGCTTTTGCAACGAGCGAAGGTTAAATCAATGTATGTTATACACTCGTTTACCTATACTAGTTGTTAACGTGGTACAAATTACGTAATTATTTTTTATAAGAAATTCGATGCAACAATCGGATGGCCCACCTGATGTTAAACAATGCATCGCACTGCATTACTGCTTCGCGGAAGAAATAGGCCAGTGGTAAAACTTACCCAACTCAAAGTTTGAAAGTTTACTAAGTAATTAAGATCGCGTGTAAACCTTACCCCTTCTCAGTCTATCAAATTGTTTCAACCAGCATTCGCCTAGCGCAGTGCCCAATAAAAATATCTACATCGTTTATAAATTCGAGGGTTGAACACACACAGACAACCAGTTATTTAAACTACGCGCTTTTATACTACCGACCTTCGTAGACTCGGTGGTCCCAGATATAAAAGTTGTTAAACTAATAGGCTATAAAACCCGTCACCAAAGTTGGTCTGGCTCTAACATCCCATAAATAGGAACATGTTATAGATCCTTTCGCACAAAGTAACTAATGTTCGAATTCGTATGACTAACGTGCACAATGTGGTTTCAGATGACGCATGGCTAGCGATTCGCGGAAGAGTGTATAACATCACACACTATCTACCTTATCATCCTGGAGGTAAGCTTAGGCTAATCTAACCTAAAGTTTTCTGATTAGAAGGCGCAAGGCGAAGGCGCTTGATGAAACGATCATATTTGTCTATCCATATTTTTACTGTAATTACCTCCTTCAGGTCCAGAAGAATTAATGCGTGGTGCAGGGATAGACGCGACACAAATCTTTGATAAAGTTCATCCCTGGGTCAACTACGACTCCCTCCTAGCCAAATGTCTCGTAGGACCTTTAAGGGCAGAGCTCCCCGACGCGGAAGAACTCTTCGAATCATCTAGCATATCCTCCAAATCAGACAAACTAAAAGAACCGTCAAAAGCACAAGAACTAGTCAGAAAATCAATGGAAAACTTGGCCAATTGCATAACGCCTGTCAGAAAGAAAATAAACAAAGAAGAAAGTCATAAAGGGAGTCCGCCGAGCAAAATCATGCAGAGTCTAATACAATCCAGTGATTTACCTGTCTCAATAAGCAGGCGCGCTGCCGCAAGTCCCGTCAAAAGAAAAGAAAACAAAAAACCAGAGTCCCCGCAACCGCTGCGGTATGATTGGATACAAACATCCACTAAATTGGCGATATACGTGTACACGGGACCTTTAGCAAATCCCGGCGGATGTGCAAGAATAACAGACGGGAATTTACTCATCGAAGTGGCGACGAACGGTTGGCTAAAGACCCTCAAAATCGTGCCAGAGGCGAATCTTTGCGAGCCATTACAGATGAGGGTTTTCGCCGAGAGCGGTAAAATTGAGGTAAGGACGACACAAGCACCTTTATAGCTCCCACCTGTGATTTTGAAACGACTTCAAACCGCGCCATTTTATCGAGCAACCGTATTTAAGTTTTAGAGAGGTGGACGACCTAAAGGTCACGTAACTTGCAGATTGATGTTATCAAACAATATGTACGGGATTAGCTTAGAGACTATGTTATTTCAAAATGTGTGACAATTTGAATGTAATGTTAGATTGAGTCTATCAAAATGGTACGTGATCAATGGATATTAAAATAAGTGTGGGCAGGTCAGGTCTAGCCGCAAATTATTTAGACCTTTGAGTTCAGCAGACACAATACCACAATAGGTCATGAAAGTACTTGTAAGCATATTCCATACTCGTATAGCTCGAACAGTAACAACGAATGAAAAGTTACAAAATCTACACGTACAAATGAATATGAAAATGAATTTAAATATATTGAGAACAATGAATGATTTATCACCAACAAGGCAATAGTGGTTTATTGTTTCATTGTAACTAACTAAAAGTGTTTAAAATACAAAGGCTCAATATTTTTTAACAGGTAACAGTACTAAAATACGAGCCAGCGGTATGGAAAAACTTCGGCGAAGCGATTCTAGGCGTGCCCACCCTCGTCTCTTCACCGCGATCAGTGACGTGTCACGTCACGGACACGACACGACTCAGTCACGACACCGCTATATTGTCCATAGCATCTCGAGCCGGCCCTGTTGTAGTGCCTGTGGGGTACCATGTGAGAGTGCATCAATGGATTGAAGGTGAGGGTAATACTTGTAGGCTTCCCCTATTTTCCAGAAAGCATAATTTTGAGGCATAATCTTCCCACGTTCTTGACAATGTCATCGGTGAGGGGCCTTCTTACACTTTAGAATCAGAATCACGAGGATTATTTATATGCTAGGTTACTCCAGGCGAACCTTCGTCTTTTGGTTCGTGGTTCCTTTTTGAGAACCTTTGAACCTCAGCTGCATATAATTAGTTTTTTGAACCGAAAAACAGAAGGGGTGTTAGATTTACGGCGGTGTGTGTGTCTGTCGGCGCCCTCGTAGCTCTGAAAGTAGAGCTTCGATTTGGATGCGGTTTTTTTATGTGATTTACCTGGGATGGTTTTCAGCTATGTTAAGTGAAAATTGGTGTGGCCGTTTCCAGATTATGATATATTCATCAACTCTCAAAACCAGATTTGAAACCAGGCATCTCATTAGATGAACTGGAGTCAATACTCCAAGGTATGATGATGACCAGCAATTCTGAAAAGGATCTAAGAATATTTTCATTCCTATTTTTAAATTTTTGTAAAATTATCTCTAAGCTCGTTCATTATTTCAGATTCTGAATGTGTGCGATCCTACACGCCTATAGGCGATGGTTGGACTGACGCAGAAAGTCCTGCACTACGACTAGCTGTGAAGAGATATGACAACGGTACGCTGTCACCACACCTCACTTCTCTTAAAGTAGGCGATACCGTGACGCTGTCGGGGCCTTATGGAAACTTCCAGCTTCAAACGGTATGTAAAACCTTTTTAAGGCTGTGTATTTACGAGAGATTTGTAAAGCAGAGCGCATGAGCGAGGAATGTCTGCCAGGCACGCAGCCTTAACAGAGGGGCGAGTACGAGTTTACAGTGTGCAATACGTTTGACGTCTAGCATACCGGTGTGCGCTCGCTGATTGGCATGGAAACACTGAGCGGATTTTTTGAGAAGCTTGTTCTCGTCAAGCTTCCGCTCAGTGTTTCCATACCAAGCAGCGCACACCGGTGTGCTGGACGTCAGACGTATTGCACACTGTAAACTCGTACTCGCCCCTTTGGTCTCACAGTAGAGCTCAGTCGGTAGTTGGGATTTTCCCATCCAGGACAAAATATTTGTGATATTGGTATTTCCAGAAAGAACAATTTCAAACCTTCCGCTAACTTTCCGCAATTTTAATAATGTCATCAGTATCGAGTGGGAAGTCGTCCTGCGCCTCGCCTTTGGTTCGTAGTTACAATTTGAAAAACCTACTAAGTAGGTATCATATATTTACAAATAATAATAGTCGTTCAGTTAAGTCGTACAGTTAGTGATTTTATTTATTATTTTACAGTTAAAACAAGTGAAAAAAATGTACTTATTGGCTGCGGGTACTGGAATCACACCTATGCTTGGACTAATCAAGTTTATGCTATCAAGATCAAACCCTAGATGGTAAGAATATGTTAAGTTATTTCTTTCCCTAGAAGTGCATTACACGCAGCGCACGTCCACTGGGGATGTTCTATTCGGCATTGCACTGCGTCCATCCCGAATGTTAGAACCTCGTTAATGTACAGTAGGGTCGCGATTTTTGTTTGTTTGTGGGTCGCGGGTTCGATCCCCACTGAGAACAAATATTTATGTGTAGCAAACATAGATGTTTGTTCTATGTCTGGGTTACTATGTAGTATAAGTATGTATATACCAAAAAAGTATATAAGTATTCTATCAGCATCTAGTTCCCATATTACAAGCTTTACTTAGTTTTGGACTAGAGTAGAGGGCGTTGTGTGAAATGTCCATGAATATTTATTATTTATTTATTATTATTATCTTTGTTTTAATTAACAAAATAAAGATGAATATGACTTGATTTTTTTTTGTTTCAGTGAACGAGTGCATCTGATATTCTTCAACAAAAAAGAGCAAGATATGTTACTCAACAGTAGTTTCGAGCAATGTATGAAGGAAGATGAAAGGTAAGTAAAGGATTTCTGGAATATACCAAATCAATGAACCCCTTTTCATGTTTCATCAATATATCAGCTTATAGAAGTAAGTTCACTGCTGGACATAGGCTTCTCTTGGCATATTTTCATAGTATTCTTTAACTCTGAACTAAAGTGTCTCGGTCAGGCAGTACTGCACTACAGTTTCTTACTCTGGGGACCTTACAATCTTTTTTTTTTTCAGATTGACCGTCACAAACGTTCTTTCAGACCCGAGCGCGTCATGGAACGGCCACAGAGGAAGAATCAACAGTCATCTTCTAACAGAGATTTTTGGTAAAGACTCCTTGAAATGCACCAGTCTATGTGTACACTACTCGTGTGTTTGCGGCCCTATAGAGTTCACGCAAACAACCCTAGATTTGCTTAGCAAGCAGGGGATGAAAGATGATTGTATTCATGCCTTTATGGGGTAGGACGTGCCACTGACTACTTTCTGATAACTTCATAGCCTAGATTGGCTGATCGTGCTCTAGTGTGAAATTGGTGTGAACGAAAACAAAGACATTTTAGAAATTAATAGGGGTCGTTCATTAATCACCTGATGTTTTTTAGCTGTAAGATTCCCCCCCCCCTTGCCCCTGGTGATACGTGATAAGGTTTTAGGTATTCCCTCTCTACTTAAAATCACGTGTATATTTTGGTACAAAGTAAAATCTTAATCATTATCAGAATATTCGGTTTAAAAATGACATCCCCCTTGTGATATTTCGTGATATTTTCCGAACCCAACCCTCTCCCAAAGCCTCACGTGGTTAATGGACGATCTCATAGATGTAGGTCAATGGTTCGGTGTAAAATAGTGACAGTAAAAGCAGTAAGACACGGTTGACGTATTCGGTAACTAAGGTTGTGGACAAGAAGTAGATATTAAATACGTGTGGTGGTGGCTAGTCATAACTTATCCTTAAGAAACTTAGAAATTATGTGAATCCATAGTGTAATTTTTATGTTCGTACAGTCGGCTACACATCAACCTATCCACTGTTTGAACTATTATAATTTGAATGTTGCGAATCAGGGATCGCAATAGGTGTAGGCGCGTGGCGCGCAAGCAGCGAGTCTCACGTAAAAACATATCGTCCCTCTCGGATGATTCGCAACATTCAAATTATACTCGTAATAGATCAAAGTTCGAACCGTTGATAGGTTGATGTGTAGCCGACTGTACCAGTTGAGTAATTTTAAACATTGTGATTTGTGATAACTCAAAGAGTTGCCAGTATTGAGCTAGTATCTACATTACTAATTAAAGTACCTATTACATGTTTTAAATCAAATTAATTGTCTGTAGGTAAGTAGGTAGATTCAAAGAATTATATACGAGTAAGTTAAGTATCGAAAAAAGAAACACCAATTGTGTTGTGAGAAATTAGGTACTTCACAAAATCAGTATTCATCTTCCAAGTTTATTTCAATGAAGTATTGTATAATTAGATGCTACACACAGAAACTAGGATATCACAACTAATTCATTGATACGTTTAGTAAGTCAAAGACTTGTCTTATTTGTAAATTCAAATCACTTGAAAAAAGATCTAGCTAGCTATCCTGTGAACATCATTGCGACAAGTAAATCTGCTTATAAAAAGATGAACAGTTAGATATTTTTGAAGTTAATCTTTCTGATTTATAATAGTACTTATAGTATTATTTGTTCTGTGTTAATAGATTAGTATTCTTAAACCTTGCTAGGTTTATACTGATTGTAAATCGATACTAATGCCGGGTACAGACTATAGATGCCCAAACGCTAGCCGTTCTACTCGTTCAACACGAGTGAACGAGACAACGACGGACAGCTACCGGAGTACGGCCGAATGCATTCGCACGCCTTTGCTCACTCTCGCTCGCTAGGACGTTCACATTCGTTCGTTTGTATTCGTTCGGCCTATCTGTACCCGGCATTAAATGTACATATTTTAAAATAGGTAGGTACTACTTAAGAAAACTCTTAGATTTCGAAAATAATATGACAGAGTAGCTCAGAAAGGCACAGAAAGACATTTTAGATTAAGAAATTTTTCAATTTTCAAAAATTGGAAATAAACTGCGTGAGATATCACTGTATCACTGTTTTAAAAATATTTAGGAATTTCTTTTTACATTTTTGGAGCACTGGGTGAACTTACCGTTCTATTGCAATTCTTTTCTAAGATAAATATTTATCAAATAGTGTCCAACTTTTCTGCTTATTTTTACTGACATCATAACCCTTGGCCCCGTCGTAAAGAGGCTTCTATTCTATGCCAACATTTCGTATCGCCTTCGTTTGTTGGTGTGCTGAGAATTATAAAAACACTGTTATTTATTATGCATAGACATAACACGATCATGATTTTAAGTGGTGGTATTTTCAGACAGGCGTCTCGGTGTCGGTCCAAAGGTTGATGTCTATTTATTTTTACAATATTACTTGCCTGTTGCCTACCTATTTTAAGAAAAGCTATACCTACCTGTCATTTCAGTAGGTATATGTATTTTTTGTAATTTTGTAAAGTTATTTATTTTTGTATATAGCTAACTAGGAAAAAATCTATGTGTAAGTATCTAAGTTTTATTATTTTTATGTAAAATTCAATCTAATGTGAATATAAAGTGCCTACATTCCAGGTGAATTGTTTTCTTTTTTTTTTAATGAGTTGTTAATTAAAAATCCTGATAGTATTACTTGTTTTATTCATTAAGTAAGAGTACTAAGTTACGAGATCATAAGGGTCTTTTAAAAAATGAAAAGAGAGTAAATCCGAAAGAAATATTAATGTTACTATTTTACAAAACATAGTTATTCTAACACTGGAGCGAATTTACAAATAAATGCATAATCATAATCTTAAATCTTACATCAGAGGGGCGAGTACGAGTTGACAATGTAAAAACCGGTGTGAAACGTCTGACGCCGAGCACACCGGTGTGCGCTGCTTGGTATGGAAACACTGAACGGATTTTTTGAGAAGCTTGGTTTCGTCAAGCTCCCGCTCAGTGTTTCCATACCAAGCAGCGCACACCGGTGTGCTCGGCGTCAGACGTTTGACACCGTTTTGTACATTGTCAACTCGTACTCGCCCCTCAGTTGTCGCACCTTCACTATTATTTTTATTACGGTACCTAGTCACTTTTTTTTGACAATAATTCCTTTCAAATGCTTTCTGGGTATTGATGTAGGGAATAAAAGTAGAATGTAGGTTGCCATAAACCAGAATGGTGCTCAGAGGGGCGATTACGAGTTTTTGAGAAACTTGGTCTCGTCAAGCTTCCGCTCAGTGTTTCCATACCAAGCAGCGCACACCGGTGTGCTGGACGTCAGACGTTTCACACCGGTTTTTACATTATCAACTCGTAATCGCCCCTCTGAGATGGAAATAGATGTAGAAGCTAGTTAATGAAGAGGGTTGTTGGGACAATCTACAATCTTGACGGTTTTTGGTGAAGTTGGGTAAAAAATAAGATCCAAGACAAAAATAAAAAAAATTGCTAATTGGAATTGAATGATACGACTGAAAACGTTTGGAATGAATCTAGGTATTACAAACTCCTGTCAAAATAACTCATTACTTTTTAAAACTAATTAGCCAATACCAAGCGCATTTCCTTATTACTAATGATTTAGGTACATCAGTTATACTTGATTGTACTTTGAAATTAAACTCATAACAAATCAACTCAACAAACTAAAGGTAAACAGCGAAAGTATAACTTAAATTAAGCAACAGCATTTTAAACAGAAATATTTAACTTACAGTACTCAGTAATCACACATAAGTAGAAATATTAAACAAAATTCTACTTTACCACATCAACGATCCAATATAATTTGTTCTTGATTTAGAAAGAACTTTAATCATGTTACACAACTGGGTTGTATTAGAAATCATTTGAAAGTTAGGCACAACAAAATTGAAAGTTTTTTTATACATGTTATAGGCAAGCGTTTGACCACTACCTGATGTTAAGTGACGCTTACCTAGGAGATACCTATGCACTCGAGATCATAGATAAAAACCTAATTTAATTATTATTTAGGTACTTATAATGTCTTCCCATATTTAAGGAATATTGAATTTTTTTTTACGGAAAATGTTATTGACGTGTGAATGCACAATAGTCAAAAATAAATACTTACGGTACTTACTGACACTAAATACAGATTGAGTACACATACAACACATCAATAATATTCATATAAAGATTATGGTCCATGCGCATTCATGTGCGCTGTACATACTACATACACTACTTCTCAACCAATACTTTTTAAGAGCCACAACACTACAACCAAAGTTATGCGCCTTGGAGTTGTTGATACCCCTTTTCGTAACAGTACGAGAACATAATTAGATGTTGTAACAGCTCTAGATTAAATATTATTATAGAGCAAACGCACTTCTGAAGACTTCGAAGTGAATACGAAGTTGTCACACACTGCTGCTATAACCCTATACATACTTGCATTTTGATGATGCCTTGAGTATTGAAAGCTGTTCTTTTAACAGTATCAGCATAATATAGAAATTGGAATTCTTGTCTGTTTACAGATGTTGCACCTAGACCTAGTACGCTTGGTCGTAGGGGGGGGGGGGGGGGGGGTGATTAGGGGTTTTTATCCTCTAGGGAAATCCGCTTTTTTAAGCTATAAAGACAAATATGAGACTCGTTTTTAGTGTTCTAGTCTGACTAGACTGGAACACTAAAAACACAACACTTATTTTAACTGCTTGTTTGCAAACACTCTTTTAAAACCATATTTATGAATTACTACGTGACTACTTGTCTTGGGATATACCACGGGTGGTCACCGAGGGGGGGGGGGGGGTCTACAAAATTAAAAAGGGTCACGTAGTATGGGTACGTTCCCTAATCAGTGATGACTAAGATTGTGAGGCTCGTATTCTTATAAATAAATCGTTTCCCGAGCATACATTTGAGAAGACTTTCATACAAAAATGTACGCTTGAGTCCGGATCAGTACTTGAGCACTAAATGCGAATTCGGACAAAAGAGTGATTTGATTACATGCAGTGACTTCGAAACTAATCTTGTTGAAATTCAGTTTTTATGATGCAATAGCGATTCTGTCGTGATATTGTTTACAGTGCTTCCACAAAAGGTTGCAATGTGTAATCGCTCTTGCATTCTCTAGTTTTGTAACGGCCGAACCCAATATTCAACCCTCGGAAAAGTTAGGTAGTCATCTATGTTGCTATTGTAATATATCTTCAGTAAGGAAAAACCAAAGATTGAATATAGGGAACGGTCATAAGTAATATGAGATGCATACTAAACCTGGGCCTTGATTACGAATAAACGTGACAATCGTAAACGTATCGTAACGCTAGTGTATCCGAGATACACTGCGCGGTGATACTACAACGCTTGGCAGTTGAGCTGGCGTTGACGCGCAATATGTCTCGAATACGTTAGGTTTACGTAACGCGGCGACTGTCAGATTTGTTCGTGATTAGCCCTCTGATGTGACCTCAAGATTCATATACCACATCTAGGAACCTCTACCCATTAAAATGTCATCTCTATTCACAAATGTTTATTGAACGAATGACTTCACTGGTTATGCGTTCACGTCATTGACAAAGAGCACGTCTCGGTCTTTGAGACCCGCATCGTGTATGCTTGAGGAGCCGCGAGCTAGTACGCGCTTGGGGAAGTTAGTGGTGATTTCAAATTCTTCAGGCGATTGCGGGTGACTGAACACGAAGTCGTATAAATCCTGAAAATAAAAGTTTGGTTTAATTTTAAATCCCCGACGCAAAAACGACGGGGTGTTATAAGTTTGACGTGTCTGTGTGTGCGTGTGTGAGTCTGTTTGAGGCAACGTAGCTGCCGAACAGATGAACCGATTTTAATTTTTTTTTGTTTGAAAGCTGAATTAGTCGGGAGTGTTCTTAGCTTGGTATGTTTGATGAAAATCGATCCAATATTCGGAAGTTTTTTAAATTTTTAATTTAATTACTTGTTAAGTATAAAACCAGCCGAAATTAAATACAATATAATAGTTTTTTTATCGTATCATTATAATATTTGAGAAACATGCGTGGCAGCGCTTAGCAGCAACAGCGCCTAATAAATGTCTACTTATTACCCCCAAATTCATAAACAAAGGGTAAACAGCCTACCAAACTAGAATCCGCTTCACCATTGTTAATGATTTTTAGGGTAAGGTTCAGATTAGATAGTTACCCGTGTGGTGTGTTTGATAGTGAACCGTCGCGTC
This sequence comes from Gandaritis pyraliata, assembly GCA_947859175.1. NCBI lineage: Eukaryota > Metazoa > Arthropoda > Insecta > Lepidoptera > Geometridae > Gandaritis > Gandaritis pyraliata. Next base: position 5,084,308 of record OX401866.1, on the reverse strand, counting down.
AGTCTCTCGCCGCACGGGAGCCGGATGAGGAGCGCCAGCGTGCCGAGCCCCGCCGCCGGCTCCGCGGGCAGGCGCGCCGCGGTCGCAGCGCGGGCCTCTATTATCTAAAACGTTCAAAACTATTAAATAATAATAAATATTCATGGACTTTACACACAACGCCCTCTAGTCCCAAACTAAGCGAAGCTTGTGATATGGGAACTAGATGGCTGATAGAATACTTAAAAATTGTATTACATGTGCTCTAAGTGTGCTGGAAATTGCAAAGATCTGAATGATCACAGCACATAATTACAGGCACATGAGACTTAACACCTTGTCTCAGACTGATGGGCGCAGTGCAATGCATCACAACGCACGTCCTCAGTGGACATGCTCAGTGAAGCAATGCATAGGCAACGGTAACCGCTTAACATCGGCTTATTTCATCATTTAGTTGTATAACAAAAAATGCTGCCAACCTCAAAAAAGAGTACCTCACAAGGTTCTCTTGCACGTAACCTTTAGAAAAGGTAAGTATACTCACGTCTTGCTTATGCCTCTCCTCCTGCTGTTTTAGTTCCTTGACAGCGTCATCTCGTTGCTGCTGTAGAGATCTCTCTGCGGCGCGGCGACGCTCCTTCTCCTGGTCGGCCGCGAGAGACTCCGCATAAGCCTCGTCTTGAGCCGCGCGGAGACGCTGGTTCACTTCGCGCTCCACTCTGCGATACACAAATAAAAAGCACAAGATTATTTACCACGCATATTCCTTGACACGTTTTGAGCACAGCCGCTTAAATATCTTTATAGTTGTATAATATAATGGTGTATTGTATCCATAGCTGAATGTAAGCCTTCCATAGATTTAGGAAGAACAATTTTGGGCCCTCTCTATCCAAAAACTTTCAGCAATCTTGTCAGAGGCAGATCCAAAAGGTCATCAGATATAACAAAATATCAAAACGGTGACGTTTCATTCGAGATTGGATTGAAATGTGTTAATTTCCTTATTTCTTTTTTGTCATTATTTTGTAAGTCTACAACTAAAAGTGTGGTGATAAATAAAAAGTCATCTAGCTACGTCTATCATATCAACACTACCAAAAACATCAAGTTTTGTGAGTTGTAAATATGTATACCTGTCAGCTCTAGCCGCAGCCAAATGCGGTTCATTATCAGTGACAACACGCCGTAACCGCGACAGTAACTGTGCCGTAGAACACGAGCCTTCACTTCTCGCGACCACCGTCATTCGATGGTCCCTGACACACACCACGCATATCAGCGGGTACCTCCGACCGCCCACCGACTGCGCCACTCGCCAGCCCTCGGATGTATCGACGGAACAGCCCCAGAATAGTGCGTGGGTGTTTATGTAGGTTATTACTTCGTTGTCAGCTAGGGCTGTTCTGAAAAACAAAATTTTTCAATACAATAGTCTAACTAATTCTTATTCAAGGTGGGAGAACATGATCTGCACTAACATCACACATTGAGGTGTATTGCGCAGTGTTCAACTGCCTAATCTCACCCTAGGCGGCCAAGCTCCTTAACGTAACAGAGAAAGACTTTGGGTTGATGGCAGCAATATTCTTGCATCCCCGATGATACATAGTGAAAAGAGGATTAATTAACCAGGCATGTGTCAAATGATATATGATTTGGATGATATATATGTACAAGCTGTACTTCTGATGTGGCTATCAATATCTACTTAAAGGTCAACCTACTTGATGAATAGTTTGGTAAAATTATGTAAAGATCTTAGTTGTAATGTAGGAGCAACACTTTTAAATATAAGAGAAATAAATGAATAAATAAGCCAGATCCTGATGACTAAATTATAAAAACAAGATTTTTTTGTGTTTACAATAGGTATTTGTTTCACTAACCTGCAGAAGTTCTGAGTTTCGGTAGCTGACTCGGAGTGCAAGTACACAATGAGGAATCTCAACTCGTTTTTAGCGTCATTCAGGGCCTGTGCGTAAGTACCCTGGTAGAACACTGGATGAGGGTTGTACTTAGCGGAGTAGCTATTGATAAATCCCATGACATCACCCAGCGGGTCGGTGACCACTGAAACCAAACAACTACTATAAAACCAATTGTTAAGGCTCAAATCTTGCTTGACTTATAACTTTTGGGATATTATAAAAACCTTTGTAACCACTTTACAATTACTTGTAGAATAGATGGTTACTAAGGGCAATGACATTGTTCAGTGGGTACTGGAATGGGTGGTCAATGTGGTCAAGTCTTAACTCTCTTGAGATTTCTTTGACCATTCACTGGCTCATGTTTTACTCAAGCTGCACTCAAAATAAATCAATTATGTTTGCTAATTCTGAAAGTGTAGCTTTTTAATTACTTACATCTCCTGTCATCGGTCCGGAGAAAACTAAGAAGTAGATTGAAGACTGATGAAAATGTGTTGTAGCAGACTGACACAACGAGGTTAACTACATAACTTAGAAGGCCTCGCATCCCCCCCGGGCCCTCCGGAGGTTCATCTGTGAAGACATGCTGTGCTATATGGTCGTGCACCACTGGTGGTGCTCGTGCTTCAGTGGCAAACACTGATGGACGTCCTTCTCGAATATTCAGCTGCTCCTGGATGGCAACCTGGTAAAAAGTGACAAGATATGAGTGAGCACGATGAGATAGTGAAAGAGAAGGTATGATAAAAATGAACAACCAGAAATCCAACCAAGAGCAAAATAGTGAATGAGGATTACCTCCAAATCCCATTGGTGTCTTTGTAAAACGTCTCGACATATCGACATATCCTCAATACCAGTTAGATCTTGGAATTGTAGTATTTTATCGGTTTGTTCTTGGGTTAGACCCATTGCATTGTCTTCGAGATCCATGCTCTAATTTTCTCAAAAAACTTTCAATGTGACACAACTAAAAGTAGCGGAAGCCGTATATACAAGCTCACTAAAAATATTCTTGGATTTCTTAGCTGAATTACAGGATATCGCAAAGTAAAAACAGTAAAATAATGCAATTTTTGGAGTATTTTCGTAAAGAAAACACAGAGAATGAACGAAACGAATGAATGAGTGAAATTAAAAAGAAAATGAAATATGGCAGTCAAGGCAACCAATCAGTCAATGTATTTGTATAACTGCAGGTAAGAGCCTCTAGCTTACAATACTTACCCTAACTTCAACTGTGAAGCTAAGTAAGACTTCATGATTTAGAAAACTTATCATAGGTTGTGCGTTTGATTCCCACCATCAAGAAACTCGTAGGTGTTACAGAATGTAGGAAAGTGATGAACCTAGATACCTAAAGCTAAACTGAGTTATGTAAGGTACTTAACTGGGTAGGTAGATTACCTAATAAATAATATATCAAACAAAGCCGATGGTAAATTCGTGTTATTATTATTCGGAAAGGAACGCCCAAACGCCAATGGATGATAATGACTGGAGATTTGTAAAGGTGTTACTTATTTCTTTTTCTCTTTTTTTGCCGCTGGAGGTGGTGGAGGCGGTGGTGGTGGTGGTGCTGCTGGTGCTGGCTCTGGTTCTTCAATGACTGGCTCTGGAGGTACCGAAGGATCTTCATCTGGATTTTCGAAAAGATAGTCAGTCTGCAAAAAATAAAGTCAAGAAATAAGGTTAAATATTTATCATCAATTTTTATTGATTTTATGGAAGTACCTACTTACGTAGGTAGCTATTCTATAGTAAATTATTAAAGTAATTAGGTTTATTATATTTTGTATGTGAGTAGATACCTACCTTTATATTATAAAGTTCAGGTGCCAGGCTAAACAGGCTCTCAACAAAATTATCATAGAATACATTGCCGTCACCGCGAACATTAGCGTCGCGTAGCAATTCTGTTGTTTCAGCTTCATTAAATACATCAGCGTACGTAGTTACGATGGATTTAATTTCATCTACCTCTAAAAAGTCTCGTTTTTCTGTATCGAATATCTGTAATATCATAAAAAATTATTTACTTAACTAAGTAAATGGATTTTCAGGTTCAATACCCACAACAACGCTCAAGTAGGCATCTAGGTACCTGCGAGGTAATTCAGTTTAGATTACAAAATACCTTAGAGGCCCTTAGCTACAATATTATGTAAAATGAACGTGTGATGTTACGTAGGTAAAAGTTGTTTAAAATAATAGATAGATAACTCTTTATTGTTGCTACACCACATGGAAACATTACAGAGAAAGAAAGAATGCTTATTGGGCAACACAATGGGCGGTGAAATCTGGATGCATCAAGTTCAACATGAAGGAAAGGTGCTGGAGGAGCAGTGGTATGTACCTTAAAAGCCAGTTCTATTTCATGTTTGATTTCTGGTTCTAGAACCCATTTATTAAGCATATAAACTATCTGTTCCCAGGTGAGAATTCTTAAAACACCTGCTTTCAAGTATTCAGCTTCTTTCATCAGCTCAGCATAACTCGGATAGTGGAAACTTCTTCTATGAAATCTGAAATTTTGTAAACGACTACCGACTTAGTAAGCAAAAGGTAAGTCGCCAAGGCCTTACAATATACTCTACGAGTATCTATCTGCCTTGGTCCAGTACGGTCTGGTAGGTACTTGGTACAGAAAGTAGGTAGGCACTTGGAACTCATGTTTTTAAACTTTCAAATTAAAATAAATAGGTAGGTAGGTACTCTACTTTTTCAATTGCAGGTAGTCCATCAATTTTTCAATCGTTACTACATTTATTGGTTCACCTTCATTGATAGTGAGCAAGGGTTTCGAATTTTCTTCAAACCATTCACTTAAATCTTGCAACTGTTCTTCTGTGAAACGTACTGTTACGTTAACTAATGGATTAAATACGTCGAATACTGCAGCTGCCATTTCTGAACACTTATGCAAAATTTTTTGGATTCAAAACAAACACCCAGGCAATAAAAGATTAAAAAACGGGAGCACAACGGGAGGCACGGGCGGAAAGGAGACGGAAGGAAAGGAAGTACTAGGTAGGTACTCAAAAATTCGGAATGACGGAAAACGCCATGGAGAAAATTTTTCGGTTTGACCACAGGTAAAAAAGGACCTGTAGTGTTTGTGTTAGACAACTAATACAATCCACGGTCTCGACGCACCTGCGAGCCACCTGCAGCTGACGTCACTTGTTTACTAGCTGCTATATAAACCGGGGCGATAAGAGCGGCGGGGGAGTCTTACGCAAGCCACGGGCGAGGTTGGACGTGTCGCTTGTACACACCGCTTGTTGTCGAGCCTGTGACGATCTAGGTACTAGGTGCTGCCTAAAGTACTACTTACTGGCCAGCGAGTAGGCAGGCACTACATGTGGCGACGAGGTAAAAAGGTAAGGTTATAAATAACTAAAAAAAAAAAAAAAAAAAAAAAAAAAAAGTTTATAAAATAGAGATATACCGATATGTTTAACGTAAACAAGATATTGGTGTGTCAAAATAAAATGGCATTCGGTACTTAGCACGAAAATAAAAACTATTCAGTTTCATGCCGGTAGGCGTGCAAACCAGTTTTATTACCTAGTCTAGGTATTGTTGTTTACCGCTTGGCAGCACAGGCGCAGCTGGCCGAGAACGCGAGCGTAAGCTTGCATTACGCACCATTTTATTTAGATACCTACTTAGTTATCACCATCGACAACCGAGAACATGTAGGGAGGTAGTCTTGTTTTTCTTATTTTCAGTTTGTTTAGTTTAGTGATTGGTTACATACTACCTACCCACTTTCATTTTATTGTAGATTTTTTATGTGTGTCGGATAAATGGATTTATCTATCTATCTATCTATGACGACAATTAATTACAAATGTAATTCAAACGTAATTTATTCAGAACTAGGTACATATAGGTTAAATTACAAGATAAAACGATGAGACAGCAAAAGTTATAAACTGTGTAGCTATCTCAATGAACAAAATAAAATGTCAGTGAATAGAATTACGTTATTTACAGGGTAAAAGAAGGACATGGTAGTTAAAAGTAATAATAAAAGTGGTACTTATCTACCAAATTGGTAGAGTGCCTATTTGACTACCTACCTTACCTACTAGGTACTTACTCTGTTATCTTTTTTACGTAGTCAGTAAATTAAATATGACTGTAAGTAACTTATGTAGAAAAAAGTTAAGGTACCCACTAAACTGGGAACATTTGGTAAAGAATACCTCCATTAAATTGGGAACAGGTACCCACTAAACTGGGAACATTTGGTAAAGAATACCTCCATTAAATTGGGAACGTAACTTATGCTACCCACTAAACTGGGAAGATTGGTTGGTACAAAATGATACCTTCATTTAATTGAGAATTTGGCATCGCGTGTAGGTACCCACTTAACTGGGAAGATTGGTTGGTACAAAATGATACCTTCATTTAATTGAGAATTTGGCGTCGCGTGTAGGTACCCACTTAACTGGGAACATTGGTACTAATTAGCACCTCCATTTAATTGGAAATTTGCATAAAAAGCTCCGCAAATTGGAAAATGGCTAAACCACCCCCATTTAATTGGAAACGGTTCACTGTGAAATAGGAAATCCCTTTCTATTTACAGGTCACCCCAAAATACTTAAATCGTAGACCATGTTATGTCATGTTATGTTATGGGACTCCCGTTTCCGGATTTAGACTCAAAGATGGTCCATTATGCGTGGGGGATGTTCTGGCTAGGAGTGTAGTCAGCCTAACTCCTCCCAAAAGTACAGTAGCTTCCTGAGGGCTTCGCAGGCTTGGAAGAGTGACCTGGGGTTGCTTAGGATTTCTGTTCGTTGTATTGCTACGCCCTCGCATTCCAGGATTACGTGAGCAGCTGATTCTTCTTCGGTAAGACAGCCTCTGCAGAGTGGGCTGTCAGTGGCTACGATGTTGTAAAAGTGTTTGTTCCAGGGACAGTGTCCTGTCAGGGTCCCCACAATGATTTTGAGATTCAGTCTCTGCAGGCTTAGTAGACGGCGTGTTAGTTTCGGTGTGATGGCTGGAATTGCAGCTCTTGACTGTCTGCAGTCAGTCGTACGTGCTCAGCATGTGTTGTGTGGTTGTAAGGTTTTCAGACGCACCCAGGTGCGTAGCAGAGAGAACGGTAGAGGAAGGAAAGGAGCTGGCCCCTGGGATATTGTTTCCGATCCTCTTCTGGCTAACTCGTCTGCAGCGTCATTACCCAGTGATCCACTATGTCCCTGCATCTATTGTAGGATTAACCCATTTCTTAAGGCGATGCTCTCTTGGGCAAGGTGACTTTCGTGTATGAGTCTGGAGGTGCAGTTGTGGCTCTCCAAGGCTTTGAGTGTGGCTGTGCTATCTGAAAGAATCCACATGTTATAATCAGCGATTCCTCTCCTGTTGATTGCTGTTGCTGCTTCGGAAATGGCTGCACATTCACATTGGAAGATGGAACTGAGTGTGCCTAGTGTCATTGATATGTTAATGTTGAGATCTAGCGAGTGTACTCCGGCGCCTGTACCCTGTTTGGGTTTTGAGCCATCAGTGTAGACTCGTACTTCGCTGATTCCTGATTGACCTCTTTGGTCTTCATGCAACCTGTTATAGTAGAGCATGCCAGTCTCTGAAAGCGTTGCAGTTTGGTTATCACGGTCGTGAATTCGGTTCTGGTCGACCATACAACTGCTCCGTGTATAAGTGCTGGTCTTATTACGGTTGTATAGAGCCACCGGGTTATTTTGGCAAAAGACCCCATGTTTTTCCGAGCATTCTACCGCGTTGGAAGAATGTGGAGTTCGCGCGTTGGAGTTTGTGGTCAAGATGCTTGTTCCAAAGAAGTGCTATCCAGTATGACCCCTAGATACTCGACTTCGTTGATTAGCTTGAGATCAGTGTTGAAGAGCTTTGGTACTTTTAGGGTTCCCAGGCTTCTTTTGTGTGTGAACATGATCAGTTCTGTTTTAGTGGGATTGACTGATAAGCTATGGCTAGTGCACCAGCTTTCAATTGTTTTAAACGCTGCTTGCACAGACAGGCTACAGAGTACGTTTTCGAATCATCCAGTCGTGAGGATAGCAAGATCATCTGCATATCTCACTGTGAAGAGCCGCGGCCGTCCACTTTTCGGATGAGTTCGTCCACTACTATGTTCCATAGCAGGGGCGAGAGGACGCCGCCTTGTGGGCAGCCTCTCACCACTATGCCCCTCGTTGTGGTGTTTACTGTGAGTTGTGTTGCTCTGTATTTAAGCATGTTGTTTGTCCATTCTGCTAGCGTAGGGTCGACACCGTATCTTGCTAGTGCAAGGTCTATGCTAGTGAAGGTTGTTTTGTCAAAGGCACCTTCTATATCTATGAAGGCCCCCAGAGTTGGTTGTTTTGTGGCTAAACCGTCTCCATTTCGAGAGACTACGCTATGGAGTGCGGAATCTGTTGATTTGCCTGGACTATAGGCGGGTTGTTGCGGATGTAGCGGTTGGCGTAGGAAAGTGTTACCTCTGATTTCCTGGTCACATATCCTCTCTAGGGTTTTGAAGAGGAACGATGGTAGAATAATAGGTTGGAAGGATTTCGCCATTGTGTAGTCGCTCTTACCAAGTTAGTAAGAATATAACCTTCACTCCCCTCCACTTCTGGGGTATGTAGCGATGGGCGATGCATCCTCTGAAGATGTTTACTAGGCGTTCGGCTAGTAATTCGCCACTCCACCTTAAAAGGCCCGGAAAGATTCCGTCTAGCCCTGGCGATTTGAAAAGAAGGAAGCTGTTGATGGCCCAAATTACCTTCTCTTTGTTGATCAGGTTTTGAGCGGTGGTCCAATCTTGACTACTGGTTGCTCGTTCGCTGTGTGCTTCCCATTCGAACGAGTCTGATATTAGACATCCCGGGAAGTGCGTTTCAAGTTCGCTGGTTTCATCGTCCGTCTTGGTGTACGTGTTACCAAGTATCCGATGGTACGCGCAAGTTCACTGGATAGTATGCCTTTTGTTTTGGCTGCCTGACTGGTGCTATCAATGTTTGTCTCCAGCATATCCTGTTGCCTGAGGCGTATTCGTTTTGAAGGTAGATTTGGTGGATTAGTATTTCTCCGAGTCCCTTGGTTGTTGAGTGTTCATTGATCTGTTGGAGAATTCCGTACTTTGCAACGTAGTCTTTGCAGTTCCGGGTTCTACTCCGGGTTCCAGGGACTAGTTTAGCGAACTTCGTTATATCAGTCTTGCGCGGGAGGCGCCTCGGACTCGGCAAAGGTAAGGTCACATTTAGATTAAAACGAATCTATCTATGATCCGAACACGATTTGTAGCATTGTAGCAAGTATCGAAGCGATGTAGAGTCTCGATGTAGTCTCAATGTAGAGTCGATATAGAGTCTCAATGTAGAGTCGATATAGAGTCTCAATGTAGAGTCGATGTAGAGTCAATGCAGAGTATCATGTAAAGTCTCGTTTAGTCTCTTGTAGAGTTTCAACGTAGAGTCAATGTAGAATTTCAATGTAGTCTTCATCGTTTTCTTCGTCATGGGAGTTGGATTGGAGTCGCAATGAGTACGACTTTAGTATGATGAAGCTTTGATCTATTATTGATGTGTTGATATAAAGAAAAAGTCTGTCCAACAGGGTTTCAAAAAAAAAAAAGAAACAGTGAGCTTTGGACTATTATTGATGTGTTAATGTTAGAATCGCTTTTAGACAAGGCTACAAAGAACGTGCGTGAAGCCCTATTTAGACTTATATGTGCTGGTTCCTGATAGTTGATTTCTCAACTGCTTTGACATTCAAACCAGATGTTTCGGTTTGGGTTTAGATTTAGTTGCTAGTTGAAGGTTGAAGCTGTTTACTTCGAATGTACTCGATTGGTGAATATTTGCTGAACGGAAGCTGGTCAAATGATACTTGAGATGAGGATTGATTGAACGGTGTTGGTTGATCCAATTTAGCTTTGACTAGAGCTTGACCAAATGTGTACAACAGTTGCTATCACTTTAGTTTCATTGGTCGAGCTGTACTTAATATTGAGGTAATGGATCGGTGGATGGCCTAGTCAATTAAAACACAACTTGAGAATTCACTTGTACAACTTTATGATTAAAGAGATAAATTAGGATATAAAAATACAGCTCAACAAGACATGATATTTCACAGGGTTACAGGCGACAGAGACAACCAGAGTGGAGAGGGCTCCATTGACATAAGTGACAAGGGAACTGTCATATTAACATTGACATCGACAGCAAATAATAGATAATAAATTTCCTCAAAAAATCCATGATCTATATCTAGTCATACAATGTAGACAAGTTGTATGGTGTACTTAGGTACTTATTCACATTTACATAAGGTTCATTTTACCAACACTTCCCCTTACACCATACAACGGACAGAACTCCCTTACATAGTCATACAAAACAAAACAAAACTTCATGGAGTCCTTACATGGATGCTGATAAGCAATAACATGTTAACCTGCTCAGGAGCCATTTTGAATAAATCGTGGTTGAAGTTTTTGGGTCTACTTTAATTAGTTTGTTCCAGAAATGTCATTCAATATAGAAGAAAATCATATAGTATACTTTAATAATAAGCTTAAATCATACCTGCACAAAAAAAACACCATTAGTAGTTTAGGTATTTCAATAAACGCAAAATTTGTTATGACAAAATGCGCTATTAGTCATTTTATTTCAGTAAACATGTCAAGTTCCTTAACATATATTTGCTTAACAAAAAATAGCGGATTCACACTCAATGTGATCTATGTTAAGTAACTTGACGCTTTATTGATTAATGCGTTATTCCCTTAAATATAAAAAATGTTATATGTTATCAATAAAATTCACATTGTATTTTTTAAATGTAGCTTTATTGAAAACTTACAAAACAGAGATCCACAATATTACTATGTAGTTATTTTAAAAAATAAACATATTATACATTTCTATTTTCAATAAAACTGTTAAACAATAACACAAACGTAAAGTACTTCCAAAAATGAGCCTCATTTTACCCATAAGGTTTTTTAAAAAGTGTTCTCTTATAGCTAATCACAATCTCTCATGTACCTACCTATTTACTCAGTATCTTCTCATAATAACAAAAAATAAAAACTTTCTAGAAATTAACAGCCTTAATTCAATGTTTTTCGACAAATTTTCTTCCTTATAACTAAAAAAAATCTTCTTATTTAAATTAACAGTCTTCTTATTGTTATCATTAGTCTTACTAGCCTCACGATAGACGAAACAAGAACCATAAAATGAGACTTATTCTTCTCGTTCATTCTCATCTATTTCAAAATCAATCGTATTTCCAAAGCCTTCTGTGTCATCAATAAAGTCATTAGATCTGACATTCCTTAAAAAGCTATAAAATGGTTTGGCGTCGGCTGGAATTAGCTTTAACATTTCTTTCAAGTCCTTTATTTTCGCTTCTGAAAGTTCTCGACCTTCAGGGTAAAGAATAGGGAGATCTATCTCAAAACTGGGTGGAAATCTACGTCCTTTGGCACCTTTAGATATGTCTACCTCTTTGGAAGCATCTTCAAGTTTTGTTTTCATAAAAAGCTTTGAAGGATCATTTTTACGTACTTCAATTTCAAAAGTATTCATCCATGAGATCTTTTGCTTTTCTGTGTCCGTTTTTCTGTTAGTTATGCGTTCTTGAATTGGTGCCACTGATTTGAAATCTTCCTTTTGTAGTCTTTTGACTATGAATTTGTTTTTACGACGGCAGTTTTCCATTACAGTAATGTAATCATCGGGTGTGTACAATCTGATCTGTGTTTTTAGAGCACATTCCACGTCTCCGAACTCGGAATCATTTGGTAGGTACGTATGTCCGGGTTGTAAAAATCTCAGCGTAATTTTTTGCAGCGCCTCATGGTTATGCAGAATATGTAGAAGCATAAGCACCATTTTAATGCTTCTATTCTGTCCGCCACATGAATCAGACCACAGAATCAAATGGGTTGTAGTAGGTTTTAGATGCTCATTCACAAATTTTTTTAGACATGATCCTACCTCCTGCGTTCCGCGACCTGCTTCGTGTTCCAACCAAATATTAAAGTAGCCTTGTCCAGTACTTCCACAATGTATACCCAAATTGTGGAGATTCAGCTGTCTCTTGTAATAGACGATGCTTGTGGGTAAGCGAGGCAGGCAATGGGTTTTTTCTAAATCGAATGTTAAAGCTTCGACTGATGGGTTTATTTTAGCTATAGCCAAGTCGTTCTTCATTTGGGCTCGTAAGGCATAAGCACGATCCAAATGATCTTTGTGTTCATTTTCCAGTAACTCCAACTGCTCATTGTTAGCCCCTGTTTTACTGGCTTTATAACGATCACAGCGGAAACACGTATCCTTTTGGGGTTTTTTAAACCGTAGATTGAAATTGGTGTAGAAACACAACCTGAATTTCGAGAAACTGACTGGACTTAAAACCTTTTCCTTATATAAATCATAAATTTTAGTTAAGTTCAGGTTAGGGGCCAAAAAGTTTGCCGTCGTTCCGCACCTGCAGTAATGTGAAGTGCATTTGGGCAAACTTTGAATGAACTGTTCTATTTCTTCTAGTTTCTGCCGTGAAATCGCATTCCTTCCTCCAGATTGACTTCCTCTCTTGTCGCTGAAAGAAGCTTGTGACCGATATTTTTTCAGAGCGGAGTCAATTCTCGCCTGACTTATACTCAAAGTGTTCAGGAAAGTTTTCTTGCAAACTATAATCTTAGCCAAGGTGTATGTCCTAGTAAACGTTCTTCTGGAATTGACTTTATAGCTTCTCTTCTTTTGCGACTCTCGAACGCTTCCCTGTAGCATTGCACATCTTGCTTCGAAAGATCCAGCGCTCCAAAATCTCTGAAATTCGGTTTCTCTTTGCTCTAATGTTACTTTTTCAGTACATTTTAGCGGACAGTTGCAGCTAAAATCGGTTCCTTGAAATATTCTTTTACTTATTTGCTTACCCTTGGCGCTGACGTAATCTTCATTAGTGTTTGCTCTCTTTTTTCGTATGTCTCTGTTCTGATCAGGGTACTTTCTTTTTCGGCCTTTTTTGGGCCGTCCTTGTGCCGTCCTCTGTTCTTCATTTGAATTAGTTACTTCATTCTGATGATTTTCTTCGGGTAAAAAGTCAGGATCTTCTACGATAGCTTGCAGAGCTTCTCGTGCGCTGGATTCAGTTTCATCGTTCTCGTTGTTTTCACGTTGGGATTCCGAAGCATCAACGTCTCTTAGAGTGTGTCCGGATTCTTCAGAAGCTGCAGGTTCCTCAGAAATATTTGAAATTTCCGGAGCACTCGGGAAGTATGGCTCTATTAAAGTGGTTGAAGAGTCCACTAAAGCAATATCATTGGGCTCAGATATGATCGTTTCGGTATGGTCAATAAATTCAATTACTGACGAGTGATTTGGTGTTGAGCTTTCAGGTACATTATTTGAAAATAGACTACACATGGAGTATTGTAGATCCTGTTCAGAAATTGTGATGGTCGGTAGTGAGGTTTCTGGTGGAACTTCGAAGAACTCTTGATCCAATTCGCGTTGTAAGGTGGTTACAATTTCTTGACTAACAGGTGGTGATGCAGGGCTCTCTTCAAAGGGCATAACCAGGTCTACAAGTCTGTGACCTCTTGACCTTGGTGGTGGCATTCTGTAAAAATAATCAATGAAATTAACCACCTTTAAACTTCACTAGATTTCAATAGCATAGGCATCTTAAAATCCTTTTTAGAATAGGTATTTACCCTTTAAAATAGTATATTATAATAGTAGGTACCGAAAACGGTTTTTAACAAAACGATTAAAAGTGATTTCATGTTTTTCAAAAAAGAGGTATATCATTTACCGTGTTAATGCAATATGCTTACAAACAAATATATGAGTCTTTATTTTCGCAATAACCTAACAAGCTTCATAGATCATTTACATGCACAAGTCAATAGCCTATTTTTTGTTTTTCAATAACCAATCAAGCCTCATAGTTCATTTACATGTGCAAGCCAGTGATAGAATTTGTGTTTTGCAAAAACCAGTCAAACTAAATCAGTAGCTATTTTGCTAAAATAAGAATTTGCGTATAATGAGACGCCATTGAGGTGTGTGTAAAACGCTATACATGTTATTTTTAAGCATATTCTGTGATATTAATGCTTTTTGAAAACTTATTTTACCGGTAAAATAACCTCTTAATATGGGTAACTAAAATTCTCAGAAATATGTAATATTTGGACTTACTTTGAATGGATTTCTCTTTGTGTGATCGTCTCCAAAGTTCCCCATCAAATTACCACTTGAACGAGTTCAGTTAATTAATGTCTTTGTAGTTTTTGATACCAAACGTTGTTGACACACTCGTAAACAAACACAAACTAATTTCGCAATAAGCGCTCAAGTCCCTTAGCTCGTCATGACTTTAAACAGATGGCGCTGTACGTGTTTGAAAAATCTTCTAAGGAACTAAGTATCTTATTGCAAAATGTTGTACCCGACGTACTGTTTTCGGGATAAGAATTTTAGGCATTTTTTACTTATTCAAATCGATTAACCATGTTAAAACCTTATTGAAAAACGATCTTTATCTACTAAAGAAGCGTCGTGCATCAAAATCTTTTTTTTCACATTTTTGTGGCTTAACATGTTATTGCTTATCAGCATCCACATTTAACTGATACATAAATTCATTATGTTTACTCGAAGACAAAGCTTTCGTTAGGATGTCAGCTATCATTCCTGAAGTGGGCATGTACGAAACTGAAAGATAATCTTTACTAATTAGATCTTTTACAAAGTGATAGCGTACATCAATATGCTTAGTCCTCATATGACATTGAATAGATTTTAAAATATTTTGTGCACTCTGATTATCATTAAATATTTTACACACTATATTACTATTCATAACCAAAACTGTTTGATGAACAGAATGTCTTTACAGGCGTCACTAATGGGTAGGTACTCTGCTTCAGTACTTGACATAGTGACGCAACGCTGCTTTCTACTTTCCCAATTAACAGTGTTTGACCCTAACTTGATTACAAAACCAGTATAGGATTTTCGGTCTACAGGATCATTCGCCCAATCAGCGTCAGCATATGCTACAAGATCTAAACTTTTGCATTTAACAAAAACTAAACCATGATCAACTGTTTTAGCTAAATAACGAAGGATCCTTTTTCCCGCTAACCAATGACTCATAGCATAACAAGTATTGAATTTACTCAAAACATTACATGAATAAATTATATCTAGCCTAGTACAGACACTCAGGTACATTATACTACCTATCAATTTTCTATTTATTACAATGCTTATACCTAGATAACTTTAATTGGACCTAATTATTAATATTAAATTAATCTCCTAGTATGGACAATAATTGTTTCTTTTCTACATTATTATTACTAAATAAAAAGAAATCATCAACATATAGACCTGAAAAGTTAAACTATTGCTAGAACCTAAGTAGTAGGTAGTTACTAAGTAGCAATTTATTAACAGTATCATTCCATACTCTATTGGCTGGCTTCAACCCATAGATGCTTTTCTGTAACAAACATACTTTATTATTATCGTTTACAAAACCTTGTTGTTCCATGTAAATTTCTTCCTCTAATTGACTATGAAGAAAAGCAGTAGTGACAACTATATGTTCTATGTCCATGTCCAATTAATTTACTAATTTGAATAAAATGCGCATTGTTGAGTGCCTGACTACTGAGGAAAATGTCTTATCAAAATCTAAACCAGGTCTTTGACTAAAACCGCGAGCTACAAGGCGAGCCTTATACTGATGTTTTTATGCATAGGTTTCTCCACTTACATATCTCCAGACACCATTACTCATCAGCGAGTCATACTCAGCCTGCATGGCTGCCTGCCACCTCAAGTGGTGAGGACTGGCCATAGCATCCTCATATGTCGAAGGTTCGTCGAACGTAATCTGCCCATGACAGTAGAGAGAATAATCATACTCGTAGTCACCATACCTTTTAGGTGGGATACCTCTTGTGCTCCTCACAGGACGTTGACTAGGTACCTCCTGTGCCTGCTCGTAGGTGCTCACGTCGCTGCCAGACTCCACCATAGAGTCGCCATCCTCTGCCGAAGACTGCTCATATTCTTCCACCTGGTCGCAGTCAACAAATTAAAATGGCGCTGCTTCCCCATCAGCATCAGTAGACGAGGTTGCGCTGGGGGCCTCACTTCCAACGCATCCACTCTCTGTGTTACCATCTGGAATTGCAGAGGAAGATATAAATACACTATATCCATTAATATCACATTTTAAAATAAGTACACAAACTTTGTCAATAATATTAAAATTATTTTCAGTACTTAGCAACTATCATTTTAGATTTAGTCATATTATTATTAGTATTTTATGTCACACATCTTATTAGATTTAATATCAAATTCTCATCATCAATTCTGTCATATTAGACTTAATAATAATATTAAATTCTGTCATATTAAATACTGTCATTTTAGACTTAATAATAATATTAAATTCTGTCATATTAAATACTGTCATTTTAGACTTATTATCACATTTTATTTTACTAGATTTATAAGTACTATTACTCAGTCAATTCAATAAAATTAACACTTTGGTTCAGATCAAAACTAACCTATATACTTTGGATGTTTCCCAATAATCCACAAAATATATTTCTATGGCTTTGCATGAAATTTTTCAACGGTTATGTTCTAGTATCAAAGAAAACATCTTACAACCAAATACTCTTAGTTGGCTCAGGGTCACTTTGGATCCTGTCCACACCTGTTCAGGGATACTCCTCAAAGCTTTTACTATAGTATTCCCCCCATTAACTGTTCTAAAACACTTGATTGCCTTTCCTACTTGCTTCTCAACTAACTTTTTAAATTGAATAAAATATTTCATAGCCTCATTTTTATGATGCATATGATAAACAAAAGTTTTCCTAGAGAAGTCATCAGCAAATGTAACTAAATATCTTGCACCACCCCAGCTATTATTTGACATGGGCCCACATATATCAGAGTGTACTAACTCTAATGACTGATGAGCTCTCTTTGCTTGGCATTTAGGAAAAGATTTCATTGTAAGCTTCCCCTCAATACATGAGATACAACTTTTCAACTTACCATGACAGTCGTCTTCAAAAACAACATCATCTGCAAGAGTCCGCATCCCATACATACCATGCAAGCTCAAATGCCCAAGTCGTCTATGCCATACCTCCAATGGCATACTAGAAATAGCTGCTAAAGAACATTGTTCTGTTTGCTTGTTATCATTTCCACATGTGGTAGCAACTGAAATACAATTTAGATTAGGAAAGCAATCCAGTTTATATATACCCTTGAAACATGTCGCATTAGCAAAAGGCTGGCCTTGTGGATCAATTATTTTGCATTTATCATGTTTGAAAACAACACTAAAACCTGACTTTGTCAGTTGACTAACTGAAATTAAATTAGTAGTCAATTGCGGAACAAACATTACATTAGATAAAATCTTTAGATCCCTATTATTGAGGTTCAGTGAGACCGCACCAAGACCTTGACATCTTAGTGCTTCTCCATTAGCAACAATGACTTTAGTTTTAAATTTTATATCAATGTCTCTAAAAAGATCGACGTCACAGCACATGTGCGAAGTGCAGCCAGAGTCCACAATCCAGTCCACGCTTCCATAAACAGATAGAAGCGACACTGCAGACACAAGCAGTGTATCCGCAGACTCTGCAGCCATATTGACATTGTTATTGCTTTCTTGTTTGTTCTTCAAGTCATTCTTAAACTTATAACACTTTGCCTTAATGTGTCCTTGCTTGTGGCAGTAATGGCAAATCAGTGATTTCCTCTTCGTTAATAAAACCACATCTTCATTTGATTTGCCATTATTAGTGGATTTCCGGAACTCTTCTTGTAGAAGGCGAGCTCGCACTGCTTCGCTCGTCAGATTCTCAGAGATGTTGGCAGTTTCCAGACCGCAGACTAATACATCAAACTCCTGTGGTAATCCGCTGAGTAAAATTTCTGCCACCTCTTTATCATCGATGACTCTTCCGATGTCTGCAAGTTGTTGTACTAGCGTCATTATACCTTCGATGTACGCACCCATTGAATTATATTCATGGTAGTCAGATCTGTGAAGTTTTCTAAGAAGCACAACTCTCCGATAAAGTCCTTTATCCTCAAATACATCCTGTAGCTTTTTCCATGCTTCTTTTGCGCTTTTAGCATCACGCAAATACTGGATGCAATTTGGTTTCACTGCTAAGCAAATTCTGGCCAAAGCTTTTTGATCTAAACTGCTGCTAGTCTCAGAACCATCAATACATGCCCATAAGCCTTCCATAATGAGTGCCATTCGCATCTGGAACTTCCAGTTGTGATACGAACTAATCCCATCCAATTTATCAAAAGTGTACAAGCCTGCTGACGAGACATGAGGCGTATGCCCGCCAGCATTGTTACCTTCTTGCGGCTGCAGTGACATTGCACGCGATAACAAACCCGCTTCCTTGAGGTTACCACGTCTCAGTTTTCTGGTCTAATCCAATGCGTTACAGCTGGGCCCATAACCTATTGAGGTAATGGATCGGTGGATGGCCTAGTCAATTAAAACACAACTTGAGAATTCACTTGTACAACTTTATGATTAAAGAGATAAATTAGGATATAAAAATACAGCTCAACAAGACATGATATTTCACAGGGTTACAGGCGACAGAGACAACCAGAGTGGAGAGGGCTCCATTGACATAAGTGACAAGGGAACTGTCATATTAACATTGACATCGACAGCAAATAATAGATAATAAATTTCCTCAAAAAATCCATGATCTATATCTAGTCATACAATGTAGACAAGTTGTATGGTGTACTTAGGTACTTATTCACATTTACATAAGGTTCATTTTACCAACACTTAATACGGTAAACAGCAGTAGCGCAATAAAATAAATTTAATAAGATAGAGATGTAGTGTTTGTGTTAGACAACTAATACAATCCACGGTCTCGACGCACCTGCGAGCCACCTGCAGCTGACGTCACTTGTTTACTAGCTGCTATATAAACCGGGGCGATAAGAGCGGCGGGGGAGTCTTACGCAAGCCACGGGCGAGGTTGGACGTGTCGCTTGTACACACCGCTTGTTGTCGAGCCTGTGACGATCTAGGTACTAGGTGCTGCCTAAAGTACTACTTACTGGCCAGCGAGTAGGCAGGCACTACAGGACCGTTTACAAATACATTGCTCTTTTTATTAAACATTGTACGTTGTCTGTGGGTGTGGTAAAGATTTCGCGGAAGAAGAAGACTGATTTGTCAAAGGATACGGATTTTGACATTTTGTTATTTTTCGATCGATCGATCGATTTTTGTGTTGTTTTGTTTTGGTTGTGGGTTGGATTAGGTACCTACTTCGATAAATTTGAAATAATAATTAGTTGAAAACTACAATTACAAAGCAGGTGTTCTGTTTGGCTTTGATTAAAAATATTATTTGATTAGGAAGGAAAGGATAAACAAGCAATTTATCCGTACGAAACGAGTGGCTACCTATATGTTTTCGGCGTTGCATTATGAACTGAAAATAGAAGACTTCAACTTTACGGATTTACAAAGGCTACCCTGCACAAAACACAGCATTCGTTGTTGCAATGTTCGAATCCGACGACTTTGACCAGGTATATATTATATTAGAACGTTTCTTCGACACTAAGCATGTTTATTTGAAACATTTGCCTGTATCGCAGTACTTATCCACTTTTTGGTACCTGTTCCAGGTGTTGTCACAGTTTGATTTTCCTGAAGTGGACAATGTTGAACCTAGAGAAACAGTATCCACAGAGCCAGGTAGCCAAGATTATATTTCCTGTACAAATGAGTCTGCACAAAAAATAATTGATGGCATAACCAGCGATGACAAAACAGAGACTAAAATTACTAGTAATTCTCCAAAATATGTAACCAACAATGCTCAGGGGTTGACTAAAAATCGAAGTGAAATCCATTTCAGTGAATTGGAAAATTCAATACCTAATAGTACAAAAGTTACCTCTAATTCAAGCAAAACTATCAATCCAAACACAACAAAGAAACCAATTGAAGAAAGTCAATATAATTTACGTTACGTTGACAATTTTGTATCGCCAAAACACTTGAAGAGAAAAATTATAAACTCTCACTTTGACCAACAAAGCAAAAGAAAGTTCCCTGGACCGGCTGGACTTCTCTCGGGCATTCTTGAAGAAACTAAGGATGAAAGCATTGGTCAAATTGAATTCTTATCACAGGTAAATTACACCACAAATGCATACAATGCACTGTGTGAAATATTTCAGCCATTTAAATCTACTTCTTGTTTCAAACATCAAAATTACAGTTATTTGTAAGCAAAAATCATAAATTTCTTTTTCATACAATCCGAACATACTTTGTAATCCCATTTTTCACCAAATTCAGCAAACTATTACAGAATACCTAATAAGTCAAATAAATTGTGAATTTCAGGACATGGACTTTACTGAAAGCAATCTAAGAATAGATCTATTTAAGTCACCACTTTGGCAACGCCTGCTGAGTGACACACGAGAATGGAAAGTGGTGAATGTGGACAGTATAAAAGCAATAAAGCAGCAAGCCTTGGCTGGAAACCTTCAGAAAAGAAAGGCGCAGACAGTGACTGCATTTATTGAAGCTATTGATCGATCTGTTACTGATCCATTGATCATACTGAGAGATGAAACTGGTAAACTATAGTTTATAATCCTACAACCTTTGATTATGGTGAAGGTAGACCTGTCTAAAAAGGTTCTTGAATGGCGATTACGAACCAAAATGCACAGTTTTGTTAAAATCGCGGGAAACCAGTGGATGGATAATCTATGAAGGCCTATGTCTAATTAGTAAACTTCTACAGTATAATAATGATGTTGATGAGACCTGTCAGGAAACAGGTTGAGCACTTTGCCAGTTAAAACCTTATCCCATGTGAATTAGAAACCAAAATTTTATGATTTTCTTTTGATTGAGATCTGCAAATAAAAAAATGTTTTATTTTCAGGTTCTATCAAATGCACTCTACACAGAGATGCTTGGTCCACTTTCTCGCCTTACATAGTATCAGAATACTGTGCCCTAGTACTCCAAAAACCTACAGTTCTGACAACAGGTGGTGCTTTCAAGAAACACTACTTGAATATCACACTGAGCAATATACTTGGTATATTCAGCTCAGCTGTTTTAAAAGAGAGAATTTTGCCTGATAAGTATAGCATAGAGTATGAAGAAGAATTTACTGTGATAAAGGCTGAACCACGTTCAGAAAATATAGGTACCTATGAATTTCTTATTTTTCTGCACATTAGCTGGTTATTTTGTTTTCCTTGCTATTGTGACCAATCTTAAAAAAAAATCTTTTATTTTTCAGAAACGTTTCTGAACACAAGTGACAATGCTGAAGGTATATTTGATGGTTTGGATAATATCTTCTCCGATGAGATATTCTGAAAGTACAATTCCTCCAAAGTGGATAAAAGAGGTTTTAAAAACTATTGTGATAGTGTGGCACTACATTTTTACTGTACAATAAAGTAGGTAAATGATTATTTTGTAAACTGTTAATAAAACAATTTTATGTATTTATGGTTTATTATTTGTATGAAGCAGTATGTGTCTTTTGACAATATGTTTAGATAAACTTGAGGCATGGAAGTATTTGCTGGAACACATTTGGCATTTGTACTCTTTTACTTCTGTATCGGATATTTCATCACTGACTGAATTTTTCTTTACTGGCTTTGAGTGAGAATTTATGTGCTTTTTGCAGTTAAATAGTTTTGAGAATTTTGCCTGAAAACAAAAAAAGAATGTACGTTAATATGTAGATAATTAACGCTTATGCTATTGACATCTCTTAATTATCGATGAGTAACGACGAGCAGAGACACCGCTAACTTTGAGTAATACATAGTTTAAGTGACGTGCCTATATTCAAGTAAAGTGTTCTTACCTCACATTGCGTGCAACAGTACCACTTGTGGAACCCCGTGTCTAGAATGTAGTATGTGTCAGTTTGCTCGGGCAGTTGGTCCGTGTCTATGGTGAGCGTATGATCAAGTGGGTCGCCGATTCCTGGACAATGGTTCTGAAAGTGCAGAATCGCAGCATAAGTATCAAAATCCAGTAACCAGAAATGACTCAAAACTTTGCTCTTATGTAAATAGGGCTCTCCAATTAGTTGCCAAGAAAGATAAACTGCTTTTCGATAACTGGTTTCGAAACATAGTTGACAACGCTGCGGAAAAGCCCCACAAACATTTATAAATTCTGTGGGGCTCTCCGTTCAGACATGTTGTAAACACGTAGAAATCACACTCTACAGACTTTATAGAGGACTTTCATAGATACCTACTTACCTCTAAATGGTCCTTCAATTTGCTTTGCGTTTTAAAAACAGCAGCGCAAGCTCCACACGCGTACACTGGATTCGGATAACGCTTCCTTGCATCGCGTATTACGTCCAGGGATAGCTCTGAAATAATTACAAAATCAGGGTTAATTAAAAGTTAGATAAACTTACTTTCTTTATCACAACCCTATTTACACTTCAATAAGGACGGTATGGAAATTATGTGGAGTATTGCCGCGTTTAACTTACGATTAACTCAATATTATTATTATACCTAGTCTTATAAAAAATGTAAAGCGAAAAACCAGATTAAAATCAAGGACTATAGGTAGAAACCTAAGACTACTGGTAGAACCAATATCATTGTAGGTATACCTCGGTTGAAATAGAACTCGCTACTCTTGCGTCTCAGCCGGTAGCTATCCTTCACTATGGAGGTTGTTATTTTTCGTTTTTACTAGTAAGCAACTTACTTCGATTGCACACGTTAATGGCCTGAACAGACGGCTTGCCCGAAACCTTAGTTTCAGTTATGTGGATGTGCACAAACTCAACAAATTCCTGCGATATTTCATCCGAGGAGTCCGCTTTATTTGTCGGTTCTGAAATAAATTCGCATCATAAAAGTAACAAAGTCTGCAGGGGTATATGCCAATCAAAGTTGAACTGCAAAGTTTTAAATCATGGTCAGTTCATACTAACTCATAGAGTTATTCTGTGACTAAATCCTACTAATATTATAAATGCGAAAGTTTAGATGTTTGGATGTTTAGATGTTTGGATGTTTGTGTTTCAATCACGTCAAAACCACTGAACCAACTTGGATGAAACTTGGTATACATATAGTTCGTAACCTAGATTGACATATAGGCTACTTTTTATCCCGAATAATTAACAGGATCTACAAGATAATATGAACGAAAAGGATTAGCAGCGCCAATTGGCAAGAGGATTTCATTGTCATGTCATGTCACGTCAGTTTGACAGGGCGTAGTACTACCTCTTTGGTCTAACGACTAGCGTTTGACATTCCAGTAGGTACGAGTTCGGTGTAATGAGGTGTAATGTCAAGTTTCTCAAAGAAGTATCCGCTCGGTACACGCACAGATAATATAATGTACACGGAAACTGTAGACGCGTACGAAGTCGCGGGTAACTACTAGTAGTGACATAATGACGTCATTTGATGTGTTTTCGCGCATATTTTGCTGTCAAGTGTCTAAAAAGAATGAAGAAATTACACTGGGCAGTGAAATATAACTTGACAGCAAAAGATTGGCATACGGAGGCTGAAGGGATAAAGGTAAGCTAAGCGTCGTGATGTTCCTGTATTTCACTTACCTGGGCAAGCCATATTTTGAAGCATTAACGGCACATGCACAAAGCGACCGTGCGAGTCATCCAAAGGCTTTACTTCACCAGTCACTGTGGTCGGTTTATTTCTTGGTTTTTCTTTGCCGTCTGCAGTTACAAATATCAGAGTCTGAAAATAATAAAATAACTTATTATTGCTCTTTTAGGCTTTTTCGTGCTATACTTCCTCTGTTTGTACTCTTATTTAATAAGCTGTTTGTTTTCCACATAAAATAAAAATAAAATAAAATAACTATTAATTTATGATAAAATTCATATTTTAACCAATAAAATAGTAAATAAATACAGGTTGTGGGTACGATAATTTATGAATTCGAGTGTTAGAGTTATTGTGAATGTATTTATTTATTTTATTCGGAAAAGAGTGATACAATCTATGTTAGATCAACTTAAACCTAGTTATCAATTGAATGTTTTGTATGTAATATGATCTTAAATAAACTTTTGACTATTTTTTTTTGAGAAAGTAATAGTTGTTGATACCTTAGTGACAACGACATAGTTTCCTATCACAGTGTCCTTGATATGAGGCATTCGCATCAGCTGAGTGACGACAGAATCTGCCGCGATCACATTGCTGGTTTTAATCTTTGACGGATGCTCACGGATGTAGTCTTGAACTATGTGTATAAACGTAACATCATCAATGGCTTCTGCTGAAAAAGTAATAAATTAAAAAAAAAATTTAGGAACCTCAATACGGCTTTTAGTGAAAAAAAAAAACCCACCATTTTTAGAGACTTCATTTCTTTTACACATTTTCATATTAGATTCTTTGTGCTTGGACTTTGTTACTTTTGCGTAAAGTTTTTTGCCGTTTATAGTTTTCCCCAAAAATATTTTATCTGGAATGTCTGAAACAATTTAACAAAAACTTAATATTTAGGTAGAAACACATTTAACCAAGCAATTACAACTACATAATTATTTATAAACGTACCATTAAAAGTATATTTAGTTTTAATTTTTATTGAATCGCATTTTTTAGGATTTACGTCGTTTTCTAGATTCAAAATAGATTTTTCTGTTTCTATTTCCGGGTCTGTGAATGTGTTTTGGCCGCTAGGTTCGTTTTCTAAAAGAAAAAATGGATTACTTGTAATTAATTTTTATCTACCAAAGGTGGCGTTTTTCTGCGGTATTTTTTTACGCGAATATTTTCGTACCTGTGCTCTCCTTAAAATAGCCATCCTCTAATACATTTTCAGGTTTAATCTGATCAGGCTTTTCCGTAACTGATTCAGCTGTATTCAGCTCATTTTTAATATCAGCTGGACTTGAAATATTTTCTGTTTTCACGAGGCTGTTAAAACAGAATTATATTATTTTTAAAGATAGTTTAAGAGGCATTTCACTAACTACAAATTTCTAAATTTTTTAAGTCGCGTCGTTGAACACACTTACTTTGACGTGTAAAATACAACCATTTCGGGCTAATAAAGATATTAGTTAAGTAGGTAAGATTAACTCTAGTTAATTGATTAATATAAAAGAATATAAGATCATTTATCGCATATTTTTTACCCAGATTCTTTCTCTAGATCAGTGGTAGCTTCAAGTTCGCCTTTTAACTTCTGTATCAATTCTGAAAAATAATAGGGTTTCAAGTGAATTTTCCATACAAAAATGTTCACTGTTAGGTTTAGGTTTTAAAATCATACTTTCGTCCGTTGTGATATCATGAAGGCCTAATGAATCAAGTACGAATATCCTTTCACTGAATTCTAATAGGACCCATCCTTTGTGTTCTAGAAGTTGATATTGAGCATCAGTCAGTGTTATCTGAAATTAAACGAAATAGTTGTAGCTTGCGTAGAGTCATTCATAGCTAAGCCACATTCAGCTAATGTAAAATAATGAAATCTTACCTCAGTGAAGTTGTTGAGTGGCTTGCTGCTGCCTGTCGTTTCAAACTCATTTTCAGTTTGTTCAACTGATTTCAACATTGGAAGATCTGATTCAGTTTCCATCTGAAAAATAGGTAGGATAAATGTAACTGATAATTAATTCTTAACAATATTGGTCTTTGTTTGGGGGCCGCCGTAATGTTCGTTTTCCGCTGCCTTACCGCGATTGGTATGAGTTCAAAAGCTTTGGTCGTATGTTCTGCTAAAGATCCAGGTAAAAAATAACTGTAATATATTTATGAAATAATGTTATTAAAACCTACTATGATACCATCCCACATGTATGGCAGATGGCAGGTCACTACACTTTTTAACTTCAAACTGCCGTTTCTCAAAAGTGGGGCGGATCCTTTTTGCGTAACTACATCCAAATGATCTGGGCAATGCTAAAGCTAGTAGAAATATAAGTTTAAAAATAAAAAATAGATGTATTACCCTTTGTAGTAAGAAACCCTTGATTAGAACAGAATTTAGTAAGGTGTAGGTTAGAAGTTTGAACAGAAGTTAGTGTAGGTACTTACTGGTTCAGAAGCTGTACTATTTTCAGTTTGTATCAGAAAACTGTTTGAGTAAATGTTGCCATCTGGATGCTGAATTGCAAATTGGTCTGAACACAAGAGAGTTATATTTATTTTATTGTTATTTTAATTTTATGCTTTTCTACAGTTGTATAAGACTCTCAAGACTCTTAGACTCTGTAGACTCTTGGGCAGGCTTTACCTGTTCCTATAAGGTTAGATGCATTGTCAACGTCCACATAGAAGTGTTGTGAGGAAACATCAAACACAGCACAAGACTCCACCTCCCCTATTCCTTCCTTGACATTTTCCACTTGTGTCACATATTGGATATCTTTGTTCACACCTAGAACACAGTTATACACATTTCTAAGGACTTTACACTGCTGCAAAGATACCAACACAATAATTTGATCATAGTCAGGCCTAAACTGAGGACCAAAGAATGGTTATGTCAATAGGTAAAATTCTTTCAACTATAGTAATAACAAGTGCTATCAAGAAAGGTAAAAATGTTTTCCCCTCAGTCGTCAATTCTTTAGCCCGAGTATACTTGAATTAATTTAATAAATCAGCTTGTATTAAAAAAAATAGGATGATACAAGTACATAAGTGTAGGGTCAGGCGCTGACCCTACACTTATGTACTATGTACCTACTTATGTAGTCAGGGAGTATGTAAGTCAGTACCTTTGTGAAAAATGTGACAGGACAAAATACATGACGGATTGTAAAATTATTGTCTCATACCGGGAATTGAACCTAGCCGTATTAAATTAGAAATAATTACTATGCTACACAGGTTTTAGAAGCATAATGAGATAGGAACAGTGGACGTTGACTGTGACAGAATACTTACCGAGTAGAGTGCCATCATCTTGCAATACAATTAACTGGTTCATGTCAGGGCTGGAATTACTGGTGTCTACAAATTGGAACGTCTCGAAGGGTGGTTCCTTATCCATTTTACTTTAGATAAGTCTATGTAAACAATGCACTAAAAAAGTGATTTGCTTGCTAGCTAAACAGTCTTGTGTGAGTTAAAAACCGGTAGAGATAACCACCCAGTTTATCACTGATTTAGTTTAGCTACAATGTTCTTCAAATTATAATAGTTATCATTGATTATTTGCAGAAAACACGGAGCACAAATCAGCAAAATCGTATTTACATTTTCGAAATCAGCTGATCGATATTGACAAGAACAATGACAGTGACATTTGTTACGGATGCGTTACATGTGTTCAAAAGAGCGGCAGTTTTGAATTTATTTCACACGTATCAATTTAGATTTTTTTGAAGACACTTTCTATTAGGGTAATGTGAAGTCGAAAACATAGTTTGATGTACAAAATGCTTCACAATGTGTAGTATTACGGAATGCATGGACATAATTTTTCAATTCCAGTGGGATATAGATTGGGGCTATAAACTTTCCAATAACCATGAGCTTCACTATATCATTCAACATTACATCCTTTTCTACGCAGGTGGAATTAGCATCCCAGTCGCATAAATGGAATCTACAGAATGTCATATCACAGCGGAGAAACTGTTTAGCCATGGGAAGATCAAAGGCGCATCCATAGTAAATTATTGTTCCATTGCGTTCTACCAACTTAAGCATCACATCTTCAAACCTGCCACCTAAGCAGTTCAACGCGAGAACCGGCCTTGTCATGGATGTAGTAAATTCGCACAATTCCTCTGCCTCTTCTAGAGTATGCACTGCAGTAGCTCCCAAACTCATGAGATGCTCTTTTACTGCATCATATCCACAGTGGTTAGCTACAATGTTCAAGGTTTTGATGCCCCATGCTTTGCAGAGTTGTATGACGCTTTGTCCACAAGCGCTGTTTGCCGCGTTTTGTATGATTGTTTCACCAGGATATATATTTCGGAAATCTTTTATCATCCTGTATGCCATACAGGGGGCTATGGTTAACATGGATGCTTCTGGCAGTGGAATTTTTGCTGATATTATGTGGACATCTCTCTCATGATAAACTCCATAGTATCGCCACGTTCCTAGAAGTCGTGATGTTAGGACCACCCTGTCTCCTGGAACCACTCTGCAGACATGGTTCCCAATTTCCACAATCTCTCCAACTCCCTCATCTCCAGGAACCGTGGGAAGGCAAGGTAAACAGTAGTTCTTTCCTAAAATAATAAAAACTTTTTAGAATTCAGCTTAGGTAGGTATGTACACATACATTGGCTCGGTGCATTGATGGATAAGGTATACATAATATAGAAACAGAACATTAACTTTTTTATCGATCCTTACAGTTATTTTATCAGGTTAGCTGTATTGTAGATGAAAATAGACACAGAAAACTTTTAACCTTTTATTGCATAAAATAAAGGGCTAGCAATAATTAAAACAAAATATAAATAAACTTCTTTAGAGATTAACACTCAGTAAAATCTATTATGTATTTACATCCAGTGAATCCTTTTGAACTTAAAGCATTTCCTATTGCTTCTTCGTACCGGCAGAACTTGACCATTTTGTGTACTGGAGCCTTCAGTTTGCCCTCACACATCAAGCCAACAAGCTCTGAAAGCATTTTGTTACTTGAAAACTCATCAGCTGCAGCATTCCAAGCAGTCATCCAAAATCCATAAAAGGAAAGATTTTTAAAAATAAATGCAGATGTCGGAATCATCACTGGTTCTCTTGACATGCCACCATATGTGACCATACATCCGGAATGCTGTAAATGTCTTAACATTTCTAAAGAATTCTTCCCACCAACACAGTTGAGTGCAAGGGAAGGTTTTTCAATAAGTTGATCTTTGAAGATTGTTGTTTGACGCAACTCTTCCTCTGTCAATACAATGGTAGCACCCAAGGCCTCTAAATATTGTTTCAATTGCATGAGATCAGGTCTGTGTCTGACAATATTGATATTCTTTATACCCCAAGCCTTGCAGATTTGAATGACATTCTGCCCACATGCACTATTAGCTCCATTTTGGATGACTACTAGCTGTTTCTGTCTTACTGGCCTGAAATCTGAGAGCATTCTATAAGCAGTGCATGGATTGACAGTAAGTGTAGCAGCTTCAGCCACTCCTAGATCATCTGGGATTGCTTTCAACACACATTGGTGGAAAACACCATAGTTTCTCCATGTTCCCTGGGCAGGTTTGGTAATAATAACTTTATTTCCTGGACATAATCCTTTGACTTCCAAGCCGGTTCCTTCAACAACACCCACTCCTTCATTACCGGGTATGGAAGGAAGACAAATTTGGACAGGATATTTTCCTGCAACAAAATAAACATAATGCTATTCAGTAAATGCAGTGAGTATTCATCTAACTCCAAATAAAAATAAAGGAAATAAAAGTACCTTGCTAGGTTTTCTTGTAAGGATCAGTCAGGAATCAGTTTTTTCACTATGTGCATTTGTAAATATTTAATATAGTCTGATTCTGGAAAGGAATACTATCAAAACATGTTTGTACCTTGAATAGTGTTTATGTCAGCTGGATTAACCGGGGCTGCTAGCATGCGCACAAGTACCTCTTGGCTGTCAAGTGGTGGTACTTCACATTCTCTGAACTTTACCACATGAAGAGGGTCTCCAAATTCGCAATAGACAAGCTGTTTTGACATCAAGTTTCGCACAGCCCCGGTCGCACTCGTACTTCCTTTAGTGAAGCATTTTACAGCAGAAAATAAACTTTTGGTGCGTGACCAAAGAACCATTGTATCGAAGAGTAATAGAAGTTGCGGATTCTTATCCAATTATACTCTTTGTTCTAGTCGTAAATGCAAAGAAAACTGATTAAATTTATTAATGCACAACAATGCAAAAGATTGGAAAATGATTGACAGATTTGATTTGATTTGACAGTGCGTGTCATCGTTATTCGTTCTGTCAGATTATATGACAGAAGTCAGCTGACGGATGAAGTTTTTTTTGTCTATGCTCTAAAAGCATAGACATAGTAGGTATAAATGGTATAATACTTCATTTCATACCTTACCTTCATTCATACTGCTTCATACCGCGCGGGACCTACATATAACTGGCTGCACGATTTCACGAATAAAATAAAACAATGTCAAAGAAATAAAAGTCGTTTATTTCTCATCAGCCAGAAACTTGCTAACTCGTATGTCAAGGTCCTTTCGTGCCATTGGGGCAGCCGCACTGGGGGGCGCGGTGGCTTCTGGAGGTGGCATCTGGGGTTTAGGAGCACGAAACCGCCTCGCTCGTGTCAGCTGCCAAGTGGAGCTGGGATTACGCATAATGCCGATACCGGCGATGTCTTCGTCGACCACTGCGAGCGTTGGGCGCGGAACACTGAAATATTTTAGGAAAAATTTAAAGTTGACCCATCATCAGCAGCTAAGCAGGTTATTTACAGTTGAAATCAATGTGAATAGTTGCAATTTTAGTTTTTAGTGTTCCGATCCAGTTTTGGAAAAACGGAACACTTATGGCCTCACTCCGGTGTCCGTCTGTCCGTCTGTCCGTCTGTCTGTCACACGCCACCAGAGCTGAACCGTAGAAGTTAGAGAGTTGAAATTTGGAATAGTTTATCACAACCCAATAATATGAGGGTTTGCATGCGGACAAAATATTCTAAAAATTAGGGACTATTATTAAGGGTCAAACGGGATATGAAAACAAAAATATTTTTTTACCCCATTGAGTGGGGTATCTAATGAAAGCTTAGAACGTAGCTAAAAGAACCTCATATTTAGATTTTTATTTAAAAAAACTTGGTTGAAGAAAAAACATTATTTAGTGCGAAATATTTCATTCCAGACGGGTTTCTCGTAAATTACCCGGCAAAAATGGGTGATTTTTTCAGAAAACCTGAACCATAATGGTCTCATGATAGAAAAACTATAGGCAACTTCTAAAAGTTAACTGAATTCGAGAAATTAAATAAAAACTACAATTATTACTTGTCCAGCTTATCCTGAACCGTATCGTAATTAAAAACCCTACAAATGGGAGCTCTTGTTACATTGGTTTGTTTTGGCACTAGATTACATTGGTAAAGTGGAGAGCTGGTTATAAAGCGAATCTTTCGGAACACTAGCATGCGCAAATAAAACTTGCGCCTTGTCCAGTTTATTTAGTCTCGCCCCTGCCCATTAGGTATTCTGTGCTCGGCAATCTTTGGGTGCTTTGAGGAACTATGAGTAGGTAGTTATAAGTTAGCTACCTACATAAGTACTTTATTTAACATTAGGTTGTCTACTATTAGTACCTACCTATTGAGCGTTGCACTGAACAACGTGAAGGTGCTACCTAGGTGTATGCAGTATCAATCAATATCAATCACTTACTAGGCCATGGTTATCGACGCTCGCAAACGTGCCGGGGCTATTACTGAAGGCAACTCAGACGAAGAGTTTCCTTTCAAGCCTGAAAATAAATATATCGATGCTATAGATAATTCAGTGAGATAGATAATGTGTAATAGATGATATCGGATTCCCAGTAACAATACCTACCTATCGTGTAAGCTCTGTTATTGGACAATCAGATGGCTATTACCTAACTCTGCCCATAATAATGTATTAACTTCACCAATGTTTAAATTCTGATAACAACTGCAGTTCCTAACCTTTGACGTTTGTCAACGTTTGTTCGTATGAATTAGTGCCCAAGTATAGTGACAGTGAGTTTTTAGGTCGCCTGCTAGAGCCGAATGTTACCAGAATATTTGATGTTGGAAACTGCGGTTCTATCCTTCCACTTCTGTGAGCAGACAGGGCAGACAGAGCGGCGGATGGACCAACGAGGTATTTCTTCTTGCAGTGGGGTGTTCACTTTTTGAAATGCAGGAATTTCCAGTTGCGTCTGGTGGAAATAAGCTTTTGTGAGAAAATGATGAGTTCAGCCACCTTAGTCCACTGCTCTAAGCTTTCGAGGAGTTTATAAAATGCTGATTGGCTGTGTTAGTGGATGACGAGTTTTATAGATCGTTCAAAGTTTTCAAATGACATATTAGATACAAAGTTTTTATATTATTAGTTTCCCATACCTAATACGGAATGCAACTACCGGTCACCCATCGTTGACCACGCGGAGCGTTGCTTATCAATATATCAGGAAGAAGGCAAGCAACATCACGAGCGCTTCCAGTTTTAATTAGATGGCAGGTTTGTTCTACAATACTAACAGGCGCTGTAGTTGTGGTGGTGAATGCCAGAATCGATGGAATATCCATGTCACGTCGCGTTGATATCCGAGAGAAGCGTGACCTTGACACGCTGCGCTCTGTGGTCGCGCGCATACTCAGCCCATGCACACACGCTTCACTCGACTGACTACCAATGAGAGATAGCTTTACAGAATCCACGTTTTAGACAAAATTATTCCTAAACTGTAGAGTTTTACTGAATGACTTGATTGATGCGTAGTTTTTGGTATAGCTTTGACAGAAACACGCATGGTTTGGCCCTGGCCCGGTTGGAACAATGATGTCCACACATCACTTGCTCAAAATGCCATGTTTCGGTCAAAGTTATTCCTATATCTCCACATGTCATGTGCACGAACAAACATTCGTAGAAACAATAATTAGCAGTATAATTTATAAGTTTAAAAAACTGGATAAACCGACTTCAATTCGACTACTGGCTTCATCATCTGATGATGAAGATGATGGCAGTTCATTGGGAATGTTCTAGTGACCATAAACACCACTAAAAAGTCACAGGAAAGCAAAATACGCAATGTCGCGCACGTGGATGGCATATTTTTTCCAGTTATTTCTATTTATATGCCAAACTACTGAACCGATTTCGATGAAAATTGAATGGGACCAACCTGGAAGTATATCCTTTCAGATAAAAAAAGAATTTTTGAAATCGGTTAAAAAGGCAAGGCAAACACTTCATTCATCAAGAAAATTGTGTGAAAGTTGCAGATAAAGAGGTAATCAAGTTGCATTGAAAGTGAAAGTGGGAAAAAAACTACACTTTTTACTAATTTTGTGCTTTGTTATAATCCCACAAAGGCGTGAAGTGGGTGATTGTTCTACGACAATATTCCACTAATAGGTACCTTTTCAGCTAGGCAGGTAAGTACCACAAGACGTCCCTTTCTTACATCATATTTTTTTATGATAGCCGAGTGGGTATAGGATATATTACAATCATAGAGTGAAGAATGAGGAATGATTGTCTTCAAGCTGGCAAAATAATAGAATTTGAGACACAGTTTTCCAGTTCCCAAAGTAGGTGTACTGTCAGTTAGATACCTAACAGTTTTTATTAAACAAGTCCTTATAATAAGAATCGATAGAAATTCTTACTCATCAGAAATGTCGTCTCGTGGAAGGTCGAGGGTTTTGTCCTGTGCTTCTTCTAGTTCTTTACTTTGGGCGCGCACCATGTCCAGAAGCATAGTGTCATGTCCTCCTAGATTTTCGGACCTAGGAAGATAAAGTCCTTGTCAAAGTCTATCTTTTGCGTTTCGGAATCACTAAAACGATCAGCGACTATGTAGTGAATAATTGAGATTGATGCAAAGGTAAATAACCTAAGGACCGGAGAAAATATTCAGAATCTAACAGAGCTGAAAGCCGAAACCGCATTGTAGTAGGTAAGCAGTAACGTTTACAACTGGTCACCATTAAGTTCTGTGCAGTGAAATAAATATCTAATTTTTCTTTTAGTATTTATAATAGCTGTAAATGGGTATACCTATTTGAAAGACAACAGTATTTTGAAAGGCTAAAGTCAGCTTCAAAATAAAAGTCTCGAATTTTCAATAGCTAGTTAGATACGGTGCCTTTCAGGAGTAGATGATGCAATATTCTGATAGTCTCACACACTCAAGATATGAAGTACTACTAATTATGTTTTTAACCGACTTCAAAAAAGGAGGAGGTTCTCAATTCGGTTGCATGCTTTTTTTAATGTGTGTTACCTTACCTCAGAACTCCGTCATTTATAAACCGATTTGACTTTTTTTTTATCTGAAAGGTTGTATTTCCAGGCTAGTCCATTCATTTTTTATCAAAATCGGTTCAGTAGTTTGGCTCATAAATAGAAATAACGGGAAAAAAATATGCCAACCACGTGCACGAAATTACGTAGGTAAGTATTTTGCTTTTCTGCGACTTTTTAGTGATGTTTACGGTCTCCAATTAACTGCCATCATCATCATCTGATGATGAAGCCGGTAGTCGAATTGAAGTTGGTTTTTCTAGTTTTTTAATGTTTGAGCAGTACCTAAACGTGTATATGGGCCGAAATGAAAAATTTTGCAGCTGAACCTGTTGGACATTTTGGCTAATCAGTCATCTTTTTCGTTGTCTAAAAACAGGTTAAAGATTATTTTTATACTTACCGAATACTCCCGGTCATCCAGCTGCCATAAGGATCACTTCTTTGTGACAAAATGGAGGTGATTAACTGAGGACTCTCAGCAGAACCAATACTGCTGCGGCGATTCGAGTGCGCCCTCATCAGCAATGAGGTGTAAGGATTCGAATCATTACTCATGAAGGATATTCTACCGGGCTGTTCTTCTGGTGGCCTGAAATATATATTTTAGTTTTTTATAATAATAAACTCGCCTAAAAAGCTCTGATTTTGTAACTTAGTCACCGTCGTCGCGTCGTCGCCCCTGAAGAACTTAATTAACTTAACTTAACTTAACTTAAATTTCCATAGACGTACGGGGAAATCTTCGGATGGGGCTCACTCAGCCCACAATTTGGAGAGCCAAATAAATAAATAGATTTCATAAGATTTTAGAAATCCCTGTTACATTTACCAGTTTAAAAACACACAGCATGGATAAATAATAGGTACCTACCTACTACAAAATATACACATGCGATTTGAGTCAAAAAATAATAAATAAATAAATAAATATAAATAAATATTCAGGGACATTTCACACAATACCCTCTAGTCCCAAACTAAGCAATGCTTGTAATATGGGAACCAGATGGCAGATAGAATACTTGTATACTTTTTTTTGTAAATACATACTTATAATACATACTAACACCCAGACATAGAACAAACATCTATGTTTTGCACGCACAAATGTTTGTTCTTGGTGGGGATCGAACCCACGACCCACAGCACGGAAGGCAGAGCTATTACCGACTGAGCTGTGACGCCTGTCAGATAAATAAAAAGTTTCAGTATCTACCTACAAAAAATAAATAGCAAACAATAAAACCGAATTAGTCGCTAGTAAAATAAATATGAATACAACAATAGGTTGTGCGAATGTTAATGCGTAAAAAAATTGACGACGCGACGCTGTGATTTTTAAGAGTGTCTGATGAAGCGAAAGACTTTGGAAGTGACTCAGTTGTCAGATGACTCACGATAATACTGTGCCGGCAGTTGCAACTTGATTCCTAGTAGGCCTTGAAGTCTATCACGACGACAAATTCAGTGGAAATACGGTTTATTTTAAAAACATTGTTTATTGGTAGAGTCTTAGCTCTACCAATAAACAATGTTTTTAAAATAAACCAGGCAGTTGTAAAACAATTAAATCTGTTTTTTTTTTTGTAAAACACTTCCTAAAACTAACGAGCATTTGAAATTATAATATTGAAAGTATGAAAGTTGTTTAAATAAGTTGCATCATCTATATGCACCCGTGTTGCGTATTTTCGAGACAAACATGTTTTTATAACTGAATATTGTGTTTATAAAAAAAGCGTTGAGAATTTGAATTTGCACCATTATCGCATTTTGGAAACAAAAATATTACTTTTTGGATTCTTTTAGAGTAAATAAAGTTTTTATAACATGGTACCTAAGTAGGTTGTATAAACTAAAAACGGTAACTTACATTGAAATGCGTCTTGAAGAGTATAATTTTGAATATCTTGATTTCCAGTCTCCATCTTTCCTCCAGGCTGTTTCTACTTTTCTGAAACCAATAGTTATATTTATTATAATTCATGTTTGTTAACAAGTAAAAGAAACATCAGTGATAGTGTTATTATTATTAGTCATCGGCGTACAGACATAATCATAATGTTGTGTAGAGCAGAAAGAGAAGATATAGGTACCTATTTCGTCTGTTTGTAAGTAGATATTTGCATGCATAGGAATTTACATTTGTCACCTTGTTGTTTTAATATACAATGCTTTATGCAAATTCACAGCTGATCTTCTATGTCTTTATTAGGTATTGTTTGAAGTAAAACAAAAATATTAATATTTTCCAGGAGCTCCTACGAATTCGAGTGCAAATATAAGTATTTTGGTTTTAGATGATATTGATTGATCTAAAATATTCACTAATAGATAGATAGATAAACACTTTATTGTACACAAAGAAGAAACAGAACATAAGATAAAACAATTAAAGCTAATGTACAATGGGCGGCCTTATCGCTAAAAGCGATCTCTTCCAGACAATCTTTGGATGGAGAGGATAAACAGAAACAGAAAGACGGCGGTGTACAAAGTGTGCACAAACAAACTAATATACCTATATTCATCATGTTAATTATATATTATACCTACCATTACCTACGCTATATTATATATACCTACACATATATTATATACCTAATATATATACCTAATATATATACCTACACATATCTATAATATATACATATAATATACCTACATATTAGCAGATAAGGATAAATAATGCGCGTATACCTTTGATTTAAAAATGTTTGGTGACTTCGATAAGCGAATGGACAACGGCAATAGATTTTAAAGTATAGCACTATTCTTTTCTGATATCTTTTACAGTGTCTTCGCTAAGCCACGGGTGTCTCAAAATTAGGCTATATATCGGCATCGGCTTATTCCATAATTAAAAAAAGATTATGTATAAAAAAAGATTCAACTACGTAGTCCTTAAACATGCCTGAGTCAGCACAAAATGTTAGACATTCTCCGTAGCAAAGTATTCAGTTGTGTCAAACGACTTTTAGCTCAAAGCTACGAAATTGTTGAAGGTAGACATTCCAACAATTCAGGCATAACCCGATATTTCTAAAGTATTTTTTTTCTTGGGTTGAAAGGAAAAGCACTCGCTTTTGACAGTCACTGGGTCATTCAAGCTCAAAAGTTTTACTCCAACTAGATGGAACGACATCTCAGTACGATTTTCAGTTTCGAAAAAAAAACTATGTAAACTTAGGTTCGTATCGTACCTATATAATGTATTTTGTTTAAAAAAACACAGGCTCAAGCGGGGCTCAAAGCGTTTTTAACACTTTTCAATGAAAATCTACCAAAAAATATATAAATCTTGATTTAGATTTGAGCATTGTTTCAGCATACGAGTTTTCGACCTTCGAAATTCAACTTTTGTGATGAAACCCACAATGAAACCGCTAAATAGATTGAGAAGCCTTTTCAACAATGAGTCCTGTCATAAAGAACTTTACTAAAAGTACCAAACGTTCTGTAGTATTCTGTATTCTGTAACTACCAGTGAGTACTTAAACTCAACTTAAACTTTGTACTTTGCAGCAGATTTTTCTACTATCTTCTTGCCTTCAACCAAAGATATAGCACGTTTGGTAGGTATAGAGACCCGAGGTCATTTTCAAGGTGGTAAGTACAAACCGCAAAATAAATGGACTATGAAACGAACTGATGAATGTATCGTAAACATTTACGAGTGTTGGTGAGTATACTTATTTGTAATACGTCGTTTAGTTTTTGTACATCAATCAAACACGAGAGATGAGATAGGTAAATGTTGAAAAGTGTCTATTTGCTGTCTGCAACTATGCAACTAATGGTGAGATAAATAATGAATCTACGTAAACTACAACAATATAAAAATATAGGTCTGATATGAGCCTACGCTCATATATGTTTATTTTGATACTTCTTAGATATTTTTTAATAGTAGTTTCATCATATCCCTGCTTCTATAGGGCGTATCCTAGATTTTAATCCTGTGACCAGATCGCGAGATCGGTAGAAAGTTAGAAAAACATTTGGTTTACAACGTGGTTCCCCAACGTGGTTCAATAAAAAGTCTTTTATCAATAGTTAGCTGGTAGATTATGCACTACAACTTTCTTTGTATATATGATACTTAGATAATTATGTACTTACTGCATTTTCAGATGAATGAATAATGTGGTTTGATATGGTCGAGGATCATGTACTTATATTGTTTTATAAAATAAATAATTTTTACGGTAAAAATTAAGTTATTTTTCGTTTTTAAGAACTTGAATTAACTCCATGTTGACACCAATCGGTGACGGTTTTGTTTGTTGTGACTTTTGCTATGACATTTTGATACTAATTAGCCATCGAGAAAATAAGGAAACTGCAAAGAGTTTCCGCATTGTGTCACAAACTCAAACCTACAACGAAATACATACCGTACCAATAAAATTGCCAATAAACAATAATCTTTGCCAACAAAACAAGAAATAAAACCAAATGGTATTTTGAATAGAACTATTATTATATTTCGATCTTTGTATCGACGGCATGCATATCATAGGGCTATTTTTACTGAAGTCACACAATAAGAAATAGCTGGATAGGTTTTTTTGGCATGCTAAGTATGTACCCAGTCCTACCTAAACAAAATCTTCCATCGATGTCTATGATGTTATTACAGATTATTTCAATATTCTTTGGTTTATGTGCTGTCGTTAAAATATCTACTGATTCTCCAATTTACTTTGTTTATAAATAAAACTAAACTAAAACGTGCTAAAACTCTATTCAAAATAAAAAAATTATAGGCTCTATCTTCTATAGAGTTAACATAGCCACTGAGCGACTCAAGGTTCTTATAAAAAAATATATTTTATAATATCAAGAATGGGTATGGTAGAGTTTATAATATTTTATTTACTCTACAAACTTTCTTGAGAGTATTATGTACAATTCAGTCTGAAACATA
This sequence comes from Gandaritis pyraliata, assembly GCA_947859175.1. Taxonomy (NCBI): domain Eukaryota; kingdom Metazoa; phylum Arthropoda; class Insecta; order Lepidoptera; family Geometridae; genus Gandaritis; species Gandaritis pyraliata. Next base: position 5,045,345 of record OX401866.1, on the reverse strand, counting down.
GATATTATATCTATTAGTATAAATTACATAAGCAAGCTACAATCAAGTCGTATCGCCACAATAAGGCTTGCAAACATGATTACCTTGAAAACTATTGACCTGAGACGAATACCTCTCAGTAAGCAATGTTACAGTTGCCTATCTGTTTTATACTTTCGTAGATATACTTACCTAGTTTTATCTTAGCGTAGATAGAAACTGCCGATTTTTAATTAAAAAAAAAAATCAGGCGCCTTTTGTTTCTAAGTGTTCTCTAAAATATATCGCTTTAACGGTAATGCTACGAAGATGTAAGTTGCACCCAACACGATATCTACATCTACAAGCGCTGTAAGTTTTCCCAAAACAAATAATAATAATAAATTCATGTACTTTTTTTGTAAATACATACCTACCTACCTACTTATAATACATAGAAACACAAAGACATGGAAAAACCCTCTATGTTTGCTACACACAAAAGTTTATTGTCAATAGGGATCGAATCGAACCCACGACCCACAGGCCCTCAGCACGGAAGGCACGGAGTTATACCGACTGAGCTATGCCTTTAAGAAAATATCTACCTACTTATTTATTATTTTATTTATTTTATTTTAGTAATTTTAGGAAAACTAACAGCTAGGTAACACGATAGAACAACAAACATAACACAGGAATCAAGAAGATTCGAGCGAGCTGATGGCCAATTAAAAGTTTCCACAGATTATTTTGAATGTAGACAAAGAAAAACAGCAAGTAGACGACAAGAGATACTGAATAGTTACAAATATTACATGTAGGTAGATATTTAAATTTTGAGAAATAGAGTAGATAGGTAGATAACAAAAAACATATTATAAGAACCGAAGGAAGAAAAAAACAAAAACTAAACATTATCAAAAAATTTGCCACAAAGTAAACGCTTAAGTGTAGTTAAAGAGGTATTAAATAAATCTATATCAACATCTGCCTTAATCAAGGTGTTAAACGAGTTGCTCGTCCTAATTATGAAAGCATTTTGCCTGTAATTAGTCTTAACCACGGGAACATGAAGTACATTGGGTCTTCTTAATAAAGCCGTGTTAGCGCGTAGCCCAAGTAGTTCTAATAACTCCGGGCAGTCTACTGTGCCATTTGCTATGTTCAGTAGATAGGATAGGTCAGCTATTTCTCTGCGCTTATAGAGGGGAAGAAAATGAAATTTTTGACATCTCGCAATGTAATCAGGTAGATAAATTTTAGCTCGAAACTGCAGGTAGCGAAGAAATCTTTTTTGAATACTCTCTATCCTAGGATAACTTACTCCTCTAGAGGAGTAAACGTTGTAACAGGGATTCCAGACCTGTGAAGCATACTCTAAGTGACTGCGCACATATGCACAATACAAAATTTTAAAGGTTTTTATGCTAGTAAATTCCGATGACATACGTAAGACAAAGCCGAGAGCTCGTGATGCCTTTTTAACTACGTTATTAACAAATATTATCCTCGTTAGTAATCTTTCTCGCAAAAGTTTCTTTACTTATTTTAGGTTTTGTGTAGATCTTAAAATGTAGAGCAGAAAACTTTACACTCAGAGAGCGGAGTTATTATCCGAAGTATTGAAGATACTCAGTAACTGTAACAGAGCCTGTCCCGTTATGTACTGAAAGGAGTATAAAAGCCTGTAGGTAGGTACCTCTTCTATGTCTACTGCCCCGATTTGGAGTCAAGCATCTCGTGGGAGCGCTCCTTGCTCATTGTCATGGGGCATTTGTTTTGTTAGTGACACAATGCGCTTCGATAAGTTATTTGATTTGTTGTATCAGGCGGGGGAGGCACGCCGCGCCAGTCGTCTGGCCAGAGCTACCGGCTGTACCAGTGCTGCCAACTTATATCTCAGCGCTGGATGTAGCGACTTTTGCATGATAGGTGGGGAGGCTTTGAAAAAATTGTTTATTTATACTGAAACATTTTGATTCTGTAATTTCATAAGAAGTGTAAGAACTTGAAATTTTTAAAACATTTTCTGCTTTAAAGGAACTCTTTGAATTAAATCTAAGGGCGGCTTGCACCAGAATCGCTAAACGCGTTTAACTCTTAAATAGTATTTAGCGAGTTGTCAAGTCATACAAATACGTCAGATTTAAATCGATTTAGCTGTTAAATACGTTTAGTGATTTTGGTGCAAGACGCCCTTAGTACCTTTTTTTAATATTTAAAAATGTTAAAATTACAACTTAACGACTAACAATTTTTTCAGAGCCAAGTTGGCAGCACTGATCGGGGCGGTACAGATCGGGCAAGGCAAGGCAAGCAAAGCAAGCTAGCTAGTCGCTCTGACCGCGAAGACCCGAGCACGCGTCGCGCGCAGAGCTTCTCGCATACGATAACGCGCTCCATTGCAACGCAACAATCCCAACAATCGAATCAGAATCTATTCAAAACATCGATTTCGCAACGGACGACGGATATATTACATGTCGGACGTGCCTCGGGCTAGGTCCATCCCAACCTCCGTGTCCGTGACCGATCCTAGACCGGCTGCGCGTGATAATGTTGATCTTCGAATAGTGCATTTGTGACTCCTGATGACTCAGTGACAGAAGACTTTCTGGTGAAAGTGTCTGGTGCAATGGTGATGGAGTGAGTGTTGACGTTGTAGATTGGATAGTGCGATGGCTGGTGCTAGTGAGGAGGCTGGTTCAACCGGTGGGAATGAGGAAATCCCACCGGGTTCGGTTGAGCCTCGTGCCAAACGTGGTCTTGGCGGGTCAATGTCGCTGCGGACCCGTAAACTGGGTCGGAGACTATCCCGTAGCATGTCCATTGTAGCGCTGAAGCTGCCTGAGAAGGCTCAGAGCATCACGCGGTCATCCACGAAACTGATGCGCTCGGGCAGTCGAGACAAGAAGAACAGATCGTTCGAACTCTCGATCATTCTTCCGGATAAAACGCAGAAACAGGTATGTTAAACCTGGCGAAGGAATCACGACGTATCTCTATATTACCTACCTACTGTTATTAGAGTATGGAATCTTAATATGCCATTGTAAAACAAGATTAACTCTTTTAAAATTGATTGCTTTGCTATTGACTTTAAAGACTAGTCTCTAATGAGCAGACGGTTCAAAATAATTTTCATGCACTGATATCTTAGGCTAATTTTTTATCTATGAACGATAAATAAATGATACTAGGAAATTAATGATAGGTGATATTAGATAAAATACAAAGAAGAAACGTGATAAGTACACATATAGCATACATAAGTAAGACCTTCTACAGTAACATTTAGAATTCAAAATCGTAGAGGATCTATTTGTCTTATATTAGACATCAACGCGCTCGCAAATCAGTGTGCTACGAGAAAACATTTTTTAATATTTTGTACCAGTTCGAAGTTTTGGAGGAACCTGACCGGTGGTAATGCCTTATTACTATTATTCGCGCATGTTATTCAAAACCTGACACACAACATTTTGTTTACGATCTCGTCAACGCGCCCGTGTAGTTGTGAATGTTGTGATAGTGAGGCTTGCGGTGCGCTATGCATTCGAATGTGTCCTGACTCATTGCAATTTTACCAGTGTTGCGTTTCACCACAAGTCGCCCACTCCGTAGATTTCTCCATCGATACGAGTTGCAATTGCCTCCGCGTTTGGATCAGTCAGGCCAGGCATTGTTTGCCATGTGCCATTGTCATTGAACCAGGGAATTGGCCTGTGTGGCTACTGACTACCGATCTCGGAAAATTCGAATCAAACAAAGCCATTTCAGTTCCGGATTTGTCACATGAAGCCATTGTTCCGCCCATATTATTACAAAATGGCTATGTCATATACCTTCTGCGCAGTATGTAATGTTTTTCAGTCTACCGATAAACAGTAATGTACACATTCACATTTTTAACATGACCCAAATTCTAAAATACGACCGATACGCGCGGCACCGTATAGCAGTTTTTATTAGCATTTCAGTAACCGATAGCGTCGTGGGCTGCCTTTCTTTATAAGATCATGGCTAACTAATTACTTCTTTAGTTTCCCGTTTCCTTAAAATAATGAACGACTTTAGTTCAGGCGGTAATGTCATTAAAAAGTCAACTAAGTAGCAATCTACCAGCATAAAATTACGTATCGTTTTTCACTACGTAATTAATAATCCGTTATTCATAATTATTTACTTTCGCAAGCGAATAATTCGTTTTACTGTGCATGTGTGAGGCATTTCAAAGTTATGACAGTTTTCAGGTGGCTTCATAGCGGTTTGTATAAATATTTTTATTGTTTTCAATTACAATAAGGCATTGAACTCATAGGATCTGCTTGTAATGTCAGTTGAGTAAAATCCAAATTGGCTTGTTATTTTCAATTGAAAAATTCATTTCTTCTGTTTATGAAGACGATATGTGAACTTTAACCTCTGTCTGCCAAATGATTATCGTTTTCAAACTGAGTTCAATCGAATGTGGGTAGCAAACTGTTTTTGTCTGGAAAATGGAAGACAGACAATGGAAAGGACACGTACTCTTTGTTTAAAACGCTCCTTTACAACAATAGGTGTTAGTGTGACATAATATAATTTAATACTCAGCTTTCTTTAGAATGATACACCTGTGTAGACTGTGCTTATCTTAGATAAATTGTGCATTCTCTAGAATTTATGCGAACTAATAAACGATTATGTTATGGACAGATAAAGATAAGGAATTTCGTACAAGGCTCTCCCACAATTTCGTGTGGGAGAGCCACTTTTGGCCACCAATCACATTTGCTTTTTTTTTTGCTAACTATTCATGTTAAGAAAATCTTATCTTGACTTTATTTGTATTTCTAGTCGCTTTATGATACGAAATCTAGCTAATCTGTTTTAATTTTCTAACGCTTGTTTTACTTTTTAAAATTATTATTTACTTTTTATGTATTTATTTCTGTAGATCATTATAAACTTGAGAGATTACTGTGAGTCATTTAACAAATGACCCAAAATTGTAATTTTTATGAAACTAATTAATTACTACGTCCCTTATTTAATCTTACTTATTAACTCTATTGATAGTGAACATAATATTAAGTTGGATAAAGTAGGTAAGCCATTTATATACTTTATACATAATAATTAAACGAACTAATATGGTTAGCGCTCCTAAAGTTAAATGATTTGCGAAAGTGTTATCAAAAAATGGTAATATAGGTCAATGTTCAAAACGTAGGATGTAGCCTTTTTAGAATTATTTTGCAACAATGACACGCTCCTTGTTTAGCATGATTGATTTAACTATCATAAAAGTATTAAATATTATTGTGAATTTCAATTTTGAGACTTGCGAGATTTTTCAAAAGACTGCTTTAATTTATAAACAAAAGTTATACCTACTGCTGTAAGTATGTTTATCCAAGACACAGCTTCAGTACTGATACATAAAAAGCATGGTTCAAAGTAGGTATTTGTCTTAAAAATACCACAGGTAGTTACATAAAATGGTTTATTTGCTGAAAGCTGATACGCATCCTCCCTCTAAATGGTAAAACGATGCATTTACGTGAATCCAGACAATACTCAGTTAGCTTCAATGAGGAAGCACGCCCACAGTCAGCTAAATCTAATCTTATGTTATCTTCGAGTTGTAACGAGATGGTTACCTACACTGTTCAGATGGTTAATTTTCTCAGGAGGTGAAAAGGTATGGGTGTCGGTGGAATTACCGACACAAGAGACACCTTTGTCTCAGAGTGATGGACGCAGTGCAATGCATCACAAGGCACGTCCTCAGTGGATATGATCTGTGAGGCAATGCATTGTTATTATAGGCAGAGGTAACAGCTTAACATCAGGTGGGCTATCGGCTTGTTTCATCTTTAGTTGTATTAAAAAGGTTAAAAGTGATCTGGGACAATTTTATATGAAGCCTGCTCCCATTTTTTCTTCGCAATGCAGCAATGTACTTTCTCTAGATAACTGCAGTTATCTAAAGAAAGTGCATATGAGAACCCTTTTGACACCTCATCGTGCCGATCCCGTCTCGCTGTTAAATAGATTGACCCCACGGCACTCAGCGGAAATGCATCTTCACATCAATTTACGAACTTGCTTTATTTGATCTCGTCTAGACTACACTGTTTATTTTTCATACACGAGCTAATATCAACTGATTTCTTGGGATAGTAGGCTTAGAGCCAATAAGTTGTTTTGGTTTAGTAAATGGAGTTATGTTTGTCGGGTAAAGTCAATAATTGGAGTAACAATATCAATGACCGCTCAAATATTTACTATTACATCTGTAGCGTTTTCAGGTTTAAATTTAGACTTGAGTTTACACCACTGACTGGTATTTAAACTCATACCTAATGTATCCAATAATTATACACCCTACATAAATTGGGCTATTTTTTCTTATTAAAGGAATATACACATTATTTAGACAAATAAAAAAATAGGATTACAACACCTAGGTTTTTAAAGTATTTAGCAACCTAAGAAATGGCAGGATACTCTATCTCCACTTAGCATCTTTTCAAGGTTATTATGATTTGTTCTAGAACCCTCTTCGGACCGTATCGGTCCATCGGATTTTTTGAATTCCAATATGAAATCTTTTTACTTTCTCATATCGATCAAAAAGGTTTGTCGAATAATTTAATAGCCCTGCTGATTCTCCTAGTGATTGAAGAATGTCAACTTCGTGAGAGGGGCAGTGAGAGGTACCTAATTGAATTCAATCGTATCTCAATCAGCTTATTGTAATTTCTCCATCAGCACAAAGAGTTTCGACAAATTACTTCATAGAAAGCTGGTACTTAGAAGCACCAGTAGTTACAATAGATTGGTACCAAGTACCAACTACCAAACCACGAACTGTAGTTAACTTTTTATGCAAAACACACTGTATCGGTGACATAAGTGGTAAATGATAGACAACTGTAGAACTGCAAATTGAGGAGAAAGTGATGTCGCAATAAATGAGCTAAGTAGGTGTAAGTACAAGTACACAGTCTATGAATAAGCGGCTGGTGTACGTATACAGACGTGGATAGATAGATAGATAACTCTTTATTGTACATCACAGAAATATTACAGGAAACACATAACTTAAAAATAGGTATCAGAATGGGCGGCCTTATCGCTGAGAGCAATCTCTTCCAGGCAACCGAAGCGAGATAAGCGCGAGTGTATACCTACGTACCTACCTCTAATGGAATTTTTGAGATCATTGAGCAAAATAGACATGTAATGTAAAGATGGCAGGATTTTTATAATTTTCGTAGACCACTTTAGTCTCCATAATTCAGAATGTAAGGTCCTCACTTGGCCACACTATAAGGACGTGCTATCACTAGTAAAGATGGCAACCAATCCGCTATGATGAGCAGACTTATTTAAATTGAATACCATAGATAATTGAAAACAACTTTGATGAACTTTGGTTTTTTCAATTGCAATTTTTGTATTTAACTTTTCCGCGTTATACATATCATTACTAAAAGTTTAAGCTAATTGTTTTACGCACGGAGCTAATTTTAATATGAGCTGTGGCAGTTACTTAGTAAATTGGTAAGTAAATTGCGTGCATCATGCGGATCTACCAGTTAGTCTAATTAGGCTTCGATTCAGTGGCTAATGTTCAGGAAGCTATTTCACGTTGTTTAATTTTACGATTGCTCGAGCAAGGTCGTGTGCATTTCCTTATAATTTTATGCTGGCACTACGATCGTGACCTTTCTTTCTTTTTAATACTTTTCAATTCACTCATTTATCTTCCGGTTTCAAGTTTAATCTATTGCAAAACTTATTCTTATCTTTCAGCGGGGCTTGATTCAACATTGATCACTATTTTTGACGTAGCGCAAAGGTCCATATTTCAAATAATTCTAATGTTCATTGATTTAGTTCATTTTATTGGTAGGTATTACAATACCTACTTACCTAATAAAGATTTAGCATACCATTATTGGACAATAAACTTCCGTTGATTTGTCGTCAACTTTGTGTCGTGTGGATTGTTCTGATAAATCTGTCTCTGATTATGACTGAATGTGTTTTGTTTGGCATTGCTACGTATTTTGTTTTGGTTCATCGTGAGTTACATATTTTATCAATATCTCTTTAGTTCTAAATAGTATCTCATCTTGAAAACTAGCAAGAGGGATTTTAGGGCATGCCTGCGGTGCGCCCTTTTAACAAAGTTCACATTCTACATTTGCTAGAGCAGTGTTTTACAACCTTTTCAGGACTGCGACCCCTTTCAGACAGAAAACCACGCGCAACCCCCTTTATTGGAAAGAATAGAAAAGTAGCCACGTTTAGCAGTAGGTACAATAAGCGCTGAAGAAGAAAACAGGACCAGGGTATAAGTACCGGCGAGCGAAGCGAGTCGCAAAAATTTACGTAAATAAGTAAATGTAAGAGTTGATAAATTAACGACCTATAAAAAAGTCATGATCTAAATACCAAATCACCAACAACACAGGCTTTTTACTTTTACTCAAGTAAAATAATTAATTGCTGAAAATAAACTCATTTAACATTCCTGTACCTACTATGCTACAGATTTTTTAGCGTGGAAGTAAACAAACTTTCACTCTTTTATTAATATCATCGTTTAAAACCAGACACTTTGTTTATTATTTTACGTCCAGCGAAACTGTAAATTCTTATAACTGAGGGGCAATTCTTTCATAAAACTTCGCAAAAATATCATTGGGATCGTTTAGGACTTACAAAATGGCATTTACCTACAATGTTACAGTGTTGACATGAGATTATTATGGTGATATTATCATAGTGAAATTGGTATTCTCGTCTTAATTTATTTTATTTTATAACCTATACGTTACCACTGTTTATTTATCAACATCAAAATAGAATTTTAAGGAATCAACATTATTTTGTCTGATTGTCATGAGATTGCAACGGTGATGGAACGGAATACTAGTTTTAATTGTCAATTTCATTTTCAATTAATAAATCACCCATCTGATGAATGTTTTTGATCTATCATTCATTTAGGTATGTTTTGGATACCTACTCGGTTCCGATGTTTGTAAATAAATCGGTTATGTGGTGTTGGAGCGGTGCCATTTCTCTGATCAATGATGTGTTACGTGTGAAATAGTTTTGTGTAACCGCAGTTCTAGATTGTCATAATACTTATAATTAGACCACATGTGGTTTACAGTCACTTCGAGTGATAAAACAAGCTGATTCTAATTTTAAACTAAGCTGAAATGACAACTAGGACAGTTATTTAAAACTTAGATTTGTCTTTCCGTCCTTCCTAAAAAAAATGTCTTTTCTTTCTTTCTTTCCTTATTAAAATTAGATTGTCTCACTTCGATTTTTATCTTTGTTCTATGAAAACTAAAATGATTTGATTTTAAAATTATTAATGAATTAGAAATAATGAATTACTATGATACTCGTACTTATCTAATAATTATATTTAGGCAAACTCATGACATTTTACTCGTTTGAAATTTAGAAATGGGTGGAGATAACCAAGAGTTAAGAGTGAAAGACGATAAGATCTTTGCTTAGCAGTGGGACATCATAGGTTAGGAAAAAGCAGTTTCTAGAACCAAGTAGAGCAATCTCTGCCTCTCTGGATCTCATCTCATGTCGTCTACAATTGGAATCATTGCCCACTTACTGGTAGCTTGCAATTTTGCAACGATGACTCGAACAGGACGTAGAGTTATGTAATACCGCTACAACATACGTAGACTGCATTTTCTATCTATGTTAATATTTTTCCACCATAAAATGATCATAAAGAAAAAAATCTGTATAAGTACTACTTATAAAGATTTACAGGTAGGTAGGTATACTCCATCCTTACAAGGCAAGCCTAAGTAGGGACATATTAGGAAAAGTTAATCCAAGTTACTTACTAATAGGGTATTAGGCAAATATGAAGTCAAAAGAGTGGCTGGAAAAGCTGTGTACTCACTGTCAATTAACGGAAAAAGTATCCTAAGTAACTAATAATAGTGTACTTTAGAGGTGTAGGTACTAGGCAAACATGAATTAGAAAGAGAAGATCGCTTTAGATACTGGTTGGAAAAATTCAAGATTCGTGATTCCGGTTCGAAAGTAAGATCGATTTATCGTTGCCTTCATTGGAATAAAACTTGCTAATGAGTTAGGTATTGAATTGATATGAGACAAACGAGTTGGATTAGAATCCATGGCGCAGTGATCTAACGTATCTGCGTATTTATAAGACCGTCGTAGGTTCACATCCCACTCGATTCCTATCTTTTGGAATGATTACAAAAATCTTTGTAACCCTTACTAAACTTGCTTTATTATTTCTGTCTATTTGTTGGTACATACTAAATACAAATAAAAAACGAATAAGCAACATGAAATGGCAATGGAGAGGCCATATAGCCTGCTAAATTGTCAACCGTAGGGGAACAAAGGTTCTCGTATGTAACCAGAACATGAAGCGTAGAATAATGATACCTATTGATGCAGGATGGAGGAGACTAATCGTTCTATCTGAAAATCTATGAAGAAGGGTAAAAGTTCACTGCTGGACATAATCCAGCAGTGAAAAACGATTATGAATGCTGATTATGATAACGACACTAAATACGATAAAAATTAATAATGTACCTCCTTTGATGTTGAATAAATGTTGAACATCAAGTTTCAAATTGCCCCATAGGAATGCACGCACTTTAAAACGATCTCTACGATTGATCTCTCATAAGGAAGGTCTGGCGAGGTCTTGATCCTACAACGCTACGACTATCGCTTGTATCAGTCCCCTGAACGTAAGCCACTGGATTCGATTGATTTGTCTTCTGATCGAGTTAAAAGCTTTCGTTTTGTGGAAAATAAAAAGAAAAGTGGCGACGATGATTGGCTTATTCCAGAAATCCCCTGCGTGTTGCCCCTGCGAAGGGGATTTCCGGACTTTTTGTCCAGAAATCTCACGATTTGATCCTCAGACACGATATTTTCAACAATCAGTTTAATTTTCCCACTTCAAATATTAATAATGAGAGAGGTTGCGGGTTCGAATCCCGCTCGACTCAACGTTTGAGATGCTACTTATAAACGTTTTTGTGACAAAGATAACAAGGATTTTATGGACTACCTACTTTTGTTGACATTTACTATGTTTTGTGAACGGGAAAGTCAGTTTAAAATAAATTCCAAATACAAATAATTTATAAGTTAAAAAACTGGAAAAACCGACTTCAATTCGAATACCAGCTTCATCATCAGATGATGATGATGATGATGATAGTTCATTGGGAATGTTCTAGTGACTATAAACACCACATAAAAGTCACAGGAAAGCAAAATACGCAATTTCGTGCACGTGGTTGGTGTTGATTCTTTAGAGAAACAACTGGTGGGTTTTTGCTTTTCTCCAATTAAATGCGGTTTGAATGTACAAACGGGGTTTATAGACAAATTTAGAAAAATGTAAAAATTTAGGTGTGCACCAAAAAGGGTTCATCGTTGCTAGCAGTAAAATGGTAGGCGCTACGCCGCAACTTGACATATTGCATCGTTGCTAGCAGTAAAATGGTAGGCGCTACGCCGCACCTTGGCATATTTTTTTCAGTTATTTCTATTTATAACCCAAACTACTGAACCGATTTTGATGAAAATTAAATGGGACCAATCTGGAAGTATATCCTTTTAGATAAAAAAAGAATTTTTGAAATCGGTTCATAAATGACGGAGTTCTGAGGTAACAAACATTAAAAAAAAAAAAAAAAAAAAAAAAAACAAAAAAAAAAAAAAAAAAAAAAAACATACAACCGAATTGAGAACCTCCTCCTTTTTTGAAGTCGGTTAAAAAGAGAGTTCTTCGCTTCATCGTCTCCGTCAGCAAGACAGTCAAATCGTGAGGTCATGAATCAGGGGGCAGCTATGTGGAACCGGTCGCTGGTCCACGTATGCGATGCATCGGTCGTTGCGATCCGCGGACCATTTATACACCTTATATTATCTGGGTGGCTAAATCAAAGCCCACTGTACTCGCGATGTATGAGTTCACTTTGTATCTATTCGTGGGCTGCAGAGAAGAGAAATGAAACTATGTAAGCGCAGACAAAAAATCATTGCTGCTAACGCTGTTAAAAAAACAAATATGTAAAAATTTCCAGTATTGATTGATAATAACAATATTTCGAACTAAGTAAACAAAAAATAATAGACTACATAGAACTCTCTTTTAGATCATTAAATTTATGCGCTAATGAGTTATGACCCCTGTTGAGAGCTTATAAGGACAAATAATACAACTATGCAAGTATTTATCCGATTCTAATATTTAAAAAATATTAATTTTGTGGAACTAAATAAGCAAATCTTAATGAAATTAAGGTCCAACGCAAAGTTCTTTTTTGAAATTAGTGTAAGCGTTCTTGAGCCCTACAAAATTTCAAATTCTACAAGCGCAGAGAATGGGGTTGGCATTCCTATTTGCAAACACCATACTATTATGATTGTACAAACTTTTAGCTGGAAATAATCCGGTATGAAGCTACTCAATGCAATTAATTTTATCTTGCAAACTCGGTGGCGTGTAAGCTCCCAAGTAACCAAGTTAGACAGATCGTCTATCGGATGTTTTCTACTTTCGATAAGGTTGTCAGGAATGCTAATTTTTGCAAATAAGATAAAAAGTGTATGAAGCGGTCGGCTGTCCTAAGAGACTCTAGGTATAGGTAGGTATAGGTTCGAAAACAATCATTATCGTTTTATGCATTTACAGTGATTTTCAACAGTAATAATAGATTTTTTTATTAAGAAATACAGTTTTATTCATATTTCCAGAGCTTCGGTTAAATAAGTAGCAAAATTTTTTGCCATCTCTTTTCGCTGTTATGCAAGTAACGACTTTAGTTTTAAATGATAGGGGATTATGAACCTATGTCTAACAATTACTTACCGCTTTTGAAGAAACCGGTGCTAAGAGATAGGTAGGTCTCTTTTTCCGAGAGTTATGCAAATATGGAGAAAGGATGTGACTAGGAAGTGTGCGAATGTTAATTTGTGGCAATATGAATTTCATATTGTTTTGTAAAACTGGAGAGGAGAATTTTAAACTTTCAATTTATTTTAATCGGTTAAAGCATTTTGTACGAAATTTAAATATAAGAGGTTTTATATTGTGTGAAAATATGGGCGTACTGACAGAAATATAATATTTTTCCGTGTTTTGCATGAAGTAATAGTACCATTTGAACAAGGCGTCGATCGCGTGTCCAATGAACCGTACCAGTAGTTATTCGAGCCTTTGTCGTGTACGAGATACTCAGTCGGAAATTTGCAAAACATGGAAAACTACTCGTGAAGTTCTTTTGTACTGAAATTATTATTTTTAGTCAAACTCAACCATATAATTTCTAGAAGAAATAATGTTGGATGCCCCGTATGGAATCTTTACTACTGCAAAATGTAAATACGGTCCCTAAAGTTTTTCAATTGTTACAAAATTAACTTGTACCTACTACAGTAGCTAATAGTTCATAAAAAAAAATGTCTTGCTGATTATCATAAATCAAAGAACATAGCACACAGTTTCAAAAGTGTTAAATCTTAGCCAGGAATATAAATGAAATTCTAAACGCGTTATTTTCATTCCACACACGACCAATGTTTGTCATTTCGTAACGTCGTTTTATTATTTCTCTCAAACAATATGAAGGGAAAGTAACAATCTGCATGGTTTGTTCGATTGAGGTAATTTCACTGATAGGAGCTCTACATCTTGGACTGATGGATGGTGGTACCAAAATATGCCTAGAAAAAGTCCTATAGGTCATAGATGCATTAACGGCAAACATATAGATGTTTCTTTTATGTCTGGGTGGTGCTATGTATTTTAGGTATGTATTTACAAAAAAAATTATGTAAGTATTCTACCAGTAATTTAGTTCCTATTTAGCTTTGCTTTGTTTGGGACTAGAGGGCGTTCTGTGAAAAATGTGTAAATAACTGGTAAAACAATAACCATATACTTACAAATACTTTAGAAAAAAGCATTTGAAACAAAAAAAAAATTATTAAAATGAACTCTGAATTCTAAATGCTAGAGATAGAAAACAGAGTTCAAATCACCGACTGCAGGCAGGGTGCCTAAAAGGCTGGCAACGTTACCTCTTTGTATGGCAATACTAATTCTCTGTCAAAGGTAAGCGTCATTTTGGCATTTTGGCCTTTGGTCATTTGTCACGTCCACCAACCTTTTGGATAACTCTTTGAAGCCGCGCCTCTGGACCCCACGGTCCTAACGTTTCTACACCAAAAGGCCGAAATATGTACCCATCTCCAATGGATGCATATTTCCGCATTTTAGCGTTTTCCGCTGCTGCTGCGGCCGTGCCTGCCATTCTGGAGAATATATATACTGGTAAAATATATATTTATAGGGAATGTTTTAATGTGGAAAATGGGACATTGCTCAACATTGCCCAGGGTGTGACAAATATAACATCGGTTTGGTGACGACGTTATGGTCTCGTTCCCAATCCTCATTCTCTTGCAATAAACAGCCATCATAAGATATAGCTTATTATATACTTAGCTTATTTATTAAAAAGTTTATTTTACTTAGCACTGGGTGAGAATCTAACAAAATCTTGCTGAGAACATTCGAAGTCGATAATCGATTACCGAACCAATCGAGAGGAAACTCTTTGATGTTCAACAAAGCAGAAAATAGCTCTGTCATCGACGATTGAGTGATTTTCAGGGGCACTAAAGTTAGGTACCTACCTATCTAAGTAGTCTAGTGTCTAGGATGGATAAAGGATAGAAAATAAAAGTATCTGGAAAGACTTTACTAGAAGTGCTTTCTGTTTCAACCCAAGATTTTCCACCCAGTAGGTATTTATCTCCTGTCAACCCAAAACATATTCCTCATTCAAAGTGGGTGGGTGAATGTCCGTTTTATAAATTCAAAAGGATAATATGTTTTTTAGGAACACTTATGAAAAAAACATTCAACCGCAATAATAATATTTAAAATTTGCACAACGATGCAGCTCAAATTATCACATCTGCCAACAGACATCTTCAAATGTGTCTCTCAAACGATTCGTTACTTCATGAGATACTCAAGGAAAAATTTCATAAATATTTGCATGAAACGCGTAATAAAAACGTACTTTAAGCCATAGCGTCCACTAAAGCACCGCAACTTTTAATACTATACGATTCTTCTATCTTCCTAAATCGCAGTTTTTATTTTTTAAAGATATCGAGTGGACTATTATGGATTTATCAACGCTGGCCACGTTTTAGAAAGAAGAATAGGAATAAATATTAAGGCATTTTTACATACTTCAGTGGCTACCAATGAATACCACTTCAGTGAACAGTATCCTTGAAAGTTTGCATGAAATGAAACATAAATTTATTGTTCGGTATTCGGGACTGTTGCGCGTGACCCAAAACTGCCGCAGAGTTTTCATCATGTCAGGGCGAGAGTAGAGCACGTGTCGACTTTCTCCGGCATTCTATTTCAGTTCAGTGTGGCACATTTTTTTAGAATACCAAAGGCTCCGAACAATTCGCTGATTTTCATAAATTCTTTGCTTATTTTCTTTTGATTTTTTATTTGCACTTACTAAAGTTTTTTGTTGTTCACTGTTTATTTTGCAAAATTAACAAAAAACCTGTCTTGTTTCCTGTTTCCAAAAATAAAACTGTTTGGATAGTTAACCTATTGCAGCACCTAGTTAACCTATTGAATGTTTGAGAGATCATGGACACTGGCTATGCCCACGTAAGTCTGACTTGACAAAATTTTCGGAGCGCCTGAGAATTCGCCATTTTTAATCACCCGACGATTACGCTGAAAAATCCATTGTGTCAATTTTGTTGTCGAGCCTTTTCGTTACTGTGCCAAGTAGATCCGAGTGACGTCATTGATCGTATATTATTGGTTCTTTCAATATATGAATCGGTTTCTTTCCTGTGAAAGATAGGTAGCGGATGGCTATTATTTTGCAACGTACTTTTACGATCTATCAAAAGATTTTTGTAAGTGAAATTGTTGCGATATTTTTTTTTACAAATTGTCCATTCATATGCTCTGATATTTTTTTTAATTTATTGATAAGCTTGCTCAATTTTCGAAGGGAAAAAATACTGCAAAGAGGTTGAATGTGGTCTTTGACTCGTACAGTTTCGCTTCCAAACGATGGCAAGCGCAAAGGGTACTAATACGAAACCATTTATAAAGCCTAGAGAACTAGCCTGCGCTACTGGATATTGGCATTTACCTTTGAAAGCGATACCTTCTTATCTCAGAAGTCGATCTGGTTGAACTTATCTATTGTGGTAAAGTTATGCAATTTCCAAAGTGAACGGTGCTAATGTCCTTCTCGGTCAACTGGACTGTACTGTACCACTTGTAGCACCAACTGATTAGCATACCACCACAGGTAGTGCAGCAGTTGCTTTAAGACACGATGAATGCGTGATTGTAGGATCTGAGGAGTTGGAGTTGTCTGGAGTAATCGTTTGAAAGCGGAAACATTGTTCGTAGCACTGTAAGAGTTATCAATGTTATCATCATACAATCACAAGAATTTAGGGTCCTTTCAAAAAGTATAGTACCATTTCAGTTTCATAAAGTCTCAATAGTCCTTTTGAAGGAAGCATAAAATGTTATGTCTGATAAAGAATTGATGAATTTAGAATGGCTTGCCAATTTCATATTTTTTTTTGATAATCTAGGTACTTTTTATAAAAATTTATATTTAATTATTCGAGATAAAAAGTAGCCTATGTGTCAATCTAGGTTACGAACTATATATATGCCAAGTTTCATCCAAGTTGGTTCTGTAGTTTAGACGTGATTGAAACACAAACATCCAAACTTTCGCATTTATAATATTAGTAGGATAGGACTAGCTAGTAAAGAAAAACCATTTCAAAATTACTCTACCAGAAATATGACCTAACTACTGAAGCACTTGCTGTAAAAATCTGACTGCTTGACAACGAAACTAAGTGTAAAGCAAACATAGGTCCGTATTCAAAATGTGCCAGTGATGTGAATGTATTTTGTGATGTAAAGCACGACATCTCGACAAGGTTGTGGTCATGCAAATCCGGCCAGGGATAACAAATGCATCACATCCTGCTACAAATGCTATTTGCATGATGTAGATATACTCAAAATATCTGGTAATTTGAGGGTTTATAATGATAAGTAATAATCCTCGACCTATAATGATTGATACTTATCTATATCAAACCTAATAGGTTGAGCAACAGTTAAAATTCTACAAACTTTAACATTCGTCATGTCATTTTCATACATTTTGATTGGTTTGTATTTTAGCGATTGTAGAATGTCGACTTGGCTAAAAGCACCTGAACTTGCAGATTGAGACAAATTCCGTACATCTCATTAAACATATTTATTGTTTATGGCGGAAAATCAACAGGATCAAACGGCGGCCTAATCACGTATCTAGCAGAAGCAAAGCAATCGCAGAAATCGCACAATTTCGGCTTTTAGATGGCTAATTCGTATCACGTAAGAACGATAGCAGAGCCATTGCAAACGATCGACAGTGCTGCCTCTACAGAACAATCCGTAAAACAAATGTGCATTGTTCTCCCTACGATAACAAAGTTTTCGTATCACGTACGCTCTTGACAGCCATAGCTTAGCAAAAATTTAGCAATTAGCGAGCCATTTGAACTGTCAAAATGAGACAACCTTTTCAGTGATTGTTTTACGATTGTTTTGTTAATTGCGAGCAAATGCTGTAGTTCTTAATTGAATTTAAGGTTTATTCCGACGCGTATTTGTTTATAAGTTCTATTCTAAAGCTAGGTTATAAATACGCCAGTTCGTGAAAGAAGTTAGATTGTGTTATTATGTATTATAGCTAAAGAGTTGTGACCGATTGTTGACATGGCTCGTGCATTTATCTTACTGGAAGCAATGTTGGATGATGCAGAGGACAGGAGAAATGAAATCCTCAACACAGTACGACTGCGACGTAGCCTTCGAGATCAAGCTAAAGCTCTAACTCTTTCTAACGCCGCGTTTCAAGCGCACTACAGACTCTCCAAAGAACTCTTTGTGAATTTGTGCACTGAACTAAGACCATACATGCCTCGACGAAAAAGGAGAACTAAAGTTAGTGTAAAGATGGTGTAAAAATATTTCCAAAAAAGGGGAGTGGAAGGAAGTGGAAAAGAGGGGAGTTTTCACTGAATAAAAGATAATTGACTATTTTAATAATTATTTAAACCTACCCTTACAATTTTAATTGAACCCACTGCTAGGCAAAGTTTTCTTCCTTTTTCATAAAATAAAGTGCTTTAGGTAAGTTATTAACAAGGTTTTTAGTAAACAAGTAGATAGATACTAGATAACTCTTTATTGTTCACCACAGAAATATTACAAGAAAAACTTGACTTAAAAATAGGTATCACAATGGGCGGCCTTATCGCTGAGAGCGATCTCTTCCAGGCAATCGAAGCGAGATAAATGAAGGTAGAATTTTATATTTGTAAACAAAACCACATCTATTTCACATTGTTACAGAAGTACCTGCCATAAACCAACCAAGAAGTTGAAGTTTTGTTTTGTATATTAGTTCCAATGATTGCTACTCAATCGCTATGGCGCTAGTATCGTCGCGATAGGTGCATTTCAACCATCAGCAAGCGATTAGCGATAGGTCTAGTTCGTGATACCATTTTTTTTGACGTCCAGCAATCGATGGCACGATCGCTGCTCGCAAATTGTACAATTTCTGCTGATCGCAAATTTTAGCTGATACCACTGCCGGACGCAGACGAAGTCGCGGGCGATGTACCATGCGATGTTCACAGAACTTACCTACCTAACTTTCAGGCAAGAATATTATTTAAAAAACGTGACTTTTATAAGAAATATAGGATAGCGTGTTTTAAAATAAGTTCTAATAAAATGTAGAGCTAGTAAAAGTAACTGAACGACGTGCAAGTAGAGCCAGCAGTGCTATAATGAGCAAAGCTACTAATTGCAGGAAAGTGAAACGCGAGCAACTGAGAGTGTTCCCAGAGAGATCGGATACCTTAGGCTTTTTAATGATTCTAATTATGATGAGGTATAGTACCCGGTGTGGAAGTTGAACTCTGTAAAACGCATCGCAGGAGCGAATTTGAAAACATTGATGTACTTAGTAAGAAACCCACCGATCATGGCGACAGTCATGCAGCTGGCATGGAAGTAAGACTATGTAAATATCATAATACTATAGAACAAAGATTCGATTAATAGTTTTGTATGACAGAATAGTTGTTGCGAGAGTTATTAGCCAAAATTGATGACGGAGTTCATAGACCGCCCGAAGGTCTTCACCGCGGATTAACCAATTTTTTACTGAACATTGCCAAGTTGATATTTAATAAACGACAAGAATTTGGCAACGCAGATGAAACCAGTGGCAGAAATACTAATTGATATAGCTACGAGTACAATACCTACCTAACTAAAATATGATTTTTGAACAGTATTAAAAAAATATATGTCATGGTCACATTTTCATGTCATATTAACTCATAGATGAATTATGAAAAGCACTTTATCTTAACAATATGCTAGTTCTCGGATTTTCACTCGGAAAAATATATGATCTCACCAGAATCCTCACGAAAACGTTATCGTTATAATTGTGAACATGTGTGATGTATGTAATTCAATTACGTAGGCACTAGGCATGTATGTATAGCCTAGTTAAGACATTGGGAATTATTTAACTGTTTAAATAACTATTATTTACACTGGAACTATTCTTATGTTAAAAAGGTAGGTAATAAAATATGCATAAAGTTTTCTCTTGTATGTTTGTAGACTTAGTATGCGGGGCTGTGGTAGATTTTTGTATGTAATGTATTGTATATTTGTATGTAATATAATTTGAAAATAATGTGACCCGAGGGCTGGTGATTATCTGGGCCAGCGAATCAGCATTGCTATTCAGCGCGGCAATGCAGCCAGTGTCTTGGGCACGCTTCCGATTGGTACTGATTTGGATCAGTTGAGCTATCTATAAATCGTTTGCAACGGTGTGTAGATAGCTCAGCTGCTTCATGTGTATTTTGTACATATTATAAATATTGTAAATACTTTATTAGTCATAATTTTCTTTGTGAATAAATTCGATTTAAGTAATTTGAAAATCCTAAAGCGATAAAAAATATTTTACTGTGAAATACCGTAGATATTTTACCGTAAAAACACGTTATTTCTACAGGTTTCTCCAATGTGTATGTCCTGTAAGTTGTTTATTCTGCTCATTCATGGGTCATTAACTAGCTCTACATATTTTAAAAATTTGGGTATAAATTAGTCGTAACTTTAGCAGGTAAGTACTTAAATAATTCATAGAAAATTCATACAAAATGTACTAAACTTCCGATTCATTTAGTTCTTCCTTTGTTCACATTGTATAACTAGCCAATTGGCGATTCAGGTGCACCTGAGAGTTTAAGTATTTATTCATTTGTATTTTTTACATTGCAATGTGAACGCACACAAATACATACGCACTACTGGTGAGGCTGAGGTCAGTGCATTCCGCGATATGCTGGACGGAATCTATAATTATGTCCTTTATCTGGTAGGCCTATTATATCTTTGTTTATATTTTGATGTTAGATATTTTGTACATTTGTTTACGTATATTTTAAAGTTTGATATGTTCAAGCTGCAGAAAATTGGTAGCCTTGGAAACCACCCATATTTGGGAGGTTTGTGTTCAAAAGTAGATGTTCTTCCTACTAATTAATTTTTTTTTTTCCAGTTAGTACCATATTATTTGAGGAAATACCTAATTTACTCATTTAAGCCATATAAGTAGGTACATTAAGTACCTACGGCTAAAATCAATAATTCGCAAGATATACGTTTTTTTTCTCCGGTTTGAATTTACATATCAAATTCAACAACAAAGTAAACATTTACGTTTATAATATTGTTTGGATGATTTTGGTCTGATTATTTTGGCTATTTCCTTGCTTATGCTGCTATGAAGGCTCCTGTGAATAGTTTGAAATATGGTCTAACCGCAAACTGTCAGTGTGGTCACACTTCTTCACAAGCCACGTGCTCTCATAATCCGCCAGTATATTATCTGTGTAAAATGGTTGCTATCTGTGAACAACGGAAACGGGTTTGCCCGATATAGGTAGGTAGGTGTTTGTACTTTTAGCAGAGAATGTTATATTATCACTCACAACCTACGTAGTTTTAGATAGTTACTCAAAGTGTTGTTTAGATTTGACGCGGACATGATATTTCTGACTTATCTACATTTTAAAAGCACCTAATTTGGTACCTAGTTAGTTTTAGCTCTGTAATAAATTCGTGAGACACGAAGCTAATATATTTTGAATTAACTTACCTAATACTTATTTTGTGAATTACGTCAGATTTGCATACAACTTAGAATATAATTTATAAGTTAAAAAACTGGAAAACCGACTTCAATTCGACTACCAGCTTCATCATCAGATGATGATGATGATGATAACAGTTCATTGGGAATGTTCTAGTCACTATAAACACTACATAAAAGTCACAGGAAAGCAAAATACGCAATTTCGTGCACGTGGTTGGTGTTGATTCTTTAGAGGAACAACTGGTGGGTTTTTGCTTTTCTCCAATTAAATGCGGTTTGAATGTACAAACTGGGTTTATTGACAAATTTAGAAAAATGTAAAAATTTAGGTGTGCACCACAAAGGGTCCATCGTTGCTAGCAGTAAAATGGTAGGCGCTACGCCGCAACTTGGCATATTGCATCGTTGCTAGCAGTAAAATAGTAGGCGCTGCGCCGCGCCGGGCATATTTTTTTCAGTTATTTCTATTTATAACCCAAACTACTCAACCGATTTTGATGAAAATAAAATGGGACCAATCTGGAAGTATATCCTTTCAGATGAAAAAAGAATTTTTGAAATCGGTTCATAAATGACGGAGTTCTGAGGTAACAAACATTAAAAAAAAAAAAACATACAACCGAATTGAGAACCTCCTCCTTTTTTGAAGTCGGTTAAAAATGTAGTTCATGACCGTTAATACTTTTTTTATCCGAACGAAGTCTTAATCAACCATTTTGTTTTGTAAAATAAAATTAATCTTTCTCACCTTATTGGAACGTGATAAATTTCTTTTATTTACATAATAAAATTTTAATATAACCCCAGTTTTCCCACGACTAAAATGAAAGTGGAAGTCGTCGTCAATGGGAACTATTCAGTGATGACGCCTTTGTTATGTTATAGTAATAGCACCGTCTATATAAATCTATTCCGTAATAGTACCTATAACACGAGACAATAGAGTTCTAAGTTATAATATCTACGACTATTACGACAGGGTACCTACATTGTATGTCTGCCACGGCCTACGGTAAGTACTAAAGGTCTTTCTTTTTCAAATTCAATACGTTAATGTAAATCTAATCAAGATGATTTTTACAGCGTCAGAGGTCACCCTGCAGGGGTATTCCAATCTCAGTTGAACTGAAAAGTTTTAAATCATGGTCAGTTCATACTAACTCATAGTTATTCTGTGACTAAATAGTGACATTATGATGTCATTTAATTTGTTTTCGCGCATATTTTGCTGTCAAGTGTCTAAAAAGAATGATCATGTGGTACAAAATTGTACCACGTGACCTGAAGAAATTACACTGGGCAGTGAAATATAACATGACAGCAAAAGATTGGAATACGGGGGCTGGGATATGATTTTAGATGGAGTAGGCTTGCTAGTCGGCTTTATCCACATGAAAACTAAGGTCAATACGTGCGGAGCTGACTAAGCCGCGGGTTTCCTCACGATGTTTTCCTTCACCGTTTGAGAGCACTGGCATTGCGCACATAAATTTTCTTCATAAAGGTGCACGACCAGATTACGTAAACGGTACGTACGGTACAGGTAAACGTAGAAATATTTATTTACACGTTACAGGAGCAATATTCGCTATTGTAGGGGTACCTATGTTATATTGTCTGTGGTTATTATGTGAAAATAAAAATCTCAATGATTAGTATGTTTGTCATGTACCATATATGTATATGAATCAGCAAATTCTGATACATAACGTCCGGTTGACCATTGCTTAAAATGAAATATGTGAGTCATGAGTCATGATTATGTACTATGGATCTAATGATCCATAAGAAATAAGGTAAGAAATAAGTAGTTGGTACCTAATGGTACCAACTACTTATTTCTTACCTATACTCGTATGCTATATTATGTTACAAGTGTCATTAAAAAAGATTAAATATTTAGGTGAATTAGCACTTAGTGAACTAAATAGAACCAGAAAGTTATATAATATCGTGTACGAAATCTAATGATTGATTTATGAATGATCGTTGATTTGCGCCCGAGCAGAATTTTAGATAAGCTAGTGATTATACTTTTTGGGCTAAAATGATTTTTCTGATTGGCCTTAAAAACCATTTTGGCCATAAAGAAAAGTTTGAACGAAATTGGTACCAACTTTACTTATACTTACCTACTCGGGAGCTCTATCTCTTGCATTTCAAATAAAGATTACCCTTAGCTTGTGTCCGAAAATGAGTGAGTCTCATACATAACACTCTACAATCGCTAGAGAACAGAAAACGAATCAAAATGTGTGGAAACGTCTAAACAATAAAGTCACGTGAATTCTTTGTTCACGAAACTTCTAAAACTGCAATAGTCTCGTGTACTTAGTTCATTTTTTTAATATAATATAGAATGTCCTTTGGCCACAATATCACCCGCTGGTAAGTGACGATGAGGCCGACGATGGAATTATATTATTTTATAAACATTCAAGAATAGGCCTCTTCTAAAGGCATAACAACATTTCACCAGAGTTGGCCACTAACTCATAGAAAAAGAGAATAAATAAGAAATATTAAAGTTAGAAATCGTTTGATTTGTGTAGATATGCAATCATACAGTCTACGCTTGAGTCCGGATTAAGTGCTTGCGTAGTAAATGCGAATACGGGTCCTAGCTAGGGCAGTTATCTGATTCAGGCACTGCACGCACAGTGGATGTCAGTTTGCAAGATAGCTCATAATTATCTGTAGTGGCCTCGGCGTTACAACACCACCAGTAATGACTGCAACAATGATGTGATCTACCCAGCTCATTCTACAATGTTTTTAATTTATAGCTGATTTATTTAAAAAAGTAAGAAGATTCTCAATTCTACAATTTTTTTTTTCTTTGTGGTTAAAAGGTTCTGATTTTGGAGTCATTTCATTATACAATTGTTCATAATTCAGAAATTTTATTAATAATTATGTTGTTTATTGCCAGTATAACAACAGATAACAATACACAATTTGAAAATTAATAATAAATTCCATCTGAATAGAAAATTTAAATAAATTACAAATCAAATGTCATATTAAAAATGAAGTGAAAATAAAAACAAACATCAAGTGGAGTACAATACGCACAACGGATCTTTGTCCCTCTGAAGTTAGGTGCAACAACGATTGCGCATGTACTGTTGTGCGAAAAAATTAGCTTACCACCACTTCAACCCGAAAATACTCGTAGGTTCAGCGCAGATACTTCAGAGAGACAAAGATCCGTTGTGACCTACAAAATAAAATATGTAGATGTTAGGTACAGCATATTTTCTTGTGATTGTGACTTACAATTTGAATGTTTTCAAGAGGAGAGTGAATAGGTTTCTTCTAGGCAAATGTGCTACATCGTCGACCGCATCGTCACTTACCATCAGGTGAGATTGCGGTCAACCGTTTGTCTATAATGTAAAAAAAAAATTGGAAAATGTGAAGACCAGGTCAAAAGTAGTATAATTATTGTCTTTCGTAGTAACCACGTGCTATTCTTGGCCGAGTGAAGTGTATTTATAATTATCTATCGATAGTTTAGAGATAGTGAAGGCTCCTAGAAGCACAGTTTAAAAACAATGTTTAAAAACAGTATCTGACTCACGTACACCACTTTAAAACGTGAGATAAAGAAGTGCTTCTTTCCTACCTACTAGTACCTACACAACAGTACCTAGGTATAGTTAATAAGTTAATTTAATAAGAAATCATGTCGACTGGTTCCTGAAACACAGTTCATACTAGTGAAATTTAAGTATTAAAATCTAAAAAACCCCCGAATCTTGGACCGATTTTCATCAAATTATGAAATAGCTAAGAACACTAAGCTAATGCAATTAGGGAAACACAAAGCATTTCCTTTAGATTTAAGAATGTACTTGATAATTGTGATTTCCTTGTTGGATGCTCTAAATAAAATAAATAAATAAATAAACACTCCCGACTTATTTACCTTTCAAACAAAAAAAAAACAAAATCAAAATCGGTTCATCCGTTTGGGAGTTACGTTGCCTCAGACAGACACACACACACAGACACGTCAAACTTATAACACCCCGTCGTTTTTGCGTCGGGGGTTAAAAACACAATTTTCATTTCATTTCATGACCCTAGTATGATGAATATGATGATAGACGCAACGCAGACCAAAGAGGAATAATATCGCGACGGAAAAGGGCATTAAATACTATAAAAATTACAGTCATTATTTTTCTTGTTCAGTTCTATCGGGTTGGTAGTTGGTACCGACTAACCCCGGTCCGGCCTTCTACGATCGCTACGCTAGAATGACAGCTAGAAAAGAAAAAAAAGAGAGGAAACAAATACATTTATTTACCAAAAAAATCAACACGGTTGGGCAAGATATTATAATAAGTAATAGGTAACAATAAAAAAATTAATAGACAATTAGGTAAATTAAATACAATATTGCTAACCAATAATAAGTAATATGGCCGCTCACAAAGGAACACATGCATAAGATCAGAGTAACACAACGAGCAATGGAGCGGGCCATGCTCGGAATATCTCTTCTAGACCACATACCCAACACTGAGATTCGACGGCGCACAAAGGTTGTGGACGTGGGTATGCGAATCGCTAAGCTGAAGTGGAGATGGGCGGGACACTTGGCAAGAAGGGAAGACGGAAGATGGACGAAGGCGGTCACAGAATGGTGGCCAAGGGATGCTCGTAGACCAAGAGGCAGACCACCCGCCCGATGGTCCAATGACATTACACAACGAGCTGGGAATCAGTGGTTGAGACTCGCAAGGGACAGGAAAGAGTGGCGCAATAAAGAGGAGGCCTATACTCCGCAGTAGGTGCAAACGGGCTGAGATGATGATGATGATGAAATACAATATTTACTAGCCAAGTTTCACCTAACTTGTAACTAGCTGACTTTACTTCAGCTATGTCATCACCACTAGTTGCAAATGCATTGTATGATTTTTTTCGAGAGTTTGTAGGCGGATACTGAGACTGTCAAATACACAAGACATGTGTGAACAATAGTGCCAGCCTACAGATACGAGTCTACCACTTACCATACACGGTAAGCGCAATGGTAGTCGACTACATGCGTATTTGATTACCTTTTTGGGATTTCCAAAGTTCAAAGTCGTAAATAGAATGACTTGGTCAGATATAGAAAGTCAGGTTTTAGCAAAATTGTCATTCTAGAATCGCTATAGAGTATAAGTATATACATACCATGAATGACATATTATTGTCCCAAAGATAAACCACGTGACTAAGTAATCTAATTTTTGGACATTTTCTATTCCTTTTTTATTTTTTAGAACGACTCGATTGTCAACTTTAGATAGTCATATTTTTTGAAGGCTGACGAAGTCCCTTAGAAAATAGTGGAATTCGTAAAAAAACTGTAGATACTATATCCGCCAAAAGTTATAAATAATTTAAAAAAGTGATCGTTTTCTAACAGCTGTCGGGAATGGCCGTAATACTATATCAGTCAATGCAATTTTAAGTTTAACGCAGGTGAAAATAGTGACTGTTTCAGCATCAACAGAACTTGAGAAAACAATAGTAATAACCACTAAATTGCATATAAAATGCAGTCCATAAAATCTAAAATTAGGCTTGGCGTCGTGCCAATAAAATGGTTCAAGATTTGTCCATTTGCACCAAAACGATATCATATATAAAATGTTACTAATACGTACTAAAGTCAAACGAATTTAGTGACCCTGGCCAACTTACGGTTTTGATCGATCAGATGTGATCTATGTATTTTAATTTAGCTACGCTACCAGTTTTTCTAGGATTAGGCAATTTTTCATCAATCTCTGCTAAATTCAAACAGTTGTTTTTAAACGTTCTGCGATTTATAAATACTTAGCTGTGTGTGTTATTTTATTCTCGGGTGGGCCATCCATGTCTACAAAGAACATCTAGGTACTTAGTACGTATCAATCAAGTTCAAGTTTCTATAGAAAATATCTTATTATGAGTCTGCGTTTGATTCTTGATAACCTTGATTTCAAAGTCTTGTGAATAAAAATTCAAATCCAGGATCCAATTGACAGCTCTTACTTTATAACCTAACTAAACAGACATGCTAATTAGATGGACTACGATGATGAAAGCGAATCTGTTTTAGTCCGTCTAAGTACGGCTGGGTGAAAGTATAAGCATGATGCGACAGCTATTAGAATAATTTATCAGTCTCGTCCATTGTGGTGAAAATCACTGGAAATAGTTGTATTACAATTTTTATGATGCACTAGTGGCTTTAGAACTCGTGTTCTTTTTGAAAACTAACGCTTATCCGCTTGATTTAATCAAAGGAAATAGTGATGAGACAAAGATTCACAAGAATTAACTTCTGAATTAATTAAATGACAAAGATTTTTTTTATACTTTTGACCAAAATCTCACTTGATAGTCGACGATGTAGCACATTTGCCTAGAAGAAACCTATTCACTCTCCTCTTGAAAACTTCTAAATTGATTTTGAAATTATCGATATTCTCTATCACTCTATAAGTGATAAAAATTTATTTATTTAACAGACATTATAAATACAGAAAAAAACAACATGCAATAGAAAAAAAAAGCAACGAACAAGAAAAAATCTCGATGATATCTATCTAGCATTCAGCTGAGGACAATCGTAACTTAGGGATTTGAAGTGAATAATAGGTACTGAACATTCTCACAAAATGTGAACGCAGAGGTTATTTGGCTAAACATAGCTCGATTTTTATATTCATTGCAAAAAACGTGATTTCTCATTACACAGCAAGGTCGCGGTCACTGTCGGAATAGCACGGAATAATAGCCACGGTCTGCATTGTGCTGGTAATTTGAATGATGATAGGTGCAAATTACGGCGATAGAGTTATGTAATACATTGCTGTTTGTGTTAGGTTAAACAAGCATCTCGTAAACATTCTACACCAACAGACAGCATGGGCTACGTAGAAACAGTTTGTAAGTTGATGACTAATGTTTATCGTAGATGTATCTGAAGTTATCAATTTCTTCTTTTTCTCTTATATATGGCTTCTTATATTAATGTATAGCCTGGCTACTACTATAGTTTATATTATCTGTAGCTTGGCTAAATAAAGGGTTCTAATTTCTACAAAATGTTTCCTATTCTAAGCGTTTGTTTAAATAAAATGTATTAAAACTTTTATTTTCATTGCGTTTGTTTGTTGATACAGTAATGTTTTCCTCACAACATGTGTTGTCAGTAACTGCTCATTTGACCTACTGAGTACTTATAGTCCCAGATTCTGATGCAGTGTACTCACACATACTAAATATTACTCGTATTACGCACTAAGTATTTACACCTTGCTTGTGTTGATTTTTCTTTGGTGTTTCGAACTTTTCGAACTTAGATTGTTTGAGTGCTAGACTATCGCGATTAGTTTTTTAGTGTCTAAATCTGCCCCTATACTTTAGTCACAGAAATAAAGTTTTGACCTTTGTTTCAGGTAAGGGTTACTGGGTCTATAATAACGGTAATGGTATACTCAATACTGATGGTAGGTATGTTTTGCTGACTACAATATTTCTTGTAAAATGGTAAGTCGACTTTTTTTGGTAATTTCGGTTTTGTTGGAACACGAGTATCTAGGCAAGTTTCTGTACCACATTCATTGAAGACTAGTCAAGGACCGGATAGTGGAATGGCGTAACATTTAGTGAACCATAATTATATTGGAGCAGTGTACCGAGTGATCAGATGTGCCGTCATGCTCTACATTTCCTAATCGGGGTCAATACCGGCACAACTTTTATCGAATTGAAATTGATTTACTTGGCTTAGGCTGAATTTTGTAGTTACAGAACCATTTTTGTTTAAGAATTTTGTTGAATTTGTTTGAGAATAAAACGGGATGATATTGCTATATAGCAGCTCAGTGGCAAATTGTCATTCTACAATCTCTGGAAAAGAAGAAGCAGAATAGAAACGCCAAAAATGTATGGAGCTTGTGACAAGCCATACATTTCACGTGTAGAATATTAACTTGGCTAAATAAACAGTTATAAAAACGGCAGTAACTTATAACTAAAAAATATGATACCAACTAAAAATCAAATATTAATAAAATAATCACGGAAGTGTCACTTATATGATGATAATATAGTCACGGATAAAAATGTCCAGTTTTTAAAACTCTGTTGCATCTAGAAAAATCTTTACTTCCTTTGAAATAAGCAACATACGCTACCAATTTGAATGCTAACTAAATATATTTTCACACCTACACACCTCCTTTCATATTGGTCACCTCAATGCAAATGTGTGTGAGCAGCCTAACGGTACGTTCACACGGCGTCGAGTGTTTCTCTACCGAATCGGTTTTTTGCAGGATTCGGTTTAGTGGCATAAGTATTTCAATGAAGGAGTTCACACATGCATTCGGTTTCAAGACACGACAAAAAAACCGAATCTTGCTGAAGTTGACATCCGATTTTGCGACTACAAACCGATCCGGCGATACTGCAAAATGCAGATCCGATTCAGTGGTATAGGGCATTCAATACATGCGTTCATACGATACACGCAGGGGTAGATTCGGTTTTTTGTCGGATCTTGAAACCGAATGCGTCGCACAAGCTGGGAAGGAGGGGTGAGGAACGTGAGGAACTGTGCGCGCTCTTGCTAATAAAAGCCGGATGGGAGTTCACACGAGATCCCGATACGAGGCCGTCGGATACGGCCAAGCAAGATGTGCTGTGTGAATACAACATTCGGTTTTTCCAGATCCGATGAAAATAAGATTCGGCAAATCGTGTCTCCGTGTGAACGTACCGGGAAGAAGAGCTGATTTACTTCATTGTAAGTTCATGAGCAAATTGACCAAGGTTGCAATGAATTTGTAGTTGTAGGGTAGGTAGGTTAGGAGCCTAGGTAGGTAGGTAGGCCTAGTAAGCCTCTTTATGAAAGAGCTAATCCGGGAAGTACTACCATCGTATTTTTATCTACCGTAAAGCAGTGATACTCGCATTATGTCTTTCGGTTACAAGGATATGGACACTGAGATGCATTTACGTGTCAAAGTGATGGACGCAGTGCATTGCCTCATAGGTTACGTCCTCAATAGACTTGCATGGTCATATATATATATGTCATATAGACAGAGGTAACCGCTTAATATCAGATGAGCCAACAGTTTGTTCCATTACCTACTATTTTTCAAAAGCCAAGGAGACTCCATACTCCATCCATACTCCATAGCCTCTTTTTTTATTATTTAAAAAAATATTAAAAAACACATAAAAATTATGCAGCTGATCCATTTTGAGCTGTGTCAAGCCTCTTCGGTGTAACTAACTGAAAGTGGTACGAGACATTTTAGCATTTGAGTGGTGGATATGTCCTTTACCGAGGCTATTCGTAACAGTTTCGCATCTATGTCTGCTTTTACTGTTATTGATGACATTATTATTTAAAATAAAGTCTAAAATGGTTATAGGAGAGAAGCAACACAAAATATGAGCTGCATCTGACAAAATGCTTTGAAGTTTCAATTTTAAAAGATACGAATGTGATACGAATTCAACTCTATACGTGTATATTTTGAAATATTATAAAATCATGTATAATAGCCCTAACGGATATCCGTTGGGGCTCTGAGGTATCTGCGCAGTACTGATTTTCGGGTCGAATTGGAGGTAAGCGAATTTTTCCGCACAACAGTACATGCGCATTCGTTGTTGCAACTAACTTCAGAGGGATAAAGATCGGTTATGTGTACTGTACATACTTAAATACGTTATAGGTAACACTCGTAACAATATGAGTAAAACTAATAAAAATAATTTGATATTTGAAAGTTATGTTTTCCAAGGATTTCAGACACTAATAATGCAAAAAAAAAATTGCGTGATCGAACGCTGTAAAATTAATTGAACGATCACCTTTTGTTTTTGAGGTTATCACTAACTTATCTTTTTGAAATTACCTCTACTTACCGCCATATTTAACTGACTTACGATTTCTAATCTTGGAAAATGTCAGTCAGACTTTTATATAAATATATATATATTTTATTTATTATTCTTACACTGGCTTCTGCCCACAGCTTCACATGAAGAGCTCTCTGCAGTTCCATGGTTCCATTGCAGCTCCCTTTATTACAATAAATAGAACATGGCGAATGTGTAAGAATAGTAGAAAAGTCACGGCTTTTTCAGAAATTTCATTGTCATAAAATGATATTGTGTAGGTTGTGTACCAAACCTACTCTACTAAACTTTGCATAAATTATTAATGTTCTCTTTTTTTTCCAAAAAATAAATTTTAAACATCAAAATACGAAATCTTACGATTTTGTACATACTAATGTTATAGGTAGTTGATTCCTATAAAAACAACAATATTGCGATAGGCTAATATTCAGCACGTGAAGCAAACAGTTTACTCGAAGCAAACGAATGAATTGAGATGAGGCTCTTTTCTTTAAAATCAGTAACTTGTTGGGGCTGTGATCTGAAAACCTTAGTGAAAAAAATATTTATATAATGCTAAAAAATAAACGGCATTTCTTGTGAATTCATTAATTTTAATAATTTTCTTTTTATCTCCTATTGTATACCTACTTTACCTGTGCTGTGTGTTTTTTGTGGTTAATAAATAACTGTCTATGGCTATGTTTATGAGTCAGGTATACTACCTACCCACGATATCCCCAACCAAGCCTTGGAATTAATGGTTGCGTCTATTTGTAAAGTGCTTCAAAGACGGTTACTACAAAAAAACTGTCATTATCACTTACCGTATCTAACCATAACTGGCATACAATACATATATATTATGCACATTCAGAATAGCGTGCCAAATGATTTGCGTTTCAATTATATTAGACGCGGTTCATCGTACAACACATTATGTAATGCGGAACCATTCTCTCATTGATAGACTGGTTTTCACACTGCTACCGACACGATACCTAGACCTACACGATATCGTCGAAGAGCTAATCTCATACATTTAGTACAGTCAGGGACAATAAGATGTATTCAAATCTAAATTTTCAAAAATATGTCAATAGGTCACTCATGCATATTGCAATTGACAGAGCAAGTTGACTAGACATTAGAGCTCTCATCGAATACACATCTAATTGTCACTGACTGTACTAGACGCTTGTGTGATATTATGCGTCTGAGTTGCAACGTAGATAACAAAACGAATCGGTTTCGTTGTAATGATTCATGTGTATCGTGTGTCTATGAGCATTGAGCTTTGTGGCTGAATGAATTGATTTACTTACACCGAAGCTCGACTTTAGGGGAAGGTGGGCCATTTAGGGATCAAATCTATCAAACCGGTATATTAGTTACACGATGCCTTGTTTTAGTCTGCCTAATTTTAATAGCATAATTGTATAGTGTATAAGGTTGTGTATTTTGCACTTATGTACCTACACTTATAACTGGCGGTCAAGACGCTGTAGCCATAAACTATGTACTACCTATAAATTCGTAAAAGTGCCACCGGTTCTTTCTGGGTTACCGTCAGGTTACTCAGGTAGGTAAGTGATCAGCTCGAGAGAGTTATGGTAGCGTTGATAAAGACCTTGTAACTGATGGTATAAAAATCAGTAGGTACCTATAATTTTTGAAGCTATATGAACATAATTTTCACTAAGAATAGGTATTTATATTTACCATAATTTGTTTGTTTTATTGGTTCTCGATATTTCGGCACAGTTCCATGCGCCATGATCACGGATCGAACTGGTAAAACTCAGAAAACATGGTTGAAAATTAAAAATCACCGTGCTTCTCTTCAGCTGCATAGCACAGAATATAAATAAGTACACAAATGCAAACGGTCCATCTTACCTTAACTTCCCAGGTGGACGTTTCAAACAATTTCGTTCACGCAACGTAATTACCGTAATACCTAACTGTGGCATGTGCCTGTAGTCATCGGGGCGATGCTACACGGAATCGTTTTTATGAGAAGAATGTGCTGATTGGGTTTGCATGATTTACCACGCAGCTTACTCACAGGAGGGAAGGATGGCATGTAACAAGAAGAGTATTGGATACAGTACAGTACGCACAACGGATCTTTATCCCTCTGAAGTTAGGTGCAACAAACGATTGCGCATGTACAGTCAGCTGCACTGGTATGTATACACTCCCAAGCTGTAACATTTATATACACTCATAAGTTTTCAAAAACGGGTGCACGCATTAATTTTTCAGATTTATGTAGTCATCTTACTTGTCAGAATGTGGTAAGCAGTTTATCAAAACTTTGTACACACCTTTTTTTTACAAATATTTGTACCTACCATCGACTCCCTAAAGAAGTAAACACAATTATTTCTAAAACACTTTTCTAAAAACAAAAAAATTTGTTGAGTACACATTTATAGCACCTTGGTCATGGATATTATATTATGATGACAAATAGTGTGTACAAATATTTGTCTAGGAGCAGTATACATATTTTTGATAAATTGTATACTGACTTTTGGCGAGTAAGATGACTACATAAATTTGATTGTGTTTTGCGTGCACGGGTTTTTGGAAACTTACGAGTATACATATAATAAAAAGCTTGGGAGTGTATACATACCAGTGCAGCTGACTGTACTGTTGTGCAGAAAAATTCGCTTACCTCCAATTACCCAAAAATAGGTTCTTCGCAGATATAGGAGGGACAAAGTTCCGTTATGACTACTATACTACACTCATGCATACCTCATGATATCAATGCTATCGATTCTTTTGTTGCATTTTTCTAAACTAACCTAATTTGACAGAGCGAAAGTTATAGCTGTCTTTGTCTTTTCAGTTTATGAGAAAGGGACGGCAACATTTTTAGTGCTGCCAAATTAGGTTTAGAAAAATGCGACAACAGAATCGATAGCAATGTTAGAATAAATAATGTCATGAAAATAATGGTTAGTAGAATGTATTATTGTACATTTTTTCAGGCTTACAATTTTAAGCTGCATGCATATAAGTATTACCAAATCGTGAATGCATTAGATTAGGAACGATTTGCTCCACAAATACACTTCCACGGATTAAATGATCCGGAAATTCATACAATAGTGAAAAACTGGTGAGAAACTTTGCAATACACAGTCGTACATGCATTTCCTAACTTGCTGGTTTTAGCAATAGAGAAAGGAGGTTGTACTTTGACTAACTTATGAATGAGTATTCACGACCTTCCCCTATTTTTTCTAATCTAAGTATAGTATCTTGTCCCAAAACTTGAATTGCGTCTCTCATACCTGTTACCTTACCTCTTCTTACAAAAACATAACTTTGTAGCTATGAATGATCTAGACAGAATAAAATGACAGCAGGATAGGCAGAGGTAACCATTTAACATCTGGTGGGTCATCGGCTGGTTTCATATAGATGTATATAAAAAAGTTTCTACCAAACATAGATGTAAATAATTCAGATATACAAAACTACATAGATAATTTTAAAATGTGCCGGATAGGGTAAAAATATAAACCTGCCCCCGTATGCCAATCTTTTGCTGTCAAGTTATATTTCACTGCCCAGTGTAATTTCTTCAGGTCACGTGCTACAATTTTGTACCACGTGATCATTCTTTTTAGACACTTCACAGCAAAATATGCGCGAAAACACATCAAATGACGTCATAATGTCACTATTTAGTCACAGAATAACTATGAGTTAGTATGAACTGACCATGATTTAAAACTTTGCAGTTCAACTTCGCAGTTCAACTTTGATTGGCATACCCCTGCTGACTTCACGTTAAA
Organism: Gandaritis pyraliata; assembly: GCA_947859175.1. Classification (NCBI taxonomy): domain Eukaryota; kingdom Metazoa; phylum Arthropoda; class Insecta; order Lepidoptera; family Geometridae; genus Gandaritis; species Gandaritis pyraliata. The sequence goes on along the minus strand of OX401866.1, from coordinate 5,010,262 downwards.
AACCAATACAAATAAGATGGTCCAAAACTGGTTGTGTTATTGGTACCACACGCGGAACCTTTCAGATTACTGTTACGTAAATTGAAACTTAACCTTTACCATTCCTACGAGAATCATAAAAAGAATCAATGAAGCAAAAAAAGCTGCTCATCGCCCCTAAGTTTTGACTTTTGGCAACGTTTTGTCGTCTGATAAAATAAAACTAAAAATACTGTTAGTTGGTTGGTTGGTAGTTGGTACTGTTTGGTCTAAAAGTCTATAAAATAAGGAAAAGTTGAGCACAACTAAACTTTGAATCATTTAAGCTTTAGGAGCAAAAAATAAACGATTGAAGCGGCTTTCTCACACATAAACACTTTATAGCCTATTGACGCAGGCACATAAGTGAATTACGAGTATATTAGTGAAAAAAACCCATCACGGATTTTATGACTTTTATAGGCTGAAAATAAGTTGGTCTGATTTTAAAGTAGAGACTAAGTAGAGTTTAAGGTAGAGACTGACCAATTTTATAACTGCACGCTAATTACCACATTTTTTTCTGCCTTGTGTTTCAAAATGGTGTATGTTTTAAACATAATTTTTCTTTGAATGACAAAGCAGTGGAGATATTAAAAACTATGAACATAATAGAATCATTTAAACACAAGGTTTTAAATATAAAAATAATGTAGGTAACCTGTAGGTAGAATGAAACAGAAACTGTGAAGTGGCAATGGCAGTAGGTAATTTTTACTGTTACCTACCTACTCAATCGCCATTCATCGTGGTAGGAGCAGGTAACTTACCTTGGAGGCTTTGCATTTTTTATTAGCAGCACATTGTGTATTGTTCTGAAGCGGCTCGATGTGACAAACAAAGGATTTGCCAATAATCACCATGTAAGAATTACTTTTTATAAGTTACTTACAATGTACTTTCTATTTTTGATAATAAAAGGCTTTTGCATCTAATCTAGACAACACTTCGACTATCTACGATACGGACAGTGTCAATGAACCCATAAGGGGATTTCTGAAGATTTGTCCAAAAATCCCCTGATAGCAGTCGGAGGAAATGCTAAAAGGTCCAGAAATCCCCTTCGCAGGAGGAACACGCAGGGGATTTATGGAATACGCCTCTTTACCCAATACCCAATGAACGAGACGTTGCTATAGTACCGGACCATTACCTATGAAACTGAACATTAAAAATAAAAATGATTCAAAAAAACATTAGAGGTAATAAATGTTAAAATAATTATGATGGCCTTCAAATCTTGTTTTCATTACATTACTAGGCAAATCGAATCAGTGTTGTGACATAGTATAGAATTAAATTGGTCTCATTGCTGAAGGTTGCTGCTATCACTAATAAAATTTAATTGTGACCTTGTTAAGACCACGTCCCAGGCTGTCTGAGCACCTATTCAATTTGGTCTGACAGCTCCAAAAATTATTATTAAATAATTTCTATTTGCTGAAATTTTAAGATGTTCAGATTGCATAGATAACTCTATACTTAATAGAGCGGTTCTAACTAAAGTCCCTATAATTCTAACCTTGACCAAATTGTTACACTAAAGTAGGTACTGCTCTAGCACTGATCCGGACTCGAGCAAGACTCAAGCATAGATTTTGTAACAGTATTGTATGAGAATCTATACTCAAATCTGTGTTCTTTACCAAACTACGAGCCTAAAACCTTTTTGAAACCAGTAATTGGTAGGCTTAATCAACTCAGCCTTCCAGGGAAGCCTTAGATTCTAAGAAAGAGATAGCTTGAGGAAGAGATAAGGATTAATTTGGATTAGGCTCGTAAAAACAAGAAGAAGAACGTAAGCTAAACAGATTAGCAAATAGTTCATTGCCTAATCCTATTTATTAGACATGGGATATTCGGAAGTTAGATGTTTGGATGCTTGTAACTCAATTACCTCGAAAACGCCATTCATCTCAGATTTGAACAAAACTTGAAATGTAAGAATAAATAAATAGATATATAAAAAAAAAATTTAGATTGGGATTTTTTTTATAAAACCATTATAGAAAAATACCGCTAAGAAAACTGGAACCATGTATAGCCATTACTTGGCCATTGGCTTTCTGAATTCAATAGATGAACAGAACAGTCTGAATCTGATAAACCTACCGACTATTAATAACTGGAGAATACGTTTGCGAAAACCGGTCACAGTTTTCTTCAAGTTACTTGTACACTTGAATCGTCTCGTGGCAAACAGGTCATAAACAAATTTACAACTTATTTATTACGTATTTGCTTAGCTACAACGTATAATATCGTCATCTCCTTTTCCTTATCTTTATCCGCTTTGGGGTCAATGCATGTTTGCATTCATTTTATGCACTTTCTCCCATAAGTGGTCCTCATCTCGATCTCTAATTCCTATCTCACCCATATCATCTTTTACACAATATTTCTTACAGTTTCAAACCTGAATTCAAGTACTTTTTGAAATATACCGTGTATATGTGGCTTCTTTACAGCTTTCATGTTTTCACTCCACTCACTTTCTTGCTTCGAAATGATTTTACGAGGCGTGAAACATTAATGAATTTACCTACCTTTTCAGACCCTTACCGACATTATTCATTCATAGCCTTAGGAAAAGGTATATATTATTCAAGCAGCTAAAAGCAAAGAGCTTGGAGTTGGATACCTAATGGGTTTGTTTATAGCCATTTTTTGCTCTAGAAATAACTTTAGAATCGCCCAAACTCTTTATGGAACCAACTCTATAATTTAGTTTTTGCGGTACCTACTGTAATAGCAGCTACTGTTTTTGAAACGTGCATAGATAATTTGCAAACTATTATCATGTACCTACCTACTTACCTATCTAGTACCATAATGTAAAATTAGTTATTTACCTGGTTTGTTGTTTTTTACTTTTAAACATTCTGTAAATTCCCTAGTAAAGACATTCTGTGCTATCTGATCTCTACTCTAGTACCTAACATTCTTACCAAGCAAAGCGATTTCACTTCTTTTAATGGTAAATTCTCTGTAAAATCGTAGATATAATATCGATATCATGCGAACTCCTACTTTGCTAACTTACCACTGATTGATTTATTACATCTTTGTCATCTCCGTTTCTATCGGTACCTATTGAATAAAAAACAATAAAGAAACCATATTGCATCATTATTATAATTTAGGTGCAAAATGATTTCGTAGTATCGAATAACAAGGTATTAGGTACTACCTATTAGATAAGAAAAACTTCCTAAGTATTACCTAATTTTAGTAAATTATGTTATTCAATAGTATATTTCCACAATTTCAAAGAAAAAAAACTAAATAAATAAAAATTATTTTATGTAGGTACCTAAGTACCCTGATTTATTTATCTTAACCATATCCCGTATAATTTTTGTAAACTAACAATAAGATAATCAACAAAAACAGTAGGTACCTACCTAAATTATTTATTACTTACAATTTCAAAATATTTTGGAAACTTTGAAAAAGGCAAGGCCTAACTTTGCAGAATTCAATAGTAAGACCAAGTAATAGATTTTTACAAAATGGTTGGCTTATGAATGTACAATGAAGATAATGAGATAATTCTACAGATAGGTAATCGATAAGCGAATAAAGGCGTGCTCGTAAGTAGATATTATAATAATGTTGATGAAGCATTCGAGCATAAAGCGGTTCTGTACCAGTGCATCAGCCTATATTAAAGGCTATATCGGTTATTTCTCGTATAAATAGATAACTGTGTCTACAGTTGTATAGTAGGTACTTATACTTAATTCGGAAAGAGGATAGCCATAGATGTAACTATTGGCAAACTTAATTATTGGCAAAAGCACTGCAATGGTTCCAGAAACATAACTAAGTGTATTGGGATTTAAAAATAGTAGAGTACTTTGAAAGGAAGGCGAGATATTGTTTGACCGGCTGAGCTATTCGCCAACAGATTTGTTTATTTTTAAAATAGGACAGTAGGTAAGTCTCCAAAACAATGATGAATGAAGTAAAGAATCGCAATGAGACCGAAACGAGCCTAACTTTCAACGGGTGTATAGAAAGTGACCTGACAAAGGTCGGAAGTGATTTTCTAATCAGCATCTACGTAACGCTAAACATCTGGCGAATCAAAAATTCTAAACGATCCTTGTGATTTTATTGAATAAAGTAATTGTGATTATGTATAACCAGTATAACCACCCTTATACTCAACTAACTCAACTACGATTAAAATAATCTCTTACACTACATGACTAACCTGTAGAAATAACAATTAGCTACATACCATCGATTAAAATGCAAAAACACATCGTAATCAATCGTCACCATATTGATATGAGAAAGTCTGTCAGTATCGAAAGTGAAAATATGCATATCAATATTGTGTTTACGATATTTGTGACCGGATGGAACGTGTGCGCATGTTTCATATTATTATTGTATTGTTAAAGTTGTAATTATAACATCGCCATTCGAAAGTGTGTCAGTTGGACGACGTTTTGTTAAAAATACTTTACTCTAAGTAGGTACCTAGGTACCTATATGTATATTTTTTTTAAATCATTCTGGTAAGCAAGTATCCAATATCCAAGCTTATAGCTACAAAATAATAGGGAAAGCAAGACATTCACAAACCTAACAATGTTTTAATTTGTCAGTCGAACAATGTATAGGTAGGGAGGTAAGTAGGTATGAAGTTTGCAGGTGTTCGATTAAACATAGGTAGGTAATTAGGTAGGCTAAAATCTGCATAAATTTTACCTATAAAGATGAGTGACGCTTGATTTTCTCGTATCATCATTCATCATAAAGATGCCATAATATTCTGTATATTTTTTAACAAATCTACCTATCTTCTTTAAAATACAACTATTCCACTCTGATTTCACTACTTATTTGCAAACAGACCTAGACAGACATCCATCGACATTCGTCTGGGTTATTAAAATTACAAGTAGGTCATTCGAAACCTCTATCTACTCGTTTCATAAATTCTAGGAAGGCTTATTTTGACAACACTGCCTTTGTTCGAACTAGGCTTTTGTTTCAGTGTTACCTAGTTTAGTTTTACAAGGAGGTATGTAATCAATGAAAAAAAACGTACCTGAAAAAATACTGAAGTACATAGGTGTTTTTTGTTGATTTCTGTTGTTTTCTTGCGCTTTATTGAAGTTGGTAGGTTCTAAAGTTTTATTTAAAGGTGAACAGCGCCATCTATGTATTTTTATGATAACTAAAATCAATGTTGCCAACACGCCAGCAAACTCACTTAGTGGTTTTAATAATGCTACATAGATGGCGTTGTATGAATCTAAATTTATTCCACATCGTAGCGATAGATGGCAGCACATTATATGTTTATGTGATAATAATTTTTAGCTAAAGACTAAAGACTATTAAAAATCTATCAAACCAAATAAAAGCTAGTAAAAAATGAAAGACAAATTAGGTTAACTCGAAACGTTTACTTAGGTAGGTAGTGTAGGTACCTACTACTTACTAAGTTTGTACTTATCTGAATATATTCAGACTACCTACTTACTGAATATTATGATGATGAGCGCTGCTGCCATCATGGTACCAAACCTAAGCTCGTTGTGCGTACCTATAGGTATCTTATTTAACTACCTTACCTACCTATCTTAGGTAGGGAGGTACATGAAATGAGCCAAAACCGTTGTGGATACGAATCGTGCGCAAATGTCATGAATATGGATAATATTGTAAATGCTGGAGAGACCTTGACTGGGCGGGTTCACAGCGTTTTTACCGGGCCCGTGTGACGACACGGCAAAGCTATGTGCACGCGCGGGCCCGTCCCGCTGCCTTCGAGCTTTTTGTTCAGGGCTGTCAAACAGCAGATTTTTTTCTGATCAAAACATTTAATTAATTCCAAAATACAATAAAAACAAACAAATAAATAAACAATTTAGCTAGTGATTCTAAGGAGTAAGGAGAACAGATTAGCTGTTGTCTAGTAAGAAGTTAGGTACTTACCTAATTAATATATTTATGTTAGTGATCAAGTAAGTAAGTAGGTTAGATTAGCTACTAGTAAGCATAGCTAAATCTAATACAATTTTTCTTGGGTCAACATTCAATTGGTAGGTATTATAAGTGCTGCTTACCCAACTAATTGTCGTCTAATTTCAATATAGAATTACATAGAATAGAATACTTACTTGCCTACCTTAGTACTCTGCGTAATTAATGTCATTCTAATTTTCACGGTAAAAGTAGAAGTAAAAATTACGAATCTTGAAGCTTCTGAACATATCTGCAAATCGTTGAAAGTGCGATTGCGGATAACTCACAGAAAAAACCTAATCAACTTCGTCAAAAGCAAAAAACAAGCGCCAACCCTATACTCACGCCACGCCCAATACGATCCAGGATAATGCGTCTGGTGCATCTTCAAACGAGGAAAAAAACTGAAACGAGATCCAGCGGGCAACAGCCAGTCAATTTTACACGGGTGGAGCGTTTCGGGCAACGTACCCACGTACCCAGTGGTTATAATCTGTGGCGCACAAAACCTGATGCCTTGATGCATCCTTGATTATAGTTTTTGTGATGAATTTTTGTTGTCATCAACACTATCGGCACCTGTTCTCTTTTGATGGGTTGAAAATATTGAGTTTGCTATATGAAATCTGTACTTACCTATAAGACTTTAGAGAGAGTGAGAATAACTCAAGACTTAAAGCAATATTTGGAAACTATTCGATCACATTTTTGTTTCAAAAAGCAATGTCGATCGATATAAATGTTTAGTATCTGAATCATACAATAAAGACAATTTAAAACGTGATGAAATGTAAAAGTTCAACAGATTAAGTTCAATTTGAGGTCGCCGACATTAATTGGTCCAGAGGCGTAGGATGATGTTCATAATGTAGGCCTTAAAATGCAGCTAGTAACAAAGAAGGATAGGCTTGCGATAAAAGACTCAGTCAAGTCTGGGGTCACATTCTTTTTTATATGATCTTATAAGCATGCCGGAGGTATACGAAATCTAAAAATTATGTCATGCTTGAGTTGGTCAAACGTGATTTAAAATGAGTACTAGTAATAGCTCTCAAAAAAGTGATACCTAGGTAAGTGCTGGCGTTTTGTACCAAAGCCTAATCCAGTTAGATATACCAAGAAAATCTCTGTTCTCATCGTCATTATAACAAACGTGCGCATCATAACGGCAGATGGTGGTAGATAGACAATGCTTATGTCGATTTAAGTTCTAGGAATCACGCTCTGTAATACTACTTAGCTGTAAGTAACAGATAACCGTAGAAATGAACACGAAACAAATGCTGCAGATTTGAATTTTGACCAATACCAGTGCTTTTTAACACTTTTTGGAGGAAACCTTTTTTGCGTTAGATACGTAGCGTAAAATACAGTATCATCAGTCAATCACATTTTTTACGAGTATGTCTAAGCAAAGGCAGATTCATATCTTGAAGATCGCGAGTCGAGTCCGGTAGCTGGCTTGCGACACGTAGGTATTTGTGATTTATGTACAAACTAATAGAAATTCGTGACTTCCCTTGAATTTAGTTTTCCAGTCCAACCAATTCTATAATAGAAGCAGTATCCATCCATATTCGTAGAATAACAGAAACTTTTTTTTTCCAGGTGACCGTATGGGGCAACAGCACAGTCGCCGAAGTGGTCTGCGAGCCTCTTCAAGAAACAGGGGCAGTAGTTGCCGGTCTACCTACTGGTCCTCTCTCAGCCCCTCAAGATGTGCCGCTCGGAAGCCCTTTGCCTTCCCTAACCATGTACTCTTCAGCACCGCCCGCTGGCCTTTTATTCCTGGGAGGGTCTAAAGCCCCGGTGGAACCAAGAGCATCAGCAATGGTCTTGGAAGGAGAAGTTCTAGTAGTGGAGTACGAACCACCACAGTGGGACGGCCGAGATTTGGAAACTTTCATAGCTTGGGAAAAGATTTACGGTGAGTTGATACGGTACTTGGTTAAACGGGTCCTGCAGCCTTGTCTATTGCCAATATTTTATTTATTAAAATGTGTATAAAATACATACGCTATGCTTTCAGCAAAAACATTGCAAAATATCACGAATCAATTCAACTCGCTATTCAACCGTTTAGAAGTTAATCGAAGACTTAGCTCAGTCAGTACCTTGATACTTTTCGCAATACTAAACATCAATTCCAGGTCCGTGTTTGAAAGCAATTGCTTTGCTGTGTGAATAAGAACGTTTCTTCAAAGAGCTAACTGCAGTCACGAGCATGTCTTTCAACTTGATCGTGGTCCATTGAACATGCGAGCTGAAACACTTTGCTGTACGCAATATGCAAAGTTTTCAAATCCTGTTGAGAGTTAAAAAGACCATAAAAGTGCAAATCGTGGGCAAAGCATTGTTGGAACAAAAACTAACTTTCTTCAGCGTTTGTATCAGAGAAGGAATACTAAACAGAGCTATGGAGCTATGAAGTATCTACTACAATGTATTCTGCTAAGCAATTACACAATCTTTAGGTAAAAATATAGCTTTCAGTCTAGCAGTTTCATCTGCGTTTTACTATAGAACCTGTTATTAAACTTTCTATGGTGTTTTGAAGAGTTCAATTCATTCAAATAAGTTAGAATCAGAATCACAAAAAGGCAGCAGAATAATTAACTTGTAACCAAGAGCATATTGATTAACTTGTAACAATAATTACATACTAGTATTATTTAACTAGAACCTCTACTAAGCCCCATAGGGTGTGGTTACTCCTCGAGCTGGTCATCAATAAGCTGCAGACGGTTCGCCGCTTGTTCAGTATTCACCTGACATCTGTTTGTAGAAAGCGCTTTGGCAATAAGACATACGCATACCATTGTCCGGTAATCTTTCCTAGAACCTACTTGTATGCATTAGGTGCCGTGACTATATTATTTTATAGTACAATAAAATATTCCCTAACGGCTATGGAAATAAAGGAAATGAGCTTTCGATTTGTTAAATGACGGAATAAACTATCGTATAGAAATAATGTTTAGAATATTTTGTAAATATTATGTAGTAATTTACGACGCGCTGGTATTATTTGATTAGGTTTCAAACCTAGGCTCAATGAGGTTTTATATGAATTTTCAATTTTGAACGTTATGCTGTAGAAATAAACTTTAAATTCAGTTGGACAGTACAACGGATGACTAAACCTTTCGGATAACTAAATTATTATACACCCTTGAACCTTCTTTAGAAAGGTCATTGTAATTCTATAGATGAACTTTACAGCAAGGTGAATTAATTGACGTGTCAGTTTGACCTTTGTAACGCCCACAAATATTTAAGTAACAGAAAAAATCTTATGAGAGCGTAATCTGTTACCTAATCAAAAGTTAAGTATCACATAACCCACCTTACATGACTAATGGTTGTTTTATTTTTCTTTGCAGCTTCAACTCTGTTCTCAGCAGTGGAACTGTATGGAAAGCCACTTCTTCGGGCAGCCGTTATTACGAAAGAAGAGTACCACTTGCTTTTCTATTATCTTGAATCTGTATCAGAAGCTAGTGAAGCTCTAACAGAGCGCATGAGAAAATACATTGACTCTGGGTTATTGAATAATGAAGTCAAAAATGAAAGTGATGAACATTCTACCGCATCTGAAACATCCGTTGCGGAAGATGAGCCAAAGAGCTTACTGACGGAACTTATTCAAGAAGGTGTACTGTCTCAGCAAGATGTCGATGCATCTTCTGTCATAACAGGATCTGAATTCAATGAAAGTACAACAGAAAACAAAAAAATTGACGATGATAGCATCTCATCTGCCAGTCCTTCTCTTCGCAAAGTCATTGTTGACATTCCAGTAGATTGTAACGAGTCAGTCACCGACAATACGATTGACTCGAGCGATAACATCACCACTATTATGATAAGAAATGGCGGACAATGCTGTGCTGATCATAGAATATCTGCGGACGTTGAAGAAAACGTATGGGCAAACGTAAGGTGGGACTTCCTCAATCCGAGTGATTTTGGATATGATCAAGTTCGATGCGTCAAAAGAAGTAGATCAGAATCAGCTATCACTCCCGTAGCTCCTCGAAAGAACGAAGATCTCTATGAAAGATTGCAATTACATGATGCTGAAGGTGAATCTTGTGGAAGCATAACACCTTATGAATCAATAGAAGATTTGTATGACTGCATTAAAAACGCCCAGTATACAAGCCCTGCCGCTGAAGAGTCTACTCCATCGACCGAGAGTCAATCAGAACCACAATTTCCAGACTATTTCGAAAAGACATGTACTACTCGACAAAGCTCTGCATGTAGTGAAAAAAGCGGAGCGTCATCGGCATTTCCGTTTTCGAAATGTGGCTCTGCCAGCGATTCGACGGATGCCTTTACGTCTTGCGAATCAACAAGTGGCATAAGTAGTTTTGTGCCAAAAAGCATTGCGCAAATAAAAAGTAGAGAGTTACCGCCACCGCCTATAGTAGATGGAGCTACGGAGAGTGCTATTCTTCTAAAGCAGCTTTTTTCTGGTGAGCTGATGGACGCGTACGGAGAGTTCCTGGCAGCCTACCCTTATGCAAGAGCTTTACTTCGGCGCAAGGCCCGTCGCGACGAACACTTCACCGCGCTAGCAGACATCCGACGAGGAGCAGCCAAGCACACTATTGCTGACTACCTCGAGCTACCGGTAAGTACTTAGAAGCTTAGAATAATATTTCTCCATCTGTCATTTAAATTATTCTCTTAGTCAGCCAAAGGTGAACGCAACAAAGGTGAGCAACTGAGCAATACAAATGCGTCTCCATTGCACTTGACCTTAACTGAGTCTCGAGCGGCGCAGGCGCAGACGATTATACATTATATCGAGCGAGTGTAATGAACGTGTCAAATGTGGTCATTACGTTTAATCGACGATAGAAACGAGAACAATGAGGCCGAGCGCGTCGCTAGAGATTGATTCAGATGAGCGACATAGCAGATTAAGCCTAAAGACTGACTCTCTAGGTTCAATTATTTCGTACCATAATCCATTATTATAATACTACTCGATACTTATAGGTCTGTTGTAATCTATAGCACAAAGATAATTTAAAAATTTTCTTCAATTGACCGGAATACAGCAGAATTTATCGATTTTAATATATTTGAATGTTTAGTCTATGATTAGGTAAGTGTATTTCGGGCGCTATCGAGATTCTGTCTATAGATTGTGGATTATGAAGTAGGGATTTCGATACGTCTTCAGTGATAGTTGCCGCGACAATGATCCGAGAGCACTCGCACGCGCCGCCATTCAATGCTAATGGGACGGAAGAGTGCACGGGCTCTCTCCTGACATGTTCGGAGTATTAAATGCTTTACCCGCGATCATAAATGGCAAGAGTAAGGTAATTGCCCGACTTTTATTTAGTCGCGCAACAAGCAGCTTCGCGGTTACACGTCACTACAGTTGAGTGTGTTGTGTATATGTATCTATAACTTTCTAGCAACAAGTGTTGCGTAGACGTGTGGTGTTGCTTTATCTAGTACCTTCCTCTCTTTCACTTGTATACCTAGCTACATTTGCTATAAGAATTGTAGGTCTGAAGGTAAAATATTTTTTGGAGCATTTTTTGGTCCAGTGTTGCAAGCGTATAATGTGTCTACTTTGTTAATGTCGTTGGCTCTTTCTCGATTGCACCATGCATTGTTTCTCTGGTGCAGCGGCAGTTTTGGGTTTCAATCAGAACCGCTCGAGATCAGCAACTCAACTGTCTACCCATGTATGGTGCCTTGAGGTTTTTTAACATTGTTTTTTGAAAACAAGCTTCGTAGCTTGCGATTAATAACTACCTAATGTCAGTTTTTTCGGCCGTTATGTAATTTTATGTTTTATATTTTGCTAAGTATACCTATGTTAGTTGAAAGTACATTCTTTTCTCCGTACAACTCACTGATGCAGTCTTGTACCTGTTACTTTGTATTCGTCACATTTCATGATAGTTATAAACCTGTAACCTGAGGTTAAAGTGATTATAAGTATGATGTTATTTTGAGTGAGACAGAACGTCTTTATGTTAGGTTTGGTATGTAAAATTTTAAATGCCCACAGCCCCTGTATTCCAATCTTTTGCTGTCAAGTTATATTTCACTGCCCAGTGTAATTTCTTCAGGTCACGTGGTACAATTTTGTACCACGTGACCATTCTTTTTAGACACTTGACAGCAAAATATGCGCGAAAACACATCAAATGACGTCGTAATGTCACTATTTAGTCACAGAATAACTATGAGTTAGTATGAACTGACCATGATTTAAAACTTTGCAGTTCAACTGAGATTGGAATACCCCTGCAGTAAGATAATATTGGGATTAAAAAGTACCGTAGATTCGTAAAAATCCGTAGGTAGAATTAGATTAGGTCAGTCTCACGGGTCAACAGCTAGATGAACTCATGAAAATATTTTTATATCAGATTATTATCATAATTCAAATACAAAGTATAAATATTTGAATACCAATTGAGAGAGCTCTAATGAAATAAATAATATTTATAGAGACGTTTAGTGCGTTGATGATGTAAACATTTCTCTGCCCACTCTTCGCACGCTCGCTTCGCACATACAAATCGCTGCACTTGACTCCACGTAGCTTAATCCTATTGAATTGATACTCTGTTTCAGTTATCGGTGCATATCGTAACATATTCGAGGTCTCTATCAAATGAAATGAAATCTCTATCTACTTAGTAGCTATCTGTATATTTAACCAATCAACTCTTCATATTTCGGTTTTTATATCTGTTTGTAAAATACATTTATGTTTATTTTCATCTAAGCCCTTCTTTCTGTTCGCCAACAAGATGTTTACTGTACGTATATACTTTCCAATAAAAATCAAATGATATTTTTTTTCTTGTTTTGAAGCAATTTGGAAGCTACAATGGGAGTCTTATGAAATCACTATACTATACAAGCTCTATCACAATCGCTAAATTGTCTAAAATTGATTTCAATTCGAGTTTGATTCCACCCTCTAACGCGACCCCCTAACTTTAACCCAGCGGGTGTAGGTATATATTAGCTGCTAATATAAACAAGCTACCCACTAATAAAATACACGATGCTGTAAGCTTCCTTATAACCTTACGACTGTTTAATATAACGTTAGGTAATTTATGGGCGTCTGGAGAGCTTCAAAATAAATTATGCATGTAACTGCATGTCTGAATATGGATTACGTACTTATAAGTTTTCCCGTCATTGCAACTGCAGTTATTTTAAATCATAAAAACTTAAATCATAATGGAAGCATATAGCTCGTCAGAGATAGTTCGAATACACATATTTGAGTTTAAAAACCGGCATTGAGAATAATATGCTGCTTACAATCGTGTTTAGCAAACAATGTACAAAAGTGCTACCTTATTCAAGACAAAAAAATTCAATCTTGATATTCTAAGTAGGTACTTCAGTACACTACATCAAAGCCAAATAAATTGTTGTAAAGTGTCGTAATAACACAAAAATGCTACCTACTGGTGAATTTAGAATTACAATCTGGGCATTTGTAGATAAGTGTGAACATGTTGCAAAGACCGAAGCGCTTTGCGGCCGGAATGCTAAACGGTCCACCGCGTAAGTTCAGGGTCTCTACAGACTGTGCGACTTTGCAGCCAATCTGGGAGTAGGGCCCGACATAGGTATGTATACTGAAATAATGTTCAAGTCTGAGAGATGTTTTTTGATAGATTTTTGTTGAAAATAATGTACTTACTCGTAGTTAACAAAGCTGTTAAAGTCACATCAAGCGTATTTGAAATTCTGAATCGTCTGCGTGGTCGTATATAGATAATAGAGACTGACTGTAGGTACTCTACTGTAACGGACCGCGAAGCCACTTCGAGGTAGTATAGATACACTCATTTATATTGGGTTGTAGGCTAAGCCTGTTTAGTTCATATTCACAGAGACTAGAATTTGAATAGCACACGAGTTCTCATCGATCAAAAAAATGCACAATTGTAGTTTAAATAATTTAATTGTTTTTTTTTGTTTTACGTTGTAAAGGTATAAATAGAATAGAAAATTAACCTTCTATTCACTGTAAAGCAAGCCCGACCAAGTAATCCAATTAGCTAACATAAAGTTGAAGGCAAAATCGGATGGTTCGTAGCTGGTAAAGCCTAGAATCTAGATGCTCAGATACGACATCGACATTCCTCGTGCACTATACTTAACTACACTCAACATACCTAGTTTTAGCTCGGCTTGCTTGTAATAATATTTCTTTTTTTTATTAAACCCGGATACGATAAACTAGAAATTATGATAGATAAATGTATGTGCAAAATGTTATAATAATATTTGAAAACCGATATTGCTTACTCTGATGTCTTTAAGATTTAATTTCAAGTATATTTTTTCAGAATCAAAACAATCATAATATAACTACTGGATACTACTAGATAAAAGTCAATAATTTCCTATCTATGATTATACTCCTAACTGTACTTACCTACTATTATTTTATGAGGTACCTACCTCTTCCTACGTAATTAGATACCAATGTTGCTAAGGTATATTCCAAGAATCGTGTTCAAAATAATAATAAGAAATATCGACGATACCAGCTGTATCATAAATACATCTTATAAGTTCTCTATGCGTCAATCAAAGTTAACAGCCAACAAAAAAGCTACTCAGCAATGGTATTCCGAATGAGATTTGTAAATGAAGATATTTAAATTCAAACTAAGCTTAAAGGCATGTCCCAAATTCCGATACAGTGTGAGACGCGAAATTAAATTGGACTGGGGACCTATTCAATGAAACTATATCGGTGATGCCGTAGTAAAACCTGCACTTTCTAACCCCTCAAAACTATAGTTTTGACTTTTAAATGAATGAAAAACACTTTATTGTACATAAAGTGAACTAAAATACGCAGCTTTAGCTTGAGATTAATAATTTTCAGAGCTTTTTTTGTAATTTGACCTCATCCGATTTTCCTACCATCGGTTTAAGATCTTGGTGAACACGAGCTTGCTTGGTTACCTTATGTTCAATTACATTACCTACATACCCTAACAATACTCACAGCAGAAGTTACCAACAAAATCTAACGCAGTTGGTACTTACTAATTTATCCAAAGGATCGCCTTTTACGTTTACATATAAATGTAAAGATGTAAAGTTCGTCGAATCTACGAGACTACCTACTCTTTCCTTTCGCGGCTCGATTTGCGATCTGACGTGCACAGACTGAAAATATGCTAATCTTCGTAACTTGATAGACGAAGTCTATTTCACAAGCCTAGCATTACGACAGAAAAGCTTTTCGAACCGCACCTAGTTCCATTTCGTTAGGTATTCAAATAAGTGCGATTGTTATAGGTTTATTCATACTTGATGACATTGAAACATCTTTACTAGGAGCCGTTCACCCGTGATGTTCTATATCTTTAACAAGACGAGCTAGGCCAGTCGTGTTTTTTGTAGCGATGACACACTGAAATGTAGCTGGTATTTTAAAAGTACTTGTTGTTTTTACTCTGTTAAACTTGATGGTATTCAATAGATAATAATTATATTGAATAAAATACTATTTACTGCTATTTTTAAAAGTAGGTTAATGAGACTTTGCCGTTAAAAAAAAATCTTATAGTTATTATTAAACAAGTGGGTGTGAATTATTTTCTATTACAAAGTATTCTACGATATATTCTGGATTTATCACCTCTATGAATCCTTTCTACATGATTTGTTTACTTTCTCTCGTACAAATGGGCTCAGCATTACTTCAAAAATCAATCTGCATTTGAAAACTATCTCGTTGAGTTTAATTTGAATTTTTATTGTGACATGAAAAGACCGTAAACCAGACAGACAGGAATCCTTTATATCCTGACTAGAAGGGCTTGTACAATGGTCTGATAAAGTGCGTGCAATAGCAGTATTCTTTCTTATTCGTGAAACAGCGAAACCAACGAACGAAACGCAATATTGCTAAAAGTTTTGACCTAATGTATAACGGTTTGTAAAGGCTTCATTACTAAGCAATAGATACTTTAACTTTTAGGATACAAAATCAACAAAGCTAAAAATGAAAAATAAAATTTCAGCTTTTAGACTTTTGATCCGAAATAAGCTTTTATTTCGGATCAAAAGAGTTACGTGGCTGTTTGATTGGGTATTTTTCCAAAGCGCTTTTGCTGCTCTCTGTACATGTTTTATAGACTGGGATGTTCTTACTTACCTATGAATATATCTAGTTACAAGTGTGTAAATTGAGAAGGTGTACGCTTATGCACAATCGAAGGCACGGCGAGCTCATATTTCTTCATTTGAGACTAATATTAGTAGGATGTTTATAAATTGTTCTGCTACTCTGCAAAACAAAAGTATGATGGTATGTCTTTTAACTCTGGTAAAGCACAAAATTTGTTTAGGTCAGCACTTAGATTTATTAGTCTGTCAATGCTGTCGATTCTGTTGTTGCATTTTTCTAAACTAACCTAATTTGACAGCACCAAAAATGTTGCCGTCCCTTTCTCATAAACTGGAACGACAAAGACAGCTATAATTTTAGCGCTGTCAAATTAGGGGGTTAGTCTCAAAACCCCCTTTGAGTTTTTCCCTTTAAGGGGATTTTGAGAATTTTAGTCTCAAAATCCCCTTTATTTCAAAATTTTTGAATCAAGGGGATCTTGAGACTAAAAGTCTCAAAATCCTCTTTGGCAAATTTACACCGTAATAGCATGGAGTTCCGGAACCTATAAAATTGTACCTACCTAAACTAGCATTCATAAAAATGAAGATTTGGCTTGATTTGGAGGAAATTTTAATAAAAGTACTAGGGTAGTAGAATAAAGTAAGAGGTGGTTCTAATTATTAAAACTAACATTGTGCAATCTATCTTTTCATATTTATTTATTTTCTTAATTTTTAATTTTTTTACAATATAAGTATAAAAACAAACATATATTATAAAAAACTTAAAAACTAGAGTGCCGCCAGCAGCGGGGCAGGGCCCAGGCTACAGGTGGTCAGGGCTGCAGACTGAGGAACCTCCTGACAATGCGTGCCGTATCGAGGATCACTGCCTTCTGCATCTGACCCTTGAGCCAACCTTCTAGCGAGAGCTTCTTGAGGTGTTGGTCGAGGCTCTTCGCTATCAGGCCGTTCACCGAAACGACTATCGGGACAATGATTGTCGAATCAACATCCCACATGGCGGTTACCTCGTGAGCCAAGTCAAGGTACTTGCTGAGCTTTTCCTTTTCAGCCTTCACGAGGTTCTCGTCATGCGGGATGGTGATGTCGACGAGCATTGCCTTGCGTTGGGACCGGTCGACCACCACGATATCAGGTTTATTGCAAACAATAGTCCTATCCGTGATGATAGAGCGGTCCCAATAGAGCAATGCACGACCATTTTCGAGAACTGGCACCGGTGCGTACTGATAGTATGGCACCTCAGACTCAACAAGGCCATATTGAAGAGCAAGTTGCTGATGGATGATTCTGGCCACTAGGTTGTGCCTGTGCAAGTACTCACCGTTAGCAAGATGCGAACAACCCGAAACTATATGCCTGAGTGACTCTCCGGGACGGCGGCATGCCCGACAAATGTCGACCGTACCGTCCTTCAGGATATACTTCCGATAGTTGTTCGTCATCATTACCTCGTCTGCAATTGCACAAGCAAAACCTTCGGTTTCCCCAAAGAGGTCCCCGAAGCGTAGCCAGTTCACCGAAGCGAGTAGGTTCACATCAGGCCCTGTTACTATCTTTTCATTATTATTAGTGGCTACTAATAAAGCTATTTATTAAATGTAATAAATAATAAACCAAGAAAGCAAAATACTATTCAACAGGATGGGCTCATTCTGTTGGATAGTATTTTGCTTTCTTGGTTTTGTACTTATTAGCAACTAGCAGTTGCCCGCAAATTCGTACGCGAGTACCGTTTCCGTGTACATCATATTATCTGTGCGTGTATCGAGCGGATACATTGAGAAACTTGACATTACACCGAACCCGTACTCGAATGTCAAACGCTAGTCGTTAGACCAAAGAGGTAGTACTACGCCCTGTCAAACTGACGTGACATGACATGACAATGAAATCCTCTTGCCAATTGGCGCTGCTAATCCTTTTCGTTCATTTTATCCTATAGATCCTGTTAATTTTTCGAGATCAAAAGTAGCCTATGTGTCAATCCAGGTTACGAACTACATATATGCCAAGTTTCATCCAAGTTGGTTCAGTAGGTTTGACGTGATTGAAACACAAACATCCAAACATCTCTTTTACCCAACATTTTACCCAAAGGGGATTTTGAGACTTTTAGTCTCAAGATCCCCTTGATTCAAAAATTTTGAAATAAAGGGGATTTTGAGACTAAAAGTCTCAAAATCCCCTTAAAGGGAAAAACTCAAAGGGGATTTTGAGACTAACCCAAATTAGGTTAGTTTATAAAAACGCAACAACAGAATCGATACCATTGATTTCTTAAAGATACTACGTGTGCACTTTGTAATTTTTTTTAATATTTATCTAAAAATAGCTTTTACGGTTCAACTACAATTTGGAAAATGAATTACGATATTTGCTATATAGGTGGCTAAACTAAATTAAGCTTAGTTTTACAAAACGTGGTAATTGTAACATTCGAAGATACAAAATGTAAGAAAATAATAAAGATTACGAAGTTGCAAATTGATAGATAGATAAACACTTTGTACACAAAAAAGTGTGATGTTCACAAAGAAGAAACAGGACACATGAAAAACAAATGCAAGAGAAATTGATTTCAATCGTCAGTTACTTTAAAGTTTAACATAAAAATTAACGGTAAATGAGATAATTAACGAAAAAGCTCATCCAGTGGTTTATTGCGGCACTGATGTCGTCAGAGTAGTGCTTACTCAGAGGAAACATAAAGGTAGCTGTGTGGTAGAGATGTAGAGCTCTACTCTACATCTAACTACTCTATACAAGAATTTAGCTATTTAACTTATAGCGGGTGTGAGAGAAAGAATTCCTGTAAACATAAATAAATATATATTTATAGATATAATGTCACACAACGCCGTCTATTCGCAAACTAAGCAAAGCTTTTACTAGGGAATTAAAGTATCGATAGAATTTTTGTAAATAAATAGAACGAATATCTAAGTTTGCCACAGTATACGAGCCTTTATCTTTGATACCGTATGCAGCTAATGTAACTATGTATGTCATAAACATTACTCACGGTTCATACCTTCATAGTTATATTCCATTCTATCTTCCTAATTATTACTTTAAGAGAATGCTTAATTTCTTAACGGAGCATGTTCAGGCCTAATGTGATTCTTCACAAGTAGGTAATTCAGGTTTAAAGTACTTTGTGTTTGGATAATCTTTACGATGGTACCTTTATTATGAAGACTTTATTATGAAGAATTTTCAGAATTTCAAAACTGTGTACTGTTGTGGTTTTAATTAAAAATATTAGGTAAGTACGAGTACTTATAAGATTTACTTCAAGAGAGAATTTCGTTATCATAGTTACAAAAGGAAAATAAAAAGTTCCTAATTATCAGTCATAAACATTTTTAAAAGTTTGTCTCATCGCCATCATTTTAATGATGTCATCATCAGTAACTCTTTATTTATATTCCCTGTCCAATTCGGCAGGATTTTCACGGACAGACTAGACTATAGGTTAGAGGTTAGAAGGTAAAACCGCCCGGTTAGTGCGTAAGCAATATTCGAATTCCGTCCGTATTTTCACGAATTCAGAACGAATTTTGGGTCGGATGAGTGCGTAACCGCTGTAAATGCCCTAGTGACAAAGAGTATTCGGTACAATCGCGTGTCGCTCATCAAGCACTGGCGGGCTGGGACCGCGGCAACTGATACCGATGCCAGTGAAATCGCGCGTGTAGAAAGCAGAACTGGGAGGGGCAATGCACAGTTGCACACGCACCACTGCAGTGCCAATTCAATTGTGGGTTTGGGTATACTATCAACAGTATCGGGTTTGATGTAGATGATGATACAAGAATAAGAGATACCTTTACCTACAAGTAGTATGTACAATAATGAACAGTTGCAGATCCTGTACACAAGAGTTTTTCCTCCTGTTTTACAAATCTTTCCACCGTCCTAAGTATTCGTTCTTTACTTGTTATTTGGTGAAATGTTACTTAGGTTAATCAATTTAAATAACCTTTTTAGTATATTGCATGCATAATGTTTAAAAACTGATCGTGGATAGTCTTATTTGACTACAATAACTGGTATAAACGGACTCTTTTCCACGTTGAGCAAAAAGACAAATCTTCTTTTTATTACTACAAAGAAGTTATGCCTGAAATGGTTCCCAATTATCATAGACGTACACAAATACGTGTGTTTGATCTCTCATACCATTACATTGTATCAGTGGTTGCGATTTGCGATAATGCTATAAATTGAGCGGCTGGTACAATAGGATTCCTTGGGTATTTCTTACGTCTATCTGAGTCCAATTCGTATAAGAAGCAGGCTGCCGCCGCCGCCGCGTCGATACCAGCCCTCAAATACCAACACTTTTTTAACAATTGTCATCTACCGCCTATTCATGTGGGTTGGGGTAAAATATATCTGCTTCGTGGTGTGGTGATATACCCTTAAACAATATGGATTAGGGGTCCAATATCAGGTGATTAACCATTCAAAATGTTCAAAACAATTTCGTATACCTACCCATGATTTTGGCGGATGTTAGGGTTCTTGTTGTGAAAGGTTCTAAGGTATGAAGCCGGTATTCTGTTTTAGGAGTAAATACAACCATCTCTGCCTTTCTTTGCCGCTGCGTGACTCATACTCGACTCAGATTCAGATCATCTGACTAATACCTTGCATATAGTCTTTGAAGGTAATCTTGGAATTTTAACAACAGCGTATTCAGGTAATTGAGCTTTACATTACAGCTATTAATAAATAATAATAGCCATCTGTCTTTATCCAAATCATCATGATCTAAGGAATGACTCAAAACCATAAATTGATTATATGATAAAAACAAGAGCTGTGACATCAACGTAGGAGCATGAGACAAGTAGGAATCGGATCTAAGCAGCTCTGAACAAACAGGTTACAGAGCCTATGAGTCATATCCAGAGAGGCTGTCGAATAACTTCGTGGTAACAATGTAAGGCTAGGCTGATCTGACAGTAAAGGAATTATTGCATTAGAGGAAATACTAGTGTGCCTCCATGCACTCACCTACTCACGATTTACGTAAAATAATTCTAGCTCAGCGGAAGTACTCTTATTTTGAGCTAGCTCTGTCCGTGCAGCATCCGCTATATTGTGCCACTTTTAACTTAAATACGAAATTCACTGCGCCTCTGGCTTTGATATCAATAAAGATGTTTTAATGATTAATGGGGTTAGTTAGAGACATCTCGGAGAAATGAAGGTGACACAGAAACTTAATGATAGCCCAATATATCACTCCGCAGTTTTCCAAGAATGTCGGCTCAAATCACACATTTAGCACTCGACAAGATTTATGAAATACTTTAAAAGTACCTCTATAAAAAGTCTTCCTTATACAGCCATATGTTGGACATACGGAGCGGGGTCTTCAAAGTAAACCAAACATTATGAATACACACAAAATGAAGGACGACCGCCATTGCCACACGTGTAAATATTTTTGGGCATGTTTATACAAAACTGAGCTCTCAGCCAGCGTTATTGTTTGTTTGTCTTTTGTTTGGACTTGATCGTGAAGGTTATTCATATTTAGCAAACCTTCATATGTCTGAGGTTCGTAGCTGGCAGGCCATTTTTTGACCAGCAGTTAGTGGTGTGGGCGGTTGATGCGTCAATGACCCGCAAAACTTGCGGATCCGCATTCAGCAGGTATCACAGCTCTGCTTCGATTTAACATTCAAATCGCCCCATTGTTTGAAAACACTCCATTTAGAATGTAATGAAGTAGTTTAGAAAATAAAGCCATTCAAGATACTTCAGCGAAAGACGCTATAAAAATTGATGATGCGTCGAATGGTCGTATCGACCGAAAAGAAACGATTCCGGTCAAATATCATAATTAATTAAACTACCTAACTGGGTTATTCGAGGAAAAGGTTTTCTTCGCTGAAATGCTTGTCATTTACATCTAGTTCCGTGACCTCGCTCACGCATTCCCGCGCCTGCACCTAACTGTACTTTCCCGTTGACTTAATGCCGACTTTGGACAGAACCTGATCTTAGGCAAGTGTAAGTTTAGAGTGGAGATGGCGATCGGCTGTTGCAGTTAGTAATAATTATATTTCATGAGTGCGTTGCGAGTTGGGCACGGGCGTTGCGTAGATCCTGACGAAGGGTGCCTTGCCTGTGCCTGCGGCCGCGTGCCGCGCATTCCTCGCGGGAGCCGGTGAGGCACGAACACTGGCAGGCGGCAGCGGCACAGCGGCAGGGCGCTGCGACCGGTGCGGCGCGCGGCGACCGACCGCGGCCGACTTCACACCGGAGTATGCGCGAGCGCGGCGAGAACGTCTCGTCGCTCCGCACAAGCTATCTGTCAACAAACTTCTCCGTCGAAAATAACTAGCACCTCTGCTTTCCAGTGATCCTTTCCAATATTGACTGGTTTATTATGTGAAGTGATATCCCCGAACAAAACTTGAATTAACAGTTTGGAATTAACTCAGTGAAGGAACCGTGTTATTTTTTCTTTTGAATCGCGTGCGACGCTCTGTGAGCTGGTAATCGTGGACGTGTGTGAGTGACTGTTCCGTCTACCTACATGGAAAGTAGCCCTTGATGAAGTCAGTGCTCCGTTCTGAACTGGCGGATTTTGTGAAGTCCAATTATTAATGGTAAATATGACAAGTAATGTGGGTGTGTAAAGTTGTACGTCTCAGGTGATGTTTCTATGGCCTCAATACGTTTCATCTCGATTGTGTTCCGTTAAGTTTGGATTGTTGTATTAATTTTAGCAAATATTTACTATTGGAATTTACATTTGGAAAGTAAAATGTAATCGGGTGTTGAAAAGTATCACAGTGGACTAGCATGCGATCACAGAGTAGGCCACGGTAACAGGTGCGTTGTCTAATTATTTGCAGAATTTAGAACTAAGGATTAGAAGGATTAGTGACAGCCGAATTCGAAGAAATCATCATCCTTAGATTAATTTTTTTAATGGAAGACATTAACTTAGCTCTGACTATAAAATCCAATAACGTCATAGGTACAGTACTAGATAGATAGGTAAGTAGGTACAAACGGACAAGGAAATTTTTCCAGATGAGTCAACAATGTAATATTTTAGTAACGGTAAAATCGCAAAAGCACGGCAATCAACATTCGTGTAGGTAAATCTATGAAGACAAGACACGTAAACATCATACGTACTTTACTTAATAATAATAATAGAGCAATGTCGTGCGTGATTAAGGTATAATGTATTCAGCATCATCAGATTCATCAGACAGGTTTCAACGCGCCAACCATCTGAACAAAAAATATCTCCAACGGAAAATATTCAAGAGACTCACTCACTCACTGGCTCAGACGAGAGAAACCGGTAACATCATAAAGGTAAAAGGTTATTAGCAGACTCTAATATTTCGACATAGCTACAATGCATCTTTATGTATCATCAGAATATTTGGCCTCTTTACAAAACAACATTCTATTGGGGATTAAACAACTTTGACTGCCTACCTCTGTACCTCAGCAATACTCAAATAGGTACACTCAGCATTATTTCATCTGTAGATTTAGGACACAAACATTTGCCTAAATCTGTAGGTAAGGTTCCATTGTCTCCTCAACATTGCTCATATAAGAAGCGGAAGCTTCGCATGCCTCGTATACATATACGACGCATTCGCCACAATTTTCCACTTTGAACCTATCAAAGTTTGTTATTCCATCTTCGCAAGTAATATCATTGCAATTTACCTCAATCTACTAAGAATTACTGAATCTTTCTCAAGAAGTTCTGCAAAAAATAGGATGGTTGGTAAAGAAAATATTGTAATTTCTGTCTTATACTTCACAAATACTGTTATAACCATAAAAACTGAAAATTACGGCTAATAGAGTATTTACAAACAACACATTGAAATAGTTGAACTATCAACAAACCGTTGCAAACTATGATAGTGTTTGATTTCACAATATGAAATGTTCTATGTATCAATCATCAATGCCTATCGCAAATATATGAAAAAAGTATTACAAGTGAGCTACATATAAATCGGTAGAAATTGTAAAATCGCTGTTAAGAAATGTGTCTGTCTGTAACCAATAATTTAGCAACCTGAACACGAACCGCGTCCTTACTCGTATTAGATTTAACGATGGTATTAGATTTCAACTAGTTGTCTAATTACGTCTTCCTCTCAGGGTTTGTATTGAACCGGACGAGAGATGATCGTTAGTGTTAATGGCTGCTTGTTTGTAACCAGTTGACTGCGGTCGTCATTCAATGAAATAATCTTCATTGCTGCTTCACAACGTATTGCAGACTTTTTGTTTGCAGATAGGCTGTTGAAACCAGCAATATGCCTACCTTAATTGAATAAAGTTTGATATTTAACTTTTATCTACAAGGAAGGACTAACCTACCTGGTTATTGTAAAAATAATCGAAGCTTCTAAGAGGTTTCCGCGACTATTCAAAACTTTAAAGTATTTTGTCTAGTTTGTGAAAACTGCAGAGCATTCATCTATTAGCGAAGAAGTCCCAATCGTTTCTGGTTTCTATCCTTGGCTTAAACATCCGCAAAGGCTTGCAGGGCTCGTTTGGCGGCTAGAGCTTTCTATTCTAGACCGCCGGACCACGCCGGAAGATCTGATTATAACCTCATTACTTCAACATGTTCTCGACTTTCCGTTTCTCTTTCGCTAGGCCTGCTGTTGTTATCATTGGGTTGAACCTGTCATAGTTGATTGGGATTACCAGTGTAAGCTGCTCTGCTATTTTATATTATCAATTCGGCTCTTTGCACCTGATTTTTATGACTATTATTCAATAAAAATAGTTTGTCGTCAGTTTTCCTTTCTGTCGCTACCCGAATGTTACAGTAATTTCAAATAAGGATTCAATTATTACAGTTCCGTAATACGAAACCTTAGAGAGCTTTTAGCTTTGAGATTTGCTGAAAGGGTTTACTTAAATAGGTCATCTAGTACTATCTAGTCTGTAAATAGGGTTAGCGTATACGGCTTCGTTGCACGTGAGGCCTCTTATGACGTCTAGTTCTTTCATGCGTGATTCTTTGCAGTTCCTAGATTTTACTGGATTCAATATCAACTAAATCACGTCAGAATATCTATTCGTGTTCAATTTATTTTTGATTATTTGTACCGGCTTTTGTACATCAGCAAGTATTACAAGTACCACACATACGTTTCATACGTAATGTAGCATAGCTATTATATACGACTAGTTTATATAAAGCGAACGACTCCTTTTATTTTGATGACAAATTGCTGATGGATTGCAATATAATACTAACATTATGAGTAGCGACATACTCTATGTAGCATATAGTCATTAAATACAATTGACCAATTAAAATCACATCATTGCATTATATCGTAATGAATTTGCCTTCTTTGTAATTCACTTTCTCTGCTAATGTCAATCAACATTCATGAATTTAGATGGAGTAGTAGAAATCAGATTCAGCAAACAATAGTCCTGGTTTTTGATCATGGCTGGGCTAATCAGTTCAGCACAGTTTTTGCGCTATTGATCTCAGTCAAGACTGAGTGATCTTATGTTTTTGCGTTTCGTTTCTAGTTGCCATTGACCTACTGGGTTTTCTCCAATTAACGCAGAGGCTGATTCAATCAAACTGTAATTGTTTCGTTCAACCAATATCACAGAAATAGATGAACCAAGTAAAAGGCAGAGAGCTATTTACAGAAATGAAAATCTGAACAATCTTTTGCGACATTTTATGAAAATCGTTGAAGAATTTTAAAAAAGCGCCAGGTGTAGGTATGCTTGGCACGAAGCCAGTTGACGCCGGTAAACAAGCTTGTTAGCAATGTTACATTATACATATTTTGAAAACTCATTTTTGCCAAGACTGTAAAAACATTAAATTCAAGTCGGTTTGTAGCAATATTTTTTATGTATGTGAAGATAGATGTTTACTGAATATTTGTATTAAATTTATACCAGTCGTACCAAATCAAAGGTAGCTTGCAAGTCGGACTGGACCTATCCTATATAGGATGCTTTTTATTGAAGAATTAACGTAAAAAAGCTTGTTGCGGACAAAAAATAGCAGGCAAAAGCTATTTACTTAGCCCAAAAGTAACGTTCCACCAAAATAAAGTCAGCTTGAAGGCAATAAAATCGTATTGTAGTAACAATAGGTTTACGTAATGTGTTTTTAACTAGTTTAAAAACTGCCCTAAATTTTGTGTGACCACAAGTGGGCGGAGCAATGATGCAAGATAAGATTTGGTATCGGTAATTATCAAATTTCACATGTGTAAGTAATTTATCTGGAAGTAAATATTGTTAGCCTGATTCTTTAGTTTACGACACAAGTTTCATAACAACTTTGTCTGCCTATTGGTTGAAAACTAGAGTGTGAACGAGCGGACCAAACACGACACTTGAAATTATCAACTTTTTTAAAAGTTCACGTCGAGCTACTTCCATGGATGTCATAACATCGATTGACATCTCATAAAAAACCGAACTGCATTAGGATGCAGTTAAAAATACACAGAAAGAATTTTTATTGCCTTTCAAAGGGGACATAAAACTTTATTCTTTTGGAAAGACAACATAATTAACTACCATCAGAAAATGCTGAGTTTTATTGAAATTACTATTTTTATTTCAAGAAATGTAACAAAGCTTCTACGAGCTCCAGAGAGAAGCTATTATTGTTGAAGATAAATATATTTAACCGACCTAAAATATGTTGTCCTACCGTTACGAAAAGACACATCGCTCACTGACCCAGAGAAATGTGCCCTATTTGCTTGCTTGTCTTTATTGAAATAAGACGGAGAATCTAAATTAAACATTTCAATTTTATTATCAGTTCTTCCTTGACCTAGCAATTAACACTGCATTAACAGAAGTCAAGGCATCTACTTAACACGTTTTATTGACTTGTTATTGGTCCATTTCTTGGGTTCTACGGACCGTTACCAAAGTATAACGAATTCAGTTAACAAATTGATGAAAGAAATGAAACCCACGGTTTTAATCTTGGCTATAATAATTTGATGTAAGTGGTGAGGTGGTCGAGTGCGGAGAGCAAACGACCGGGTTATAGCGCTCCCATCGAGCGAGGCAACAGTTAAAAACATTTAAATAACTCTGTCACGCTGCGGCTAATGTATACGCGGCACCAACTAACGGGCCTTCGCCCTTCATAACATCTCGAAGTACAAGCTGAACCACCACTACGGCGCTCCGATCCAATCCAAGCGTTTGACACTCCATAAAAAGAACAAACTAATGTTTACATAGTTGAAGAGCCGTAACATAAAATACTCCACAACCAACGACAACTGTGGGACAGTTACTGACAAATAATTTAAAAATAGAGCGAATAAATATACTATAACACTAAATCTACGGGCACCTTCCAAGCTCACGGATTACGAGATAGATGGATCACAATATTCACAATAAAATTTTTATTCACAATAAATTGGTTTTACACTCGTTAATCTTCAAAGATTACTCTGAAATAGCCGCTACGAATTTGAGAGTGGGCGTGGTGGTACTGCGAGTTGAATTAGACATTAAACTCATAAGTACACAATAAGCAAATAAAAGGCTTAAAATACGCTTTAATAAGGTCTCAGGCTTTCACTCACGTCTCGTCATTAGGGAAATCTATTCCGCGGCAGCTCGTTTACAATTCTACATGACACAGATGTTTATGATTACTTGGCAACGAATATTATACAAACAGACGTTTATCATTAGAAGCTTACCTATAAGATCATAATGTTCTGTTACTTAGCATATACCACTTATAACCAAACATGAAATCCTTGTAATCCTTCAAGAACGTAGCAATAAAGATGTGTTCTATATCAGTAGTAAGTCGGAAACAAAGTTGCTAATGCATTTTTGATGCACACTACTTATCCTATCTAATATCAGGATCAGCAGCTGCGCTCTATCCTTTTTACGATTGAACGATCCTCGTAGCGAGAAACTTCGTTGAAGATAATCTCATATATTCAGCAGCCAGTAGTTTATCGCTTTGATCAGAAGGTCTCTCTAAAGCCCAAGTACATAACCGTGGAGTCAGGTACAGATAGGGAAGGGATAAGTGCCGTCGTCGTCGGGCTAGACTAGACGAGCGGGCAGCGTGGTGGGCCCGAGCGTGACGTCTGCCACCTGATAGCCCATCTCACGACCGACCCACTTACAGCCAAGGTCACCGCCTGACCTCCTAAACCAGCCATTTCCGTAACCCACACCTGAAAGACACTATTGTGTAACATAGACTATACTAAAATACTTTGCGGAGCCTCTGCGGAGCGTTCACCTTTTCTTATAAGCATGCCCTTAAAAAGTAAAGATGTGAAGATGTAATGTGATGTGTGTGATGTGATCTTTGACTGTTCACAAAAACTTGAATTGATTATTTCATATTAGGTACCGCATAAATCAAAGACAAGACTGAATTGATCTGAATTGTGATAACTGATCTTCTTCGTTACTGAATATAGATGCATGAGAAATAAATGCCATTACAAAGAAGCTTCTCGAGTCTTTTATCTTAAAACGATAAAAACTTTGTCCTTTTTTCAAAGTGAATGAAAAGCAACGGGTTTTCGGTTTTCGGACGATAGGAATGGCTTTAGTTCTGTGATTCGAAAGTTAAATAGCAAGCAATGTCATGGTGTATTGTTGAGTACTTTGAAGGAGTGTCAGCGCATGGTCGTGAGGCAGCGGCTGCTTGACAGATCTGCAGATAGGGCGGCGGCAATCAGAGCGTGTGCACACTCCGTATCACGGCCCCTGATACACAACACACTTTCTAATCTACGCCTTTGTCACTACTCGCTATTGGCTAACTTGTCGTTATACCACACTTTCGCCAATTGTTTTCACGCTACATTACATATCTTCACGGTATTCTCGTAAATTATCGATATGTTGTTTCGTTAGTTGCATTATGACTTGCGCAGTCCTCTGCGACGACGGCAGCGAGCTGGAACGACAAGAACACGACGGCGGTTTGTAGCTCTCGGGTATTTACGTTAATCTAAACTGCGGTTACGCAGGCAGTATAATATTGCCGGTCTCAAGTTCATTCCCAGTTATGAACTCGATACGCGTCCTGTTCATAGACTGTGAAATAGGAGTGCGGATCGACAAGCAGCCTAGTCGCGGTGGTTCTCTTGATAAGATGACGTGTATGCGTGTATTTCAGAAGCACGCAGGGTGAGGGTATCGCGCGGGAGGGGAATGCCAGGACCGGTCCGCGTACCGGTTTGCGTCGACATCGCTGGCTTAGGACTAACCGTTTTATTAGCTGAGCTATGCTCCACAAACGATGACTGCCGACCGGCTGCACGTAACAGCCCTCGGGCACCCCAACACCACTTGACGACTAGCCAATTACTTTCATAGCTCAAATTCCAAACCTACCAATATTTATTTATGATGCAGGTAGAAAACCTTATGAACTTGAAAATTTTGATTGTAATTATGTACTTACCTAGGTAAGTAATGAGAATGGACCTTCCATAGCAATGTACGCTCTTCACAAAAAGAAGCAAACAAGGTTCTTGACTCAGGTGTAAAAGTGAAAATGTTACCACATTTGTTACGACTTTGTTGATCCAAATCATGTGGGATGGGTGTCTAAGTATTTAAACGCTTTTGGTACGTGAATTAACGGATTTTATAAATTATAAGTAGATACACAAAGTACTTACGTCTTATGTAGGTAGTCATTTCAAGTAGGTAATTTTTAAAATGTTTGTATTGATTTTTTGAGTTTTTAGAACTTTATTTATTGCACAAACGATTATCGTCGGCTTCTACACATAACTCACGTGACAGGTAAATCACGGGGATAGTATATCTATTTTCGCTTTCAGTTATTGACCTTGTGTGTTTCTATTTCGACGACAAGATGGCAAGATGCCACGAGTTATGTTTTGGACTCGCAACATAGCCGGCACACTTTCAATAGCTCGAATCGCGTTTCGTGAGATAAAACCCGTCTTCTCTTAATTATAATAAAGCGGTAACTGGGTTAACAAAACTAAAAGCTATAAACCAACCGTGTGAAAACACTGGACTTCTTTCAACACCTCAACATGAACACCCATTGTTCACACTTACATCAGTATGAATTTATAATTTTGACGACTCGTTCGAAAATGTTACATTTTTGGTTTGCGGTGATACTAGTTCCATGCAAACGTGCGCGTGTTTTGCCATTTCCGTCCGTCACGGTATGCACGCTGCGTGAATGAATCACAAACAAAGCTATTTCGATAGTGGCATCAGCGACAATAGCAGCGCGATCGGTCAACGATCCAAATAGCTTACACCTGAGCGCGTCTGTGATCGCATGTTGAAACGAGAGGCCATGGAATCACACCAGCGATGGCTGCGGGAGTAGTCGTCACAGAATAATGTTTGGTTGTAGGCGTTCGACGTTGCGGAATAGGGGAAAATGGATTTGATAGACGTGAGTCTGAAGCGGCAGAGCGGATAGTGGGAACGATGTTCGAGTCTCTGGTGTCGCGGCTGACGTCGCCGCCGGTGTCTCGGCGGCGTCACACGGTGCATGCAGCACGCGAGGTTTGCAGCGAGCCCGAGGAAGAGGCTCCGGCGCCGCGCCGCTCCCGCGCCAAGCACCTGCTCGACAAGCGGCGCAAGGCGAGGCTCTCCTGCGCTGACCTCACCGCCGCCACCAATGCTGAGCCTGAGCGCTCCTCGCGCATGGACGCGCTGAAAGCCTTCTTGCCACTGCGACAGTCCAAGTCTCTCGGACGACTTGATGGTCTCAAAGAGGTAAGTTCTTAACCAAGTATTCTTAAATGTTTTACCATGCACTAAACATAGTTAAGGTACTCGTGAGATGACAAATCTCTAAACTTGCGACATACCATAAACGGTCAACCTTCATGCCGCTCCTACCAGCGTGCACCGACCTCGTACACCTGTTACGGCCCCCTGCCTCTTGGTTCTACCGCTGAACCTCCGACCCGGTTGCACAATCACCAACACCCAGCGTCATGACTTGACCGTTTTGTAAATAGCCACAAAACTACATGCATCATGTTGGGCGCAAAGAACTCTTCGGCCGGCCTCATAACATCTTGCGAAATACTGAACGACGTCTGAGGGCGTTCCTATGAACTATGACATCACACCGAGCCCGCTAAGATAATACAAACAATGCAAGGGAATCGGCATTTTGACGGGCTGCTGCCGTGACTCGTAAAATTTTTGACATGAATCATAATGCAACATGAGAGTCAAGGTGCATGGTTCTTAGACTTCGTAATTCTTGAGATACCGTCGACATCGTGTGATGTAATGTTTATAGATTTACGTGTTCAAATTATCAGATAAAGTGGACCGACAATAGCGCTGGATTTATATGGTGGGTAATGGTGGTTGAAAAGGAATCCGTGAAATCTTTAATTGCTCACTAGGTATTACATTAGACGAAGCTCTTGATTGCAAATACCAGAGTTGAAATAATGATTGTAGCTAAATAACTGCAGAGGCACCATCAATATTTAGACTACATTCTTCACAGATTGGTTGTAGAAAATTTAGTGAAAGAAATTAGAAAACTGATTCGTTTTGCAATGTTAATTTCGGCTAACCTGATCTGCATTTCCTTATAAAGGTTTTGAGGTCGGCAGTTCATGGCATAGAAATGCTAGAATCGAAAACAACATTTAATAATAATAATTCTGCGAGAAACAAGACATGTTTGACGCGTGTGTTGAAGACACCAATCAATCATCAAGAAGAAGGCGCCCATACAATTCTAACAATAGATTTTTTAAGACGTTCACGAATACATGTTGAATTCAGCATCGCAGTGTTCTCAGTATTTACGATCTTGGAGCTAAAACGTATGTTGAATTTGTTTTAGAATCATTTTTATGAGCTTGCTATTTTCATAACGTATCTGATACACAAACGAAGGTCTTCTTCTATGTTTACAATGCGGTCGAGATTTCATGTTTTTAATACAACCGCGGTATTGTATTATAGGCAATGAATGAGTGGTAAAGTGCTAGCGTACTCCGAACACTGACAAAAACTTAAATAGATTTAAAATTGCAGCATGGCAGTCTCAAGTGCATAGTATTTATAATTACGTTGTCAATCAATGGTAAGATCTGTCAAAGATTGAGAATGATTGGCTGTCGAGGACAGGTCTGCGAGTAAAGTTCAGCGAGACGCAAGCACGCAGACGTTACAACACGACACTCGTCTGCAGTAGAACGGCATACCGAGATGCTCAAACTCATCAGATCATCATGAAAGACGTCAGTGATATTAATCGTCAGACGACGACGAAAGTATGAAATATAAAAATTCTGATAGTGAAGCTCAAAAATAACTGGCAACTTATATTATCGGACTCCCGTGTCCGCATTTAGACTCAAAGGTTAGTCCATTATGCATAGGGGGCGTAACTGGCAACTTATTTGTCAGGCTGACCAGTAAATTGTTTGATATTCCAAAGACCAAATCACAATAAAAAAGCTGATAGAAGTTTTTTGTCAAAGTGTACGAATCGAATTTTTTCGGAAAATATCGGGTTTTTCTTATCTATGTTGATTACATTACGAAACAGCATTTAACCCTAGATCACCATAACAAGACAATACTATGATTACTAAATAACCAGTTGGTAAGTTTCTTAGCTTTTACTGTTTTGGTGTGTTCTATCCAACCTCATTTAGAATCTAGTAGGTATCTAGTACTCTTATTGGCTTAGGAGTTATAGCACTAGTCATTACATAGTAGCACCCAGACATAGTACAAACTTAAGGTGTATATTTTTGAACTCACAAAATATTTGTTCTTGGTGGGGATCGGAGCTACGAGCCACAGCACGGAAGGCAGAGCTATTACCGACTGAGCTGTGAGGCGTGTCACACGGGATTAAAGAGGATCAAACGGGATATGTAAATAAGCTTGAACCTTAACTAAAAAGCTTCATATCTAGTTTTTTTATTAAAAAAGTTTGTTGAAGAAAAAACATATTTTTAACCGACTTCAAAAAAGCAGGAGGTTCTCAATTCGGTTGTATGTTTTTTTTAAATGTTGGTTACCTCAGAACTAACTTCTAAAAACTAACTAAGTTCGATTAAATTGGGATAACCATATCACGGAGGTCAGTAGGAAAATCTTTGCGTCCTTGCATGCCATGAAACGCATGCAAAACTTCCTTCCTTTCACAGCCAAATTAACTCTTGTCAACTCATTACTACTTCCGATTATAGACTACGCCGATGTGTGTTATTCCGACGCTACGGAAGATCAGCTCAATAAACTGGAGCGTCTACTGAATGTCTGCATTAGGTACGTCTTCGGACTGCGCAAGTATGACCACGTCTCCTATTATCGCTCTCAGTTGAAGTGGTTGAAAATCCGCTTTCGCCGTGATACCCACATTCTCTGTCTCCTTTGTAACACTCTTCACAACCCTATGTTCCCTAACTATCTCAAAGAACATTTCTCCCCTCTTTCTTGTTCCGACCGCCCCGTACGTTCCTCTCAACATCTTCTCCTCAAAACCCCAGTTCATAAAACGTTCAAAGTTCTTCTACAATGATTCCTTTACTGTCAGAGCGATACGCCTGTGGAACTCCCTTCCAGTGGATATCCGTGAAGCTGCTTCTTTAGGTATTTTCAAATCCAAATTATATCGCCACTTTCTATCAATTCAGATCTCTCAACAAAGTTGAGCAATTCATGTATGTATTTATATAGGTATTTAGGTAGTATACATATATATATTTGGTTAGTGTATTATTATTTTATGTAGGTAATTTTTATATATTTTTAAAGACGTTTCTCCCTACCAAGTTTTCCATAATATAAGCACTACCTTTTTCTCCACACTACACAAAGGTTGGTTGGAAGAAAATGCTAATTAGCATTAAGCCCGCCTCTGTACTGTTTTTATAAGATGCAATAAAGAATTTTCTAATCTAATCTAAGTTCGATAAATTAAAATTTAATTCAGAACCTTATTTTTTTAATGTTGGTTAAAAGCTTCAGTATAAATAAAATTCTGAACTCCGTTTTACAAAGCCCGCATTTGATTTTCTATAGTTAACTTAGGGTTAAAAAGTATAAATAGGTAGGTAGGTGGTAACGACATGAAATTCATTACGTCATGACATGACATTAACATGCATTTGACCACTTTGACATAATTTGTATTCTTGAAGCGTTGTGTCATCAAAATGCTTTTGTAAATGAATTTTGTACATTTTTACGTAATTTTAGGAGGTTGTTTGTAATACTTGATGAAGGGCCTAGTAGAATAAGGAAGAAAAAAAGGTATGTAATGTAATTACCTACCTATTTACAGCAATATAAATGATTTTGTCAAATGCACTCTAACAAAGTGTTTTTTCTACAGGAATAGAACTTAGAACCATAAAACACTTTTGAGACGAAGAGAAAGTTGAATAGAGTTTGAAGCTAGTGTACCCAATACCCTAACTTAACTGATGGAAATACTTTCTGGCAAAACAATGCTAAACAGGAAACATGTGTACTTACCCAACACTGAGCCAGGAAAAACATGCCTATGATGATGTGGAAGTGAGTATCTACCTACATTACAGAATAATTGAGCACTAAATCATTTAAATGTGGCTGGCAGACAATGCTCCTAGCACTAAGTACTTATTTGTGAAAATTTGGTACCTACCTAGTTATGGAGGTACTAAATCATAGGCTATTATTGCTCATTCCTCTTTCTTCAGCCAGCTTTTTGTTCCGTGCAGACAAACCAATCCCATTTTATATTAGTAATAACTATAGCATAGTTATAATGAAATGTACAACTTGATAAATAAATTAAATTTTATTTTGTTTCAGTCTTTAAAATACCTAACCACCACACAGTCTTAGCAAATATCAGCTGGGAGGACTTTTCATACAAGTGATGTTTAAGTTACAGTTTATTTTTAGTGAATTATTTGTTATTGTCTGCAAAACTAAGCAAAATTCAGTTTTATTCAATGTTTATGACTGTGGCAGTGAGACATAACTCTTGGAATAAATTAAAATGATTATCAACATGGTTTTATTCAGTTATTAGATACAAACCAATAATATATTAAAAACATTGTATGCATTGCTAGGATTTCAGCTCACAGTGGTACCTTGTTTAGCAAAGTCTGTAAGTATATGAAATATATAGTATGCGGATTAAAACACCATTCAAACAAGACTCATTTATTGTTAGTTTGCGGTAGGCAGCGCAAACCGTATTTGCGAGTACCCACATACCTAGGTACTATCTATAAGTAAACATGGATACATTACAATTTTCCCCTCTTAGAAACTATGTGGCTAAACAAAATAATATAAAAACTAATGGATAAATGAATCAGAATAGCTACATTACTACCTATTTGATACACGGGCAAAACCAACTCTAAACTTAGGTACCTACCTAGATTCTTACTGTAAATAGGTAAAACCACAAACAGCACTAAGCTACGTACTTTCCCTCACAAGAGAAAAAAAAACTGTAGGTAAGGTACCCAACCCACCCAGGTAGGTACCCAATGATTTTTACAAGATATGAACTTATTAGCTAGAAACGTTTTGCATAACGACAGTAAAATAAAATAAAAAAAACTTCTACGTATAGGTAGGTATAAGTGTACCTATATTTCACATCCTATAATTAGGCCTTTTAT
This sequence comes from Gandaritis pyraliata, assembly GCA_947859175.1. NCBI lineage: Eukaryota > Metazoa > Arthropoda > Insecta > Lepidoptera > Geometridae > Gandaritis > Gandaritis pyraliata. The sequence goes on along the minus strand of OX401866.1, from coordinate 4,974,389 downwards.
TACGAGGACGAAGATAGCCCGCTGTTGGACTTGCAGAAGCGCCCTCGTCATCAACCTGCCGGAAAGTAGGTGGCAGTGGAGTCGACGGTGACGTCGCTGTCGAAGGGCACGGAGACTCTTCTGCGTCGAGGAATGCCACCTCAGTGGTGCGCCCAGTAGGCGCTGGATCCGTAGCTAGTTCTGGTTCATCAGCGTCGTTTGTGCTACTCTGAACGCTTCTAGCGAGTGACAACCGATTAGTTTTACGCATCGGCATAATCTGATCGATGTGTCTGGTTTTAGTCACGTCCTCGGTACGTACCTTATAAGTGACAGCACCGGTGCGTGTTTCGATGATGCCTGGCTTCCACTTGACGGTGCTGTTCGGGCGAAGTTTCTTGACGAGTACTTCGTCAACCTCTTTGAGATCGCGAAGTATGCCGCCTGCATTGCGTACTTGCGATTCCTGCGCGGCCTCGACGAAGTAGGCGGTTTGTGGGCGCAGCATGTCGAGCCGCGAGCGCAGCCGGCGGCCCAGCATGGCTGCGGCGGGTGCCCGCTTTGTGCTGGCGTGCTCAGTGTTTCGGTATTGGAATAAAAACTTGCTTAGTGCACGGTCTACGTTATCTCCTTCAAGTATAGCCTTTTTTATAGCCTTTTTGACCGTCTTCACGACATTCTCCGCGGCTCCGTTACTGGAAGGATGATAAGGTGCAGCCAAAACGTGTTGAATGGCGTTGCACCGAAGGAACCTTTCGAACTCGACCGAAGTGAACGGCGGCCCGCCGTCTGATACCAATTGCTTTGGAAGACCGAATCTAGCGAAACACTCTCTCAGTACAGCCGCGACCTTCGCCGCCGTTGTGCCCGCGGTCATGACAAACACCTCAATCCACTTCGAGTGAGAATCTATAATTAAAAAACAAGTCTTTCCTGTGAAAGTATGGTTTTTCGTTCTCAATTTCCGGATTATCCGGCCAACCGCTCATTAGATATCCGTAGATTCTTCTTAATATTAAATCGTTCTTGGTTTCCCTAGCCACATCCCTGTGACCGATCGGAAAACTATCTTCCACAAAATGTAGGTATGCGGCGTCATCCTTGTCAGACTCCCCTTTGCAATGCTGCAACGGCAGGCGCGATAATGCGTCCGCATTGCCGTTTCGTTCCGTCGGCACAAATTTAATGTTGAAATCGTACACGGCGAGCTTCACAGCGTACCTTTGAAGCCTGCTGGCGGCTATCTGCGGTATAGTATAGTATATCACCTCAAGCATGTTAGGCCTCGCCTGAGATGAGGTATGCATTATGAAGACCTGAAATAAAGTTTATTGAAATTAAATATCAGCGGGACATACCTACTTCATTTTAATCATAGTTCATACTAATTATTATAAACGCGAAAGTTTGTAAGTGTGTATGGATGTTTGTTACTCTTTCACGCAAAAACTACTGGCCGATTTGGATGAAACTTTGAATCTACATAAGTTTGAGCCAATTTTTGTTTTAGATATGTAGGTAGGTAAATTTAAAGATGCCTACCTATTGAAATTGGTTCCCTCTCATCATGTTGAAATGGGAAAGTCAACAGTTACATTCATAGAATAAATACAAAATTCTTACCTTGGTAGTCTTGTTCGAAGTAGGTACCTATCAATATGTGGTAAGTAGGCACGATTCGAACATACGAGCACACACAAGCAAAATGTATATTGCTGGAGGTGTTTTTTAGCATCAACACAAAACACGAAACTGAGTAAATAGGTAAACGTAGGTAGATATTAATAACAAAGCATTTTCAGAAAAATATACATATTGTTTTTCTGTCAACAAATAACAAATGTCAATAAAACATAGACTAATAGAAACCAAACCACAGAACTATTACAAAATACATGAAATGCTGACATGGTGCGTTTCAGATACTACGCAACATAATTCATCAATTTTTTGTGTGAAGTACCGGTTTTTTGTCTGATTACGAATTTTGGTTTTTTAGATCTCTGTACATTTTATTAGATCAGATTGGTTAAACATTTCTTAATTTTTGCATTTTATAGACGTTTATCTACTTACATTTTTCAGTACTTATGTGTCCAATGAGCTTATTTTAAAGTAGAGTAAAAATAATACGATCAACCACGAGGAGAGTTTTTGAACGCAATGTTTGTTACATAATTAACCCAGCAGCAATTCAAAACGGTCACATAAACCCATCATATCAAATATTGTTACAAATCATCATTATCATCATCTTATAGTATTCCAGAAAAAGCTATTTTGGCCCATCTTCACCTATCGACTTCCCGCAATCTATACAATGTCATCGGTCCATCGGGTTGGTGGCCATCCTACACTTCACTTTCTGGTTCGCTGTCGCCATTTGAGAACTTTATTCCCCAGGGGTAGCCAGTTCTGCGAGCTATGTGGCCAGCCCATTGCAACTTCAACTAGCTAACTCTACCTGTACCGGCATAGGTGCACCATGAGTATTTGACATGATATTCGTTTCACGCATATTCTTAGATATTCCAGTGATTCCGCCAAGATGACTATATCGTCGGCAAATCGATACGTTTACTATTGATGTTGATGCCATACTCATTCATTGCAAGAGTTTGAACACATTGTCCAGTGCAGAGGTGAACAGTTTCGGAGAAATAACATCTCCAAGGCTCACGCCTTTTAGCAGTCGAATTGGATTTGTACTCTGGTATTGCAGTCGAATGGACGTGGACGACGTGGTGGCATTACTATACAGTCTACATAGGTGTACAGTACACAGTAATACAAACACTTCGATATACCGGTAGTTGATTTGGCACCGCTGAAGTAGGTAACTGTCGCACTGCCCAGGTTTTAACTGAATCAAAGGCTTTTTACAAACGATAAACAAAGTGGCCGATTACTCTTCGATCTTCTGTAGGTATACCTGCCGAAGCGTGTGGATGTGGTCTATGGTGCTAATGATATTTTCGGAACCCGCCCGCATTCAGATGTTCTGTTGTTATGCCGTTCTCCCCTGGCACCTTGTTGTTCTTAAGCTGCAGCTATGTTAATGCTAATGTTATTTGTATGTTCATATGCGTTGATTTGTAAAAAACATACTGAAACCAATTTTGTTATTATTTACGGGTCATATTGATCTGAATTAACGTCGATATACACAATTTCACAGTTTGACATGACAGGTTAATATTATGACACTGTCGATTGACAATTGAGTAAGTCAACCAACAGTGTTGCCGCTTAGATTTTTGAAGCTAGATTTAGCATTTTTTTTAGCAAAAGTGACACGTATTAAAAAGTTAAAAACTCAACGAATGAGCAAGGGATATTTTAACATTCACTAACGATAACTAAACTAATTTTTATTTCTTGTTCAATCATCATGTTTAATTCAACTATGTACAATAAAAGGTATTTATAATCAAAGTATTCTTACAGTACGAACACACTTCACGTACTAGTACAGGCGTAAAAAAATTTTCAGTGAAAACCTTCTACAAATAGAATAAAACGTAAAACAGTTGAGAAAAAAGGTGCTTTTTGTAACTTTTAATTAGGCAGCTCAATTTGTGTGGCAAAATAGGGGATTAGCCCAAGTCACCAGCGTGCTAACTGGTCACGTGGTACAATTTTGTACCACGTGATCGTTCTGTTTAGACACCTGACAACAAAATAAGCGCGAAAACACATCAAATGACGTCATGATGTCACTATTTAGTCACAGAATAACTATGAGTTAGTATGAACTTATAACTTTGCAGTTCAAATTTGCGGTTCAACTGAGATTGGCATACGGGGGCAGTACTGAAAGGACCCTCTTCTGATTACGTCTTGCTAGGGCAGTGGCCGGTAGGCTTATCAATACTAGCAGGGTCTAGCTTATATAATATCTGTGGTCAGAAAATCACGCATACTGATTCCCTCGCAAAAATACAATAAAGTTCTCACGCACACATAGATCTTATTGAATAGGCGATTACCGATAACATTGCATGCCTTCAGATTTTATTGAATGCTATCTGTGATTCAAAGGCAAAGCAGAGAACAAGGTTGCGAATAATTTATTCTACAACTTTTGAACCGGTTACTTGTTCATTCAATTGGGAAATAACTATTCGAGCTTCAGATCAGGAAGGATAGCTTTCTATCGTTTCCCGAAGCTACGAGCAGGAAACCACGTATTTGTCACTGCAAATCACTTCCTTGTATGAACGACTAATCATCACGTAAACAAGAAAATTGTAGTTTGAAGCAGAAACAGAGACAAACGCGGGGACACTGAGGAGTTTATTCAAGAAAAACTGTTTTTCATATAATTTATTATTGTTTTAGCCAAAGATTTTTATGATCTTTGGTTTTAGCAGAAAAAAAAACTAAAGTTGGAATAAACTGTTACCTAAGTTTCCGAGACGTTTATCTAAAAGTTGTGTTTGGGTGTAGCGTAGCCTTGGCACTTGCTCAACCATGTTGCATCTATGCAATCAGTGATCTTGTAAAACCTATCAAATAGCCAGAAATAGTCAGTTTAGACGTTTTTGAATAATGCATAGGCATCCAATAGATCCTGCCTGACAGTTAATCCACTTTAAATCCACGTTTAGTACAAACGTTAAGAACTTTTTTTTCTAAACTATATCGTTCCACTTTTGAGCAAGGATGTCTTCGAAAGACAAAGATATAATTTTCTTTTTCTTATGCAACCAACTCCCACCTTTGGGAGAGGTAACAATTTGTGAGCGACTCGACAGTGATTCCAAAACGTTCGAACCAGTGCTGAAGGTCTTGACTCACGCGCTGTTTGTCGATGTCATTCACAGACAAACACCAAGCGAAGCGCATCTGTTCGTTCTGTGAGGGCTATTGTGTTATTGAAACCATCTGTGCTGGTAAAAAGTGTATTAATTTCTATTGCAATGAAGGATGGTGGACGATAATTACAGTGGACAGAGACCACTGTATCATTTTATTCTTGTTTTTTTTAAGAATACAACTGATAAGTTTATTAACAGCTATAAATGTACTTATTTAGAAAAGTGTAAAATGCGTAATACGTAAGTAATGCCGAACTTTCATCGCAGTTCCTTCTGTAAATAAATATCAATTAGCGTTAAGAAGTAAACAGTCATCTTCTATTGTTTTATTATCCTTTACAAAGTCGGAAAGCTATAGAAATAGCTTTTGACAGCTGCACTTTGCAGACGAGCAAATAGTTACAGTTATGGAAGACTGTTGGGTTTAGTTGACGAGACAAAGTTCAAGATCTCATGGAAACTGCTACTTAGAGCTGGACAATTGACCAAAGTAAATTTTGCAAGTAATTAGGATTGTGTAGTTTAAAGTGTCTAGAACGATTGTTAATTTATTGTTTTTACTTGAGTAGCATAAAATAAAAATAATGACTAAGTAGGTACATAAACGTTTTACCTACCTACCTACCTATTTATGCAAAGTAGGTATCTATCTAGGCATGCATGCTGGATAAGTTTTTTTTTACATCTAAAACGGTCTTAACGGTCCTAAATGCTATTTCAGTCTCCGTATATTTATTGTAATGTACGAATTTCATTATTCCCTCGCATAGAAAGAGGTTATTACACTCCGATCTCTGACGGCTGAACATAAAAACAACCTCAACCTTAGCACAAAGGCATAAGATACATTTTAAAACAATTTTTAACCCTTGTTACGCACTTGTATCTGAGTTACAGTATGCTTACTGCTACGCTTGTAAGCAAAACTTAAAAAAATGTACTTAGTAAAACAAATTTATCAATAACAGACTATTCATGCCTTTAGTGACAAAACTTCAATTAAAGCTACTTTATCTACATACATTCTTATTAATTGCATGTATTATTTTTTTTAACCTCAGACGCAAAAACGACGGGGTGTTATAAGTTTGACGTGTCTGTCTCTCTCTCTCTGTGTGTGTGCGTGTGTCTCTGTCTGAGGCAGCGTAGCTTCTAAACCGATCAACCGATTTTGATTATGTTTTTTTTTATTTGAAAGTTGAATGTCTGGAGTGTTCTTAGCTATGTTAGATGAAAAACGGTCCAAGATTCGGGGGTTTTTAAAATTTTTAATTTAATTACTTGTTCTAGGTACCTAGCTACTTGTGGCATGCATTTTTTGAGCAAGTTTTGCAAAACCTATATTTCTAGTTTCGTTATAGCTAGCTATTTTTTTATGAGCCGAGAAAAAGTGTGAAGATTCAAAACGAGTTTCTAATCGATTGTTAGAATTTATTGTTCAAACAACCACGTGCAAATTATGTAGGTAACTAGGAATATAGGACATTGTACTTACTTTCTATGAGACTTTATTGGGATCATAAAGTAATTGAAAATAAAATGCCGTCCGTGAATTAAACTATTAAAATCCATACAATTTTATATACGTGCAATCAGTGTATAAAATATTACATTCAAATTAGATATAATTACAATAATAATCCAAGTGGTTATTGTGAAAATCCATTTTGTGGTTACAAAGTTTTGGAAATGCGTTTCAGGAAGTCGAAATTATGAAAAAAAGAAATATTTCATTTAACATTTTGGAAATTTAAAGTAGGTAAATTAAATAGGTACATATTATGCACTATATAACTAGATTAATTATAGCATTATCAATTACCTTACATACTAACGGCGACATAACAACCGTAAACGTATCGTAACGCTAGCGTATCACACGCTACACTACGCGGTGATGCTTCAACATTTAGCAGTCAAGCTAGCGTTGACGCGCAATGTGATTCGAATGCGTTACGTATGCGAGTATCAGATTTGTTCGTGGTCACCTCTCTAATTGATGCCTGTTAAATAGCGCCATACCCCAGGGCTTAATTTTAACTAGGTGCTTGGGTAATTCAGCGTTTATAAGTACGGCCATTATAGATACTTCAGCAACTGTCAATGGGACACTTCCGTCATAAACACAAGAGAATGTTTGCAGGCAATCTATGTGCCTATCTCCGATCGTTTAATTGATCTTCCGTAAGTCGGTGACGGGCATTACGTCCCGTTACCACTCACCATCGACAGATTGACAAAGAGTTATCAGAAGATCGTCAATCAGTAGGTACTGAGAAATTGACATTGCTTTGCATCGCCGTTGGAAAAACGTGATCAGCATGACTGGAGTCTTGGTGCTATGTGGTGCCCTCATCAGAAATTAATTATTTAAGAATAAAAAAATATTTCTTTTGTAACTACAAACCAAAATGTTTGCAGGCCATAAAAAAGAAAGCAATGCTATGTAAGCTATTGTAAAATGTTTTAAACTTAGTTATAAGCTTAATAAAATAAGAATTAAATGTATAGGAGGTAACTTATAAATACTTACTATTAATTTTGCTAAATTGTATTTTAAAAAGGGTGTCCACTGTCCACGTAAATCACGTAATGTCTATAAGGAAAGGAAGAAATAGCACAACATAAAATGCCATAACAAAGCTTATAAAAAATACCCTTACAATGTAACACAAATGATAATGCATGCACGGTACGACGCAATTACGCGCTAAACATTTTATAATCTTCCTAATGCGTCGTGATTACAAAAACAGACTATCAGGACTGCCAATTAGGTTCATTTTTCTAGCACAATTATGTAATACTCGTGGCTTCACCTGACTTTTCCCCATACTGGAACTGATATTATAGGTAGAGGCTACCGCTAAACATCAGGTGCACCATTACTTACTTGCATAAAAAATACCTTTTAGGATGCAAGTTTAAAATACTTTTTTTGTCTTGTATGCTGAAACAAAACAATTTTTGACACTTAAATATATCATAATAATAAACATATGGTGAAATGATTCTACGTAGTACACACGAGTGGTGTGTACGTTGCACTTTGACTTTAATTTTTATACTATTAGAAGATACTTAAATACACAAACTATAACTATGTATTGTACGATTTGCACGTGCATTGCACTGCGGGCGGTCGCGGGGCGAGGTTGTGGTGCGAATTCCTCAACTGCCTCCAAGGAGGACGGGTGTCGCAGCGACAGAACAATGTTCACAGTAACTCAACTACAAACAACATACAACAGTAAAATAATACAGTATCTCATCAAGGTTTTTCTTTTCATCTCATTTAACGGTTATTTTTGAAACTATAAACCTTGGAACATGACCAGCAAGCTCATATTTAACTAGCGTTTTTTTGTACTTAGCAGAAATATCGTTATTAAGCCATACGATTTTATAACTATCTTTGTATTTATGCCTGCCAACCTGCGTGTCGTTAAAATTGTGGACACTGAAATAAGCACCGTTATCTTTATTTTGAGGATCGGTTCGTAGAAAAGCTGTAGAAATAGACATGAACCAAAATAGCGAAAATGACCAATGGTGTGTCTCCTGCCAATAACATTAAATCAACGTCTCGGGGGATCGTTTGGTTCATGAGCCAAAACAAATAATTAATAATAAGGTTCAAGGGCACTTTATTTATTGAACTGAACACTCATTATTTTTCTTTTTTTTCTCCATTTACTTCTAATTTCATTTTTTAAATTACTCTATATTTTAAAGTAAAATACGCAAAGATGTGGTTAGTTTTAGATCAAAAACAACCGTAGAACCATAAACAGAAAAATTACTTGAATAAATTATATTAATTAGTCAACAATGGTTTAAGAAGACTGCAATGGTATAGTTGCGATACTGGTTCTGTACACTATGTCTAACCAAGGAGGACGAGTATCGTACCGACACGGACACGTCCTGCAGAATTATTTAAATACTCTTTGGTACAAAATGTACAAATAGCTGGCAACTCCGCACATTATACACATTTTGCAAATTGTGCGGTTGTGGACTTTGTTACTTTGCAAGCGTTGGGAAGATGGTTAGCGTAAAAAAAGAATTTTTATTGCGCTTTGAATGTATGATCAGTTTATGTACTTCAGAATAATTTATTGCAATGTAATTAGCCACAGCTTGTGTGGGATAATTATATTTAGATAGCTAACATTGGTGAAAAAGTTTGTAAACTTATTATAGAAGTAAAAATATAAAAATGTTATTTTTATCATGTAGTTATAATTTTTTGTTTGTTAGGTACCTAGTTAATTTGCGAAAATTTTAAAAATCCTTATTCTAGTTATTATGATTAAGCAAAACGTGCACATTTTATATTCATTATCCAAAATTACGTTGGGTTTTTATGTAAAGATAAATAAAAAACGCTATGATTACGTTTAAATATTTTTTAAATTACGAGCCCGGTTTTGCATTGTTATATGTAATTTTGGCCATCATTGGCAAGAATGCATCAGCAAATTACAATAAAATAATACCTTATCCGGTCAACCAAAAAACTGTTGTAATCTAATCAACTAATACCGAGAAGTACCGCCTCTACATCAAGGTCTTAAAGTTATACCTGCAACTGCATTAGGTATACCAGTATCAGTGGGGGATCTATGGTTTCGATATGGGAAGGGTTTGACCTAAGATTTCGGTTTTGGGGGGCTTGATCCAGCTATTTAGAGTTTTCCCTAACAAATCCCGATCTATTTATTTATCTGTATATAAATACCGGGATCCGATTACAAAACAATTCAGGATCGGTTTCAACTTCATTCTGATACCGGGATCAGATGCCATAGACCCAATTATTTTAGTATATAAATATTTTATCAGCAATCTAGTTCTGATAGTACAAGCTATGAAATGTCCATGAATTTTTATTATTATTATTTACATCCCTGTCGACCCTGAGGTAAACACGGTGCTTTTGAAGAGGAGCTTGCCCCCTAGCCCCCCCTTCCCTGCAATCCGCTAGTGCTACCTACTTGGTGAGAATAAAACATGCTAAGGCATAAACCCACCGCAGCATGGAACTTGATATGTTCTGTAATATTGTACTATTATAATATCAGAATTGTTTTATATAACTAGGTTATAGGTGCCAGTTCCACGCAACCAGAGCCTAGAAGTCAGGGCAAGAAACTACGGACTAGTTCCTAGCATTTTATTGTATTCTCCTTTTACAATAAGTAATAAGGCTTTGTATAACTGGGTATGATTATTTTATTAAATGAGTTTGAGATAGTCCGTTCCAAGATTAGACAAGCATCTCATTTTCGCAACTATTTCTATATCCTTTCTTATAAAGTAGATGTAACTTGAAGTAGCCTTTAACGAATAAAAATGAGCAAACAAATAAAATAAAACACGCTAACGCAGGGTAATTCTCCGAACGATGTTTTGTCCCGTTTAACAAATGACTATGGTGCCTGGGAATCCTAGCCAGCAAGCTACCTAAGACAAAGTGACTGGACCTAGACATTTTTATGTTTGTGTGTTTTGCTGATGTGAATTTACACTTGGACTTTTATTTTTACTATTTTTTAGGATAGTCATTTTATTTTTATGAGTATTTTTCGAACAAAATTAAAAACTTATCAACAAGGGACTTTACCATAGCGTAGATACGTTATACAGATTTTTCATACAAAAGATTTCAACGCGCCTCATTCTTTTCTGCTATTTTCTTAACGGCTTAATAGATTTTGATAAAACTTCTAATAGTAAACACGAGACAACGTTTTGAAGGTGCAAGCCGTTTCGTGTATCGTGCGGATGTATTCCAGTTATGAGTATTACAGTGATGCCTAAATAAGCAAACAAAGCAATAGGCAATACAAAAAAGCAATGTAATGTCATCTATGCAAATGGTCATCTTTATGCAAGAGCATATAACATGAGAGCGCTGAGTCACTTTCTGTCAATATTCTCCGACTCGTCTCGGTAGCTCGTTCACAATCTGCTGACAAACGTATTCTTTTCACAGAATCTGGATACCTACTACATCTTTTGTTTTATCTTCATTGTTATTTTTATTATTTACACACAGCCTCTGGGCGTCGGCCGGCATTATTATGACCGTGAGAACCTGATGCATGGAGAAATGCATGAAGGCTTAAAATTGTTTTTTCTGAAATCTATGTGAGAAACCAGAAGAGACCTACGTCCAGATATCAGTTTGTAGAAAGAACTTGTGAAGTTAGGTCAATTGAAAAGCCTTTTAAATTCTCTAGTTCAGCTGACAATTGAATAATTGGCGTGCTCATGGGAAAAGAAAGAGTATCCACTACTCGTTATTAAATAATGACTTGGAGTTATGGAAGATACCCAGCACTTACGTGATGTAACAATAGGCATCAGATTATGATCGGAAATGTGGGAGGGAAATGGGGCTTTGTAATTTGAACGTTTCTTTTCAATAAGCTGGCACGTAATAGTTCTAAAAATAACTTTGATCTTGGCATACTACAAAACGTAAACATAGAACTACACGTACAGAACATAATATTTTTACTCATCCTGAATCATGTTTTTAGGAGCCAAGGCGTAACTTTAGTCAGTGTAGGTACCTAACAATTTTTATTATATTTAGTATATATGAAGTTGACATACCTACTATAAAGAATGTATACTTAGTACCTATGTTTCAGTTTAAGATCAGGAACAAGTAAGTACAAGTTAAATAAATGAAAACACTTTATTTACATCAGACCAAACCAAAGAAAGAAAAGAAACACATGTAAAGATAGATAGATAGATATATTCTTTATTGTACTCTCCACTTAAACTATAACAATAATACAGATTCTTTAGGAGGTAAGTACAATGGGCGGCCTTATTGCTAAAAGCAATCTCTTCCAGGCAACCTTTGGATGGACAGGATCTAATACACAAAAACAAAAAGTACACACAGAAAAACAAAATCAATTGAAACAAAACTTACCATGTTTCAACAAAGCATCATAAGTACTTAAATCAACAATATTCCAATGATGACAGTTTCGTAGTTCTTGGATAACACTTTCCTCGAGTGTTGCATAATCCGAAATGCATTACCAATATGCTGGCTGAATGCATGTTGCAAGTTGTATAATCATTGAGTCTACATCTATATGGCCATTATAGCCACCATTGTTACATTTGGTAGTGACAGGTGCATGGTCTACTATTGGCCCATAATCCCACAGTCCTATGGAAATAGCTAGTTTACTCTGTGAAAAAACTCTTCGCTTTCTGGACATTTTCTGAGCTCTGCATTGGTATGCCAATCAAAGTTGAACTGCAAAGTTTTAAATCATGGTCAGTTCATACTAACTCATAGTTATTCTGTGACTAAATAGTGTCATTATGACGTGATTTGATGTGTTTTCGCGCATATTTTGCTGTCAAGTGTCTAAAAAGAATGATCACGTGGTACAATTTTGTACCACGTGATCATTCTTTTATCGTGATCATTCGTGACCTGAAGAAATTACACTGGGCAGTGAAATATAACTTGACAGCAAAAGATTGGCATACGGGGCTGACTTAATGCGCGGCTTCTACTAGTTAACTAGCAGTTCAAGGTTTATTGCTAAGCATTAATTTTCTTAAAATAATTCGACACACAACTCCCAAAATGAAGAGGTTTAATTTAAAATGAAGCATTGCTTCTGCAACAATATCTACTGTAATTTTTTCTTGTTTTTTTTTAATGTTTCTAATTTGCTGACAAAACGTGTGCTAAGGTCACAACTATAATGTGAGCTTTGCTTGTCTCTGTCAAATTGTGTGCAAACTAACGTAGTCAGACTTACTACTGACTTACTGTAATACTGTTTTATATAGGCATTGTTTTTGCGTTTTTGATCTAAAGACTTGTGTAGCTGTTCTCTTCAGACTACATCATAGTGGAAACGTAATCATAATTTACGACCGCCGCTGGTAGTGTGGGGTTTTACGTAAAAGCTTACAATATACCTACAATTAAGTAAAAAGTAATAAAAATGACACAGTATTGCTACTTAAAACCTGAATTATTATCATTCTCGGACAATTTTACTCTCTAAGAAGTAAATCAAGCTTACAGAGTGCCTGCTTAAAATGTTTAAATTGTTAATTGCGTGAAGTGATCTTTATCTTCTTGTAAATTGTAGCATTTTTACCTGCAAGGTGTTTTAAATGGGTTTTGTATATAAGTATATCTAGGTTAGGTACCCAACAATTTTATTGCTTCAAGATTTTTTTTTAATACAACAAGGTTAGTCAGAGGTAAGTCCAAATATTACTTTTCGAACAAGCCTATGATCATAAGCGTGAATCTGAAGTTATTGAACGTTCCATTTTTATGAGTGGCAAGATAAAACCAACTTTTGTTTAGTCGCGCACCGAGCAGCACTGACAAACAGCCAAATAGATAATCCGATTGTTAGTCTAAGTACATTTACACTCACAAAATTCTTAACATCTACATAACGGATCAATGTTGATTCTGTTTTGCGTCTAATGTACAAACTTGTAAAAAACCGTTTGCTACAGTACCATTGATGGTACTGTAGCAAATATTATTTGCCACAGTACCATCAATGGTACTGTCTAATGGTACAACGGCAAACAAACGTAAAAAACTTGTGTAGGTACATGAACTTAGTGCTCTTAGATAGAATCTGTTGACTATGAACATTCATTTATGAGTACTGGATCTAAACAGCTAATACAGGTTTCGTTTGCATGTGTTATTGCTCGTAATATCTTCGTTGATTTCTCCTTGTATGGCTCTTTGCACACTGCCCGACATACGATACCGATGACTTGAACAAAAATATCGTTGTCGGTGCCGACAACGATATTTTTGTAATATATTTGTGTAATAGCGTCTATAGTAGTAAAAGTCGTCACAACAATCGCTATTTGTATTTAGTGAGTTGTCAAGTAGATATAAATAAAATACTTTTGATTTCAAATAGCGGTTTTTGTGTAAGCCGCCCTATATTAATGTCACCAAGCTGCAAAACGGAGTACAGATTGAACATTTTGTCCAATCTGTCTCCTCAGGGTCAGAGTGACACAAGGGAATTTAAATATTTATGACATTAGCTCTCTGACGATATCGTGTAAGTATCGTGTCGTTGGCAGTGTGAAAAGAACCTGCGAGCAGTGTATGTTTGACTCATGTAGTCACATATTTTATTGAAAAACGACTTTACTTTTATTATAAAGTTCTGAGATTCTGAGAAGCGAGAGACTTTCCTGTACGGTTTGAGGCTTATGAATTATTTATAGGTTGCACAATTTTTCCGTTGCGTAAAGAAAACGTAGGTTGGTTTTCTTTATTTTATGTAATACGTGTGGGCATCTGGTACTAGACCAGCCCTCGTATTCCAATCTTTTGCTGTCAAGTTATATTCCACTGTCCAGTGTGATTTCTTCAGGTCACGTGGTACAATCTTGTACCATGTGATCATTCTTTTTAGACACTTTAGACAGCAAAATATGCGCGAAAACAAATTAAATGACATCATAATGTCACTATTTAGTCACAGAACAACTATGAGTTAGTATGAACTGACCATGATTTAAAACTTTGCAGTCAACTTTGCAGTTCAACTGAGATTGGAATACCCCTGCAGCGTTCGTTAGTCTTGATGCCCATAGGCATAACACCTAAAGAAGTAAATCCTGCAATCAATAATCATTATCACAGCTTGTCCGCAGACACAGCCAATAAATAATCACCCTTTCGTCTAAGCACAGTTTAATCGATCCATTTTCAGAGCACCGATGCAATGCAGTCTGTTAAATGTAGTATTGAGCACAACCATAAAAATCGGAAACAACCAAACGCACTTGGAAAATACCGTTGTTAACTTTTTACTTAAAATGGCGTGTTGTATAAAAAATACTTAAGCAGTGATTTCAGGGAAATGATAACACAAGCTACTGCAAATTGCAATAGTATTTTATAAATTATCGGAAGGGTACCGGATGCTGTTTCTAATCATGAAAGCATTCAAAACATTGATACAGGCTATTCTAAACCATAATATTTATAATACAGCGCTATTTATTTGTAACACAATGCACATACAGTGTCCACATTCTCACACCTGATGCTGTAGTGGAACCGCAGAATACGATATTATACTCAGTTCAGAAGTTTCACTTTAGCGAGAGGACTGTATTGATTCATCTACCAGCAACGAGTCAAAACTCAAGGGAGCCATGTTTTAGAAGCAAAACTTTTTACACAAGTAATTAAATTAAAAATTTAAAAAACCTCCGAATCTCGGCCCGATTTTCATCAAACACAGCTAAGAACACTCGCTACTAATTAAACTTTCAAACAAAAAAAAAAAAATCAAAATCGGGTCATCCGTTCGGGAGCTACGTTGACTCAGTCAGACACACACACACACAGACACGTCAAACTTATAACACTCCGTCGTCTTTGCGTCGGGGTTTAAAAATGCTAGTAGCTTTTTGAAACTAAACAATAGTTTTGAGCTTTGGTTCAAGATCCGTATTGAATCTAAAGCCTATGCAATAAAGCTTATTTTACACTGCATTTTTATTACAATTGACGCATGCCTTATAAAACCATGAATGGCTGGGCTGTCACGTGATCGAGAGCGTGTGGGCAGTGGGCTGGGCAGCCACGTGTATTGCACTACTTTGCATGATCCACTCATACTGCCTGAACGGTGGAATTTTCCTCAGCTGGTTTAAGTATAATAATATTTGCACAATTCAAAGAACATGTTCTTTTCATAATATGAAACATTTTTTTATACAAACGGTATTTTTGAGATTGGTCTAAGTATTCTTTGCAAAACTTTTCACATAATTTTTATATGAAATATTTTCATAAATTGATATAGAAAACTAGGTAGGAAAGGATCTTATACGGCTATATTTGTTCGATAGCGCTATTAAAAGCTTTGAAACAACTTCCAGCTTACCAAATCAAATTGTTCCCTTTGAAAAAAAAACAAAATCCATCATTTTATCAACAAGTAACTACGAATTATCACGTGGTCGTCAACAAGCGGCACTGGCGCGACGGGCACGTGTGGTTGCACCACTCGGAAGCACACTTTGTATCGGCTACACTTACGTTACGTAAACATGCGTATAGTATTTCGGTACTTGTAGTTAATACGGCAAGTTTTCAAACAGTAAACACGCCTCAGTCGGTAACAGCTCTGCCTTCCATTGGGTCATGGGTTCGATCCCCACTAAGAACAACATTTGTGTGTGTCAAACATACATGTTTTTTCCATGTCTGAATGTAACTATGCATTATAAGTATGTATTTACAAAAAAAAAGCAATTTCAATTTTAAAAGTTATTTCAGCCCCCGTATGCCAATCTTTTGCTGTCAAGTTATATTTCACTGCCCAGTGTAATTTCTTCAGGCCACGTGGTACAATTTTGTACCACGTGATCATTCTTTTTAGACACTTGACAGCAAAATATGCGCGAAAACACATCAAATGACGTCATAATGTCACTATTTAGTCACAGAATAACTATGAGTTAGTATGAACTGACCATGATTTAAAACTTTGCAGTCCAACTTTGCAGTTCAACTTTGATTGGCATACCCCTGCAGGCTTATAAGCCGACTATAAATTAGGAGTCAGGTACTTATGTATTTTCAAAGCTATATAGCTACTGAGAATTATTTTATGCATGTAAATGCGCCTACGCACCTTTTGCGAATCCTTACCTCCGATAGTTTATATTGTCACTTACATCGTTATTGTTACATCATAGAGAAACATTTATCATAGACATAATAAAATATTTACTTGTTATCTTGCGTAACACCTTTCTATCAGATTCTTTAATTTGCGTGTCAATAGAATGCCGTTAGGAGTGAGTTCTATTGTGTGTTTAATTTGTTAACAAGTAGTTAGTTAGCATTCAACGGTTGATTTATAAATGGTACGTACGCGAGCTTTCGTGCTTTCTTTCATGTTCCCGAAATAGTTTAACGTAAAAAGATTTTATGATATTTGTTCTGGGAATTGCTGCATTTCTGTGAACTTTTCATACGTGTACCTACTGTAATTTATGTATGAATTTAATATATTCAGGATGTTTTTTATATTTTTTGTTAAATAGTCTTAACTAAACTATTAAAAACCAGATGTAGTTGACAAGCACGTTAGACTAATACGATTACCATAACTTGTCTTAATTTTCTTTGATGAATAAGCATAAAGATTGAATGGAAGGAAACATAAAGTAAAGAAATATGTAAGTAAAATAATATATTGTAAGTACGTACCTAAGACAAGACTTAGTGCTAAAGTAGGTGAATCTAAACCTCTATAAAACTGTTAGCAGTAAGTAGCAGAAACAGTATGAAATCAGCAGTGCCAATTGGTGATTGCGCGCGTGATTGGTTTCCCACGAGCAGCCGTGCCACTTACACCCTTAAGCTATATGCGCACTTCACGGCCAAACCAGCGGCCAATGACTAGAAGTCGATTATGAAGCTTAAAATTTAATATTTTTTGTGTAATAAGCAGAAAGGCAAACGTAATTTCTTAGTAAATGTTCACGTTATTATTGCTCGTGGCATGACTTGATATCATAATTATGTTTCTATTAAAACAATTTGGAATATAAGATTGATTGAATGCGCTCCCTTTTCAACAACTATCTGCATTGTTTAAAGCGTAGTTTTTTTTTATACATTATAGTCAAACGTTTGACCGCAATCTCACCTGATGGTAAGTGACGATGCGGTCGACGATGTAGCACATTTGCCTAGAAGAAACCTATTTACTCTCCTCTTGAAAACATTCAAATTGTAAGTGTTCGGAAATACAGACGCCGGTAAAGAGTTCCACTCCTCGGCGGTTATGGTTATATTGGATGTCTAACCTGATCTGTGGCCGTGGGTACAATTTTTTTATTATCATCATAATGTTATAGTAAGAAAGGTAGTTAACAAAATCACGCCCGCAAGTGCCGCAAGTGCGCCTGCAGCTTGAGGTCGCATCCAGGTCAATGCGATGCGATTGTTTATTGTATCGACTGCCACTTGATACAATCCGTATATGATTTTGGTCCTTTTATAGCGACGCTTTTGTTTTGCAATATTAGCTTGCGACAAGCTTGAGCTAAGACGGTGGAATTGGTCTTGAAAGAGATGTGTGTCTTGCAACTAACAAACAGTACAGAATCATGCACGTTCTAGGGAGTTGAATATTACTTATGGCATGACGTAGAGTAGGTATAAAATATGTGGTGCTTTTTATTGACTGTGTTTGATGCGAAAATACAGTACGACAGTACTTAGTTGCAACAAAAAATAAAATGTGAATTTGATACGTTTTTACTACCTAAATAACGATTTGGAAAAAATAATAAAATTTAGATTTTTTTTTGCTGTGTATTTTTTTATTCTGGTCACCTCATTGCAGTAAAATATTTTGCTTTAGGCCGTTCAATTATTTTTGTTACACCGTGAGACAATCTTAGTCGTCCTTGCTTTTAAAATAGTCTACGTACAGCGGAAAACATTAAATACATATTTACTAGCCTTGAGCGTCAAGATATCGTCCGTTAAAATGAGAGCAAAACGTAAAACTTGACCACGCTAACTCTGCAGTTCCTTAAACATGACAGGAGCATTGTCTGTACAATAATCGGACTATTGATACTAAGCCACTACGAACACGATTTCACAAAGTATTACAACGATTACTAAAATAGGATATCATAAACAAATATTTTTAGAGTTGGCAATTTATGTCAATGCAGATTTAGCGTGATCAGACTCTAGCATTTGCTATTATCTCTATGCACGCCAACACGCCGATAATTACTGTTGAGCGTTGTCACTTGTAAGATACTCACATGTACTCTCCCACAGACAATGGGCTGAAGAAGTTAAATAACGTTGTGGTACACGTCTGTGACGATAAATACAAGCCGGTTCCTTCAAACAAGCGACTGTTGGCGAAGTGCGAAAACGCTATTACTCGTAGCTTCCTATTTTTTAGACCAAGTTTAGACCTCTTCTTGGGTTGTTTCGTAAGAGTTTTAGATTTTATTTGTCGGAAGGAAAATATTAATAAGGACAGATAGCGTTATTATGGATATAGATTCCTACTTTTTAGACCGAGGTTAGACTTCTAAGTACTTGCGTTGAGTGATAGGAGTAGTCGTAGGAGTTTTAGATTTCAAATTTTTTGTGTTTTATAAGACTTTCAATTCAAATGACAAGGTAATAAGGTAAGGTAAGGTAGGTAATTCTATTATAAATAGTAATGTTAATAAGAACGTTATTCTTAGATGGGAAAACTCACCCTAAAATCATCAACTTTAAGAACACTGATCGCTAATAAAACAATACTTACTTTTCCAAAGTAATCGTAATTCAGGAAAAGATTGCAAGGTTGTTGCACATTCTCTAGGCGTTTTCGTATCCGCTAACACTGTGACTAATGCTTTGTTTCAGATCTTTTGTATTGTAAAATTAAAGTTTCCCATCGACCACTTTTCTTACACTTCCCGTAGCTGTTTGAGTTTTTACCACAAACTGTGGCTTACTTTCTAACCAAGCCAAGCCCTACAGTCACAGTTGAATAATATGTGCAAGCAAAAAGATTCACTCTTGTTTGATACTACTCTATGTTTGAGACTCTTAGCCCCGTTTTTTAAAATTATGCTCTTTAGTCAAATTATTTAGATTCGAATTATTAGTTTTCTAACAACTTACAATTTGGATGTTTTCAAAAGGAGAGTGAACAGGTTTCTTCTGTAGGCAAATGTGCTACATCGTCGACCGCATCGTCACTTACCATCAGGTCAAACGTTTGTCTATAAATAAAAAAAAAATAACTTAACTGATCAAATTGAGCTTGAAAACGATCCCGGAATATTTTTCAAAATGAAAATAAATTAGAAAATTTAAATTTTTCAGATACGGGTTTATGTTGATGCTTATTTGAGGAATCTATGAAAGAGGTCAGAGTTCATCCTTAGCAGAATATCAATAACGGAATTTGGTCACTCCAAATAAGATTTATAGCCAGTGGCCATAAAGCTCATTCTGCATTCCAAGTTGAATGAAGTGAAACACTGTTGCCGGTGGTCGGCGGCACGTCTGGGGCCGACTTTGTCGCCTTATTAGTGTTTACCGGCACCAATTACGCAGTGAAAGTGTTTTTGAAATGCTTATCTCACGTCCATCGTGTTACGTTGTTTTTAAATGTAAACGCAATAACTAACAAGCTTATTTTATTACGCTGTGCTTAATTGCATTGGAAAATGTGTTCACTTGCGCCAGAGGGCACTTTTAGGAATTTTCCTTGTAGGACGCACATTCAATTTGCTATTAAACATTTAATGGTACCGCGTCCAGGATATTCCCGGTTTAAGTGCGAAGTAATAATAAGGTAACAGTTAATACAGAGCTAATCCAAATTAGTTATCCAATATCGCGAGATTGCCAAGCGAGGTCTTACTAACTGCTTTTCATTCTGTGGATGTGTTATACAGACTGTCGGTTATTCTGTGGCTCGGCTCAGAATCGCGCTGATTGAGCAGGAAATGGCAGAGATGCGATGGGACTATAACAACGGGACTCGCATTCCTTTATGCACACCGCCTTAGATTCGCCCATCTTTTATGATACCAAGCAGTGGAAACTGAACCTACTTACTGGTTGGGAGTGTGAATAGATGCTTTATTTGCAATTTATGCGCTCAATACTTGTGTGTTCAAACGGTAAAAAAAAACGTCGCAAGGGTGAACAGTTTCGCGCGAACTGACTATTTCTTCCTTGTAAAAAGAAGGATGATTAATAGATACTGGAAAAGCCTAAGAACTTTATCTAAATCCTGTTCTAGCCACTTATATAACGTAGCCTTTGATACCGCAATAAATCTTCTAAAAATAATAATTTATCATCAAGACCTGTTTTTTTTAATCTAAGTAATAAGCGATGGAATACAGACATGTCGGTCTCAGCAATAAAAGAAAATGCTAATGAAGATGTTATGAAACTGCATTGGGTAACTTTAATTTATATTCATCTGAGTACTATAGAAGCAATGACAGCGGCACATTTTATAGACACTGAGAAAACGGGTCTACTACACTTAATCAACATTCTACTATATACGGGAAGCTTAGCACAAGTTTGAACGACTTTATAGGCAAGCGGTGTAAAACGTAATAGTTAACAGCCTCGACCATGGATGAATACTAACATGAAAGTAACTCTGAAATCAGAAAGCAATGCTGGAAATCTTAGCTTCCAGAGTAGATGGAATTATTGTACCAGCTGAAGACCCATTTACACAAAACATTGCTCTGTTTAGAGAATCGGGTGCGCCAGAATCATATCACATTCATATAATACTAGCAGTTACCCGCGACTTCGTACGCGTCTAGTTTCCGTGTACATTATATTATTTGTGCATGTACCGAGCGGATACTTCTTTGAGAAACTTGACATTACACCTCATTACACCGAACTCGTACCTACTGGAATGTCAAACGCTAGTCGTTAGACCAAAGAGGTAGCACTACGCCCTGTCAAACTGACGTGACATGACATGACAATGAAATCCTCTTGCCAATTGGCGCTGCTAATCCTTTTCGTTCATTTTATCCTGTTAATTATTCGGGATAAAAAGTAGCCTATATGTTAATCCAGGTTACGAACTATATATATGCCAAGTTTCATCCAAGTTGGTTCAGTAGTTTTGACGTGATTGAAACACAAACATCCAAACATCCAAACATCTAAACATCCAAACATCCAAACATCTAAACTTTCGCATTTATAATATTAGTAGGATAGTATGGATGGGTTCACACTACACGCACACGCTAGATATGCTGGTTTATGTCAAAGAGCTCCCTTTTAAATGTATGAATCAGATGCACTACAACACACGTCGACACTGTAATATTCAAATCTAATCTTAGCGTCGTTGAAGTCGTCTTGTTTCTGATTTGGTTCCAACTGGTGCTGAGGTCCGAGTATTTATAACCTTTGATACACCATTAGAGATTTGCATATTCACGTGCCTATTAACTTTACGATTGCACCTTATAATAACAGAACACTGTATTGAAACAACTAATATGAGTTAATAGTTATTCCTTGGTTGGTTTATTATTGAAGTTGGTATTTAACCTGACAGACATGATACCTCGGTCGTGCCTCATTAACCCCTTACGCAGACCAACGAAGAAATCGATTGATGGTGATATCTATCGTGTCTGAGGATTACAATCGTGAGGTTAATTATCCTCAGTGCTAGATAGAGACGGTACACTGAGTGTGAAAACGGAAAAAGCAATAAAAATTTGATGTTCAGCTGTATTTTCGATTTAGATAATTTGAGTTATTCCAGTTTCGGTCTAAAAGTTCGTCCCACTGGGACGAAACACTACCTTTCAACTTTATTAATATTTTTATTACAGTTTTGTTCCAAATTTTTATGCCTTAAGTATTTATGTAGAGCCGGGATGGGTCACTAGTTAAATATAATCCAATCGACATATTTTATAATAGAGTGTCGAACATTTATATTTTTAAAATGCATATAATATCTACCGGCCATTAAAACACGATTAGTTTTATATTCTGTTGAGTTGCTCAATGATTATGGGTCCACTAATGCCCACAAATATTATGCCAACCATCAAATTAACTCTACTCTTGCTGTTTACAGCAATTTTATAACGATTTTTTTACTCTACAGCATTTTATAATGACCCAAAATTAATCGGATGAGTGGGATTCAAACCCACGAACTTCCTCTAGCTAAATACAGTCGCGTTAACCGCTTTGCCACTAGTTTTATTACCTTTAGTAGGTAATACAATCAGACGCACCAACTCTAAACAGACAAATCAAAATATGAACAATTTTTCGCTATTTTCGCAATATTCCTCTACGCATTTTTATGTTATTTTTAATTATTAACACGTTAAGGGTAACCAATTGGCCCATCTGACCGTGTATTCTCAGTTTACCGCAAGCCAACTAAATGAAATCTGTACTTTGCAGTTTTAACATGAACTCAGCATAAGTTATGAATTTGGTATACGACGTGCCCGGTAGGTGGTCCAATGCGATTTGTCTGGTGGAATGGTGAGTTTGACAGTTGGTTAAAAGTGTACGTTGCAGCTCATAAAAGTTTAGCTGGTTTAATTCATAAATTAGAAAACCGAGGGTTGAACTTGATTTGAGCACGTTAGATTCTTTAGAAAAGAGACAAATAATAATCTCAGCGATTCTAGTTCTCTTTGACAGTAGAGATACTGCTATTGGACAGAATCATGAAAAAAAAGTCTTTTTCACCAGAGTTGATTTTCTGGCTACAGTCTGCTTAGACAAATACATATTTGTGTCTGTTCTAAACGGGAATGCTTCAATCACTTCAACAAGTCCTTGCGACCATATCAATAAAACTATTGCTACAACTATTTGACAAGACATGTCTAGTTTGACTCTTGCTTGCGTGTTAGGGTTAAATTCTACATGAGCCTAAAGCTGATCGACGCATAATGAAGCTGTAAAATACCTATTTGGCAAGCTGATAGAAGGTGGCATTTAACCTCTGATTAGCCAAGCTGTTTACCAATAACCTGTTATCTCACCATTAATACCAATGCCGATTCCTCAGTATTTTAGCATCGATTTATCCATTCTGGCGGACATTGAGTTATCTTCTGATCTGTAGGAATGCTTGAAACGAGCTTGAAACATAATGCGCAGTGAGCTTTATGGCGAAGGGCGTAGCGATGTCGTTTAACCAGGTTCATAGTTAGATAAAAGAATACAAATAAATAAAGGAATGATTTTGTCCTTAGTGTGAAAGAGACAGAGTTCTCATGATGGTTGGAAAATGCAGGTTTTTGTTTTCTTTTTTGCGTGTTTTGTTTACTTTATACGACCGGCCAGGTCTTTCGTAAATAAGCTGCAAGGAGCATACCACAATGTTTATATAGCAAGTTTTGTATTGCACAAAAACTGCTGAGCGAAAAGTACAGACTCTTCCACGAAGTCTGACTATCAATCATGGATCACTTGCATCAACTGGTCCAATACACAGGCAATCAAATTACAGAGTAGCTGAGACGTCGTAGCACTGGTTTTCATCGTGTTTGAATCGCCTAGCGTCACAAGACAAATTTAATGTTTATTAACCTCACCAACGATAATATTTAATGTTTTCTTAAATTAGATAATTACATTTCCCACACATCGTTTCACAGTATAGATTACTTGCGTGGGTTTCCTGAATTGAGTCCCAATTTATTATATATCTAGTTGCGCATGGATACTACCACTAATTATAGGCATATCATTAAATGTTTGCACGTGTCTGAATCACACAGGCACGTGCAAACGTTTAGTTCTCTTCTGGATTTGAGGGTTAAGAATTTGAGCCGGCTTTTCATGTCACAGGCTTTTAAAAAATAAAGGATGTTTTTT
Source organism: Gandaritis pyraliata (assembly GCA_947859175.1). Taxonomy (NCBI): domain Eukaryota; kingdom Metazoa; phylum Arthropoda; class Insecta; order Lepidoptera; family Geometridae; genus Gandaritis; species Gandaritis pyraliata. Next base: position 4,950,119 of record OX401866.1, on the reverse strand, counting down.
GACTATTTTGTTCTATCTAGCAATGCTAGAACGTGAGAATCCAGTGCTTCGGGTCCAGGTCGCAGGTCAGTTACATCACCTGCACTTTCGATGCGCAGTGAAAGGCGCATCCTCGCAGGTGCATGGACCTGCAATAGACTCGTTACGTTGCTCACGTCCGTGATCCCACCTTTAGCTTGTAGCTCCATGAGTTTTCATAATCTCGTATTCGATATCGAGTTATAAATATATGATAAAATAAGATTATGATAAGTTCGGTTGCAGGTAAAAAGGATTTGCACGACTAATCTCAAAAATAAAAATGTCCAAAAGTAATAATGTCCAATTATAACAATGTCTAATTAATTAAAATTTCCACTAATAAATAATGCCCAATTATAAAAAAGGTATACCGAACATATCCTACCTAATGCATTTTTTGTAGTTATGAATTACAATTATTTTAGGTGTTATCGCAAAAATATTTTTTGTAGTATCCATCGCAGTGTTCTATGGTTCTTACTACTGTCAGTAGCGAGTGTGTTTTTCAAACATTGGGCATGAAACTCATTGTATGTGAAGGTTCAGTCTAGTTTATTAATACGAGTATAATATAATTTACTATTTCATTCTCTGTTCACACATGATAGATCACTTGATGTTAATATAGTCAATTACACAATCAATAGTCAAGTATGTATTTACAAAAAAAAAGTATATTACTATTCTATCAGCATGTAGTTCCCATATTACAAGCTTTGCAGTTTGGGACTAGAGAGCGTCGTGTAAATGTCCATGAAATTCAAAGATTTTTTTTTCATAATCGAATTATAATTTGTTGTCTGTGACATTCCCTCTATGATCTATTGACCAAAAATATTTATATTATAATATATAATCTGAAATTAAATGTTTATTTAAAGATGCCGCCTTCAAGTTATTGCCATGACAATCTATTCGTTAGGCAAAGTACACGGAATGCCACTGAGCATAGTGGACGCTGATTGTATTTTATAGCCGCTGTTTGTGGACGATGGCCACTGATACCAAGTACTCTGGAAATAAATAGAAAAACATTTATGTAGGGATGGCAAAAGGATGAGTCGACAATTAGGTTAATATTTTATATAAAAAAGTAACTAGCAACGTCATATTGGAAAAAAGTAGAGGTGCTCTACCTAGTACTGTAAATTTTTTAAGTTGAGCCAGAAAATGATGTCAAGTTTCTTATTTTTTTTTCTCTCTACCTAAAACGTATTTCTCCAAGCGAGAAAAAAATTACATATACTTACTTGATCGCGGTCTCTCAATTGACTCCAAAACTCTTCCATCGTATAGATATTTTTTATAACCATTTTATTTTGCCAAAGTTGTTTACTGTTGTTTGCTTAATTTATAAGTGGTATACTGCTACTTGTAATGGTACATTTTGGACCAATGCCATAACAGTACACTCTTCCTTATATGGACATGCTTAACCACTTCTATCTTAATAGCAGGTACACAAGAAGTGGGTTAAAGTTACAACACATAAAAATACCTACTCTAATGTAACGGGTTGGTACCGGTACGGGTTGGTACCGCCTAACCCCGGTCCTACATTAAAATACAGTTTGAAGGATTTTAAGAATTCTTGGAGAAACCTACTTAGTCAAGAAAAACATGAGTAAGTGAAGCTGTTGACACTATTCGTTCGATTTGAGTCATATAATATAAAAAAATCCTAACCTCCTATTTGCTTCGCCGTAGTCGGCTCAAAATAAACACTGGAAAACTTGTAATAACTAGATGGCTGATAGAATACCTACTATACTTTTTTTTTTTGTAAATACCTACATACTTATAATTTATACTTAGTAACACTAATACAGTAATCTTTTGCTGTCAAGTTATATTTCACTGCCCAGTGTAATTTCTTCAGGTCACATGGTACAATTTTGTACCACGTGATCATTCTTTTTAGACACTTGACAGCAAAATATGCGCGAAAACACATCAAATGACGTCATAATGTCACTATTTAGTCACAGAATAACTATGAGTTAGTATGAACTGACCATGATTTAAAACTTTGCAGTTCAACTTTGCAGTTCAACTTTGATTGGCATACCAATGCAGACATAGAACAAAACATCTGTGTTTGCTTCACACAAATGTTTAATGTGGGGATCGAACCCGCGTCTCACAGCACGGAAGGCAGAGGTATTACCAACTGAACTATGACGCTTTTCACAACACACGTAAGTAATTCTTGGATCCGCAATTCTGCATGGAACCTGAATAGATTGGTTCATTCACACCATCACGGAGACTACTCATTACCAAAGCCACAGTGCAGAAATGCAGTACTATCGCTCGCCTCTTCCTAGTAAACAATCAGAGATCGTGCTCGGTGTCTCTCATTACAGGGAAGCGATTGCCTATCGCCGTTCTTTCATTTGCTAAACTGTGATTATGAGGTTTCAAGGCGCGGCCGCGAAGCTCATCAGAAGGTAACTTTGAGAGATTAGGGTTACCAGGAATATTCAATACACAATACAATTATTGGTTTCACATGGTATTATAGTTGTTACATTGTAGGTAAGCATCACATATGAACCCTGTTCAGGGGTATTGCAACAGGAAAGTAGGCAGCCCGGTAAATTTTAATAGATGAAATTAATTAATCGCGGGGAGTGGAAGACGAGGGGGGAGACCTTTGCCCAGAAGTGGAACAGTATGGGTTAATTAAAAAAAAAGATGAAACAATAAGCTATAATTCTTTATCTCTATAGATTGAGCCGTGTTACAGGGCAATGGATCAGAAATAGTGCTTAATTTTTGTCACACCTGGCAATTCCTTCTTCCTCAAAAAACCAAGCTTACATTTGCTGTTATTCTGCTTTTTTCACTCCTCAAAGCCCTGATTATAAGGTTCTAGGTGCAAGTTATAGAAACTCCGCCTCTTTGACTTGTGGATTTGTCGTAGCAACTAACGGGAAGGAGAAAATTATAACCTGCGATTCCTCTTTGCGCTTCGCGCGCACAATAGCACTTGTTTTTGCGTTATAATAGCTTATAATTGAGTGGAGAAAGGTGCGCATGCAAATGCAAGGAAGTGAGCTATTTTGCGACAGGTATACTTAGAAAGAGGTAAACTTTCATGATTAGCATAATGCGCTAATCGGGGCAATACAGGGTGTAATTATGGTAAAGTGGGAACAAGAATATAAAAACTTATATCATTAAGGGGCAGCTTACACTACAATCATTAAAAGTGTTCAATAATGCATTTAGCGAGTTGCCAAGTCATATAAAATACGTAATAATTTTGTGTAATCTCTTACTATATACTATAAGTTTTAGTTTACCTAGTGATCGTTTCCAGTGTTGCTTTGTTTTTTTAACCACCGACGCAAAAACGACGGGGCGTTATAAGTTTGATGTGTGTGTGTGTGTGTGTGTGTGTGTCTCTGAGGCAACGTAGCTTCTGAATTCGTCGGGAGTGTTCTTAGCTATGTTTGATAAAAATCAGTCTAAGATTCGAGGGTTTTTTTAATTTTTAATTTAATTACTTGTTTCCGCTTTTTCTTTTATTTCTATTTTTTGACTTTGTTATTGTGGCGAATGCTGTGCATGTCTGTTATTGGCATCCAGTTTGTATTAATTCTGTAGTATTTTAAGGCTGGGGATCTGCCAAATTGCCAAAACTAGCGAAGTTCAAAGTGTGTTTAAAAGAAAAGTAAGATAGTAACTTCATTTATTTTGGTTGCAAATCAATATTCAGGATATGTGTAACAATTACATATTTAATTTAGCTTCATTTAGCTGGTTTATAATAGATAAATCTGGGATCAAACACAGCTCTCTCGCGCCCAAACCGTTTCGAGTCAAGTTTGTGCACTCGGATTAAGGAAATGAAAACAAAATCGCAAAAAGTACTCAGCGCGTCTTGATGTACATATCCTTGTCTCCAAAACGCCCTGAATGCATTTTGCGATTTTGTTTTCATTTCCTTAATCCAGGTGGCAGAAGATCTTCGAAATTTTGGATTTTAAATGGTCTATTCCACAATATTCCCTTGTTTTATCTACAAAACAACTAAACTTACGTATAGGCCAAATATTTAAGTATATAAAAAGTGTAAAATCTTTACTTAAATAGTCTTATTTTTTTTAATATTTAATAATTGCTGAGACTAGTTTTTAACCAAATATCGCAAGAAAATTCTTCAGTGGCCTCTAGGCGGCCGAAACGTTCGGACGTCAGGCCTACGCCAAATTTCTCAGGATTTTTAAATGAAGAACACGCAAACGTCTACTCGACAAAAGTCTACAAATCATGGTTCTATTGTATCATTTGAGTACACTACGTAGCAACATGGCAGTTTTTCTCGCGGCTGCGCGTAACGCGTAAGCAGACCGCGTAATAAGCTCATTTGACATTTACGAACAGTCACAATAAAATTTTATCGAGTAGAACTCCTGGTTTGCCAATTAATACGCATTGAAAGTGGCTTTACTTTTTTCTCTTGTATACATGACAATATCCAACAATAACCATACCAATGTAAACTTAGTTTTTATTTCTTTTAAGTCAACTCCGCCAATCAGTCAGTAGCTGTTATTTGTTTACACGGAAAATAGATTTTTCTATCCTAATTCCAATTAAATTAGGATAAGTAAGTACCTAATTATTATCTTGCTACTGCTCATACTTGTATTGCATTTAATTCAACCTATTTTATTGCTTTTGTAAAAACCTTTTTGTGAACAACCTTATTTATTCTAAAGAAGGATCTAACATGGACCGGAGAGGAACATTTGATGAAAGTAGAATACATAGAGAGAGACATTGCCTTCTGGCAAGACAAAATCTACCATTTTATCTTGCCAGAACGCAAAGAACCACATCCTATCCTATCCTACTAATATTATAAATGCGAAAGTTTAGATGTTTAGGTGTTTCAATCACGTCTAAACTACTGAACTAACTTGGATGAAATTTGGCATATATGCCAAGTTTCCTAAAACTCAATCCAATCCAGTAGGCACATAGGCTACTTTTTATCCCGAATAATTATCAGGATCTACAGGATAAAATGAACGAACAAGATTAGCAGCGCCAATTGGCAAGAGGATTTCATTGTCATGTCATGTCACGTCAGTTTGACCGGGCGTAATACTACCTCTTTGGTCTAACGACTAGCGTTTGACATTCAAGTACGGGTTCGGTGTAATGTCAAGTTTCACAAAGTATCCGCGCGGTACACGCACATATAATAAATAAATAAAAAAGCCTTTATTCCTAACTTATTTTATAAAGTATTGACACTTTTAACTGTATTAAGGAAAAAAAAATTAATTTGTTAGGACCCCTCTTGGGTATAGGCCTCCTCCAGTGTTCTCCAATTGTCTCGGTCCTGAGCCAGATCTATCCAGTTTGTTGTATTTGTAGTTTTATGTATGTCGTCTACCCATCTAGCATTAGATCTACCCGGTCTTCTCTTTCCTGTGGGCCCTTTCCATATTGTTACTAATTTTGTCCATCTGTCTTTGTGCATTCTGGCCACATGGCCTGCCCATTGCCACTTCATTTTTAGGGAATGTTCTAGAGCATCTATAATCTTAGTTTGTTCCCTTATTTCAGAATGTTTTACTTTATCTATTAATTTTATGGAGAGGAGTATAAATGGAACATTATAATAATACAACACAGATAATACAATGTACATGGAAACTGTACCCGCTTACGGAGTCGCGGGTAACTGCCAGTTAACAATATTTATGCAAAAAAACTAAAATAAATACTGCTGGTTTTTATTGCACGTATATTTTGGAATACTTATTTCTTCTGAAATTACCTACTTACATCCAATTCTGTATCAATGATCTGTATCTGTCTCTCACAATTTGTGTTAAACTCTCCGCAATATGTTAATGTTAAAGATGAGTTTGGAGCAGTACCCTCCCTATCCTTTTTCATATTATTTAGAGAGTTATTTTTCAGTAGTACCTAAGGTTTTAGTTTTTAAGCTTATCTACTATTTATCGATTTGCGAGTTTCCGTAGAATTTACTATGACCTAAATATTAACAAACATACCCACTTAATGTACTTATGTCTACGCCCAGCTACTTTGGATTCACAAGACGGGATATAATTTGAAGATACAATTTGATAAATAAATTTAAATTTGATACAATTTGGAGATAAATGGAGTGTCAGAAAACGAGACCGAAAATCTACTGAACACAATTAAACAACTAGACACAGTCATATAACTCCCTATTGATAATGCGGACATACTTTCATGCTCCAGAGTCAGAAAGATGGATGAGTCTAACAACCATCATCATCATCATCATCAACCTATACTCGTCCACTGCTGGACGTAGGTCTCTCCCAAGACGCGCCATTGAGCTCGGTCTTCGGCTCTTCTCATCCAGTGTCTGCCAGCTACATTTCGCAGATCGTCGCCCCATCTCGCCGGAGGGCGTCCTACACTACGCTTGCCTAAACGTGGTCTCCACTCGAGTATTAGTTTGCTCCAACGATTGTCGGTTCTACGGCAAACATGGCCGGCCCACTGCCACTTCAGCCTGCTAATCCTCTGAGCTATGTCGAAAATTATGATCAATGATCGTATAACCCCAGAGCCAATCACTGTCGCCGGAATGCCTCTCGAAGTTGTGCAGGGGTATGTCTACCTCGGGCAGACCCTGCGTTTGGGTAGACACAACTTTGAGAAAGAGCTAAACCGGAGAATCCAGCTGGGCTGGGCTGCGTTTGGGAAACTCCGTCAAGTCTTCTCGTCGCAAAAATATGTGTGGACTAGGAATGGTCGCATATTCATCCGCAGAGATGACCAATCTCCTGCAAAGCAAGTCAAAAACTATGAGGCACTGGCTGATATGAACTCCATACTGATATGAAACCAGGCTCTGCGAAGTAAAAATGAAGAAGTATAGATCTCACTAAAACTCAATAATACTCTGCCAAGAATATTTAGATATGTGCAGTATACAAACAAACCCCAGTGACTATACAGACTTTGTTTCTCGTCATGGATAATATCAGTAGATAAAGTGACACAGTCAAGTGATATAAGTAGAGACTATAATTTGTTGCAGATTTTAATTTTGACCGGTCTACCTCTAGTGAAGGACACAAAAATTCAAACCCTAATAATAGTAAATATTATGTAGTTTATAAAATACTGTTCAAAGAACTGTAGATTTAGTGATAAGCAATTTTAGTGGTGTAACGGAGTGTGAAAATAAACTACCCCTCAGTAAGTTAGATCCTCATCACCCTGCATTAGATATTATAATTAATGTATGATATAAATGTAATGATACAAAAAATGTTAAAAGGGTAAAAATATGCCACACATATTTTCAAAAAAGTTGATTATTCAAAAGTAACAAAAAACCAATAAATACTTTCATTCCTGTATGATTTAAAACCAATCTTGGCAGATTTTATCCAATTAACTGACTATTTGACACAAACAATAGCGTTCCTTTAATTTTGTTATCATGAATGTTATCATGAGCACTTATTACTCGTATATTGGAATCCAATCACACACTTAGTTATAAGTTGTTGCTTTTTTTTTCCTTAAAAAATAAGTACTAAATTTTTTAAAACATATTTTACCTACATCAAATCTGTTTATGCCTCAAAGTCAAAGTCAAAATTTCTTTATTCAATAAAATCACAAGGATCATTTAGAATCGTCTTATATAACTAGGTAATGGTATATCACATGGCCTGTAATGGTATATCACACTGTAGAATGTTATAAGTAATATTTTTCTCCTAAATAACAATTGTGAATATGCCATTGCTGTAACTAACTAAATAAATAAATATAAAGATCGCAGTAAAGCATTTTTCAGTTTAGTTTAGTATTCGATAAAATTTACGAATTGCTTTCCGCGCATGTCATGACAACTCGATTCTTCTGTTTTGCACAGATAGACTATCCCCTTAAGTGTTTTTTTTTTTCAATGTGTATTATGTGCGCTATTGGCGTTGCATATTAGATCAAAATAAAATCTATTTACCGGATCCAACTCTGCGTTATCACACTTATCACCGATGCTGTCCTTCCGCTTTACGCTAGGTAATATATTTCCGGAGACACCTCTAGCTTACAAAATTGAATTGTTTACTCTAATATGCAAAACGGTATGTTCTAATAGTAACCAGTGTTTATGTTACTGCTCTTGTGTATAACATAAGTGTTACACAAGCACTTTTACTTCCTTTTGTTACACACGTTTGAACACAAAATACTCACAATTCTGGCTCATGATAGTGATCGAGATAATATTAAATTACGTCTAGTTTCTTTGTTTATCAACAATCTTATTGTATCTAAACTTTTGTAACATTTAGATGGAGTACAATAAAAATAACCGATACATTTTTTCATAATCGAATTATAATTTGTTATCTATAACTTTCCTTCTTGATCTATTAGCAAAAATATTTATATGTTAATATATATCTGAAATTAAATATTTATTTACAGACGCCTTCTTCAAGTTATAGCATTGACAGACTATTCGTTAGGCAAAGTACAGTACGCACAACAGATCTTTCTTTCGCTGAAATTAGGTGCAACAAACGCGTGTACTGCTGTGCGGAAAAATTAACTTACCTCCAGTTCGACCCAAAATGGGTTATGCGCAGATACTTCAGAAAAAAAGATCCGTGACTACTTTAGGTAGCTGTACTGTACCTACCTATTATTATAGAAATGAGCCGCGAATCTAAAGCAACGGTTATAGTTAGAAATGATAACGCTAGAAATATGTTGCTGTCAAGTTATATTTCACTGCCCAGTGTAATTTCTTCAGGTCACGTGGTACAATTTTGTACCACGTGATCATTCTTTTTAGACACTTGACAGCAAAATATGCGCGAAAACACATCAAAAGACGTCATAATGTCACTATTTAGTCACAGAATAACTATGAGTTAGTATGAACTGACCATGATTTAAAATTTGCAGTTCAACTTTGATTGGCATACCCCTGCTGTGTGATGTACACATTTAAAACTCTATGAAGAAACGTTACTATACCTATTCCTGGAAGTATAAATCACTCAATTCATAGAATTAAAGCTTAAATCCACAGCAATATCACTTTTGGCACAATTTCAGACTCGCAAAAGCTGATAGCAATATTAATTCTCAACAAAATTGTTCTCGTAAAATGAGATACAAGATCGTATGCTACTATGATACCCGCAGTAGTGTAGTATCGCGACACAATCCATAACTTTATTGTGATTATGGGAACACTACAAAGTAGGAAGTATAATATCAAGTACAATGGCGCTACAGTACAAGCTATTGTGCGGTGCACATCAAGTTTAAGGGCGGCTTGCACCAGAATCGCTAAACGCGTTTAACTCTTAAATAGTATTTAGCGAGTTGTCAAGTCATACAAATACGTCAGATTTAAATCGATTTAGCTGTTAAATACGTTTAGTGATTCTGGTGCAAGACGCCCTAAGAGATGTTATTTTTTGAAGCTGAGAGGTAATTCAGTGATTAATACGAGCAACACTAAGGTAGGTTCAATAATGTAGCTAGTATTATTTTACTTATCTAAAACTTATTTTAATGAAATGCCTGCCGGGTTTTTCCAATCTCAGTTGAACTGCAAAGTTTTAAATCATGGTCAGTTCATACTAACTCATAGTTATTCTGTGACTAAATAGTGACATTATGATGTCATTTCATTTGTTTTCGCGCATATTTTGCTGTCAAGTGTCTAAAAATAATGATCACGTGATACAAAATTATACCACGTGACCTGAAAAAATTACACTGGGCAGTGAAATATAACTCGACAGCAAAAGATTAGAATACGGAGGCTGGATCTACCTAGTGACGTCTTTAAAGTAAAAGTATAACTCAACAGAAAAGTCTTTTTAAAACTAAAAACAACGAACAAACAAAAACTTTTTATAATGTTTTTTTTTATCAAAGCGTTTGTTCCTTTTTTGTCACAGCAAGCTTTTTTTTTTGTTTATCTGCTGCAAAAAAAAACACAATTTCTATTGAACCTTCTAGAAATTAATCTAGAGGGTATCTTAAGTCAGTAAAAGCACAGTTACCTCATACTTCGTGCCTGTATCTGATAAACTAAGTACAGAGATAGGCTTGTGTGGTGTTAAGATGCTAACAAAGGGCGTTTGTACACTGACCGATATCGACGCCAACACGACACCGACTTGTCAGTTGCTAGTAAAAATATGGGCGTCGGCGATAGGGTATGAAAGCTGTAGTGACGGAGTTTTAGGCTGCCTCAAATAGGTGCTAATACTAAACCCTGACGAGTTCTACAACCTACTAATTATTGATTGTCACTGCTTATAACAATTGCATTAGGTACCTCACGGAGCACGTCCATTGGCTCCATTGTTGCTTAACGACTGCTACAGCCGAAGCACAAAAGCACTCGGATGTAAATGCGACTAGCGGGTTCTTATCCAAATAGTGACCGCGCAGAACTTAGACAATCGGTGAAGATTGACTAAGCAAGCCACGAGCGCTTCGCTCCAGCAGGGATATTCCAATCTCAGTTGAACTGCAAAGTTTTAAATCATGGTCAGTTCATACTAACTCATAGTTATTCTGTGACTAAATAGTGACATTATGATGTCATTTAATTTGTTTTCGCGCATATTTTGCTGTCAAGTGTCTAAAAAGAATGATCACGTGGTACAAAATTGTACCACGTGACCTGAAAAAATTACACTGGGCAGTGAAATATAACTTGACAGCAAAAGATTGGAATACGGGGGCAGTAAAACGTCTGACATTGACTCTTCCACGATATCGTGTAGTAGTCGTGTCGGTGGCAGTATGTAAACAGTCAAAATTAGCAGCTTCACGATAAATGACGTCGTTATCAGCTCTTTGGTATGATGTTTGTTTGGAAAGCTATTTTGTAGTTGGTAGTACTAGTACTGGTATCTTACTTAAAGTGATTACGTAGAGTAGGTAAGATATTACGTAGAGATTGTTTTTATCAGAGAAAACTTACGTAGAGTAGGTACTATATAGAGGCTGTTTTTATGAAAGTAACACTCGTACTGGTCGAGGCATTAACACGGCATACGACAGCAACTTTTTATAATTTGTATGTTGTTTATAAAATACAGAGTAATAATTAAACAGAAACAAAGACCAAAAATTATTAGATTCAGTGCATTCTTATTATTATGTAGTAATTTAAACACGTTAGTTCTTTAACAAGGCTTAGAAGAAAAGAAATATATGGATTGGATAAGTAATTGATTCTCTAGACATAGACATACTTTTATTTACTGTTTGGCAAACCACATACAAGACATTAAGTAAAAAAAAAATAAAAAAAATTTATGTCCATGAAATGAGTAGCCGAATTTCCGCGACACTATTTACTTACAGAGTAACACAATTTTGAATTGTCATGCAATATTACAGGTACCGTTATGACAACAAAACAAATTACTCTTAGGGCGTCTTGCACCAGAATCACTAAACGTATTTAACAGCTAAATAGATTTCAATCTGACGTATTTGTATGACTTGACAACTCCCTAAATACTATTTAAGAGTTGAACGCGTTTAGCGATTCTAGTGCAAGCCACCCTTAGTAATCTAAGGCTGTAATTTTATGGTCAGCATGGCTGAAGTTCTCTTTACCAAAATACATAAAGCTGTAATGTTGGAGTGAAGTTATTATTCTTGGATAAAGGCGAACGCGATGGAAAGCGATCAAGTTACAATTGAAAATGCCGACAAAATTCTAAGACTCCAACTCTGTGTTTATAGCTCTTAACAGTAAGTACAGTCAGCGGCAACATGGGTTTTAAAAGCCAACTTTAAGTAAACTTCCTTACAAATAAGTAGGGAAAAATAAAGAAAATATAGAGCCATTATTAATTCAATACCTATAGACTTTGTTAATTTTATTTTATACGTATTTTTTTGTTTTATAGTTTCACAGAAGTGTATCTTTAAATACAAATAAAGTAGGTACCAATTCAATGTAATTATTGAGGTATTTTATCTGCTTTGAAACAACCAAACACAATTTATTTAATAATTGTGTACCGAAATATGTTTTATTTTTCACCTTACGCAAAGTAACATGCTATTTTAACCCCCTGTATAACATGGCATTATCAAAATTGCAGTACGCTTAGCAAAAGTTTTTAATTCACTACAACAAAGTTCTCAAAATATACAAAAAACACTACTTTTACGAAATCTCTATTCATAAAACATGTCCAATTGCTTCAGTTGATGTCAAAAATTTCCGCTATGGTTTTGTAGCTATTTTTCATGAGAAAGAAAGAAAGAATGCTATTATGAGCAGGCAGTTACTAGCTTGGTTTTAATCTCGCGACGAGCTCGCTAAACACTCGATAGCTTCAAAAAATCATGCTAAAAGCACTGATGCTTTATCGGGTGACGTTAGGGATGAGGTATGCGGCCGTATTTTAGCACTGCCCAGTAATTAGCTGTAATCGATCTTGCAGTTTACGCCTGCACGTATAAGGAATGGCCAGGCGCAGATACCAACAGCTTCTTTGCCAACGCATCAGAATACCTAAATCCATAATTGGGTGTTCTCAAAAATACTTAATCATACATGGTGTAAAACATGCAGTATTTGTTTACTTATCACGCTTTCTCGATATATTCTTAATTAGGAGTTCGATACTATTTTCTGCCTGTTTTTTGTATATACTGAAAACGAGAAATTAATTATTAAACTGATTAAGGACCTACCTTTTCTTAGTTGACAACCGCTTATAAGGTATACTCAAAAATAAAGCTCGCCTGCTTCAGATATTTTTATGTATTTTAACAAAAGTGTGTTCATTTGTTGTAAACTGATTGAAGTGTTTGCTTCTTCTAGCATTTTGTTCAGTATTATGTGACTAATACTACCAACTTGTTTAATACTATTTTGGTTTGTAAGTTTTATGTATTCTAATGCCACACCTACAGAGTGCGTTCACTTACTACGAGAGGAGCGGTCGACTAATTTCTCTATCTTTAGCTCGGTTACTGACCGGCGCGTAAAGAGAAAACTGCATTAGATGCGTCCGGTTTATGCGCATGCGTCAAATTGCAAACACAGGAAGCGTCGGCTTCGGCACTTTAAGCTTTATGAAGTGAGATGTAGTTGACTCTAACGATCATAGCTTAATAAGGAAAAAGTTACACTAACTAATAAGGAGTTTGTAGTTTATCACTCTCGAGAGATAGTCTTCAGTCTTGAGCGATTAGCTCTGCAGGGGTATTCCAATCTCAGTTGAACTTCAAAGTTTTAAATCATGGTCAGTTCATACTAACTCATAGTTATTCTGTGACTAAATAGTGACATTATGATGTCATTTAATTTGTTTTCGCGCATATTTTGCTGTCAAGTGTCTAAAAAGAATGATCACGTGGTACAATTTTGTACCACGTGATCATTCTGAAGAAATTACACTGGGCAGTGAAATATAACTTGACAGCAAAAGATTGGAATACGGGGGCTGGATTATATGGTTTTATTATTACAGTCGCTACGACATTATAAAAATACCTTCAGAGTTTTCTACGCTACGATTCAATAATTATATCAAGTGCCAATCGAAAGACAAAATCGTAGGCTTGCACCCGATAAACTGACAATGTTGTGAGTATCAAAATCTATAATCTAGCGGATTTCTACATAATGATGATGATCTAAGTGCGAAGTGGAATTGCAAGTCACACGGTATGTTCAAACTGAGTGAAAAAAGCCAGCGTTGTAATTACAGGTTTCAGTTAAAGAGAGCAAAATCCCGTCTTTGCCCGAGATCGAAAGTACCATTACCTGCTATTATCTCTGTAATGCCGACGACAATTTCCTTCAAAACTAGTCGCTGCAATTTAGCTGCATTATGAGCGTCCAGACGTGCAGGTAAATTGATTTTGTATGTAGCACTGCGTTTGATGGCTGCAGCTAACATCAATGACATGACAACTATTAGGCCTCTCGCTGACTGCGGACTTTCTGATCAGCCGACAGTTTGATCGGGTTGGACTGCTAGTCCGATTCGAATCATTGTTATATGCGCACTTGCATACATCTGCATACTGATTAAGAATCCGACCAAACTATCGACCTATCAGAAAGTCTGCAGTTAGTGAAGTGCCTAAGAAGTATCGCAGCTTCCAACCAGTTTAAATCTGTTGCCAGCACGTGTAGAAGACCCACCTGCATAACTGCTCCCGGAAAACGGAGATCTTAGCTCGGTTAATTTAGGTATACTTGCATTGCTTGAAATAATGTATTATAGAATGTATGAGCGTGCACTAAACTAAAATGAGACAACTCTAAGTATTTCTTATTATTAAAAAGAAATATTTCTAGGGATCTGTGAGGATACCATGCTTCGCATTGCAGTATTTATTTCTAGTAGTCGTTATAATAAATGTTAGTGCGTATAAACTACGCTATTCTTTATTTATATTACTAGAAGGTCTAGAACTTTGCACAGCTTTATCTGTGCCATGGTTGTACAGTTATAACACAAGAGGCTGTCGAGCGAAAAGTACATAAACATCACAACTTATCAAAACACGGCTTACTCGTATATTACTCAAACAGCGAATATTCACACAACTTATTGACTTTCGCTTTAGTGAGAGTAGACTGCCAGTACTTGATGGCATAACAAGAAAACAGCGAAATAGACCTTACGTGTCACACATTAAGAGCTACTGAAAAACTTGCATTATTAACTAGTTTCAATCAGATCTTTTTATGGCTGGCTAGAAAATTTATCCAAGCAAAAGTGAACATATAAGTCCACACGAGTTTCTTATTGCCTTGTACGGTATCGCTGATGTAATTTAATTTATGAGTAGAGCAAAATCAGGTTTTTTTAAGATGAAACGTGTTTGCGAACCTTAATTTGGATTACGTAACCTCGTTACTGTGCACAAAATTAGCATAATTTTATGTCAATGCCAGAAATGATTACATAGATTATTTTTTACATAATGTATGGAGCTCAATACAATTGATTGACCTCTATGTTTGCGAATATATTAAAAATGGTCATTATCTATCATACTTAGTGTATCAATTTGAATCACCTTGTCCCTGCTTTTTATCTTTCAAAAATGCAAGACGATCGTCTTTTTCCAACACGCCGTCATACACCGTCACGCCGTACAGTATACATATACAGTTTTTTTTATCTTCTATGAACCACCTTCTGCATTGGTATGCCAATCAAAGTTGAACTGCAAAGTTGAACTGCAAAGTTGAACTGCAAAGTTTAAAATCATGGTCAGTTCATACTAACTCATAGTTATTCTGTGACTAAATAGTGACATTATGATGTCAATTAATTTGTTTTCGCGCATAATTTGCTGTCAAATGTCTAAAAAGAATGATCACGTGGTACAAAATTGTACCACGTGACCTAAAGAAATATAACTTGACAGCAAAAGATTGGCATACGGGGGCTGTAGTTATTAAAATTGCTTATGTTTCGTAACTTAGAACGGTATTGTAGCACAGAGCATGGAAAAATGCACGCGATCTATCAATAAAGTGTTTTGTCATCAAATGGTTATGCAGCCGACAGCGTTGTCGCTCGTTTCGCTAATTAATCAAATCTATCTTGACATGCCACGATCTAGATTGTGAGATCGTGAAACAAAATGTAGGTAAGCATTTTGTGCGTGACTTGGGTGATTGCGCCCGCGTGGATTGCACTCAATACGTTTTCAATTTATCATTTTTATACAGTCCCTTGGGCCATTGCAGCAAAAACATTGCACACCACAGAGAAAGGACAACTATTGTTTCACGGATTTTTAGCGGCTTGCATTATTAGGAAAACCAACAACTTTTGAATTGAAAAGTTATATAGGTTTGTGTTGGTAGTTGGTAGAGCAATTCTACGGTCATGTACAATCAAAGTTAAAACCAACCACCTTTTTATAATTACCTTAAGAACAAGAATCCCGTTGACATTCTAAAATCGCTAGACTCTAACGACTCTCTAACGACGTGGTACAAAATTGTACCACGTGACCTGAAGAAATTACACTGGGCAGTGAAATATAACTTGACAGCAAAAGATTGGCATACGGGGGCAGCTTTGTTTGTTATTAACTGACTCTACTAGCCATACTATATTATTATGCTTTAGTGTAAAATTAATCCATAACCGCAGATTAATTTTATTATGAAATGCCTTTCTAGATAAGTTAGGTTTCATATGCGTATCTAAGTATAGATACATAATGATTAGTATGAATACGATGAATATCAAAATCACGATGGTACAATATAAAATGCAAATTATAAATCGCATTTTAACAATTCTATATGTTTTTTTTTCAGGTAAGCAAACGTTGAACTGGTGGTTCGGTGAACTTGGTAAGGTTTAAGTTACGCAATGCACATACGAGATATCTCGTATTAAACGAGAGAAGACACAAAGATCCATCTTATCTAAGTCTGTTTTGTAAGCTTTCTACCTCCAATTAAGTCGAAGGCTTTTAACAAATCTATTGTCATCAGGAGGAATAAGCATAACAATTTAAACTAAGAAATTTTTTTAAATCACCACCAATTATCACGTCATAAAATCAAGACTTCAGGCAAAGAAACCGAGAAATTCACTCGTCAAATGTAAAAATAGAGTTCAGAATAAACCCACTATTTTGATGAACTCTTTCACTTACTTACTTTAACTTTAGACTGAAGAATTCTACGTCATCTTTTTGAGAGAAAGCTCTATTCCGACCGTACTGTACCTGTTCCCTTGACGTCATGAAACTTATCGTCATGAGGGTGATTGCACCCATCCATCTATCGTATCTTCTCATTACTGATCCTATTACATGCTGAGGCCTATTTATCTACGTTAGAAAGTCTAGGACGTTATTAATATGGAGAGAGGCTTACAGCCGACGAATAGTAATTTTCCACTTATCAGAGAAAGTTGAAGGAGTGCATGATAAGAGTCCGAAGGTTTTTGGTTTGAGTTCCATTTGTGTAGTAATGTGATGTTACCTGAGCTGCTTATTACCTCTTACATGGAGTAATGGTGGCCACACATTCTAATAAAACTGTTCATGCCTGGGCTTGATTCAATTTATTTGAAGGTATGCAGAGGGAAGGCTTGTCTTTTGAATCTACACACCTTCCAATTGATCAAGCCTAGATTGAACCGTGTGTGGCCGCCATGACAGTGTGAGAGGTTTCAAAGAACAGAACATCGTCGTTTCCTTGACATAAGGGAAGAAATCAAAGCAAGTTAAGTGGTCTATACGATACCAGTAATTTAGAAGCCAAGAGCTCTCGAAAAGTGGCTATAAACGAAGGGTATCTATTAATATCCTTTTTGACAGATTTTACTACCGCGTAACAGTTCCTGTGGGGTAATTAAATCTAAGATTTTAATGTCTGGAGAACAGCTTGAAAGCTTATTTCAAAGGCCATAAAGTAAGTCTAATAAGGAATTATAATGTACCGCCACGTAATGCAAGCTGTTTACAACTAGACGAATGGAACGGTAAAACTGCTATGAACTAAAAAATGTCTACTTAAGAGATGAGGGACAAAAAACTTTTTGTTTTATAAAATTACTTTAGTTTTTATGGAAGCCATCAGAGTTTTTTTTTTAAACTGGTTCAATTTTGGGCAGTTGAGCGTAAAGTTAATGTAAACTTGTACTCCAACAAAAACACCATCAATTACACACAAAGTAAATATCGTAAATACTGTATTAGTCGTAATTATCCGTAAATAAAGTGTCCCCAATGTTAATACTGTACTCTACTTCACAAATACTTGAGTTGGTTTTTGAACAACTTATACCTACTGTACAAAAGCTATGACGAATATCTTAATAAAAAGCCAGACAGCTTCAAAGATAAATGACACCCAATTCATTCATCAAAAATATGATTCATACCTTCGACTATAGTTGAGTATTGAGTAACACTAGAGTAGGAAAAATTGAGGCCCTAAAAATGAAAGTTCGATGCAACATTCATTAATGTACTTATCTAATTTGCCTCACTCAATCATGTAGTGAAGTGGTAGACAAAATGAGGCGTGACACTAAGTACCTAATATAAATTTTAAATATCACTTGTCATTAGTATTATACATTATCTATTACCGTCGTTATGTAACACTCGTGAGGTTGAGTGTACCCTCTAGCGGTGCATCGATGTACTTTGATGTAAGTACAGTTACGTACAGTCATTGTGAATGGTTTTTATTTTGAAACAATAGATTTCATTAGGAAAATCAAATGAAGCTTAAAAAATGGTGCATTAGTAAATTAGGTTTCTGACTCGGACATTAGATAGTATCTCTGAGACTCGCAATATCTTACATAATTTCAATATAACTTTCAGGAATTTCTCGTATTTTTGCGATTTAATCAGATTGCAACGGAGCTATTACGTAAAGTAAATAGGTACCTAATGATATCGACAGTAATTTTAATGCACGAAATACAAATTGGTTTAGATGTTCATCAAGCATCGCATTTTACGACTGCGTAAAAAGTATATGCGTACCCGAATTAATTCTTAATTCTTTATTGTACAACAAACAGGACAGAAATGGATGGCATGGTACAAAGGCGAGCTTAACCCTAACAAGAGTTTTCTTCCAGCAAACCTTTGAGGTTAGAGAGAGCTACATTATAGCAAGCCGAATTAAAATAAATATTATTTAGGTTATTAATAATGACTTAGTTCATTCCCAGGAATCAGCCAAGATCAATCATTTAATTTGATTGCATGTTGTACCAAAAGTCGAAACGAGAAGATATTTTAGCATTGGTAATTATAAGTTACAGTATCTCACAGGAACTACCAAGTATCTCGATATCTCGAATGGCGTTTCATATCTCATCGATCAATGACGAACGCTTCCGAAGCTTGCTTATTAATTTCCAAATCTTGTTTCACGAATGTCTCTCGTTATTGAAGTGAAAGTGATCCCTTCGAGATTAATGGGTCTCATTATAATGATCATTCATTCTGAGAGATGGGTCGGAACGAATGACGTCACAAATTATCTTCCGAAATATTTCTGGAGTTCCACTGATGCAATTGCATTAGAATATTTAGATTATAAATAATGGTATTGGTATAATCTCTTCGATATGAAAGAATTATTGTTGTTCGATGTTAACGTCTGGTAAATTACCGTATCTCACGATGCTTCGAAATGCATCTCGATTGGAATGCTCGTTTGTAAAAGATACCTGTAAATATCAAATGTTATTGTACCATTACCTATTATTTGAATGTTTAAATTTTGGAAAAGTATATGAATTTTAACTAATTTGATTGAATAAATTATTTGCGTGTGTAATTAAAAAAAAGTCCTAAAAAAATCCTAAAAGTGATTGCGGAAAAATATAATTGTCCTTTGGTGTGGAAACTCACCCAGAGGACAAAATCGTTATTAGTTATAAGTTACTAACCTAGTTTTATAAGTTTCTGTTACTAACTTTATTATTATTATTATTGGGGTTTAGATTTTCATCTACTCGACTTAAAGTCCGTGATATTGATGATGAGCACGGGCCTAAGCCAAGTGCGCATCATTAGATCCAGTTGGCTGTTCTTGAGAACTGGAAGTGGATGTTTGGACATCAGTAGAGAGGTCAGTTTGCAAAAACTTACGGACGATTCTGCAGGTATTTAGGATGACTGCCTTTTGTAGAAATATAATTAAACATTTTCACCAAAACATGCCATTTACTTACAGGCTACCCATTCTTAGTAATTGGTTGAACACTTTAAATCTGTCCAAAAACTGTATTGAATGAAACTAATTATTTTGAGAACGGATATTTCTTTGTATCTTGTGTTTTTCCCAGTCTGTAGCGGTATTCTTTTCGGATATAACCACGCCGCGGGAGGTTGCCTAAAACGTTTGTGACCTACCTACCTTCAGTAGTTTTCCGATTGTTATTCTATGGTCATCAATCTGTCTACGCCAGGTGTTTCTTATTTCTAGTAACAATAAAAAAAACATTAAAATTAACCCTCGTATTATACAAATAAACGACTGTCTAACTATGATAACAATAGCCTTTTTAGTAATGTCTCCTGTGTCTTCTCATTCGTCCTCTGCATTCATGAACTAATCAGACTATTCAAAGTTATTCTAATGTCATAACCATCCATCTAAGTCGATATCCCTTCTAACCCTGCGTGCTAGCGCGCGCGCTCGTGACAAAAATCCTTAAATGGTCATTCTCAGTCCGTGTGGCCAGGAACGGTAAGGCACGCTACTAATTTCCTTACTGCGTACGTAATAGGGAATAAATTCCGATGAATATGGAGCTTGACTAGTTGTACAAATGCGTGTATCAGTAAACAATCGATAGTGCCGACCGGCCTCGTCGTGGACGACGCGTCCCATCGCGCATGCGTAATGTGCAAGCGCAGGCACACCGCATATCAATGAGAATGGTCGCTGGCCTAGGTTTAACGCGCATTTTGACCATTTACAATACAAAACTTTGTGATAAACTACTGAAATCACCCTTTTACCATTTCGTTACTAAAGCATAGATTTGAGTAGATATTCTCATACAAAACTGTCAAAAAAATGCTTGAGTCCGGATCAGTGGTTGAGTAGGTAGTAAATGCGAAAACGGACTTTAGAATGGTATATTTGTCACGATATTTTACTAAAGCTCTCTTTATATTTATAAATCAATGCATTTTTTCTAAAGTAGGTATTTAATCAAGATTAATTCATAAGTTTATAAAACTAGAAAAACCGACTTCAATTCGACTACCGGCTTAATCATCAGATGATGATGATGGCGATTCATTGGGAATGTTCTAGTGATCATAAAAACCACTAAAAAGTTAAAAACTAATAAAAGGTTTTGGTTAAAAATTATGCTCTCGATGCAAGTGGTCCTAAGGCCCGTTGATAATTACGAGTCGTCGCAGTAGTTAATCTCACAATATCTCGTATTTAGTACCATTTAATTCGTATTTATTGGAGAAAGTCATTTCGAAAGCGAACGTGAAGTAAATTAAGTAAGTTATATTACCTTTTCTTATTACCGGATTACCTAATGTGTTTGCAGTAAGCTTACTCCTTGTGACCATTAGCTTTGTGAAAGATTATAGGTACCTACCTATGTATATAGAAAAGCTGCTACTACTACCATAAGAATTACGTAATTACCGCGCATTTTTTTTCTAGTATTCGTGTCGACCAATTTATAAGAATAAAGCTTGGAATAAAGTTACCATCACTAAGCAAAATTAAAGCTGACATATTGCGTCACTAATTATGAAAAAAGTTTTATAGTGATGGTATTTTCATCTATATGAATTGATAAATACTATTTGTACCGTAATTACGTAATCATCGTAGTAGCAATGGGTTTGCTATAAAAAAATCTTAGGTTGAAATTATAAAACCGTATTATACGCATATTGCATAAAACATTATATAGCTAATTTCAATTTTCAAATGAATTTGGGAATCGAGCTGACAACTCTTCGATGTAAGTACAATAAACTCTTTCCCCGTTAGTTACACTAGACATTACAGTGCAACTCGATCACATTGCAATGATACTACTTAAAATGTGCTCACTAACTTTAAAACACTACAAAACCTTCCTAAAATAGTTTTTTCATTAGATAGATAAAAACTTTATTGCACACACAGAAAAAAGAAATTACAGAAAAAGAGAAACATAAAAATAGAGAGTACAATGGGCGGCCTTATCGCTAAAAGCGATCTCTTCCAGACAACAAACAAACAACAAGTTTAAAAAAAACTTGTTCTATTAAATCAACGCCCACGATTTTGACCATTGTTTCATTTCAATTACCGATTCAATTATAGTTTAGACAAGAATGCCCTAGATTCAATCATCGCCGGGTCTGTGTACTAGAAGATGATACATAGTTCAAACGGTACATTTGTTTAAACAAAAGAACAATAGTTAAATCAACAAAGGTATTGATTTGTGTCCCAGAAGCCTACTAAATATTGTTTAAAAACCTGAAGTAGGTCACGACAATTTTCATGTCACCTTTCGCTCGCACACTTCAACCGTTTACTGATGAAACAGTTTTAACCAATGTGACTTTTGGTGTAGGTACATCTTTTAATACGCCAAGGTATCGGCTTGGCATTCGTTTCTCAGTAGACCTAGGCCCAGAAAAAATCATTAGAATCATACAAACATTTTGCCACACCGCGGAAATCGATCAAGCACCTCTTGGAGCCAGTAAACTTCTGCGCCTAAATGGTCAAGACAAGAGTTTATTATTAAAACAAATGAAAAGATATGAATAGGTACAGTTGAAAGCATAGATAAATACAGGGTGATTTAGATATTTTGAATAATCGACCACAGATGAGATGATTCATAACATTGCTTTGTAGGAATGTAACAAAACGACATGATTACCCACCCAAGCGGTTAAGATCATCGTAGTTATAAACAAAGTCTTTGTGTGTGTCTGTTTACAATCTAGGTTGTGGCAATAGAAGTCGGTAACTGTTCTAAAGTTATTTTTAATAACGGAATACTTACAAAGCATTTGGCTGGGCTGCCAGCACTACAGATGCGCTTGTTCACTCTTGTCTTCAAAAATCCTAAATACTTCCTATACATTGCAAAACCGTCGATGTAGATAAAAAGTTCGAACCTCTAAATAAACATCTAATTAAACCTATTGCTATCCATTTGCTTAAAGAAAATCGTCGTTACCAATTGGTATTGCTATCATTTCCAAAGTGTAATGTCAAACAGTGATAGGGCTAACACTTTTAATTTAGTGTTCGCCCTAGATTTATGAAAAACCCGTCAGAATTCTGAAGAATGTGTATTTTGAGGATATGTCCTAAATCAACTTTTGATGGCGCTTATCCGCAAACTCCGAGCATACACAATTTAGCTTGCTAGTTGCAAATTAAAAAAAAATGAAGGATTGTAGGCTAATGCAGAGCGTTCGCGTGCGTCTGCGCAACCCAACACGCATGATGCACAGCATTCTGATGGAAGAATAGAAAATTGGATAATGCTTGGCAAATAACCCATATTAGACTTATTTAATACGGTTCGACCTATTTAGAAGGTTTTTTATATATAAAAGTTACGGTTTACATAAAATTAACTGATCAAAGAAAAAATCTATGAAAAATAATATGCATAACGATTTGGCAGGATGTTGTATTCAAAGTGATGATCAATAATACTAAGGTGATATGTTTTAGTTAGAGAGGCTTACTTATAATCGCCTCTGAACTTAAATACTGTTTCTCCCTGTCACTAGCTATCACCAAACAAAACGAAATGGCACTATTTTAAACGGTGATTAACTTTTGACCGAATTTAAGAGGTGATTATAAGTAAACCACAGAAAGTTCTTATTAATTTTACAATTTTTTTTACCAGGTGGTTATTTTACTGTGGAAATTTTTGACGGATTATATCCAATCGATGCTCTAAAGTAAAAGCTTCTTAGAATCGTAAAAACTTCGTAATTCTTCGTGGAACAGTTTCCTAAGATTCGTGACAACTATTTCTAAGATATTTCATTGCACTTGCGGTTGGTTTGTGTTGAAACTAGAAATGCTACAAATATCTTGGGGTTATTGAGTAAGTCAATTATTTGACAGTCAAATATGAAAATATTACGCAGTTCATATCAAATTATGATAAGTAGCAAGTTACTTTATTATTTGCACCACAACGAGTATTTCTTTTTTCGTTTATGCCAATAACGGAGTTGACACAAAATATAATTATAGAAAATAATCCAGAATACAAACATGTCTACTTAGATAAACTAAATGATACTTACGTGCACAGAAATGGCATCGAACGACACGTGCTAAATTGCTTATGCAACGCGAAGCATCGCGACCTAAATCAGCAATATCTACGATGACCTGCGCAAGCGTTTACGTTCTTACCACGTAGCAGATTCAAAGAATACCTACAGTATGGAAAAGATTCAGTATTATACATTATTCATTGAGGTGGATACTGTACACATCTGAACTTCAAGAGAAAAATGGTAAGAAAAATTCCAGTCTTTCTGTTAATTCCATAGAAAAGTTTTTTATAAGTAGATTAACTAACTCCTCAAATGTTTACCTACTTTACATATACCTACTAATGTACATTAATAGGTGATTAATTGTAAATAAGATATGGTATGTAACGTCTGCAACGTACTAGCAAAGCGTGCGCCGCGCCTGTACTTAACCTGCTTTCTATAAAAATGTCCTCTAATGCTTACACTGCAAATTTACATAAATTGTCGATAGTTTATTCAGCATTTTGGCTAAAGGCTCCTCCATTTGACCAACTTGGATATGACACATGTTTGAAGACTTGTATGTGAGTGAACATAGACGCTGTCAGAATAATAATGCAGAAATATACGGACGATCAACATTCAGCTCGATATGTCTGTGTTATTTTGAGACGAATAATGATGGAAAAAAAACTCGAACAACATTGTTTATAATACAACCACCATGTAGAAACAAGTATGTATTACTGTCACTAGGTTGATATATATTCTGAGTAAATGAGCAGATGATTCGATCAGTCGATTTTTGAACCAAAGAGTTATAAAGAAACAGAAATGAAGAGAAAGGACTGTACAAGGAAATGAGCGTTATCCGAGCGTCTCGTGCGGACGTTAATCGAATTAACCGCCGACCGACGGTCAATGATACAATTTAACTGGCTAATTCAATCGGACACAGTCGGGGTCAATGAATTTATGTTGCTTTTGAACAATTCTGTGTTGTTTTATATCTGGGCCAATCGAAAATAGTCTATGCTATTGTTTTGGTATTACCCAACGAACAAAAAAATTATAAAAAAGATTGTAATTCAAACTCTTTTCAAACTAAGTTTAATTAAAATCCCACATTAAAACACTTTCACAATCCAATTAAACAACCACATTAAAACTTTGTGACAAAAGCTAGCTGATGTTTAAAACATTAAATTAATTATAAAGCCCAATTGCCTAATACGTTATTCAACTCGTAGTAAGTTGCAAAGCGAAGCATTCGGTGGGTCTACGCGACATGTGATATTTTTATAGTGTAGATCTATGTTGCCCGCGATGTGAAATTCAAGCAATGCAAGTGAAAAGTAGGGTAATTGCCTGACTTCAGCGCGTCACCGCTTATTGTAGCTGTAGTGTATGACGGTTTTATCTAGTAATTTTCTCATATTCGCATATTGCATAGCTGTCTGTATACATTGGTATGTAGGTAAAATTATATAGGCATCATTTTTTTGTGTAACGATGTAGGCGTATAACGAATCTATTGGAATCATATCACAGATCGCTTTCGGATGTTTCGACATTGCAAAATGAATTATAAATATCGGTGCTAAGGCGTTATGGTTATAATTCAGTTGATTAGCCGGTTTTATGCAGAGCGTTTCCTGTCTGACCAGATCATTGTAGAATGTGGGTCAAATATTTAGTAATCTAGAATCTGGATCAGAGTTGAGCTTAGATTGTTTGTAACAGTAGCTAGGGTTTTTATATAGTTCTATTGTGTCTTATTGTGTTGTACTGTAAATACATTTTGGTACATTTTTTCTCGTTCGACCTGTTATTTTTCGGGGTAAACTGTAGCCTATGTGTTAATTCAGGTTATCCCAGCTATATTCCAAGTTTCATCCAAATCAAACTAGCAATTGCAGCGTGATTGAAACACAAATATCTAAACATTGACAAGTATAACATTAGTAGGATAATAAACTTTAAAAATCTAGGGCGGCTTGCACCAGAATCACTAAACGTGTTTAACAGCTAAATAGATTTAAGGGCGGCTTGCACCAGAATCACTAAACGTGTTTAACAGCTAAATAGATTTAAGGGGGGCTTGCACCAGAATCACTAAACGTGTTTAACAGCTAAATCGATTTAAGGGCGGCTTGCACCAGAATCACTAAACGTGTTTAACAGCTAAATAGATTTAAATCTGACGTATTTATATGACTTGACAACTCGCTGAATACTATTTAATAGTTAAACGCGTTTAGAGATTCCAGTGCAAGCGGCCCCTAGTCTTGTAATTTTATGCAACGCCTTTTATAAATTCAGACTTCTTTGCAAATGTGTCATATTTATGTGGATCGCTGATACGGCGTGATGATTCGGTTCGACCAGCACGACCACCCACGTGGGCTCATCACCTTATTGATTCAACAACATAAACAGAACATAAAGTCATTTTATATCCTCAGGTCAAAAGGGACTCTTCGAAGGCCAATAAAGATACTGTTGTGCATTGTATGGTACATACTCGTAAAAGATCATTGATTTTATGAATCAAAATATATTTGGCTAAAGGCACACCCAGGCCTCAGAATATTATGATAATTTGACACCCGGGCATGGCAGTGAAAGTGTAGAGTTTGAAATCCATAGAGGCTCGTAGCAAATACATCAAGGTTTAAGGTAAAACCTTTTTTATTTTGTATTTGTAGCTGCGTAGTATCGATCCATCAATTTTATAACTTCTATATTTAACAATATTATAATAAACACATACAATTCATGCTGTGCATGCCTGTAATTGGCACACATTCTATAATATAATTATTGTTTATAAGTTATTTTCGAAAGTGTATTTATGTGTACTGTTGGCGATGCCTTATAATAAATAAATAAATGAGATGGAATTCTCAAATGCACTTTGATTTTGACTTAATTGGTAATCCTAATCCTAGAAAAACATTATATAACTTACTTAAGTATACTTACCTTTGAAAGCAACAACGCTTTTTTTGTTTTCATTTAAACCACAACCGATTCTGAAAATTCTTTCACTGGTAGCTAGATTATCTCTTAGTGATTTGTACAACAACTAATGATTGATAGTTAGCGCGACATACTCCACTTCCCATCGCCTCCGGCTGAATATCGGCGCGTGCGCACCATCACGAAACTCTTTATTACAACCACTAACATTAGTATTGCATTGATATGTTACATGGATGATTTATACACTATCTGTCATTTGTAAATAACTTTGACCTACTCGCTATTGTGTACGGTTTTTAGCATCGCGATACGCGCCTATTTTTGCAACGACCGGTTTTGATCAACTTACGATTATGTTTGATATCAAACAACTTATGGGTTTAAGGTACAGTCATCACCATAAGTAGGTATGAGGCAAAGTTTATAAATGTTTTATAACTGAAAACTAACAACTTTTCAGTTTATTTTTCCAACTATGAATAAGGGCGTCTTGCACCAGAATCACTAAACGTATTTAACAGCTAAATCGATTTAAATCTGACGTATTTGTATGACTTGACAACTCGCTAAATACTATTTAAGAGTTAAACGCGTTTAGCGATTCTGGTGCAAGCCGCCCTAAGAATTAAATTAGAGCTTTTGAAATCCTGAAAAAGTGATCTATATCTGATGCTGACAATACGTCAGTAACATAAGTTGATTAACAAATTGAGTTTAAAAAAATGTAGTCGTGGAATGTTATAAGCAGTTTTATCATTAAAATTAGTAAAAAAATTAACCTAAACTCTTTCGAAATTACAAAACATAATAGCCAAAGCTCCCAAAACTTAGTTGGATCTTAGATTGTGCATCAACTTGTGTTATTGACTGTACCTAACTGATTTATGGTGTTTTTTATTGTTACTCTTACTTTTTGTCATTTAGTGTTTTTTTTTTGACCCATATTATTTTTACGGCATAATAAAATTGACCTATAAAATCAGAATAGAGCAGGCGTGATAATACAATCTTAACGACGATACCAAACGAACCATAACAAATGGTAAGTATTGGTAAATTGTATGGGTGGTGCGTGGTCCGTAGGGCGTCCGATGCGCGTCATGGTTGAGCAGCTACGAAGCGGTGCGCTAGCGCAGTCTTCCTCGCGCACCGCACCTAGGCGCACGAGCCGCGTGTACTAGCCGGTACCGAATTGATCACCGCAATTCTCCTACAGGGATTGTACTGAACAGAACCAGTGATGTGCCCGTGTTAGTGACCACTGCTGCAGCAGTTTAGAAGGACTTATAAATGATGCATGTGAGTGGCTCTAGATTATATTGTTTTTAAGGGTTTTTAAGGAATTATGTAGGTACTAAATATTATGTTTGGTTGGAGGAGTACAAACACGTCCAATTTTTTTCTAATAAATACAATAATTAATTTAAATTCAGATAATTTAAAAAGTGGCCTCTTAATAAAACTACAACTTTCAGAAAATGATTAAAACTATGCATCTGGTCGAAAACGCCTGCAATTTTTTACTCATAATAGATTCCTATTAGATTCAATGTTTGCTTATAATTTAATCAGGTCTATGAGTATTATTCATTGTCGACTGCACAATAGGGTTTGATTTGAATATGTACTTGTACTCTGCTATTCTGTACTTATAATATTTACATAGGTAACTTTGGTAACATACCAAAGTAACACGTATTCTGACAAACATCCTGTAGTTTCTTAATAATGGCTTTAATGACAACTGGTCGTTAATGTTCTGCTAGTAATATGGTATTTATATCTCTAATATAAAACTGATTTGCTCAACATCAACTCAATTATTTATTTCAAATACCTACTCTAAATAAGAAAAATATATTGTTTTGTTTTCGATATAGTTTTATTCAAACTTTAACTCTCTTGTCTATGAAATAGTATTAGTACCTACCTACTAAAAGTATTTACTGGTAAATACTTAAAATGTTAAAATTGATGTGATGGACCGTTTTTTTTTGCACGCAAGTTTGTTATTTCTTTCGTCGCACCGTTATCGCCTTGATTCTCTTGTTGATTCACTTAGGGCGGTTTGCACCAGAATCGCTAAACGCGTTTAACTCTTAAATAGTATTTAGCGAGTTGTCAAGTCATACAAATACGTCAGATTTAAATCGATTTGGCTGTTAAACACGTTTAGTGATTCTGGTGCAAGCCGCACTTAAGATTTACACCGTCAAGGTGTCGACTAGCTGACATTAGTTTAACTTTATCTTCCATCCACATTATAAAACATCTCTGCATTTGCCTAAGTAAAATTGCCACACCCTACCATCCACGCCGGCATCACGACCTGTATTCGTTTTGCGAATACAGTGCCTGTTTATAAAACATGCAACGCTCAGAGTAATGGTTCTGCACGTTCAATGTAATGCTGGGTTAAAAATCGTGTCGCGATTATGTGTGCCCGATGATTATCGTACCATGTATATTGTCCACAACAATGCACTGTAATTCACATGGAACCTCGGGTATGATTCAAGATCAATCAGATAATTATAATAAGCATGGAATTTGAATTTGTAACTTTTTTTCGACATCAACATAACAAGAGAACATATCGAGATAACTTTAACATACACTACAGCTTCAGCAAGAAAAAACTAAGAACAAAATAACCTCTTTCATAGGTTCATCACAAAACACCTTCGGTTAATAATAGGTTCATTGTTACCTGATGGGGAAAAAACTATGATAATTGCATAATGAATATAGGCCTAAGATATGCCCGAGGCGAAGTAGACCCATTTATTGTGTGTGCGTGTTGTATTTGGGATCTTGCCTTAACTGTTAAGGCAATTGACACAAACCGTACAGACAACGGGCCTATTTCAAGAAACTAGTGTAGAATAAATTGTCATGAGTATGGACAATGTATGAGTATCTTTTTTATGATCTATGAGAAATACCCCTTAAAAATTAACCTATTTTTTATCATTAAATCAATGTAACTAGCAAAGAAGCAAAATACGGACTTTCGTGCACGTGGTTAGCATATTTTTTTTTCAGTTATTTATAACTCAAACTACTAAACCGATTTTGATGAAAATTGAATGGGACCACCTGGAAGTTTATCCTTTCAGATTGAAAAAAAATCTAATCGGTTTATAAATGACAGAGTTCTGAGATAACAAACACTAAAAAATTTAAAAAAAAAAACATATAACTGAATTGAGAACCTCCTCCTTTTTTGAAGTCGGTTAAAAAGCAGAGGCAGCTTTATTTTCTCATTAAAAAAAACTAAAACAAACATAACTGATTATTCACACCGTATTAGTAGGTACTACGTGTACTACGAAGATTATAAGAACACTTCTCACATTTTGTAAAGTAGTGGACTGTAGATGATTGCATCTTACCGCATTACATAAGGTATTGGAAAGCTCTTGATGCGATAGATTGAACATATTTCATCATGATCGGTAATTACCCGTCTGGATACTGGACAACTTTATGAACAGTGGACAAGTAACCCAAAACTCCATATAAAAGCTCATTTACACAGCTTTTAGTAACAACCAGCTTGTTCATTTATGTTTAGTGGATCTTACTGGGGTCTGATTTTAATTTTTTTCCTTTTTGCGATGCAACTGTTAAAGAATATTGAATTAATATGTCCGATTAAAAATGATATTCAACGACAACTATAATGAGTTTATCAACAGATCTAGAACAAAATACTTACATAGGATATTAGAATAAAAAAAAACCTACCTTCTACAATACTTATCAAATCAACTCACGCGCAGACTATAGTTTATGGCATCCCATCTCACCGCTCGTTACATTTCTAATCCCAAGATGAAAGCGCATCTAATCGAGATCTACCTCACAAAATTAAGGACTGTATTTAAATTATGTTTATGGTATACACAGATTACTCAATACTCACTGCGACAATACTATAGCTTATTAATACTTGGTATGGTAATAATACCACAGTGTACTTAGTACTTTCTACGGAAAACCCATTGAATGATAAACAGGTAGTAAGATAGAGCCCTCGGGGTTCTGTATTAACAGATCCTTTGATTAATTTTAATAGCTTTTTCAACTACCTATGATAACTATTTGAATGTAAAGTTAAATTGAATACGGTGTGTTTATTAAACAAGAATCTAATATTTCAAATGTGAGTAATGATAGAGAATTAATTGTTTAGCTTTGCTTGTATACTAAAATAATTGACAATCAATAACGATTGCATTAGAACAAGCATAATTGTATATTGCAGGGGTATTCCAATCTCAGTTGAACTGCAAAGTTTTAAATCATGGTCAGTTCATACTAACTCATAGTTATTCTGTGACTAAATAGTGACATTATAAAGTCATTGAATTTGTTTTCGCGCATATTTTGCTGTCACGTGTCTAAACAGAATGATCACGTGGTACAAAATTGACCTGAAGAAATTACACTGGGCAGTGAAATATAACTTGACAGCAAAAGATTGGAATACGGGGGCTGACCTCGATTCACTTGTAATTGAAACAAAAAATATAAATTCGTTGCGTACAGTCCAGTTACAACAATAAGTAGGTACTGAGAATTAGCTAAGTGTATAGTAAATACATACAATTACATCAGTTTAAGAACTAGAAAAAATAGCGAACATCTTTCGACGCATCTTGCACTACTACACTCCGCAACCTGCTACAGATGGTTCAATGTAATTATTTTAAAACCAGTAAACCTTGAGACTAATTTCAAGACGTACAAACTCCAGTGTATACCTGTTTTGGGCAAAAAACAACGCACGTTGCGAGACGCGCACGCGCACCAACAAAAACATTTCGATGATTGCAATTATTTATTAACGGACTGTATAAGGTACGTGCATCTGCTGATCAATAATGTCAGGAGTTTGTTAGCAGCTTTTAATTCTCAAGGTCGGTGACTGCCTAGACAAGTTGGTGTGGTTAGACAAGTAATAAATACTAACAGACAATGTAGATGTGAGTGTTTCTAGAACGTCCATCATGGTATACTAGACAACTTTATCTGCCCCCATATGCCAATCTTTTGCTGTCAAGTTATATGCTCACTGCCCAGTGTAATTTCTTCAGGTCACGTGGTACAATTTTGTACCACGTGATCATTCTTTTTAGACACTTGACAGCAAAATATGCGCGAAAACACATCAAATGACGTCATAATGTCACTATTTAGTCACAGAATAACTATGAGTTAGTATGAACTGACCATGATTTAAAACTTTGCAGTTCAACTTTTCAGTTCAACTTTGATTGGCATACCAATGCTGTCCTATAAAGAAAGCAGTATTAAAAGTATGAACATGAAATCGAACCATTATACTGTATTGACATCAAAAAAATCTATAAACACATTCCGCATTTAAGAATTCAAACACCGTACAGAATTAAACTTAAAATAACCTATAGTATTGTTTGAATAATAACCAAAGGCATGGTATGGTGTACGGTGTGTAGTTGCGCCATGCATGGTAATAAGAAGACATTACAAAATTATCCACCATTGTTCTGTGTTCGCGGAACGGTGTACCGATCGGCTAATAGGCCTCGCATCATTGTACTACTCTATTATACGTCTCCAGTTCTCATCGCACACAAAATGTAAGGAACCCGTGGTGGTGCTAACTGGGACATGTTCTTCAAAGGGTGTTACTATGTATTATAAGTATGTATTTACAAAAAAAAAGTATATAAGTATTCTATCAGCCATCTAGTTCCCATATTACAAGCATTGCTTAGTTTGGGACTAGAGGGCGTTGTGTGAAATGTCCCTGAATATTTATTTATTATTTATAAAGCCTCCATTTACCATCCAATACTTTTTACTGAAGCCACGTAATACATAAGTGTAAAATTATTGAGTGTGAACGTATAGTGGCGTGACGCGACACAAAATCCTTATGGATAGACGGAAATAGTCCCTGCGATCTGTTATTCAAAATAACATGTGTTGGGATGAGTTGACTGACCGGCTGAGTCAGATTCAACCCCGTATGCCAATCTTTTGCTGTCAAGTTATATTTCACTGCCCAGTGTAATTTCTTCAGGTCACGTGGTACAATTTTGTACCACGTGATCATTCTTTTTAGACACTTGACAGCAAAATATGCGCGAAAACACATCAAATGACGTCATAATGTCACTATTTAGTCACAGAATAACTATGAGTTAGTATGAACTGACCATGATTTAAAACTTTGCAGTTCAACTTTGATTGGCATACCACTGCAGGAGTAAAAGAGTTTTATTTATGCTTGGCGTCTGTCTGCAGAGGTAGGTATTCTGTGTTCCGCCACGATCGAGCAAAATGCTGTATTGTTTCTCACAACAAGGCGCCTTTGAAATATTTGCTTTACAATAAACAATACGGCATAGAACGCAGCAATCTGTTTTCTCATTATACAAAGAGTTGGACGACGGCATAATGGCGCAAACAAACCATCGAGTTTCGCGCTAAAGAGGCTTCCAAATTTGGATCTGCAAATTACAACTTCTTTTAGAAGATCGACGTGACTGAATGAAAGGATTCTTGACATTGGACCAGTGACCGACCAGACAATCGGTATTTGTCAGCAGTAAGAATCTTCCACTCGTGCCCCAAAGACTCCTTATTGGTCACGTGTGCTCCAAAGGCCTACGTGACCACAGAACAGCAAAAAAGCTGTTTTGAAGGCACCAACGATATACATACAGTATGCAAAGTGTTCTTTCAAAATATTTACCGCACGTAGTATTAGTGATAAGGATACCAAGAAAACAAAATCAGTGCAAGTGCTTGTAAAGAAGGTGTGAAAACATAGGGTAATCTAATCACATAGCTTCTTTTTTGGGGAACGGTTTTTAACTCTGGTGATTAATAAGCAATACTTGAAAGCAGTACATTGATCTAGAATAGTAAAAGTAGTACCTATTTAATATTGAACAGGAAAAGGATTTTTTTTCTCTATAGGTCGTATCACTTGCATAGCATTGTTCCAAGCTATTTATCTATCTTCCTCCTCGAATTTTCAAGTAAATGTGATATTCTTCCGTGCGTAGGACTGAACTAATGGAAGCAAAAAAGTAGGATTCATATCCTCATAACATATACTCATGTAAAAACGAAAATGGGTACTCACTAGCCAACGTCCTCACTTTAATTGTTGAGATCGGTGTCCATTGCGTGACGTGTATTGTAATGACATTCCAGGAAGCACAAAGTCGCTTCACTCCAACGCACCCTTAGGCGTCCCTTTCGAGAAAACCAACTACATTTGCTTCGGAATTTTAAATTATAGACATAATTTTTGTTTGATTACCTATCTTGGGTACCTATAAGTTTATCTGGAACGGTCGCACTGTAATTCTGTAGAATTTAATATTATTATTGTCTTCAGCCTTAGGACTTCCATTGCTAAACATAGCCTTGCACCATAGATTTTCAAATCAACCAAAATGTTTTTTTAACCGACTTCAAAAAAGGAGGAGGTTCTCAATTCGGTTGTATGTTTTTTTTTTATTTTTTTTTTTATTTTTATTTTTTTTAATGTTTATTACCTCAGAACTCCGTCATTTATGAACCGATTTCAAAAATTCTTTTTTCATCTGAAAGGATATACTTCCAGATTGGTCCCATTTTATTTTCATCAAAATCGGTTGAGTAGTTTGGGTTATAAATAGAAATAACTGAAAAAAATATGCCCGGCGCGGCGCAGCGCCTACTATTTTACTGCTAGCAACGATGCAATATGCCAAGTTGCGGCGTAGCGCCTACCATTTTACTGCTAGCAACGATGGACCCTTTGTGGTGCACACCTAAATTTTTTACATTTTTCTAAATTTGTCAATAAACCCAGTTTGTACATTCAAACCGCATTTAATTGGAGAAAAGCAAAAACCCACCAGTTGTTCCTCTAAAGAATCAACACCAACCACGTGCACCAAATTGCGTATTTTGCTTTCCTGTGACTTTTATGTGGTGTTTATAGTGACTAGAACATTCCCAATGAACTGTCATCTTCGTCATCATCATCTGATGATGAAGCTGGTAGTCGAGTTGAAGTCGGTTTTCCAGTTTTTTAACTTATAAATTATTAAATACATGAAAAAATGCTTGATACTTTTGCAGTGGCTAGTACGTCTTGATACTAAAATAAAAGTTACAAAAACACCTGCAGTGCCTTTAAATGAGCCATTAAATTCAATAAATTATTTGCAACAGTGTATCATAGTTTTTCATGTAATTGAACATAATTAATGGTGTTATAAGCTCAAGGTGACCGTGTCCTTTCAGTTATAATGATAGTCATGTGCAGTTTTTAATTTTAGTGTCTTATAACCCCCGACGCTAAAACAACCGATGTTATAAGTTTGACGTGTCTGTGTGTGTCTGAGGCAACGTAACGCCCAAACGGATGAACCGATTTTGATTTTTTTGTTTGAAAGGTGAATAAGTCGGGAGTGTTCTTAGCTATGTTTGATGAAAACCGGTTCAAGATTCAGGGGTTTTTTTTATTTTTAATTTACTTACTTGTTTTGTTCACCGTACACTGTATTACATAGATACCTACAGTAGTACTATAGATATCTGTGGTAGTATTAAAAGTACAGTCACCTTTAGAAATAAGAGCGCACTAAATCGGTATCTACATAAGCATTAATCGGTACACCGCATACGCACCTTCTTTAAAAACCCATTAGCATCTCTACAACCTCAGGCTTAGTTACTCGTAATTATTATTCATTGGTCGGTCCTAGATGCAATCACACTGAATATGTAATTATAAGGGCGTATAATTATACCTAATTATGTTAGAAAATATAGCCTTCTGACAAACATTTCAACTACTATTACAAGTTGATTAATACTAATCACAATTACTACTATGTATTCATAACATCACGATCGAAAGTATTTGATAATTAATAAAGATTCAGTCCACTCTGGTATTTAATTGTATAAAGATTTAAGGTGTTTCAAGCATTATTATGCTAAGTAATTCACAATTTACTAATGTATCTAGTTAGGTATGTATAAATCATTTACGATTGCAGTCAGTGACAAAAAATAATATTTGAAGAAAAAAAACTAAACATTTTGATAAATGAATTTTTGCGATTCACCTAAATCGATTATACTAGTAGTGTTGTTGTTGTAGTAAGTGTAGTAACTCGCGATGTGTTAAATCGAGTCGTGAATCAATCCGGCACACGATGTGGGACTCGATGATGTAAATTGATAAACAATGCTGCTGCTTACGCAATGTGAAAGTTACCTCGAAGCCAGTTATCGATACTTTTCCGAGCCACTGCCCACTCGATCTATTGTCTAATAAAGTATCAACAGGTTTGATGCCTGTGATAGATGGATCAGAAATGGCCTCGAGTAATATGTTTGATTTCTAGTACAGTTGTCATCGTTACTATAATGTCCTTCTCCACCAAATATTGTGTTCTTTGTTTGTACCAAGAATTAAGATGCGTGCTTGAATACGCATGTTACTTCCTAAATTGATAAAGGTAAAATTACGTAAGCATAAACAAAAAAAAATAACAAAAAAAAAATGGTAAAATTAACTCATTACCTGCGTGTCACGTCCATCCAACCCATACATTCGTTTGACGCAAATCCGTTCAAATATTCAACGGTGTCCAGGTCATTCTTCGCTTCGGATTTGGAAGATAAAATGCTCGTCTAATGCGATTATTACGTAAACCAATATTTTCTCTACCTTACTTTCGACCGATGAGTTTTTATATGATAAAAACCATGCGATAGGTAGATAGATATAATCGCCGTACATAATCCTGCAACTAGCACGAACAATAGGTAATTTACCGTTGCTATAAATGTGAATTCTATATCTATATATTCCCATCTTTTGGGTTTGGCTGACTCACAGACTTAGGTACTACAAAGTAAAACAAAGTCAAGGTCGAAATCATATCGGTCCTTTAATTTTCTAATATTACTTGAATTTAAGCTACAGATTCTGTAACACAGTGAAATCTTGAGGTACTGAGGGCTGCCTATATGCTTATGAAACAAGCCAATCGACTTTTTCTCGTGCACTACGTAACCGGCGACTTAAATGTCACTTATCAATCCAATCAGAGTTGCATGGTCCAAAGGTCAGTGGGATTGACCGCAGGGGCGATCGCAGGCCTCAATTAACTGGCTTATACTACATATGTATACTATAGTATACATATGCACATCCATACACAAATGTGAAAGATTTTACAGCCCACATCTCAGACGTGTTTTGAAATGTAAAGCTCTGTCGTAGGCCACAGCCCAAGACATCAAAGCTGATAGTGTTTTGGTTCAATTTTTTAATTTCACTAAAAAGATCGAATACCCTTTTAAAGCAGCAGAATTTACATGGAAGACAAAGTTTAAAAAAAATAAAGACTCCTCGGTTTCGCGGTCGAGCTTAAAAAAAGCTTCCATTTTTCGTGCTATTTTTAAACTGCGTTTGTATGAAAATGAGTCAGTCTTTGGTCCGAAGTCCAAAATGCAACTTTAAGCGAAGTGCACAGAGTTACGACCAGCCAGCCCGGGGCAAAATACTTTCTCACATGGACTTATTTAAAAACGTCGTTAACCCAAGATCAATCTATTGTCGAATAAAAGTTATATAATCCAATTTGACGTGCCTTCACTCATCTACAAAAGAGTATGTTTTGTAAATGTGTAATGATGCGTATTCTTTAGGCTTGCCATTTATTTGTGTGGCAATAGATATGTCGGTCTAACCATGATTGCCAAAGATGTGGGCCTATTTATCGGTTCATTGATAAACTGTCACTCATATATAAAAGAGAGCTAAAGATTGGCCAATCAAAATATGACCACACCTCTTTGAGTACTCTAGTCTTTGATTCTTTAGTCTACTATTAATTAGTCTATTTTAGTACCTAGCTTACTCTAATAGCCTATCTATTCTTAGTAATTTAGTCTTCTCTAAACGTCTACTTCAGTAGTATTCTAGTCTCTAGTCTCCTTGAGTAGATATGAAAGCTTTAAATTCCAAAGATTTTCTTCGACCTGAAGAGATTTTGTCTTGTCCTTGTTATAAAAGTTGAGGGGCAAGCACAAGCGGGCCATTGACCGCGATCCTGCGCATGATTCGGCCCAGAATGCATTATGGTGCTCCCACACGGGCAACTTTTATTGAGCAACAACCGACGATTACGACGATCGTATGGCGAGTTTATAAAATTAAGTTTTACCAGATTACATTGAAAATAATTAAAACATTAATTTATTGCAACGGTTTGTAGATAACTAAACAAGTGCTTCCTGTTTCAACCCAAGATTTTTCAACCCAGTAATTATTTGTGTCCTATCAACCCAAAACATATTCCTCTTTCAACCCAATCCATAAATGTGAGTCACAGTGTATTTTAAGCAGTAGGTACAGGAACTATACCGCCCTCGTAATGGAAAACACTGTGTTTCATGTGTATTTTGTAAATATTGTAAATACTGTATTAATCGTATTTTTCTTTACTGATGTACTAAATGCAATTACAATTTAGTTCATTGTTAGTTATCTTTTTAATCTCGCAATTACAGTCCACACCAATAGTCCATAAAAATACTTTTTGCTCTAATTAAAATATCATAAAATAGTTTATTAACACATGGACTGTATCACGATAGCAAATACATAGAACTCATGCGCGAACTCATGCGAACTCACACGCGAAATGGACAGACCACAGGGAAAGACTAAAAGTCTCAAAATCCCCTTAAAGGGAAAAACTCAAAGGGGATTTTGAGACTAACCCATCTAAAGGACCCGTGACCGATAGATTGAGGCCGTCTACAGCCAAATTATCGCTTTGCTCCTTGAAATTCAGCAATAGGTATATTACTTTAACTTTTAAAAGAAATAAAAAAGTACCTACACTTTTATTTGGTAACGATAATTACTACTTCAAACCAATATTGCCGGTTTGCACAAAACATTCGAAATAACTGCAGCAGCTCTACATCATTCTCAATCGAAAATTCCACGCTGATGTCTTCTTTGGTTGCTTTCTTTATGATTTACGACTTACAACCGGCTTCTTCAATTACAAGTAATATTTCGTGTCAACGCTCTGAGGTAGTAAATTAGTTTCTTTACAACATTCCGCAATTAAAATAAAGTCACTGCTGAGTGCGTTGTTAATAAAATATTTTTAATCTAGCTAGAATATTGATACCGAAAGTGAATTGTTCTAACAAAAATGCCTTGATATTAGAAAAGA
Organism: Gandaritis pyraliata; assembly: GCA_947859175.1. Taxonomy (NCBI): domain Eukaryota; kingdom Metazoa; phylum Arthropoda; class Insecta; order Lepidoptera; family Geometridae; genus Gandaritis; species Gandaritis pyraliata. The sequence goes on along the minus strand of OX401866.1, from coordinate 4,911,051 downwards.
TTATCAAAAATGGAATCAATAACATAGCATTCAAATCGTGTTTCTATCTTTCCTAATTTAGTCACATTCACTCTTTGTAAAAGAAATATTCTAGAAGGCATTTTTCAATGATCTTATAAAAAAATCTTAAACACATGAAAAAACTTTAGACATATCATATAGGTAATTTTTAAAAGTTAGTTAGTAATTTTTAAAAGAAAGTTAGCTTTAAGTAGAGTGCCAAAAACATTTCAAAACACCTTTGTTGGAACTAGAATTTCGCGGCCCTAAGCTGCGGAGGTTTATTTTTACATAAAAAATATATTTACTTATCACAGTTTCCAAAATAGGTAAGTATGTCTTGATATCCCTAGTATCACGCCTCGTAACTTCACGTTGATGATTCAATACAGGTAATTAACACACTTACCAAACAAAGAGGCTTGATGTTCTCAGTACTCTGCATACTAAACTATCTGTGGCGCAAAAGCTGCAAATTGAGATAATTTATTTAGGTCATACTCTAGTTCAGGGGCTTATTCTCAGCTCGGCAGAGATTTTACTCTAATACAAAATGACGTCGAAAACTCCGTTTCATCGGTGGGTGCAATGAGTTTTCGGCCGAGATAAGACGTCATCCCTATTAGAGTAAAATCTCTGCCGAACTGAAAATAAGGGTCCAGTACTTGTGGTATCTTTTAGAACATCAGTAGGTAAATAGCAAAGTTTTCAAGGACCTTTGTATTCTTGAATACGATGTCGAAAATCTCCCCCTTTCTAAGCGAAGTCAATGCTTCGATCAACTACATATATAGTTAATGTAATGACTTGGCATTCGTGTTGGTACTGAAGAAAAAATTCGTCTCAGTTTCTATCTATGACCTTTGATACATATCACTTTTACTAAACGGTACCTATTCTGCCTAAAAGTGAAATGAGTTATCATTTATCGGAGATCATTGGATTGTTTTCACCAACAATGAGTCGACAATTTCTATGACAATGACTTGGAACAGGGTTCAAAGTCATGCTGTATCAATGGAACGGAACAACAGTCCACTGATTTAGAAATTCGCAACTCTTTACAATATCTTGACTCTGTGTACAGTCAGCATCAGAAGGCACTTATTCAGAATTTCAATTCAATTGTTTCTAATCATATTCTTTTATCTAAATAATACTTAAAGATGTTAGAATAAAATGAAGTCTCTTTTGAGTCTTTGTCTAATCATCATTTACTAATCAGGTTGACTGTACTTGATAATGTCTGTGTAATGCATTGTTCAAAACTGGTGATAGAGAAATCATTAAGTTTAGATGTTCAGAGCCCCTAGATTTCCTTTTTTCCAACTCATTTTTAGCGTAAAAGCTGTTCGCTGTACAAGTATGTAGGTGGATAATACAGGTAATTCATTGATATGTATTCGGTTTGCACGAGTATGCAGTTGCTTGTGGACTAGTAAAATGATACCAATCCTAGATTCATTATTACACAAACAAGACTTTTTCTTTATCTTGCCTCGCCCTTATGAGATGTCGCTAAGATAACATTTCGAGAGGCTTACCTTTACGAGTACCTTACCTTACCTTTTTTGGTGTTTGTACTAAAATTGCTTGCGATTTTATCATGTTCCTGTCCCTCCAAAACTTTTAGTCGATAGTATTTGGTTTGTTTTCAATGTTATCTTCACCTTTGTTGTTCGTTGTTTAGAGCTTTTGAAAAGCACAATTTTGCTGATAAACTGTTTGACTCATGCATTCCTCAGAGGCCTTTATAGCATGCGAGATATGGATGGCAGTCTCGAGTGTCTTAATGTGGTTACTTGACACGCTTGCATTACTGTCTCATATCACAACTTATTACATCTTCTCAGATATTAACTACCGAATAGTAAGAATGAAATTCAATCTTAGATATTAATTCGTTCATTGCGTTTTGTACCTGTTCAATTTACACAAATAAATATCAACCTTATGTAGAGCTTACGCACAGGTAATTTTGCTTTGGCATTCAGTTTATGCTTTAAATACGTTCAGGTATCATTATAATGGACATTTGTACCGGTAGTAATTTTAATGGTAAGTATTTGTGGGTGAACGGTGAAATATCTCGAAGTGTAAAGGTACGACTGAAGCACACGAATTAAAACCCACGATGTATTGAACCCAATTTCTCGAGTTTTTATTGCTAACTGATTTTAGTGCTATTATTATTTGCTGTACATTTCTGTAAGAAAACGACTTTTCACGTGTACCTGTTCGTAGTTGCCGTAAAAACGGTGCGAAGTATTCCATTTATGTAAAAGCTCACATCCATTAGATACCGCTTTTATCAGGTCATTCCGCATACTCTTAGGGCGGCTTGCACCAGAATCGCTAAACGCGTTTAACTCTTAAATAGTATTTAGCGAGTTGTCAAGTCATACAAATACGTCAGATTTAAATCGATTTAGCTGATTTTCGTTTAGTGATTCTGGTGCAAGACGCCCTTAGTGATTCCTCATTTGACATATTTCGCGCTTTAGTTATATAATTACAATTGCGTAATTAATAATGTACAAAATGTACGAATATAATAATAATACTGAATTAACACCAGAAATTAACTGAATTAAAAATTGACGTGAATAAAACCTCGGTGCGCCTACTTTCCTGTTGCAATACCCCTGAACAGGGTTCATGTGTGATACCTACCTACAATGTAACAACTATAATACCATGTGAAAGCAATAAATGTACTGAGTATTGAGTATTGAAATGAGTTACGGCACATACAAAAGCTGTTTTTATATCAAGCAAACGATAAAAAGCATCAAAAAGTAACTATAACTTATTGACATTATAATTTCGGCTTTATAATTGTCAGAACTTCAAAAATCGTTTTATTAAAAGTATGTAATGGGTTCGCAAAAAAACAGATGTTCCGATAAGAAAAACCTACTGTCTTGTACGTCACCCAATACTTGTTTCATTCTTCATATCAGCATTAATTTTGATTGATACTGGTAAAAAATAAAAGCACAATTACGCATCGAATAACCAGTTTCATTTGTAAATATCATTATGCTATTACGTTTTATCATGAAATTATCTTCAAAGTCATACCACAGTTTTACAATTTTTTTATCACACAATCTTGTAGTTCAGTGTGGTTGACAGAAACAGTACAGTAGATACGCACCGCAAAAGCTCAAAGATATGCAACATACACAAATCAATTGGTTAGGTAGGTACCTAGGTATATGACTATTAAGTGAGTGCTCACATCCTCCTTTCATTCTCACAGAGGGTCCATTAATGAATCATACTGTGATTGCATTCTGGGAACACACAGGTACCAAATACCGTTAATAACCTTTAGTGTTGTAAATTTGCCTTTATACCAATGTCAAGCAATAATTTGTGGTAATTATGGCGCCACGAATGTATTACAAGTGAAAAGCGCCCATTTGTAAAGTAGGTCTTGACTGAGATTAGTGATTTACGTGATTCGAATTCCTCGGTCTTAATTTTTTTTCTACCTACCTACTCTTTTAATCCCCGAATCTGGCTCACGAATTTCTTAAAGTTTTACTTATTTTGTTTTATTTTACGTTAAGTTTTTCCTGGTCGTCTTTTTGCCATCTCTTACCTACGCGAATAATGCTTTCATTACGTACTTCTGTTTTCTTACAGCTTTTTATTCAATTTATGTTCCACTATCATTTGAATAACACTAAATTTTTTATAAAAAATCTTTAGATAAATATTGACATAAATTTTTGTATTATAATTTATTGATATTCGCTTACACAATTTAAAATGTAAATATGCAACCACTTTCAAAAATAATCCATTCTGCGAAGATTATGTAAAGACAAACTAAACACACCAAGTATTTGTTTAGCATTAGAATGTCAAACACGGAAACAGTGTCATGGGTCGGTATAAGAGTTATCCTACTTATAAATGCGAATATAAAAATTTAGATAATAGATTATTACTTATATTACGAGTATTTTCATAGAGATGTGTAACCAAAACATGAAAAATAAGGTTCCACTACCCGACAGTATGGAAACCTAAAAATGGTTCTTAGTGTGGGTGCACCAAATGTAATTCTACTTTACGTAAGTATCATTTAAAATGTAATAATTCTAAAGCATTTTAAACTGTCAACTAGGTGTGTCCACTTAGGAAAGTAAAGAAAAGATAAAGATAATTTGTAAGCGCAGGCGCAGGCGAGCCGTAGCGTATAACCCATAAGCACGCGCACAGCCCTATCAAGTTTAGGACAGTTCACGTTATCTTACCCACTTAGGTAGGTACTCCAGAATAAATATTTGAAGTAGAAAGTGCAGTTCCGTGTACTCAGAAACGTTTACCTATTTGATGCTCCAAATTCGTGGTACTTCGAGCTACGAGGCAAACAAGTGCGCAAACAATAACAACCTGAGCTTTTGTAATCCGACTGATCAGTTTTTATGGATGACCCTTCTTATCGGGGTACAAAACGTTAATCTTTTAAAAGTTATTTTCTGACTGGAATGTAAAAAAGTAATGGTTTCGTGTGCTGTCTCGACGACGCGTCAGTGCGTCGGTCCTAGACGCTATAAAATCTATTGTTGTTTTAGATGTTTTGTTACAAAGAACTTAGAACTTGAAGGAATGCGTCTGCTATAATAGATTTAAGGTTAACTTATGCCCGGTTTCTGAACATCTCACATAAACTCTCACTAGCAAATGATTCAATAAAGTTATGGATAGGATAAACGTCGCTTATCTATCATTGCGTTTCCGAATACACGATGAGCCGTTAAATAACTATGCAATCGATAACTAGTTCTTTATCATGCCACTAGATGGCTCTTTTTAAGGGCGAATTCTTTATTATTTTTATCGTTCTAAATAATCATTAGTATAGGATTTAATACAAACATATATTATTTTTAGAGTTAAAATTAAGCCTCGAAAAGTAGTTTGGGTTATAAATTAAGGATAAAATCTAGTCATTGGCTATCTATCAGCGCCTCTAGGGACTATCACTGTCAACTATTGTCAACTCCGTGTCAAATGAAACACTTGCGCGCACGTTGTGTTTGTTTGGTTGTGGCGTGGTATTTTTCGCTTGTTTTTCGGTATTTATTTTGTCGTAACTGGAAAAACGGAGTAAAAATTTAACTGAAAATGAGAAGATGCTACTTATTGAAATAGCCAAAAAATTCGTGGCAATTATTTTTTTATTAATTATTTTCTGAAGCGATATCTGCTATGTAGGTAATAATTACGTAGTATTATGAAGTTTTCACTCACTACCTACCGTACCTACCTACTATTCATCAAAACTAAGCGTCAAACATTAACATTAGGGCGTCAAATAAAGTTATGGAACTGATAAACGGCACTGTTTGGTCAGTTAAGTTAATCCGAGTTTAAACGGAGTTTATCTTACATTGCGTTGTTCGGAAACGCAATTTCAAAAGTTATTGAACCAATAGCACTAACGAACAGATAAACTACCGATAAATGTACCTCAGAAACCGGGCATTAGTCAGCGAAATAAATTAATGAAACGAAATGAAAAAATAGTTCGGTCTTCGATAGTTCAAACCTTGTAAAAATGGTTTGGTATATTGATCCTTTCGTAACATGCAATTAAAGTGTTAGCACATGATGTGGCCATGTTTGACCACTTTGAACGAGTAACGGTGCGGTGTCAGTCTGTCTTTTCAAATGAAAATCACAATAACGTCGCGGTTGTGCGCATTTGAACATGTAATTATTTACAGTACAATAACTCTACGTCATCAGAGCACAAAAACTAAATATACTTAAATAGTGTTGTTCATTATTCACTTTTTTGCGTGGGCATCCGCCAAACCGTCAATCAGCGCGAGCGTAAAAAATAACTCATTAGAATCCCCAAAGTCGTAGCTATACCTACTGCAATGTCAGGCAGGTCAAATACTTCGGAATATAAATTAAAGTCGTTCTCAATACGAAACCCCGCCAGCAGCCACTCCACTGATGTATGAAACACAGGATATTGCAGAGATAAACCATGTTTTGCTATGATTTCCTAGAATGTAAACTATGTAGAGTGGATTGCGTATAACACCTTGATCGGAGGTGAAGTTGTGAATCAAACGCATAATTTTACGCCTCACTAAACACTGTTCTACTTGAATCCTTTATTTTGTAAGTTTTGTAACACGAATACCACACGTATAACTCAACGATCATTAGACACAAAAAATACGTAATTACGACTGTCTACGAGGTATGCGTATGATTATTTTCCGGAAAGCAACAACAAAGGTTTATTAATTAGTTAAATATTTTTGAGAAATGCGTCTTCTCTATAACAAATAACAGTGCTGAGACGTGTTTGTGTTGTGAGCATCTTGGCTTTTTTTACTTCGAGGAAACTGACCAAGGTTACAATGGTGTGTCTTTATAGATACTGCAGGGGTATGCCAATCAAAGTTGAACTGCAAAGTTTTAAATCATGGTCAGTTCATACTAACTCATAGTTATTCTGTGACTAAATAGTGACATTATCACGTCATTTGATGTGTTTTCGGGCATATTTTGCTGTAAAGTGTCTAAAAAGAATGATCACGTGGTACAAAATTGTACCCCGTGACCTGAAGAAATTACACTGGGCAGTGAAATATAACTTGACAGCAAAAGATTGGCATACGGGGGCTGGCAGTTACTTGCATGTAGAATGAAACAGTTCCTAGGAGTATTTGTTGATACTTCAGAGTACATTGATTGATGTACGATTAGAAACAATGTCTTGAAGACTCTCACGGTCCTTTGTCCTTATAATAAGGTATGATTGTCGTGGACACGGACGAGTGCCCGTGGGCTGGGAGTCACCCCCGGGAGCACGTACATGATGAGAATTTAGATTACCTATAAGTTAACTTTCAATAGCTGATTCTAATCGACTTAATCATGCCCGTCTCGATAATAGTTTCCTGTTTGTAAACGATATTTGAATTAAATAGGCGCAGGGTATAGTTTTATGGTAAGGATATTTGTGTCTTGAGGACTTTGTTACTTACATTACATTTTGCCGCCATGTCTGTTTACCAGACGCTATATAGTTTTGTTAGAGATTTTGTTTGTCGTACTTTTGATTCCTAAATTTTCAAGATTTTTGTTTGGCTTTTACTAGAAGGAAACTTTGAAAAGCTAATTTTATTTTTGTTTCTTCTTTGCAGATCGAGCGTCTTGCCCAATACGAGCGGCTGGTTGGTGGTGGCTGCGGCAGACGGCGAGCGGCGCGACTCTCCGACCTCGAGAGAGTTCAAGATCTGTTCCCTCACGATTATCTGGCGCTGCACGATGCTGACGCACCCTCTGCGCTTCTTTCGCACCATTCGCAGGTGAACCTTTGACCCTCACAATTTTTGCTATCGTTAGAAAATAAACAGTACCTATCAGTTCACTAAATAGTTGTAAAATTATCTGTTTGAAAGCTTACAAAGTAAAGTAAACAGAAATAGTATCGTGAAGACTGGTAAACACTGTAATTCACCTCTCAGATTTAGTACAGTACCCTACTCAGGACTTTTCAGGACATTTAGGGACAGTTGGTAGAGGCACATTTAAATATTACACTTACCAGACTATTTTACAGTAGATATAAATATTTTATTGTAGACACGAGCCTATTATATACATCACCTCGTGATTGCTTATATTTTGGCTTTCTATTTCCACAGAAGCAAAAGAGCCTTCGCAAGCGACCAAGCCTGGACATTGGCGCAACAATCAGCGCCAGCAACACCAACCTATCCCCCCGTACCTTTATCATGGAAGCTCCCGTGCAACTGTCTCCACTAGGAACGACATCCCCACCTCTAGACCGTCATCTGTTCCTCTTCTCAGACTTGATGCTGATTGGAAAATCCAGAGGAACGAACTGTTTTAAGTTGAAAGAGAGTGTGAGACTGGCAGAATTGTGGCTGTCGATGCAAGAGGGAGAGGATACGGGTTTTCTGATTGGATGGCCGACTATGACTGGTGTCGTGAATTACCTTGCGACGTATCCTACCCAAGCTGCTAGAGATACTTGGTACAGGTGAGCTCATCATTCATTATCCTTTTTACTTTCAAATTTATAAGCAGAGGCTCAACAATCCGCGAAAGTGCTTCAACCAGCATTCGCGTAGCGCAGTGCTTGAATCCACCTCTAAAGGTGCCTCTACATCGTTTATAAATTCGAGGGTAGTCAGAGGGCAGTTCGTGAAACCTGAAGGTTAATAACATTACGGTAATGGGACCGAGTTTGTTCAAGATCAACAGATAAATAATTGTTTTTCTTTGTTAATTCATGATAAATATTATGTCTAATTTAAAAATTTCTAGGCACTAATTACTTTAAATGTTATCTTACCTACTACAAAATATTTTTTTTTCTACAGGAAAATACAAAACGCCCTTACGTCTCAACTAGCGACGGAGCCAAAATCGACCAATATCCAAATCTTTTACAAGGATGCGACAAGTTCTATCGAAATTGTAAGTACAACTACTAATTACAAAGATCTTTACAAGAATTATTATTATTATTTGGGCAGTTTACGTTTAACCAAAACAGTTGGCAGCACCCAAGTTCTCAAAGGTCAGAGTCCCGCTCATCAGACCAGAACATTAGTCACTGAAGCGCACTACACACAGTGTTTTACGTGCCATGACCTCTTCATTTACGAAAAAGATATTCTCTTTATCTCGGTGCTGGACATTGATACAGGTCTTTCCTATGAGTACATGTTTTTTTATATAATTAAATGATGGAACAATCTGATAGGCCACCTAATGTTAAGTAGTAACCACTGCCTATAACGATACATTGCCTCACTGAGCACGTCCATTGAAGACAAGCCCTGTGATGCATTGCACTGCGCCCATTACTCTTGAGACATAGAGGTGTTAAGTCTCATGTGCCCGTAATTGCACCGACACCCATACCCTTGAAACCGGAACACAGCAATGCGAGCATCACTGCTTGGCGGCAGAACTAGGTACAGTGGTAGTACTTCCCCGGAGCTCTTTCATAAAAAGCGCTAATACTACTAAAAAGTAGTTAAACGTAGATAGTCTAAACTTGAAGATATGTTCCTGACTATGCAATGTTTAGATAAATCAACTTCACTATATATTAACTTTAATATAAATTCATATCTTTCCAGTGCAAGACGGTTTTCGTGAACCCTGAGATGAGCTCCCGCTGCGTCATACAACATGCGCTAAGGGTGCTCCAGAATAATCATGATGGAGACCAGAACGATGGAGATGGCGAGCACGACGGAGAGGGAAGATGGGGAGCCATTAGCGAATTCACCCTTTGCATGAGGACAGGGAGGGATTCACCGCCTTTACCTTTGCGTGGGATTGAAAGGCCTCATGCTATTCAGGTATGAACAACTACCTAAATCCCGGCTATAAATATTTAGATATATACTTCTGTGAAAAGAGGTACAGTCAGTGATATAAGTTGATTAACAATTTAAGATATGGTTTAGGAGTTTTTGACTATTATTTGCAACTTCTCCAAGAGTTTAGGTAGATTTTTCTATCATTATACTGAGTTGCATTAATAGAACTGCTTGTAACTGACTCGAGACTACACTTTTAAAAAATCGAATTATTTGTCTCCTGACTGTACATTATGAATTTCAACGCATACCATTTGGTTTGTATTTTACTAAAACCTACTTTCAGATGTCAAGGATACGGCAGACACTCTCAAACGAAGATGGGTTTGACCTGGAACACGTGAATGCGAAGAACAATCCGTGTGGCCTACTCTTCGAGCTACGGAAAAAGAACCAGAATTTGAAAAAGTGAGTACTTACCTGCTAGCAAGTTCTGTGATCCCCAAAATGCCATAGGTAATCTGCTTAACTATTCTTTCGGAAATGAAGATTTTACAGTATTGTCTTTCTTATTTTTCAGTGGAAACACAACTCCTGGCAGAGGTCTTCGCTTACTGCGCCGTGGAGGTCGTCTCTTCGGCGTGCCACTGACAAGACTTTGCAATGGAGTCCCGCCCCCAGCATTGCTGCAAGCGCTGAAAAGGCTACGATCTGTTGCCCCTCTAACACATGGCGTGTTTCGACGCAGCGCTAATGCTAAAGCGCTGAGATTGCTGAGAGATAAGGTAATTTCGGACCTGGAGTTTGTCCAAGTGTTTTGAGATCCAATTTCAATAGCTCTGTGAGTAGAGTAACTTGTGAGAGATACCTACAATATTCTTTTATACGAATAAGTGAGGGAAAGAACAGATGGCCCAACATGTTTTGCGGTAACCTCTGCCTATAACAATGTGTCCACTGAAGACGTGCCTTGTGAGTCACTTTGAGACTTGCTTTGAGGTGCCGGTGCTCGGTACATCACTGATATCGCCAGAAATAAGTAGGGTGGCAATACTTCTCTGGAGGAACTCTTTTACAAAAAGTCTATAATGTCATACCTTCATTATAATATAACATGATTTTTTCTCCAGTTGGATTCCCTGGGCCCGTGGGCAGAATGTGCAGAACTAGATCGTGCGCCGGTCTTGCTCCTGGCGGCACTTGTGAAGGAGTTCTGCCGTGCCTTACCCCAACCTCTGCTCTCCGCTGATCTTTACCCTTCCTGGCTGCAAGTACTAGGTACGTAACACTATAATAATTATGATAAAAACACAGAATTTTTACTATGATTTTAACTTTTATATACTTAGGTACCTATACCACTACTTAATGATGTGGTCTTTTACAGGTTTGCCTCAAGCCGAAAAAGTGGCTGCAGTACGCTCCCTTTTGCTCCAGCTTCCAAAATCACACTATGTTTTACTGACGTACTTTGTGTGCCTTCTACAAGCCATCGCCAAGAAGTCCAATATAAACCTCATGTGCCCCATGAACCTAGGAGTCTGCGTCGGTCCGAGTCTCCTGTGGCCCCACACACCCTGTGAAAAATCTCCCAAAGCAGTGCCAATGGTAGTTGAACTTTTAATAGTAAAAGCAGAAGCTTTATTCGGACCACAAATCGCCGGTCTTTTAGGTAACGGTACTCCAGAATCCTCAAATGCTTTATTGGATTCCGGAGCGGAGGAAAGCGATAGTCTTCATTCTGTGGGCATATCGCTGGACTCGGTGGAACTGCCGACACCCAGAAAGGAAAAATTATCTCTTAGTAGGGATTCTGGGTTAACCCTTTCGGAGGATGACTCTAATAGTAACGGAGGAAACAGTCCTGCACCAAGAAATATCCTTCACAGCCTATCTACACCCACCTGCAACATTCAGCAAGTTCCTCGTTATGCTGATAATCACAATGTCAATGGCCTTCCACAAGCCCCCCAGAGACAAAACATTTATTCGAACAAAACGGAAATCTACAGCAATGCAAATGAAGAACTATACAACACCCCATATATAGGCGAAAGGTATGTTCACAACTCTATTAACATTGGAATCTCAAACGGCATTGACGAAAGGAACTACGTGTCCAAACAGGCTTTACAGCGTTCCACGGCAGATATCTACGCAAAAAGTCCTACTATATACATCACAGGATTTGAACCTCAAAAACCACCGAGAAGTCTTGTTTCCAAAGCTGCCAGAACTTCGAAAGTCTACAGCATGTTTGCGGAGACACAAGATGCGGACAAAAACGTTACTCCAAAAAACTTCAACAGAGCGAAGAGTTCCGATAACCTTTTAGAAGCAAAACAGAAAGCAGAAGCATTAGAAAATAAGCACGACCTAGTATCTAGTCAAGAAAATATTGTATACAGTAACATACACGATCTAGCAATGTTCACGGAAAACATTCAACGACAAAATCAATACCAGACACGCTCAGAAGCTGTATCGAACGCAAACTACTCCCGCGTTTACACAGGATGGGAGAAGAAAAGCGCTAACTACAACACCAAGACTACTGAAAATATTTATGGACAAATGAGAAAGCCCCAAGGGGAACCATCGACTAATAAGGACGGAAATGGATCACCGGCAGCCACCATTTTTACAAGAAATGACTGGTCTCGTCAAGCAGCGAGAACGAAGAGTTTAGAAGTCAATGAAGGGCAACCTAATAATAATGACAAAATGCGCAATGGTAACTACGAAATGTTAAACGGCACCACCTGTTGCAAAAGACAATACGATCCATCGCACATGTGCACCAAAAACTGTAACGGAAGCTCAATGATGAGTAGCAGAGAACAAGAAAAACGCAACATCGTCCCGCTACAAAACTCTTATTCATACGTCGACCACGTTCATAACGATTCTGAAGAAACGAAAAAGTCCCGATTACGAAATTACAATAACAACAAATTGAACCAATCAAAATCACTAGCGAACATCATCATGCACAGTGACTCCAGCAGCAGTGACACTTTGTACCAACCACAGAATTCCGCAAAAAGCAGGTCTACCGAGTCCCCTGCAAGCGAGAACTCGTACGAAAACTGCTACACGACGCAATACATGGATCCCATGTACACCTCAGTATACCGCAATATGATGGACAAGTCGTGGAAAATATCGAAGACGTCAGATATGTACTCTGATATCTACAAGGCAACTCCGACCACGGTTCAGCCCGAGTATCAGAGCTCAGAGGGTGAACAGAACAGCAAGAAACCCCCGCACATCCCGCCACCGGTACCGCCGAGGAAAATGGTGTACCAGAGAGTGCTGAAGAAGTTTCAACCGGTGCATATGAACAAGGACGAAAAGAACTCGCGTTCAAAGTCTGTTCCACGACTCTACAGAGACGCAAACGGTGCTGACAAACCGCAGAATACCTTGGCTCTGGACTGCTCAGAGTCTGACACCGAATCGGAATCATACGTTTAACATAACACAACAATGGATCCTGATTCCAGCTACTTTAACCTCTAATGAAAATGTTTGCGACATTTAGACGTTACGTAGATATTACGTAAGGTACTTCGGGTAGGTACTATTATAAAATATGCCATCATAGTTATGACATCTTTTTTAATCCCGCCTGAAATTTTATATTGTGACCATAACATCAGCTGTTTTGGTGATGTGATTCCAAAGACGTAAGGATAATTTCAATCTTATTTGTATTGTGTAAAATCTTAATATTGACAGCATGCCTTTTAAATAATAAGTAAATGATACAAAATATTCTCAGAAAAAATATGACTTGAAATTAGTTATTTATGTAGAAAGTAAGGTACAGTTATTAAGGCATCTAAAGTTTGGATATTTTATGTATACGCATATGAAATGACGTAGTATCTTGTTATGAATACTAAACTTTAAGTAGTTTTTTATAAGATTCTTTGTGGAGTTTTCTTGATAATGATACTACTTATGATACTATTGTTTGATCTACCTATAACTAACGTGTGTCATGTATGTCCGGTGAATTAGATGTAGGTATTATAAATATATTTTATCTCTATCTGTCTGTACATAAAATATTGTATATTAATTGTTCTTATAATGAATTAAATGATGACTTGTAACTTATACTTAACTTTTTTATTTCTTCAACCTCTGGGTTTATGGGATTCTTCTGAGAATCACATAAAAATGTACAAAGATTAATCTATTTTTGATATAATAATTAAAGTATTAGTATTCAATTTTGAGTATGGTGGTATTTTCAAAACAAAAGAACGTGTAATACTTATTAGGAGGTGTATGCAGGTAAAATGATTCATTAAATTCAAATTAAATCCATTCCTTGAGATAATTTCATTTTTTACGGTTACAAAAACGTAGGTAGGTATACTGCCAAAATCTGCACAACATTTAATTTAATCAAGGAAAAATAACTAGGTACCTTAACTTCCTTGTCTTCAGTAGCACTTAACCCTTTTTGAATGTACTTAGTGCAGTTCTTTTGCTCAAATTCGAGGATGTTTCTCTGGATTGTCATAAACATAGTACCATATTATGAAACCATATAGGTATATTAAGGCCGCCCATTGTATTTTATATTTTTCTTAAGGGTGAATGGCAAAAAAAGTATACTATGTATTATACATTTATTTATGTTGCGAATATCATAAAACTTATACCTTCATCACAGTCACACTATGTTATAATTAAACATACACAAATATTAAATAATTATGTACCTGCCTGGTTCAAATATCTAAATAGTTTTCTTATATTAGACTAAATAATTTTTTATTTATTTATGTTTACAATTTTTACAAAAATATATAAGTAGTAAGTACCTTAGTTTAATATTTTAAAAACGGCAACAAAATGAATGAAAATGGAATATTTGAGTTCAATTATTATATCGTCGTCGTTTACCTTATGTACAAAATGTCATAAATATGATTAATTTAGTCTAAATACCTACCTATGTGTTTAAAATAATAATATTAGAGATAGGAAAACAAGGACCGAGACAAGCGACCAGAAGCATCGTCAGGTGTATGGGAGACAAGATTTTTTTATTCGAGTTTCCGATCGCAAAAAATTGTATATCATTTAAAAATTCGTAGCAACCTTACTAACTCACCGAACCAAATGAAAGAAAAAAAAAACTGTGACACTGGCACGCATGAATGAGTAACCGTCTGATGAAAAGCAGGAACCCGTAATTTTCTTTACATAATAGTCTCGTTCGCCATTGTCTCTCTGGTCGCGTAGGCTTAGATCAAACCTTATAAAATAATTAAGTAAACTACGGGATACGTATCATGAATAGCTTAACAAAATAAAACTAATAGGTTTTTGTTGAACCCGAATCTAAAAATGAACTCTCCTTCATTTTCCATGATGTTGACGCGCAGCCGGATCCTCAAAATTACGTATAAGAAACATTTTTTTACTTTTAACCTTTCAAATGCCGGAATCCATACGAGACACATAAATAAAAATAATAATAATTTTATATAATAGAATAATAATTCTATTATATAAAAAATCTAGGGATACTAACACCTAGATCTAGGGATCTAGGTTAAACACTGAAATGGGTTCATTTTTAGATGGTCAGTACGGTCTGTAAGGTTTCTAAGAAAACTTGATTGTATTACCGGAAATAACTTGTTCATGATACGAACACAATTAAGTACTTACATTTTACTACTTAATCGCGATAATTAGTCGAGCCCACGAGTAGATCGGTGTAGGTAAGATTTTTTTGTTCACTGTGTTCTGTAGAGCGAAACACATGAATGCGAGAAAACTATGAAACTACTATGGGATGAAAATCCAGTTTAGGACCATAATTCCTATTTCACAAAAACCCACTAAAAGGTATGTTTAAAGGTTTTAGGTACTGTGTTATAATATAATGAATACATTTCTTAAGCAACATGGTAAAATGTTGACAATGATTCGAGAAGTCATTTTGGGTAATCGTTTTTGAGTTACATTGGTGACTCCAACTAAACATTCATTTGTCAGTTCAGGGTGATTTGTAATAAAAAATACTACCCTGTAAAATCCAACTCTTGGGCTCGAGTATTTTTAAATTGCATTGATATCCAGTTCCTAACTACACTATAAGTCTACGTTTTAGCTGTGATGGTGACAGTCGTATCTGTAGAGTTGGTGCTACTCGATGGCACAACTGGAGGGGTCTTTTCTTCTTCTTCTTCGACTACAGGAACATAGTTCCAGGATTGCGTCTCCGCTGTGCCGAAGAGGATGAAGTAGCCAGCTGATGCTATGTAGAGTGATGCTCCAGTTATGAAGACTGGACGCCATTCGGCGAATCCATTCTGAAATGATATAAAGGGATAAAATATTGTTCAAAATAAATAAAAACGATTTCATAAGGATTCATCAATCAACTCCTAAGTAGACAATAAACAGTTAGGCTGATGCCATACCTACACTTTAAAAAGCTATGTGAATAAAATTAGCTAACCAAGTATTTTAAGAAAACCTTCGCCCCAATGAATAGAACATGCTAAGAAACGTTTTACCAAAGTACCCCATCTGGATATGACTACTATTACAAACGTGCACTATTTTGTACTAAACGTACTCCATTCTTAGTAAAGTGTGCTGTCACCAGCGGCGTCACAAATCCAGCTGTGTTTCCAATTCCATTTGCAATTCCGTACAGAGTGGCTGCGTAGTTCGGTGCCAAGTCTTGGTGGTTCACCAAATTAGTGAGCGTGGCGGCTCCGTTTGACCCCATTGAGAATGTAATCATCGCTATGGACAATATAGGAGCACATCCAGTGTAGCCCAACGCGATCAGAAGTAGACCAGGCACCACGTGAGAGAACAAGCAGAAGAATTTTCTCATAAACGTGATTGAGACCTTGTTCTGCTTGATGATTCTGAAAAAAAACAGAAGAATAACGTTGACATTTTATGCTATTTCTTATGCGCTGATTACATGTAACGAGTACAGTGGAGAGTCAGTGCTTGGGACGTCTAATATATATCACAGAGTGCTCGACTAAAGAATCATCAACGTTTCTTTATCACTGCCGAGTGTACTGACTTGCCACTGTACTCGGTACGTGTAATCCACCCAATAGTCCATCAAAACGTTATGGTAATAAAAACAACAATAGAGATAAGTAATGCTTTAACCACAAAAACAAGCAAACCTATAGCTATTTAGGATTAATGATAGTAACTCCATAATTTGTTTTACAGCCACGTGATTATTCTAGGTATTGTCTTGAGGTCTCGTGAGGTATAAGGTACCTACTAGAACAAATAGCATAAAAAGTGCCATTGTAACTCGTATGAGATATGACGGTAGGCGTTATATCTACTGAGATATAGTTAAAGCTGGGTATAGCTCTTTCTTCCCAACTGTGGGTTTGATCCCTACCACGAACAAACATTTATGTGATGGCAAGCATAGATGCTTGTTCCGTGTCTGGGTGCTACTGTGTATTATAAGTACCTATGTATGTACAAGATATGTGTTTAAATATGATTATTTTATTGGCAATCTAGATTCCTTTGTTTTCTAAAATTTTATTTTTATAAAAATGATTCAACCACACAACACCAAACAACCAAAGCGACATGTTTTTAAATAGCGATTTGCGTCCAATTAGTTGCGTGAGATAATAATGAAAAGATTTCACAGTGGTATCGTAGTAGTCGCTACGTCACATTTGAATGTAACTTAAATGACCGTGCCTTATTCTAACAATGAAATTATTTTTGTTATTTTCCATAATTGTGGCTTCCAAGACGGTCAAGTGCGGTTGTTTTTAAGGTCGTTATTTTTCTTTTGTCTCAATTATAGCAATTGGTTACGTCGCGTTTATAAATAAAAACAAAAATGTGTATTTAGTATAAGTAAGCTTTGGCGCACAGCTAATATGAGTTTAATATTCGTAATGGCGGAGCTAGAGTTCAGTTTTTGCGAATTTAATAATGTAATCTAAAAAGTTAAGTATGTAAAGAAATCGCCGGGTAAAGGCTTATCTTAACTCCATATTATAAAAAATTTCGCATACGATTACGCATTTCGATTTAACGAGACTGAAATTAAGTTTAAATAGTTTTACTGCAAAAAGTATTATCACCTGTCACCGATAGCTCCAAAAATGACAGAGAATATCATTCTCGCCAAGTACGGTAAAGACGCCAGTGTCCCTGCAGATGTGAGGTCAAAGCCAAGAGCGCTGGAGACGAACTTGGGTGCTGCAGTCATCATGATGTAGAGTCCCCAGTTACTGCCATAGTGAAGCACCACCATGGCAAGGAATGGTAGAGATGTTAAGATTTTTTTGAAAGGTGGAACCACCTGAAAAAATACAAATCAATGTAAATTAAATAAAACAGCAGCAGTCTACTAAAATATAAGCTGATAAAGATTGATATTAAGTCTTGCAAGTACTATGACATGTTAAATAAGCAGGCTTCACCTTTTTTCAATGCCTCACGTTTAAATATTATCATGCATCAGTCACGATATTAGGTCGTAGAATCGTTAACCTAAATCTTAATCTGTTACTACATACATACATGGAGTAATTTCGTCTTTTAAGTCACGAAATCCGACAAGAAACACTTATTTTGCATTTTGTGCCTGTCGCAGACTACTGTTTTACCACGATAGTTTACATTGGTGACCCCTACAAGAACTAACCAAACTACAGCATGCTTAGATTCCAGATTCAATAGAACATGTATTATCTCGAGTGGATCCACGTTTCGGCATACCAAAGGTTAACAAACTGTGTGTAAAAAGTACGAGGATATTTTTTTAACAAAACACCATCAAACACTATTGCATAATTCAATATTCTACAACTAATTTTAACACCTACCTTGATGTATCTGATGTAGCGTAGTTAACCTATCCAAGTAAGTTTTCTACCTCTTATCTGGGACCATCTTGGACCTACAATTTTTACCTTAACTTCCTTAGAGCTTTGCTGTACTTTGTCACCGATAGCTTCCAGGATGTGCAGCTTCTCCTCTTCAGTGATGCGAGGGTGCTGTATTGGCGAGTCATACACCAGGAACCACCAGAGCGCACACCAGCACACAGCGATCACACCTGGTGCAAAGAACACATTTAGAAATTGAGAAACTGATTTGCCTTTTGGTGAATCCACAAAAAATGTCCCTCATTTCGTCGCTGTTTTCACTAAGTGACGTATCTGATATTTTGTGATGGTTTCGCGCCTCAGAAACTGGAATTCGGGCGCGTCCAAAACTGTGATAGGGCTCTTAACGCACAGACCATAAAACTGTCTGTGCGTTAAGAGCCCTATCACAGTTTTGGACGCGCCCGAATTCCGGTTTCTGAGGCGCGAAACCATCACAAAATATCAGATACGTCACTTAGTGAAAACAGCGACGATTTGACATCCAAGTAGTAACGTGAATGTATAGGTACAGTCGGCTACACATCAACCTATCAACGGTTCGAACTTTGAACTATTATAATTTGAATGTTGCGAATCATGTTGGACGATATGTTTATAAGGGAGACTCGCTGCTTGCGCGCCACGCGCCTACACTTATTGCGATCCCTGATTCGCAACATTCAAATTATAATAATTCAAAGTTCAAACAGTAGATAGGTTGATGTGTAGCCGACTGTACACAAATGACGGCCATTCTACGACAATTGTTTTATAAAAACCCAAATTATGATTGTTAGTTACACTACATTGCACAGTGATCGAACATTCAAGAAACGCACCACTGACTGCTAAGTCAGCTCGAAAACCAATACTATATCAAAACCCTGATCAAACCGAGCTCTGTTTTGTTCGAATATGAACCAAACCAAATGGAATTAGAATTCAAATATAAAAAATAACTCACCGGGAACATAGAACGAATAGTCCCATCCAAAGTTCTCAATGAGTGGTCCAGTGAGTGACCACGTGACCACAGTCCCGATGGCACCTCCGAGCAAAGCACTGACGAACTTGCCCTTCTCATCGGGAGGCGCCCAGTGGGCCACTAATGCGTGTAGAGCTGGGAAGAGAAAACCCTGAAACAAACAGATTATAAAATTAACACACACTACATTCAATGCTCACCCTCTGGTTTCGACTTATCTTTAGTTCTTTTGTAATTTTATTTTAATTTGTGTACTTTAAGTTGTCCGAAATAAAAAAAAAATATTTTATAAGCCTACATCATTTCCGAGCGCTGAAAATACAAAGATTATTTATTTATACTTGGTTCCCTTCATAATAGAGTACATATTTTATGATTAGATGAACTATTAAAACAATGCAGACGTCATGCACATTGTTATCCAGTAAGAACACATAAATAATATACGGAGCGTTTAAGGTTATTAAAAGAATAAATAAATATTTTATCATTATAGCAAGAAAAATATCTGGAAAATTTTATTCCATATTGTTCCACACCACTTATCGCTCTAATATCGAAGCAAAAAGCTCCGATCATTTTAAATTCTGATGTGAATTCTAAGCGTTTGCACACTGGCTATTACTGAGGCTCATACGACACGGTATGAAATCGTAGTACTAAATGATTACTTAGCTCTCCACCAATACCGTATGTACATATATACCGTATGTACACTAGCAGTTACCCGCGACTTCGTACGCGTCTACAGTTTCCGTGTACATTATTATCTGTGCATGTACCGAGCGGATACTTTGAGAAACTTGACATTACACCTCATTACACCGAACTCGTACCTACTGGAATGTCAAACGCTAGTTGTTAGACCAAAGAAGTAGTACTACGCCCTGTCAAACTGACGTGACTTGACATGACAATGAAATCCTCTTGCCAATTGGCGCTGCAAATCCTTTTCGTTCATTTTATCCTGTAGATCCTGTTAATTATTCGAGATAAAAAGTAGCCTATGTGTCAATCCAGGTTACGAACTATATATATGCCAACTTTCATCCAAGTTGGTTCAGTAGTTTAGACGTGATTGAAACACAAACATCCAAACATCTAAAGTTTCGCATTTATAATATTAGTAAGATAAGATGTATCGTATCGGTCGCAGTGTGAAAATAGTCTATCGAGTACACTCGTGTGTAAAACAGGAGGTAAACGATTTTCCGACTTTTATAAAAACGATATTACAATACACCCCTTGATCCCGTTTATGTCTTTTGTAGGGAGTAATTTCTCGTAGCACGTTCGTAGCACGGATTTATCGTCAAAATTAAAAAAGATTAATCTATTTTTGTGGTAGGTATATTTCTATTTACTATTATAACTGTGAGTACAATTACCTAGAGTGAATCTGAGTGTGAAGCAGTCATAACAAAAGAGCCTAATTTGACGCACCAAGGCAATTTTTAGGTATATACAATTGTCATATGGTAAATAGAGTTGTTTTTGCTATTATATGTAGGTACCAATACCATTACGAGTATGTACTTTATAGAACTACGAGTACTTAGCTACATATTACACGTAATAACAATTCATCACGTTATAATCTCGTTGTTGTTTGAAATCGTCAATTTTGGTTTTACCCAACCAATTTTTCTTTGACAAAAACTTTTTATATATAGAAAACACTTTAACGTTTTTGAGAAGTTCAAGTCGTAACTCTCTGCGTACTCTTAACCAATCTGTTAAAGTATGATTATTGTAGATTAGAACCTCTATGTTCAATATCTATGGTTGTATGAATGACATATAAGATTGACAATGTAACTTAGTAGTTGATTGTTGAGCAGTGTACTATGGCGATGGTTTGAAATTGAATAAAACAGAATTATAAATGTTCTACTGCGTTTCTAGTTCTTTACAAGATCTCTGATGATACAATGGTGAATATAAATACATGGTTTTTAACATGGTAGCAGAGCGTGGTTTAAAAAATATTCAGATTGAAAAAGTCGGGTTAAAACAAAAGAAGATATTTTTTCACAAACGGAAAATTTTGTGAAATAGTGCATGAATACCATGGAAGGTAAAGAGGAGTTCCGACTGCCCATATTTGATGGGGCAAATTATGACAAATGGAAATTCCGTTTAAAATTATTTCTAGAAATGAAAAAATGTGTTAAGGCAATTCAAAATAAGACAAAACCAGAAGAACTTACAGAGAGTGTTTGGGACGATATGAAATTAAAGGCAGCAAATTATATTGTAAATAGTATCACAAACACCCAACTGGATATAGTTATCACCGAGAGGACGCCTTATGAAATGATAGAAAAATTTGATGATATATATATAATAAAGGGATGTGCCAACAGATTGCTGCTAAAGCGTAAGGTGCTTGAAACAAAATTCAAAGAAAATGAAAATCCATTTGAATATCTCCAAATATTCGAAAAACAAATAAATGAATTAAAGAATGCGGGTGAGACAGTGTCAGAGGAAGACAGACTAAACTACTTACTACTATCACTACCAAGCGGGCTAGAACATATTGTAAATATCGTGGATGCCATGCCCAAAGAAGCACAGACTGTGGAGTATGTAAAATCAAAGATTATGCTGGATTTTAAGAAAAAAGAGATGAATATAACAGAACAGTCATTCGCTAGTAGTTCCAGATCGTATGATAATGTTGAAGATAACAATTGTTTTGAGTGTCACAAGCCAGGCCACTATAGAAGAGATTGTCCAAAGTTGCATAAAAATCAGAACTACCGTGGAGGACGAAGAGGAGGTCGCCGAGGCAGAGGTGGACATAACAGAGGATACAGAGGTTATAGAGGACGAGGTTATAACAATCGAGGTAATAATGAACATACAGGCTTTAATGTAGAAGTACTGGCTGGAGAAAGAGAAATTGAAACTAAGGAGACGATAAATTGGCTAATTGACAGCGGATGCAGCGATCACATTGTAAACGACGATAAATATTTTTGTAAGTACAAGAAATTAGATAATCCGGTAAAAATAAGAGTAGGAGATGGTTTTGGTCTCATGTCAGAAAAGATAGGCAACATAATGATGAATTTTCAAGTAGGACGTCGTTCACACCAAATAGAAATACATAATGTATATTATGTACCAAGTATGAAAAAGAATTTACTCAGCGTATCGAGTATTGTGAACAGAGGTAACATGATAAAATTTAAAAACGAAACGGCGGAAATTTATAATTCAAAATATGAAATAGTATCGGTAGCAAAGAAAAATAATAAATTATATGAATTAGAAGGAAAGGTAATTTATAATGATGATGGAAATAGTTCATACACGACTGATAAGATGATGTCTGAGAAAGAGAAATGGCATAGGATTTTAGGTCACGCTAATTTTTCTAAGTTAAAAGAAATGTGTAGGTATAATTTACTAAACGGTTTACCCGAAAAATTAGATGATAATTACGTACAGTGCGAAATATGTTTAATGAATAAAATGACGAATTTACCATTTGAAAATAATCGACGTAGAGCCACTGAGTTATTAGAGATTGTGCACACAGACGTCAATGGTCCAATAACGCCGACAGGAAGAGACGGTAAGAGATATTTTGTTTCTTTCATTGATGATTATAGTAGGCAAGCTCAAGTTTGTGTAATTAAAAATAAAAGTGATGTTTTTGAATGTTTCAGGACGTATGTGAACACGATGCGCAATCAAACAGGCAAAAGAGTAAAAGAAATGAGATGTGACAATGGTCGTGAGTATCTTAACAGAGATTTTTATACGTTCGCAAAACAAGAAGGAATTTATATCAAACCCGGTCCAGCATATACACATCAACTGAATGGAGTAGCTGAAAGATTTAACAGGACTATTATGGATCGTGCAAGGTGTTTGATGTCTGAAGCAAAAATTAACAAATGTTACTGGCCAGAATGTGTTTTAACAGCAGTGTATTTAGGAAATAGATTACTTACCAATACTGCTGAAAAGAAAAGTCCATACGAAATATTTTACGGTCGCAAGCCAGATGTAAGATATTTAAAGATTTTTGGAAGCAAATGTTTCGTGAGAGTTCCAGAAGAAACCAGAACATCGAAGTTGAATCCAAAGGGAATACAAGGTGTACTAGTGGGATACACGGATACTGGATATAAGATTTTAGTCAACGATAAAATAATAATAAGTCGCCATGTTACGTTTATTGAACCAGATGCGCAAGTTATAAAATTCCGAAATGAAGAAACAGATGATGAGTCAAACGAAGAAGAACCCTATAAGAAAGAGGAATCAAAGAAAGAAGATTTAAATGAACTTGATGAATTTTATGACACAGTGGAAGATGAAGAAGATAAAAGACAGAAAGCAAGTGAAGTTGAGGAGGTTATACCAAGCCGCCCAAGAAGAGAAAGAAAGTTACCTGAGAAGTATAAGGATCATGTAGTGTATGTAAATGTGTGTGATGCCGGAGTACCTGATTCTTATGAAGAAGCGATAAATGGCTCTGAAGCAAAACTATGGAAAAATGCTATGGATGATGAGATTAATAGTCTAGAGCAAAATAACACATGGGAAATTGTGGATGCCCCGAAGAATAATAAGATTATAGAAGTGAAATGGATTTTCAGAATAAAATCAAATGGCAGATATAAGGCACGAGTAGTAGCAAGAGGATTCCAACAGGCTTATGATGAAAATGAAGAAATATACTCACCTGTTGCAAGAATGATTACAATGAAAGCTTTAATGTCGATAGCATGTGTCAAAGGCTGGTATATAGAAAGTATGGATGTAGAAACAGCATTTTTGAATGGAACAATCAAATCTGAGGTATACATTTATCCACCAGATGGGTATGATATTGAAAATGGAAAAGTATGCAAATTAAAGAAGGCTCTATACGGTTTAAGAGAAAGCCCGAGAGATTGGTATGAGTGTTTTCACGAATTTATGACAAGCATCAAGTTCAGAAGGTCAGATTATGATTATTGCATATACACAGGATGTGTAAATAATAAAGCAAAAATATTTTTGTGTGTATATGTGGACGATATTTTAATTTGCGGAGAAAATGTTAACGAAATTAAAGAAGTTAAGAATATGCTGAAAAATAGATTTCGAATGAAAGACTTAGGAAAAGTGAAACAGTATTTGGGAATCGATATTGAATATGACCCTAAACAGAAGAAAATGACATTAAGTCAAGGAAAATATATTGAAAGTTTAGCGGAGAAGTTTAATGTGAAAGAAGCTAAAAAGTATGAGACACCGATGGAACAGAATTTGTCGCTTGAACCTGGTGAAGTAAATGATAATCTGAGGTACAGAAGTTTAATAGGAGCACTTTTATATGTTGCAAGTGGTACGCGACCAGATGTGTCTTACAGTGTGAATTATTTAAGCAGATTCCAAAATTGTTATAGTGATATACATTATAAATATGCGTTAAGAGTTTTAAAATATTTGTATTTTACACGAAATAAAAAACTAAGTTATGATGATGTGTTTGATGAAAGCTTAGATGCGTTTGTAGATGCTGATTGGGCAGCTGATAAAAATGATAGGAAGTCGACCACAGGAATTGTAATAAGAGTGTACAATAACCCTGTAATGTGGAAAACGCATAAACAAAAGATAGTGTCGAGAGCGTCGACTCACGCTGAATATTATGCGTTGGCAGATTGCGTAGAGGAGGTTTTGCCGGTGAAAGGAGTTTTAGGCGATTTGGGTGTAACAGTCAAAAGTCCAATTAAAATATTTGAAGACAACAGTGGTGCCATAGCTCTTTCCAAAAACGGTAAATTTTGTAAAAACTCTAAGCATATTGATATTAGCTATCACTTCGTGTATGACTATGAAAAGAAAGGGATTATTAATGTAACTAAAATAAATACTGAAGATCAGTTAGCAGATATCCTTACTAAGTCACTAGGAAAAACAAAGTTTCAAAAACTTAGAGATCTTTTAAATATTAAGTAAGATGTTAGTTAATTGTGACTTAACAAATGTTAGTAAGAATTTAATTAGGTGTGTTATGCAATTGTTAATTTTTGTTATTATTGTATAACGAGAGTAAGGATTTTAAGTTTGTATAATTTAATTTAGTATGTACTGTGTTTTTCTTCTACAAAATCAAGGAGGTGTGTTAAAGTATGATTATTGTAGATTAGAACCTCTATGTTCAATATCTATGGTTGTATGAATGACATATAAGATTGACAATGTAACTTAGTAGTTGATTGTTGAGCAGTGTACTATGGCGATGGTTTGAAATTGAATAAAACAGAATTATAAATGTTCTACTGCGTTTCTAGTTCTTTACAAGATCTCTGATGATACAATGGTGAATATAAATACATGGTTTTTAACACAATCATTACATCATGAGTAAAAAATCTCGATAGCATTTCAAAGAATCGATGAGAGAATTAATCTATTCTTACAACAAAAGGGCGTTTACAGGACAATGCATGAATGGATCAAACATGTTTTAAAACCAATAGAAAAACTAACAGTCCTATGAAAAAATCGTCGACCTATCCTCCTTTTAACTGAATTACTCTCAAGTTGCTATACGACGTTTAACTTTTCTTCCTTGTTTAGTTTTGACATCTCAGTAGCTATTTTCTCAACGACGAAAGACGACGAAAAAAACGACGAAAGACAAGTTTAAGATATTTTCCTGATCATTTGCGTCCCAGTTAAAAAGTAGCCACTGAAGCTGTATGTATAAATCTAGATTAGAATGATTAGATCCAAAGTTAAAGTACCTATAAACCTGCCTACTTATTATGAAACTATTTGCGTTTTTTCGTCTGCGGCATTTTTTTTGTAACCAAGTGACTTCTTGCATGTATTTATGAATGATGTAATAAGAGCATTCCGTAGTAAACCAATAAAATCTACACCGATAAAACGTATATTTAGTGATCGTTTTTAAACTTTTACAGTCATATTCTCCAAGGCTACACGAATGCCTTCCTTATCGAGCTCTGGATTCCATGTAAAATGAGTGCAGTTGAATAAACTAAGTAGTTAACGCACGATGTTTCTAGAAATTTATGTTTGAATGTATCGCACGTCATTATAATGCAAACGTTGCAATCATAATTCTTATGGGCTCTGCGGATTGCTATACTTAAGTACTCGTATGTAATTATAATTTCAAAGATAACATAGATAAAATGGTAGCAAAATTGTATCTATGTGTACTCCATGATATTAAATTCACATACTTAAGTTTTCAATAAATATATTTTTAAAGGGTGTTACTACGTATTATAAGAGTGTACTCGTATTTAAAAAAACCAGCAATCTAGTTTCTATAGTTGAAGCTTTGCTTTGTTTGGGACTAGAGCGCGTTGTGTAAAATGTCCATGAATATTTAAAAAAAATGAGTCGCTTTTTACATAAGATAAGTAATGCACGACAATTTAATAGGTACCTTATTCTCATTTCGGCAGAGATTGTACTCTACAGGGTCAAAATGACATCGAAAACTCGTTTAAGTCACAAGTTACACGAAAACAACGACGTCATCCCTATTAGCGTAAAATCTCTGTCGAAGTGAGAGTAACGCCCCAGGATGGAAAATATAAAATAAACTATCACTTGTGGTCCCAAAATAATAGGACAACGAAAAAATTTCTTTATAATCTACCTACCGAACTCATTTACAAACCAACTTTATTTATCTATTATAATAATAATCTTTATTTCAGACACATGATCCATTATGACATAAAAATAAAAGGTAGCTAAAATGTAAAAAAAAAAAAATCTAGTAAGTACCTAGAATACCCGTAACATAGGTTAGGTGTCATGTCCACCTACTTAGGATGCAAGTTGCACCCAGCGTCTATAACTATAATATGTTATATTAACTATATTATATTATCTATAATATATTAACTTCTACGAATGAAGCATAAAAATAAATATGAATTGGTTTGTTTCTAATATTTAATTGTTCTTTTGAGCCAGTTATGTGTTCTATCTACTTCCACTAATAGTATAATGAATCACAAGCGATAAAAAAACGCTAACATGTATGTACCGTGCCGTATTCTTAGTTTGTTTATTTACTACTGTGACAAATCATTTGTTTTTGTTGACCATGAATAGTATAAATAGTTCTTGGTTACAATAGTAGTGATACTGGACAGTCAGAATCATTATTAAATGACACTACTAAAACTAAGTTTGAAAACTTTTTATGACTGAAAACTGGAGCTCACCTTTGTCTTCTATTTCTGCCTTTTGTTTATGTCCTGTTTTGTGTACAATAATAAACTTAGAAAAATTAAGAATTTTCCATTTTCATTTTCTAATGATTAAGAAGTAAAAACTAAGTAGTAATTAGATAAAAAGTAAATTGTTCTATAAGCAATCTAGTTTCCATATTACAAGCTTTGCTTAGTTCAGGATTAGAGGAAGTTGTGTGAAATGTCCATGAATACTTTTTTTTATTATTAGAGCCTACCTAACCTTACCTTATACCTTATGTAGTATTTTGAAATAAATTCTGAAAAAGTGATCTTATTCTGATGCTGACTGTACTACACTAGATAATCATTGGACTGTACGGTGCTTTAGTGATGAAACTTACACAAAGATTCAATGGATAGGTAGTGAAATCACCATAATTAAGAAAGATGTCAGCAAGCAAGTACAAGTAGAGGATAAAATAACGTACTTATGTGCTAAATATTATTTTAACAGATGTAGGTATTATATTGTTCCCGTACTTTCTTATGTTTTAGGTACCTACCTACCTATATACCTAGAATGTATCAAAGCAAAATGTAACTCACCGAAGCCAGTCCAATAACAAATCGTAGAGCCACCAGCACCATATAATGCAACCTCGCAGCCTGCGGGCTTAGAATAGTGAGGAGTGCGCTGATCAGCATGGTCACGAAGACCAGCTTCCGCGGGCCCCAGAACTCAGCCGCTGTTCCTCCGACGAGGCAGGTGATGGCATAGCCCCAGAAGTAGCCTGATAGCACGTAGGCCTGCTCTTGCGCAGTCCACGTGAATGTCGTAACTCCATCTGGCTGTTAAAATTTAAAGCAACTGGTAGACTTTTTTATTTAAAAAAACCACATATTTTTATGAGTAATAGATTATTGAACCTAGGTTTGATGCACTGGTGCAAACAAACTTCAGACAAAAGACAAAAGTTCTTCGAAAAAAAGCATTATTCACAATTTACATGAATGAACTCCGTTCACACTTATTCCAAGTAACGAAAGAGCTACAGATAGGTATAGTCGCAGTCACAGATAAAACAAACTCAGACAGAACACCTGTGCAAATGTGTTAAGTACGTCAATATATCGTTGATTTCAAAAAATCTGCTGACCTACTGAATTATGATATTCCAAAATATTGTTCTAAAATTAATTACCTACTTACTGTTACAAGCTTATTGTTGATAATAGAGCAAAACGAGGTTCGTTTTGTAATTTTAAGTTACAATGCGCGCCAACGACGACGCAACCACTCAGGCGTTGAAATAGTATGTGAGGAAGTTTACAACAGTAAGTATGTGGGTACATACGTGGTAGGCAACGATAGGTATGATAGAATTACCTGCCGCAATTCCCGCTTGGTGACCGTTGCGTTAAATAATGAGCTGTCGTTGGCGTCGATAGCCTTGCATTCGCTTTTCACCCTGTGGACAATGACAACTTCAATAACCACTGAATTAGCACTCAAATGCAACTTTAAACTAAGATGGAAACTATTATAGAAATTAATCGATTGTTATTTCATTATTTTCTTAACAACAAACATTTCGAAGCTTTACTTAATGGAATTACGCTACGAGTAGGTACTACTACACCACAAGCTTCGGAAACGCTTCCTACATTTTCTTTACTAAGTATTTTGTAAATGTACAACGACTTCAAATTAAAGTCACTTAGATTTGCTTAGATTTCAAAGCGCAGTATAACAGAATCGTAAAGACACAATAGGTATAAAAGATAAAAGAACCTACACCCTATTATGTTGAAGGTATATAATTAACCAAGTAGTTTAGTCACGCTAAGTCGTATGGGGCGCCTGCGCCTCATCTTGTTGCTTGAAGTAAGATAAAATACTCGTAGCATTCAGTAAAACGTGGTAAAACCAAGCTCTCCCGTTTTGATGAAGGTTTTCGTCAAACTCTCACGTTTTCTGCCTAAATCTAATACAAATCTTAATAGTAAATGATGGCTTATTTTTGCTCCAGCCTTTTTTCTTTTATTGCTTTGTTTCGTTATTATTGTAATTCATCTGTGTCTTCTTTGGCAAGGGCCTCCATGATTTGAGGACGGAAATCTTCAATGACAAAAATTAATTTTGCTAAACATTATGCAAATACCCTGTTCTGTAATAATGCTAAAAATGTAAGTTTCTAGGTAAGACACATTACCTTTTCAAATATTCTGGGTATTCCCAGATAACCTACCGAACTAGTTCGTCATTTGTGATGCAAAAACATTAAGAGATGGCAATAAAACAGGCAATTATGTAATAATTTGAGTTTCGTTGGTCCATTTGAATAAATATGACGTTATGGTAAACAAGCATGATACCCTGACTACTCATACATTCGTCAATAATATAAGAGCGTTTTAAAATTTCTTAAGAATCGGAAGCGTGCTTCTGAAAAAAAACTATACCTACGTAACATAGTACATAGTAAGGTAACATAGTAACGCTTCCGATTGGTACTGATTTGGATCAGTTGAGCTATCTATAAATCGTTTGCAACGGTGTGTAGATAGCTCAACTGCTTCATGTGTATTTTGTACATATTATAAATATTGTAAATACTTTATTAGTCATAATTTTCTTTGTGAATAAATGTAATATTTTACGTCAATAGGTAACATTGTCCCTACTAAAAGGCACGAGTAGGCTATGTATATAGGCATCGATGGACATCAAAAAAACCACGCCAACATTACAGGTGTTCGGAAAACTCTATCACTGTTCACAGTTGTCCACTGTAGTTACAGTTGTTCACAGTTGTCCACTAACGTGAATATCAGTGCAAAACTTATTCCCCCGCCTTGAATTAGAAGTGTAATACTAACGCGGTAATAGAGGAGGGTTCATCCGGCACCATAGCAATGATGTTGACGCTCATATTCACCCGCAGCATGTAGTTGACCCAGCACGCGAAGAACATCATCAACCCCACGTTCAGCCGCGCTGGGATCACATCTAAAAACAAAAAAATGAAGATAAGAAAGATTTAGTGGTTTTCATACAGAGTACCGTAAAATTGCTGCGAGGCAGAGTTACCTCGTATACGTCATGTTTATAATCTCAATAGATCAATTCGGAAATCTGAGGTCATGATGAAGTTTTTTAGTATTAACCTAGACAGTGCGTTCACTAACTCCTCTACACACTGGTTTAACAGGTATTTTGTTTGTGTGATATCATAATAAGGGGTTAAAACAGTAACACACGAAAAGAGCTAAAAGTTGCAGGATTTTTTTGTATAAGATAAGATGTCCTTTGGCCACAATCTCACCTGATGATAAGTGACGATGAGGCCGACAATGACACCTATTCAATCTTGCCTTGAAAATACCCAGATTGTATTCATCAGGAAAGACAGAAGACAGGATACTTAAATAATGTCGATCGTAA
The DNA here is from genome assembly GCA_947859175.1 of Gandaritis pyraliata. Taxonomy (NCBI): domain Eukaryota; kingdom Metazoa; phylum Arthropoda; class Insecta; order Lepidoptera; family Geometridae; genus Gandaritis; species Gandaritis pyraliata. Next base: position 4,880,149 of record OX401866.1, on the reverse strand, counting down.
ATGCTATCTTATCAAATTTTTGATGAGTTTGTTTAATCTTACAATGCATCTTATGATGCGATGCCTACCCTTGAAGCAAGTTCAATGGTAGGTAAAAATGTCGTAACAGTTCGCATATTTTAGACAAAAATACCACAACATTTTTTTCCTTATTGATTCTCTATACAAATAAGTTTCTCAACAGTTTATCAAGGGTATACTAACTTTGCTCCGATCAATGATGCAATGAATTCGGATGTGTTTGGCTGTAAAATAAAACCTTGGATTTGATTGTAAATAATAATTGAATTGCTTAGATATATATCTATTTTGCAAAGTCTAGAAGGCACTTTTAAATGGAGGCAAGCGATTTACATATTAGGTATATATCGCATAATATACACCAAGATTATTCCCAAGATTATTATTGTCTTCCTTTCGATATCTTGTGAATACTTACTTTTGCTATAAAAAACAAACTCTAGACTTTCAAGGGTTTTTAAAAAAATAGTTCAAGGATGTACGAGCTTTCAAAGCTCAAGAAAAAGGCCAGCATTTGTAGCTACTATTAACTTTCGAATACAATGTCAATACCGGACAGACGCCGGACAAATACCTACCACAATTCTTCATTGCTCTAGTAAAAAATCATAAAATTTATTTTGAATTTATTTTTTAATGTAGCCCATATGAATTCCAAGTGTGGGTAGGTAATAGTACTCCCTGCACATCCTAAATCAAAAGTCTTAAATTTGAAAAAAAAACAATATGGATAGAGAACTTTATGTCCATGGACCTAAATGCGCCAACCCGTACGGGACCAAGCCCAAAGGCGCGATTGTCAAAAAAACCTAAGTTCAATAAATGATTTGAGCAAAGTCGCGGACATTTCACTTATCTGCGGTAGGATAAATAATAACAAAATCGAGGTGAGGTGAAAGCGAAAGCACTTGACACAAACTCGAACTAGTTTAGAGATTAAATAATTTTAGAATGATGCAAGTGAAATCAATCAGAGACAGATTAGAGATTAAAATTATATCAAGCTTTGTGCAATTCGTGATGTTTTTTGTACCGCGTAGTTCTTATTTAGCGTGCTAGATGGCGCTACATCACTCTCTTTTCCACCCCTACACCTTCCCTTTTTTTTCTTTTTTTTTTATTAGGTATGGTTTTGTCAACAAAACTAAAATGTTAAAAGGCCAATTCGATTTAAGTTGATAGGTTGTACCTATTCGCTGTTACATACCATTTGTACATACTTTCAATTAAACATTGTTGTAAGGCAAATTGACATTATATAGGTACTTACTTGGAAAAAAACTACAATTTTCTTAGACCATGGCCTCAAATCAAACCAAGACAATCTCAGATCTTCAACGCAGACACGAGATAATAAAATGATGTTTTTTCTAAACGAATGACCTCAGAGCCAAGAGAGGTCATAGTATAGACGTAGAAATAAAATAATTTGGCAAAAGCGTAGCAAACGTGTAATATGCTAACTTGATAATGAAGAGGCACTATCCGATGCCGGGTTAAAAATGGCTGCGGTGGCGTTGGGTATATTCACAGTCAGTATAAAATGAACAGTAGATACTAGAATTTTTTGTTTGGCTTTCTAATAAAACAAATAAACGTGGTTAGAAATGCGCTAGTCATGTGCAGTAAACTTTAGCTTTCGTCCTGTTCGTTTACTTATTCCAAATCTTGGTTTACATAGGTACTCGAAATGACAAGTGAACATCAGTAAAGAATAACACAACATACCCGTCAGGTACTCAGGTTTACAATACACACACTAGTATTACGTTACAAAATGAGCAGGCTGGTACAGCTATCATTGTATTGTTGTATTGTCCACAAACAACGTGCCATCATTGAGCCGCTGGCGCGCCACCCATCGTGAGGTATCTACAAGGTACCTATAGGTATTTGCCTAATGAATGTATTTTAAACTACAATCTGCCACGCCACGGTACCACCGCGTACCAGGCGAGGCGTGACAGTCAGAATTCGCATCAAGTGTCTATAGAAAATCGTAAAACTTGAAACTCAAGAAATCAGGTATCTACTTACCTACCTAAAGCGCCATTTTCATTATACATATACTTGAGTTTTGAATGCGAAACTGTAATAATGGTAGGTGTAGTGGTATAAGCAAAGTCATAGTCATATCTGGTACCGTGTAAATAGTTTATTATCACAGAATACCTATTACTCTATTATTTCGAAACAGTGGTTACATTATTACCTATTAGACACAAAATATTATGCAAAGATTGTACGAAACATTAAAATTAAACAAAGAAAAAGATAATAAGTGGGATCAGACTTGTTGTGAAGCAAAGATAAGAAAAAAAACTCACTTTATTCTAAGCCAGAATTTAAATAAAAATATTTCGGTCGAGGCGGATGAACAGGCGTCAGTCATGATAAAACTACCACACAACCTTTGAAAAGGTCTTGGTTCGATAATTTTTAAAACGAATAATAATACCTGTCCATTTAATCCCTAAAGCTAAATGCGTTCATCTAGGCATTTCCCATTTACTTTAACTTTTGAGTTCGATGGTAAGTCTAAACAAACATAAAGTAGAAATTACCAACAGCTACCGTGGTTCCAACTAACTCATTACAATAATAATCAGCAGTTTCTCTTTCACAATTTGACATAAATTCCTAGCTGATAGAAAACCAACTGAGTGATGAATGTTGATTCATCCACTGCAGTATTACCTACATATCAGACCATAGCCACATGCAGTTACTGAAGTAGATAGAATCATGATAGACATAGTATAGATGCATAGGTAAAATCCGGGGACTAATTTCTGAAGCACAAAAAAATAAACAGCCTTTTGGATCTCATCTAGATGATTTTTACAGCGTCAGGGGCCTCATTTACTAAAACCTCGATGAAGCTGTGCTTGAGACATGAATTAGATGAAGTGGGCTGGCCCAGCGTCTATAATAATATTATCTTTTTAGCTTACTGGGTCTTTTTCACAGGAAAGGCGTGCGGAGCTGACTAAACCGCGGATTGCACGATGTTTTCCTTCACTGTTTGAGAGCACTGGCATTGCGCACATATTTTTCTTACGTTGATTAACTTTTAATGTACGTCTCCGAGTATGGCAGTAAGCTAAAAAGATGCGGTTATCATGACATTAACCCCGCTAATCATATCTGATGCAAAAACTCTGTATCGTCAAAGCATAGATGTTGTATGAAAATCTCTACTCAAATCTATGCTTTCTTTAGCAGAATACAACCCTAAGTAAGTATTTTATTTATCTGTAGAAAGAATGTAGCAATACCGGATCTGGTCAAGATCATAGACGCCATAAAAAACTGAAATTCTTGACTGGTTCACTTTGAAGTTGGCTTCCGCAATGTCAGTGCAAAGCATGTGCTACTATACTATACTACTACTATAGTACAACTACTACACTACTATACTAGAGTGTAGAATACTATAGTATGCTATAGTCAGCATAAGATGTTGTTCATTTTTCCAGCATTTCACATGCACTATTCTTTATCATAATTTTTCATAACAATAATTCAAAGATTTTTAAATTATTAGAGCTTTTTAAACTGGTAAATAAATTAAGGTTACATAAACTTGCTTTTTTTCAGTCCTAAAATATTATATGAAACCTCTAGCTTAATTACTACGATCACTATGGGATAAAAAAAACTATTCAAAATGTATACCTACTGTTGGCTCTAATCATAATTTTTTTTATCTAAAAACTACTTTTAGGATAGTGTCCTTAATAAAATGGAACGTTCCTAGTTTTCAGTCATAAAACAGTTTTTAAAAGTAGCGTTTGATCAAATTATTTTCTTGATACTTCGGGACATTTGGGTTGGACCTATAAATCTTGGAATCATTAAGTCTTCCTCCGTCCGATCTTTCTTTTGTAGGTAATTGCAATAGCGATCTGCGAGTACATTTATAAGAATTTGCGTGTCTTGGTGAAAGTGCGAGAATGCAGAAGCTGGCGCCGCCATCGTCGCTGGCGCCAGACGCTAATGATAATTACCCGCAGTGCGCTGGAGATTCGACGTGAACACGTCTTGTCACTCTTTGAAGACAGGTAGGCGGTCAACGTAGCTGTTATATTTAAATAAATAAATATTCTTACACATTTCACACAACGCCCTCTAGTCTCAAACTATGACAAAGCTATGAGAACTAGATTGGTGATAGAATATTTACACACAAAGATTTTTTATATCGATCTTATATAAATACTTTTTTTGGTCACTTTGTTTTTTCATTTTTTCTTCAAATCTATAAAGTTCCTAAATTATTTTTTTTTAGATATTTGTACCTACTTACTACAGCAAATAATTAGATAACGCTACAAAATAACCTGTAAGATCATTGTATTGCCCATTGTATTGGTTGTGGCTGAGCTGTCATAAAATAAAATAGTGAAAATAACAAAAAAACTATTTAGCCTGTCTGAGCCGTACTTATTTCTAGAGTACTTTTTTTATTTCTAGAGCCGTACTCTTTATTATCTTATCTTTGTGAACCAGTGTTCGTTTGTTTACCGTGGTACCATTAGATAGTACCACTGATGGATTCGAATCACATTGCGCGTCAACGCTAGCTTGACTGCTAAATTTTGAATCGTCACCGCGTAGTGTAGCGTGTGATACGTTAATACTAGTAAGTATAATAAAGTTTCGGATACAGAGCGATGCGACGTATTCACGTTAAATTACCTCTGATTTGGTTTTAATAGGCATTTTAAAAGCTTTCCGTCGCCAACTTTATACTCTAGCGGTCGTCAGAGTACTTAGGAAGATGTACTTAGATGGAAATTAATTTAGTTAATGGTTGAACTCTATAAATAAAACTATTCTGAGGTAGAGAAAATAAATGCCTGCCAATATAGGATCGTAATTAAAATGTAAAGGAGCTTTGCAGAAACAAAAAAAGTAAAAAATGGTGTTAGTGTAGAACTGCCTATTACCCACAGAACAGAGCTCTGTTCTGTGCTATTACTTATATTGACATCTCTCTCGTACTAACGTTAAATATACCTAAAATAAACAACTGAAAAACGTAGTTTAAAAATCATTTACGAAAAATTTAACCATGCTTACTTTCCTCGTAGTTCTACGATTGTTATTTGTTATTCAAACAACGATGTCCAGTCTATGTTTAAACCAGTGTATCAATACGTTAGCTTTTCTACTTGTTTACAAATGTAACGGTGCAGCCTACTTGCTAAAATGTCTTATGAATTTTGTGATTCATTTCGCATTTTGCATGTCGAATGCACGAAATATATCATTATGAACCGGTTGTTCGGTGTTGCCAAGGGTCGATGCAACCGTAACTCTTATGAAAGCGATACGATATGATGCATCTTTTCTCATTTTCCTTATTGCTTTAGCACCAGTTTTTAAAATGTATCGAGAAACTGCGTTGAATAACTCAAGAGTAGGTTTTTGATAATTGGACGTTGTTAAGCATAAATGATCCAATCCACACTTTGTTGAAAACTGAGTTAAGTACCAGTTCCTAAAGCCTGCCTTTATGTTCAGCAAAAAATCAGTCGACAATAACTGTCACTGCATTTTTACTGTGATTTTTACCTAAACTTTAAACTGCCGCGGTGCCGTATCTCAAAAGTGATTTGATGTGGGCTGGATTCATTTTGCTTAACTACTTTCAATTTGTCTTTGAGGCTCTCAAGCGTGACTTAAACATAGTTTTTGAGACACTTCTCAACTAAATTCAGTGTTTAAGTCTGAAATCAGTCTTGAATCATACAAGCCTAAGAAATAGCAGAAAACATATAAATAAATAAATAAATATTCATGGACTTTACACACAACGCCCTCTAGTCCCAAACTAAGCAAAGCTTGTAATATGGGAACTAGATGGCTGATCTTAAATACTTTTTTTTTTTTTGTAAATACATACTTATAATACATAGTAACACCCATATGAGTCTCAATTCCGACTTAAGCAAATACGCAGCATTCGAGCCTATGTTGTACAGTCACCAACAATAAGATGTATACAAATCATAATTGAGAGATATGTTACGGTAAAAGATTTCATAAAAATGTATCCCTCTTAGGGCGTCTCGCACCAGAATCACTAAACGTATTTAACAGCTAAATCGATTTAAATCTGACGTATTTGTATGACTTGACAACTCGCTAAATACTATTTAAGAGTTAAACGCGTTTAGCGATTCAGGTGTGCAAGTACCGTTCTTGTCGATCGCTTAATTTGACATTTAGAATCGTCAAAATTCGATAAAAATGGTTTTATCCATAGTTGCAAGTACGAAGTATCGAATTTTGACGATTCTAAATGTCAAATTAAGCGATCGACAAGAACGGTACTTGCACGGCTGGTGCAAGCCGCCCTTAATGTCAACTTGCTGTGTCAATTTTATGAAATATTTTTGTGGAGCCGCCATCTGAAAAGCATTACATCTTATCGTCGCTGAGTGCTGATTGTACCTACCTAGTATGATCACAATGTGATCAATTTGCTAATCGTGAAACGCAGGAAACATGGTATTTTCAGTGATTTCAAGGACGGTAATAGTAGCAGCAGCTATCGCGTCATTGAACCTGCGAAAAAGGTGTTTAATTTGGTGTGACGTCAACAAATTCAAAGAATTTCAATAAAGGACTTAGGTAATGCAAGAAGATAACTTTACAACACGGTCTGTATGACACAGAAACCTATAATGGCCGATCAACGAAATGGTAGACGGAACTATAAGAGTGTCTCCACACAATCCCATGTACATTTTGCTTCCCCATTCTGACGTGGCAGTCATATCGTGAAGTGCCCGTGACATTCAACGGCATAGTTTAAAATCAGTCAAAGTCAAAGTAAATCTTTAGTTAATAAAATCACAAGGATCATTTAGAATCGTCTACTTATAACTATGTTTTAGATTCTAGGTGCCAATTCCACGCGACCAGGGCCCTCTGCTCAGTTCGGCAGAGATTTTACTCTAATACGGATGACGTCATATATCGGCCGAAAACTCGTTTCACCCACTGGTGACGGGAGTTTTCAACGTCATTTTGACGTCATCTCTATTAGAGAAAATTCTGCCGGACTGAGCATATGGCCCTAGAGCCTAGAAGAACGGGCAAGAAACTGACCTGTATGTACCAAATAACGTGTTTCTAACTTTGTTAACCTTGGAATCGTGTACCCATATGGGTACACGATAAATCTAGTAATAATAAATCAGCTCAGCTTATATAAGCTGAGCTGATTTATTATTACTAGAAACCTCGAAAAGTGTACTTTTAATTATTTAATTTTATAGTTCCATAACTGCAGGAAATAAATATTACTTACCTACAAACACCACTAGAACAATGGAATACATTAAAAAACAGTTCACGCTGGTAATACGACTTAAATACGCCAGGTTCTTATCACAAGGATCACTTTGATGTCTTGAAAACTAGGTGTTTCTTTCTAGATGTTAAACTACTAGCCTCCACAATCGTTAAAAAAACTTCGATTAAGGGAATGGTCACATTGATCACGTGACTTTTAAAATGCATTGCTATGTTCCGGTTTAAGGGTATGGATGCCAGAACAGCGAACGTAAAGATGCGTGCATGTAGCACACATCTTTACGTTCGCAGTGGTAGACGCAGTGCATTGCTTCACAGGGCACGTCGTCAATGGGCTTGCGCTGTGACGTAGTACATTGTTATAGGCAGAGATAACCACTTAACATCAGATGGTCCACCTGCTTTTTCCACATTTTCTTTTTTTGTTTTTCATTTTTTTTTTCTTCTCTCCCTAGAATTAATTCTTAGTTGGTTCTTAGTTTTACGCAAAACGAGTGCCACGTTATTCGTGCTAGTTTTCCAGTTTCTCGCGGCTAAAATAAACAATTTCTGCTTCCATTCTAATGTGATATACCTATATTTTATGAATACTAATATTGTTTAGATGCAGAACGGCGACCCTTCGCTCGGGCTGACCACTCACCCGTTGAATCTAGAGGTCATTATACATCCTTACAAGTTTTTTATTTTGTTTTGATACCTCAGCTTTTTATTCCTTTTTTTTGTTCCCTATTGTTTTTGCCGCATTTTATATGCGTAAATCGTTTTACTTTAGGAGTTAACCTTACGAGGAAATATAGAAGTTTGTCTTGGTGAAAGCTAATATTTTTTGTAGAAGGAAGCTTAATGTTCCTACATTATTTATTTTATCATAGAAAAAAACGACCTGCAAGTAAAATGTGTGTAAAATGTATATGTGAACGACTTAACTCAGATTGAGCATCACAGACATATGATACCACTAATTATTGAGATGCTAAGATATAATAAATCACAAAGTTAAATAAGTAGATAAAAACATTGATTCTATGTAGGTAATGATTGGAAGAAACCCATCAATAAATCATTAAAATATTTAAGTACTCAAGCAATTTAGTTATTGCATCTAAATTACATTCATAAAAACAACCAATCAAGTGTGTTAAAGATTGTAATACTAAAATTCATACTTGACGGTCACTCCTCTCACAAAATTGATAAAGGTTATATTATAATAATACACGCACGTAATCCTACTAAATTATAGAAACAAGTCAAGTTTCTAAAATAAGGTATTTTTTTCTACGATCCTTAATTACCTGATGTGAACAGCTGAATAATTACAGTAATAAACAAATGTTACTGTATTGTTTATACAAACCAAGGACAGTTTTTATAATAAATTCAACTTATTTAGACTGTGGTATAAGTCTTACCAAATATTTTAAAGTGGAGCTTCATTTTGTCACGTTATCACATGCACAATACAGCCTGTCCGCACGAATGCGTAAATTGTATCGTAACCGCGCAACGTTGTGCGCACGCGCCTGTTTTTCCGCGACTGGCTGAGATCCGCACATTGCATCGCTTCACCTCGCGTGCCACTTCTAAACATCCGATTGTCAATGGACAGTAGCGGTAGTAAGGTGGTAACTGACACAGTATAGCAGAATTCAGTCTCATAACTGCAGTCAACGTTATAAACAAGAGGTCTTTGGTATAGGCACATTATACGTATTTAATGATAGGAATGGAGTCCACAATTGGATAGGTATGCTAGCAATGTTTATGCTTCTTATAAAAAAAACTTCAAATATGATCTAACCCTTGTTTTAGGAAAAAACTATGATATTAAAAAAAATGACATACAACCGAATTGAGAACCTCCTCCTTTTTTGTAATCTGTTAAAAATAGGATAGACTGCTACGCAGGCGTAGCATCCCGCTACGCCCGTAGTGTACTCGGGCGGTCGGGCTGATAACGAGGAAATAAAACAAAATACACAAGCATGAATTAGGTATTCTGTGGCAGAATTCTGGTATAAAAAAAGTTTTGTTTTTTTTTAAATACATATTATGTTGACGTTGGCGTTATTGGTATTTCACAACGGAACTCTATCATCCATATAAAAACCGTTGAACGAAGTGTGAAACGTGACCAAAATGCTTTTTTGTTCTTTTATCTACCTGGCGTACCTTAGGTAAGTTAGTATTAGCACACTGCATGAGCACATTTACGGTGGTTTGGTAACTTGTCGCAGCGTAATCTAATGTTGTTTGACGCCACTGACGATTTCTTAGTATTTTGCATGGCCAATGACTCGTTTTCAATGTTTTAGGCGTCGGTCGACGATGTAACACATTTGCCTAGAAGAAACCTATTCACTCTCCTTTTGAAAACACCCACAACGCAAATTGTAAGTGTTAGGTAAGCTTCAATGGAGATGTAGACTAAAAGGTTAGTTTCTGACAGAGAAACCAACCGTAGGTAATTAAGATTGACTCACGCATTCAATTAAAATTTTAATTCTGTATTTATCAAGCATGCAATTTAAAATCTAAGCTTTTATACAGAACGCATAAAAAATGTGCTTCCGGTTTGTCTTTTTAAAAATATAAATCTTATTTGAGATTGTTTTTTGGTAATTAGGTACTATGTGCGAACTTCCTTACCTACAAAATTTTTGTATTAGTAAATAAAAGCTAAATAAGTAGGCTGTCCGCATCAAGCGCTTTGCCTCAATATTTATCATGAGGATCACCACAATGGAACCGGCGTCTACGCTTTAGAACACTTAATATATATGTTTTCAAGAGGATAGTGAATAGGTTTCTTCTAGGCAAATGTGCTACCGACGACCGCATCATCAATACACATCAGATGAGGTTGGGTTAAACGTTTGCCTATAACTAATTAACAATAATTAATGCCAATAATAAATGTATGTTCTGTCTGGGTGTTTCTATATATTAAATTTATTTACAAAAAAAAGTATTCTATCAGCCATCTAGTTCCCATATCACAAGCTTTGCTTAGTTTGGGGCTATTGGGCGTCGTGTGAAATGTCCAAGAATATTTATTATTATTATATTTATTAATTTATAAAAAAGGCACTTCATTTCTGATAATATATAAGTTACAAGCAGTGATACTTCCATTGCTGTGTTACGGTTTGAAGGGTATCGATGCCGGAATGACAGACAAATAGGAATAAAAAAACCTTTATGTTTCAGAGCGATGAACGCAGTTCAATGCATCACTGGGCACGTCTTCAAAGAACATGCTCAATGAGGCAATGTATTGTTATAGGCAGTGGTTACCACTTAACATCAGGAGGGCTATCGGCTTGTCCTATCATATAGAGATTAGTATAGACCTTCGAGGTGATACAGCAGTTTGGTATGTATTCTGAATCGTCTTTTTGGTAGATATAAATTAAATATATTTCAGTTAGAAAAACCTAGCAGAGTAGGTATGTAATGTTGAAAATTAACTTTTATTGAAAACTTGTATTGAATTGCCTTTTTGTAAGACCTTTTACCTCTCCGCAACTTCTAAACTCGTAGGCCTCTATCGACCTATTGATAAAAAGTTTTCTCAAGATAAACCAGTCATACAGTGGACATTGCTCTCGTAGCAAGGTTTTTGCACTTATTCGTTTATCGTGAGAACTGCAAGCACTCAAGTTACCTATTTTTATACCATCCTCTAAGCGAATACCTGTTCTGGGCACAAGATCCCACTGTTGCCATGTGAGATGATGTATTATGTTACGAAAATAAATGACTTCGGTGCTTGGTAACCGAGCTCCAGCCGAGCGATGCACTTATACACTATTCACACTGCTACGACACGACACGACAGCAACACGATATCGTCGAAGAGCTAAAGTCTCATTTAGTACTAGACGTTTTCACACCGTGTCACCGATAATATCGTGGCCGTATACGACAACGGTAGTGTGCAAATGCCATGTTACCTGTCGCGGTTACAGTAAGAAAAAGTCTTCATTTTTGTGTGATATAAATGTAAGTACTGACAATATAGGTACGTCGTTATGTAGTACCCTCAAAAGCATACTTACCAGCTTTTTGATCTACCAACAACTTTGAAACAATTTAATGCTTTAACATTTAAAAATAAATGTAAACTATACAAACATGACTAGTTTTTAAAATTAAAATTATAAAGTGTGTGTGATACTAAAGTATAATATCATTTAGACATTCATGTAGTCTGGCGGTTTGGACGCTGTTTGTGCCCAGACTTTGTCTTATTCCAAAATGAAACTCTGGAACAAGTAATAAAAGAGGTCATCCTGAAGAAACTAAGTTGTCTGGAAAATAGACCACATCACCACGTCTCTTTAGAGATTTAACAGGAAGACATGACCAATTTAAGTAAGATTATTTACTCTCACAGAGACGTGGTGTGCTGACTCTCTTAATTATAATTATTACTTACTAGCTTTATTGACACCATTAATCATCAAATAAATTATCTATCATCATCATAATCAGCCTTTAAAGTCCATTCCTGGACATAGGCCTCCCTGAATCACAAATAATGAAAGTAAATAGCAAAAAGTCGTACCATTACGCCGTCTTAGCAGAAATAGTGACAGTTGTATCCGTAGATTTGGTACTACTAGTCACTGGCGGGTTCTTTTCATGTTTCTCAGCCACGGGAATGTAGTTCCAGGATTGCGTCTTCGCTGTGCCGAAAATAATGAAGATGATGGCTGTGGTTATGTAGACGGACGCTCCAGTTGTAAAGACTGGACGCCATTCTGCGAAGCTGTTCTGGAATAGATAAAAATAGAAATAAGTTTGAATAACTAAAGTATAGTATCTCCGGTATGTTTTTTCTGAACTCACTCCGTTCTTAGTAAAATGCGCAGTCACCAGCGGTGTCAAAAAACCAGCTGTGTTACCAATTCCATTCGCAATTCCATACAAAGTGCCCGCGTAGTTCGGGGCTAAGTCCTGGTGGTTCACTAAATTAGTGAGCGTGGCGGCTCCGTTTGACCCCATCGAGAATGTAATCATGGCTATGGACAGAATCGGAGTGCAGCCAGTGTAGCCCATCGCGATCAGAAGCAGGCCAGGCACAATGTGGGAGAATAAACAGAAGAACTTCCTCATCAATGTAGTTGCAACTTTGGTCCGCTTGATGATTCTGAAAAACCAGAATAAAGTTGGCATTTCGTGATGAGTAACTTCTTTTTTAGCTGGACTCTAGATTAACCTAAGGTACGCGCAAACTGTTTTACTCCGTAAAGAAAAGATGGACCACACACAAGAAGCTACCGAAGTACAATAAAATAGTTCAAAGTTTATTGTATTTTTGTTTCATTCTCACCTGTCACCTATGGATCCAAATATGAGAGAAAATATCATTCTGGCTAAATACGGTAAGGATGCCAGCGTTCCGGTGGATGTTAGATTGAAGCCAAGAGCGCTGGAGACAAACTTGGGTGCTGCAGTCATCACGATGTAGAGGCCCCAGTTACTGCCGTAGTGGAGAACCACCATGGCAAGGAAGGGTATGGATGTAAAGATATGTTTGAATGGTGGCACAACCTAGAAATAATAACGAATGTTTAATGTTACCTCCAGTCACATATAAAATAATTCTATACTAGCCCCAGTCAAGAGAGAAAACTGTTTGAGAAGAGCCAGATAAATTGGTGCAAGAAAAAACATAATAGAAGTTGGTAAACTGTTTGCAGCGGTATGACCTCAAGTTTCACCTTATTTTCCTTAGAGCTCTGCTGGACCTTGTCACCGATAGCTTCCAGAATGTGCTGCTTCTCTTTTTCTGTGATGCGAGGGTGCTGCACTGGGGAGTCATACACCAGGAACCACCATAGTGCACACCAGCACACAGCGATCACACCTGGTGAATTCAATACCTTGTATCTTCAAGATGATACTTACATCAAGGGCCACTTTTTTACGAGACGCTGTATTGCCTGGGACATGATTAGATGGAGTAAACTTGGTCAGAACAGAACTTACTTCATTTTTTGGCTTAACTTATGCATAGAACAGACAAAACATGAGCAATACGTGTGGAAAAAACGGGAAAAATATGCTCAATATTATAAGTATGTGAAGATGGCGGTCACCCGTCTAAATGATGACCACACTTTACAAAACTCGGTTGATCTGTAAACAAACTACAATTATGTATGCACACAAATTGCTCAAAATAGTACCAGTTCGCGTACCAATTGTTATTTCTGAGAATCCATACCGACCGACCAATAAATGTGATTGCTGTATGCAAAGTGATTTACTTCTTTGCTCTATTTACATTAAAAGTGTTTTTTTCTGAACGAATTATGTAGGTCTCCATGTTACAATTATTTTTCTATATGCAATGTTATCGACGGGGATCTTTTATATGCGGTTCTCATATTTCCAGGAGTTTGAGAGGTCCCAAACATTAGATATTAGTGTCAAGGATGTAGGTAGACTAGAAAAACCTATACTACCAAAAGAACCAGAGTACAATTATTTCATATTTTGAAAAAAAAACTTACCAGGAACATAAAAAGCATAGTCCCATCCAAAGTTCTCAATGAGTGGTCCAGTGAGCGACCACGTGACCACAGTCCCGATAGTACCTCCGAGCAAAGCACTGACGAACTTGCCCTTCTCATCGGGAGGTGCCCAGTGGGCCACTAATGCGTGTAAAGCGGGGAAGAGAAAACCCTGAAACATTTTATTCCAGCCTAAACACTCCAACTTTGGTTGGCTACCAAACGTTACATTGCCAGTTTTACTATGGTTTGTTTATAAAATAAGTACTACTTACCATACCTACTTTGCTATAGGTATTAAGTATAGGACCGTCTAAAGTTATTTACGATTGCAACAAATCGTTTTGTGGTGAACCATGAATTGAAATACACTTTGGATACAATAGAGATAATGTTCGTCGTTACTACACTTGGTGATAGTATGTGGTTTATTTATTATACACAAAGAAGACACGATTCACAGTACACCAAGTAGGTACCTATTCATTTTGCAACACTATTCATCGACATACCTATAATCGCCTCTCAACTCTACTTGTGTCAAAAGTTCAATAGTACATAGTACGCTTGGGTTGGCTGGTAGATAATGCTTTGTGTAATTTTGTGCAATAAAGTATTAAATACTTAAAAAATAGTACCATCCCGTTTTGCTTAGTTAGTTACATTTATGACGCAGTGCAATGCATCACAGGGCACGTCCTCAGTGGATGTGCTCAGTGAATATAGCATCGCTATAGGCAGTTGTTACCGCTTAACATAGGGTGGGATATCGGCTTGTTGCATCATTAAGTTGTATAAAAACGTACAAATAGTGACAGTTGGTTGAGAGTCGATTAAGGAAAGCCCCGAATGTCAAGAAACAATAGTTTTATTTTATGTACCTATCTATGACTGGCCCCTTCAAGTCATCCCTATAAATTAATTACTCACCTACAATTGCGGATACATTACCCATTGCTTATGGGCTGGGCTTATTAGACTGTGCAATCTCAAGTCAGACTTACTGATAGAGATGTAACGTGATGAGTTGAATTATTTCAAACTCGAATTATTTTAGTTAAACTGAAACTTGACTCAAGCCGCCAATTGGGTTGACTCAACTAGGTCCATATGCAACGTAAGTGGTTAGAAAATTGGTGCTAGATTTTCACTTGTATGACTTTATATGCATGCAAGTCCTCGATGCGAGTCAATTAAAATAACTTGAGTTCGAAATAACTCAACTCATCACGTTGCATCTCTATCAGTAAGTCTGACTTGAGATTGCACAGTCTAATAAGCCCATTAGGTGCAGTAAGCGTCACTGGGTTACCCCATGACTACCCCCATACGTGATCAAAATAAATACGGTCTAAGCAGGTACCTAAATATGATGCTTTATTAGCTGTCGACAATTGGTTTGCGCGTGAGCAATGATGTCTATCTTCAGTTAGGTAGGTATATGAACACACGATTATGTACCTAATTAGAGTCATTACATACAACTAATGACACCTTACTCATATTTTTTACAGTGATTTCGTGAAATTATTACTTATAAATACGAAGATTGCTGAGGCGCCCATAATCCTACAGTATAGGGTGTTTTCTTTATTCACGCGAAAAAATCCTGTTTTATAAACGACTTCAAAAAAGAGGAGGTTCTCAATTCGGTTGTATTTTTTTTATGTTTGTTACCTCAGAACCTTCGATCAACATTATGTGGATCGAATCTCAGAACTCCGTCATTTATAAGCCGATTTGAAAACATTTTTTATCTGAAAGAATTAGTCTTATAAAATTTTCATCAAAATCGGTTCAGTAGTTTGGCTTTTAAATCAAAATAACTGGAAAAAAATGCTGACCATGCACACGAAGTTGCATATTATTTTTATTCCTGTAGCTTTTGAGTGGTGTTTACGGTCTCTAGAACATTCGCATTAAACTGCCATTATCATCACCTGATGATGAAGCAAGAAGGTAGTCAAATTGAAGTTGGTATCCATAATTTTTTAAACTAATAAATTATTAATCGCAGAATTAAAAATCCTATTTTTCATTGTATTAACCTAGAAAAAAGTAATTTTCTTTTTTAGTACCTATTTATAATTTGGTTTACAAATGAGCAGTGAAGTTAGATCTGCCACTAGATACAAAAGAATAAGAAGGTAAATATAACTCACCGAAGATATTCCAATAAGGAACCGTAACGCTACCAACGCTATGTAATGCAACCTCGCGGCCTGCGGGCTTAGAATAGTGAGGAGTGCGCTGATCAGCATGGTCACGAAGACCAGCTTCCGCGGGCCCCAGAACTCAGCCGCTGTTCCTCCGACAACACAGCTGATGGGGTAGCCCCAAAAGTATCCTGATAACACGTAGGCCTGCTCTTGTGCAGTCCATGTAAATGTCGTGACTCCATCTGGCTATAATTAGATAAGGTACAATAGATCTTCGTTTTTACTGAAACCTGTGCAGTGTACATAGAACACAAACTCAATATAAATGGTAGTAGGTATAAACCGAACGAAAATAATTTATAAGTTAAAAAACTGGAAAAACCGACTTCAATTCGACTACCAGCTTCATCATCAGATGATGATGATGATGATGACAGTTCATTGGGAATGTTCTAGTCACTATAAACACCACATAAAAGCCACAGGAAAGCAAAATACTCAATTTCGTGCACGTGGTTGGTTTGATTCTTTAGAGGAACTACTGGTGGGTTTTTGCTTTTCTCCAATTAAATGCGATTTGAATGTACAAACTGGGTTTATTGACAAATTTAGACAAATGTAAAAATTTCGGTGTGCACCACAAAGGTCATCGTTGCTAGCAGTAAAATGGTAGGCGCTACGCCGCAACTTGTCAGTTGTCATATTGCATCGTTGCTAGCAGTAAAATAGTAGGCGCTGCGCCGCGCCGGGCATATTTTTTTCAGTTATTTCTTTTTATAACCCAAACTACTCAACCGATTTTGATGAAAATAAAATGGGACCAATCTGGAAGTATATCCTTTCAGATAAAAAAAGAATTTTTGAAATTGGTTCATAAATGACGGAGTTCTGAGGTAACAAACATTAAAAAAAATAAAAAAAATAAAAAAAAAAAAATAAAAAAAAAAAACATACAACCGAATTGAGAACCTCCTCCTTTTTTGAAGTCGGTTAAAAATCCGAAACATGAGCTACCATTTCTAAGATATTTTTAGTAAAAAAAACTCTTAGCCATGTTTTGTGACTAGCTATTTCTAAGATCCTAATTTTTCTGACAAGCTATTCAAACAATGGCAAATAATAGTGCATGCCTATTCAAAATTTAAATGAATGAAAATGAACTCAATTCTGACACTGTTCTGCTTAGTGAAAGAACTACCTTACGCAAAACAGAACAGCTGAATAAAGAACGTCTTTTTTACTCACATCTTGAAGTTTGCGACAAGAACAACTGACCTACTAAAATATAATATTAAATTATAGACCAAAGTAGGCTCTGTGCCTTTATATTAAAAGTTATTGTACCTAAAATTGGTTAGATCGAAGCTATTTTTGTTCCTACGGACGCGTCATATTTATATGAATTCATCAGTGTTTGTAAAAAATTTGAAATTGCACATCGATTTCATATAACTTTTGTTGTGACCTTGAATAGCCTGCACCAAGATGTTGCATCAGTCAACATGAACTCTAGTATAAGTACTAGTACTTGCTTAGCATACAAATTCGTACAACATTAATAGGTAGGTATGTATGTAAGTGTAGTGTTTGTACTACTTACTACCGAGTAGGTGAAGGTATTGTTAGAATGATTACCTGCCGTAGTTCCCCCATGGTGACCATTGTTGTGTTATACTCGTCTAATGCGCCGTCGATAACTTCTATAGCATTGCATTCGCTTTGCGCTCTGTGGACGTAGACGTTGCATATTCAAAATAAACGGATTTATCAACTACTGAAATGCAACTGTAAATATATTTAAATTGTACACAGTGCATAAAAAAAATTTCATAGACCACGTCTATACTTATACAAATCAACCGAAGTTTGGTAAAACCAAAATTGTCTTTGGGCCAAGAATGCTCCTAGGAATTCTAAAGCGGTTTTAGAGTTTGTGCTCGACGAAGGATGTTCGTGGGCATCATCATCAACCTGTAGTAGTGCTGCTGCTGGACCCCTCCATAGATTTTCAGAAGGAACGAACCACCGACAACATGAAAAGTCTATGGATAAAAGACCTAACCTCTCCATCCATAGACTTGTCATGTCTTCGGTCCATGGGGTGCTTCTTTCAAGAAGCCATTTATTGTACTAACGCAGTGGTATTAGAGACTTGATCCGGCACCATAGCAATGATGTTGACGCTCATGTTTACCCGCAGCATGTAGTTAACCCAGCACGCGAAGAACATCATCAACCCCACGTTCAGCCGCGCTGGGATCACATCTGAAAACAGGCATTTTACATTTAGCCAAAATTATTTTTCACAAGCGCAAAAAGTTATCTAGGTAGGTACCTTTTTCTACAATACCCCCCATACTCCCTTGTAATTTTATAACAGCTCTATAACCCTGTAATTAATAAACTCGATGTAAGCTTGGAACTGTTACACCGTCTTTTGTCTCCTTCGATCGAATTTGACTCTGCTTGTGAATGCAAAAGCCAAAACACGGTGTCACTACTCTGTTTACATTCAGTTTATTATAACAGGGTAAGTTTTCTCCTTAGATGTGACGTGTCACCAACGAAACAAGATGGCAATTTGTCAGCGCCTAAAATGAAATCAGCGAGCATGTGAATAGTAAATAGCACTAGAGAATTAGGCCCGAGAGGTAGAGCTGGCCTGTTATTTTTTTTTTTACAGAATTATTTTACCTACTTCGGATGGGATTTATCATTCAGGAAACACTTCTTAAGTGAAATCGATTTATTTACAGACAAAAAACTTTTTATGAAATATGAAAACACGCTTCAAACTTGTATAATAATGTGATGGCAGTAAGTGACTGGAGATAAGCAACATCTACTCAGATCGAAAACAATACGAGTTAGGTCTGAGATAAAACTATGTATGTACCTACTGTAGAAATGTACCTACTTGTAAACTAACTTAAAGTACCTACTTAGGTACCTAGGTAGTATTTACCTAGGTGCATTTTTATGCATACTCACTCACTTCAACTTATAAAAAAAATAATTTATAAAACTTACCGAATATTTTGAGCTTCATGTTGTCGAAAAGACAGCGAGTCCACACGAGAACAATTGTATAGTACCTACCGTCCAACACGTTGTGTGGTGTCTATAGGTAAAGAGATTATATTGACGAGGTTCTTATCATATTAAACTTGTGATAAAGACACCTTGGGAGAAAATGATTATTGTAATCTATTCATCTTGCAGTCTTCGATAAGTAGATAATCCAACTCGATCTAGCTGCAGAACCCACAGACCCCACATTGTTTCAATAAATAATGTACTTAGGTACCTACTTATTTCATATTAGTGTGGTCTTAAGTAACCATAATTTTTGCAATTTCTAACTACCTACAATGATGTAACAAATTACAAAAACAAATCACTTAATAACCGAGGTCTATTAGGCAGGAACTTGTAAGGGTCGATCCTTCAACTAATCGTAAAACAATGGATTCTGTTTTAAAAAATTCTAGATTCAGCCGAACGTACATAATCAGCGCGGCGAAACTCTGGAACAACTACACGATTCGAATGAACGACGACTAGGGTTTTTTTTAGATATGCATCACATCACATAATGATTATTTCTTATGAATTTAAATAAAGCCTATTTTCATATTAACACATTTTTATTTGCAAGTAGGACACGTGAGACATTGAAAGTAGACCTATGCAAACATGACTAGTTAACAATAATAACAATTACTTAACTAGATACACGGTGTAAAAAGACTAGTCCCAAAAACTGATGACGCATGCACACGGCAAATCCGTACAAAACGGTTTTGTTTTTATGGCTGCTTAGATTATGACAGTTTAAAAATGTTAACAGAAATATCATATTTACCTACCTGTGCCCACAATGAAATTTGAAGAAAAGTAATTTGTGCTGAACATACTGGTCTCGGAAAAGTTCATAAGATTATTATAAAGCAGAAGAAAATATGCGAAGCATGGTCTATTCCGTTCAAATTTTAGGCGTAGTTTTTGTACACCTTGTATTAGAATTAGTAGTAAAAATACATAGGAAGATCCTCTCTTAAACAACTAATATCAACCATTTTAGGATAAGCCAGGGTTGGTCAAAGTTTTTGTTTTTGAAACTGTATGTGTTAACTTTTATTAATATAAAAAAAACTCCTATTTTCTTCTATAATTAGAATTTCTTTACGGGAGGAGGGGGGGTGGAGAGTTAGGGTTTTGCTGTCGTCTTTAACAGGCGTACGTGGGGTCATAAGTTTGAGAAACCCTCTAAGTAATTATAATTATTTTACAGAATTAACATTATTTACAATAAAAATAGAATATTTTTAAATCATATAAACCAATTTAATTTGTACTAAAGTACCATTTTATAATATTTAGCTAAACCCAATGAGCAATTAATTGAACATTAAGTAATTAGAAATGCATGGCTGTAAAGATTATAAGATAACTTATAAATATTATGACCTTTTTTTTTTCTTTAAGTTTGAGAAGGGACGGCCGTTGAACTACAAATCAGTAAGTCTACAGTTGTTCTATTCTAATAAGTTCATATGAGCAAGAGACCAAGTCTGGTGACTTTAAGGCCCTTTAAGGCCTTAAATCTTAGTGTAGTGGCCTTAAGACCACCGCCATGGCATCACGATAACCAGAGCCGGTAACATCTCTGCTTCAAGGGATATGTTAAGCTCGATGAAAATACATAGAATTATTTAACTTTTGGCCGAACTAAAATTATATTCTTTATCGCTTTAGCGCCGACCAGCTGAGAATACTGCATCACTTCATCATCATTCCTTTTCTTTCCTACTTTCCTCTTATACAATTTGTATGGCATTACGGTACCTTTCACCCAACAGGGGATGAAGTTAACATCGACCTCTTTAGGATAATTAATATCAACGCTATCTATATTATCATCTAGCCTTGAATAAGAGGAATTTTCCAGTTTAGGTATAGATTCTTTGAGAGGGAACCATTTATAAGTCTCCGGGCAGGCAAGGTCTGATGGTGAGAAGTTGCCTTTGTACCTCATTTTGCGACAAGAATGTATGTAGTAGCCCATGTAGTAATACTGGAGGTTTGGACATTGCTTCTGTAGTTGTCTGGTGAAATGGATCTCTCTGGAACAGATAATAAAGATGATACTACAAGTGAAAACTCTTTTAGGCTTTTTCGTACTATACTTCCTCTGTTTATACGGCTTATTCCTGACAGATAACCGAGACGAGATAACCAGTGATCTCAGAGG
Source organism: Gandaritis pyraliata (assembly GCA_947859175.1). Taxonomy (NCBI): domain Eukaryota; kingdom Metazoa; phylum Arthropoda; class Insecta; order Lepidoptera; family Geometridae; genus Gandaritis; species Gandaritis pyraliata. Next base: position 4,858,859 of record OX401866.1, on the reverse strand, counting down.
AATTTTTTTCCTCTCAGATAACTGGTTATCTCAAAGGAATTTTTTTTCCTCGTAGATAACCGCGGTTATCTGTTAGGAAAAAAAATTCCTCTCAGATAACCAGTTATCTCAAAGGAATTTTTTTTTCCTAACAGATAACCGACAGTAAACGGTTATGGTTAGTTAACAGAAATTATACCTCCTGCTAGATAATGGAGTTCTGTCATTTGTAAAAGCCACATAGCACATTTATTTTAATTGTTTTTCTTGGTGTTATAGTAAGTATTGTTCTTTAATTTTGGTGGAATTTTAACTAATAATACTTGCAGTCATAGCATAAAGTGAGAGCCATTGGAATAAATGTGTATTATTATTATAATTTCTGTAAACTAACCATAACCGTTTACTGTCGGTTATCTGTTAGGAAAAAAATTCCTTTGAGATAACTGGTTATCTGAGAGGATTTTTTTTTCCTAACAGATAACCGCGGTTATCTACGAGGAAAAAAAATTCCTCTGAGATAACCAGTTATCTGAGAGGAAAAAAATTCCTCTGAGATCACTGGTTATCTCGTCTCGGTTATCTGTCAGGAATAAGCCGTTTATACTAAGCTTTTTGTTCTCCTAACAAAAAAAAAAACCCAGCAAACCTCTATTTTAAGAACGTGTTTTTTATTAAGTCAGTCATTGGCCGATTCTGTTGTTAAATTTTTTCTAAACTCTAATCTAATTTGACCACGATGGCTAAAATTATAGCCGTCTTTGTCGTTTCAGTTTACGAGAAAGGGACAGCAACATTTTTAGCGCTGTCAAATTAGGTTAGTTTAGAAAAATGCAACAGCAGCACTATCGAATATTTAGCAATGGATCAGAAAAATAATTTACATTGAAACAAATTTATTGTTCGCTACTTCTTCTAACTTCCATGTATTGTACCTTTATTTTTTTTAAAAGAATCATCCAACAATATAGTCATCAGTTATCTCATTGAACCAATCAAAACGACTAGGTACCGCAAAATGCTTCAAATAATGTAAGCTAGATCAGATCTACCACAACAGAATGTTGCAAAATACTGAACGCGAGATGAACCAGTGAAACTCCGGATTTCGCCCTTATTAAAATAGGCATCATGCTCATAATAGAACATCAAATACCAATCGGTACATACCTAAGTGCGCCGTAAGTCCCCAAAGTGTAATTCATATACAGCGGATCGTAGAAAAAGTAGACGGATGACACGCATTTAGGCAGTATGTCTATAACTCCAACAGCTATCAGCTTGCCACTGAGCCAGTATTGCTGGTGGAAGGATCCATAGCCCAATGGAGGACCACCTGGGGTGTACTCTTCCTGAAAAAATTACACAAGTACCAAATGAGCAATTCGTATAAAGAAATTCGTAGATTAACTTAGGTATAGTAGCCACAATGGATCTTTGTCCCTCTGAAGTATCTGCGCAGAACCCATTATTGGGAGGTAAGCTAATTTTGCCGCACAAAACTACATGAGCAATCGTTTGTTGCACCTAACTTGAGAGGGATAAAGATCCGTTGTTTGTACTTTACTTAATGAAATTTAAAATGAGCAACGATTTGACCATCTACATAATATGCTAACATGTCAACGAAGGTTACTTTTTAGCACTGTCAAAGAATCATCTTATTTTCAAGAAGTTGAAGTTATTGCTACCTCACAAAAGCGCTTATTAGATTGTGCAATCTCAAGTCAGACTTACTGATAGAGATGTAACGTGATGAGTTGAGTTATTTCGAACTCAAGTTATTTGAATTGACTCGCATCGAGGACTTGCATGCATATAAAGTCATACAAGTGAAAATCTAGCACCAATTTCTCTAACCACTTACGTTGCATACGGACCTAGTTGAGTCAACCCAATTGGCGGCTTGAGTTAAGGTTCAGTTTAACTAAAATAATTCGAGTTCGAAATAATTCAACTCATCACGTTACATCTCTATCAGTAAGTCTGACTTGAGATTGCAGAGTCTAATAAGCGCTAAAAGATCAAGTTGTTTTTTTACTCCATAAAACCAAATCATCACTTAAAAGTAGAGCTAAGAGTTAAACTCACCAACAATGGACTAGCGACAAGAAAGTCCTGAAACTTTGGTTCAGAGCATTTATCCGGCTTGTCATTGTGTATCGTAGTTTGATACTTTACATAAACTTCGTGGGTTTCCTTTGCAGTTGCTAAGTACTCCGGGCTAGGTGGGTTAGTACGGACTAGTTTTATCTGAAACATTTTAAAAGTAAAAGAATATCTGTACCGATATAGAAACTATACATATGGGTAATGTCATTTCCAAAACCAATTCCTTGATGCATGCTGCAAAATCAATCTTATTACAGAAATCAATAAAATCAAAAATGGTTTGCAGGCAACGCGTCATCTACGTACATTATCAGCTCTGATAACTTGAAATAAACTGGATACCTAACCTACCTTGAAATAAACGTGAAAATATTTTTTTTTTAGCTAAAATGATTCTGCTTTCGGACAAGTGCCGTTGTATGAGACAATGTTATAGGTAGCTCTACTACACGTCTCTTTAGTATTCGGAAGACGTATTACGTCCTGTATCCCACTAATATTATAAATGTCAAAGTTTAAATGTTTGGATGTTTGTGTTTCATTCACGCTGTAACTACTGGTCCGATTTGGATGAAACATGGAATACATATAGTTCATAGAATAAGAATACTTTTTATCCCGGAAAATCAACAGGATAAAACGGAACGCGGACGAAGTCGCGAGCAGAAGCTAGTATGTTAATAAAAAGTACCTGAACACTAACCTCTAACTTATTTTGAAACTCAGCGGGCAGCTCATTTATGAAGTCCTCGATTTGTTTCTCTCCATTTAGATTAGGCAATGAGTTAATGTCGACTCCCTTCAATTTCAGCTTTTCGAGTGTTCGTTCTCGCCTCATTTGCTTTCCTTTCTTACAGGGTGGTTTATTGGGGTCTGGACCTGATGCTATAACAAACAAAATGAATGAGATCGCTTTTAGCGATAAGGCCGCCCATTGTACATTAGCTTTAATTGTTTTCTTCTTTGTGTACAATAAAGTGTTTATCTATCTATCTATCTATCTAATGAAAATTAAATTGGATCATGGCCTTGTTCCCAGGCAAGTAGACATCCTCTCAGATCTCTTGGAACTTAGTGCTTACTTAAGGTACTTTATAGACATCTATGGGGATAGGCAGATACATTCAAATACATTTTATAGGTATTCATTGAGAAGAAGAATCCATGCTTGAGTTTCGATTCACCGGAGCATTGTTTTTTTTAACAGAAATATGGAACAAACATTTGGCCCACCTTATGTTTAACAAGAGTTTATTAAGCAGTAACAGCCTACCTTATGAGTATGCATTTAAGTATTTTTTTCTTCACTTACCATTTTTTGAATGTTTTAAATCATGCTTATCTTTTGTATCACTTTCAGGCCCAATAATTACTTCAGGTTTGTCTGAAAAATGTATCCATCAATACTTAAATTATTATCATTTTTATTCATTTGTTAATCTCACACTGTTTTGCTCAATATGACCTAATGAAACCAACAATAGTAAGCAAGGTTTATACCTATTACTAGCAGTTACCCGCAACTTCGTATATGTGAGTACCATTGCAGTGTACATTATATTATCTGTGTATTATACTCAAGGTCACTTACCTTCACATTCCTCATCTGGGTCATCCTGGATCTCAGTAGTCATTACATCATTGACATCAATATCCTGAGGTTTGATAGTTGACTCCACAAACTGCTCAACACCTTGCTCCGCCATATCATCAGACGCACTACTCCCAGTAGACATCTTTCTACCACTGGGCTTAGATACCTCCACACCAGATAGGAATTTGTTGAAACGTTTCAGTATCTTTTTTTGAGACTTTGACGCCTTGAACTCTAACACTCGGCATCTAAAAAAAGACCGTTACTTACATTTCATGCGGAACAATTACTTTTCTAGCAAGTTTTATCCAAATGTTCAGGCAACATGTATGTTGTAGAGTATTTCAAACTGTAAAATCCATGAAGAATAAAAATTCTAACAATAACAAACCTTATAGTATACATAGGGCAGCAAGTAACATCCATTGTAGGCTTGTAGCAATATCTGCCAGACCGGCGCCATCCTCTGTCAATCAAATCCTGGTAGTCTGCTACAGTCAAGGAGTGCGCCCACATCCCTGTAGTACAAGTCTTACATGGGAAACAGTTCATTCTTGCAATGCTTACAAGAGGTAGAAAATTCAACTCACCATGACTGAAATTAGTGTCAAGACTTCCGCAGTATCCACACTTGTAGCCTTCATGTTCAGCATAATATTCCACAATACTTCGTAACATAACTGATCAATAGAAACTATTTTAGAATAATGACGTAGGTAGTGCCTAGGGAAACAGTACCTACAGAAGATTTCTTTCGTGAATTACCAGGGGATAGGGCAGAGACGGAGATGGAGGTGGAGGCAAGATAAGATGGGTTAATTAAAGTTTTTATCTAAGTAAATAAGAGCTCAGACTAGTTATGTTATTATGATGGGAGGAGGGAAAAATTAGAAAATGAATGTTTTTATTGTAAAAACGAGCCGGAGACGAGCCAAGCCAAGCCATCGACTTTTACTCGATCGATGACTGCTTGCTTGATGACGTTGACATTCGTTAGTTGGCCGGCAGTGACATTGACATAATTTAACTTCAACTTCAACTTCTTGATTTGATGGCTTTTGCGACTGTTGACGCAATTCTGCCAGTGTCGAGTCCGTTATATGCTAGAGTCATTCATAAACATGAGAGGAGTGCGGAATAAGAATATGGTCAGTGCTCAGAAGGGGATTCAACCAAAATTTTGACAATAATAACATAATTTAAGTATAAACATCATAAAGCTTTGACGTATGATTCGACTTGACGTAAACTTTATTCAAATAATCCACTTGACCCTGGCAAAATTGTCTGTCGAAATGACGGCCATTTAGAAGAGAAGAAGAAAAAGAAAGTTAGGCTATGACTTACCAATCTTACCCTTATGCCCTATGCCATGCCAGCCCATGCTTTGCTTACTTACCGAGTTACTTACCCACATTTACCTAACGAATCCTTACCCACACATGTCAAAAAATCTCCGCGACATGGCAGCAAGCGGCCTCTGACCGTCACGCGCGCGGCCGGAAGACGACGGGACGAGACGACGACGTTGCGGGATGCGCCATTCACTAACGGTAAAGACGAGACTTCCTTCCCTGCAATTTTTTCTATATTCTAAGAATGCAATGTCCTGCCGGTCCTGCCTCACTGCCTGTACGATGTTTGTCTACTTACCTACCAGTCGCCTAATAGACAAAGGGTTACACTACGGCCGGCGGATCTAGACCGGCGTTAAGTTCGTTCGGAACGCTGCGCAGTAGTCACTTTTAGGGTCGAATAGGTGGTAAGACGCGGGGTGCGTGTACGTGTCTCGCCTGTACCTGCGCACAATTTCCGAAAGCGCAACTTCAGACCGGTCTAGATCCGCCGGCCGTAGTGTACCTATGTATGCGACCTCTCTTCTGTGTAACTTTACACTCTCATTTGGAGTGGTGCTAAATGATGTTAGATTAGAAGCTCACAAGCAGCGCGCAGCGACGAAATTCAAAATAGACTCGCGGATAGGTATAATATATCTTGTCTTATTTCTATCACAGATCCTAACACTAAAAACATAATTGAAAAGTAGGCATTTTGTAAAGTTTAATTGGTTGAGCACATTTTAAAATTCCTAAATATTAGGTAGGCAGTAGGCAGGCACCGAGGTACTAGATAAGCATGCCGCTGTAGTCAAAATTGTACCATGGATTTAATTAGTTGGCAAAACTTGTGAAGTTCGAATAGTTCCACTGTCTTCCTCCATTTCAATGATGTTGGACATGATGGAACCTTTTGGAAGTACTAGTTGTTTACGCCTAGGTCTAAAACCAATAAATTGTTTTATCAATAGTCTATTCAGATAAAACTCTAGTACTACACTACTAGTAGGTACTAGTAGGTACTTACATATATATCCTAGTAGTACCTACCTAAATCTCCTAAAATTCCAAGGCTGCACTTCAGTCTCTCCCCATATTAGAAAAACCACTCCACTTAGGAATAGAATTGTCGCATGAAAGCACCAAATATGTTTCCAAATCGGTAGAGAGTTCTGAAAACGATAACGTGAGTTACAGCCCCTACCACGAGTGTTTTCTATGGTCTTATGTAGGTACCTGAATGATAGTTCTACAACTTACTCTAAACCGTTGTGTAACTTGTCCAACGCCCAAAGATACAATTATACCGGATGTATTTCCAATAATTTTGATGATAGTGTTTACAGAGTTCACGAAGTTTGGTGTAAGTTCCTAAAATTAGAAAAAAACACGAATTACGCGGCAGATAGGACCGTGCGCGACATAGGCTAGAAGTGGTAGAGGGTTTTTGTTACACTACCAATAAAATTGCATGATATTACCTACCTACTAACAGAAAATATGATTTCCTTTCCTCCTGCTTTGGGTAGGTATATATGTAGGTAGCTTGTTTGTTTGGCGCTCGTAGTTGCTAAATGTCTACCCGTATTATACCTACCTACGCACAGAGATAAACCTAGTTATTGAGTACCTACTTAGAAGACATCTCTATCTACTGTACCTACTACTACCTAATACTAGTTAGGTGTTGAGTAGAGGCATACATAACATAAGTCCAAGGTGAGGTCCATGCCGGCTGCTGTTAGTGCGACAGCTATGGTCAACAAGATCGGCCCAGGAACAATAGGAACCAGCCAAGACAAGGCTACTATGAGTCCAGGTATCACATGTGCTGGCAACATTAGGTATCATAATAAAAATAGCAATGTCGGTAGGTAAGGTATCTATAAGAATGGAGGACTTCCAATATCAGGGTCCAGGGGCAAAGACGGCCTTCGTCATCATTGTCCACTGCTGAACATAGGCCTTTAGCCTTTCTCTTCCAGAGTTTCCTAACACATTTTGCAGATTCTCTTTCATAACGGAGGTGCATCGTACATTTTATTCTTCATTTTTTTAACCCGTTGCTCGTAAGTTATTACCCAAAAAGGAACTAATCCACAAGTCGGGATATCTACTCTGACATCGAATTGAATTAGTGGTAGGTACCTACGAAAAAACCTCGCAAGAATGAAAAATAAAAATAAAAGTGATAGGTAGATGGTTAGTATAATGGTTTTGGTTGGTCCCTTTTTGGGTAGGTAAATGGTCCTTATTTAGAAAAACACGTCTAACTAATCTAGGAACAATAAAAACTTACATACAACGATAAAGTATTTTCTTATGTGCTTTATCCTTATCAACCTTGTGTTGTGCTTGTACCAATGGAAAGTCTGTATGACGATAGTACCCAAAACTAATCGTAGAAAAAACGGCAACGCTGTTATTAATGATGCCTGCCGAAAGTTTCAAATTGTGGAGTCCCTTTTTACACATCACGGCAAAAAAAACGTTGGTTGCTGGATTAGCAAAACCAACACGAAAATACTAACATCGTAAATATTGTACCCAGCGATTCTTGAGTAATATAACGGTCCATGGATACAGAGAGATATAATCATCCACGCGTAGCCAAAATTCAAAATACAGAGTGCCCAGAATGGCACCGATTTTACTATTATTTTCCATGGCGCTTGTGAGTTTGTGAGCTAAAAGTGAAGGATACAAAGGTAATATTATCCTGGTTCAATTAGTTAGAGCATAGAGAAATTACGTAGCATACCCACGCATCATCATCATCATTGTCATCATGATCGTCATTTAAGGCAGCTCTATGCACCTACCTACTGTTATTTGTCTCCCACTTTTAGGTACCTAAAAGTAACTAGTACCTACCTATTTTTTTGGCTATTGCCTCGCTGGTTTTAGGTTGTAGGCACCTAGTTTTTCCTGCTAAGCAAAAGCATTGGACTGCCTAATGAGATTTATGTCTACCTCATTAAATCCTTTTCTCAAACCAAAGAAAACAGCTAAAGGTTACCTAGCTATGTTCATAAATCAAGAACCTCTGTTGCTCGTTTTCTTTGTGAACCTTATTTACCATAACCATCAGACAAAGGTCGTCAACTAGTCAGGCTACTCGTCTCGTATATAACCTACTACACTCCTGATGAGGACAAATCCATTCATCCATTGCGAAGCTTTGTATCAATAATATCAAGTGATAATTTGTAAACTTACACTTCCCTTATGAAATCGGAAACACAATAGATACCTTTATGGTGAATACATTGCCAATAGTATTGATCAGGTATTCAAGCTCCTCCTCAGAAATGAAAGAGTGTGCCTTAGGAAAGTCAGCGACCAGTAGAACCCATAGGATTGACCAAGATATTTGCAGGCCTCCAGAAATGTAAAAGCCGACCAGCCATCGGGAGTAGTAGTGAACTGCAGCGCAAATAAGGAATGTACAGCATGTCCCCATTGTTATACCTAAAGTTAAGATAATTATGAATGATAGGGAAAACTCCCGACAGACCAGTTATCAAACTAGTACATAATCACCTTTAATTTATTTCAAATGCCTAATAAAATTCGTACTCGTATTTCGTTTTTATATGAAGGTCATTAATTATTTACTGCGTATTTTGTGTTTGCCAAAGCTTTTGCAAATAGATGATGTTTATTTTTGCTCACCGCAATAAGCCCACATAAAATGATTTCTTTCAATCGGAGGTACCCAGTGCCTCAGAACTTGGACCATACTTGGTTGCATGGCACCCTGTCAGAGAAGAAAAATTACACCTGCTGTGAAGTTATCAAATCAAAATAAAGCTAACGAATTCAAATCTGACTACTTAAGACTTTAATGAAAACTATAGAAATATGGGGTTGGGTACTAACAGCACAGAAGCCTGTGAAGACCCTTAGAATGAATAATGCCCAGAGGGGCGATTACGAGTTGACAATGTACAAAACCGGTGTCAAACGTCTAACGCCGAGCACACCGGTGTGCGCTGCTTGGTATGGAGACACTGAGCGGATTTTTTGAGAAGCTTGAAATGCGATTACGAGTCCGGTGTGGGCTTGCACAGACGTAGTGTATGATCACACGGTGTAAACTTTTTGTACTATTATCTAAGCTGTGACTGTCACGATCGTGGTGTACGCCGATATTTGACCGTTATTCTGTTAATTGCGATTACGAGTGGCTTTTAGCACCTCTGCGATTGCGCCGCCGCGATATCGCGGCTCACACCATGGTATTTCTCGGTGTGGGTGTACTAACTGTTAATTATTCTGTGTCAAATATTGTGATTTTACGTGTGGAATGACAAAACGTTCTTTATTTATTATTTATTTTTTCTTTGTAAATTACCATAAATTACCTTGTAGGTACCTACTGTGAAAAAATTGTGCTTGATTTATGTTCTACTACGCTGGGTGGGAAAAGTAGAGCTCTGCCTACGAGAGAAATGCTACGGAAGATGCCAGGAGCTTCCAAAATGATTCCGACCCCGTCAATGATCTTTCGGAGACCGAGATGTCAGACCGGTAGGCTCAAATACATCAGTGAAGATCCATGCAGAGCCTTGTACTAATAAATGTACAGGCAGACCAAATAAAACCAATCAGGTTGTGGCTTGCACATTTGACCTTGGATTTTGGGATTCCTGATGCTGAGAGAGACCAAGGTACACATTTATAATCTTACTAAGGAGTCTTCACTGATTAGCAAATACTTATTAGTAAGTGCACAACACACAGAGGGTGGTATACCTATTATTCTCTAGGTATAGTTGCCTACCATTCAATGCTTTGTCTGAAATAAAGCTGACTTGTAACATTCTTGTCTTGTTGTTGTACTGGATCATTTATGTACAAAATGGCATAAACCTTTGTTAGTTAGATAGGTAGGTACCTATTGTTTTTATCTTAGAGCTTCTACTCACTAATACTTAGTTTATTCTTTGTTGCAGACAATTCAAAGTAACAAATTGTAAAAGTTACACTACTCGGGATACAGTTGACTAAAGTGAGATCCTGAGTCAACTAAAGGCATCACCACATGTATAGGTCAAGCTTGCAAAGTCCGCACCAGTCCCTGCCGTGGTCCACATGCATATTTCACCAAGCTGTACCAGGGGCAACTTTTTATCATGGTCCAACTTTATTATAGATACCTATACAAAATATGTTGGCTTGTATAGCAGGGTTTGATCCTTAGTTCCTAAACAGATACTTTTATTTTAATAAATGTTATAAACATATTATCATACTTAGTGCGGCTTGCACCAGAATCACTAAACGAGTTTAACAGCTAAATCGATTTAAACCTGACGTATTTGTATGACTTGACAACTCGCTAAATACTATTTAAGAGTTAAACGCGTTTAGCGATTCTGGTGCAAGCCGCCCTTAGCATTATTTATTTACCTATTTGAAATTAATTTATTTACCAAGACAGATAGTCACATTCTTGTCTTGCTGCTATTTGTCAGTTGATTCTAATCAATAAGTTCCAATTATTATTATTCTTTGTATATTGTATTGTAAAATAAAACAAGTGAGTTCAGATAGTATAATTTTATTATATTTGCTACATAATATCATGTCGTGCTCAATCAATTAGTCTCTTATAGAATGTTTACAAAGGTAGGTATTCACTGAAGTTTTCCAGGCTTGCTGTAGGATAGCGGTGTTAAAATGCAAGCAATGGGGTGCTTGCTGCCTGCAGTGAGTACAAGGTGGGTGCATCCAGGTCTAAGCCAGACCACTGCGCTGGAAAGTTATTGAATCATATTAATTTACATTACTAGCTGTCATGGTTCTTACTTCTATGGTATTTATAACATTTGCTACAAGGGGGTTATCTTCTATTTTAATAATGATAGCATGGTACACAGTCAATAATTTAGGCATGCAAGTTACTTTATAAAAACCAACCTGTAGTAAGCCTTGGTGTGTAGCCTGTAGCGTTTGAGGTCATGCACAGAAAACCCATGTGCAGGCTAATTGCAAGCACCAATCGTTTCAGGGTGAGGTTGAAGTTTGTTACAGGTCTTTTTTCATGAGATGAACCACTACGATGATGACTTCTTTGATGAGAGAAGATACCACTTTTTATTTCACCAATGAGGTTATTAGAGATCTTCATGTCTGAAAGTCGAAACTTTGGTTAGATGTAGACACTAATGTTTACTAGTAATGTTTAATAGTATCAAGTTGGTTCTAGGAAGTCATTTTGTGTCCTAGGTATTTTAGTCCCAAGGTTTTGTTGTAGCTTGTTTGTTGGCGATGACACGCACACAATCAAGATTTCCAAAGGCGTATTCGTTGCGGATCTTGCTGCGTTTTGTGTTTCTGCATATATCCAGCAAAGATTTCATGGGTTTTTCAAGGCATAAAGACATTTTTCAAGTCAAAAACCGAATATCAATAATTCAGCTTCAATTCAAGCAAAGACAAACAAACGAAAATAACTTCAACTTCTTGGTTTATCAAAAATCGAAAAACATAATTTCTGCCAAAAATGGCATTGACTTTCAGATCTCAAGTGACACGACAATAACATTGACATTTAATCTGTCAAAAAACCTCAATTTACCTAGTTTTAGTTCCATGCCCACGAAACAAACATTCAAGCAAACAAGGAACCACTCTATTCTTTAGTAAAGTAATCCGGTCTGTCAAATTCAAATTTTATGCGATCGGTGTGGCCACGCTCCATCGTAGAGCACACTAGGTGCCTTCCACACCAAACTCGTAATCGGGTGTGAAGTCATGATCGTGGTGTAAAGCCCGTGTCAAACGTCCCCACGATGTCGTGGTATACACTGTACATGGTAAAACTCGTAATCGGCCCTCAGAAGTTGAAATATGCAGAGGCTGGCGTGAGGCAGCTTAAGACACCAGAAATTAGTCCTGTGATTCCCACCACCCATGTTGGGCCAACTCTAAAATAAAGCAATCGTGTATAATAATAATTAGACGGTAGTAAGTATATACCATTGCGTTTGGTGACGAGTCTTTTCCACCCACATAACTGGTGATAGTGGAACACGAGAACTTACCTGTCTCCCAAACTGTGAAATATAGGGAAGCAAACGCAAAAGCCGATATGATATGCAGAAAATAATGTCCCAATTTTTGTGTCATCCCAACTTATAATATCGACAGCCTGAAATTAATTATTCTTATTTTGACTTGCTTATGTGTAGAAATATTTTAGAAAAATGTAACACCCTATCTAACGAGATAATATTTAGAACGATGTGGATGATGAAGACTGAACTACCACCCTAGAAAGTAATAAAACTCAAGCTATACAAAGCAGTAATGAAAGTTCATATTTTTGTATAAATACCCCAGATCGAGCCCGATTTCCAGCTCTTTGAATGGTTAATATTGAGCTATTCACAATATTCTTTGGAAACGTAGACTGCTCTTCTCTTTGCGGTATCAGAGCCATCCCTACAATATGGACACTGAGGTTATACCGAACTAGGTATATCAAGAAATATCCAAAAAATATCATCACTCCTATCTGTAAAATAAATAAATTTGTACAGAAATCAAAAAAATTTGCAGTGTAAGTAATCTGAAAGAAGTTAGCTTACGATTGCTCGCACCCTAATTTTGAACATAACAGATGATAAGATGAAACAAACACGGTAATAAAATAATAAATCAGTCGTGGCCAAGGTGAAATACAAATACCTAGGTATCAGACCTACTTTAAGCTGATGTTTGGACATATTCATTTTTCCCGATACTAAATCTAAGTTTTAAGGTTTGCCTTTATCTAATTCATATGTTGTTAGTAGATAATGTAGATAATAGTCTACGCTGTTATGTCATGTAGGTAGGTACTTAGGTAGGTACTGCACAGCACACAACTGATGAATGAAAGGATTTGTAGCTTTTAGAAGTTGGTCAAATCAAATGAAACATGGCACATAATCATTAAATATTTATTAGTAGAAACGAATTGAGCTAAATTGAGCTAGATAAGAATAAATAATTTAACAGCACACCAAATAATTAAAATATAGGAGGGAAGACGGCGAAAAACTTTTCGATTGCACATTAAGTTTTTAAACATATAAAATCTTTAAATGTTATTATGAAAAATCGCACACCTTAAAGTTTTAGAGAATAACAATGCAAAGACTTGGCAATAATAATCGTTTTAATCCAAACAAAGATGAAAAAAAGCTAAAATTTTCATTTGGTCGAAATTCTTGTTTGGATCATGATTATAAGAGCGAGAAGGTTTACTATTTTTCATAATTCAGTGATTTTATATCTTCAGAATGTGGGAGCGAGAAGTTGTCGGTACTCAGCGCCATCTTCGAATCTAAAAGCTAAAACTTCAGAGGACAACGTCAAAAAAACAAATATATTGAGTCAGTCGGTAGATAATTTCATCTCCATCAACATACCTACACAACTCACTCATCGGTAGCTCCTGGCTTCCTCAAACTTTCTTCTAAGTATACTTACCTACCCATGGCAATAGTTTACTGACCACGTTTTATTTGAGGGCTAGATACGTGCCTAGACTAGTAATCAATAATCAGTATAACTAAAATATGTCTAAAATCTGTGTTACCTACGTGACGATGTCTTCTGCAAAAACAGCAGAAAAACTATGTAATGAGTAATAATATTTCCTGATCAGTATTCTTTATATTTGCATACGCGTTCTAAACTGGTATGAAGTCAAACTAGATTTATTTTATCCATGTCGAATCTTTTAAAATTTAATACCAATCACACATAACAATAAAATTAATAACTAACGCTATGATATTACGTCAGTAGGTCTCTATGTCCCTGACCTAAATTCTGTGGCTATATTATACTATGCTAGGATGAGAAATACTGAGACATCAGGTGATTCTCTGGAACAATTTCTAAATTCAGTTTTAGTAAATTCATCTTTCAGTCAAATGTGAAATAGATATCTCTTATGGTATTGAGATTTATCTACCCTATAACATAAACTCATTTTGTCTAGATACCACTAATTTCAAGTGACCACACTGAAAGGTGTTTCTTTTACGTCTTTGACATCACCGTTCTTAACGTGGACTCCATTCATTTCTTTCAAGTCACCATCTTTTTCTTTATTTTCCTGATTTTCTGGATAGTTCCAAGACTGAGTATCACCAGTGCCGAAGAAAAGGAAAAATATAGCAGAAATGATGTAGACTGAAGCTCCGATGAAGAAAACTGGTCGCCATTGCTCGAAAGTGTTCTGTAAGGAAAAAAAACAACGTTAAACCATGTGAAAGTTATCCATGTTGATATGGAAATCCCCAACAAGTTTCAAAGTCAAGGCAAATTACTTAATCAAATAACGTGAATATCTTACCCCATTTCTAGTGAAATATGCTGTTATCATCGGTGTAAAGAATCCGGCAGTGCTACCAATACAGTTAGCAATCCCATACAAAGTTCCTGCGTAGTTCGGTGCTAAATCTTGATGATTTTGCAGGTTAGTCAACGTCGCAGCTCCGTTGAATCCCATCGACATTGTGATAAGTGCAACCGATAAAACAGTTGAACATCCAGCGTAAACCAAGAATACGAGCAATACTCCCGGGATTATGTGTGAGAATAGCGTGAAGAATTTCCTGATCACTGTGGTTGTCATAGCTTTTCTTGCTAAAATATAGTCTCCAATAACTCCAAACACCGTGGCTAGTGACAGTCTGGCAAGGTAGGGTAACGCTGATATTGCTCCAGCACTGGATAGCTCAAAGCCCAGAACGCTGGATACGAATTTGGGACCAACTGTCATTATGAAATAGAGACCCCACATATTGCCGAAGTGAAGAATTATCATGGCCATGAATGGTATTGATAAACTTATGCTCTTGAATGGTGGTAGACTCTGAAAATAGGAAAAATATTGTTTTAGTAAATAAATAGGCACCTGTGAGGTACTTGCTTAGCTAACTGGACCAAAACAAACTGTAAAAAATATAGGTAATTTTGCAAACCATCATAATAGTAACCTAAATCATAGTTTAAACTTCGATTGTCACCAAACTACTTTCCGATGTAACTTGGAGAATGCAGAAATCATAAAAAAAAACTCAAATTTATTTAAATTTCGTCGGTGAGCGCAACGAATCACCTTATAATACGAGTATGATAAGTAAATAATGATACCTATCGATTAGTGACTCGCTAATGATGTAAGCATATGGTGGTGGTAAACAGATAGATTCTAAATAAGTCAAATCAAATAATGGCATGCCATAGTCTTGAAATGCAATCAAACAAGTCACATTGAAAATATCGCACGATATTGCGAAAATAAAATATCAAAGCGCTGGATAAATATTATCACCTTAGATTTGTTAACCTTGCCTCCTAAGGCATCGGTAATGTAGTTTCTCTCTGCTTCTGTGATCCTTGGATGCTCAGATGGTGAGTCACGCACAAGATACCACCAAAACCCACACCATATCATAGTCCCAACGGCAGGAACGTAAAACGCTGATTCCCATCCAAATCTCTCCATAAGAGGCCCAGTTAGGGACCAGGTCACAACTGTTCCCAGGGTTCCTCCCATCATAGCGCTGATGAATTTTCCTTTCTCGTCTGGTGGTGCCCATCTTGCAACTAAGGAATGCAGAGCTGGGTATATGAAGCCCTAAAATCATATAGCAGTTATAGCAAGAAAACAACGCCTTAAAAGAATATTTATGGTTTTAAAACATACCCCTGCGAATCCAAGCAAGAATCTTATTACAACCAGCGCGATGTAGCTCCAAGTGGCCGCTATAGGGCTGATAGCCGTCAAGATTCCACTAGCCAACGAGCAATACAGCACTACATATCTTGGACCCCATCGTTCAGCCGCCATGCCTCCTAAGAGTGACGTCACAGGATACGACCAGAAATAAGCACCAAGCACTAATGCCTGCTTTGGTGCCGACCAATCGAATTTGGCACTTGTGTCCTATAAAAAGAAGTGCCATTAGAATATACGAAGCATCAATCACGTTTTTTATACAAAAGTGATTTTAGCACAATGAGCAAAAAAGGAAATAGTAATATTCAATGACTGATAGACGCTACAGTCAAAACCGGTCACGCTCTGGCCGTTTGACGTTGACATGATTTTGGGAAATACCTACCTTGCCAACAATGACCTAAGCACCTGCAAACATTATTGTCCGAAACTTAAATTGCAAAAACAATCTTTAGTATTAGATCATCGCGACCACGAAAGATAATAATTTATGAGGCGTAAGCCAGCTCGTGTAAGATTTTAATTGCCTGTTTAAGTAGGTCCAGATAGGTACTTAACTTCGACTTTTTGGTAAACACAGTGGTTTTGTAGTAGAAAATAAGTAATGCAGGTTCAAGTAAGTACCTGTGGATGCCTAGGTGCTTGTCTAACATCAGTGATGTCCACATGCTGCAAGGTAACATTTCTGACCGCGTCATCTTTAGGGTCGCATTGTGATTGCAATCTGTTAAAAACGGTGTATTAGTTACGCTAGCCACAAGTCGCATGACATAAACCTTACTTTGACGAGGTGGAATTAAGAGGAAGTCATAATGATTGTGTGATTGTTTTTTAAATCACAGCACAAACAATGTCAACCTTGATTAGAAGTTAAGAAGCAGAAAACATGGAACCAGTTAATCAAACGGAAAGTATACGGTCTATTAAAGTGCCACTGTCATTATACATCACAATTAACTAGTTAGGTAGGTTACGTACCTATTGAAAATCACAAATTGTACATGATAAAATTACTAAGCGTAGTTAAATAGAATAAGTACCTAATGGCATGGCTCTTACAAGAGAATATACATTGGTTATAGACTAGAAATGCACGTTTAATAGTTTAAGTTTAATAATTGACGTCGTTGAGTTGTATGAAAATCTTTCTGCGTATGTTCACTTCAGTATGTACCTAATCTCAAATCAGCGTAACCGTTCCCTAGGATCTCTAAACGTACGTGCTGTTTTTCTCCATCTGTGGTACCATCGCGATAAGATTCAAGCTCATGTTCACCCTCAGCATGTAGGCCACCCAGCAGCTCATCAGGATCATCACCCATAGGTTGAACCTCACAGGAATTGAGTCTGAAAACATAGCAATAGTGATGTATTAAAATCAACATGATAAAAATACTTTGTAAAACACGCTAGTAGGTAACGGTGGCAGTAGCACAATGTAACCCAATAGGTGATATTTTGAGACCTTTGCAAAAAATTTGGAAAGTTCGTTCGCTTGTGTGTGTGTGTTGTGTGATGATCAACTAACTTGATTTATTTTCCTCGCAGGTTTTTTCGTCGTTTTCACTTTCAATCATTTTTTGTATTTAAAAATCGCATTGGCAATAGTTATATAATTTAAATATATTTATTTGAGTAAGCATAAAGGTAGACAATTAATTTGAGTACGTAAGTACATTATATTTTGGTGTGCTAAAAAACTCCAAAAACACATCAACAAACATCAACAAAATTGATGTTTGATATGACATTGAAAAGTAATAAATAGCGAAATGCCAAAAAAAATATAATCCACCTTCATGAAGGAATTAATCTACAAAGAGTTTTGAAGTAGTGTGCATAGTCGTGCTCCAAAAGTATACCTAGGTATTAGTAGAACCAAATTAGAGCCAACCGACGGCGCTTAGACCCTTTTTGACAGAGAAGTAAACTGCAGTCGGTCTACCTGTCGACCTCTCGGAACTCTACCTCAAAATAAACAAAGCCTTGTGTAAATTAATTTTATGAAATATTTATATTGGGAAACAACAGTTACTGATTAAATGCATTATTGAAACCGCAAAATAAATTAAGAATGCCTGCCCAGTACTTAGGTAGGTACAACCTACTTGTTTTAAACTGGGTTAATAATTCTAAAGTTGTAAACGAAAGAAGAGCTTATTTAGTAATATAGGTAGAAGGGTAGAAGATTAGGTCCCTATGCATAGATAAACATAGTCTATTTATGTCCTCCATACCAGAAAGTCACGGACCTCAACCAGTTTCCACAGTCATTAGGATGAAAATAACTTTGTCGACGTAATTCTGCATAGGCAAGAACCAGTAATTTAGAAATTTTTAGGTCGGTACCTAGATGCAGAGATATTTATAATTTTTTTATGGTTCGTTTTTAGTTAAAATAAGTCTTGGAAAGAAAGACATAATTCAGACAAGCAAGACTATTACTCAGCAGTGAGTAATGTGGGTATGCAAATTTTATTCCTACAAGCTGTCTTATTTTTAGCCCCCGACGCAAAAACGACGGGGTGTTATAAGTTTGACGTATCTATGTGTATGTGTGTGTCTGTCTGAGGCAACGTAGCTCCCGAACGGATGAACCGATTTTGATATTGTTTTTTTGAATGTTGTTTGAAAGGTGAATAAGTCGGGAGTGTTCTTAGCTATGTTTGATGAAAATCGGTCCAAAATTCGGGGGTTTTTTGAATTTTTAATTTAATTACTTGTTTTAGGTTGTACTTAGCTCCTTATTTTATTTTGTAGGTAGGTACCTAAGTAAATTTTCATCTTTTGATAAAAAGGTTTTTAATATTGCTCCATGCATTACGTGACCAATGAATTGGATTTACTTTGTGTCGCTCAGTAGGTAGGTAAGGTACCTAGCGATTTAGTATGGTCATTTTATTGATAACAATCACTTAAGTACTTATTGTTTTTCAGGAAATAGTATAATAGGAGTTACCCAAAGTGTGTATTGTGGAGTAAATAAATGGCCGAAGTTCAATGTCATGGTGATTTACAGAGCGACCTCGATTACACACACTCTGCTTATATACCCATTATCTTCGGTCATAAAGCCACAATAAACATTGTCAAAGTCAGGTAGTACTTACTACCAACGGGTAGGTAACTGTGGGTAGTTAATATAGGTACTTACTTACCTATCTATCTAGACTTCCTAGATATGAAAAATAGCTATCAATGGCATCAAAAGGCAAAACACAGTGCCTTATCATAAAAGTACTAAAGTAAGAAAGAACTAAGCAGACTGAGTGAAGATTTATCTTATGTCAGAATATCGTACAAAATCTTTAATGTAGCACGCACTAAGGTAGATAATAATAACTTAAGTACATATTTATAAGCTTTACCTATCTACTTCAGAGACAAGGAATTAAATTAAAATTTTAAAAAACCCCCGAATCTTGGACCAATTTTCATCAAACATGCCTAGCTCAGAACACTACCGACTAATCCCCCTTTCAAACAAAAAAACAAAATCAAAATCGGTTCATCCGTTCAGAAGCTACGTTAATTCAGTCAGACACACACAGAAACACACAAACACACACACACATACAGACACGTCAAACTTATAGCACCCCGTCGTTTTTGCGTCGGGGGTTAAAAAACTAGTCAAGGGCTGACCAAATGAATTACAAAAGTTTTTGAATGCTGAGTGAGAGTAAACTTTCATTACCTACTACTGTAGTAAGTAGATAGTAGTACTTAAATAAAATTGACGCTAAAAGAAAGACTAAAGCCACGCTACGTAGTTTAGTCAAATGACTCATGAGCACCTAGCTACACTTGTTAGGAGTCACGAGCAGGGTCATAGCTGCAACCAAGGATTTCTTCGTAAAATATATTTTACAGTACAAACATTGCTTAGGACAGGTAGGTAGTTATGATATTGCGTAAACCGAATAATAAATACCTACCACAATGGTTTTTACTAGCGTCTCGAGATAAAAATCCCATAAAAAGTATTGATTAGGTACACCTATAAGCAAGCATATTATAAAAAATGCCGAACGAGCTGTTTCATCTGTATACCTACCATAGCTACATACACCTATGATATTGCAAATTTTATAAGTTGTTGGCACCTTTATGAAAATGGAGTTGCAGAAAGGAATCAAGTTGACTAGGTATTTACCAAACAATGTAATTCGTGCAACGTTCAATAGCTAAAAGAAATGTGAATTCTCTTTATCGTTCTTTCTTGGTGTCAACAATGCGAATATTTGATAACACTGGTCGCACCGTTCCTAATAATTCCAAATGTTGACATAACTTACAATCGACTGACCGCACGCTGGTTATGTACAAAAGAAGTGGTTGCATGTATCTACTCTACTTAGGTTTTACCTACGTTGCTACTGCTCTATTTACAGACTCTATCCTACCTAAGACATTGTTAACTATATACGATAAGTAGCTTAGGTTCTTAGAGATTTTCGACGGTTGCTAACGATGTGTTTGATAAATCGATAATGCTCTTTTTCAAAAACAAAATATCTCCAATCGGTAGGCAGATATTTTGCTCATCCAGAGCTTCCTCCCCTTCTATAGAAATAATAAGTACTTCGAGTACCTACCAACCAATTTCATGAGATGAAAATAATTAGTTCAAAGACACCCCGGACGCTGTAGGTGTGAAACTGAATGTCCAGATACGAGCGTGTTGTTATTTTCTAATGTTCTGCGATGTTGGCTTCCAAGGACAAAGCACAAATGTGCAAAATTTTCAAAATCTGTTCTGAATATCCAGTTTCCTTTGGCAACTAAATGCCAATCGCGAATATCCACTTTATAAGGCCTTAACTGGTTGGGATGACCCCAAGACAGGTAAACATAGCGGGCAAAAGTCCGAATTTACGAGAATGAGACACACCAGTCAAGTGCAATGCAAAAACCAGAGATAAATAAATACATGACGTGATTTTGCATAGATAGACATTATAGAATGTTGTTTGACACGTTGCTCGGCAAAAAACAGTAATAATTATGACTTTAATTTCTGGAAAATTCTGTTCGAAGTGAAAGCTGAGAAAGCCATTGCGGTCGTACCATTACTGCACAGTACTGGAATATTTAAATGTTTCTAGAACTTATATGGGGCTGTTATAACGTTACACATTGCAGTGATAACTCATGTTATGTAAGATACTAAAGCGACACAATGGTGTTATAACACTTGCATGATAATTAATTGCGAGGGTTTTTCTAAATTTTTTTTTGACATACTTTGCATAAAAGTGTACGTTGACTGCAAACTCAAAGCTAGTACATAGGTCGAGAAAAGAATGGAATTGTTTTTCTTCTAACTTTCCTCAGAAGTAGACAGGCTAATAAGTTATGTTCTTGTATTGTAAAATTATAAATAAATCGATTCTTATTATACCTATGCTTACAAAATTAGTAGGAAGGAATATCAAATTGAAGGGACCGGATCATCTTATCTACTAATAGGAAGAAAGCCGTCTAGCAATGGGGACATGACATGTCATCTACATACCCAACGGCATGAATGGCATGAGCTTGTCCTCGTGGAATCATTCGAAATCACATAAGCGTGTTTTGTGTGCAAATACTACCTCGGATGTAGTTATATAGCAATCTGTGGCATTAACTTATCGAGAACTCGAATAATCTCGATCATGGTTTTGCAAGTTTTGTTTAGTTTTGTGAAATATATTACATAATAGATTCTAGCTCGTAATTTGTCGCTGTTTAACAATATACATACCTACTTACCTAAAGCGTCCTTAGATTGAAATGTGGGTAATCTATCTAGTGTACATTACCTATAGATATGAACAAACCCTCTATAAATAAATAAAGATTTAAAAAAAAAATTACCTATAGAATTTTACAATGCAGATTATAACAATTTCTTCTAACATACAGTTAGGTACCTCAAAGAGCTGATCTCATTGCATTTTGTATTATCCTACCATGCATGCAACTCGTTTCAGCAAAGCTTCATTACTTAACGACTTCTTGCTTGCCTCAATATTTTTTCCTTTTAATTTTACCGTTATGTCCAGTTACGTTACGTGGCGTTCTTTCAAGTTTTGATTTTGTGTTTCATTTATTTTGTCCTTATTTTAGACCGTCCAATACTGTCTCTTCTCTGTGCTTTAACACCTGACCTCTTAGCTTTAACTATAAGTAGGTACAGGGTGTAAAATACTACTTCCGAAAACTGTTCAGGTGTCTAAATTTGGTTTTTGTAATGCACATTTTGCAGAATTCTACAACCCTGTTAACTTGGGTGAATACAACGCCGTTGAATGTTAGAGCATAACTTTCGAACCGCATTTAGGAGTTTGTGGTAGATCGGTCAAGGGGCTGTAGTAAAGTTATAGATCCTTGAAGATCCATGTGTCCAAGAAGGAGTAAAAAATTAATAAAGTAGTATAAAAATCAAGTGCGGTGTCATTAGGGCTTCGTTTCAAACATTCCAAAACCGATTTTAAACAATAACCATTTTAAATTTGATTTAACCCATTTCGCTACCATCTACCAGTAACATTAACATCTGCCAATACCAAATACTTAATGGAAATGAATTAGCCCAGCATGTAATCACATAATTCAATGTTTGAAACAAACTAGAACTACTAGTATCGTCGTGGCACACGTGCACGAAGCCGTCAGTAACACGATCAAGATCTAGATTGAGCATAAATATTCGTTCAGCCCTTCGATCAATCGAAGGTTCAGCCATTAGAACGTCTACTGCAGGATTAGGCCTCCCAAGTTTCCCTGGGCCTCCCTCAAAGATTTCCAGATACTAGATCCTATGGGGGCTACACTACACAGCAGACACCATCCACCCAGCAAACTCTCTTTCCATACAGTGCGGTTGGTTTACTAGTATCATAGACCAAATAAAAAATTATTATTAATGTATTATTAATAATATTATTATTAATCGTGTATTATTAATCGATGCTAGTATTATATTTATCTGCGGTTCTAAACTTCGCTTTCCGGAGCCTAAATTATTCATACATAGTACCTGGTACCTACCTACCTACATATAATTTATAATAATTATGTAATTTGTTATATAATATTTATATAATTTGTCTAAAAAAGGTTTAAAAGCTTTTTTTAGTTGAAGAGGACACATGGAAAAGACAGCCTCCAACGTTCAACGAACATTTTACCAGTTATCTAAACTTGAAATACCAGATTATGATAAGTATCAGAAAAAAACAACTACTTACCTAAAATCCTTAGCAAAAAATACAAAATCACTACAACGGAGAGGACGACGGAAAATACAGGGTTCAGCGAATTTACTGCAGAAGCTAGATTAGTAATTTAAGATACCTCCAATGTGATAACGATCATTCTTTATCACATTGGAAGCAATATCTTATCTCGAATCAAGAAGCAAACTTATAGGGGAAGTGTTTCCTGGACGACCATTCCATTCTCCTATCGATGTCCGGTGTATTGTATAACTCGAAATTTAAAATTGCTGGAGTCTAATTATTCTTTCAATAATTTTAAATTGGACATCGTTAGGACAATATTCAATTTTTCCAAAACTAGATCGGAACGAACTCCCGAGGAACACTTCATATTGGCGATTAAAAAAATATTAGGTAATTATTTGTATTGATCAAAAAATGCGGGTATCTGCACACTTGTATAAACATTAGTTTTAAAAATAACTTACCAAAAATCTTCAACGCGATCACTGCCATTTTAACGGTTTAGATATTTGGTTTATTTTTGTTACAACTTCGATTATCACAATAATATTTCACTAAACGATCATTTTTTAACTGGACATGGTGTGAGAGTGAGATGGGTCCTCGCACTAACTTGCTAAGCTACAGAATGGCAATAGTGCTATGCTTAGACCGGTTACCGCCGCGGACGAGAGACGAGGTTCACTGTGCAAAATGTTTCGAAGAGAACTTCCGTTCCGCACCCGCCCCTGATTACGTATAATTTAATGTTGGCGACAGCGATAGCAGTGCGACAGCAGAAATGATTATTCTCACTCAACTCAACCTACGTCGACACAGAATAGTTTAGGTACGTACCTATAATAAGTCTTACCTAGAAGGTGACTGCACTGACTGCTGTCTTTGGTCTTTTGTTTAACCTATTGCCCGCTGCCGGGCGCCAGCCACCAGCCTGTCGACGCTGCTATGAATTTCGATGATATTGGATGTCGATTTCAATACCTTCTATCATCAATAAAACATGGTGATAAAATACGCTTTGTAGAGGGTACATTTTCGCCATATTTATCTATCTGTTGGCCTGTCTGTCCATACCTATTAGAGCTACTAGCATGCAGATCTATAAACGAAGACTTTTTCACTTTTATGCGCCCATAGCTTAAAGTTATGAAATAAAAACATTCAGGAATATATTTTTTATGGAGTGAAGACAAAGGGTCGTTTGACGGCTGACATAATTTCCCCCTATCTATCGCAGATTATGATCGCGAGATACGTAATCAGAGGTAGCACCGGTCGGCCCGTGACAAATCAACATTTACAGCGATAGTTTGTGGCGATATGTATGTAGGTAGCTGCTACAGTAGCCTAGCTAGGTATGTAAGTACACATTGTTTTCTTTTTCCATCTAAGTATGTTACCTGACGCACTACGTGTGTATTGAAGTTGGTTAAATCACGTTCATTCATTACATGATATAGCCAGGTATTATTTGAACTCCAAGTTGCTTCAACAAGGTACAGTATATAGTATCTAGTGTAGGAGCATAATAGATAAATATCTACACCTAACCAAACACTCATTATGCAGGTACTTGGCCACCCTAAGCTTAGCATGGTATGGTAAGCTTAGCATTGTACTCTACCCAAATATACCTACCTTACCCTACTACTTCTAACTTAGTTGAACACAGACGGATCGTAGGTATATCTAGATCACAGAATGTTATGGCCTTTTTGTGTCTAATCTACGAGTATTCTACGATTCTTCCCGGTCAATCTTCCGCTGCACCAGTGTAGTTGTAAACTTTAAAAAATCTTGTAAATTTTAAAATTACCGCTAACAAGTTTCCCGCCACTTACCTATTTGAACTTCAACTTCTTGGTTCATGGCTTTTTTCCTTTTTTTTTTTTTTTTTTTTTTTGTTCGCTCCTGAGAGCAGGCTATAGTTTTTCAACCATACCGCCTAGTCAGACGTTATATTTTTTCCATCGTTATTTTGTTTATGTGTTTGTCTTACGTAATTTTTTCTAAGTAGAAATTATATCAAATAATGATACACATCTGAGTGTTTTTTTTTCTGCGTCTATTTTGACTAGGTATACGTTTAGGCACATACCTAATTATAAATTATTTACATTTCCTATAACTATACAAAAGTATTAATAATATTATTTACAACTAACGATACTTTACAGAGACATAATTATATCTCTGTTACTGTATTAATAATAAACTTGTACAAATGAATGAAATTTGACTCATCCTTGAGCAATTCCTGAATGCAACGCGGGACTAAATCAGGTTCACGATAAGTTTGAAGCAGTTCATCTATCAATACAAGGCGCTGAATATTGAAAGATGAACAATCGAAAATTATATGATTTACAGATTGAATTTCTCGTGATTGGCAATAATCACAATAAGGGGAATTTATCATTTTTAAACGATGGAGATGATAATTCAAACGACAATGACCAAATCGCAAGCGGCAAACAGTTGAGTAAAACTTTCTGTTCATGAAAATTTTACTCTTACAGAACCAAGGTACAGAATCAATCTGAACATCCAAAGCAGCATGCCAGGAACCCTTATTCTCAACCTGTGTACAGTGATACGAATGTCTCCCCCAAGATTGACACATTCGTTGTCTTAAAAGACTTACAACGTCTGTGTATGGTAGAGCTACATCAGCGTCACCATTCTCAAGATTAGAATCTATAGTATCTGCTAATTTAACAATAGTGTTGGCTAGATAATCCGCCTTCTCATTACCCTCTACACCTTTATGCGAAGGGACCCACGCAAAACTTACATTAATATCAGAATCAGCCAACTCAACCCACAGTTGTTTTATAAGAAAAATGATGTAGTTAGTATCAGCATGCAGTTTATTATTATTTAAATTTTTTAAAACACTCATGCTATCACTCACCACAACCCATTTTGTATGACCTAAGTTACGATTTTTAATATGTTTTAAAGCACTCAGGATTGCAACAGCTTCCGCAGTAAAAATACTAGCGTTTTTATCAATTTTGTGACCGACACCAATATTCAAAGATGGTTCAAATAAGGCAAAGGACACAGCGTTTTCATTTTTAGATCCATCGGTATAAATAAATTTGCAATCTATAAACTCGGAGAGCATTACATAAACTTCTTCTTTTGTTGACAGATCATTATTGATCAGTATATTAATTGCTGGAAATTTACTATTAAAAGATCCTTCGTAACAAGGTAGCATAAGACTTGATTGATAGATGTTTAAATTTTGAAGAAAATTTAGAAAGCATTGGAAACCCTCTAACATGTAAAATGGTTTTGAGCCAGGCTGAGCGCTGGACAGATTGGCCAGAAGAGCATTGCCAGAAACACTGAAAAGTTTCAAGACGAATCTTTCTTTTAGAAAGTTGAAACGAATAGGAATTGGCGGAAGTCTGCATTCGATTTGCATTGCATTTACAGGAGTACTCCTAAATGCCCCTGAAATCAAACGCAGGCATTTGTTTTGAAAGACGTTTATGCTATTTACAATTTTTACATCTGCAGCGTAACAAAAGAAACCATATTCAAAATGGCTGCGAACTAAAGATTTATACAAGGTTAGTAGTATTTTTGGGTCTGCACCCCAATAGGATCCAGACAAAGACTTTAAAATGTTGTAAGCTTTGTTAGCTTTATTAATTATATGCTTAGTATAATTCATCCAGGATAAATTATGGGAGAATAATACTCCCAAAAATTTAACCTCCTGTGATACAGGCAAAGGCAAATTATTGTACTGAATAACTGGCATATCAATAATATGCCTTTTACCAAAGACAACAACTTTAGATTTCGATGGATTTACATTAAGATCTAGATAGGAAAAATATTTATTAAGCTTTGTCAATGCATCATTAACAATTTCAGCTACTTGAGCTAAACTTGTTCCCGATGCATAAACAACCAAATCATCCGCAAACTGTAAATTTTTGACTTGCGAACCCAATATTAAATTTAAACGACGTATGTACAATATAAATATTAAAGGTGACAAAATACCACCTTGACATACACCTACAGAGGATAACCTCGGCCCATATAAATGTCTATTGTATTTTACGAAAACTTCTCTATTTCTCAAAAAAGCTTGAACCCAATTGACAATTTTTCCAGGAATACCTATTGATAGCAATTCTCGACACAGTACATCAATATTGACACTATTAAAAGCGCCAGAAATATCGAAGAAAACGGCCAACAAACGATTGTTTGCAGCCAAAGAATTATGAATATCAAGTTGTAATTGACAAATACTTTCACGAGCTGAATGATTTCTACGAAAACCAAATTGATTTGACGATAGAATTTTGTTGTGTTCCACATAAAATTCCAAGCGTTGTTTTAGCAGTTGTTCAAATATTTTACCGACGCATGACGTAAGCGCTATAGGACGATAGGAATCAGGACATAGCTTGGGTTTATTGGGCTTCAAAATTGGCACTAAACAATCGATTTTCCAATCAGAAGGTATGTCGTTATTTGTCCAGAGTGAATTCAAAGTCATTAGAAAAATTTCCAAACCATTACTATTCAGTTTCTTAAAAATAATGTACGGTATTCCGTCAAGACCAAAAGCTGTATCTCTTCTAGAATTAATCGCAGATATTAGTTCATTAGTTGAGAATTCATCGAGTAAAAAGGAATTGCTGGTATTTACACTAATTGAGTTATTACAGTATTGTCTGGGTGACACGAAGTCAGGAGTATACTTCATTAAAAAATCTAAAATCCATGTGTCGTCTTCATTGTCGTGAGAAATGTATGTTTTATTAAATTTACGAATAAATTTCCATATTAAAGAAATTGGGGTACAACGATTAAATTTTTCACAAAGGGAAAACCAACTTTTTTGTCTTTCTAATTTTATGGTTAGTTTTTTAAGAGCCCGAAGTCTCTTGAATTCACAATAACTTTCTTCTGTTGGATTAGATTTAAAATTAAGATACGCTTCTTTGGAATTTAAAACGGCATCAGAACATTTCTGATTCCACCATGGAAGGGGTGGTATTTCACCATTTCTAAGACGACATGACTGCTGACTGACACTATTGACAGTGACAATAGAAGAGCTTACTAAATTGTTGCTAGGGATAGATTTCGCAACTGCTGTACGCAAAATTTTACAAAATACTTGATAAGAATCTTGTGGACATCGAGCATCTATTTCAAAATCAACCAACAAGGTATCCATACAATCATTAAACACTTTCCAATCTACACGTCTATAATTTGGGTAGATGGGCAAATGTTTATTAGTACAATTATTAGCTGAATTATTACTATTATTGTTAAACAAGACTTTAATTATTACAGGAAGATGATAACTAGTGCCCAAAGGACTATCATGAACGGACCATTCACATTGTAGTGACAAAGACGGCGAAACCATTGTCAAATCTAGTGCGTTTGGACGCCACGACAACGAACCAATTGTCGTCGCTTGACCATCATTTAACAGAACCAAATTGTTTTCATCAATGACCTCCAAAACCTCTCTCCCACGAGGAGAGTCAGAGCCACAGCCCCAAGATGTATGATGGGCATTAAAGTCACCTGCAAGTATTAGTGGCCCAGTAATCGACTTTATTAGTGCATCAAATTTACTTTTGCTAAAAACTGGATTACTATTTGTTGGACAATAAAAACTAAGAATACTTATCTCCTTTTTGTTAATAGTAACTCTGGTACAAATATTTTGCAGTGAATTATCAAAGTAAGTAGTAATGTTAGAATAATTTAAACTATTATGAATTAAAATGGCTACTCCATTATGATTGTTACCACAATCATTACGTTCGACATTGTAATGTTTTATTTTGAATTGTTGGTGAGGTTTAAACCATGTTTCTGAAATTATTGCTATATGAATATTATTTGTATAAAGAAAATTAATAAATATTTGCTTATTACTGTTTAGACTTTGTGCGTTCCATTGCATAATGTTTAAAAAATCCATTATGCAGATGGAGGGAGCTTATTACTGAGAGTTTTTTTTAGGGTCTCTCTGATAGACCCAGAATTTATTGGAACATCTTTGTTGCTCATCATCTTTGTTATTGTTTCAATTAAGATGTTTATAAAAACTTCTGACTTCATCAAATTATTTACCTGTACATCAAGGGTTCTTGCAGATAGTTGTGGAAAGGATTTAGAATCAAAAAGATCCGAATAGGTTACAGTTCTAGACTTGATTTTGTTTTCTTCTACCTTCTGCTTTTTAAGAGGACACATTGAAGATATGGCTATGTGGTTTCCATTACAATTTTTACATTTGGCATTCTTTGGGTCAACGTGACACTGGCGGAAATTGTGTTCCTCGGTGCAGATAGAACACACTTCAACGTTTTTACAAAACTTGGCAATGTGGCCATACCTCATGCATTTAAGGCACTGCTTCACAGGAGGTATGTACACTTTTACCTCATGCCTCCAGGAGTCTAGGTACACATGTTCCGGGAGAATGGTGGAAGCAAAGGTCACCGCAACTGCCTGTGTGGGTAGAAAGGCAGCGGCACCATCGCTTCTCACTCTGCGCATGAAGCGTCTCACCTGAATGACATTCCTTGAACTGCCGATCAGTGAAAATATTTGCTTGTTAGACATCTCAACCGGAACCGAGGTAAGAACCCCAGTAACTTCGGTATCACCTGCTGGTATGGTAGCTTTAAGGGACAGCTGATCAAGAAGTTTTACATTTTGTAAGAACATGTTCGCATTGTTAGGGAGATCAAATGTGATCCCTACCTTAAATTTGTTGATGGACCTGAGGTGCATAACACCTGAGACACCATGATCTCTTAACCCTTTTGAGAGGGACATACGATCGCGATCAGTGAATGCTCTATCTTCGGTTTTATGAGTCAGAAAGACAATGAACTCATTTTTTTTAGAATCCTCGGGGTACTTACGCGAGTACCCAGAGACCTTAAATATAGCATACTTATCCGCTTGCTTATGGTTCTTGTTTTGTGTTGAGCAGTCTACTGATACTACCGACTTCACATCATCTGTATCCGAAGAATCAGAAGGCGACGTCTGCAGCGACTCATCAGGGGGAGGCGGCTCCTCCTTTCTCCTCCTTTTCTTCCCCATCCCGGACCACAACCGTGAGCTTCCTGGTTTGGCCACCTATTCACAAGTATTCCGGGCTAACCCAGAAGAAAATTTACCTAATTTTAGATAAATAAACGAATTTTTTCCCAAAAGCGCGCCTTTCCACTTTGGTAGTTCCCGCCTTTCTCCTGTCATCTGGCTTTTTTCCGTTGCGACAACTTTTTAAAACCTATTTTGTATCTGACAGTGACTGATCCTTGATGTATCTATCTGACGTTGACAATTACGGTATTCATCAAGGTCATCTTTATTTGTACCGTTAGGGAAGTGCGGGTAAGAATCGAACGAAGCGTTAAGGTTACGATGTTAGACGAGACGGTACGTTCTATCTATCTATTATTCTTAATTTTCTTTGTGAATAAATAAATATTCATTAAATAAGAGCGAACAGACATTGGCAGAATTTTTTGGCAATCATCTGTCGCAAAGGCCATAAATCAAGAAGTTGAAGTTTATTTATTACTTTCTTTCTTCTCTTCCGGTACCTACCTATGTACCTAATCTAAATTATTATTATCTACGCAAAGGCAAAAATCAAAACTTTTGACCAAAGTTCATTTTCGTATCGTAGTCAATTACAAGTTATGCGCGGAGATAAGCGCACGACATTTTCAAGTGTGTCATAGTAATAAATGTAATTCAACAATTCCACTTTGATAAAATCAACGGATAAAAAGACAGCCACTATCACAGTAAGTTATCTGGAACTCTGTATCAAAGTTTTGTTTTTGCTTGTAAACCAGTACAGTTATTGTATCAAGCCCATTTCCTTTTGGAGGACTTATCATCTGCATTTTGCACCAACTGTTCACAACGTAAATAAGTTATAATGTTGCTAGGACGTCTGGGTCAACTAGTTTTTAGAAGGTCTATTCACGTTTCGCAAAAACTAAGCCGCAGTATGGGTATCGACGGGAATACGATCTTGGCCGAGAGCTTGAAGAAACAGGTGAGTCCTTTCCAACTTATACCTGCGGGCTGCTTTACTATGTACTATAAGTAGGTATGTATTTACAAAAAAAAAGTTTATAAGTATTCTATCAGCCATCTAGTACCCATATCACAAGCTTTGCTTAGTTTGGGACTAGAGGGTGTTGTGTGTAAAGTCCATGAATATTTATTTATTTATTTATTATTTATTTTAATAAACAAATTTTTTTTTTATTAAGTCTCACATCTTTTATTTGATTCTCATCACCATGTCATTGTGATCATGTGCTCTTTGTAAGATTGTTACTGAGTTGTTAGACTAACCTTATTCTTTTTAACAATACAGCATGTACAAATGGTTCTTTTGTGAGTATAAAAAATGGTAACTTAGATAAAATTTTCAGACGCATATTCTGTTCTTGTTTGATCAAATTCTGTGGATATTTATTGTTGAATAAAATTATTCACAATTTTTGCAGCTTATCCATATTTTCCTTAAATAATCGTAAATAATTTCAGGGTGTTGAATATGTATTCGGCATTGTTGGTATCCCTGTTATTGAAACAGCTCTGGCCTTTCAAATGGCTGGACTCAAGTATGTTGGCATGCGGAATGAACAGGCGGCCTGCTATGCTGCACAAGCTGTGGGATATCTGTCAGGTAAATACTACTTATAGACTTTCTCACCACATCAGCAGGTATGTTAGTACCATAGACTAATTTTATTTTGTATTTATTAATCCATGGTTAGTAATTTAATTAGGTATTCAGTGACATTCTCGAAAGTCACACTGTAAGAATAGCTGATGACACTACTACTTAGGAAGATATTATGCAATCTTTAGAAATACAAACTTGCAAAATACAAAATCAAGAGCTGTTACAACATTCAGTCATGATTATGAAGTGGGGTTTTAACAACTCTATACTTATCCAAATACTTGAATTGCATGTTGTGCCTTTATATCTGATGTATTGTTTGTTGTATGATCCGCTTGCATCATACGCACCTACAACACACAAAAATATTTGTGTGATCTTAGTTAATCCATCTTCTGGTAAATCGACAGCCATTAGAGACTTTTCAATTGCTGTTTGATTTGATTCCAATATTTTTGTTATATGTGATGATTCTGATACCAAGATATAGTAGTCACAACAGATCTTTGCCCTTCTGAAGTATCTGAGCAGAACCCATTTTTTGTTGTTGTTGAATTGAAGGTAAGCGAATTTTTCCGCACAACTGTACATGCACAATCGTTTGTTGCACTTAACTTCAGAGATATAAAGATCATTTTGCGTAATGTATATTGCAGTATACCTAAGTAATTGTCTTCTTATTTAATCAGACCTCATTTTTTCCAGCAAACAATATAATTTACTAAATGTCAAAACTGCTCAATAAAAAATTTTGCAACTTGATAATAAAATTGATCTTTAACAGTAGACTTTACCCCCCAGAATCAAACAAGAGTTTAGTATTATCTCATGTAATCTGATAGGATAAGTATTATCTCATGTAATCTGATAGGATAAATAAATTATGATAGTGAGTGAATTATGATATGAAACCCCATACCTGTTTGTTTAAAACAAATATTTATTAATCTATTGGAACAGTTATATTATTAAATTGAAAGACAGTAAAACTGATTGATTATTCTCCCAAAATTATATGTAAATAAAATATTCTCAGATTTGTAAAGAAATCATAAAGTTTATTTCATGAAACCCACATCAACTAAGACCATTGTAGTAATTTTGCATAATATTTGGCAAACAGTGAAGAGCTGAAGACTGTGCTCAATGACACGTCATAAGAGAACCTTCAGCAAAGAGTATCTTAGTAATCATTATCACCCACTTTCTATGTTCATTAATATCGTCAGTCAAACAGTCGTCCTCCACACTGTAAATCTCCCGTGAAATATCTTTTCCGACTTAAAAAAAGGGGGTTCTCAAGTCGGCTGTATGTTTTTTCTTACAGGCAAGCCTGGAGTATGCTTGGCGGTGTCAGGACCAGGTTTACTCCACTGCATAGGAGGCATGGCCAATGCCCAGGTCAACTGCTGGCCGCTCATAGTCATTGCTGGGTCGTGTCCTGAAGATCATGAGGGTATCGGGGGATTTCAGGAGTGGCCACAAGTCAGTAACCAAGTACCTCATAATTTTTTAATAATTTTTTCTGTGTCTCATGCTGGGCAAAAACCTCCCCCTTTGATGTGTTTTCGTTAGGATGACTGCCCCCCGATTGTCTGTCGTTTGATACCATCAAAATCTGACAAATAACAATCAATATACAATCGGGGGGCTGGTATTCTCTCCTTGGCGTGAAGTAAGCATACTAGCGTAGAACTTACTCTATAATCTCCAATTTTGTCTTATGGACATAATCATTTTAGCTATTTACAAGGCTAAATGTAAAAAGAGCCCATACAACTTTATTAAGATTAGATTAAATTTACGTATTAGAAGCAATCTGAGATACTTTACTTTTAGCAGCTTAGATTAGCATAATCATATCTTGCTAAGTACGCTTATCATAAATAAGTGAGTCTTTGTTTAAAATTATCGTGTGAAAAATTATTTTGAATGTTATACTTAATTAAGTATATGAAATATAATAACTCCCTTTATATAATTACATGCAACATTTATTTATTATAAAATTTCACACAAATAGGTAGTACTAGGAGGACTTAATGCTATTGTCTGCCAGTCTTCCTGGGCGTGCAAAAACATTTAATTTTAAATGATTGAAAATTTTAGATGATCTTAAAATTTTGAATGATCTGCTAGTAAAGAATCATTGGGGAAACCTTTTTCTCTGCAGTAGGATACATTAACAATTTATTCAGCATCAGAGGCCACTTTTACCTATGCTCTTATAACTTCCGTTATAAGAGCATAGGTAAAAGTAGTAGTCATTATCTGTAGTGCCTTTTACATTTTTAGAAGGCTTGCCTATCATAATATACCGTCTAATCATTATAGTTTATTTTCCTTCTTGGTCTAAATAATTGCGATAGAACAATATTCTTCTGTTGCTAATAGTTGACTCTGTTGGATTTTAAAGACTCTCTTTCATTCGCAATCCTACCTTTTTAGCCGCATCGTCATAAGGAGATTTATTTATTATACTCTTAGTTTCTTAATATATTTAGGTTCTGTTCTAATGCTCCAACTGATAATATTATAGTACAGATCATGACACAATTTAGTAAAAGGTTGATTAAAAAATAAAAGTACCTGGTTTTTAGGTGGACTCCAGTCGTCTTTACTGCAAGTACGTCGCCCGTCCGCCATCGCCTCGGCTAATCCCGTTGCACGTTGAAAAGGCTGTTCGGTTGGCTTCCGTCGGACGTCCCGGAGTTTCCTATCTGGATATGCCCGGAACTTTGCTTATGGTATGTATGTCACGAGATGTAACTCAGCAGAAATTATTAAAAAACACAAAACATCTAATTAATATATTGCTATCTACTAAAGGGTTGAAATAATAATAACAAACAGTAACATGACAAGGCTAGTTTTAATCAGTTGCTTAGCCTATAAGGTATAATTATCACCGTTTATAAGAATGGCGAATACCTAGTACAGTTGGGTCAGTGACACATCTCAGTAAAAAGGTCATTTTTATCAAATGTGTCACTGGGGCATTACTCCGAAACGAATGAGCCATCTGGGTAAATAGGTGAACAAAGCCCATGAGCATATATACGAGTTGAATCACATTTGATAAATATTGGTTATTTTGTTACATAAAATCACTATTGCAAAAAGCACAATTATTTCCGTTTCGCTTCGGAGGATTAAAGTCATCAATATGAACAACTTGTTCTATGAAACTAACGGTATCGGCGCGAAAAAAAGTCAAAAGCTCTCAAAAAATAGTTGGAACAGTCTTATTGTTATCAAATGTCGCTGACTGTACCTGTCTAAAAAATCTTAAGTATCCTCTTTTATTACAGGGAGAAGTAGAAGAATCCAAAGTACCTCTAAACTTTTACAACGCAGAGCCAGTGCGGCTAGCTCACCCGGACCCAGCGTTAGTGAGTCAAGCGGCCGAGTTGTTGGCTAAAGCTGTACGCCCACTTGTGATAGTGGGCAAGGGGGCGGCGCATGCAAGGGCTGAGGAGGCTATCGGCAAGCTTATTGAGACTACTAAGCTACCTTTCCTGCCTACGCCTATGGGTACGTTTGTTAACATACTAAACTTTGTGAAAACTTTGTTTGTAGGTACCTAATAATAATCAGGCCTTTGCATCTAATCTAGATGATTTATATGTGGCAGGAGCCACTTTTAAACCATGCCCTGATGAACGGGGTGTTGCAGTGCCTGGGACATGATATATGTACAGTAGGCTTGTAGCACCCATTCCATCCTTTCAGCCTAGTCCACTTATTTGTCGGAAGGTAAAGCAAAATTAATTCTCAAAATTACTGTAAAAAGAAAACAAGATTTTTTCACAAAGAAACAATATTACCCTACTTTATTTCTTTAAAAAGCTGACTGAATAAGCTTATTTCAATTGGAATACCTCACTGAGCACGTCCACGATTCAAAACTGAAGGTATTAAATTACTTAATAACCGACAGTTGATTATGTTATTCCCTATTCAATGTTATTTTATGTTATTTTTGAAGGCAAAGGTGTGGTGCCAGACGAATCATCATACTGTGTATCAACAGCGCGCACGCAAGCTTTACTAAAAGCTGATGTGGTCGTTCTTTTGGGGGCCAGACTGAACTGGATGCTTCATTTCGGACAGACCCCTAGATACTCACCAGATGTTAAGTTTATCCAGGTAATTTGATTGAATCAAATACTAGATAAAATATTAAAATAAAAATAAGCTCTTAGAATAAAATTAGCAAGCATAAGTGGCAGTGGGGAGGCTATAATTATAGCTTGCAAAACTAACATCCACTAGATAAGAACTCTTTCTTATCTAGTGAATGTTAGGGACTCTTCCCTAATGGTGAACAGAAGATGAAGCGTAAAACGACCTCTCATTTGATAGACCGAGATCACGAGAAATCATAGTACAGAGGCCTGATTACGAACAAATCTGTCAGTCGTCGCCGCGTTACGTTAAACCTAACATATTCGAATCATATTGCGCGTCAACGCCAACTCGACTACCAAACGTTGCAGCGTCACCGCGCAGTGTATCTCGGATACGCTAGAGTTACGATACGTACACGATTGTCACATTTATTGGTGATCAATGCACAGAGTTCCACTTTCTGCTTACAGGTGGACATAACTCCCGAAGAATTCAACAACAGTGTGAAATCAGAACTGGCAATACACTCCGACATCAAACCCTTCGCAGAAGCGTTGACCAAGAAACTCGCTGAGAAGAAGTATTCTCTACCGCCGACCAGTGAATGGTGGACTGCGCTCAAGCTTAAACAAAAGGCTAATACTGAGTTTGTTGCTGTAAGTTAGTTATTGTACTCACAAAGGATCTTTGTCCCTCTGAATTATCTGCGTAGAACCCATTTTTAACCCGGACGCAAAAACGACGGGGTGTTATAAGTGTGACGTGTGTGTGTGTGTGTCTGAGGCAACGTAGCTCCCGAACGGATGAACCGATTTTGATTTTGATTTTGTTTTCTTTGTTTGAAAGGTGAATAAGTCGGGAGTGTTCTATGTTTGATGAAAATCGGTCCAAAATTCGGGGGTTTTTTAAATTTTTAATTTAATTACTTGTTAGGTGATTGGAGATAAGCGTAGTTTTCCGCTCAACATGCGCAATCGTTTGTTGCACCTAACTTCAGGGGGTTAAAGATCCGTTTTGTGTATTGTACTCATTTTAAGTAGCTCATTGCGAAATCTGCGCTAGCGTTTTAATAAGATGAATAAGACCGTAAATTACTTCGGCCATATGCTAGTTAGCCGGATTGATAGTGGAAAAAAAGTATTTATCATCAAATTGCAGCGGTTTTTGATAATAAAATCATCATCACAATCACAGAATCCTACTAATATTATAAATGCGAAAGTTTAGATGTTTGGATGTTTGTGTTTCAATCACGTCGAAACTACTGAACCAACTTGGATGAAACTTGGCATATATGTAGTTCGTAACCTGGATTGACATATAGGCTACTTTTTATCCCGAATAATTAACAGGATCTACAGGATAAAATAAACGAAAAGGATTAGCAGCGCCAATTGGCAAGAGGATTTCATTGTCATGTCATGTCACGTCAGTTTGACAGGGCGTACGACCTCTTTGGTCTAACGACTAACGTTTGACATTCGAGTACGGGTTCGGTGTAATGTCAAGTTTCTCAAAGAAGTATCCGCTCGGTACACGCACAGATAATATAATGTACACGGAAACGGTACTCGCGTACGAAGTCGCGGGTAACTGCTAGTACCTAATAAACGCATCATTATGTCACGATTGCAGGCCCAAGCAAACAACACAACACTACCTCTCAACTACTACGCAGTATTCAGAACAGTGCAAGACAACATTCCTAAAGATTCGATTATCGTGAGCGAAGGCGCTAACACCATGGACATTGGACGTGGGATGCTGCTTAATAACAAACCGAGGCATAGGTTAGATGCTGGCACTTTCGGTACTATGGGAGTAAGTACATGTTTCTTTTTAAAGTGCCGAAGCAATCAGATGGCCCACTTTATTGTTCAGCCTCTGCCTAAGTGCATAATCTCAAAGAGCATGCTCATTGAGGACATGCCTTGTGAGGCAATGCACCGCCTCCGTCACTCTGAGACGTAAAACTGTTATACCCCTCATAGACCAACTATTGGCCGATTGGCCGACCAGAAAGTATGTGAGACTGAAAAGCTGTGAGGTTTGTGCTTGTAATTGCACCGGTACCCATACCCTTCAAACCGGATTGTAGCAATGAGATATGGTTACAGAGTAGAGTGCCTATCTAATATCACAGTGCTCAGGTAATATAAATTATTCTTTTGAAGGTTTTTTATACCTGCACTAAAAAACACGAAATTACAAGTATTACTTTGTGACACTTTGTGACTATTTCACCATCTCATGATTAAATGAAAATGAAAAAAAAATATTTTGGCACAAATAGATAATACAAAGGTACACAAAGAAAAGTAAAATAAGAAAAAGAATAGGTACCTACAGACAAGATACAGAGAAATTATAATATGTAATATGTAGGTAGGTATAGGTATGATTACGCTATCTGTCAGTTATAGATATCTCCGTCTTCTTCTTTTCTAAATGGCTTCTGTCCGTCATTTCGACAGACAATTTTGCCAGTGTCAAGATACTTTAGACTTGTCAAAAACAAAGATGGGTATATTTTTTTTTGACGGATGGTGATATAGGCCCTTTAAATAATACTAAAGCGCTTATTAGATTGCACAATCTCAAGCACGCTAACTAGCATCAAGCGTAGTGTAATAAGGGAAAGACAGGTAGACTGACTTACAAGTCAGTCAGCACGGACTAGTTAGCGTGCTTGAGATTGCATAGTCTAATAACCGCTTAACTCTTATTATTTATTATTTGAGGTGGGTCCAGGATTTGCAGTTGCATCAGCGCTGTGGTGTCGCGATCACGCTCCCGGGAAACGCGTTATCTGCGTCGAAGGAGATTCGGCGTTCGGTTTCTCGGGTAAAGTTCTATACTTAGTGCTCTCAAAAGCGAAGCTTGGAGCGAAGCGAGAAAGCGAAAAGGTTCAAAAGCGAAGCGAGTAAATGTCAGTAAAATAGGAACGTGCCAAAAACCTGAGAGTTATCGATGAAAGGAAGCATTTTTGACAGGCGTCACAGCTCAGTCGGTAATAGCTCTGCCTTCCGTGCTGTGGGTCGTGGGTTCGATCCCCACCGAGAACAAACATTTTTGTGTGTCCAAACATAGATGTTTGTTCTATGTCTGGGTGTTACTATGTATTATAAGTATGTATTTACAAAAAAAAAGTATTTAATATTCTATCAGCCATCTAGTTCCCATATTACAAGCTTTGCTTAGTTTGGGACTAGAGGGCGTTGTGTGAGAAGTCCATGAATATTTATTTATTTATTTTATCGAGAATTCGCAGGAATTCATAGTTAAGTTAGTAGAGAATTCATAGTTAGCTTTCGGGTGGTCTACGAGTCCTCCCTCATAGTAAACCCTCATTACGCATAATATAGATATTCTCTCGCCACTGTTATCGACAATACTAGCGCGTTCCGTAAGTGTACGAGTGCTCCGTACGAGTGAGACAAATAAAAATGATTTACGACTCAATTCAAAACGGCCCGAGTATGGCAACGAATAGGGTAATCTTTTTCATGTTAGTTTCGCCAGTGCAGTCGTTAATGAAGTATTTTTCGTTCAGGCATGGAAATCGAAACCATGATGCGTTACAAGCTGCCCGTTATCATCGTGATCGTGAACAACAATGGCATCTACAGCGGCTTCGACAAGGAAGTTATGGAGGACATACAGTCTGGAGGCGATATCGCTCAATGGTAATTTCAACTTCAACTGGTTCATGGCTTTTGCAACTAATCGCGTAAATTGTGCAATCATTTATGTCAAACTGAACTTTCTTGGTACACACATACAAATCAAGTTAGACACCCAAGTCACCCAACATAATGTTCAACTTTTTAATAGTTCAGTTTTTTAACAGTCTAGCTAGGTTGATGCGTCTTCGTAAATTTTAATTTTATTTTATGACAAAACTATGTAGTATCTTTTAATATTTTTTTTCCAGCTAAACTGAATTTTAAAACTGTAGGATCGCAGCTACAAGAACAAAAACAGAAACTGTACTAATAAATAATTCTATAAACAATGCATAGTTGCGTGAGCATGCGATTAGTTACAGACTTTAACCCTTCATCTTATTATGTTACAGCACACCACCTACCGCGCTTGGCTGCCAAGTCCGCTACGAGAAAATGATGGAGATGTTCGGTGAAACCGGCCATCTTTGCCGCACCACGGACGAGATCAAAGCAGCCTTGCAGAAAGCTATCGCTGTCACCGACAAGCCTAGTATTATCAACATTCTGATAGACCCACAGTCGAATAGGAAACCACAGACTTTCAACTGGCTAACAGAGTCAAAATTGTAAAAAAACACCATTCAAAGAAAGTTTGTCTTAGGCTCTCATTCAATTCTAAACTACTTGAGCATAAATTTTTTATGAATCAATAATTTCTTGATATTTCTATGATCTACAAATCAAGTTCTTGCATAGGTACTTAAGTTTACCTAGAAATATTTAAAACTTTGTATGAAATGGTCGGTTTGGTTCAGCCACATTGAGGGATAATAAAAATCGTCTTGGACACTAGATAATATCTATTATATAATGAAGAGAATTCGCTTTGTGATTTTGTTGAATAAAAATCGTATCCTAAACGGCACCATTGAATGGATTTCGTTTCTAAAGGTTAGTTTTAAGTTATATAAAAAGAGACCAATTAAGTTAAAGTGCGACCTAGTTTTATGGGGCTGGTGCTAATATTTTAGAATAAGATAAACCGAGAAGTCATGAATTTATCCTGTGAGCATATTTTTATAAAAGGTGTTTTGTTATTTAGGTGTAATTTATAGGTTTTTTATGAATTATGGGAATAGCAATAAAAAAACTTATTTAATTTGATATTGTCTGTTATATTATGGTCACATGTAATTGTTGTATAATAAACTTAAAAATATATATTAATTTACATTACAAACTAAATCCCTGTATTTTCATTGAATCCTCTGAGGCTAATGAATCTGCAATTGTTTGGCCGAAACATAACGTGGTATTGAGGGAAACATTTTACATCTTGTTCAGACATCCAATCAGAAAGTTTTCTATAGCCGTTTGCGCTGAAACAAAAAAACACATTACCTTTTTGAAAAACAGCTTTTCATTCACAAGAAATAGCCTACTAAGCTAACGGTGACGTAGGTAGATAGTACAACCACAAAAAGTAAATATTGGCCTTTACTTTTGGATGTGTCTTTGACTACCCTGATCGCATCGGATCTTGAATAAATACCTACCTACCAAGAAAACGCAATTCCTTTTAACCCGATGATAACGAGAGAAAAGTTTGTTTCTCGTGCATACTTTTTTTCGCAAATTAGGTATGAAATGGAATTCTCGCAAGAACTCGTTTTATCACATCTTTTAAATAAGTATAGCTCTATCCACGAGCAATTTTTCACTTGACATTCTATTTTAGTCACACAGATGGTGTAGTGCTACAATCGTGTATAATTGAGCAATCAAAAATAATTTAATATTCCTTGGTGCGCCATACAAGTGCACCTTGTAAGTGACGGTATGAAAAGTTTATCTTTCTGTAGTGAAGGGAACGATATTTCACCCTAAATTAGTTTCATTGCATAATAACGAAACGAAACGTTGTGGAAACGAAGTTTCTTTAGCATTTTGTATAATAAAA
Organism: Gandaritis pyraliata; assembly: GCA_947859175.1. NCBI lineage: Eukaryota > Metazoa > Arthropoda > Insecta > Lepidoptera > Geometridae > Gandaritis > Gandaritis pyraliata. The sequence goes on along the minus strand of OX401866.1, from coordinate 4,817,365 downwards.
AAATCAGTGCATATGGATCGTGGAATCGGACACGGAACTTCTGCATCTCAGCTAGTTTCGAACAGTTGTTCACTGAAAAGTTTTTCCTTAGGTACCTACAGTTAACAGCATAAAAGTTGATGAACAATTTTAAGATTGTGCAAGTATGTTTTGAGAACTTTTGACTTTAGCAAGAGTTTATGTAGATTTTTATACTAATTTCATTCATTGATAGAACTGCTTGTACTATTTTGCAACTGTATTTAGATTTAAAAAATCATTTTGTTGATTGATTTATCTAGCAGATTGTAATTTTTTGCCAAATGATATATTACTTACCCAGTTTGCAGTTATTGGTGGTAGTCAACGTGTAGGCATCCTGATCATAGTCATTGGTGAGGGTGAGATCAGCTCCTCGGACAAGGAGCTCGTTACAGGTATAGGGGAAATCCGCTGATGCAGCATACATTAATGCTGTACTCCCAGACTGAAAAACACATAATTTATAATTCAGACATTAACATCCCACTGCAGGTCAAAGGTCTCATTTCCTTTTTTAACACTGTGACAGGTCATGTGCTTAGGTGCAAGTGAAACATAATGTATTGACAAATATGTACATAATATATAATAGCTATGCAGTACATAAGGTAGTCTGTGGTCATGCTAAGTGCACTATGAATACAAAAATGTATGACAAGGTCTGTGGTAATGGGCAAACTGTTAGTATATTTTAGGTTTGAGTGATGTTAATTTGATAGAAACAATAAATATTTCTACACTAAATATTCATAGATTAATCAATTCCAGCATCATTGTTCTTTTTGCAGTCAGAAATGATAAATGTGAAACATGACATCCTACAGTTTTGTAACTTGCTTCTCAAAAATTTAATTACAGGCACATGAGGCTTATCTCCTTTATGTCTCAGAGTGATGGGCGCAGTTCAATGCATCACAGGGCACATCCTCAGAGGATGTGCTTAGTGGTTACTGCTTAACATCATATGGGCCATCAGCATGTCCCATCATATACATAGATGTATAGAGTTAATAAAAAAAATGTCATACATCATCCTGTATATCAGCATCAGCTCCTTCGGTCAGCAAAAATTTGACAACCTCATGATGCCCGCCTGCAGCCGCCAAATGCAGTGCTGTCTCCCCTTCTGGCCCTCTCATGTTGACGTTGGCACCACACCTTCATAACATATGGAAGAACTTACAATAATAACCAAAGCTTGTACTATTTCAATCATGGCATAATATAAACTACCTTTTCATTGTATCACACACAATTCACAACAATGAAGAGATGGAGAATCATGAATTCAAACAGCTCGGTTGAAGTAGTTACAAAACAAAGAAAGACACCATTTTCTTGTAACAGAACAAAGGAACAAGTAACTTACCACACCAGATCTTGGCAGCTCGTCAGTTGGCCATAACTGGCTGCCCAGTGCAAGGCAGTGAGGCCATGCTCATCAGTGATGTCAACATACTGCTCCAGTTTAACGTCTTCTCGGCTTATTTCGCCGCGACCAGCTTTAGCGTGGAAGCTACTGTCGGGCTGGGGCAGCTCTGGAACCCGCGCCTGCGTATTACCTGCGGAATCGACCTTGATGTTACCTACTTACGCTGACACAAAGACGTCCCCATCCCAATGACCGATCGATAGTCGCCTAAGATCCCGGTAACAAATCTAACTGTAGTATTGAGCACGTACCTCGCTGTAGATTGGTGAGTGCTGTGCATTGTACAGATTTGTAAGGTGTAAAAGCACTTTTTCGTATGCCATTCAAATTAGGCGCCCAACGTTGATAGCCTCCGCTGCCACTTTTGCTACTATCTTGACTGCCTGAATCGAATTCATATTTGAAACTGTCGATATTATCTTGCTTCTCCTGTTTAATATCTATGTTTTTTCCTTCGTGTTTAACAGAAACAGCTTCTTCCATTTTTCCGTTTACTTAGTCCTGTGACTTTGTCGTTCAAAAACAAAACAAACACAGCACTGACAGCACAGCACAGCTATCACCAGTTCACCGCGTTCACCACAAAAAATCAGCTGATATTGGGATGGGAATTGGGATTGGTTTTTTTTATTATGTGCTGGTGCTGGATACTGGTCTTTTTGCCAAGTCTTATTTGTAAGATGAATGGATGGAAGTAAGGTGTTGCCAACAAGCGGAGCAAATGCTACATTTGTTAAAAAAAAGTGCTGACGTAGAAATATGCCTATAGCCATAAAAATGCCAAGATTAAACTCTTTGCGTCACTGTCACCACTGCACTGCACAACAAGCAAGACGTAAAACATCACAAATCCAGTTGCAGAATTGCACTGAGACGAGCTCGAAGCTCGTGACTCTTGAACTATCTTGTTTTGTATGTAAGTAGTATATATTATAAATAAATCACATTATACATTTCACACGACACCATCTAGTCCCCAATAAGTAAAGCTTGTAATATGGGAACTAGATGCTGATAGAATACTTATATACTTGCCTTTTTTGTAAATACATACTTCTAATACATAGTATACGTGCTTGATATGAATATATAATATATTTAGCTTAGGAATATTATACGACAAGACCTGTAAGCAACCAGCAGCGTACGTAGCTGAAATAATGCTTATCAAGTGCCGCGCCTCACACGTGCTCACTCAAGCCACCACCACTGTATCATGGCTTTATTAGTATCATGGAGCTTGCCCGCGTCGGAAGCTCTTTATATCCGCCGTCTATACGTGAACAATGTCACGTCAATTGTCTGTCAATGTCATTTGTCGCAGGTCGCTTGTTTTTTTTCCGTTTTTTTTCCCAATTTTCCGTTTGTTTTTGAGTTTTTGACGTTTTTGTATTGATTTGACTTTTTGGTTGATTGATTGCTGATCTGATCCAGTAATTTCAAATATAATTTTATTTCTTCTTTGACTTCCTCGACTGGCTTAGTGTACTTTTCGGTGCTTATTACTTCTATCAAAGAGTGGAAATAGTAGAAAGGAAGGACCAAGGAATATTATTGTGATAGAAACCCAAGAAACCATGTCATCTGCAACCGGACAAAACGCGCAACAACTTCGTCAGGATATTCAACATGAATTGACCACTGCTAACCAACTCGCTTGGATGATGTGAGTACCTACCTACCTATGCTTAAACCTAGGTAGTACCGTACTCCTGTGCTGGATGTGGATGTGACTACCTATTTGCCATTTGAGCCTATCTCTAGATCACAGTTGAGAGCTCATTTCTAGAGTAAATATACCTACGTAGCCTAGGAAGTAACAGTTAGCTCCTGGTTACAAATAGTGTTTGATGTGCATTTTGCAAATACTGTAATAGTAGTAATTTTCTTAGTGAATGAAGTTATTTGTATGAAAAATTTTATCTATTTCAGATCAAACGAGTTGCAATTAATCAGAAACTTTACTAATCCGGGCGGCGAGTTCGAGAGTAACATCAAGCAGGTCAGTTTAAATTTTTTAGAGTTCATCAAATAGGTATTGTACATAAATTTTTTGTTTGGTCGTATATTGCCAAAAGCTGAGAACTAAAATTGGTGACCTCCTAGGTATGTATGTTTTACATTTTACATATACTATAAAGTTCACGTAAAACTATATACTTTATGGAGAATCATCAGTTATTTAAACTTCCCGCTGGAAGCAGCAATGCTCAAATCTGCAAAATATAGACTACATGAACTTTGTAATACTTACCTGAAACATACACACTAGGCATGCTGATAATTTTGTCTTTTGGACTGAATGTTTAATTTGACTACATGTTTAGCACGACCGAAAGAATTGTTTTAGCCAAACATTACTCGTAAACTAACACAAGCGCTGTACTTACATATTCTTGCCCAAGTGTGACAAAATTTTATTTATTTACGAGCAGCTTTTTCTGATATCCCTATGTCACACACAAGGTGTGTTTTAACACTTTAATAGTTGTCACATTTCACAGTGAAAAAAATCAGCTACTGGTTGCACTTGACTTCACTGCTTAAATAACAGTCCATTGCTGAATGCATGATATACAAAACACCTATGCTGGGTAGTTATATATGTAGATAGATGCAGGGGCATGGCAAGGTAGACTTAAACCTCAAAAATACTTATCCAACAAATCTAAATGACTTTTCAGAATGCGAACCTCATAGCAACTTTAGCAAACACATGCCACATAAATATGGAAAACATACCACCATTTGTAAGAAGAAACATTGATTTGAACACATATGAATATCAGAACCAAACAGAACACACAGATAGGAATGAATCTGAAATGGATGATACACAATAATAGTATGATGCTAGCCCAAGGTGATAATAGCTATACTCATGACAATAAGTAGGTACCTTAGTTAAATGTTCTTACCCCTTGTATTTGATGAATATCTCTCCATTTTTGTTTTTTCTTGAACAGTTTTATAACCATTTTATTTCGCAAGAAGCTTAATGTGTATGTTATTTTTTTTATTCAACTAAATGATAGAATAAGCCGATGGCCCTCGGTTGTGGTTACCTCGGCCTATAACAATGTATTGCCTCACCGAGCAAGTCTACTGAGGACGTGCCCTTTGATGCATTGCACTGCGCCCATCACTCTGAGACATACGCCGGCACCCATACCCTTCAAACTGGAACACAGCAATGCGAGCATCACCGCTTGGCGGCAGAAAAAGGTACGGTGCTAGTACTTCCACGGGCGAGCTCTTTCACAAAGAGCTACTCTTTACTTACACTAGAATGATAACACTAAGCCTATTTTCCCCTGATATGAAAAATGTTTAGGATATATCCTTCTATTTTTACACCAAATAACTGTGATTATTTGGGTCCAAAATGTAGTTGCTAGATAGGTACTTAGGTAGGTATGTAATAAATATTAAAGAATTATTCTGTTACCAAAATACTTTTAAGTTACCCACATTTTAAAAACAAATAAAATAAACAGTAAATTACACAAAACTTTTATTACATTTATTATAACTTCACTTTAAAATATATTTTACACAATCAACATGACATACAACTTATTAGTATAAAATTCTTAACCGGTAGGTAATTAACTAACATAATATTATTAATCTTAGTAAAATCATATAGGGTAAAGCATTCTTGTAGGCTTATTCATCACAAAATAACATTGATTTAATACCTAAAAAGTGATTGAGGCAATTAGGTACCTACCTACGTCTAAGGGGCAACACACAGGAGATTTCTGGAATAAGCCATCTATTGATGATGAGAAGAATTCTAATTTTCCTAATACAACAAACTTCTAACCAGATAATTTACAAAGGTTCTTTTTAAAATTAGGCTTATTTGTTCATATAGTGGTAGCTTATTTGCGGTAGTGTATCCCTAGTTAGAATTGATTATTTTATGATCACAGCTTAAAAAACGATTTATGGCCCTTTCTCACCAGGTATTATACCAGCCCCCTGATTGTCTTTTGTTGATACCATCACAATCTGATAAGTTACAATCAAAATGTCTGAATAGCTGATTCACTGAAAATTTCGATTGTAATTTGTCAGATTCTGATGGTATCAAAAGATCGGTACAATCGGGAGACAGATATTTGTCTGATAGTCTATTTTAGGCTTTCTGATGGATTAAGAAAACTATGCACATGACTTGGTGACAAAGGCCCTAACAATAATTTCATGAGCCTATTTTTCAATGTTAGTCATGGTAACAGCTTACAAACTAAATATTCTATGAACTATGTTAGTGTTGAAATAAGGCCGCTTTCTCTTTGAACATTTGTCTTCGTCGTGCTTTTTCTTCATTTTCCCGCCGCTTTTCTTCTTGCTCTTGAATGATTTCGTCGTGGAATTTGTTTGTTTTTGACAGCTCTTCTATCTTAGCTTCGAAGAAGTTCTTGGCGCCGTTCACTCCTACTTCGTCCACGTTGACTTCGGTTAGTCGGGCTAGGGCCTCTAGGCCTGAGTCCATTTCAAGTTCTCCAGCGCGCGCTTTCCTGAAATTATCGAAAAATGTATTTAAAACAAGTTTTACATAGTGATTTTCACGCTTTTTTTAGGCCACCACAAGAAAGTATTTCGTGGTAGTGATAGGTATATTTACTTAAATGGTTACTGTCAAGCCAACAAGAGTGACCTTGGTAGGTAAGCCTTGGTATTTTAATGAGCCCAATCACGGAATACGAAAGTTTTTATTTTTAGTTCTATCACAATAAATCAAGATAATGAGGGCTATTTCGAATTACCAATGGACATACTCGTAACTTGCACTTAGGATAAGTTGTTAGGTATTATTAATCGATGGTATTAGGTACGTCACTCGACAGGAAACTAATTAACATGTCCGTTATTTATATCACTACTGTCTAGTACCGACAGACAATGGTAGTGTTTTTGAACTGAACTTATTTGCAGAAGTATGTAAATATTAGAACAACTACTAGGGGCCAATAAAAATCGAGAAGTGATTCATATTTACCTGTAGATAAGCAGGAACTCTCTGAAACTGATTTTATTGTCTCCATCCTCGTCGACTTCAGAGATCATTGCTTTGAGTCCGAGGTGTGTCTGTGGCGCTCCCAGTCGCTCCATCATACGCTTCACTTCTGTCAGGTCTAGGAAACCGTCTCGGCCTTCATCGAATCTGAAAAGATTGGAAAACACTGGTGAGGATACAGAAAACCTTTGAAACAATCGGTGTTCTTCGCAGGTAGAGAATCAATGGTCAAACTACGAATTAGTCTGTATCAAACACTGTATCGGTCTTTTGGTAAAGTACAAAAGCGAGGGTGACTCCACAGTTGTACCTACTTGTTGCAAAAACTTGCCTATGCTGTGAGTGTTATCAAACCTGAGGTAAACAAAGAATCAAATTACCGTAAGTCTGTGTCAGTATATGAATGAAACCGCATTCGTCAATTACTAATTAGGTACTTATGCAATAAAGTACAAGAAATTCTCACGAGAATACTAGTAGCTTTGGTACCAGCTAATTCGCTGCTGCTGTGCTGATTCAATGAAAATAATAACAAAGGACTATTAAGTAAGTAGTTGTTGTAGGACTTTTTACGAATTATGAACTAATTTCGACAAGAATAGAGAGTTTCTCATTATTATGTAACGCGATGTCTAATTGTCTAAGTACCTACCTGTGCAACATACTAAGTTGTGTACAAAAATGGCATCAGCAAGACAATAATGGACGCGACTGCACCGTTACGTTATTGTAAGTGCCAGTGCAGAATGCTAATTCAAAAACTATGTCCCATACTTTCGTGTGTAAACCTTTGTATAGGTTAGTTGGGTAGGTACCTAACCAACCACCTACACTGTACCTTCAATGTTCCTACTTTGTTTAGTTAGATTCGTCTCATCACTCGCGCGCCGAAGATTTCGTGGCGAATTATTTTAAGTTACCTACTTACTTTAAATATTATGCATACATAACAAACCGTACCATTACCTCCAAAAAGGTGCTCATTACTAGCTGTGTTGAACTCCTCAACCATGTTAGTGGGAATAATTTAAATACCTATGTTGGTAGTGTAGGTTAGGTACCTAATGTACCTACGTAGCAACTGTAGCAAGACCAGTAATGGTTGAGCTATTTAGAGCACAGCACATATTTGGTACGAGGTTCGCAGTCTGCTTCAAATGTGTGTAAAAATACTAGGTACTTTCAAAAACTGGATGTGGACCTTCACAACATGCTTTTCTATAATGCATAGTATTGGTGTTAATTTTATAAAACACCTTTATGGGTCTATCATGGGTGGATGAACAGTTTCTACATCAAACTAAATATTATAGGTATCACACACACACAAGGTCCCTCTACCACGTTTTAGGGAAAAAATTGCGAGTAGGTGCTGGTTAGAAATTTAGAATGCTAAATCCGTTCTTTTACCTTACAGGTGGACATTTGAAAAAATTGTTTTTGATAATTACAATAGGTGTGATAATCGTTTGGCTATCTTAGTTATGAATGCAAGTTTTTTGTTTTTAGAGCATCGTTTACGATCGCAATGACCCTGGTAAGATCATTTCGATGTAAATGTAGACAGGTAAACCAGTCTGAAGGTATGGGTTAGAGTCACGCACGACTGCAATATATTGTTCTTCTACTAGACTCGATATCAATAATTATTCTAGTCGCGCATAAAATAAGATTTTACGAACAGAGATTATATTATTGGCATCAAATCAGAACCAACTTAGGCTGGGGAGATTACCAGAGTTGGAATTAAACTTTGTAAGAGTTCGAATTGGCAAAAGTTCTATTCCACCTACATCAGATGCAGTATCTTATACCGGATTTACCAACCCCTCGATTGTCTATCTTTTCTTTTGATACCATCGGAATCTGACAAAATCAACGACTCAGGGAGCTGGCGGTAGAAAGAAAGGAGTCAATGCTACCAGCGCACTCATTATGTAGATTGATGCAGTGATTGCGTCTTGCATAAAACACTGTCGTTGCACCTGGTGGGTCTGATCATCATCATAGTAGGAGGTACGAGTAGTACAAGAATTTATCCTCGAGGCATTCCTATAAATATTAGGATTTTGGCCCTGGAATTCATACTCCATTCGATGATAACATAACCAACAGGATGGACAGAATAAGCGTGTTTCTGTGAATATGTTTTTGACTAAAGTTTGAGCTAATCTTTCAGTTAGTACTTACATGCCAACGATGATGGAGACTTGTGTAGGTATGTTATGATGATTATTGGCATTATAATGAAGATTATCTGCATTGTGGTTAGGGTTTTTGAATGTTGTTAAAACTTGTTCAAGAAATAAATCTAAGCTAAGTATTTGACCTAAAAATGAACCAGCCAGTACTGACTGAACTAAAGTCAACATAAACTCGTGACTCGGGTGCTGATGTGAGCGAAGCTGAAGGTCGCCTATCCTGTCACTCTGTCCCCTCATATTATTAACAGTTGGCTGCCGAGTTATGATATGGCCGATATGGGCGACATTGCAGGAAGTGCTAAATTGTTTATCATCGTATAAGTACCTACCTAGATACTTCGTAGAAGCAATGAACATTAAACGCGAAAATTTGTAAGTATGGATTATGGATATATGGATGTTTATTACTCTTTCACGCAAAAACTACTGGTCCGATTTGTATGAAACTTGGAATACATATAGTTTGTAGCCTGGATTAAGACGGAGGCTACTTTTATCCCGGACAATCAACAGGATAAAACGGGACACGGAACGCGGACGAAGTCGCGGGCGGATGCTAGTATCAAAATAAAACAAAAATAAAAAGAATCTGGCACCAAGAAGTTTTCCAAAACGAAACCTCCAGCCTTTTTAGTAAGGTTTTTTTTCACAACCTTTATAATAATTAAAAGAAAAAAAAAAGCAAATGAAAATTATTGGATTTTCTCCGTTATAAATCGTGGGTTGGACACTGAAGTCTGAAATTCTTGACTAACAACTGTAGGCATAGGTAGGTAGGTACATAACCGTGTGAAATCAACAAAGCATAAAGTATGACTGTCTCTAACCATGTCCGCTAAAACCTCTATTGAAATTTATTCTCCGGAAAAAACATAGAAACTGTAACTTTAGCCGCACCGCTGAGAACACAATGTCTATGGCTCTGTTACAAAATCACATTGTCTCTCGTGCCTTTCGTGTCATTTCAAAGCACGAGCATGGAAGCCTGTTAAACGTAGTAGAGCGGTGTACCTAACCTACCTATTTATCTAATCTACCTTCGCTTCAGAGTATCATACGTACTTGTACTGTGCTTGTTTAAATTAATATTTATAACGGAAAATGTTAATATTCTGTGGTAAATATGTAATGTACGGACATTGCGTGTTTTCCTTGAGGATAGGGACGAGTTTCTCAGCGGGAGTGCTTGTTTTTACGATTTGCGCGCAAGCGCACCTAAAATCGGACAAAAAATAATTATGCTTTTATTTATCTTTTGACGTAGGTAATATAATACCATGTAATACGTAAAACACAATGGTGATTGAGGATGCAATTTGTAACGTATATTTTTCATGCAACTTAGTAAAGAGTAGGTACTAGGTAAGGTACCTATTTCACATATATTATACAGGGTGTAAAAAGATGAGTCCCGAAAACAGAAGTCATGAATCAACCTATAATAAAATTAAAATAAATAGGTAGGTACCTAAGAAAAAATGAATACCTACTTACTTAAAGTTTTATCTATCTCCCCGGTGTAAAAAAAGGGGGACAGATCGAACTTTTTTATCCCATTGTCCCCCTAAGGCGACAAAGCAGGGTGACAGATGGGAATAAATTGCCAAATTGGGTGAGCAGCAACAGGTACAAGTACCTACTTGGGCTTAGTTAAAATGAACAAGCTTTTAGTCATAACATCTTTGTTATAATTATAATTACCCAGCTTATTGTACCTACCTAACCCACCGCCTATTATAATCGTAAATTCGTAATATTACCTTTATATACATTATATATCTCGTTCTCGACACGAAGAAAATGTTATACCTAGCTACTTAGGTACTTACATAGAACCAATAAATATAGTAGGTTGTCGTACCGTACCTTTATCTACGTCTACGGTACATACTACTCTTGAGTAAGTCTATTTTACACACAACAAATAAGTCAATAGGTAGGTTGCTTTGGAACAACTCATAACTCAGCATCGTCGCTGTATTATTTATTATGTTCTGTCATATTCATATCTAAATAGACAGTTGTCTCATGTTTTATAGACTAGTAAGCAAGAGAATGACCTAATAAAAATGCCAATGTCTTCGTGCGAAACTATAAACATCGTGGAAAAAATGAGGCCAATGAATGATAAGTGGAATAGCGTTGCTGCGCCCTACTCCATTCCAGACAATGTACGAAAGTCGAGAGCCTAATTGGATTTCTCAACTTCTATTATTCTCATTTTAATCTGAGCTGAGCGCAATTCAAAAAGTTGCAAAAACATGTAGTTCACTTGCCAATCCGTGAAATGTTTCGATATTGTTCTCACTCTCGTTATTGGAGCAATAAAATTTTACTATTGTGAAAATTAACCCCACGCAGAATACATATTAATTACCGACCTCGTACCTAACTCTTGCAAAAAACCATCACTTTCATGTTTTGCCTTCTCTAGCTCATTACCTACTCATCTTTACATAAGGTAAGGAACAAGCTAGTCTTGCCGTATTTTCTCTTGATCTGCCAAAGTGCCAAGTTACCATCTATGTCGTTTGGTTAGCTAATCCGTTTTCCTGGAATACCACATTTATAGATGGTATGGTTCCATTTTTGGACGAACGGTACCTAGCTAAGGTTTTCTATTTCTAGCATATCCTAAATAGCCAACACTTTACAACATTCTAGGCTCTAATTGTAATGCCATTATTTTTCGTTTCATTTTGTAGATGAACTCGATTGGCTAAATTAATGTAAAGTCCAACGGTCTTTTTTACGACGAGGACGCGACGTCTGGTCAACATTGGTCTAGTTTATCTCATGAAATTGCGCTGCTCCCTATGAGATCAATTGCTTTAGGATGTAGAACGCACGATTCTTTAATTTAAACAGTTTGAAAAATAGGTTTATGTCTAAAAGATCCATACGATAAGGGCCAGTTGAATTTTGGCAAATTTCCAGCTAGCTACCTCGGAGGACAGCGGGTTAAAGTTGGTGCAGTGGGAAATACATGTTTATGTAATGCACGTTGAAATAATTATGGAATAGGTATAGGACTGTACCTATTTTTATAACTACAGACATATTATTTACACAGTCGCATAATCAGCATAAATATTTGGGTTTTATAAAAATTCATCGCAAATAAGTTGTTGCGATTGATAGAAAAGTCCCACACTCGCTACTACACTCTTAGGAAAGATGAAAGGCATTCTAGAAATGCAAATCTCCTTATGCAAATCCCCTTATCCAGGTACCTCTTACTTATCTTCATAAAATTATAAGCAGTCACTAAAAATAGATTACCTCCCACTTCATGGGGACATGACAATACGCAACATATAACCTCACTTATTGCGTGCTTTTCAATCATCATCTTTAATGAAGAATCAAATCGTTTATCATTTACATTATTGATTAAACCTAAGTGAAAGTAAGCAGTATCTATTCAAGGGAAAATAACCACACGTTTACAATTTAAATCTTACTATGAAGGCACCTTCTTACTAGTAGGTTGTAGACTTGTAGGTAAGTAATATGATAACATCATTACCGGAAACAGGATATTATCGATTGAAATAAGTACACACATAGTCGATAGGAAGGATATCACAAAATAGACTGTGAGTATAACTATGACTGTAATGCGTGATTTATCAAGGCGAAATTGAAAATCAATTTCATATTGTCAATGGTGTTAAATGGTGGGATTGGGCGGGCCACGTCAGACGCATGCACAGGGATCGATGGGCGACGATTATCACGCAGTGGGTGCCTGAAGACGGCAGACGACGCCGAGGCAGGCCTAGAAGACGCTGGAGCCACGATATTGACGCATTCGAAGCACATTGGTGGGACCTGGCAAGCCAGCGGAAGTCCTGGAAGGAAATGGGGAGACCTTTGCCCAGCAGTGGGACAGTATAGGTTAAGCTATTTAACACCATTTTTTTTTTAAAGTAGCTTTAGCGTTTCATACAAGGTGAACTGTAAATTTTTCGTATTCAAATTATCAATAGGCAGATTGCTGTAAGTATTACTACTAGTATAGTATTATATTATCTGTGGTATTACTTAATTTATCTATAATTTATCTCTTTAATTTGATATGTGCTAGTAATATTAATTATTATCCCATACACGTCGCAAAACTAAGGTGTACTAAAGTTCATAGCCTGGTTTGTTGTGTTGACATTTCAACTTACTCAACGAGTTGCACCGTATCAATTTCCTGATCGGCTGCAATGAGTCACACAGCGCCCAACTGATTTGTCCCCTTGCATCTCAACGCACTTCCTCTCGAATACGCTGACCGATTAATAACGTGTTCTTGAACCTGTGTCTCGCATTTTAATCAGTTATTTCGGGGTTGATTCAAAAAGGCTCAGGAAGTAAGTAAGGGTACAAGGAACTCAAGGTTAATCCATATCGTTTGGTGTGTATACGAGTGCGTTCACTCTAGTGATTGTTAATATGACTTAAACATTGTATTTTTACTTCAAAATAGATAAGTGAGTAGATAATTAACTAGACTAATAAGTTCTTTTTAGTATTCCGATCCAGTATTTGAAAAACGGAACACTTATGGTCACACTTCGGTGTCTATTTGTCCGTCTTTCATTACAATAGTGCCTTCACTCGGGACACCATAATATTATGCGTAAGTTTTACCAGAACCTTGCCTAATTTATTTTTTCTAGGCTTGAATAAAGACGAGGCACATTAGCTTGACCCCGCTCGCCTAATGATGCATCAGATATGCAAATCTACTAAAACGAGACCAATGTCCAACTGTCATTATAGTCTGATGATGATAAGATTATTATGATTACTGAGAGACAGGTCAGATTGCTTTTAGTAAAAAAGATGAATGCTTTTCTAACGAGTAATGTGTGGTTTATATGGGTATATGAGAGATTCGAGGAAATTTAAACGATTGTGTGATTATGATTATGTTGAAACTTGATTCATAGTTTACGATAGCATAATAGGACACATGACCAAACACCGGTTTCTGAGAAAAGTCGTCAATTTTTTGAGAATAACAACATACTCGCGATGACTAAGTTAATGACATCGACCTTCAATCTTTGTGAAAATAATATTCTATCCTCTTATGGTATTTCTGTAGTTCTTAGATTCTGTTCTATATTTTTAAAAGAAAACTAGTCAAGCGACAATATTTATTTATCAGTAAACAATGTTTTGTTATGATCTATGTTTTTGTTCCATTGTACCGTTATTTTTTAAACTACCAATCATTGTAAAGTGTTTATTTAGATCATCTTGTTTACAATCATTATCTGATTCATCTCAGGAACTAAGAAGTTATCTACTGTTCGTCTACTATCTACGGAGTATAAGATTAATTTATCAAAAAAAAATTAGTCACTATTGTATAATAAATATTTGAAGGTTTTATTATCTAACTAAGTAAATGTATTATCATCAAGGGCATCAATATTACACTTTGTTTTTGCTTTGGGTCAAATTTTAAAATAGGAAAAAAAGTTTTTAATGGGCGTGGATTACGGATGCGGTTTATCAAGGACCTAAACATAACACCGAAATTGTTTCCTGTTTGTGATGGTCTGAATTGACCTTATTTGCTTGTCTGTCTACTTATTTTACAACATTTTACATAAGGATATTAGAATAATGTAGGGACATACTTGTACAGTCATTGGATTTAACGCAAATATTTATTGGTTTTATTTTGAAATTAAACTACTTTTTCTTAAACTTCTTCATTAATACCTTACAGTCAATGCAACGTAATAAAAGTGTTAATTATGTCTGATTTGATAGCCTAGACAAAAATATACTAGATACCTGTTTTACCAGTCTATCATTAGATTCTATACATAATAATTACGTTTTATGCGGTAAAATTGAAAGTCAGGATGATGTAAGTAAAATTATAATGTTACTCTCATATACATAGCGTGACTGCTATTCATATTTGTCTCCCACGACGCCGTACATTGTCATTCCAACATTTCAAACTAATAAATAAAGTTTCTTGTTGAAATGACGTGTTATTTGAACCTTTAGTTTGTTAGTACTTTCACTAATAACGTGACGTGACTAATTGCTTTAATAGACAATTTAGTTTTATAGATACTACTTGTTAGTACATAGAGTTTTATATTCTTTTATTGGACAAGATTGGACAGTAAAAGGTTACATACCGAAATGATTGTTTTTCATTGATAAGTATTGCAAATTTTATCTACGTGCCTCTCTATTTTATCTTCAAGCGTCTATTTGTTAGTAAAATATCCAACCGAAATTCTTACGTAACAATATTTGACAAGGTCATTACCAAATATTGGCAATATGAATAATTAAGAATCTTCTCAAACTATATGCCAGTCTCTATGTATTCGTCAAGGATAAAAAAGACCATAATACTCTAGTCGCGTAGTCTACCTAGCTACCTCTACACCATCTAAGAACGGTTGTTCAGGTAGTAAACAAACATACTTATTGGAGTCTTATTAGTTACCTACTTTAGTTAGATCAAAATGTAGCATTTTTATCATTGCAACAACCTGACCACAGAATAATAGTTTACTGTGATCCTGACCTACCCCCTAATTGAATTTTTTACTGCGTCCCGTGGGTTTACATTTAATTATAACTGAAAGTAATTTTATAACTGGGTCTGCATGCAATACTAATAGATAATTTATTTGGTAGCTAATGTAAACAAGAACGACATTTGTTTGTTTTCACTTCAAGGTCAAGACACGCAAGGTACCTGAGCAACATTTATAAATTCTCAAAGGATCAAATTCACAAAACAAAATAAAACCACTTACTTGTTAAAGGTCACCTCGTACTGCTTTATTTCCTTCCTGGAGAACTCATGGAACTCTGTATAAACATTCTGAAATTTATATTTAGGTTTGATTTCAACTCCTTCTTCCAATTTATCGTTGATTTCTTGCCTCCTGGACAGGATTCCAGTGAGTTCTTCTGTGGCTGCCATCGTTTGCGATTTGCGCGGGAAGGAGAGGTTGTGTATTATTTGCGAGATGAGCAACTGTCTTCGCGAGAGGCTGTCTGCGGCTACGACCTTTGGAATACTGGCTGGCTGGCTGGCGGTACTGACTACGTACGAGTCGAGCCGGTTGCGGACAGTCAGTGCCTCGCACTCGCTCCCTCGCAATCAAACCGCGGGGGCCGACGACGCGACGGATGAATCGACTTGCGTACTGTGCCGCACCGCACCGCACGCCCATTCCACGATTTGCCTAATCTTGCAGCAAGCCTCACATCATCGCCGACCGACACGAACAAATTGCTCAGACGACATGCCTAACGAAACTAATAAGATTGATATGAAATCGTTTTAGAAATCCACATAAAAAAAGTACGTACCAGTAACTACCTAAAGTTAAATTTTAGTATTATAATACCTACTGTAGAAGTGTACATAAGATAATAACAAAATATTTATAAAGACGTTGACTTCGGTACCTAACATTTAGCTCAAGGTATCTTTTAATTTTATTATTATACCTACTATTTAATGTGCATAAGATAAAGTGATCGAGTTTTGACCCCCTTTAATCTGTAAACTAAAATAATAATAGAATACCAAAAAAAGAAGATTTCGGTCAGTTCACATTCTGTAGAAACTTGCAATGGACGACAGGCAAAATAATTACAGTGTGAATGTATTTCCAATTTTTAAACAGAACCGTAGCTTATCATTAACCAATCTACATATCAGGTAAGTATTAAAATATAATGGTTACAATTGAAATACAGCTTACCTAAAAACATCACATCACAAGCTACAAAAATGTAAAAGGTAAAGTGTTTATAATTAATACTTTTCCCTGTAGGGTCAAACCGCCAACTCATCCACATCACAACAGTTTGCCTAATTAGTACCTACTATTTCAGCAAAAGCCCACTATCATTCCAAAAGTAATAAGCATGAACAACAAATGTGTTTTAAGAAATTTAATTTCATAATTGTCACTGTCCCTCGAGGAGACCCGTCAACCATACTTTTACCAAGCCTAAATTAACAGGACTTTTGAAAGCTCGATTTAGTCATTTCTGTGCACCATGAGGCGACACTCCAGGCAAATATTAACTTTTGAAACTATTTTTTATATAATTTTTTTTAAATCCAGTTGTCTTGATGCAACTTGACAACAGCTTTTTAAACTCATTTTCTTCAATCCTCTTCTCAAAATCATTAGGATCGGTGTCACCCGATTGATAAATAAAAGGTCTTATTTTATTTCATTCAGATCGGGAAGTGTCGGGGTCCCAGAAGGAGATTTGGAGCAGAATGATAAATTCAATATTGTACGAAGGGAGTCGAAATATGAAAGAAGGCGTAATATCGTGAAGGAATATCTGATAGACTACACTTCAAATTCTAATCTTCATGGGCTGAAATACATTGGGGAGAAAGAGCGCACTTTTGTGGAAAAGTAAGTTCCGATTTTTTTATTTTTCCAGCTGACTTAATTAAATACAGGTATAATTATTTATCTTCTTTATCTAACTAGGCTGTATGTGATCTTATTTATCTAAGCTGTATGTAGAGTACTAGGTTAAATACACTTATCTAATGTATAAAAATTTGTGATATAGTTTTAGACACCTAAACCTTTGTTCGAAGTATTTTCTTGGCTTTGTGTGGTTTTAGGATATTTTGGCTATTCATGTTTGTATGCTGCGTTGTCCTTTGCGCTGGTCTGATTAGAAAAGTTTGGATAAAATGGCAAGAAAGTCCAGTCATTGTCAGTTTTGCTGAGAACCCCACACCGGTTTGGCAGGTAAGTAAACATTTTATAATATGGTTCTTTTATAATTTTCCTTTGTACTGAAGAATAAAAATACGAATCATTAATAAATTAATGCGTTCGCTTAAAACCGCCATAATCAGAAATTTTGTCGAAATTTGGAAGTGGTTCTTTTACACTTTGTCTGATAATTATTTACTTGACATTCGACAAATAAGTATAAAGTAATTTATGAATAATTATTTCGCTGTACTATTTTTGTAGATACCGTATCCTGCAGTGACAGTATGCTTCGAAACCAAGGCTATGCAGACTAAATTTAATTTCACGGAATACTACCATTTGTACATTAATAACGATACTCGTCTAAATCTGACTGAGGAAGAGTAAGTCTTATCTATCTAGAACTTTCATATAGCGCTATTTAGTAGGTAAGTGTAAAAAAAAATTTAACGTAAGCACGATAAGAGTAGATACTATGCATCTAGATTTTTTAAATACAAACAATACTTTAGCTTATGACATACAGGGTGTAAGGAGACAGCTCCCAAAAACTTTGAGTATGATCAATACGAACAACTGTTTTCTTTTGACTGTTGTTCATTTTGATAGGAACTTTGTCCCCTGAAATTTTCGAGAGTAGTTACACTACACCTTGTATAAGTTATGAATTATTCCCACCTGTCACCCTGCTCTATGACCCTAGGGTGACAGATGGGAAAAAAGTCCGATCTGTTGGAACTTTATTGTTTATTTATTTAATACTTTATTGCACAAAAAATATTATACATTGAAAGAGAACAATCTGTGCAAGTAACTAACCGCAATGATCGAAAACTGAGTAAAAGAAGGAGTCTAAAAATAAACTTATTTTTTAGGCGTAATCTCTACGAAGATGTTTCAATGGTTTGCGACGATCACCTTGCACCAACTGACGGCCGTCAGTTTTCTTCAGGACTTGAGACCGTTTCAAATATTAAAGAGGTGAGTAAATCTCACTGATTTCTTCTCCTACCAAAGTCTCCTAATTTTTTGCCATACACGCCTACTTCTACTAAAGTCTCTCTTTTTTATGCCATTGACGCAATCTCCTACCAAATGCTCTCTTTTTTATGCCACTGACGCCTACTCCTACCAAAGTCTCTCCTTATTTTATGCCATTGACGCCTACTCCTACCAAATTCTCTTCTTTACTATTTTTACCAAATCGTCGCATTCATTATTTTTATATGTTTTAGGTATCACCAAATCTGACCGATGTATTCTTTGGATGCAAGTGGAAAGATATACCGAGTGAGAACTGTTCCGATCTGTTTTCCCCCATATTGACGGAAGAAGGGCTTTGTTACACATTCAACACGCTGGGTGCTGATGAGCTGTTCAGAACAGAAAAGTATGTTTGCAATTTATTACTTAGTACACTTTTTTGCGAATAAATAGGTACCTACTTACTTAAATTAGATAGGTATAAATAGTGCGATAAATAAGTCCGTGAAACATGATAGGTAGATACTTACAAATTTAGCTAGAGTAGATTTCCCTTGTGAACAGTATACACATAAACTTTTTAAATTAGCGAGGTACTTATTAATTATTATTTTTACCCGACTACAGCGAAGCAAAAGAAGGTTAATAAGCTTTGACCGTTATGTATGTGGGCATTGAGCGTTCATCTGTTCTCTCATCATAGCTTACGCAGGAGATTTCTGGAATAAGTCTTCTTATCATAACTTGGCAAATGAGATATCGTTGGAAGCGTCTTGTCTTGATCGTCCCGGGTAATCACGAACAATGACATTCGCCGCGTTACATAAGCCTAACGTACTCGAATCATATTGCGTGTCAACTTCCACTAGACTGGCAAACGTTGTAGCGTCACCGCGCAGTGTATCCCGTATAGGTACGATACGTTTACGATTGTCACATGTATTCGTGATCAAGGTACTGTTCGATTAGTCTAAAATACTATACCAAATATTAATCCGTTATTATTAAGGTAATTATTATGTTTATTTATAGTCTGCACAGTGATTATCCTTACCTGGAGTCGAACAACAAAGCACAGGATTGGAGCCTGGAAGAAGGTTATGCACCGTCGACGCCCATAGAAACATATCCACACAGAGGTTCTGTAAGTTTAACTTTCTTCTACTTACGGGTTTGTCGTTCTGCAAATCGTAAGCGTGTTGTTATAATAATAGAATTACGTTTCACGCGATGAAAAAAGTACCAGGAAAGCAGAATTAAACATGATGTTAGGTACTGACCGTGACCAGATTATGCCAGATTAGCCACGATTGAGGCCTTAAGGCGGCCTAAAACTCCGTAACTAGAGTTTGCCACTCATAGTGAACCATATTAAGTCCACCAACTACCAATTTATACGTTCTTTTTAAAGAAGTATGGAAAGGAATCTGGGACATTCAGAATGTAAAACAATCATACATTTTTAAGTCAATAACTAATCCCTCGAATTCATAAAGGATGTAGAAGCTCCTCAGACGGATCGGAGATGAATTCGGGGAGTAAACAACTTCGTTGAATGAACCCCTTTTACTTATTATATTTTCTCAAACATGCTTGGAAATTTGAGCATTATTTTGACAACCTTCTTCGAGATAAATCGAAATTGCTCTACTGCCCAAATACATGCGAGCAGCTGGCAAAAGTTGTATGAAAATCCATATCTGTTTATTGAAAAAAAAAACAAATGAGAACTAATTATTGATGTTCGTTGTTCGTCATTGATTTTGAAAAGTAGGTAATTGCATTTTCAAAAAACAGTTCTGCCTAGGTACCTAAGTACCTACTTTTTTTTTTCCTTAACCTATCTCGTCCCACTGCTGGGCAAAGGTCTCCCCCAAAGACTTCCAATGTTCTCTCTCCTGGGCCTCCTCCCACCATCTCCTTTCAAAGGCACCTACTACTTAGTTTTAATTTCCGCGCATTATTTGAGAAAGGTACCTACTATACAAGCCTTGGCCACAACTAGGTATTGATGTAGGTACACGTAATTTACACGTTCGTCCATCAAATTGTCTCTGTTGCTGTTGATTTTACGATCAACAAAGTTACAATTTTGTTACAGGGGTACGGCGTTAAATCTGGGTTAACCTTCTTGCTAAAAGCCAATGAAATTGATCTGGACTATTTGTGCAAAGGACCTGTGCAAGGATTTAAGGTGGGGAACCCTACAAATATTCTTGTTTGTCTACGAAAGAATAGACCAGAGCTAGTAACAGTACTGTCTCTGTTTTCGCCAAACAAAAGAAAGGGACGAAGTATGATTTATTTTTTCTTCGGTAGAAAGAACGTCGTTTTTGGTGCTTAGCTAAGCGAGTATGAGTGTACAAACTGATTGGTATTCCTTTCCATTCCAATGCACAACAAAGCTTTTTTGAACACAATTGACGGTATTGTACTTAGATGATGATATTCAATTTTTTTTTATAAGTACAACTAAATTATGGAACAAGCCGGTGGCCTACTTGATGTTAAGTGGTTACCTCTGCCTATAACAATGCATTGCCTCACCGAGCACGTCCACTGAGGACGTGCCCTGTGAGGCATTGCGCTGCGCCCATCACTCTGAGACTTAAAGGTGTTAAGTCTCAAACCGGAACACAGCAATGCGAGCATCACCGCTTGTCGGCAGAAATAGGTACGGTGCTAGTACTTCGCCGGACGAGCTCGCACTTAAAGAGCCCTACTACTAAACAAAATTGAAATGCTTCTAGATCCTACTCCACAATGCTGCGGAGTTGCCGAGGCTTTCGCAGCAGTACTTCCGATCGCCGTTGTCGCAAGAAGTGGTGGTCGCTGTAAAGCCCAAGATGATGACCACATCGGAAGGACTAAAGCCTTATGATCCTAACAGGTAAGATTGTTCATAAATTGTCATAGTATTTACAACATAATTATGTAAATACAGGGTGTAATAGAACTACTTGAAAACTATGGATAGTCAAAAATGCTAATAGGTAACTTTTCTGTGGAACCAATAATAGTATGACGCCAAAAAAAAATCTTTTTCATATTATAATGCAATACCTACCTACTTGGTAAAAATTTATGAAACAAACAAACAAATAATTGTCTATCTTTTGATACCCCTAAAGTATGTCAAAGTCTGGCAAATTACAATCAAAATGCCATACGCTAAATAGTCATTTGGACTGCTATTTGTCACATTCTGATGGTGATTAGACAATCAGCCCGCTGAAAAGTTGTTTATACTGGTAGGGCAAGGGTGATCTTATTAAGAACACCCTGTAAATTGTACAAATTGTACTAGACTGTATTCAATTGTACTTACTAAATTGTAATGCTTAGAATATTTCACAGTGCTGTTATAAAACAAAGAATATTTATAAAAGCTTATGTTTTAGACGGCAATGCTATTTCCCGACCGAGCGGTACCTTCAATATTTCAAGGTGTACACGCAGGCTAATTGCGAGATGGAATGTCTATCAAACTTCACCAATTTGAGATGCGGCTGTGTCCATTTTGGAATGCCTCGTGAGTTTATTTATCGTGCAACTTTTTATTTCCCACAAGTATACAAGGTAATTCAAATTAATTTATAACGTGTATTATTATATTATTAGTAATCTATGTATTAGTAAATATAATTATGTATTAGGTAAAAAAATTGTTTGTGCACCGCCTTCCGTTACCGCTCCGCTCGTTACGCTCCATGCTACGGTTGCCTGGAAGAAATCGCTTTCAGCAATAAGGCCGCCCGTTGTACTATTATAAGTTAAGTTCTTAAGTTTTTGTATGTCACCTGAATTCTTTGTGTGTACAATAAAGTATTATCTATCTATCTATTATTGGTCATTATGTAGATGAGATTAAGTCCCCTTTCGCCTTACAAAGCAGCTTATGGATAGACACGTACCTATCTCATTGTGTACAATAATAGTTTTGGTCTGTAGATTTATTACATATTTCCTGACAAAGAGACGAGATGACTTATTTTTCTATCACAGGATATTGATCAGTATTTTTTAATGACGATATGACGAAGATTTATCGGACAGTCTATAAAAAGGTCTGTAAAAACTTTGTCATCAGAGTTAGTCACTATCTGCGTAGTACCTACTCCTAGTTCAATGCACAATACCTAATGTACTAACATGCAGAAGAACTTTAAGATACTGAGTAATACTTAGTACCTAGCTAACGAATGTGTTTTATTTTATCTAATCTAGATAAAAAAAATTGACAGGCGTCACAGCTCAGTCTGTAATGACACTGCCTTCCGTGCTGTGGGTCGTGGGTTCGATCCCCACTGAGAAAAAACATTTATGCGTGGAAAACATAGATGTTTGTTCTATGTCTGAGTGTTACTATGTATTATAAGTATGTATTTACAAAAAAAAGTATATAAGTATTCTATCAGCCATCTAGTTCCCATATCACAAGCTTTGCTTAGTTTGGGACTAGAGGGTGTTGTGTGTAAAGTCCATGAATATTTATTTATTTATTATTATTATGATTTATACAGCGCCAGGCGCCACTTTTTACCCATGCCCCTATGAACGGGACGATGCAGTGCTTGAGACATGATTTGGATAGAGTAGGCTTGTAGCACCTATACCATACTCTCAGCCTAGTCGGCCTTATCCACAGGAAAGGTCCTAACTTCTATGTATTTCCTTGCAGGCGCGCCTGATATGAAGGTATGCAACGCCGGCAGTATGGCGTGTATAAAAAAATCACAGAGTGAGTAATTCACACAGCTTATTGAAAACATTATTCTTAGTCATAACATAACAAACAGGCGTGATTTACTGTGATTCATACTTTTTTAAACACATGTTCGTATGGCGTAAACAAAAATTTGCCCTCAAAAATGCAAAAGCGGGGATTGTGAAGTGCTGCCACTTGATCCCTACTAGAACTGATCCCTACTTGATTCCTACAAAACCTATCGAGTTTTGACAGTTTTTGGAAAGTATGTCTATCGCGAATTCGTGACAAAAAGGTGTTATCTTAATCACCTCCCAGGATGGATTTAAAGAGGTCACACGGAAGTCCGATACCCTTGGTTGTCTTCATCACGTAACCAGTCTTGTTATCGAGTTTTACGCATGGCGACCACAAACCGGAAGGCGTAGCGCAGTACGTCCCACCCGATTTACTGACTACATTGGTCAGTGGATGAAGAAGTTCCAAAATCGTTTTATACAAATCTAGGGCCTATATATCTAGCAGTGGACTCTTACATAATAATAAGCTAAGTACATTAATTTATTTTAAAATTCTAAAAAAGATTAAATTTATTTTTTTAGTGGAACTGGTGACGATCGAAATTCAATCCGGCATGGGTGATTCCAGCAACCACAGCGATTCTTTAGACGAGGCGAGGGAATTGTCTGCTCATTGCAAATGTCTGCCTGCCTGCACTTCTATAGAGTACGAAGCAGAAACGTCGCAAGCTGATTACGACTGGCGCGCCATCTATCGAGCTTATAGACTCAATATTACTGATGATTTGAGCGAGTGAGTAATCTAAACTTTTTTGTTCCATCTGTCCCCTTAGGGCGAAGGAGCAGGGTGACAGATATAACATTTCAGAGTATCAGGTTCCAGGGGGGCAAATTCTAGACCGATAGACAAAACTTCATAGTTTTTGACAGTTTTTGGGAGATATATCTATCGTGATAAAAAACTCTATTGGTCTAGAATCACCCCCCAGCATCCTAATTCTCATAGTAGAATACCAGTGCAGAAAGTCTTTGTATCGTTCATGTTCGAAAAGTGACATAGATAGACACACTTATTTGTCACTAAAACACATAAAAGTGAGAAAAATCATTTGTTGACACGAACGCGATTCATACAAAAACTGCGAGTTTTTCGATTCTCACTTTTCGAAAATCAAGAAAATAAAACTCAGACTCGCGGCAGAGCATCCTAATCGTAGTAGTATAGTCACGGGCGTGTCCTCATTGGACGTGTATAGTGAGGTAATGTATTTTTATACATTACGTATTCTGTGCTCATAATATGTATGCAGAGGTACTCAACAGAAGACACTTAGATTATTTATTTCATAATACAGTTGGTATAAGTTGGTGATACATTTGTATCTATCCCAGAAGTCAACAACATTTGGAATGTTTGAAAAAGAACAGTAAAAACACTAAATGGTATGTTTATACCTATTATGAAAGTAATTTCTACATGCATGGTTGAATGTGAGGAGTGAACGAACTCACAAAAATAAACCTTCAGGTCAACAACGCGGTTACTTCCAAATTTCAAAACGTTGATAAAATAAATTCGTAAAATGAGAGCATGTCGGTGGTGGTACTTTGGCTGACTTTTATTATTATTTTTCAAAGAGGGCTCTCAGGGGTGCCAAAGTATCAAGTACCTACAGAGGTACTTATCGTGCCCTCGTTAAATTTTGAGTGGTAGGTACCTAGGTAACTTGAAAAAATATTTAAAACGTGTGACATTGGGATAACATTTCTTGCTGAATACTTACTTAAATAAATAAATATTCTTGGACATTTCACACAACGACCTCTAGTCCCAAACTAAGCAAAGCTAGAAAGCTAATATAGAACTAGATTGCTGAGAGAATGCTTATTTTTTTAATCTTACGCTATACTTAGGTACTTGGTCTACTTATGAAATGATGCCCTCAGAAGATGAAGTACCTAGTGGGGCAATGCATTGTTATAGGTAGATAGATAGATAAATTATTTATTCGGTTCACAATCACAGGTAGGTACTTACAGTACAAAACAAGCAGAAAGAATAAAACAAACACACAATAAATATAAAAGTAGGTAGAGGTTACATCAGGTGGGCCATCAGCTCCATCGCTTATTATAATAAAATAAGTGGGTGATATTACAGCAATTTGCTTTTATCTTGGCGGGGAAGATAAGAACCCTGTTAAAATATTTATAAAACAGGTTTACCTACTGTACCTATGCATAGCATACATGTAGGTACTATGTAGGTAGATAAGTAGAATACACAACACATTTTTACAGCCTGGTATGTAATTTAGGTTATAATAATTATATCAGTTATTTAAGGACAAACCGATTTTATTGTTAAACTGTGCACATAAACAAATAATTACCTACGCACTGTTTATTCCAAAACTGGAACATAACCTAAAAAAAATAGTCAAAACAAAAGCTTCTAGAACATTATGTTGCTGACTGTACTTATTTGAAACGTGTTGTTTCAGCCTGAGCTACGCTCGCGTGATGATTTTCTTCAAAGAGGCGCAGTTCATCACATCCCGCAGATCAGAGTTGTACGGCCAGACTGACTTTTTAGCCAACTGTGGCGGTCTACTCGGCTTGTTCATGGGTTTCTCTATACTGAGCGTTGCAGAGATCCTTTACTTCCTCACTTTGAGGTAGCTGTACCTAGATTTAAAACCTAACTAAAGTAGGTAGGTAGGTACTTAATTCTGTGGTGAAGATTTTTAGGTCAAGCTACTCTTGATGGAGAATACAAGCATCCAGAGATTGTTTTTAAGAGATAAACGGTTTTACTGAGCGAAGTGAGCAAAACTAAAAACAACCATTTTAACGGTCTGGTACTCCAATCTTTGCTCGCTACCTTTGTCGTCTAAGCCTGGATTCGACGCGCTATTCTTTAGATAAAAATATTTCCATCCTTGTTTATGACAATTTTCAAGTAGGTAGACGGATAGTATATAGTATTTTATCTGACGGATAACGTTATTCGGAGTTGGTCAAACCCGGTTTTTTTTTTTTTAATTTACGATGGGAAAAATGCTTTACGCATCCCCTTCAACCCGAAGGTCAAACCCGGCCTAATCTAAGTCGTAGAAGTTGTTTGCCTTGTAATATTTACTTAGTACTTTTTTAAAAAAACTACAAAAGTTTTTAGTTATGTTAATCGTTTGTTTTTTTTTTACAGGCTTTGCTGTGTTTACTGGCGAAAGCGCAGCAACAAGAAACAAGCAAAGAAAATCTTCGCAAAAGATGAAATAGGAATCCCAAAACTAACTAAAGATAAAGAAACTTATGATTGAAAATCGTTGAAATTAAGAAAAACTGCACTTTTCGGCAACTTTGGCAAACTTTTCTTTATTACATTTTCATAACTTACTCAAGTCAATGCACCTGTTATGTGTACCTAGTACTTTATGAATCAAATCCTAAATTAAAATCTCTAATTTTAAGCTCTAACAATCAAATTACTTGTTTTCCTACTAGTTAATACTTCATTTTAATGAAATTAAAAGTTCTTGAATAAGAAAACGTATTTATTTATTTCATATATCGCTAGACGGGGTTGGGGCCACTAGGCTTCTTTTTGGGGGCATACCCGATTCTGCTGTGAATTTCTTCTGTTGATTTCGGTCCTGTGGTTAGGGACTTTGGAGTTTCTTCTTGCATTTCGGAGACCAAGCTCGAATTATTAGCTTTGTCTCGTCTGAATGTTTCGTAATCATGTAAATCGTCTAGTTTCAAAGTGATTTCGGTGAGTGGTCTTCGAATCATAGTCAAATCTGAAATAGAGAACGCACCGCATTCTAAATAAAATGCATATTTCTGAACGCATTTTAATATTATTATGTTGGCCAACATGATAAGCCAGCTTTGGTGACTTTAGTGTTGTAATCGCATCACATAGCAGAACTCATATCGATGAAACTAACACCATCAACAGTAGATTAGTTTTTGATGTATTATAGATTTGACTCTGTTTCGATAAGGATAATGTTAGGTACATAAGTTCATTTTACGATATAGGTGTTGTTGATTTGATAATAATACTTATTGATGACCAATATAATGGAAATCAATCCAAACCGTCAACTTATTACATTACCAAACATTAAGTTGTCGTCATCGCCGCTACAGGCCAAGTTTAGTTGAGACGAGTAGCGAGAGTTGCAATGCGAGTCAATAGACTTTTGAACTCTAGTAACTACTAGAGTTCGAATACACTCAACTCGTCATATCGCTATGCTATAAACAGCAAATTGTTATAGGTAGCTACTTCTTTGTAACTATGTTCCTATAAGTCAATCGATATTTTAAAAAAATCGACAGGTCATCATAAAAAAACTAGGTGCACACGTACAACACTATTTCTCGTTATAGTTTCTGGGTGTGACGTGTCTTTGTGTAAAATTACACGTCATTGCATTTTGGAGCAAAGTTCTGCGATAATCTATTGTGAACCCAAGAAATCTTAGTATTGATTTTTGATAGTTTGTCAAATAAATTACTAAAACTCACCAAAATGCTTTATCTTGAGGATTATTTGGAAAGTAAGTTTGATTTTTGGAATCGATGAAACGATGACGTAATCTAATCCGTACCATTTGGTTGGCAGCAATGGGGCGTTAGCAAAAAAGTGCGCGTAATTTTGAAAGTTTTGATGTGTAGCTTCATAAAAAATAATAAAGTATCGATTAATTTATTATTTTTTCTTCGCAGTGATTGAGCACCTGCCTCAAGAGCTCAGAGACAGGTTTACGGAAATGCGTGAAATGGATTTATCGGTCCAAAGTAAGTATGAATAGTAATTAAAATAAATTATAATGTTCACACAATATTTTTACTGAAGTGAATATTTTATTTTATGAGTCTCTGTTTTTCTCATCTTTCATTTTAAAGTTTGCATGAAGAGAACACTTAGGGTTAATAAGCTTGCTTAGTATGTATTTACATTTTCTAAGGAGAATAATGCCATATTTATAAATGATTTCTAGATAACATGGATACATTAGAGAAGAGAGTACGCACTCTGTTTGGTGGATGTCGGAGAGGTGAGATCCAAACCGAGCAGGCTAACACGGAGTTCACTGACATAAAGCGGGGCTACAACAAGACTATTGAAGAAGCAGATGAGAAAACGGCGCTTGCTAATCAGATGTATGAGCTTGTGGACCGCTATTTAAGAAGACTGGGTTAGTTTTTAACCTTCATAAAGGTGGAGGTTCTCAATTCGGTTGTGTTTTTTTTTCATTTCTTTTTTCTAAATATCGGTTAATATCTCCATGCAGTCCTAAACTGGTGAAATTAAGCAAAGTTGCGAAAGCAATTTGGTCTGTATCTGGGTGTTATTATGATAGCTTTCTAGTTCCCATAGTACAAGCTTTGCTTTGGCCGGTGTCAAAAATATTGTAATATAAAGAATAGCTTTATTCAGCACTAGCTTCCGCCCGCTACTTCGTCCGCGTCCCGTTTGATCCTGTTCATATCCGGGATAAAAAGTAGCCTATGTGTCAATCCAGGCTACGAACTATATGTATTCCAAGTTTCGTCCAGATCGGACCAGTAGTTTTGGCGTGAAAGAGTAACAAACATACATCCATACATTACTACAAACTTTCGCGTTTATAATATTAGTAGTATTGTGGTTTAAATCGTATTGTACATATCTTTTTCAGAGAATAATGATTATAATATCTTTGATTGACAGATACAGAATTACACAAATTCAAGTGTGAACTGGAGGCGGACAATAAAGGAGTGACGGAGGTGCTTGAGAAACGCTCATTGGAACTCGACGTCAACACCAACCACACTACAACATCTAACAACAACCATTATAAGGAAAACAGGTGATTTTTTTACTATTGTATTGGTACAGTCATCATCAAAATTTGGTCTCATTTTTTAGATGACTTTTTAATTCTTAATTCTTTATTGCACACAACACAGGACATAAACAAAAGACAGAAATAGATGACATGATGACATTGTTAGGGTTAGGGTTTGTACAAAGGCGAGCTTAACCCTAACAAGATTAGTTAACAACAAGATTAACAAGATTTTATTGGCTCTTACCCAAAAAAGGAGGATAATATTTTAGATTGAATAGCCTTGAGCCAGTACTCAAGAATTCATTCTCAGTTTAAACAACTCAACATTTCAACTCTTGTCAAATAAAATACTTACTTCTTATTTTCCTAACATTAGCATAATTTTTCAAATTATCTTTAGTCTGTAGTCGGTCCACTGTGGGATAAAGGAGTATTTCATCTTTTTATGAGAATAAGTAATCGAATAGGTAAGCATATGGCCCACGTGATGTTGAGCGGTAACATTGCCTATAATATCAAAGCATTGTCTCACTTATCACGTTCACTGAGGACGTGGACTGCGAGGCATCGCACTGCGTACTCTGAGTGCCTTTGAAAGAAAGAAAAAACATTTATTGCCTTAGGTGCTTACAAACTATACCTACATAATGTGCATGCAATACAATAATGTTGTAATTTTAATTAAAATTACGGAGTAATATTTTGTAGATATTGTACATCCGAAATGATTAGTCTGTTGAGACTTTTCCTACAATAAGATATCTTTTAAACAATTTTAGAATAATTTAAATTAGAATAATTTTAGCATAATTTTTTAATTTTTTAGAATAATTTAAATTTTAGAATTTGGGGGAGACCTTTGCCCAGCAGTGGGATGAGATAGGTTAAGGAAAAAAAAAAATTTTAATTGTCTTACAGCCGATACAAGATCCGTGCTGACAAGCGACAGAGGGACAACAGTTGGGCCGCGCGTGAGTCCCGCGCTCATTCTGCTTCTACCAACATATCCCGGACTGACTCCATACAGGTATTAACATTCAATCATTATTGCTGAATATTACGTTTTTTTTAACCGGCTTCAAAAAAAGAGGAGTTTCTCAATTCGGTTGTGTTTTTTAATGTTTGTTACCTCAGAATTCCGTCATTTATGAAACGATTCCAAAAATTATTTTTTTATCTGAAAAGATATACTTCCAGATTGGTCTCATTTCATTTTCATCAAAATCGGTTCAGTAGTTTGGTTATAAATAGAAATAACCTGAAATAACTGAAAAAAATATGCCAGCCACGTGCACGAAATTGCGTATTTTGCTTTCCTGGTACTTTTAAGTGGTGTTTATAGTTATTTCCAATGAACTGACATCATCATCATCTTCTGATGATGAAGCTGGTAGTCGAATTGGAGTCGGTTTTTCTAGTTTTTAAACTTATAAATTATTAGGTATTCTGTGACTATGCCTGGGGGTTCAATACCCAACCAAAAAAAAAAGCATTTTTTTAATATGGATTTGGGTCTTATCATTTAGTAGATACCTATGTACAGTATGGATAACGGATCTTTAGTCCTCTGAAGTTAGGTGTAACAATGATTGGGCATGTACTGTTGTGCGGAAACGCTTACCTCCAATTCGACCCAAAAATTGGTTTTGCGCGGTTACTTTAAGTTTAGAGGGACAAAGAGCCGTGAGCACTACTACTATTATGTATTACGCAGGGTGAACTGAAATAATTGAAGCGAGTATGCACAAATCGCACATTTAACATCTTTTGATTCACCTTTTGCAGAGTTTTATAAGATAATTGGAAGTCTTTGGGTGTGACCTTTGCAGCAGTTAAGACATCTAGGTTGAATAAAAAGAAATAGTTTTTAGACTTGGTTTGTTTTTAGGCGGCATTGGGTCGTGATTCGTCTTACTCGCTGGGGCACGCCGCGGGCAGTGCTATAGCTGCTGCGGCTAGCCAAGCTATCGCAGCAACTCAACAGGTCAGTCTATTCTACAGTCTATATATCATAAAAAAATAAAATCCTTTAAATACTCTCATAAAGACAGTTTGCCAGCATTTTTACAGCACCTAAGTACCTACTTCCAGATTTTTTCAGAATCGAAATTGGTTTAGTGGTTTGGCTTTTATATCAGAATAACTGGAAAAATGTGTGCCCGTACCCTCCCTGACCCTACACGTTATTTAGAAAATTAGTAGTTTCACAAAAAAAATTGTGTCCATATAAATTTAGAAATATAAATAAATATTCAGGGACATTTCACACAACACCCTCTAGTCCCAAACTAAGCAATGCTTGTAATATGGGAACCAGATGGCTGATAGAATACTTATATAGTTTTTTTTTGTAAATATATACTAACTAACTAACATTATAATAATACATATTATTATGTATTTTAGTTTTAAGGTATTTAATGGGCCTTGTAATTTTTAGTGTGTTGCCTAAATTTATTTTATTTATATAAAAGTTGCGACTCACTATTCGCAAATAAACAAAATATACATGTAGTACCTACCTACTCGGTGGCCAGTAAGTAGTACTTTAGGCAGCACCTAGTACCTAGATCGTCACAGGCTCGACAACAAGCGGTGTGTACAAGTGGTACGTCTACTCTCGCCCGTGACTCGCGTAAGACTGACGCACCGCCTTACATTACTCGCGTGCCCGAGACCGTGGATTGTATTAGTTGTCTAACACAAACACTACAATACAGATTGGAAGCTCTAAAGTAAGTTTATTAAAGTATTTTTGTGTTGTCACAGATGCAGCAGGGGCGCCGCACGCCGGCGTACAAAGCTACGTACGAGGCGGTAGCCGGCGCCGGCGGGGAGCTCGCGCACCGAGCCTTGCAACCCCACCACACCACACACCATGATCATGGTAACCTAATAATCCTACTAATATTATAAATGCGAAAGTTTAGATGTTTGGATGTTTAGATGTTTGGATGTTTGTGTTTCAATCACGTCTAAACTACCGAACCAACTTGGATGATAGTTGGCATATATATAGTTTGTAACCTGGATTGACACATAGGCTACTTTTTATCCCGAATAACTAACAGGATCTACAGGATAAATTGAACGAAAAGGATTAGCAGCGCCAATTGGCAAGAGGATTTCATTGTCATGTCATGTCACATCAGTTTGACAGGACGTAGTACTACCTCTTTGGTCTAACAACTAGCGTTTGACATTCGAGTACGGGTTCAGTATAATGTCAAGTTTCTCAAAGAAGTATTCGCTCGGTACACGCACAGATAATATAATGTACACGGAAACTGTAGACGCGTACGAAGTCGCGGGTAACTGCTAGTAATAAATAAATATTCATGGACTTTACACACAACGCCCTCTAGTCCCAAACTAAGCAATGCTTGTAATATGGGAACTAGATGGCTGATAGAATACTTAAATACTTTTTTTTTGTAAATACAAACTTATAATACATAGTAACACCCAGACATAGAACAAACATTCACGTTTGCCACACGCAAATTGTTGTACTTGGTGGAGATCGAACCCACGACCCGCAGCACGGAAGGCAGAGCTATTACCGACTGAGTCACCGCTCAGTCGGTAATAGCTCTGCCAGTCAGATTTGTCTAAGGAATGATGATGACTAGATAGGGATCTAAGGATATTTACATGGTCGGGAGTTCTTTTTTTGTAAAATTAAGTTTCTTATAATTTTATCTTATTTTCTAGGTCACAGCAGTATAGCTTCATCGAGCCACAACCAAACCACCACGGTGCATGGTCACCACACAACTGCGCATGGCCACACGAGCACGTCCTCTTCCAACAAACGGAATAAACAAAAGTAACTCATTTTCTAGCCAATTTTTTGTAACGAGATATAAGGATATGCTTGTTAAAACTTTCAAAGGTACTATCCCGAGTGTCCTGAACAAAAACTTAGACCTAAACGATATTACAGATTCATAGCACTTAGTGATTTTAAAATAAATATTGTTGGATATTGCAGTGCGCCATTTAGCGCCAAACTAACCAAAGTTTTTACTATAGGAAGGTAACGTAGATAGCTGATTATAATTTTTTTCTCGAATATAGCATTCTCGGATTTTATTTTGCCTAAATAAATACCCTATGAGAAAAACTACAGATTTCAATGAACCGATTTATATTTTTTTTTTTAGCAAGCGTTTAAAGTAAAAGTTTAAAGTTTTTTAAATAAGTACCTACTTTATAATACTAGTTATGATTTTTGTTATTAGAAAGAACAGCTACAGTGCAGCTTCCGGGGTGTCTGCGCACGCGCAGCATACTGTTTCCGCGGCGGCTAGTCGATCGTCGTCGCCTACTGTAGTGTATGTATTTATATTTTTAACCGCCGAATGAAAATAGAGGGTATTTATAAGTTTGAGACCTTAGCGTGTCTGTCTGTGCGTTCGTAGCTAGCGAACAGATAATGCTCGTGACTTTTTTTTCGTATGAAAGCGATCCGGGATGGTTTTTAGCCATGTTTGGCAAAAATCAACTCTGAAAATCATTTTTTTTCTGAAATGTCAGACATTGCAGCCTGTACCATTTGGTTCATCAAAGCATCCAGATTTGAAGAACCGGAGTCCATACACCAAAGTCTGATGATGACTAACAAGTATGATGAAGACGATTTGGATGATTTTGATGTTTTTCTACAGTGCAATGAACGTAGTAGCCAATGCAGTGGAACTAGCCGAGCCAATGGAAGAAGAATGGACGTACGACCCGAATGAGCCGCGCTACTGCATCTGCAACCAGGTGTCTTACGGCGATATGGTCGCATGCGATAATCAGGACGTAAGTTTAAGTTCTTTTAGTCAGTAAAATCACAAGGATCATTTAGAATCGTCTTATATACTAGGTGATTCTAGGTGCCAGTTACTCGCGGTCAGAGCCTAGAAGAACGGGCAAGAAACTACGGCCTGTTTCCTAGAGTTTTTTTGTATGATACTTTTTACAAAGAATATAGATAGATAAACACTTTATTGTACACAAAGAAGAAACAGGACACAAGAGAAACAATTAAAGCTAATGTACAATGGGCGGCCTTATCGCCCAAAGAAATATACTTCTTACAACAATATCTACAGATCGGAATTTCAAAATATTACAATCATGTTTTTCCAAGTAACATGATACTTACTTGGGACTTCCGTGTAATATTTCTCTATACAATTAGGTAACTATAAAATAAGAATTTATTTATTTATTTATCTAAAAAAAAGTATATAAGTATTCTATCAGCATCTAGTTCCCATATTACAAGTTTGGGACTAGAGGGCGTTGTGTGTAAAGTCCATGAATATTTATTTATTTATTTTATATATTTGTTGCAGTGCCCCTACGAATGGTTCCATTACCCATGCGTGGGCATCACCGCGCCGCCAAAAGGAAAGTGGTACTGTCCACAATGCCAGACCAACATGCGACGCAACCGCGCTCACAGAAAGAACTGAATCTATTCCACTCACTGTTCACCAAGACATTTCGGTTATTAAACTATGCAATCTCAAGTCAGACTTACTGATAGAGATGTAACGTGATGAGTTGAGTTATTTCGAACTCAAGTTATTTGAATTTACTCGCATCGAGGACTTGCATGCATATAAAGTCATACCAGTGAAAATCTAGCACCAATTTCTCTAACCACTTACGTTGCATACGGACCTAGTTGAGTCAACCCAATTGGCGGCTTGAGTCAAGGTTCAGTTTAACTAAAATAATTCGAGTTCGAAATAATTCAACTCATCACGTTACATCTCTATCAGTAAGTCTGACTTGAGATTGCACAATCTAATAAGCGCTTTAGTATTACGATTTAGACGTAGTCTATGTATATCTGTATGTATAGGCTCTTGACCTTCAACGGGGCTATTATTAGAATGATTTATTCGAAAAGTCTTTTTTCAATCTATTTATTGAATGGATTACATTACCACTTTTCATAGAGACATTTCTTAGTATTATAGATCTTATATAGTTGTATTGCTGTTTAGATGTTGTCTACGTACTTAGGTAAATCTGTACTGCATGTGTAGGCTCTGAACTGTACTCCTCAACTCCTCAAGCATGGTGGACATCCCGCCACCAATACTAGGTTTTCTCGTAATAAAAATTACTCTGTCAGCTAACGAACATCAACACTGCAACCGGTCCATAGTACTTCCTATGTCTATGAGTTGATCAAATTCTCCATAGGTCTTGATCAGACCAGTTGCCAGTTTATTACGCTTTGCTGTCAGTTTTTATCTTTGCGCACAAGATTCTGAAATGTGAAACACGCACAAGGGTTGGCGGTTGGCGGTGGAAACGCAAACCGATATATTCAGAGTTGTACATGTTTTGTGTGAACATCTTCTTGGTGGAAACGTAGTGTTACGATGGTGCCTCTGCTTTTAAAAACAACAATGTTGTTAACTAATATTCGTGCCTATAATGTGTCTATATTTCAAGTATCTACCTAGCGTAAATATATTCCATGTTCAATGTTCTCTATCTACCTTCAAATAAAGTAGATGATATGGCAAATGATTATGAAGAAGCCGTAATGTATGCATACTTGATACGGGCTACCCACTCATTTCCGATATTGAAATGTTTTTGTCAGAGCTCCATCAGAGACGGGAATATTAGAAGCGTATTTTCCCATTTTACATCAAAGACTTCGCGTCTTCAGAGTCCCAGAAGTTTCAAGCAGAATATTATGGCACGGAACTCAAAAACCTTGAATCGTGTGGTTAATCTATAATTGTGGTAGAATGTTAAAATGGTGTACTTATGTGTAATTTGTTTATAATTAAGTTGAGAATTAAATTATTCCATCTATAATGTGTTGTAAATCTACTACCTACCTATGTATACTATCCTTTCCTAAGATAAAGATTCTGAATGATTGAGTAGACTTACATAAGTATATTGTGTCCGTTAGAGCTTCTTCCGGTATATAATGTACTATCAGGCTAATGCTCTGATAACTTATCCATATTACATACATCCATCTTACATTAGGTAGGTACCTACACTACCTACCTTATACAGCAATCGTCCAGGTGTACTCCAAATAAAACCGAAACACCGGAAAAAGTTTTTCTATTGATTTCTATCATCATAATATAGTATGGTTGGTTGGGCCACCGAGTCGTGCCAGAGTCCATACCAGGCCGTGCAGTGTGCTTGGCATGCATAAACATAGGAAGTAATATAGACGGGTTGAATCCCATCCCAACACTAGTATAAACATGGAAAAAAAATAAAAATTAAAAAAAAATGTTTTCTGTCAACAATTTGTCAATGTCAACTTGTCATTTCTATTTCCTTCCTCTCCTACTCCTACCTCCTACCAGTCCTACCCTACCCAGCGTTGCCAGAATGCTATTTTTTGTGAATTAAATTCCGGACATTTCTGGAAAACGTTGTTTTGTTCTCGAAATCAATTCTGTTTGTTGTTGTCTTGTCTGTCTTCTCTCGGTTGATATAATTTTATTGAATTCTATCAGTCACTAAATCTCAAATCTATCCAGAACCAAGGAAACATGTCGGAAATCAAAGTGGTCGAGGTAAGTGCACATTTTGTGACCAATTTTACCATGCCCTAACTAATCACGGATAGAATGCAATTGCAATGCTCAAATGATTCGTCTTCCAGCTTCGCGCCGACATTGATGAGCTGAAACATCTTCTCCAGCAAGCGCAACGCAAAAAAGTCCAGGATTTATTGTCAATAGAAATCCGTAAAGCAGAGACAGAACTGATCAAAGTGAAAGAAACCGTGGCGGCTCAGAATACTGCTGTTGAGACTCCTTCTGCCTCTACTTCGGCCTCAACTCAAAAACGGTACCAGATCAAACTAAATGGATATGGTAAGATCTCTTGATCAAGTTTTATGCCAGTGATAAGTCATCGTTATACATAGGTACTAGGTACAGTATGCTGCATACTGTATGCACAACGAAAAATTCGCATATCTACCTCCATTTATCCAAAAATGGGTTCTGCGCAGATACTTCAGAGAGACAAACATCCGTTGTGACCACTATGTAACTACATCTACATCCTAATTGTCAACATGTTCCGTAAGAAACATACCTATTTTTTCTAGATATCAGAACACTGACCGTACATAAACTAAAGTACCAAAAAAACATTGAAAGCAGGTTCTCGTTTACGTAAAATTACTTGGCAGGTTGGGACCAGTCAGACAAGTACATAAAGGTGTTTGTGACCCTCAAGGATGTACAGAGCATACCAAAGGAACAGGTATACTGCAAGCTGACGGAACGCTCCATGGAGCTCCATGTTGAGAACCTGGACAATAAGGACTATTTGCTCACCATCAATAAGCTGCTGGGCTCCATCAATGTGGAAGAGAGTCATTGGAAGCAAAAAACTGGTAAATTATAATTGTTTTATAGACTTTGAATCAACATAGTCACGGTTATATAATTTTGTTTCAAAAGTTTGAGCCAGGGGACATTTAGTCCACTGGTCAAACCAATTTATTTTAAAGCCCACTTCTAGTGAAATAGTCAGCGTTGAATATTTAGCCACCATAAGATTTTTGACTAAATTTTGGAGTAATAGTGTTTATAAAAATGAAATACTTTGGATTGATTTGATGACTTTGTAAAGGTTTTTTTTACAGTTTATAGGCAAGTGTTTGACCACAATCTCAC
This sequence comes from Gandaritis pyraliata, assembly GCA_947859175.1. Classification (NCBI taxonomy): domain Eukaryota; kingdom Metazoa; phylum Arthropoda; class Insecta; order Lepidoptera; family Geometridae; genus Gandaritis; species Gandaritis pyraliata. The sequence continues at coordinate 4,779,681 of OX401866.1, read as the reverse complement.
CTGATGTTAAATGAAGATGTGAAGTGAACTTTGATTTGAACTTTCAGACATGGTAGTAATCTTCTTAGCCAAAGCCAACCAGTGTGTGAAATGGTCTCACATGACTGAAATTGAGAAGAAGTTTGATGAGCAGCGTAGCAACAGGTTCAAAACAGACCAGACTGATATGGATAACAAAAACCCTCAAGACTCTATTATGGGTCTGATGAAAAATATGTAAGTTGTGCTGACATACTACAAGTAATTAAATTAAAAAAAACCCTTGAGTCTTGGACTGATTTTTATCAAACATAGCTAAGAACACTCTTGACTAATTCAGCTTTCAAACAAAAAAACTAAATCAAAATCGGTTAATCCGTTCGGGAGCTATGTTGCCTCAGACAGACACACACACAGACACGTCAAACTTAAAACACCCCGACGTTTCTGCGTTGGGGGTTAAAAATTAAATTCAGCTTATTCCTAAAATGGCGGAGAAAAACAAAAGAAGGAAGACACTTCTCTAATAAATCACATGCCACTTTATGTTGATGATTGTGAGTCAATTACACCATAACGACTGGACAGCCTTCGATGACACTTGGAATAGCATACTTTTGTTTTAAATACCATTCAAAAAATGTTTCATTTTCAGGTACGACACTGGTGATGATGAGATGAAACGGATGATCTCCAAAGCCTGGTATGAAGGCCAACAGAAGAAAAAAACCGATATCGTCGATCTGTAAGCTAAGCTATGTGAAAAAAAAACTATTGTGGTGTAAGTGTACTCTATTTTATAAGCATTAAATAAATTGTATGTCTGGCTATTTTCTGTCTTTCACTGAAAGATCAACAGTACAATTCTTGTCCAATGGACACATACAAGCAGGCATGTTTTCTCTCAGAATTACCTTGGTACCTACTTCACATCACAATAAAGGAGTAAATCAAAGGTTTTTTTATGTAACACGCATCTATTTAATTCTAAGCTCTACTACTAATATTACAATAATAGGGTGCTATATTTGTCTAAAGCTAACAGTTTTTCGTTGCCGTTTGTCGATTGCTTAGTCCACCTTGATAAGATTCTTAGGAGAAGACCACAACTTGAAGGATCTGTAAAGAAAAACTTCATTAGAAATAAATAAATCAGAGTCTTTACGATAAATGCCTTGCTGCCGCAATAAATAACTGAATGGCATCTACTCTTGTAAGAGTGGGCATTTTAATGTGGCAAATAAAACTACCCTCTTTAGATATTCTCAAGGTAGTGCTCCAGTGGTATTTAAGGTGATGTCAGTGGACCATACATAGGGGTTTTTGTTATCTTACCTCGTTTTGGATCTGTTTCCATTTTCGGTCAGCATTTGTATCAGAAGGCCACATAAGTAAACTGCTTGCAGTGTATAGAAGACCATTTGCCAGTTGCTGACGAGATCATCAGAATCCTGTACCAATGAGTTTTGGAAGGTTACAGCATTAATGTTTCTGAAGCTGGTTTCTTCACGCTTTCCATCATTTAGATGGCTCTCCATACCATCAATACGCCCCGTGGTTAAATATTTATTTCCTCGTGTGTCGCTCCTAGATTCGCGACGTGCGTCACCAGCTTCCATACTCCGGTCGAAACGGATCTGCCTTTCGTTGTTTCTTTCTTTCCTTTCATTTTGAGCTGCTGCTAGTACAATAACGATTCGGGATCTTTCATTCAAACGTCCAGTGGCATCACGGGATTGACGCTGTAAATACCTATCTTTAGGATCTCTGGTAGCATCACGTCGGAGACGGGTATCATGCCGGTTATCCATACTTATTTCTTCACGAATATTTCTTAAATCATGGTTTTCTGGTCTGCGTTCGCTAAGCACCCTTTCGCTTCTAACTTCAGTTATTCTTGCTTCTCGGGCAATTCTGAAATCCCTGTTAGCTACACGATTTTCTTGCCCACGTTCAGCGAGGGTCCTTTCGGTACGGACTACACCTCGATTCCTGGTGATTTGAGCTTTTCGGTAATCCTTAGAAGATGCTCTGTTTTGTCTGCGTTCAGCAGACACCCTTTCGTTTGACTGATGGTTCGAAAGAATTCGACCATCATCGCGTTCCTCGCGCTGCATTTCTCGTCTTACATTTTCTTTAACCTCAGCACGGCTACGTACAAATCTTTCGAGTCGGATGCTAGCTGGCATTGATGATCTACGGGACTCCCGGCGCTGAGATGGCTGATTGACATTACGGGTTACTTGCTGGACAGTGGTACTCTGTGTTCTATCGTGGTCACCTCTTTCTTCAACTTCACGGTTTCTTACGGTTCGTTCGACTCTGAAGCTTTCGGCCCTCGAGGACTTACGGGCATTGAGCCGCTGAGGAATAACCACTTTCCGTGTCATACGCTGTTCTATGGATCTATCTTGATCACGAGTTTGTATGCGTTTGTCTTCATCAATGGTTCTCGTATCTTTATGAATTTTAGAAGCTTCAACTGACCGAGAAACCCTTAAAGTTTCGCGAGCGTCATTTCTTCGTTCTGCGCTAATACTGCGAGTAATGCGAGCTCTCTCCATGCTTCGCTGCAGAACCTGTCGTCGTAAATTTGATCTTTCATGGTCTCTGGCATTTTGGAGAGTTCTAGAATCTAGTTTGCGGAAGTTAATTTCTTTGCGTGAAGGACTTAAAACCCTGCGTGATTCTTGTACTTGCTCAGTACTGCCCCGGAACTCTCTATCTGCTCGAATCGCTGATATTATGTTATTTGAAAGGTAGTCACGTTGCCTACGCTCTGAGGATTTCCTGTCACCCTCTTGTTCAGTATTGTCTCGTACTGCACGAAGTATGGAAATCTTGCCTTTTGACAATTGGCCGTTCTCACGTTGTTGCATTCGCTCATCTGGAGTTTCTCTAAGAGTCTGGCGGGATTCCTGCACACGCTCAGTGTTGCGGACTTCACGAAGTGCAGAAATAGTTCTGTCTCTCGAAAGTCGGCTGACCTGCCTTTGCTCTTCAGAACCTGATCCCCGAACATTCCTGCGAGCAACAGATGACCTATGAGATTCTTGTCTTTGTTCATCGTCTCTGACCTCACGCTGCTGTCTTTGTGATTCTGAAGATTCGGTGAAATCCATACGATTGACGGTCCTGCGGGACTTTGTAGTCCTATCTCTCGATATGCGGTGGTTTCTACGCTCCTGTCTAGATAATGTATCTAATCTTTCACTCCTGACAGCCCGAATTCTGGCAGCGTGCGTGTTCTTTTCTAAAGTTCTTGCAAGCGTGTTTGAAGGACGGTTCATAGAAAGTGATTGTGGTTCCGACCGTTCTTCATTTGTAGTGGTCATCATAATACCTAGAAATCTTGAGGCTCGTTCTTGCATGGGGCTCAAGCGCCGTTCCTCAGTATTCATTAAAGAATCCATTGAACGTCTATTTTCATCGCGTTGCTGTTTAGACTCATCGATTCTTTTATTATACCTGATATTTGTGCTAGCCCGATCAAGTCTGGTATTTATATCTCTGGATTGTCGCAGTTTTTCTGCAGAGTTCTCAGAATTACTACGAATAAAACTGATTTTGTCCATCAGTTCAACTCGCACAGCCCTAGATTCACGGTTGTTTCTTTCGCTCTGCTCAGCAGACCTCAGTGCTCGCACTGCCCGAACTTCGTTGAATCTAGCTCCCATGAAGCGTGATCGTTTGAACTCATTGCTATATTCCTGATTGCGACGGTCGAAGATTCTGCGTTCTCTATTGTCATCAAACTGCTTTCTACTATCAAATCGGACTGGAGTGCTAAGCCTTGAATCGCGAGCTATGCCTTCCTGCTCTCGTTTAAGGATGGTCGTGTCTCTAGTTGGTGAAACGCGGTGTTCTTCGATGCTTCGGCTAATGCGAATTGGTAAACGAGACATGGTATTCGCTGATTCGTGCTCGACGGAACGCGTATCTCTGACATCTCTTGAGACCGTGAAGACGGTGCGCGTTGCATCCATGGTATCACGGTTTTTTGATCCACGGGAATCTCGCTCATTTTGGCCCAGTATATTCCTAGATACATCTCGATTACGGTTTTGGTATTTATGGGTTTCCCTAGTCCGAGCTAAAGAACCCCGACGTTCTTGTTCCCTGGTTAAACGATATACAGGAGAATTGCGTCTTTCACTTCGGCCCAGGATCTCCGAACGAGTTAGCATACGACTTCGAATAGTCTCGTAGTGCCGTTCTTCGCGGATGCCATGGAGTGACCTCAATCGACGTTCCTCGTCAGTTGTTAGACGATCTTCAGGGTTTACATCTAGTGAACGACGTTCATCGGCTTTTTGATGTCCATAAAGCCTGGCTTCTTCGGAACGTTTGCAACACTCGCGGCCATCAATGAGATTGCTCTCAGTGAAGGACCCGATGGGTTGGACAACCACGACAACCGCAAGTAGCAGCAAACGCCAATTATTCATAGTCACAGTACTTTAGGAGGTATTGTATGTCCTTCGCTGCGAGAAGAGAACCTTCTATGTCGAAGGCTGCTTCCGAACTGAATATTCCTCTGTAAAGCCGGCCATTTATACTAGTTCTAAGACGTGATGATAGAACGTCTATTAGGCGCTAGAACGCATTCAATTTTCACATCCTACGCAAGGACGTTTTTCAGATTTCAGTTGAATAGTTTTGATACTTGCAGTTAGTTCAAGTAACTGGAGTAACAGTAAGAAGTACCAGGAGCTAGAAGGTAGTAGGTGTAAACTACCTAGGTGGGTGATTAGGTAGGTACTTAGGTCTTTACTATATAAATACCTTTTTATTTATAAACACTTACCCCTCTATGAATCTTAGTTTCTGATACATCTCTAAGGTTTTCACTATAAGACCTCGTGCTCAGATTCTTGCACGTCTATTAGGTACTTAGATACTAGTAATTATTGTAGATAGTGCATGGGTAGGTAATGTATAGGTACCTAACCTGCATAAAATAAGTATTAATAGCTAAGTTAGGCAAGGGACACTAGTGCCAAACGAAATCCGTCACCCTCAAGAACTAACACGTAATTTTACGTGTAGATTCCTACAGCTGTAGGAATACTTGGAATCTCTTTCTTTCTCCGACTATCGCTCTTGACAGGGAACACTGCGCGAGTAGGTTTATTCTTGACTAACTAGATACTACCTGAAAATGTGAATTACGTGTTAGTTCTTGAGGGTGACGGATTAGGTTTGACAGGGGACACTAGGGGCGGCTTGCTCCAGAATCGCTTAAATAGATTTAAATCTGACGTATTTATATGACTTGACAACTCGCTAAATACCTACTATTCAATAGTTAAACGCGTTTAGCGATTCTGGTGCAAGCCGCCCTAGGTAGTATAAATATTTTTTCTTCATTTGAGCTCGTGGTGGTGACAGGATACCTATAGGTGATTAGAGGTAACGGGCACGTTTGTACCTATTTAAACTCTTGTTACACCTGACTACCCTAGTAGTAGGTACACTTTACATACTTGGGATAGGTAGTGACAAAACAAGCAGATGACACCCTGATAATAATTAAGCGGTCACCTTACATATGCATATATTATAATGCGTTCTTCACCGAGCACGTTTTCGAAAGTATCAAGATCGCTCAGCCATCACATCGTGGAGAGCATTATCGCTGGTCGCAGCTGCACAAGATTTGTCCCCGCGCATAAAATAATTATCTGATGGAACCCATTGGGCCAGCAAATGGGAACCCATAAATTGATTTTCTATGACGTCAATGGAAAATGCTATTGAGAGAGCCTTTTTGCAGAGAAACTGCCTTGTGCCAGGGGCCTTATGCTCAGTTCGGTAGAGATTTTACTCTAATAGGGATGACGTTGAAAACTGACACCAGTGGGTGAAACGAGTTTCCGGTCAAGATATGATGTAATCCCTATTAGAGTAAAATCTCTGCTGAAGTGAGAATTTAGGCCCCAGTACAGGGTGTCGGAAAACGGCTCTCGAAATTCAAATCTCGTTCGGTTTATAAACAAATACTAACCTGAACCACATACATATTTTAAACGTAAGTAAATGATAAAACAAGCCGATAGCCCACATTTATTACCTCACAACAAGTAGCGCACGCCGCCGCCTACTTAGGAAGTGCGGACTGCGTCCATCGCCTACCAACATTGCTTTACAGCAAACAGCGTAAAAAAAGTTAAATAGGTACTTAAAAACGTCCCTTTGCTTTAGTTTTCGGGAGTAATGTTTTTTACACCCTGTATTTAATACGTAACAAAATGAGTTTTAAAATGTTATAAGCAGTTCTGTAATTGAAATTAGTTAGAAAATTAAACATTAGCTACAAACTCCCAAAACATAGTTGGCCAATGAAATTGTTCATGAACTTATGTTGGAGTGATGTATGTTTCAGATGGTTTCAGCAAATATTTTTGCATAACGATCCTAGGTAGGTAGGTATTATATTTGTTTGATTTACCTATCTCACCTTAGTGATTTTTTAATTATTTTACAAAGACATGTGAAATAAAATATAGTATTGGGCAACCAGAGGTTTATTTTTTATAATATCTTATCCTAGTTGTATCCGTAGGATTGGATGACAGATGTGAAAGGCGCAACAGTCTTCGCCACCTTTTCTCCGGAGTCCTTAGTGATTTTCTAAAACAATAAATAAATAGGTTATAGCTGATCCTAGTAACATAACTTCAAACTTCTAGGCAATTTAAAATCAGTAGATAGTGTTATTTTCATAAACATCAAATAATGTAGGTAAGTTGTATTCATCATTTTTTTGAAAACTGTAATTTTTCCCAGTAAATTTTATGTAAAGAATATGCCTTCCCTAGGTATGATCAGTTATGAGGTTAATTGTACGACTCAAAGTTGACCGTAACCAAACGTGTAAAAATTCGGCAATCGCATTTGATTACCGACTGAACGTAAACGCACCCAAAGATCTCAGATATCTCAGTTACATCTAAGATTCAAGGTAAGCATAGAAAATGTACAAACCTGGAGTTTCCTCTCGAAAGCGACCCTCTTGACAGCCTTGACCTTTCTCTTGTCCTCCAGCTTGCGGACCACATCGCGGTACTTCCATCCCACCTCGTGCGACAGGCGGCCGACATGGCAGTACTGAAATTATAACATGAACAGTCAACAATAATATAGTCTCAGGGATATTGCTATTGCTGTGGTGAAGATCAGAATTATGAAGTTGCAACATGTGAACATTCAGTCGCAAATTACCCAAATGTAATTCATCATTTCAAAATAGCAAATATCATTTTGTCCTACTGTTGACAAATTATCTTAATTAAATTAAATTTGGTCAAGAAAATATTCAAAATATACTACTCAGAAATAGCTAGATTACAGCCAGGCTTTGTTCTTCAGATTCAGTCATACTTGCATTTGATCATAATCTGGTGTGCAAGTACCGTTCTTGTCGATCGCTTAATTTGACATTTAGAATCGTCAAAATTCGATACTTCGTACTTGCAACTATGGATAAAACCATTTTTATCGAATTTTGACGATTCTAAATGTCAAATTAAGCGATCGACAAGAACGGTACTTGCACACCTGATCTGATTAATATACATATAAAACAATTCTTAATGATTCTTGTTATTTTATCAAATAAAAGAGTTTAAGACTTTTTTTAAATTGACAAAGTTGTATATACTTGAAATAAATGATGAATAAACTTTAAAATGACGTATATAAATGTTTCAACACTGTGTGACGTAGACATATCAGCGAAAGCTGCTTGTCTATTCTATATACCAATAAATAAATAGGGCCATAATTACCTTGCGACCAGGTTTCAAGCAAAACACTCTAAGGGCAGCAGGAACAACGACGCGACGACGGTTGTCAAAGGGAGGTGGGCATCCATCATACGCGCGTAGTTTTCTTAGCGCAGCCTTCCCACGCTCTGTCTTATGTGGGATCATTCCTGTTAATAAACAGAACTTTACAAGACAGATATAAGGTACAAAGGTACAACGGTTTATGTAGGGGAGCTTCATAATAGTAGTTTTATCATAACACATCAAATAATGTAGGTAAATAGTTGTAAATAATCATGTGCATTTGTCAGATGCTAAAATAATAGCAAGAATATACCTTATATATGAATTAAAAATATTGAGATGATAGGGAAAGGAGCATGTTCTCTGCTGACTACTCCCAGAAAGATAGGTTATTTTTTTTTATTTATCTTTTTTCTCCTTCAGAGCTTTAGATATTTATCAAATTGAATGAGAACTAACAGGTGTTTAGCTGTATTAAAAAACCAGAAAGTAGATAATCTGTGGGTATATCAATTTGCAACTTTATTATTGGTGCATGTAATTTCTATAAGACAATTATAAGTGCAAGTTGAACTTATAATAACGATTGCAAGTCTTCATTCTAATGGAATTTGTACTATCACTTGTCTTTAAATTTACAAGAGTAATTTGTCTTGATCATTTGTTTACTGAGGGCTGTAGTGTTCACTACGGGTTCTTTATATTCTTTACAGCTGAGTTCATGGGTAAATTGTTTCTTCATTAATATGATGATCATTAGAAAAAAGTATCAATCTTACCTCTGACTGTCTTCCAGAGGATTTTTGAGGGGGCTCTGAAGTGGAAAGGTCCTCGAGCTGGGTTCACGTTACATCTCTTACGCAGGAATGACATGAACTTCAACTTGTTCCTGGAAAATATGCACTTTAAATACGAGAAATGATATGGGCCTTGCAAATTAGATGCGAAAGGTAATCAGACTTTTATAAGTAGCAACATATTGACATTCAGTCGCAAATTACCCAAAAAGATACATCATTTGCAAGTGGGTATCAGTTATGTAGGGAAGAGTAAGAATATTCAGAATAGGTACCTATTATACAGAAACTAAAGGGCAAGTATACCTACCTACTGTATAATTATGTTAACTTGTACCTTGTACACAATATTGATGGACTTATCTGCAGGACTACCTAATTTATTAGGTAATAAATTCAGAGTTTCAAGAGACACGTGGGATTGGTGGGAATAGGTGACGATCACCGTTATCATAATAATAATTGGACATACCTGAAGAAGTTGCCGGAAATATTCAGTTGTTCACAGCGAACAACAGTAACTTTGTTTCCCTCAAGCAGGACCTTAGCAATGACTGCGGCCAGGCGGCCGAGGAGATGGCCACGGCCATCAATAACTATGGCCTGAAACACAGGAAGCAATGTTACTCACGGGGACTGACTTGCCGCCTAACCTCAAACTGAGGATAAACAAATATAAATACGGCGGTGCATCCAGCACTTGCCGTGGGAAAACTTGAACGCTCTGATACACATAAAGAGCACACGGTTACAACTTTAGAAGAAACAGAACTCTTCTAAACACGAAGCATGCACGTGTGACTAAACGAAACTTGAGTAAGATTTACCACGTCCAAACACTGTGCCTAGTAAATCTATCAAAGCCGCACACTCCGAAGTGAATAAACACAGTTCCATTGCATATTTGAGCGTTATTTTCCTATTTTTCTTCTCACCTTATTGCTAAAGCCCGTCATTTTTCACGACAACGAAACGGAAAAGAATAAATTTTTAAAACAATATGGCTACCGGATATTCAAATATTGTTGCCAGTCTAAAAAGATAAACCTAGATAAATCGAGGACGTAAGTGTGTTTCATTCTTTACTGCATTGTGTTGTGTAATCGATTTGAAAATAAAATCGATTGTATTGTCAACGTCATGAGTTATTTTATGTCAAAGTCAGCCAACAGCTGTTTATCGACCTGTCAAGTCAATTCCCATTTCCCAAAATAAATAAAAATATACTTACCAAAAATACGCGTCTGGCTGGATTTCGTTCGCCTAGATTTATTTTTTCCGGACTATGTTGATGTTTAATTACGTTATCTACGGGAAGTAAAAAACGAATAAAATGGAGATTCCATACAGGAAAATATTTATTTACATTTTAACCTTTGCCGCGTATTCCTACACAGGTATAGGATCGACGATGCTCAAAAATCTTAAAGATGCAGTTCTTTCAGCAGAACTAGTGTTTGGGGACTGGTTTCGAAATGCTATAACTGTAGTCGAAAAATTTAAGTCATTACACGAAGTTTTTGACGCTGCTGTCGAAGAGGATTGTATATTCAGCTGCCCAGAAGGTAGATAACTTACTGCATTTCTATTGAAGCTATAATGGAATGATTCACCCATCTAAAATAACTATTACTAATTTCAGGGCAAAGGCCAGTTCGCAATAGAAATCATGTACCTAAGTCCAATGGCTGTGGGTCCCTTGGCTTTGACATAGCATCAGAATATTTACCTTTAGAAGAAATGACTAAATGTTGTGACACACATGACATCTGTTACGATACATGCAATAGTGGTAAAGAAGTCTGCGATTTGGAATTCAAAAGATGTCTGTATAGTTACTGTGATTCTTATAAGTCTGTGAATGTTGCTGGAGATACAATTTCAAAAGGTATTTCCCACCTACTATTATATAGATCATGTTTTCACTTTATCAGGACTATACATTTTAACTTTAATTTGCAGGTTGTAAAGGAGGAGCAAAATTACTCTTTACTGGTACGCTGACTCTTGGATGCAAATCTTATTTAGATGCACAGAAAAATGCATGTTACTGTCCACCAGCTAAAAATAAATACAAGAAATACCCAGGAGATGGAGAGTTATAAGTTTACAAGACTTTGTGATATCATAATGGCTTAGCTTAGTAAAAATGTAAACTTGCCTATTAGGTTTTTTTTAATAAGAGTAGCTCTTCTAATAGTCTGTGTACTCTAGGATAGATTTGTGTTGTTTTTATTTATTTATATTATCTAAAAATAGTGGAAGGGTTTGGGGGAGGCCTTTGCCCAGCAGTGGGACGAAGTAGGCTAATATAAAAAAAAAAAAGTTATCAAGATAAGAGGAATGAAAGCTAGTCTGTTTTACATATAATAAAGAAATGTTTTAAATAGTTTTATTATTTTAGTGATAAAATTACATCTTACATGGAATTATACCTTATATATAAAATAATTTATTTGCTAAATTTAGAGAATGGGGCTTTCACTCATAGGAGTGCTACTAGTCTTATGAAACAGCCCAGGCCTTCAATACATGCCACTAAACTATGGACGCACAATGAAAATACAAAATCCCATAATTTAATATGCTGAGCGTATAAAAATAATTCATTACAATGTAAATAAATGCATGTAAAAATATCTTTGATGGAGTTTGGAACAATCCATTCTAGGTGATTTTTCTTAGCGTAACAAAATAAATATGAGCGAATCCGAACAATGACTATGCTGATTAGTAAAGTATGCTGTCTATGCAAGAAGATCCTTGATCTCTTCTTTCTCTGCAGCCTCTATGTATGGAGTACCATCTGGAGTTTTTCCACTTTTTGATGCTCCCTGCAAAAGACGTTTTTGTAAGACCTTGGCTGTTATTCTACTGAAACCAATATAATTTTCATAGTTATCCTTTTCTACTGTAGTATTGAATTATTAAAATAAATAAAACTTACGTTCTTCAGTAATGATTTCACACAATCAGTATGACCTTCCCAAATAGCAGCCAGTAAGATTGATATGCCATGTTTGTCATTCATCTGAAATATTACAAGAAGTTTTTAAGAATAATAAATAAAAACTATCATCTCGATAAAGTTTTTACTGCAAGTGCAACAGTTATTTATTATGCCAAGACATTGTCCTGCAATAGACGGTCTTATCGCAGAGCGTGATTTCTTCCAGGCAGACCTTTACTAAATGTAAGTAACTAAAAACTAGGTAGGTACCTAGGTACTGTAAATGAGTATAGAACAAGAGTACCCACTCAAAAAAGTACAAAGAAAAAATACTTACATTGGGATCTGCACCTTTATCCAGCAAATAGTTTAATACTGCAGTTTGGCCATAGTCAGCAGCATAATGCAGAAGCACTCTTCCATCAATTGGTGCATTCACATCAATTTTCTGGAATATAGGTTTATTTTATATCATAAATCATCATTTATTCATACAAATATATTACATGTCAAGGAGCCTAAAAAAACAGTACAGTTTATACATACTATGTCGGTATTGTGATGATAAATCTAAAGTATGTACTTTTCTAGCTGTATTTAGATGGTGCAAGCATCCATTACCTATCAGCACAACATGGTAATTATCTGCATTTAATTTTGTGGACCAGAACAGAGGGACAGTCTTGTAAAACAGGTGGGTTCCATGACTCTAGAGGGTACCTATTATCAGAAGGAACCTACTGTCTAGAATCTAGACAAATAATTGATTTGGTAAGATGGACTTAAGAGGGCTATCGCAGTTTGGCCGCGCTCGAATTCCGGTTTCTGAGCCGCCAAACTAAAAAAAAATGCCCACGCACGAATTGAAGCCGCTTTCCGCTCGAGTTTGTACATTAACTAACTAGTCTTGGTACTTGGAAGTTAGGTAAGTAAAGCCATTAAAATTATAAAAATTTTCAATGTACCTAAAGATTTATAATAGTTTAGATGGCTGTTTCTATTTAGGGTGTTTCTATGTATTATAAGTATGTATTTACAAAAAAAAAGTGTATAAGTATTCTATCAGATCTAGTTCCCATATCACAAGCTTTGCTTAGTTTGGGACTAGAGGGCGTTGTGTGTAAAGCCCAAGAATATTCATATTTATTTATTTTATTAGATAGAATTTCTATCTAAACTTTTACAAATCTGTACTTACATTGATTTATTTTTTGATAAATTCTTTGAAGGAGTTGAAGTATGTCTGTCGGTTTGTCGTTTGAGCACAGTTGACGCTGAAACCGCCGAACAGATTTTGATGAATCGTATCATGGTGATAGCTTATAGCACCGATCAACATTAGGTACATTGCACACATTAGGTAATTATGTCAAAATCAACTTCAAACGGCCGAGTTATTCGTCAACTCGCGAGCGTGAAACTCGTGATTTGGCACTTTCCAATTAAACCTATTTTTTTTGTCGTCAACTCGCGCGCACAATATTATAAAGTACAGTCTTATTTTAAAAACGGATTTCTTTCAAAATCGATATCTGAGGGCCCCTCTCAGCCATTATGTGTTACTATGTATTATAAGTATGTATTTACAAAAAAAAAAGGTATATAAGTATTCTATCAGCATCTAGTTACCATATTACAAGCTTTGCTTAGTTTGGGACTAGAGGCGTCGTGTGAAATGTCCATAAATATTTATTTATTTATTATCAAGAATCTAATCTCAAATTAGAAAAAATCATAGCCGCCATTTTTAACTTTTTTTGTTTATGGACCGATTGCTTTCAAAATCGATATCTGAGGATCCCCCTTAGCCATTATCAGGAATATTATGTAAAATTAGAAAAAGCATGGCCGCCATTCTTAACTTTTTTGTTTATGGACCGATTGCTTTCAAAATCGATATCTGAGGGTCACCCTCAGCCATTATCAAGATTCTAATGTGAAATTTGAAAAATCATGACCACCATTTTTAACTTTTTTGTTTATGGACCGATTGCTTTCAAAATCGATATCTGAGGGTCACCCTCAGCCATTATCAAGATTCTAATGTCAAATTTGAAAAATCATGACCACCATTTTAAACTTTTTTGTTTATGGACCGATTGCTTTCAAAATCGATATCTGAGGGTCACCCTTAGCCATTATCAAGAATCTAATGTCAATTTTGAAAAATCATGACCAACATTTTTAACTTTTTTGTTTATGAACCGATTGCTTTCAAAATCGATATCTGAGGGTCACCCTCAGCCATTATCAAGAATCTAACGTCAAGTTTGATGAAAAATCATGGCTGCCATTTTTAATTTTTTTTGTTTACAGACCGATTGCTTTCAAAATCGATATCTGAGGGTCACCCTCAAGAATCTTAAATGAATGCCGTTTGAAGTTAATTTTGACAGCTGTCATCAAAAATGTAGATTTTAGTTGTCTCTGTCATTTAGTGATGAAACGAGCAGTCTAGGATAAGTAGTTTCCAAGATATGACCGTTTGAAGTTTAATTTGACAGCTGTCATCAAAAATGTAGATTTTAGTTGTCTGTGTCATTTAGTGATGAAACGAGTAGTCTAGGATAAGTAGTTTCCAAGATATGACCGTTTGAAGTTTAATTTGACAGCTGTCATCAAAAATGTAGATTTTAGTTGTCTCTGTCATTTAGTGATGAAACGAGTAGTCTAGGATAAGTAGTTTCCAAGATATGACCGTTTGAAGTTGAATTTGACAGCTGACATCAAAAATGTAGATTTTAGTTGTCTCTGTCATTTAGTGATGAAACGAGTAGTCTAGAATAAGTAGTTTCCAAGATATGACCGTTTGAAGTTGAATTTGACAGCTGACATCAAAAATGTAGATTTTAGTTGTCTGTGTCATTTAGTGATGAAACGAGTAGTCTAGGATAAGTAGTTTCCAAGATATGACCGTTTGAAGTTGAATTTGACAGCTGACATCAAAAATGTAGATTTTAGTTGTCTGTGTCATTTAGTGATGAAACGAGTAGTCTAGGATAAGTAGTTTCCAAGATATGACCGTTTGAAGTTTAATTTGACAGCTGTCATCAAAAATGTAGATTTTAGTTGTCTCTGTCATTTAGTGATGAAACGAGTAGTCTAGGATAAGTAGTTTCCAAGATATGACCGTTTGAAGTTGAATTTGACAGCTGACATCAAAAATGTAGATTTTAGTTGTCTCTGTCATTTAGTAATATAATAACAGAAAAGTTAAAAATGGCGGCCATGATTTTTCAAATTTGACATTAGATTCTTGGTAATGGTTGAAAGGGACCCTCAGATATCGATTTTGAAAGCAATCGGTCTATAAACAGGAAAGTTAAAAATGGCGGCTATGATTTTTCATAAATAGGTACAAATAAAAATATATACATTGACATTTTTACACGGCACCCTTTAGACGACTCATAGAACAAACGTCTATGACGCCACACAAAAAATAATTATGTTTGTTTTTGGTGAGGATCGAACCCACGACCCACGGCACGGAAGGGAGAGCTAGTACCGACTGAGCTGTGAGGCCTATCAAAATATCTTTTCATTTTAGCTCATCATCATTAATTTCTATTCTATTCAAGTACACGTTCTTCATTGCACTGCAGATTGTACTGTTTGGCACAGTACGCACAACGGATCTTCATCCCTCTGAAGTTAGGTGTAACAATCGATTTTGTATGTACTACACAAACATCCAAACATCTAAACTTTTGCATCCCATCCCACTAATATTATAAATGGTAAGATAAGATAAGATTTTAATTGTCCCCAATAGGTATGTACAGGTGTTAATGATTGTCATGAATAAAAAAGTTACTAACATCAAAACTAGGTAGTCAGTCACACTCCACGTGTACACGCACGGTTATGCTCGATCTTTTTGGCGCGGAGAAAATCGACACAGGTCCGCCTTCCACGAGCGCTGGCGCGCGTCTGAATTCGAGCGGCCAACGCATCGCATTTTATGCAGTTGTAAATTACGTTTATTCAAATTAATATAATAAATTATGTAAATAAAAAGTATACAATTTTATTGATTATGAACTAACGTTTATTTTGGTATAATTTTTACCTAATAATAATAATGTAGTATGGAGAAATTAACGGCTAATTCTGAACGTTTTTAGAAATTTTATGGTTTTGAATTGATTTTTTTTTGTACATATCCCATACTTATTTCTAAATTCTGGGGCCGCTACGGTCAATGGCAGTATATAAGAGATATTTGTTGATATTTTTCATTTCGTTTGCTTTGCAGAGTAGTTCAATCCAGGAGCTTGAAAAAGTGTCTGCGCGAGTTTTATTAAAAACTTGTTTCGGAATTTTGGCTTTATTTAAATATATAAGGAAAAATTGAAAAAAGCGAGGCCGCTACGGTCAATGCGAATAACTATTCTACACCATACAATAAATCGAAATTATCTAAGAGTTTCAGTTTCAGAGATGTAGAACGTCAAAAATGGGCATTTTCACGGTTTGACCGTAATACGCGCCTTAATGTATGTGAGTGGTTCTTGAAACGATGATGAGGTGTCATTTTTTGTGTTATTTGAGTTAGGGTTCTCTGCCAAATTAAAATGGAAAGGACCGCTTTCTCTCGCGACATAACTGCTGAGAACAAATTCAATTGAATTTAGCCGCTACAAAGTTTTTACCTGAGTTTCTATGATTCCTTTAACCTGGTCAATATCACCATTTTTGATTCCCCAAACCAATTCTTTTTCTTCGCTCATCTTTGAATATTTATTGTCTTCTCAAATGTATTCCAAAAATTAGATTGGAAAATTAGAATCGGCAGCCGAAACACAATACAATACAACAAACGAAAATGGCGCTTGACTGACAGAGACAGATACAAAGGATCGACAGCCTCTTGACAGGACTAGTTGACTGACATAAACAAAAAACAATGTCAGCTACTTGACTATGTAAAAAAAAATATATATAGTTGAGCTACGTACAAGTACAAACACCTTGTCTTGTCTTGGTGGTGGGGAAAATGGGAAAATAAATTTGGAGTGGGCGTTGTCACCACTATGGAATTAAATTAATTTTCAGTGGGAAGGTTGACCATTATCAACAAAATCCATAGTCCTTCTGCAGCAAGTGGACTAAATTACTCGTTAAGTTTGTAAAGTAAAGTAGAGTTCAGTAAAGTTAGTTATTTATGTATTCTAAATGATCCTTGTGATTTTATTGAATAAATAAATTTTGACTTGCCTACCTCTAGCTAAATCTAGATATAGCACAAAGGGTACAAAGATAATAGTTTATTTAGAAAGAAAGATCAAAGGAAGACTGGGTAGAAAGAATGGAATAGAAAAACATCAGTGCTGCCGTTTTAGCGACTTTTGCACTAAATCTAGGGAATAACTGATTTACCGACAAAAAAAAACCAGCGATATCAAGCGATTACTTGGTCTGTATTAAAAGAAGAAGAGGAATAGGAGGAGAGGATAGGGGTGAAGGGGGAAGTGAAGTGTTCGAATTTCAAATTTATAAACGGCGTATAAAGAATTCTTCTATTTTTATAAAAACTGAAAACAAAACTAAACCACATTACCACAAGGCTAACATTATGAGTGAGAATTTTAACAGTATTCCTGACGATCCTTGTGCCGCAACAAGGCACCTATTGGTAAGAGTATACGGACAGGTAAAGTGGGCTGATAAACCGAATGTTTCAAACTTTCCAAAACAATTTGCAAACTTAACTGTTTACAGGACATATTATTATCTGAAATACATCCGAATATCAGCGCACTACGTTGTAAAATCCAGCGTTATATTGGGAACCATGAAGATACTTCGAGAATCAATGAGGTTTTCTTGCTATGCATGAGCCAAATTACCAAGTGCCTGATGAACTTATTTGAAATATTTAGGCTGGAATACAGCCGGTGTACAATTCTTCAGGTTAGTATTTAATAATAGTACTTATGAGTATTGTGAAGCACAAGCAGCTATACCAGAAATGAATGGTCTTATTTAGAAGTAAAAGCGGTATCTGCCTGCAATTTTTAAATATATTTAGGAAAACTGCTTCACTCAAAGAATACTTAGGTAGTAATATATAAAATTAGTGGTGTCTTTATTCATCGGTAAGAGATGTAGATAGACTAAGCATTAGATTATCTTTCAATGTGCGTCTCTGAATGTGACAGACCTAATTATGTTCTTTATTTTTCAGGAGAGCCGCCAATGCAATTTTGATAGGCTATCATGGTGCCTTTGTAGACTTGATACAATCAATACATATTTAGATAGTCAGCAAAATGATAATCAAATCAATAAAAGTGCTGATGAGTCTTTCAATGTGGCTACCTTATACTTTGTTAACTGGATCGACCATGCTTTTGAAAACTTAAACAAATTGTCGGGTGTTGTGTATAAGATGGGGTATAAAGAGACTGAAGAGTTGTATGAGATGTGGAAAAATGAGGTAAGCCTTTTCATCACTTTAGTCAATGATCAGAAATTACAAAACTATATTAATGATCTGTGTATTAATACATAGTGGGTGTAATATGACCACTCACAAAAATGTTAAGTAGGTAGTGTAGGTACCTAACTTGAAAAAAATCTGCTTTTTAAAATGTCCCTGCATTAATGGATTAATATAGGTGAATTGTGAATATGAGCGTAATATGAAATGATTTTCTTCTTGTGTAGCCACTTTACCATTTCCCAAATGAAAATATTGTGATCCTATTAAGAAACATTCAAAGTGGCCGCTTTTGACCCCCAGATAAAGTTTTGTTTGTTTATATTCATGAGTATTTTAGGCCCCAAGTTTTCGGAAGTAGCTAGTTCATCAATGACCCAGAATTTTTGCATTCAACAGTATTTTCAAATTAACCGATTTGTGTTTTGACAGATGATAGAATGTATCAGTGGCCTCCACATAACCATAGATGAGATGCTGTTGTGTGCAATGACACTCTGCAGGTACTGTCTACCTGGTGACCAGCATATTGTCAAGGCTAGATGCCAAGTAGTAAGTTATTACTTTCACATTTTCTTATAACTGTATGCAGTATGTAGATATAATATTTACAATTTTTTTTAGCGCAACGAGTGATCCAGTCATATAAACCATCTATTGGTATTATGTCACTGGTTCAACCACAATTAAGAAATGAAAAAAGTTATACAAAAAAGTTTATTTTGGATTTGTGTTTTGTCATGTGAATCAAACCCAAATCTCTTGGGCCGTCGAATAACAGCCCAACCAAATATTCAACCTTGAGCAAAGGTTAGATAGCAGAATCAGAGCCATTGATGAAATAAATAAAATTGTTATTATAGGTATACCTTTAGTAAGGCAAAACCAATGATAATTTGGATATGGGAATGGACATTATATGTAGGTAAGTAGTACGTAAGTCTAATGTAATAAAAGTTATTACTTATATTATTTCATTTTCAGGTTCTCCGTGAAACCAAAGCACTGCTAAGCGAGCTTATCACCGGTGACGTCAGTTCTACTATCAAAGCTACTACGGACTCGCTCAAACTCCCAGTAATGCCTTCAAACGTCAACGTGACCATTGACGTGCTAAAAGACGTTTTATACGTTCTAGAAACAAACACGAACACAGCTTTACTAGGTCTACTTATCCACTGCTTTAGCAATACCATCTCTCCGGTAGATGTTTTAAAGTCGCATTTTGTTAGTGGATGTTCTTGTGATAGTAAAGATGTTAGTGAAGATTGTAATTTTGTGAAAGATTTTGATTTCTACAATGAGAGGTTGCTACAGATTGGATCGTTTGCTGTTTCGTGTTCCTCTGATCAGAGTAGTAAGTTCTTGATTCATTAAATTATTTAAACTTTATCAGAAGCCCTTTAGATGCGGTAGTTTATCGCGTCGTCCGGTGCGGTTGTCTTTTTAGAATCCGCATTAGCCAACTAGTTGCCTTCCAGTTTACGGCATGTTATTTGGTCCTTGTAGTTTACGAGACATTGTCTAATGAAAATAAATTCGATGCGGGCGACCGACTACGCGTGAGTTCGAAGTCCGCTAGCGAAGTTGCTGGGGTCTGCTAGTTTAGTATTATAATAATGCTAGCGATAAGTAAATAAATAAATAAAAATAAATAAATATTCGTGGACTTTACACACAACGCCCTCTAGTCCCAAAATAAGCAAAGCTTGTGATGTAATCGTTTATTTTATTTGATATCATTTTATTGACCAAGTGAGAGAAGCAAACGAAGACCTTAGTGTCATCTTGGGGCAAATCTCAGTTGTATGTTTGTTAGAGCCTAGCGTTCAAACCAATTATCCGGATTTTCAAAGAATTTGGTAGATCTGCGGATAGTACCTACTACTAGTAATAGCGTTGGTCACTTTTCTATAGGAATCCTGTCTCTTCGAAGTGGACTAGCCAGTCTAGAAGCATTGGACCCACATTTGGTTCCAGCGTTGATGACGTCACCAGACAGCTGTCACTCCACACTGCTCATCAAATCGTGGAGGCAGGAGGTGCAGGAGATCAGAAATAGTGTGTTCCTGATTGTAGATCCGGCTGCTTTTGCTGATGTGAGTCTTAACTTGTTTATCGCCTGCCTGTTACTTTCGTAAGGTGATATCCGATAGTTGAATAATGAAACCGGCCGTAAAACAAAACTAGATGTCGCCACTGGAAAAAATAGAACGCGCTATCGTTGTGTTTTGGGTTATTCATATGAACATTAGGGGAGACATAGGCTTTTTAACGTGACTCTTACTGATTCAAGTTAAGAGGTCGCGGGTTCGATTCTTTATGTTTTTGTCGGCTGGTATTATTGAGCGTACGCTCAATAAACAGCTTTATTATCTTCTTGACTTCAATTTATTCATTTTCATCTCTCTCTTTCGATTAGTTTTGATTTGATTTGATTTGATAGATAGATGTGGGGGTGAAGGAGTTGTTGAATGAAAGATAAGAATCACTAAACAGTAGGAAAGCCTATGTTTCTTTAGACTGATGACGTTACTTATTATGATGATGATAATCGCCTGAAAGTTGATAATAACTATGTACAGCAAATAAAAAACAACAGCTTATCATCACAGTTTTTCGGTAGAATGTGGTAGAATTTTAGGCACCAAAGATGTGCGAGGGAAAAATCAACCAATAGTAGTAATTAAATAACCAGCCGTCATTTAAACTGTTGCTTTGTTTCAGAAATCGAAACAAATGATGCATCAAAAGCTTCTAGATGTCCTGAAAGAAGATACATACAACAACAGCTCAGTTTGTACTGTGATCAGTTTGGGAACTGTGGTCTTCGAATTATTCAATGTTTACATGCAGGCGGAGCCAGACGCTTTGAGCCATAGAGAGGAATTACTGCCGTTATTGGATGATTTGGAAAAAGGTAATAAAAAAAAACACATATTACAGCATCACAGCACAGGCAACTTGTACCTAGGGCATGATTTTTAGATAAATTAGTCTTACACGGGATCTACACCATTCTCTCAGCCTAGAATCACCTAGTTATACAAAACTATTCTAAATGATCCTTGTGATTTTATTGAATAAAGAAATTATGACTTTGACACAGTCGGCTGGACAGTACTGTAACGATATGGTCAATAGGTTTGAGAGCTGACTGTATGTTTTTTATACAACTAACATAGAGTTTTTATAGAACAAGCCCACCTGAGGGGCGAGTACGAGTTGACAATGTAAAAACCGGTGTCAAACGTCTGACGCCAACCACACCGGTGTGCGCTGCTTGGCATGGAAACACTGAGCGGATTTTTTGAGAAGCTTGGTCTCGTCAAGCTTCCGCTCAGTGTTTCCATACCAAGCAGAGCAGCGCACACCGGTGTGGTTACATTGTCAACTCGTACTCGCCCCTCAGATGTTGCGCACTGAGCACGTCCACTAGACATGCCCTGTGTATGTACCAATAGGCTGTTCTTTCCTTACTATGTTTTCCTTCAACGTTTGAGCGCACTTGGAGTTTCTATAGACATTTTCGAAATCGCAGTGAGATGTACTCGTAGCTTGAGTCTAATGTAGTCATTTCCCTATAGTCACATATTTTGTAAACAGGGGTTTTCGATAAACAGGAGTCACAGCTCAGTCGGTAATGGCTCTGCCTTCCGTGCTGTGGGTCGTGGGTTCGATCCCCACTGAGAACAAACATTTGTGCGTGGAAAACATAGATGTTTGTTCTACGAGTATGTCTGGGTGTTACTATGTATTATAAGTATGTATTTACAAAAAAAGGATATAAGTATTCTATCAGCCATCTAGTTCCCATATCACAAGCTTTGCTTAGTTTGGGACTAGAGAGCGTTGTGTGTAAAGTCCATGAATATTTATTTATTTAATCATATATTTTTCTTTAATTTCAGTTCTATCAGAATGCAAGATCGTCTCCAATCTGTGTTCTACCGAAGATTTCACCTACGACATCAAAACGCCCTCCAACAAAACCGTCTCCTTAGACCAAATGTACAAACGCCTGAAACTTCTCTACACGTTAATTGTTAGAATAAATAATCTACTACAGCCGAGTGATAACGATCAGTTATTTGATGAGGAAGAGCATAAAGATATAACGCATACGATCGCAAAGAACGGAGTAACATACGTTAATTCGCCGCGGAAAAATTTATCAAGAAGCATGTTCGCGCGAACCAACGTACCTTCATCAACTCGAAACCTCCCCTTATCAAAACTAACTAGGCACCTTAAAGTGACTACGGAGCTGAACTTTTCAGTCCAACTAAACGAGTTTAATATCTCCAATGGGAAGAATGATACGTTTCTGAACAAGCGATTGGATAACGTTAGAGAAGCGTTGGTTTTGTATTCATCGCCGATAAAGAATAGGTCGTCTTTGAGGAAAGTTGTGTTGAATCGACATCTGCAAAGTAAAGGATTGGAAGCTACAAGAGACAGTCACGGCTCGGCGAAGGAGAGCCTTTTCAATGAGCACGAGAGCTTACAACTTACAGGTAAGCTTTTGTAACATTTTAGTCCCAATCGTTGATAGTGTTTGCATCAATTCCATACAAGGAAACTTGGAGATCAATGCCTGCATCATATGAGAACTAAACTAGGTATAAACTAAATCACGATGGTGTAAAACTCATAGGAGAATCTACAAAA
Source organism: Gandaritis pyraliata (assembly GCA_947859175.1). NCBI lineage: Eukaryota > Metazoa > Arthropoda > Insecta > Lepidoptera > Geometridae > Gandaritis > Gandaritis pyraliata. Next base: position 4,757,046 of record OX401866.1, on the reverse strand, counting down.
CGAGAATTTTAAACAGAATTCTTTTAAAAATATGTATAACGTGTTGTTTAATTTTTTGAGCTCCTAGCGAGAATCTAGAAACTAGCAGTTTTTGTATGGAGGAAAATGGTTCGCAAATCTCCCGCTAGAGGCGCTTATCCTGTTTTGATACAAAATATCTTCGCTTTTCTGTATTTTACAAAACTCAGACTATTGGGGCTGAGTATTTATCCCTTCCACAAAACGACTCAAATCACTTTATTCGTTTCCAGAGGTCCTCAACGAAATCAACGATATGACGAGCATCCTATCCACCCCAAGATCTCGTAGAGCTGTTTACGGGAATCCCCGAACTGACAAACCGAACGTACTTACCCTGAACATAAACAATCCGACGACGTCTAAACGTGTGTGGAACATCCCAGTCAACGCCAGTTTGGAAGTGCCTTTAGACGAGACATACTCGCCGAATGTCACTCTACCGTCGAATGTGACCACGTTAGAAAGAATCATTGATTTAGATTTTGTAGAAGAGAAATTGAATAGTTTGAAATCTCAGATGGAAACCAGTTTGTAGTTACTACATATCTTATTTTTTTAAGCCATTTGATGGCACCAAATCAGAAAAAATGCATTCTTAGTTTTTTGAAAGTGGAATGCCTTAAAATCTATGAGGGTCTATGTTCAACAGTGCATTTCTACAGGCATTAGCCTTCTTCATTACTAAATGATGATGATGTGTTTTGAAAACCTGGCTTCTTTCTGCATGTATTAAATATGAGTGGCTTTTGTAATTTTCTTTGTTCACAAAACTATTTAGTTTGTAATCAATCAAAATGTTCCCTAAGACATCATCGACATCAACAATAACAAAATCGTTTCGCTTTGTAATTTTATTGAAAAACGATGTGGTTCTAATCTGTCCAGGTAATACTAACTACATACTGCAAAATATGGGCATATCATATGCATAATGTAATAATATGTGCCTCTAAGAATCTTGAATATCTGAGAGATTTGAGATGTTTATCGTGTCCGGGCATTGATATAGAATTTGTAGGTATTACAGTTATAAGCCTTTTTTTATAAACAATATTTTTAAGTAGTGTTATGTAAATTAGTTTGTAGGATTAAATTGCCATTTTGTAGTTGTAAGAACTTTTACCCGTCCGTAGATGATCTTAAAATAGTTTTAGAAAGATTTTTTTATCTCGAATGTGTATTATTATTTTGGAAATACAATATTGAACGCACATATTTCTTTTGTCTAACCTTTTCCTTTTTATAAGCGGTGATATCTACAATATCGGTACTACATCAAACATGGATTAGTCAAAAAACGCACTTAGAGTTGCGTTTTATAAAAAACCTCTTATTCATGAATAATAAATATTGCATGTTTGAAACTTTAATTTTATTTATCACGCGATATTGCGCGGAGACAAATTCTGATTGTGATATCATAATTAGTGGTATGTAGCTAAAATATGAAACGTCTGATCGGTCAGACATGGTTATTTATGGGTCTTACTTATAATCGCTTCTCAACTTAATCAAGTTCTCAATTTAATCACCACCACATCATAAGAATATTTATTTATTTATCTTTACAAATTGTATTTTCACGCATATAATAACCAACTGCCACCACCAAAATTATGCCATCTCGCTTATATATCTCATTCGCGTATCTCGTTATTATAGCTGTGTAAAGTGTTTAGAGTTGAGAGGTGATTAAAAGTATGCCCCATAATAAGTATAGGTATTACCACAGATTATAGAATATTCTAAGGGTATTACTAGTGCGCCAAGTACCGTCAAACACGGCATCTTTACCTAATTTTTAAACATAAAACGGAATAAAATTTAAGATTTTAGACTATTTTGGAAATTCGATTATTACTCAGCGCAAGTCTGCTTCATGGAATATATTAAATTTAATTTGAACCAAAAATGCTCACAGACAAAAAATTTATTTGACTAAATAGCAGGCAGGTAAACTTGACACGATTGTGGCTTCTTTACCAACCTTTAAATTTCAATGAAAACGACTAGTTATTTAAAGACTAGGTAATGTTACTTGTTTAATGTATGACAAGCTTTATTATTAAAAATGGACATAGGACAATATTACCTTTTGAATGGCAATTCTAAATGGTGGGTAAAGTTGACACATGTTTCATAAACTTTTCATACAAAATCTTTGTATCATATAGGGCTGTCAAAAATGAAACAAATGGATAAAGGAAAATTTCACTTATAATATTATTTTAAATCAATACTTATCAAATAAGTTATACTTATGTAGTTAGGTTAGGTAGGAACTTTGTACTCAGGTACTTATTATTTAAGTCGCTCAGCGAGCTATGGCACTTTGCTTTGATTTTACTAAAAACCATTATTTAACAAAAAAAACTTAAAAATAAGAATAATCTTCATCATTCATTAATACAAATGCGTCAGGATTTTATTTTTCTGTAGGGCCTTGCACCAGGTCTTCTCCTAGAACGTTTTTTCTTAGGCGGCATTTCGAACCTAAAAAAATATAAAATCTAAATAAAAAGTAAAAATTTAAGGAGAAAAAATTTAATTTAAAAATTTAATTTGAGGCGGGAATTGAACCCTCTACCTCCTGCGTGGCAGGCGGACGATGGTCCGCCTGCGGACGATCGGACGATCTCTGTGGCGTGGTGGGCCATCGCCCGATCGTTTTTAAAAAGTGGCAGCCCTACGTGTAGGTCAAGATGACACTAGCACTACTTTGTCAACTTGACCTAACCTATAGTGACATTACCTCAGCCAATATTTCACAAAATTAGAAAGAGAAACAGTTTTAATCGACATCTATGCATTCTCGACGTTTTTTTACGTAACATATTAAAATCTCACTTACCCATAAGCAGCGGTTTCGAAACTACAGAGACAATTTTCCACCAACCTCCTTACTGGCACTCAACCACGATTCTACTAAAACGACCATAATTTGACAGTCGACATTGCTACCAACTTCAAAAAACTTAAGTGTTACCATTAATAATCTTGGAATCCTACCAAACCGTTGTGATTGCTTATAATTGAGCGGTACTTGAGATTTTGCGACTTATTGGCGGTGAGTTGAGCAAGGTAAAGATGACATGTAAAAGTAAAGATGCCGTGTTTGACGGTATCCCTTCTTTTTACCACAAATTCGTCGCGTTATATTATAAATGCATAATGTATATTCCGCGGTATAAAACGCACTACTTTTTACGATTTACCCCAAACTTTCCCCGCTGTAGGAAGGAATAGCATGCTTCATTGAAAATAGTGTTTATTTAGTATAATGGCACCTCGTGAAGTTATTTGTGTATTTATTTTGGCGGTAAGTTTTTCATTATGTAAGTAAATCAAAAATAAATATTGTATACTTAACCTAAAATAAAAGACTGTAGTAACACGGGAATTATTCGTGGAACTCGCCGCTTTTAGGATAGCGTCAGGACGCTACTAGGAATGCGCGTTACCTCGGGCGATGGCCAATCAGTGCGCATCGCGGACTAAGGTCCCGCTAGGCTCGCCCGCATCTGGCACACAGATGTGTGCCGGTCAGGCGAAACTCCACTGGGCGGCGTCACCGGCCGCAAGACAACAAGAAGATGCTACGACAGTCGGTCCCAGGCCACATGCAAATGCACTGCGTTCTTGTGAATCCCTCCGCGCATCGACCCATACTTTAGCGTAATCTTGGTGATGTGAAACTTCATGGTTTTTCGACAAACCCTACGTTTAGTTTTCGGTTTGCGTTGGTCCGTTATAGTGGCGCCCAACTAAGTAGCCGAACCACGAGCTCAAGCAACAAGAACAGAGGTACCCAGTTGAAAAGCAAGGACGTTCCAGTTTTCGCTCGTTGTGTTTCGCTCGGAATCGACGCGAAAATGCCGATGACGAGACAGGAAGTGCTCCGGCTCCAACAGCAAAGCCTCCAGGTAACAAATCCGGAAGAGGAGGTCCACTCCGACGGAAGCACCGTCGTTGAGCCAGCGGCCGCTGTAGGCATCACGCCAGCACAGTCGCACGCGTCCCCTCTACCGACGGAACAGTTCCTTACGTCGCTCATGGAGACCATCACCAGGGCGCAGGCAGAGGCTAACAAAGCCCTCATTAGCGCGCTTCTGGTGACGCCCCGTGGAGATCATCACTCCGGGGCGTCCTCCCCATCCGCGCCAACAACAGGCGCGACGCCGCCGATTGCAAGTGGCGGCAGTGCTACGTCATTATCAGCCGGTAACTTCACGAGATGTACCGCGCGGTTCGACGGAACGTCGCACGACGCGGAAGTGCTAGAGGCATTTCTGGACGCTGTTGACGTCTACAGGGAGTGCGCCGGCGTGTCGGACACGCACGCGCTGCGCGGCCTCCCGATGTTGCTGACCGGCGACGCCGCCGTGTGGTGGCGCGGCGTGCGCGGCAGCGTGACTACGTGGTCGGACGCGAAGCTGCGGCTGCGCGCCATGTACGGTGCCCCGCGGCCTGCACACAAAGTGTTTCGCGAAGTGTTTGCCCGCGAGCAAAGTGCCGAGCGTAGTGATAAGTTTTTGAGTGAGAAACGAGCTCTTCTGGCTCGCTTACCATATACATTGGCCGAGGAAGTCCAAGTGGACATTACGTACGGGCTCCTCGACCGTAGAATTCGTAAGCGCATCCCGCGTGAGTCCGTGATTGATATGGACCATCTGCTCGAGAGAGCTAGGGTCGCGGAGGATTCCATGAAAGAGTGCTCAGCTGCATCCGGAAACGGATCGGCATCTTCTACCGTTAGCGCGAGTCCGATTGTCAGCCAATCAAGTCTGATTGCGCCCGCTCCGTCGTCGCCATCGCCTGAGCCGAGTAACACAAAGCGCAATCCTAGTAGAAAGAGGTGTGGGTTTTGTAGGAACTACGGCCACGTGTCCGACGAGTGCCGCAGCCGCGAGTTGGGTAGGCCTGAAACCGTTAGACCGAACGCCGCAGGTAGTCCCGGTGATTTGGTAGGTAGTAAGCCCGCTAGTTCGCAGAACAACGGGAACATTCGTTGCTACGGGTGCGGTAAACAGGGGGTTGTAAAATCAAATTGCGATACGTGCAGGGGTGAGAGGGGTACTCAACCAAAGGGGGTAGCTTTTAACAGTATATACGTGCACGAAAGTGACACGCGATGTTCACTTCCTTTGGTCAACGTTAACATTTTAGGCAGGCACGGTATAGCGTTGGTGGATACCGGCGCTACACACAGCATCGCTAGCCCAGCATTATACCGGATCTTATCAGAGGGTGGGGTTAGGTTTACCCCGGCTCCGGTAAGCATACGTCTTGCCGATGGCTCTGAGCTGTCGGAAACCGTTATGACGGCAAAGGTACCCGTCACCATTGGAGGTCGTGAGTTTGCCACAGACTTCGTGGTGATTCCCGGCGCCGAAACCAGAACGCTATTGGGCGTCGGTTTCGTGTCGAAGGTGGGAATGGTACTCGACGTCAAACGAGGAAAGTGGAAGTTTTGTCACGGCCCCGCACGCGAGTTCGACTTCGTGCGTGAGAGTCCGTCGCCCTCATCAGCTGACTCGGAGACGAGAGGTGCCGTCCCCAAGCTGTCGCTCAATGAGGAGAGCCGCGAGGTGACCATGGAGAAAGACGTCTCCCTCGGTGTGGTTCTCGTACGAAGGGTGGACCCTGGCGAGAAATCAACCGAACCTCAGAGGAGATTCGCCGAGGAGCAACCCGACGAACCCTCTAGGGGGAGACCTCGGTCCCATAGTCCGCCCGCGATAGGCAAAATTCGGCTGTGCGATGCGAGTTTTTTCCCGCGCGCCGAACCTACCACGCAGTTCACGCCGCGCTTAGACGAGATAGAGGAAGCCGGGGTGAGTGTGACCACAGGGGTAGATAGGTATCAGTCGCCTCTTGCGCGTATCACCAACCCGTTGAGACCTCCTATCAAAGGGAAGCGTAGGTGTAGGAAACCGTGTAGGCAAAAGTTTTGATAGCTCCTACTGCGTGGGCGCTAAGTAGGGCTATAGGGGGAGGATGTAGTAACACGGGAATTATTCGTGGAACTCGCCGCTTTTAGGATAGCGTCAGGACGCTACTAGGAATGCGCGTTACCTCGGGCGATGGCCAATCAGTGCGCATCGCGGACTAAGGTCCCGCTAGGCTCGCCCGCATCTGGCACACAGATGTGTGCCGGTCAGGCGAAACTCCACTGGGCGGCGTCACCGGCCGCAAGACAACAAGAAGATGCTACGACAGTCGGTCCCAGGCCACATGCAAATGCACTGCGTTCTTGTGAATCCCTCCGCGCATCGACCCAAACCTTAGCATAATCGTATTGTTTAACTGTTTTCCCTTTCGTGTACACCTGCCTATTGTTCTTGTATTTATCTATATGTTCGTGCATTCTCTTTTATATTAAACTTTATACAAACTCTTAACGGTGGTTGTGCGATTTTCTAAGTCCCCAAACGGTCACCTGTACATAGTGACTGTCCTCCGTTATAAGACGCGATTTACACCACCATAAGTTCAGGGGCCTTATTCTCACTTCGATTTTACTCTAACAGGGATGACGTCATATCTCGGCCAAAAACTCGTTTCACCCACTAGTTAAACGAGTTTTAGATGTCATTTTGACGTCATCCCAATTAGAGTAAAATCTCTACCAAAGTGAGAATCAGGCGTCAGGTACCTACCTACCTACGTAGCGAGTTGAGTTACACTGTGTCGTAATTAGTCGTAAATCATTGCCGCGCAGTGTAATTCTACACACAACTCTCAACTGATCTAAACCATCCCTAGAAGGTTTAAATAAAAGTTTTTTTATTTTTTCTTTACTTGTAAACTTCAGCTAAATGTAGTAGTTTCTTTAGACAGGTTAGACTCTACCTTTGTAGAATGGTTTCAATCAAACCAATGATTTCTTAATTTTTTTTGTTACAGGTCAGCCTCAATTTAATCTTAGCTATTGAAAATGATATCGCTGATGCTGACTCGCAGAATGAAAAAAATGTGAGGGTAGTGGGTAGAGCCTACTCACTGACTGGATGTGACTATAGTCATCAAGTAAGTACCTAACCTACCTCACTAAATTAATAAGTACCTGCTTAAAAAAAGTTTTTTTTTCGTAAAAAAAGGACGTTCCTAGTCATAATCGAAAACCTAAATTGGAATGTGGGTAGTTCGAGAAGTTCGAGAGTCATTGAATGAGGTTATGATAAGCGCCTCTAGCGGATCGATTAGGATATTTTTTCATAAAAAAAACATCATTTCAATATTCGACTTGTTGTGTATCAACTCAGTTTCTCAAAGAAGCACGAAAACGGTACTCGCGTACGAAGTCGCGGGTACTGCTAGTAGGTAAGTATATATATTTTTTTATACTCGCAGCTCGGTTGAGCCCTTGAGTTTGTCCAATTCCCCGCTACACCACAGAAGTCGTCTAGTCCATTGTTATATTGAATCCTTGTTCTTCCAGGCTGGATACACTTGCCTATCCTGTCACAGAGCACTCCACTGCTACCTCGGCGGTGCCGCCATCATGGTTGATTGCTATGGGCTCTTCCGCTACTGCCGAGACGGCCGCTGTTCCCGAAAGCAAGACACCAAATGCACAGATGAGATCAAACTGACCACAGCTGCAACAGATATTGAAGCTGGTGTGCAAAGCCATGACGATCTGACTTTGAATGTCACATCTGTTTCTAATGATCCTACTAATATTATAAATGCGAAAGTTTAGATGTTTGGATGTTTGTGTTTCAATCACGTCAAAACCACTGAACCAACTTGGATGAAACTTGGCATATATATAGTTCGTAACCTGGATTGACATATAGGCTACTTTTTATCCCGAATAATTAACAGGATCTACAAGATAAAATGAACGAAAAGGATTAGCAGCGCCAATTGCCAAGAGGATTTCATTGTCATGTCATGTCACGTCAGTTTGACAGGGCGTACCTAGTACTACCTCTTTGGTCTAACAACTAGCGTTTGACATTCCAGTAGGTACGAGTTCGGTGTAATGAGGTGTAATGTCAAGTTTCTCAAAGAAGTATCCGCTCGGTACACGCACAGATAATATAATGTACACGGAAATTGTAGACGCGTACGAAGTCGCGGGTAACTGCTAGTATTAAATAAAATGGTACAAGTTCATTTAGTTTTATTTACTTTGGCTGTGTTCTTGTAAAGAAATCGTTAGGTAGGTACTCAAGCATTTTGATTAGAGATTTTCATACAACATAAATCTGTGCTTGACCCTTGCATCTACTATATAAATGCTTTAGACTGTACAACTACAAGTAATTAAATTAAATTAAATTAAAATTAATTTAATAAAATCCCTGAATCTTGGACCGATTTTCATCAAACATAGCTAAGAACACTCCCGACTAATTCACCTTTCAGACAAAAAAAACAAAATCAAAATCGGTTCATTCGTTCAGGAGCTAAGTTGCCTCTGACAGACACACACACACACGCACTGACACGTCAAACTTATAACACCGCGTCGTTTTTGCGTCGGGGGTTAAAAAGTGGGTGTTTAGACAATATTTTAGTCGAGTTGTGATGTGACTGAGTACCTACACTGCTGTATTCGCCGTCAGCAAACTGAAATATGTCGAACGCGTCTCAACAATGGTCAATCCTGCTGACGAAAGTGAATTAAAATTGTCTAAATTTTGATTTCTGGCGAATGAGGAATCTAACTGATGTGGCCTAAATCAGTCTTTACCTACTAGATGCGATTTATTTCGATTACGTAGTAAAATATGTATACTTAGGATAGTATCAATGTAAAGACGTTTATTTTAGTTATTGAGTCTATTGGTAATGTAGTACTGAACATAATTTAAATATGAAGTTTAGTTAGTAGGTAGATTACTTTAATATAGCTTACCTACCTATCAAGTGAATGTGTGTCCGGTTGGGTTATTGGAAAACTGACTCCTCTCATGGGATAGTGTTAGCCATATGACTCGAATAACGCTCCCATCCCAATGCGGCCAATTATACTGATTTGTATCCAGGGTATGCCAGGGGAAATCAAAGATAATGTTATACATATTATTATATGACAGGCGTCACAGCTCAGTCGGTAATGGCTCTGCCTTCCGTGCTGTGGGTCGTGGGTTCGATCCCCACTGAGAACAAACATTTGTGCGTGGAAAACATAGATGTTTGTTCTATGTCTGGGTGTTACAGTATTATAAGTATGTATTTACAAAAAAAAAGTATTCTATCAGCCATCTAGTTCCCATATTACAAGCTTTGCTTAGTTTGGGACTAGAGGGCGTTGTGTGTAAAGTCCATGAATATTTATTTATATTTATTTATTTTATTATTATCGAGAAGCGGTATGACCGTAGATTGGTAGCAAGTTTACTGCGGATTTTTATAATATTCATTCGAAAGTTACGAATCGAATGAAAAATATATTAAGTACTCGAATAATTTTTAGATTATTTATCGATGTTATCGTATCGGCGGATTTACTTCGTGAACGTGACCTTTTGCAAAAGTGAAAGGTGTTAACGAAGTAGGTATGCAAAGCGTAAGATAATTTCGACGTTTAGATCAGTTGGCTCGTTGGTCTAGGGGTATGATTTTCGCTTAGGGTGCGAGAGGTCCCGGGTTCAAATCCCGGACGAGCCCAAATTTTTGTAAATTTAATTTTTTTTATACAGTTGTGGTTTCCAAAATCCGATGAGAAATCCTTTGCCTATGGTATTTCATAATTCGATATTTTAGACTAGAAGGCATTTAGTGCCCCGCTCTTCATTTTTCTCTTTTTTAACAATCCATTCAGTAGGTTCTATAGAACCTAAAACTTTCCACCTTCTTACAACTAAAACTCTTTGAAACTTTAAAATGAAAACCCTAGTCATGTTTCGTACTTGACTAGCCGATGTAATATTTTAGTAGACTTTGCCCACCACTACGTAAAATCGCTTTAGCCGTAAATATCCGTAGAGTGCATTCGACACAAATTGACGCTTTTAAAACTCCCTTATGTACCTACCTTTTAACCTTTCCGCTCAAATTAAAGTGCACTGGTTTAAGCCCCTCCTTTATGGTAGTTCAACGCAGTACGCATGCGCGGAGATCCAGATGATATAAAAACTGATGCTGGCATCATCCAGCTACCATTCCCGATAAGAGAGACCACAGATAAAGCAGGAAACACTTAAAAAGTTTGTAGTTCCTGAAAAGTTAAAAAAGTGAAAACTGGCTGGAATTCAAACGGATAGTCGTAAGTATTTTTTTTAGGAGATTGTTGTAACTGTTGTTTCTGGAAATTAAAGAAGGGCACTAGTTTTTTTTAAATTTTTATAATGTACTTAGGTATTAAATTCAAAACAAACCAAAAAATATTTTTGAAGCAAGTATTGTAGGATTTAAATTTTTATTTACGATAAGTGGTGGAAGTACAATTTGTAAAGGAACAATTTGTATGGAATGTTATCGCGAGTCTATTTCAGAAGTCTAAAATTTGGCGCATAGCAAAAACGCGCACGATACACGTAGGTACAAGATGTCGGAGGATAATTGTGCAGTTGTTTCTTATTACTAAAAAAGATTATAAAATTATTAAGTGGACTCTGTACCTAACCTAGTAAAAACGACTTTGTTCCGCTTGCGGTCGAGACCCAACCAACATGATAATTGAAAAACTTTCGAACTACTTCGTAAATGTGAATCTATCCGAAGTTTAAATTAGTTTATTGTCAAACATTTAAGTCACTCGTATGTAGGTACATTTAAGTTTAATATTTTTTCGAACTCGTTATGTATTCCTGAAAAGTAGATTTTGTAGTTACAAAATTACTTTGTCGTCAGGGGAAAACTAAATCACGTTTTTAACAATCAGCCAATGAACTGAAGAACTCTATTGTTAGCTTTTTAATTTTCTAACACCCCGCGAGCTTTCGGCTTTTGGTCTCTTTGATCCATCTAAGATATGTAAAAGTAGCAATGACAATTATGTACCTTTTAGGTAAAGTCACAAGAATCAAGTTTGATTGTAACGTGTTCATGAACGCGCGCTAGAGTCATAGAACCCGTATCCCGTATTGTTACCGAGCACAATCCTATGTTGTTTTGAATGGAGCAGAGCTGCTGTTCCGTCACTCCCAGCCAGCAGCGCGACTATTGTTTTTTTTCTTTGATAATTTATAAGTTAAAAAACTGGAAAAACCGACTTCAATTCGACTACCAGCTTCATCATCAGATGATGATGACAGTTCATTGGGAATGTTCTAGTCACTATAAACACCACATAAAAGTCACAGGAAAGCAAAATACGCAATTTCGTGCGTGGTTGTGTACGTGGTTGGTGTTGATTCTTTAGAGGAACAACTGCTGGGTTTTTGCTTTTCTCCAATTAAATGCGGTTTGAATGTACAAACTGGGTTTATTGACAAATTTAGAAAAATGTAAAAATTTAGGTGTGCACCGCACCACAAAGGGTCATCGTTGCTAGCAGTAAAATGGTAGGCGCTACGCCGCAACTTGGCATATTGCATCGTTGCTAGCAGTAAAATGGTAGGCGCTACGCCGCAACTTGGCATATTTTTCAGTTATTTCTATTTATAACCCAAACTACTGAACCGATTTTGATGAAAATTAAATGGGACCAATCTGGAAGTATATCCTTTCAGATAAAAAAAGAATTTTTTAAATCGGTTCATAAATGACGGAGTTCTGAGGTAACAAACATTAAAAAAAAAAAAAAACATACATACAACCGAATTGAGAAGCTCCTCCTTTTTTGAAGTCGGTTAAAAATAGAGTGCGTACTTAGCTAAAATAGCTATAAATTTTATAAGCTTGTAGGTACCGCATGAACAAAATGCTGGTAGGTACCTACTTACATATACGGGTTTCACATTCCTGTAAACAAAATATCTATTCCTTTTCTGTAGAACACGCAAAAAAGCGCGACAGAAAATCCGCGATTAAACATTTATTTTAGTAAATAATTAATGAAAAAAATGCTATCGATAGATCTCGTCTTTTGTAAGTTGTGTTTCACAATAAGAAAAAGTTTTATTACATAATATTTTCATAATCGCATTTAAATATTATTTCTAAAAATCTAACTAATTAGGTAGGACCACTTACTTACTCACGTACTAAGTGTACCTATACCTACCTAATAGCGCTTCCTCAAACGTATTCAATACACCAAGCTTTATTGAACATCGTCATTCACTTGAACTCGCAGGAAGTTCCTATTAAAATCTCAGGTGTATTCGGAAGGCACGTTCCCCGTAATTGAATCTGCCAAGTTTATGTCCTGCTTGACAAGTCTATTATCTAGACCGGAGTGCAGCCACGGGGTAAATAAAGTTCTAAATTACGTAACATGAATACATGATTCGGTTTCGCGCTCGTAGGAAAATTGAATCTGTTATGGTAAATAGATACCACCTTCAGGAAACTTTTGATGTGGGTCTGTATTAGTCTCCTGACAGTCTTGTTAGCTGTGAATGGCATAGTTTTCGTGCAATTTAAAAGCAGGTTAGCTTCATCAGTCTATTTTGACATACTCAACTAAGATTTTTTAATTATGTATAAGATTATTGATACTCAAGGATTTCAAAAGGAAAAGGTCTCAGCGGATGTCTACCGTGCTTCGGGGATAGGCAACTAGTTACTTATTAGGTAATTGTGATGCGTGAGCATATAACCATTCAAATTTTACTTTTTAGATGAAAGGCACAATGGGAAGAGGGTTTTGCGGCCACTTTTTACTGGCTGCTACTTTTGCTGTCGCATTTTCCAACTACGTTGAACAAGTAGGTACTCTACGTATTTTACTAAAAATAACTTGTTATATTTTCCCTTGTAACTGACGAGATGGCTCTTAAATTTCGGTGGAATTTGCCGAGCATTTAGTTTAATGCGCTCATGCAGTAATGTGGAGTTATGCCAACATGAAGCTCGCGCAAAATTAAATTCCCAAACATAAAGCCTGTTTGTTACAAGTACTTAGGCATTCCTGTATTTAATCTACTGCATGTAGAGTAACAGTATTTTTCAGAACTTAGCTGAAACTGTTTAATTTTGTTAGGTTGCGAGCCTGCCGGTCGAGACCATTAATCAATGGCCGACTTTTCCGAGAAGAAACATTGCAGCTCTGGCTAGAGCTGGGTATTTGAAAGGTTCTTCACTCGGCTACAAGAGAAGCATTTCCACATTAGCGAAAAATGGACAACTTCCGACGTTTAGATCGCCATACACTGATGGAGATAAACAGGATAATGACGAAGAAGAATCTTCTCAAGAGAAAAGGAACATGGCTTCCATAGCAAGGCTCCGAAGCTACACTGCCATGAAACGGAACATTCAGGCACTCGCCCGGGATGGGTACCGCGTGGGACGTGGACAATACAACCAACAAAGCGAGAAGCGAAACATTGCCGCCATGGCTCGCAACGGAATGTTTGGCAAACGAGACATCGAAGCTAATGGAGATGAATATTACTATCCGTTTTATCAAAATCCAATCCCGCCGCTTTCTGAAATCGATGGACCTTTCGACTACAATGAATTATACGACTTGCAACAATCGGTTAATCCCGACATGTTCCCACCCTTGTCGCAAGTTTACAAGCGCAGTGGATTCATACCGTTTCATGATGTGGATGATGGACAGAGGTTGGTCGACAACTGGTATTCGAAGCGAGGATCTGTCGGTATGCCGGTCCATGGCTTATACCGGCCAAACTACGTGGATCCAACGGTCAGGACCAAGCGATACATTATGTCTATGCCAGATGCGATCAATGGAAATGAGATTGACAAAACTGAGGAGAATGAAGACAAGCGATCAGTTGGTGAGTCCGCGTAGTAACAGAGCCTTGGTTTGCCGAGGTTTGGTATCGGGTAACATTTGGTTTGTTGGGTCTGTTACAGATGAAGAAGCTCGCGATAATTTTGAAAAGCGTCACATTGGGTCCTTGGCGCGTTTAGGGTTGCTTCCATCTTTTAGGTTCACGGGCGGACGGTACAGTAGATCCGGAAGAGCTAGATTGTGGCCAAGTCAAGAAATGTACAGGTCGAATAGATTTCGTCAAATATGTGTTTGTAGGCAATGCTGTCATGTGCTTTAGTGCTTCGGGTGTTGGTGGAGATAGAGGCATGGTACATGTTAGTGCATCGATGGTAGAATGTGCCGTTTTGGATAACGACTAAGTAGAGGAGTTTGATAAATATGTAGGGTAGATATGTGCTTTTTATACAAGGTTTTGAACTAAATTGGCGATGTTTTAGGTAATCGCATGTTTTAGCGGTCCGTCCTAGAGTGTGCTAAATAAAAACAAAAATGTCTCGTTCGTGTGCGAGTAAATAAATCAATTAAACTAAATGATGTAGGTATAGGAATTATGTGTTTACATGTGCTTTTCAGTGTATTCTCGCTGTGGTATTTTGTCAGTAGCTGCTAATGAGGTATTAATGGTCATTATTATGTTTGCAGGAAGTATTCCAATGACCAGAATTTCGGAATTAGGTGAGTTCTCGGAATATCGGATTTCAAATAACAAGCAGGTTTTATCTTCCTTTTTATCTGTATAACTTTGGAGGTTTTTGATAATTTAAAAAAAGTTTTATTTGTCCCTAATTATAAGTTCAAAAAATGGCGTACGTATACAATATTTCAAGATAGGTAATTTCTCATTGTGACTTAATTCAATTCTTAGATGTACATAATAAATGTCCCTGTATTTTCTGAGTCTAGCATCATAATGTGGGCTACATTCTCGGTGCCTACGTAGCATTATCCGGATGCTGAAGTTTCACGCCGGGATACAAATGTGAAGTTTGTTTTGCTCGTTCTATTCTATTACGTAGTCTGTAACAGTTTGTAGAGTTTCCTCATAAAATTGTACCGTCGTTGCGTCACGTCGGTCTGTGTGATGAAATTGTACCTGTGTCTACCTTACCTACTAGACAAATTGATTCGAAGACATATGGACTAGAGGACTAACTATTGGAAAGGTCATTTAGCTTCCAAAACCATTTTAAATTGAGGACGTTTTGTTCTCAGAGCATTTTATATTACAGTCGATGTGCACCGTGCACCTAAGAAAATTTAGCTTCCAAAACCTCCTGATCCGTAATGGTGCGTTGGGAGGTTACTTCTAGCTTCCGTTTACCTAACAATCGAGGTTTAAAGTAGACACCTGAGTATGTTTTTATTCAAATACACTATAATAATTTCGTTGCATAAACATTCCTAAGTACATAATATACAATAAATACTAGGTACTAGGTAATATCCTTTCTAGGTTAAACTCTCGTTCAATTTAATGTTTTCAGCGGTACTTATTTATAATTGTTTCATTAATTACGGCTTCTTTACAGTCCCATTTACTGTGTTTGTCTGTGAAGGTTTTATTGGCACATCTATCTTTTAATTACGAGGATCGGTGGTCATGGAATAGAACTGTAGTAATAAACAGTTAGTTATTGGTATTGAGTATCGATATCGATATTACTGCTAGCGATTTTACCGTACCTAGCTCCTTTTTTTTTCAAGATTCTTTTTAACGCTTATCGACAGTCAAACACTAGAGTCAAAAACCCAATTAAACACTTCTTATAGTCTGCAACGGTAAGAAATAACAAAAGACGTAAAGAAATATATAAATATGAAAATCAATAATGAAATGTTCTCAGGGAATATATCGCTGGTCCCGAAGTTGAGTCAGCCATCGATTCAGACGACACCGACCTACCGCCGCCGACAGTACTTGCTCACTCGCACCCAACAGGGCGCCTCCTCCACAGACCGCTAAACAACGACATACCAAACTCCAATTCACGCCCGAACTTCGCAGACGCAATCCGACCACGCTGGCAACAGAATCCAAAGGAATCCCCCAAATTCTACTACTTTAGGTCTCTGAAGGTTCCATACCACTCGTCCGGGAAACGCTACCTGATCCAGCCAGCTGTCGACAATATCCTTCTTAGGAAAGGTTACCGTAACGGGAACCTGCCCAGTCGATTGAAGAACCAATAGCTGTGCGGTTGCTCGCTCAGTGAAGCGAGACCGCGTTTCAGTCGCTCAGGACTCTAAAGTGCTTCTACTTGAAGAACTGGTTTTAGCTCTAGCAGGCGTCTAGGCTCAACGGACTCCGGCTAGCTAATAGACAATAATAATCTGATAATAATTATACCTATCGATGTTAAATGTTGTGATTTATTAGTTCTAGATAATTCTAAGGGATCTCATTTATATAAAACGACTTTGGCCGGCTTTTACCAGACATTGAATGCTGTTTAAGATTTTTAAGATGTCAATCGCAAGAAAAATTATTCTGAGTATTGATCATTCCAATTTTATTAGATTTACCTATAAAGACCTTATATTGATGCTACTATTATATATGGCTACCTTTTAATTGTTAGGTACGTCTTCTAACCTTTCATTACTAGGTATATTGACTAGATTTAGCTGTGTCAGACAAATAATTGGACCTTGAAGTCTATACTAAAATATTTACGATCTTAAACTTTGAAAGTAAACTTAGGTTTAATGATAGGGCAAGAAATATCAAACCCAGAATTAATGGGGGGACTTGAGAAAATCTAAAAAGATGTTCTCAAGTCATCAGTCGATATGACAATAATATAATAATTAATGAGACCATTCTTGATAATAATTTTAATAATGATCTATACTGTAGAACGTAATATCTAAACTACCTATCCGTTATAATCCCTATATAAATGTTTTGAAGATAAATTATATTGCAAGTACGTAGCATTGTCCTTAGGAAACAATGTAAATAGGTAAGTACCTACCTAATGGTGAATCAATAAAGATAACTGTGCCATAGTAATGGTGTTTTACTTAACAAAAACGGATTGGTAATTAAAACCTATCTAGTGAGGACAGTTACAATAGAATACCTACATTATAATGTGGTTAGGTAATTGAAAAACCTAAATAAATAATATTTTGGAATTTTGAAATGTTTGCATGGACTAATAAAACATCCTTGATGCGCTGCAACGCAACAGCGCTGCTCCGCCTTTTGTGGAGCAGCAAACAAGCTGAGACTAAGCTTTTTTGGCATAGGCACCTACCTGGCATATGACCACTTTTGTTTATTTTTGCTTTGTTTGTTTTGTTTTATTTAAGTTTGTGTCCTACCTATACCTACCTACATATTACATATTATAATATCTCTGTATCTTGCCTGTACCTATTCTTTGTTTTCTTTTTTTTTTCTTTGTGTACCTATGTATTATCCAACATTTGTGCCAAAATAAATATTTTCATTTTTTTTTTTATTTTGAAAAAGAAGTTAGTGGGGTTTTTTTTGGAGTTCAACCGCTGGGAAGGTTTCCAGGTTATAAACCAGTGCCATCTAGGCATTAGTATGATACTCTGACCGTTTTACGAGTTACGCATTGATGTAGGTATGGGTAAATGTCGGTCTATTATTTTATTAGTCCATGGTATTTGTAAGGCAATCAAGTGGAACATTCTCGTTGAATAAAACCATTGTTTTTGTGTAATCAACATCATATATTTGTTACAATTTTGTATGTTATTGAAAGAATAATCTGTGGTCAGACATCGACTAGCTGCCGTGTTGTGAGGTTCCCTGTAACGAAAAGAGTGATAGGTGACTATTAGGTGTGACTATTGGGGATAGGTAGGTATATTGGAAATGGGTGGGATAAACGTTATCAAATACTGTACAAGGTTGTAGACATATCGATTTAATCAAACAGGGTTATACTCCCATAAATATAAGTTTAAGACTCCAATATTGGAAAACATGGTCTACGTGCAACTAAAGCATGGATTATTGGTAGGTACATGATCCCCAGAATGTAAACTTACTTCATCATTAACCACCGGTAGCTGGGGTTGTGGTCGTAGTAGTAGACGTAGTAGACGTGGTAGATGTGGTGGACGTAGAGGACGTGGAGGAAGTGCTGGTAGAGGTAGTGGCGTCACAGGCAGCCCCGCGGGAGAAGGAGCAGCGTCCGCCGTTGCAGTACCGGAAGAGACCATGGCAGTTCTGACGTAAACCAACGTTGCCGGAAAAGCAGGTCAAGACTTGGGTGCAGCTAGCGCAAGTCTTTCCAGGCTAATTAGAAAAAAACTTTTTAAAACCTTAGTGGATCGTTTGAAAATAATGTTAGATAGATAGATAGCATTTATTCACCACAACAGATATACAATAAATAAAAGAAAAGGTACACTTAATACTTTGCGTACAGAGTTAAAAACAAAAGCTTATACCTATATAAAAATAAACTGGACAAGGCGCAAGTTTTATTTGCGCATGCTAGATTCACTTTATAACCAAGCTCTCCAATTTAGCAATGTAATCTAATACCAAAACAAACCAATGTAACAAGAGCTCCCATTTGTAGGATTTTTAATTACGTTATAGTTCAGGATAGGCTGGACAAGTAATAATTATGGTTTTTATTTAATTTCTCGAATTCAGTTAACTTTTAGAAGTTGCCTATAGTTTTCTTTTCATGAGACCATTATGGTACAGGTTTTCTGAAAAAATCACCCATTTTTGCCGGGTACTTTATGAGAAACCCGTCTGGAATGAAATATTTTGCACTAAATAATTTTGTTTCTTTAACCAAGTTTTTTTAATAAAAAATCTAAATACGAGGTTATTTTAGTTACGTTCTAAGCTTTCATTAAATACCCCACTCAATGGGGTAAAAAAATATTTTTGTTTTCATATCCCGTTTGACCCCAATTAATAGTCCCTCATTTTCAAAATATTTTTTCCGCATGCAAACCCTCATATTGGATTGTGATAAAATATTACTATTCCAAATTTGAACTCTCTAGCTTCTACGGTTCAGCTCTGGTAGCGTGTGACAGACAGACGGACAGACGGACAAATGGACACCGGAGTGAGGCCATAAGTGTTCCGTTTTTCCAAAACTGGACCGGAACACTAATTATGTTCGACACTGTGTGGTGGTTAAATGGCCTCAGCTCAGCTTGATGCTACAGTATGTTAGCACACTCGTTATAAATAATACAGCCTCTTGGTATATATTCCAAAACTTTTTGGTATGATGATATCTAATTTAAGGATAACCAGACCGGAGAAGACTAGAACTATGGCAACATTGCGCTATATTTAATTTAATGAAAGAAATAAAAACCATATTTGAAACCAATAGATTAAGAACACTAAATATTACTTACATTAGTGGTATAGTTGCAAGCCGATATTAAAGGAAAGAGCGAGAAGAACAAACGTTCCTGGTGATCATGCGTAGAGTCGTGTGCGCTTGCTTCCGTTGTCTCAGCTTGTCTGCGCTGCCTGGAGCCAGTGAAACTTGGGAAGGTGGGAATTAAAGTAGAAAAGTTAAATATTCCTGAAAAATTAGGGAATGCGGAACCAGAAAAGCCAGGGTTGTTAAGGAAGTTTGGCAGGCCAGGGAGACTTTTCGGAGAAGTAGTCGTTGCGTCTTCTGCTAGCACCACGGAGAGTGAAAGCTGTCGACGTAAAACAGTGATAAGTAGGCAGTATAAACAAATGCTTTTCAAAATTATAAATATGTACATACTTAGTTTATTGAAAATATATAAACTTACCAAAATAGTAAAGGTGAACATGACGGATTTAATAGTTGCCATTTTAATAAAAAATTCTGCAACTTCTTGGTGTGGTGGATCGATGAAGGAAGATGGCGATTCGATCTCATCTTGTGTATTTATATGGTTACCTAATAATCAATAATGGTAATTTCTCTAGTTCTTGCAGTAGGGTTGCATCTCAAGTGCTCTGAAATGGACTAGAAGAGTATCCGCAACTACTTTGCCTATACCTACCACACCACATAGGGATGACAAATAGTTTCCCTAGTTTATGGTTAAATGTATGAATGCAATATTTTATTTACTTGATATCGGTTCGCCCCTAAACTGTGATGAACGTTTTATAAAGCTTTGAAGTCACGTTATATTGCGTTACTCAACAAGTTTCTGAAATCGAAAATTTTTTGAGGATGACCTACAAAAATAAGTTATGAATTATTGCGTAAAATAAAATCATGCACAGCCCTACTGGACGTTGAAAGCCGAAAGCAAACAATAAAGAACTCAGACATCTTGTAAACAGTGTCTTATGTGACATAAAAGCCTTTCAACTGAGGCATGTCACTTTTGTGGAACAATAACAAAGTGATACAATTGCGCCGAGAATTATTTTCAGAGTCATATCGTGACACGACAAGGGACATAATGCACTAGTGAAAACAAACGTGAACTCTTATCACAGAATAGATATCGGTCTAGCTAAATCGACAGGTAGGTAGGTACAATTATTGCTAAGGAAATAGCTATATGATAGATCGATATAAAACTGTTACCTTCATTTCTCACTGACTCTCCATTTCATCATGATAAATAGTTTGATAAGAAAAACACATACATTACATTATACATTTAGCTTACGTTACTTTTGAGTAAAGGTCCTTTGCTTTATTTGTTAAATAATAAAATTACTTATTATTTATTTTCTTAATTTCAGCAGCAGTCCCCACAAAACCACAATCTCCTTATTTTCTAGGATCAGAAGTTAGATCGCACGCAGAACTGGGTACCGCAGAACAGAATCCATTATTACAGTAAGGTTTCAACCGGCTTTCACATGGTATAACTTTTGCCCCCGACCACAGGCATCGAAGACGAGAATTGCAGTCGAAACATGAGAATATCGGTGTTGTTCCGAACTGACAATCAACCACTAGAACCGCTTGTTTAGCCTTTGTTGCTTGGTTGTTTTGCGAGTCTTCAGCATCATCATTTTGCTGAAGTTTCACATCTTCATCTTCATTTTCTATGCTTGGTTCTACAGGGATATACGGTTTTTGTTTTAGACCATGGCCATGATGGTGATTATGTTCACTAACGTCATTTTCATGAACATGACCGTGTGCTTGTCTTCGCTGCCTGTGCAGCATACGTTCAACTGTAATTTCATCGTCACCACTTTCGTCTGAGATTTCTATTTCAGGTTCAATTTCTGGAACCGGCACTTCGGGATTTGAAAGATCATCAGGCTTTTCGGGAACTACTGCTGGGTGGTCGTGTTCATGTTCGTGTTGATTACCTTGGTTACGACTGTGTTCATGTCCCTGGGGTATTCGCTCTGTTTGAGCTGTTGTGGCTGCGACCAGCTGTCAACAAAATATATAAATAATCTTCAGGAACACGATGCCTACAGATAATTTTACTTTATCTCTATAATTTATAAAATTGGGTTAGGGGAGGGGACAACAGTATGTTTATCCGACCTTCCAAAAATCAACAAGCAACTTAATAATAATTCTGTAGGGACAAAACTATACTTACGAGGCCAGCCAACAGAAATATTCCTCTCACAGCCATAATGGTTTATTTTTCCTTATTGATACAGCTTACTACTCCATCTCTTTTTATAGCAATTGTTATCGATCTGATAAATATGACATCGCAATCTGTATCTTAGATGAAATCAATGAATGCGTGATGATGGGGGTTTTCCTGTGGCCAATGTCTATGTTTCAAGTGTTTTTTACCAAGATTGGTTATTCATATTAAAATTGTAAGAAGATACAGCGTACTTAGTAGACCTTTTTAGTTTTTGAGTGAGCCTACCTTCGAGAAGGCTACCTACCTAAGTATAAGATTTAATTGGCTCGTAAACTGATTTCGAAACGACCGAAAAGGATTCTTGCTGCGGTCCTGGGGCCCAATTCTCACTTTGGTAGAGATTTTACTGTAAGTATAGGAATGACGTCATATCTCGGCCAAAAACTCGCTTCACCCACTACTTAGTTAAACGAATTTTCGATATCATATTGACGTCATCCATATTAGAGTAACTGCCGAAGTGAGAATTGGGCCCCTGCCCTGGTTTAATTTTCATATTCAGTGACGTATTATTTATAAGTATGTAGGACACTTCAGAAGCCTTCCCTGAGTGTGACATGACAGGAGCTTAGACAATTTTATATTTTGCTGAAGCTGAATGGCTATGCCTGCGTGATGAAGGTAAGGAAAACGGGATCCATTGCGTTAAATATTAAAATATTCAGTTTCCCAAAAATCTTTGAGATTTATGCAGGTATTACGGATTTTGTTCTAATTTGTTAAAAAAAACTAGCTCATTTTATCTACATAAATCATGGAGTTACCCCCGTTTCATACTCAAAATGTGACCTAGGTATGCTGGCATTATAGTTTACCTACTTACCTACGAGTATATGATATTGTGTTCAGAAAGCATTTTAACCTAATCTAATTATGTAATTTGCAGGATGAACTAAATCTTCCAGTCTAACAATCGTACCCAGATAGATACATAGGTAATAATATATGTATCATGCGACATAAATAGGTCCGTAATAACAGCGCAAAAGAAAACATCTCACGAGATTAATACTCGTACCTAGGTACCTACCATTGCTGATAACTCTGATAAAATATTTCATAATGATAAAGCAGATGTTTTTGAGATAGGTATTGTGTTCCTACGTACTGATTTCATATTTTCTATTATGTTCAATGACAACAAAATACTTAAGATGCATGAGATTATTCGGAGGTACGGCACGTCCAAGTATTGCACTTCGTACAGCTATGTATGTAAGTTGGTATAGAGGTTAGTAGATATTATTGGCTATCTTTAGCTATACGTACAGGTATAGCCAAAGGTCATAACAGGTATATAACAGGTCTACGATTTTCAATATGTAGCTGGCAATCGATCCTAATCTACTCATTCTTTATTTCATAGACAAGTTGCGTCAAATAATAAAATCATGCGTAGATACAGATATATTATTTATTTATGCCCGGTTCGACGAACTCCGAATAATGCTATTCGTCAGATAAATACAAGATCATTGCGTCTCTACTTAAAACTTGTCAAAAACAAGGGCGGAAATATTTTAATCTAAAGAAAGGCATTTTCGGAGTACGTTGAACGGCCTTAATGATTTGTAATGTTTCGATAATGTATTTCACAATTAGATCTGCTTAAGCAATGTTGTACAATTTCCTGAACACTCAGCACTGGGGGTTGCAGAGCACAGACCATTACTACAATAAGGTGCTTCAGGCTCTGTACAGGATTTGACCTTTCCACCTTTAGGTTTACAAACCAGATATGTGTAGCAAGTGTAACAGGAGTACCTTGGTACGGTCAAAAAGTCGCAATAGACTTAATAGGATTTTGTATTCAAACGGGATTCCAAACCATTTGTTATTTCAGCCTCTTATTCCTCAGTTTGTTCAATGGGATCCATCCCGTCACCAGCTGAATCTGTTAGTTGATCGTGAGGTTCAGCATCTTCAGGCCCTGTTTCCTCATCTTCACTAAATAGACCTTCTGTTGCCTCCTCAGGGTTTTCTGGAGAAGGGTGGGGTTTGTGCAATAGAGGATAGTAGTAAGGACGGAAGATAGGTGGTCTAAAAAACTTTCTGGCTTCTATATTTGCAAGATTCTCATGATCTTTGAGGCGGTAAAGTAATTGTTTATCTAGATCATTGGTATGGGCGTTTTCGAACGGTACAGGGTGACTTTCATGGTGATTGTGGTCTTCATCAGACGGTGGGGGTTTGTTGTCTTCGTTTACAGCACTGGCTACTGCACACTGTAAAAGAGAGACATCAAATCGGCGATTTCCTTTTCACATATTCCACTGCAAGGATGTTGGTAATGCAAATCTTTGTTTATACTAGAAAATTGCAAGTCGTTAAATAAAAATACTTTCTAGCAGGGTAAAAATATTGACAATAATAATAGAAAAATATTTATGGCCTTACCAACAGCGCTAGAAAAACCGCAGTCCTCAGACAAGGCATTGTTTACCACTGAATGTTCAATATTGATTCATCGGAAACGAGTAACATTTTATTATCTTATCATTTTTGCATTTTATCATGACATTTGGACTGGGAGAAAATAAAGATGATAACTCTGTTATGGATTTTCCGAAGGCTTTCTTTCTAACTAAAAAAAAAATCTTCAACATTTTGTAGAATTTTTGTATCTCCTAAACAAATACCCTCGTAATCTGAGCAAATACCATTGAATGACTCAATCTTCTTTAATCATTGATATCAAATAGGATTTAGATAATCTTCATGCAATCGTATAGAAAAATCCGACGTCTGAGTCACTCTGCTGGCCATATTGTTACCTCCAGTAATCCTCGCCTCGACTGGGCTTCGAAATCCTGCTTTGGTAGAAAACTATTCAAAGGACGATGTGGAGGTAGAGTCGAGGCGAGAATTATTCGAGGTAGCGACTGGTCTCTACACAACATTATTTGTAGTCGCTAGTAGCTCCTAAAAGTGGTACTTTTAAGTAAAAAATTATGGTTATTAGCCCATTGCGAAATCATTCGTTCGGGTTCTAATCAAATAGTACTGGCTAGTTGATTGGACCTCGATCAAGTGATTTCACATCAATTAGGTTTGACATAGGAATTTGTAATGTTATGTAAGTAATTTAATCTACCCAAATAATTATAATTGTACTAATCTATTTGACATACGTACCATGAAATTATTAACGACTTCTGGATTTAATTATATTTGAGAAATAGATTGAATTAAAATGAAATTGAATTGAATTAGTTATTATGGGGGGCGATTCCAATCTCAAAGTTGAACTGCAAAGTTTTAAATCATGGTCAGTTCATACTAACTCCATCAAAACTCATTGTTGTTCTGTGTCTAAATAATGACATTATGATGTCATTTAATTTGTTTTCGCGCCTTTTTTGCTGTCAAGTGTCTAAAACGAATGATCACGTGGTACAATTTAGTACCACGTGACCTGAAGAAATTACACTGGGCATGTAAAATATAACTTGACAGCAAAAGATTGGAATACGGGGGATGGTTATACAACTTTGAAATTCTGAAAAAGTGATCTACTTCTGATGAACCTACCTACAATAACTCCACTAGTGGATAAATCTAATTCTCATGAATGGGAATAAATCCGTGTAATATGACCATCAAAGTGTTTTTATGAAATCGTAGTAGGTAATCGTAGCGTATTTACCTACAGGCTAGCCGCTTAGGTATTTTGGGTTTAGACGTTTCGGAATTGTTATTATAAACGACGGTCTGACATGGGTCGGGAACTATGCTTGTCTCGGGAAGAATTTCATTACAAGAGGGTTATTCTTCATTCTTCTGATGTTTGTTCGTGTAAGCTGAGAGGCAAAGGTTTTCTAAGGTGGCTTATAAAGTTATCACGTACCTACATTTCTTACATTTCTAGACAGATCTAAATATTAAAATAAAAAATAAAACAAAAATACTTATTCAATTTTAATTCCATATTCGAAAATTAACCAATAAATAAAATTGCGGAAAGTTTTAGACAAATATAATAATTTTTGTATTCACTACTAGATTTCAGTTAACTTAGACATTTAGACATTATGACCATGTGATTAGCGGTTACTTTAAAAAAAGCTTTTGTATATCCTCAAAAGCTGGAATATCACCATCGCAGGTAACAAACGCATGGTCAATTATTATTAGTCCAGGTCTAAGCACATTCAGGGCTGGGAATCGGGGAACAGACTCCATTCGCGCAGTAAGGCCTGTATTTTCCAGAACACTTGATCAGCAGGCCTCCTATTGGCTTGCAAATCTTACGGGTGTTGCAGTCCTCGCAGGATAGGATAGGGTCGGTGGTGATATCACAGGATGTCCAGTTCGCAGTCCTCAGGATGTCCAAGTCCTCGTCTTCTATAGCGGCTCCTTGGACATGCTGGGTGAAAGCTATAGCAATCACGACCATCTGGGAAAGAGAAAAATTGACTTTATTCAGGACTGTTAGCTTAGATAGGTATATAAAAATTTATAAAATAATTTATAAGTTTAAAAAACTAGAAAAACCGACTTCAATTCGACTACCGACTTCATCATAAGATGATGATGATGGCAGTTCATCGGAAATGTTCTAGTAACAATAAACACCACTAAAAAGTCACAGGAAAGCTAAAAACGCAATTTCGTGCATATGATTATGGCATATTTTTTCCAGTTATTTCTATTTTATAAGCCAAACTAAGTACTGTACCGATTTTGATGAAATTTGAATGGGACCAACCTGAACCTTTCAGATAAAAAAAAGTTTCTCAAATCGGTTTATAAATGACAGAATTCTGAGGTGACAAACATTAAAAAAAATATAAAATACAACCGAATTGAAAAGCTCCTCCTATTTTGAAGTCGGTTAAAAATATGATGCGTCGATGAACGAAGTTTTAGAACCAGGCAAATCACTTGTTTCCACATTTTGTCAGTTTCACTTGAATATATAACGTGTAATATAATAATAATATAATATTATGTAATATAATAATAACGTGATGAGGAACTGAAGCTGACTGCTATTTATAGCCAAATTAGATACGTTCTTTCTTTTTTTTTTAATTCAATGGTAAAGTAATTTCTCAATGCTTTTTAGTAAATACAGCATACTTAGTTTCAAAAAATTAACAATAATAAACGCTTTGGGAAAAATTACACAATGCGAAGGTTTTACAGTTATAAATAAATAAATAAATATTCAGGGACATTTCACACAACGCCCTCTAGTCCCAAACTAAGTAAAGCTTGTAATATGGGAAATAGATGCTGATAGAATACTTATATACTTTTTTATATAGTTTTTTTATGCGCAGTGGACGCGTGCTGGGCCCATAACCTGATGGATGGTAATGAAAGACAGGATCAGGAGGAACAGGAGATTTATGTAGAAGACCACACCGTCTGTGTTGGAGAGAAAATTCACACTATTGTTTTTTCCCTGGTGACATCTGTCGAACTTTCTGTCAGTCCAAGTTTAAATAATGTTCCAACATGGACAATAAACATTTAGGTAAACACAAACATGTTTTTTTACATTACCAGCTGTAAAATAACTCACGTACTTCACAGTAAAATGCTACTATTTTAAAATATAAATTAAAATACATCTTATTCTATTAGAATTGCATTTGCATTACAAAAGTACTCACCATTACGATGAAGGTAATATTTCTGACGCAGGCCATTTTGATTGAGCAGATATTGTATCAATGCGCTTAAACGCATCGCTTTTATACCTTATCCTTATCTTTATTTTATTTGATCAGTAATATAATAGAAAGGACAAACAAGGAAATGCGATATTTCCTTCGTTAGAAACTCAATAACATTATTGTTTTCTTTTCTGGGAAATTCTGTCATGACTCCAATCACAGAACAAACTAAACAATTATCTAACATCTACATGTCCACATACAATCTACATGTACTTATTTTATAAATTAACAAGTTAATTTTACGATATCCTCTTCATCATATCTGATCATCATCAGACCTTGGAGTATGGTCTCCAGTTCATCAAATACTTTGAGATAAATTTAATATTTCAAACAGCAAATAAGCCTGAGTTTCTTCAAATTGAAATTCTTATCTGGTATGGTTAGCCATGTTCAAACATGACGACGCGAATAAAACCGCGGGAAGTCGCTAATTAATAAATTATACATAATACATTATTTACCTATGACGTCGACCCTGGGTTTTCGCAAGTTTCGCAACAATGAAACTCTACAAAGATTCTCGAATCTGTGAACTGGCTACGCCGTAGCACCTCGTAGCCTCTACAAGGTCTACAGTCTACGCCGTAGACCGGGAACTGTAGAGTACAAAAATGAAATAAAATAGAATGTATCAAAATGTTGATCTTGCTTATTTCAAGACTACTACTAATGATAAGCGTCGCTACTAGGTTACCCCTAAAATGGGGAGTCTCAAAATAATAATTTTAAGAGTGTGCGGTCCAGAATAAATGAATAAAAAGTATGTAGTGAATAAATTAATGTTGCTCGCAAGTGGTGAAGAAAAACATCGTGCTTATGGTATATCAACGGCGATAGACTTGCCATCCGTCTCAAGGCAAGTACATTCTAAAATGCTCGTTTTAGACCAAAAATTAATTTTTTACTCTGTAGCAAAAATGTATGAAATATCTGCAACAATTGATGTGTTTTCCAATACAAACAGCCGTCGGAGGAAACTCGATATAGTTTTGTTCAGTTATTGCAAACGAAATAGAAAATGGAATGGTACCAATACTTTTCAACCACGGCTTCTTTTCATTATGACAGACGTCGTGCCTTCCATGCTGTGGGTTGTAGGTTCGATCCCTACTGAGAACAGTCATTTGTGTGTGGCAAACATAGATGTTTGTTCAACTTTCGGTAAAAGTTATATAGCGAACTGCGTCAAAGCCATACATTTTTGACAAAAGCTATATTGCTATCAATGGAAGGCAAAAACAGAAATAGATTGAATAGTAAGAATTTTTGTATTAAAATGCTGTGACTAAGGAAAATCACAAAGATTTTTATAACAAAAAAAAAGTTTTTTTTTCAAAAGTTAAGTCGAGCGGGACTCGAACTCGCAACCGTCTCTTTGATACAGAGATGCAAAAATCAACTACGCCATATAAAGGGTAAGTCGCAGGTTCGAATTCCACTTTTGGGCTGTTATAAAAATCTCCGATTATTATAAATGCCTATAATAGTGGTGGCCTCCCACCTGCCTAGTGTTAGCGCTAATCAGTGCTTGATGCCTGAACATCTGGTAAAGTAACACCATGATCGCTTTGGTATTTAAGTGTCGATTATAAAATAACTGATTAATCAACGATTGTATCATAAACACACAAGCTCCGAGTATTTATTTAGGGTATCAGAACCTTATCTCAAGTGCAATTATTATGAGTTCTCAGAAATAAGTGAACAAACTTTTTGAGATGACCTACAATCGCTGCCGTCTACATGACGCCGCTTTTTTGTCAGTTTTTAGTTATTTCAGTCTTCTCATTGTGGTGGTATGCTAATTTGGAACGTAAGATCTATATATTTTTGCGTAATTTTAGTAGTCATAATCATAACGGATCTTTGTCTCTCTGAAGTATCTGCGCAGAACCGTTTTTCAGGTCGAATTGGAGGTAAGCGAATTTTTTCGCACTACATTACTTGCATGCGCAATCGTTGTTGCACCTAACTTCAGAGGGATAAAAATCCGTTGTGGGTACTGTTCTCAACTTTAAATAAATAAATATTCATGGACATTTCACACGACGCCCTCTAGTCCCAAACTAAGCAAAGCTTGTAATATGGAAACTAGACTTTGATAGACTTCTATTGACGGGATGAGAAGGACTAGACAAAAAGAAAAAAAATAAGTTATAATTTGAGAGTTATTTTATTCGGTAGAAAATCATCGTCTTGCTCACAGTAGTGGAGCTTATTACTTATTATAAGTATAACTAAACAACTATGACAGAATGAATAAAAAAAAAATTGATGATTACTAAGTAAGTATTCTGCGTCAACAAAAATAAATTGAGAATACATAATAAATAGGTATTTAAATAGCCTGCCAGGCTTTAATAAAGCAGGAAAGAGAAAATAAGATCCTAGTACATATTTGGAAGATATTGGAACTCTTTGCTTCTCTTAGGTTATATAGGACCTCCTTGGTTTTTATTTAAGCAGTGGTGGCAGGAACTGGGACGGCGCACTCATCCGAAGGAGTAGCAGAGCACGCTCCAAGATTGCAGTGAGGCATAGTAGGGTCACTGCAGGCTCTCTGGAGACCCCCGACCTTGGTGCAAACCATCTTCGTGTTACAATCCAGGCAGGTGCTTCCGATCATGGTGCAGGGTCCCCATTGGGGGAACCACGGGGCGGCGGAGATCCATGGGGGTATCCATGGATTTGCGGCGGCGTTTGGTGCACCAGCTGCGGCATTGGGACCCCAGGCGACACCTGTGTTGGCACCGAATCCTGCCCACCCACCTCCAACTCCACCAGGAACCATCGCTGCTGTTACTGCTAGCTGTAAATGCAATTATACGTATTAAAATAAAAAAACGATGGATCGAGAATTACTAAAACAGCTAAGATAACCGTTATTCAAAGTTCAAGGCACTGAAAATTAGATCAACTCACCATAGCGCTAAGGGTCAAAACGATTGTGGAAACCATGATTAAAATCGTTGTTTGGTTATTTCGTTCGTAAATTGCTTTCGTTTCTGTGAAAAGTCTTGGAGTTCAAGCGACTTTATACAGAGCTGATGTTTAATAATGGATTACGACGTGCAAACGGAGCGCGGGTGGAAACAAGGTTTTCCCGGAGTAGTAAACAGTTTCCAAAAGAGATAGCGCTACTGGTACAGTCAACTGCAAAATGCATAATTATAGCATCAGTGTGACAATTTCAACATATTGCGTCAATCTTCACCGCTACCTAAGTTAAGTGACATTCCGCGCAGTCACTATTTGGCCATCCAAATAGTGAAAGATGTAATTACCGCCAGTGGCATTTATATCTGAGCGCTTCCGTGCTTCGAAGGGCACGTTAAACTAGCGGTCCTGGCTCTAGCAGCTAACTCATACGAATGAACGATCATATTTTATTGTTGTGACCTACCTGTTAATGGTAATTAATTCTTACAACTGAAGCATTCACTTGCGCGTTGTCAAATACAGTATTTATGTACCCAGTAATTCGATTTGAGTACCCAAAGCTATCTAAAGACATACGGACTACTTATGTAGAGCAAAATTTCTGGCACTGCAGTTGTACACGACCAAATTGATTTAAAATATAATAAATAAAATAAACAAATTGGACTTTTACTGAAAAGTGTGGCCTATACATAACACAGTCTCTACTTGTGGTGTTTCAAGAAATGAAATTGATTTCACACAGAGATTTTTTGCTCTACATATTTTGACTACGTTGTTATATTTATACTACACTGCAGTATTTTTAATGAGTTCTTGCGACGAACGTGCACAAGCTGCCAAGAAACTCATAAGTAGTTGTTCAGCGGTTTTTCAGAGACTGAATAACTTACACCATAATTTTGTAACCAACTGTACCAAAGCTGCGTATTATTTTGCGAATACTTAGCTTGTTATTTTCGTAATTGTTTAGTTTTGTGACTAGATATCTGCGTAGGAAAATTTCTTTACATAAAAGCAAGATAATAAAATTATTATACCAGCATGCTGGGGGTATTATTGTTTGTTTTAAACTTGATAATGTAAGTACTTTTATAGTTGTTTAGGATTAGCTTCGGGTTCTTTTACATTTATTATGTTGACGTTTAGGCTTCTTTCGTAAAACCCATTGATTCTAGTTTGTTTTACTTGGAAAATTCCCTTGGAGAAACCAAGATTATTAATTCTTGAAATTGTTTGTATAAGTAAGACTTTGGGCTAGATGACGCCATGATACCTAATAGAATATCGCTTAGTGTGTAAAAGATGTGGGAGTGTCTTAAGGGTCTGAAGTTCGTTTAAATATCAGATTTGACTCATGCCGACTACTCATTTGTTGTAAACTTGTATAGACGTTAGTGACTAAAAATCTTTGATTGAAATTACACTTTTCACCGACTACCTGGCAACCGGAACGTATGAAAATACACTACTAAACCCCGTCGTTTTTGCGTCGGGGGCTAATAATAGATGTAGGTAAGAAAGGTACCGTCACTTCACATAAAAATATCCTCATTTTTTTGCTTCGATAATTTCTTTGAATATCGAAATATTAAAAAAAAATAAAACCTAAATCCGTCACCCTGGACGCTTTCGCAACGATATTAATTTGTTATTTTCAATACCCAGACAAAATCACTCGAGTATGAATTTAATAAAGTGATATTTGTGTCATTCGTTTTTGCTCCTTTAAGAATTATAAGAGCAAAACGTGTTGCTTTAGAAACTTGACGCTTATTGTGTAGGGGCTTTGTTACTTTCAAACGGTAGGCTACAGTTATAACAAAGTACATTGTATAAAAATAAACACGTAGGGTAGGTAAGTACTACCAACGAGTAATAATACCGATCAAATAATATGACAATGTTAAATTTTTTGACATCATTATCTTATTTTTATCTTATCTATGGTAGATTACCTTTACGACAGTCGTTAAATTGTGGTTTTAGTGGCGATTTCATCTAATAGGTAGATCTTCAAAGTATAATAAAAATGTGTAGGTAAGCAAGAAAAGTATAGCCGCACAGAGCCCTTGACTCCTACGTTTGATAGATGAAGTCCTGTGGTAGCTCAATGTATCAAAGAAGTAGGTATACAGTACGCAGATCAAATCTTTATCCCTCTGAAGTTAGGTGCAACAGTTTGTAGCACCTAACAACTTCAGGGGGATAAAGATTTGATCTGCGTACTTCGTACTTGAAAAATTCGTTTACCTCCAATCGGACCTAAACCGGGTTTTGCGCAGATACTTCAGAGGGACAGGGAACCGTTGTAATTGTGACTATACCGACCTATGGAAATTATATTTCCAAACGAAAAGTCACGTGACCAGTTCTATTCTCCAGCGATTGTAAAATATCAACTAGGGCTACTGCGAGAAGTAAAGACATTATTTATGTTAGAACTAGCGAAGTATGTGAGCAGTGCCTACACTTAGATGTAAATATAGCTAAGTACCTATAGTCAGTCGCAAGCTTGTACCGGCGTCGATCGCCATGTTCTGATTTGTTGTTAACCTTTTATTTTGTAATTAAACAGTTAAATAGTGTCCAAAACTGCGGTTATTATTCACTATCCTACAGGTTATGAACCCAGTGCGTGATATACAAACGATTTTGTGAATAATTAACTGGATTTACAGTGAAATAAGTGATTAAAAAACTTTGCGTAAACAAAATTCCTTACGGTCGCTGTGATCGCGTGACCCAGTGCGGACACCGTATTATTACACTGGAATCGTCCATATTGCTTTTTACCTCGCGGAAACTTGCAAAAGTGTTTTTTATCCATGATTTTGAGTATTTGGAGTTGAAGAAACTTCAATATGGCTGCTTCTATAAAGATTGACCCCTTAACTGGCGATAATTATGATACCTGGAAGATTCAAATGCGAGCTATTTTGAAGAAAAATGACTTGTGGGAATATGTAACGGGATCATTACCGCAACCTGTGAAATCGGATTCAAAGTACGCCGAGTGGATTAAAAGTGATGGGAAGGCTGAATCGGATATATTGTTGGCCGTCAGTCCCAGTGAGTTAATTGCATTGGACGGCTTGGAAACTTCCAAGGATATATGGGACAAGTTGAAGTCTTTATATCAGTCTAGTGGGCCTGCCAGGAAAGCCTCATTGTTGAAGAAACTTGTGTTAACTCGTATGCAGGAAGAAGATGACCTGAAAAAGCACATCGCGGATTTTTTTGATGCTGTAAAGAAGCTCAAAGAAATCGGTTTGGTGGTTATTGATGAACTTCTGGCCATTTTACTACTTTATAGTTTGCCGGATTCTTTTGCTATGTTTCGTACGGCAATAGAATCGCGAGATGATTTACCATCAACGGAGTTGTTGAAAGTGAAGATTGTCGAAGATTATGAGGGCCGAAAATCAAAAGTAGTTGACCAAGGAGCTATGTTCGTCAGGCGCACCAATACAAATGCCAACCAAAAGAAAAACACGACCGAAAACCAGGGCTATAATAAAAGCAAGATTGAGTGTTATCGTTGTGGTCGTCGTGGGCATTTGGCGAGAGAGTGCAAATCAAAGAACGCTAACAAGCAGAAGCAAACTGCACAAAAATCAGAACGGGATAGTGATCCGAAAACGACGATGCTGATGTGTGCCACCGAAGAGGTGATGTTTGGTGATAAAAGAAATCCTATTTGGTGTATCGACAGTGGATGCACGGGACACATGTGCAATGAAAAGCATATGATCCAAGATTTCACACGGCTGGACTCGGAGCTCAATTTGGCTAATGATGAGAGCACTCACATTACTGGAGCGGGAAAAGTTAGTATCTCAGTGGATACGGGTAGCGAAGAGCGCCAAATAGATATCGAGAAAGTTTTTTACGTGTCTGACTTACGAACCAATTTATTGTCTGTAGCGAAAATGACTGATCGCGGGTTCGAGGTTCATTTTAAGAAAAATGATGCTATTGTGATTGATGAGAAAAATCATGTCCACATGCGTGCAGACCGTGTTGGTAATTTATACCATGTTCGCATGAGTCATAATGGTGCTAATAATGTCGAGGTGGTAAAGAAGCCCATAGACATATGGCATGAGCGCCTAGGACACCTTAATGAACGTGACTTGAAGGCAATGTCGAAAAGCGACCTAGTACATGGCCTGACCTTGAACGATGGTGAAAAACTGTCTGAGTGTGAAATCTGCATAAGTGAGAAGCAGACTTGCACGCCGTTTCCTAAGGGCAGTGCTGATCGCACAAGCGAGCTACTGGAGATCGTACATACTGATGTATGTGGGCCTATGAGACAACAATCTTATGGCGGGAAAAAGTATTTTGTCACTTTTATCGACGACAAGTCTAGATGGTGTGAAGTCTACTTCATTGCGAACAAAAGTGACGTCTTGCGAGTATTCAAGGAATACAAGGCCTATGTGGAAAACTTCACAGGAAAGAAAATAAAGAATCTTCAGTCTGATAACGGCCGTGAGTACGTGAACAATGAGTTTGATGATTTTTTGAAGAAAGAAGGAATCAGGAGGAGACTAACAGTGCCGTATACCCCACAACAGAACGGAATTTCTGAGAGGAAAAATAGAACGCTGATAGAGATGGCGCGGTGCATGATGCGTCAAGCAGGAAGTCCTCCTACGTTTTGGGCTGAGGCAGTCAACACTGCAAATTATATAAGAAATCGATGCCCAACTGCAGCATTGAATGGTGAGATACCTTTTAAAATATGGAAAGGGAAGAAACTGACCGTAACATACATGCACGTGTTTGGATCGAAAGCTTACTACAAAGATAAGGGTTCCCAGAAAGGGAAGTTCGATTCAAGTTCCGAATTAGGAATTTTTATGGGATATGATGTTCAATCTAAAGCTTATAGAATACATGATCCGAAGACAAATAAGATCATAGTGACTCGTGATGTTAAATTCATGAATGAGACTGCGTTTAGGCACGAATACAAGGAAATACTTGATGAAGAAGAAAGTATAGATGATGGAGAAATACTTGTGGATCTGAATATGCCTAACAAAGTAAATGAGAAGAAAGATGAAGAACGTAGAGCTCTTCTGAAAGCGAGAAGAGATGGAGAAAGAACCAGAAAATCACCAGAGAATGTGTACGTACCAGATGAAGAAAGAGGCAAAAGCCTACCACATAGAAAAAGAGCTGCAACAGTTTCGTGGGAAAGGCTGGTGGAACCTTCGAAGAGAGGTAAAGGACGACTCGTCCGTACTGGTAATCGTACTGGTTTAGTGGTAAGACCGCAACTAGATTACGGACCAGTGAACGAACACATTGTGACAGATAGCGAAGATGATATAACTGATGATGATGATGAAGAATCAGATGCACCACTAATAGCAGGGATAGCGACTATTGAGCCTATGACGTGGAGTGAAATCGAAAAGACAGACGACGTAAATGCTTGGAGAAGTGCATTAGAGGATGAGTTTTTGGCACAGATCAAGAATGGCACGTGGGAAATAGTGTCTCGACCACCGAATCGAAAAATAATTGGAAGTAGATTCGTGTTTAGTACCAAAACAACTGGTAAGAAGGTACGGTTGGTCGCAAAAGGATGTTCCCAACGGCCAGGGGAGGATTTTCATGAGACTTCGTCTCCGGTCGTGAGATCGTCATCGATAAGGCTCATAGCTGCATTATCAGCGGAATTTGGACTAGAGATCCATCAAATGGACGTAGTGACCGCTTACCTGAACGGTTCACTAGAAGAAGAAGTATTTATGGAAATACCGGATCAGCTGCGCGATGTTTTAGACAGAGTACTCGCTAACCAAAAGATTGGAACACAGGGAAAAATCATCCGAGATAAGAAAATTATCGAAACAGCAAAACGTTGGAGCAAAGTGCTGGATGAATGTGATAATAGTGTGTGTCTTTTGAAAAAGAGTTTGTATGGTTTGCGACAGTCTGGATTGCAGTGGCACAGAGAGTTGGTGAGAAAGCTGATGAGTGTTGGCTTTGAGGCAACGCAGCAGGATCCATGTGTGTTTGTAGCACGAAAAGGTGAGCGAATGATGTTAATAGCTATTTATGTTGACGATATAATATTATCGACGAATGATAGTTCATGGTTGTGTGATGTAAAGAAGCATTTATCTAACGCATTCGAAATGAAAGACATGGGACGAATAAATCATTGTTTGGGTATTGAGTTTACTCGTGATGAAGAAGACAGAGTGTACCTAAATCAAAAATTGTACTTGGAAAAAGTGTTAGAACGCTTTGGTATGAGTGAATGTAAGCCTACAATGACTCCTATGGACGCGAATGTAAAGTTAGAGAAACCTAAATGTGTGAAGAGTGATGTGATGAATCAGTATCCGTATCAAAGTTTGATAGGTGCCTTGATGTATCTGGCAGTGACTACACGACCAGATATTGCATATTCTGTAAATTATCTTAGCCAGTTTAATACTAACTATGATGTTGAGCATTGGAAAGCGGCAAAACGTGTGTTAAGATATTTGAAAGGTACGTCAGACTATGGTTTAGCGTATGAGAGGACTGGTTTACCATTGTTTGGTGCGGTTGACGCAGACTGGGGTTCGAATGCGATTGATCGGAAGTCTTACTCTGGTTTTGCGTTTATATTAGCAGGTGCCCCAATCAGCTGGGAAGCACGTAAGCAACGAACAATCGCATTGTCGAGCACGGAAGCCGAATACATGGCTATTTCCGAAGCTACTAAAGAAGCCATGTATTTACGCGATGTATTGAGTAATGTTGGAATGGAGTGTGATTGTGTAACATTATTCAACGACAACCAGGGTGCGATAAAATTAGCAGAAAGCAGGAACTACCGCTCACGAACGAAACACATCGACGTGAGGCACCACTTCGTTCGAGATATGTGCGAACAAGGCGTTATTAATCTGAAATACTTATCTACAGATAAAATGCCTGCTGATGTTTTGACCAAAGGTTTGAATGGGACAAAGCATCATGAATGCATGCTTAATCTAGGTATGATGGATGTATGTAAGAATTAATCAGATTTGCTCATGACTTCGAGGGGAGGTGTTAGAACTAGCGAAGTATGTGAGCAGTGCCTACACTTAGATGTAAATATAGCTAAGTACCTATAGTCAGTCGCAAGCTTGTACCGGCGTCGATCGCCATGTTCTGATTTGTTGTTAACCTTTTATTTTGTAATTAAACAGTTAAATAGTGTCCAAAACTGCGGTTATTATTCACTATCCTACAATTTATTTATTTAATAACATAGTTTTTGACAGAAAACTCGAAAACCCAAAAAATTAGCACCCTCGGATCCCCTTAGCTCTAATAATATAATCAGTTTGATTGATTAAAAAAAAACCAAAGTACTTACTTACTAGTTGTCCTGTGAGAACATAGACCTCGCAAGCCTTTATAACCATACAATAACCGACACTTTCCCTTTTACCCTGGCTAAATCGAATTTCAGGTGCTTGAATTTTCCAATAGGCCTATGTAGACTTTTGAACAAATTAACAAGTTTTAGCGATTACTCGCGTTCCCTTGGTCCTAGGAGGTCGAATCTCGTGTCTACGGATTTGTCTCGTAAAGGCGAAGAGGACTGTGTAGTCTTATTGATATTGGTAGAAGTCAATTTTCGGGAAATAAATAAAAAAATAATTTCCCCTTTTTTCCCCTTTCTACTCCCCCTTTTTGGAAATGTTTTTACACCATCTTGTGTAGAATAAAATCTTACGTGTGCTTCTCAAATTTGATTGAAATCCGTCGATAAATAACGCTACAGCAAACTTTCCTCCTTTTCTCCCCTATTTTCCCCCCGATCAAAAATCCCCGACGACAAAAAAAATCTAATAATTCATATAACCTGTGTACCAAGTTTCGTCCAGATCGGTTGAAAAATGCGACTTGTAGAGGAGAACAGACAGACATCCGGACAAACGCATTTTTGGCCAATGTGGAAACTGAGACGCTTCGCTCGCTTCGCTCGCTCGGTCAATTATTATTGACTGTTGGAGCATTCCAGAAACTACCTATTCTGGCATATACGTACGAGTATGCGGTTTCTGTTGAACAATAGACAAGGAATGCAAACAAACTAATCTCGAAGATAAGTTTGGGGCTAAAGCACGTGATAATTGCGTAATTTCTGTTCTGACCCTGACTTTGAGAATTTTGGCCTGTGTTCACCTAAACTAAATAAATCGTTGATTTCATAATCTGTCCGCAGATTTGGAATCTTTTGATATCAACAAAATCTGACAAATTACAATTAGAACGATGTCAGAATGATAATTCAGCGACTGGTAAACTGACATAATATTAGATTAGATTATTCTTTATTGCACTTTTACAAAATAGAGGCGAGCTTAATGCTATTTAGCATTTTCTTCCAACTAACCTTTGTGTAGTGTAATATTGATTGTAATTTCTCAGATTCTGATGGTATCAACTTGACAATCAGAGATTTGCCCGAAGGTAAAACGGTGTTTAGACCTTGCTACAATCAACATTATACGATTGATTAGTCTTTGGTGCACACAGCCTTTTACAAGTTTTTTGCCAGTAGCCCATGATTAAATATTGATTTTAACACCTCTCAATCCTAAAACTAATACTTACCTACCATAGAATACATAAACTAGTCTCTCACGATACAAGGAGGGACTAAAACCAAGAATAGAAAATGAATGAAATTTTATGGAAATGACCGAGCTTAAAGTCACTACGTGACTATTTTTTGACATTTTTGAGGTTCTGTGGTAGAGCGATTAGCTCCTTGTTATATTTCATCAGATTTTTTGACCTAGGTTATCTGACTTTTGGTTATCTGTCAGGAATAAGCCTATTTCTTCTATACTAAATTTAAAATAAAAAATCATTAAGTAATATGCCAAAGTCAATGACTCTGTTATGATGGCCAGTGTCACTAGCGAGTCATTAAGCAAATGAAGTCATTATAAATTCTAAAGCAAATCATTAATTTTTGTACTTATTTCATTACTGGTTGTAAACATTCGATGTAATTACTGACATATTATATTAATTCATAAATAAAAACATAATTATATAGAATAAACCATTCAATTCGTGGTTATATAAGTATATGACATTTTGCTTTTCTTTCAAGATATACAATGTACCTAATATTAATTTATCCTAAACAAACCGTTCAAAAAATGTAAGAAAGATATCATCACAAAGGCTGGGAAAGTAATGGTCCAGAAGAGCCAGAGATGGAGTGGAGATCCTTGGAGTGGTACATCCTCTAACATCACTTTTACAATTTCAGAAAAATTAAATGAGATAAATGTGTAAATGCTTTGTTTAAAATGTATTTTAGCATGAAAATATTTTATGGCGTTCGGTAGGTAATCGTTTTCTATTATAAGTATTTATGAACTTATAGGATATGAGTTAGGAACCTAGTAATTTACATCTACCTGTCTAAGTATAACCGTATAAATTCATAATAAATGTTATCAACCCCTACAGGATGCTTTAATAAAATTTAAGACTAGAAATAACAAACAACTGACAATTATTATTATTGTAAGCCTGTATCCGTTGCAGTGTCTAGATACGAGGTAAATATCCGGTCATATTATGCCCAACCAAGAGGCTTACTCAAATAAAATGATAACCGAAGGTTCACTATTGATATTTATGATACACTGCGCTCTCGTCTTGTGCGTTGTGTGCACACGCGCGGTAATTTTACCGGCTTAGCGCAGTGTAACACAAATGTTAACAATGAACGTTTGTTCATTACTTTTCGGAGTACCAAGCGATAGCGCAGTATTACCATTATTAGAATGTGTTTGCATTGAGTCAGACATAGCGAAAACAGTATGTTTGGCGAAGACTTTACTCATTTTATCTCGGCAGAAGCCATTATCTAATGTTATCTTCGGTAATTACTAGAGCAGGTATAAAACCTCCCGTCGTTCTTATTTTGAATATAATTACGAACGAGCTTCAACGAAACACAAGTGTACATTGTCCATTTGAGGTTTTTACGAACGAATTTCCCTTTCAATGAGATCAAACTGAATTCAAGATGAAGATTGTCTATCTACTATTGATTGTAAGTTTAAAAAATGCTTCTAGTCCTAAGTACTCAGTTCTGTGTTTGTGTGGTAGTGATCAGTGTGTGCGGGTAAAGTGAGGGATAAAAAAAATATGTCCCTCCCAACTCCCAACTGAAACGTAAGAAAGTGACAGTGATAAAGTATAGCCAAATATTCTACAATTGTTAGAGAATAGAAAACGCGTCAATATCTTCTTCTTCTTATAACTTAAGAGCTATGCTCTTGTCGGCGTAATGTATGCATTTCCCGCCAGGTTCTTCTTTTCAGGGCAGCTTCCTTGACGTCCTTATACGACATGACATCTATCTTCGCCTTCACTTGGCTCATGTAGCTAATACGCGGTCTTCCTCTTCCTCTCTTTCCTTCTACCTTCCCTTCAATGATATTTCCGATTAAGCTGTCATGTCGTATAAGGTTTCCAATCATCTTTCCTCTCCTGTTCTCAACAACTTTTATAAGGGCTCTCTCCTCGCTTACTCTACTTAATACTTCTATGTTAGTTACTTTTTCTGTCCAGCTAATCCTTTCCATTCTCCTCCAATATCTATGGAAATGATAATATTACTTTATTACAACTATACGATGCTACTTATTATAGTAGTCACAACGGATCTTTGTCCCTCGGAAGTATCTGGGGAGCGATTCCAATCTCAAAGTTGAACTGCAAAGTTTTAAATAATGGTCAGTTTCATACTAACTCATGTTATTCTGTAACTAAATAGTGACAGTATGATGTCATTTAATTTGTTTTCGCGTATATTTTGCTGTCAAAGTGTCTAAAAAGAATGATCACGTGGTACAAATTACACTGGGCAGTGAAATATAACTTGACAGCAAAATATTGGAATAGGAGGGCTGCGCTGTACCTACTTTTGGGTTAAATTGGAGGTTAGCTAATTTTTCCGCATGCGCAATCGTTGTTGCACCTAACTTCAGAGGCATAAAGATCCGTTGTGCATACTGTACTTACCTATTTGAAAACGTGT
This sequence comes from Gandaritis pyraliata, assembly GCA_947859175.1. NCBI lineage: Eukaryota > Metazoa > Arthropoda > Insecta > Lepidoptera > Geometridae > Gandaritis > Gandaritis pyraliata. The sequence continues at coordinate 4,715,918 of OX401866.1, read as the reverse complement.
AGGTACAAAACATGGACAATGTTTCAAGTAAATGAGGAACTGTCACCTTAGGTCGGTTTCAAGTCTACGGAAGTCGTATGTTTGTAAACTTAATGCAATATATTATTTTGCTTGCAGGTTTGCATAGGTCTAGCGACCGCAAAATACCTACCTGATGATGGTTCATCACAAAAGCTAACACATGGACATCTTAGATCTATTAGAGAGGTTTCAGATGCCTCACCTGAAAGTGGGGATAGTGATGATGATGATAACGATGATGACAGCAATGATGTTAACTCAGTCGAAAAAAAACAACAGGAGCGAGTTGAAAAAGAAAGAAGGAAACAAGAAGAACAAGAGCGTAAACAAATAGAAAAGAAAGAGAAAGAAGAACAAAAGCGTCAAGAAAAATTAGAAAAAGAAGAGCGCAAAATGCTCGAAAGAGAAGAGAAAGAAAAACACAAGCAAGAGGAGCGAGAACGCAAGCGTATTGAGAAGCTTGAAAAGGAAGAGAGAAAACGCCAGGAAAAAATACAGAGGAATGAGCAAAAGCGTATTGAAAAGGAACAAGAACGACTAGAAGAATTGGCACAAGAAGCGTTAGGAGATGATGTTGGATCAGAAGAATCCGCTGAGACAAATGACAGTGCTAAAGTTGATTTTGAAGATATTTGGAAAAATTATGTGTTCACTAAGTACGGTTTAAATGTAAATAGCACGGGCATTGAAAAGAAAACCGCACTCTTTAGAATTTTTCAAGAAGAGTTGGCGTTGAACTGGACGAGCACAAAGAGTGAACGTCGTCAAGCTATTACAAACTTATTCCAAACGAAGCTAGCCAATAATGAGACCGACTCTTTCAAGAGTTATCTCCAAAGTCATGTAACTGCCGCTAACATCCAAACACTTCAAGTCAAATTGGAAAAGAAGATTGCAAATCTGGAAAATGATTCTGCTTTGTTACAAAACGTAACTCTGCCGTGGGCACCAATAGCCCAACAGAATGTTGAAGAAAAGAGAAACTTACTTCAGGCTATTGGTCAGTACTTGTCTAGTTTGCTGCCAAGCTGGGTGACTGGAAATCAAACGATTCAGAATGAAATATCATCAACTGCTGGGGCTCCTGGCTCATTTACCTCTGGTGCCTCTAGCATCGCTGGTGCTTATGATTCCATTCCCGGTACCCCTGGCTCATCTGTCCCCGGAACTCACGGCGTCGCTGGTGCTGATGGCTCCGCCCTAGGTGCCCCTGGCTCCTCGGTCCCTGGAACCCAAGGCGTGGTTGGTGCTGATAGGTCTGCCTCTCGTGCCCCTGGTTCATTTGTCCGTGAAACCCAAGGAGTCACTGGTGTTGATAGCTTCGCTTCTGGTGCCTCTGGCTCTTCTGTCTCTGGAACTCGAGGCGTCGCTGGTGCTGATGGCTACACCTCTGGTGCCCCTGGCTCATCTGTCTCCGGAATTCAAGTCGTCGCTGGTGCTGATGGCTCCGCCCTCGGTGCTCCTGGCTCCTCTGGCCCTGGAGCTCAAGGCGTCGCTGGTGCTGATGGTTCTGCCTCTGGTGCTCCTGGTTTTTCTGCCTCTGAAATTCAAGTTGTCACTAGTGCTGATGGATTCACCCTGGGTGCCTCTGGTCCCTCAGTCCCTGGAGTCCAAGTCGTCATTGGTGCTGATGGCTCTGTCCTCGATGTTCCTGGCTCCGTTCCTGCTGCCCAAGGCATCGCTGATGCTAATGGCTCTGTCCTCGGTGCTCCTGGCTCCGTTCCTGCTGCCCAAGGCGTTGCTGGTGCTGATGGCTCCGCCCTCGGTGCCTCTGGCTCTTCTGTTTCTGGAGCTCAAGGCGTCGCTGGTGCTGATGGCTCCGCCCTCGGTGCCCCTGGCTCCTCGGTCCCTGGAACCCAAGGCGTCGTTGGTGCTGATAGGTCTAGCTCTGGTGCCCCTGGCTCATCTGTCCCTGGAATCCAAGGAGTCGCTGGTGCTGATGGCACCACCCTTGATGCCCCTGGCTCCTCGGTCCCTGGAACCCAAGGCGTCACTGGTGCTAATGGCTCCGCCCTTGGTGCCTCTGGCTCTTTTGTTTCTGAAATTCAAGTTGTCACTGGTGCTGATGGATCCACCCTGGGTGCCTCTGGTCTCTCAGTCCCTGGAGCCCAAGGCGTCATTGGTGCTGATGGTTTTTCTGTTTCTGGAACCCAAGGCGTCATTGGTGCTGATAGCTCTGTCCTCGATGCTCCTGGCTCCGTTCCTGCTGCCCAAGGCGTCGCTGATGCTAATGGCTCTGTCCTCGGTGCTCCTGGCTCCGTTTCTGCTGCCCAAGGCGTTGCTGGTGCTGATGGCTTCGCCCTCGGTGCTCCTGGCTCCTCTGTCCCTGGAGCCCAAGGCGTCGCTGGTGCTGATAGGTCTAGCTCTGGTGCCCCTGGCTCATCTGTCCCTGGAATCCAAGGAGTCGCTGGTGCTGATGGCACCACCCTTGATGCCCCTGGCTCCTCGGTCCCTGGAACCCAAGGCGTCACTGGTGCTGATGGCTCTGTTCTCGGTGCTCCCGGCTCCGTTCCTGCTGCCCAAGGCGTCGCTGATGCTAATGGATCCACCCTCGGTGCCTCTGGCTCTTCTGTTTCTGGAGCTCAAGGCGTCGCTGGTGCTGATGGCTCCGCCCTCGGTGCCCCTGGCTCCTCGGTCCCTGGAACCCAAGGAGTCGCTGGTACTGATGGATCCACCCTGGGTGCCTCTGGTCCCTCAGTCCCTGGAGCCCAAGGCGTCATTGGTGCTGATGGCTCTTCTGTTTCTGGAGCCCAAGGCGTCGCTGGTGCTGATGGTTCCGCCTCTGGTGCCCCTGGTTCCTCAATCTCTGGAACCCAAGGCATCGTTGGTGCTGATGGCTCCACCCTTGATGCCCCTGACACCACAGTCTCTGGAGCCCAAGGCGTCACTGGTGCTGATGGCTCCGCCTCTGGTGCTCCTGGCTCTTCTGTCCCTGGAACCCAAGGCGTCACTGGTGCTGATGGCTCCACTTCTGGTGCCCATGGCTCCTCTGTCCCTGGTGCACCTAATGTCTCTGCAACTGAAACTGATGTCTCAACTGCCGAGGTTTCTGGCCCAGCAACTGAAGGTGCTTTCCCTGAGGTTACTAATTCTGCTTCTGAAGTCTCTGGCACAGCAGCTGAAACAAACCCCGCTTCTGGATCGGCAATTGAGACCCCTGCCCCTGCTTTGGGTTCAGCTGTTGAAGTCGTTGGCCCTACTTCGGAAGTCTATGACCCAGCAATTGGAATCACTACACCTGCTTTTACCCTAGCAGACGAAACCGTTGCCCTTGTTTCTGGCACAGCAACTGACGCCACTGCCTCCGTAGTCTCTGGCCCAGCAGCTGAAACTACTGTAGCTACCTCTAGCCCACCAGCTGAATCTGTTGCCTCTACCTCTGGCTCAGCAGTTGATGCCACTGCCTCTGCCTCTGAAGTCTCTGCCCCAGCGAGTGAAGCCGTTGTTCCGGCCTCTAGCACAGTAACTGACACCACTGCCCCTGCCTCTGAAGTCTCTGGCCCAGCAGCTGAAACTGCTGTAACTACCTCTAGCCCAGCAGCTGAAACTGTTGTCTCTACCTCTGGCTCAGCAGTTGATGCTACTGCCTCTGTCTCTGAAGTCTCTGCCCCAGCGACTGAAGCCGTTGTTTCTGCCTCTGGCACAGTAACTGACGCCACTGCCCCTGCCTCTGAAGTCTCTGGCCCAGCAGCTGAAACTGCTGTAACTACCTCTAGCCCAGCAGCTGAAACTGTTGCCTCTACCTCTGGTTCAGCAGTTGATGCCACTGCCTCTGCCTCTGAAGTCTCTGCCCCAGCGACTGAAGCCGTTGTTCCTGCTTCTGGCACAGCAACTGACGCCACTGCTCCTGCCTCTAAAGTCTCTGACCCAGCAGTTGAAACTTCTGTAACTACCTCTAACCCTGCAGCTGAAACCGTTGCCTCTACCTCTGGCTCAACAGTTGATGCCACTGCCTCTGCCTTAGAAGTGTCTGGCCTAGCAACTGATGCCACTGCTCCTGCCTCTGAAACCTCTGGCCCAGCAGTTGAAACAACCGCACCTGTCTCTGGCCCAGCAACTGAAGCCACTGCTTCTGATACCACGGGCTCAGCAACTGAGACTGCTGCCCCTGCCTCAGGCCCAGTGACTCAAACAGCTACCTCTGTCGCTGAAGTCTCTGGTTCAGCAACTGAGACCGCTGCACCGGTCGTTGAAGTTTCGGGCCCAGTTACTGAGACTGCTGCTCCTGCCTTAGTAGTTGAAACCACTGCTCCTGTCCCAGCACCTGAAGAAATACCTCTTGAGACCTCCACTGACAGTGTTACTATCACTGAAGTACCAATTGTTGCGTCTACTGACGCTGTTGCTCAATGGGTTGCGGCAGGTACACAAACATCTGTTTCTAATTCTTCCGCCGGAGCAGCACCTGCGGTGTCTACTGAAGCTCCTTCCACTGCTGTGGAGGTATCTGCTACTGACGCTGCTATTACTATCACCCCTACTACTAGCGCTGCTGTCATTGATACAGCAAGCCCAGTTGAATCTGCCACTACCGAAGTACCGATTGCTGCTACTGATGCAACAGTGGTCGCCTCAACTGATAGTTTAGCAGTATCTACTGATAGCGCTGCACCTGTACAAGAGATGCCTGCAGGTACTACATCTAGCCCCGATACAGTTATCGTTTTGAATCCGGCTCAGTCTGAAACACCTGTTGCAGAAACTAATGGACCTGCCAAACCGACTGAAGTCCCCGTTGCAGCTTTTAATGAGGCGACACCCGTAGAAACTGTAGCTAGCACTGAAAGTGCGCCAGTATTTGTAAACACTGAGAATGCGATTATTGCATCCAATGAACCCAGACTAACTGAGTCAGAAGTAATAGTCATACCCACTGAGCCCGGCGCGACGGTGGTTGAAGTGGTCACACAGTGATTGTATTACCAGATTAATGTACAGTGTATTTAAATATGTATTGTAATTAGTATTATGTATGTATAGCCTAGTTGATAAATAAATTGAGCACAGTAAAAGTGAATTTGGTTTATGATTGCTTCATCCCCAGATCGCCAATTAAAAATCTAGTTAGATAAGTTTTTAAATAAAGAAGACTTTTTTTCATCAATAATTTAATCTAATGACTGTCTTAGTAACTTTTTACAATTGTTTGGTAAAGTTAAATGGAATGCAGAGTAGAGGTAATTTCTCACAATTAACTTTTGTAAGTACACTATTATTACATATAAATATAATAATATAGACAATAAAACTATAATAAGTAATTGAATTAATACAACTAAAATTACATATTCCTGTCAAATCCAGTATTTGTTGGACGCATTGGGGGGGTTAGGGTAGTTGTGTTGAGTCAGAGGGTCGGGAACGTTTGTGAATGCATACGGGTCGTTCATATACTTGTATTCGCTGGAAATACCAGCGAGACTCATGTTTAACGAGTTGTGAGACGGACTCCAGTTAGAAGTCACCGATGGATCAGCTGAAATTTTAGAGTAATCTGCAGGAACTTTGGGGTAATCATTGTCTGGAACTGGTAACGCTTTGGGATAGTCATCTGCAGATGGTTTCGCGAAAGCATCTTCTCTCGGATCGATAGTCTCATCGTTTGCTACTTTGTCATCTCCCTCCGTTTCTTTGGGCAAATAGCTAAGAGGCTTACTGTAGATATCGTTACTTGGATATCTGTAGTCGTTTCTTGGAATGCCTGGATCCATCAGGCTGTGGGTGCCGTTAGAACCGGGTACCAGGTGTCCGAAGGTGGCAGCAGAAGTACTGGGGAAGGAGTTTTGAAAGGCTTGGTTCAGGTGTTGTGATTGAGCCATCAGCTGGTTGTAATTGGCGTATTTCTGATGATGCCACGCATCAGGGTGTTGCGGATGGTGTTGAGGTAAAGGTATGTCTCCTCCGGGGTAAGGGCAAGGTATTTGCGGCATGGGCAATGCGGAGTAGCTGGCGAGACCTGGGCTGGGGTTGGAACCAGTTTGTTTGCGCAAGCGTGCCCTTCGATTGGAGAACCAAACCTGAAAAACAGTTGTAAGTCTTATAGAACTTGAAGACAGCCCAGTTGTTCATTGAATCCAACTTGCAGACCTTTTTAAACGGCCTAAAACTCTTACCATTTTTCAGTGTCATCTATTTATTTCACAATAGCATGTAATGCGTGTTATCTTATATCAATTTAACTTTAATTATTATCTCTGAAATTAAACAAAGTGACATTCAACAAATATTGTTACTCAACGAAAAATAGGAACTTACAGAATACCTACGTCAACTGTGTTTATTTTTGTTAATTAAATTTTTGACATTTGTTTTTTGTTTGACTGTTTATGAATTTATCGGAATAAAATGTACATAGCCTAAAGTTGGCAAAAACGTATTTACTTCATTGTTATGATGACTACTTGTAAGAAAGAAAGAAAGAAAGAAAAAGTATTTATTTTGAAACACAAACACACTTGTAATAAATGATTTAGCAGCAGTGGCGCTTTCTAACCCTGAGCCTTGGATCTAGTATTGCAAAAATATAATACTTTGGTATAATAATATCTTTCTATCAAAAACAATCCTGTGCTCAATACACACTGAATCTTTCTTAGCGCGAGTTGGAATGCAATGGTTTAAGCTGTCTCAAGATTGAAATACCGGCGTGAGAACAAAGTAATGGGTTTTGAGTGAGAATACGAAGTATAATGAGAGTAAGAATCACCTGTATTCTAGCTTCAGTAAGACCGGTCTGCAGCGCGAGCTCTTCTCTAGTATACACATCAGGATACTGGGTCCTGTGGAAGGCTCGCTCCAGGGCATCCAGCTGTTCGCCAGTAAAGGTGGTTCGGGACCGACGTTGCTTCCTTTTCAGAGTAAGACCTGGTTCAGATTCGATGTCTGAAGAGTCTGAGCCTCGACCTGGAAAAGATATACCCATGATGAAACTTAGTTCATGAAGACAAGATGAATAAATTGGTAGGTATTAGACCTTTACCGGGAACTGAAAGCTCCAAGACATTGAACTAGATGGCGCTATATGAAGTATCCTATGTCCACCAATATTTATTTATGAGCTATTATTATATGAGACAGCGGCTTTAGTATAAGAAAACGAATCACATTAATTATAAAAATTCTAATCTCCCAAGGTGGTATCCGAACTGTCTTCTTTGATGGTCAGAATTATAATTTATTTGACATTATATTACTGCAATTTGTCTTCATCTCTTTTTTTATAACACGCGTTATTTATTAGCCTAATGTTTTTTTGTGAAAACCCACATCATGTTTGAGTTCGGCTCATCGGCTAAATCAAGATCCGTCTGGTCTGATCCCATTTATAAATCGGTAGCGGTATCCTACGGAAACAGATTAAAAAACTGCCTCAACAATGCTTGGCTTTGGTCTTATACTGATTTTAAAAAATGTGGCTTATATTAATAGCCTTTTGAAAGAAGTCAAAATTGAATGAGATGAAAAAATGGGGGCTCAGCGTGGAGCAGAATAAGAACACCCAGCGCGGCGGTTCCTTTGTCGGCCTCTTTGCTTTTCGGGTGACATTTTGGCACCATTCAATATTTTGGTGTCGCGATCTGAATTTATGACATGTAAAACGAATGCGCGAGTTAAATGCGCACTCGGGTTCGTTTGTGGCCAATTCGGTACCTGTTTGTGATTTTTGTTTGCAAACGCCTAACAATTTTCAGGGATGACATTAGTGTCTACGCATACCTACACGTACCTACACTATAAATGACATTTATTAACTAAAGGTAGTGAGGGACTGAGGAATGATCGTTTTAAAAGTTCTGATTTTACAAAGAAGGCTTAAATTCATTAAACCACAACATATCCCACCACAAAAGCAGCGACAAATAAAAAACAAGGTTTTGTAATAAAATGATTTACATTGCTCAAATTCCGGCCGAGACAGGAATAGATTTATTTAGTTCTTTTTATCCTGAGCTTAACGTATGCGATACAAAATGTAAAAATATGCTTTATAACGTGCTCACAAAGTTCATTACGGAAAACGAATTTAAGGTAGGTGCGAAGTTTATGGGCAGGCTGGTAGAGCAGCTAAAACCAGGCCGGACAGCACTTTGACTTTAAAAAAAGAATGTCCGGTCAAAAATATTTCCATTCGATATTGTTGAGCTATAAAAAGTAGTTGAAAATGTATGAGTAATTAGCTTTCAATTACTGAAAACTGAGCCTATTTACTGAGTTTCGGTAGGCCACACGTGTACAGATAATTTATACAACAAATCTGACAGTCAGTCGCCGCGTTACGTAAACAATCATATTGCGCGCTAACGCCAGCTCAACTGCCAAACGTTGTACCTATGTAGGTTTCTCGTGCAGTGCATCTCTGATACGCTAGCATGACGATATATTTGCGATTAGCACATTTATTTGGGCAAAAGACCCAACAAATAATATATTGACGTTTATAAAACCTCCGGCTTTTGTTATCACTCCTGCCAATCCCCAGTTTACATGTAAGAAAGAGATGCAAGTCTTTGGCGATTGCCGAAATGTGACCCCGTGAAGCCCGTGGCGCAATAATTTGGGAGTTGAAAGCGGCGGTGTGGCTTAACACCTTCATAATCTTGCCTCATTAAATCGGCGGGCATGCCTTTGTTTCAGCGGTTCGTTGAGATGGTAACATATGGTCGGATTAGCACGTCTGGGCGTTTGAAAATGCTGCGTTTTTTGCTGTCATAAGTTTTCCACTTGGGAGAAATAATGTGTATAGAAAAAACGGTTGCAGGTTAATTAGACAGATGGCCCTTATTTATGTTCCCTATCATTTTGTGATTTTGGCTCTAAAGGGTAGGTAAGTGGAGCATTTATGGATCGATATGAGACCTACCGGAATCTTCTAATTAGGAACAAATAAAAATCACATTGTAAAAATTGGTCTATAGAACGGTAAAAGAAAACTTTGTAAGGAAACACGCGGATTAGTCAGCTCCGCACGTATTGTCCTTGTATTTCCTGTGGATAAAGCCGATTAGGCTGAGAGGATGGTATAAGCAAGCGTACTCCATCTAAATCCATGTCCCAGGCACTGCAAAGTACCGTTCATAGGGGCGGGTAAACAGTGGCCCCTGACGTTATATAAATCATCTAAATTAGATGCATTGAATAAGTTTTTAGTGAGCAACGTCATGTTTATAAAAAAAACTATGAGAAGGTTACCCTCGAACTCTCAGGCTAAAAGCTTTATGGGATGAACCCATACCGGATTATTCTCTACATATCAATGAAAATCCAATCGCAATCAAATTACCCAGCTATTTTCGTACAAGCGAAAGGAACTAACGTAATTTATCAACTGAGAACTTATAGAAAAAATATTCTAGCTATATTAGTCAGTCTATTTTTATATACAAATTTACTATACCTTCGGACTAAAAGATTAACAATCAGGATTTCAGAGAGAGAATTCCCGAGAAATTTGATTACCAAGTAATTTGAAGTAGGTTATCTGGATTACTTGGAACAATCTGCTATGGAGTTTGTAGCTAAAACCATAGTACAGAAAGCTAAGGATGAAATTCCAATTCCTTCGAATTTACCACTCGGTTGGCGCGCTAATAACCTTGCTGAAGACAATATATATAAAAGGTAATAAACATTGTAGGTAGAGGTTTCTCTAAAGGCGAGTTCAGGCGCTGGTTTAATCATGAATGTTTTTGTATTTAATCGGTTTGGCGGAAGTTCAGGCTCTGTTTATGAATTTGAGGGTACTAAGAGGGTACACATGAACCCAAAGTGGTTGCAGTGCTAGAATTCCAGCGTTTTCAAAATACGATACCATGAGTCGATAGCCTCCATAGATTTTAAGGGAGAACCATTTTTCATCTTACCTTGTTCCCATCATAATTCTTACTGCATCATATTTTGTACAAAACGCATTAGCACAAGTCTTCCGTTTCTGAATTTTATCCAGAAATGGAAAACTGGTGCTAGAACCTATGCTAGAAGTTTTTTTACGCTCCAAAACATAGATCATTGCTCCAAAAGGTCAATTTCGTGATACTTCTATTATATAGAGTACATTGCTCAGCTTGGCTCTCAGGCGTTATGATTTACCTTGTAGCGTGTGTAAGTTTTCTAAAATTGGCACAGAGAGGGAGAGGATCGTCTACTGAAACTTAAATAAAGTAATGCTTAATAGGGATCACATACTTAGTGGTGATTTGTAAAAAAAACATCCAGAAATTGCCACTGCTACACCGTAGCATTCTACGATGTAGGCAGTGGGGATTTCAGGAAGAAAATACTGGGATTTCCACTGATATGGATTCCTCAATGGGAATTTCTGGAGTATACCTTCTGAACGAAGAAAACAATGTGACTTTTGAAAGCTTATCCACCCATTTTCTGTATTCCTTGGCTAATCTCTCTGTTTCGCAAAACAAATTAGTATGATTCCACTTTAGCTTTCAAAGCATTTATGTAGGCGACTCATTTGCAAAGGCAAGTGGTTTCTATATTTGTCATGAAAGCTTACGGTTTTAGCTGATCTAGATAATCCATGGCCTTTAGCGAATATTTGTGTAGTGTGTCTATGTCTAGTCTAGGTACTAAAAATAGACATTGATATAGTAATATTAATAGTATTGTAACTGACTGAAAGGAGCATATAACGTGAAAAAACAATCATTTTTTATGAGTGTAAATAATGAAACAAACAGATGGCTTACTTGCTATACTTGATGTTAAGCGGTAACCTCAGATTTTTTTCTGCGAGCGGTCGAAAAAGTACTAAGACAGCAAAACATCGAAAGAGATTCTGGAATGTCTCGAGATTTATTACGATTACTAAAACATTCAACCTAGTTACTATCTATTCACTCGTCACTCCGCCCTCTCTTTGTCGGCACTCTACAATTGGATATTCAACAACACAAGTCAAAAACTTAGTCAAAAGAAATAAAAAAAAAATTAAACAAAGGTTGGCCCAAAGACACGTTAAATAGAAAATAATAATAATGACAGATTTTCATAGTTATAAGTCTGGACAGGCATTAAGTATAAATCTACATAACATATTGAAGAAGGATCAACTTGCTGCTTCTACTAACCTTCTTTTAAATTATGAAAAGATGTTTTTATCAGAAACTATTAAATTAAATGGAGTTTTGTATCGTTATGCGGATATGCAAACTAGTAATGCTAAAGCACAAACGACTTTTTGTAACTGAGTGTACTTCCGGACCTCTTGGGAGGGCTTATTGAATCACACGATGAGACAAAATTGTCTTCAACGCGACCGTAATAATGCCCACTACACACAGAGGTTTTATACCTGTTACTTTATTTATATGGAATATTTGGTATCACACGGACAATCAAACGATATCAATGGTAAACTACCTAACATAGATGTAGTAAAAAACATTCTAGAGGTCCAATATAAATTGAAACAAGTAGTATTCTTATAGAAATATTTTCCCACTAAACTTATAAAACGTATTAAATATATTATCATCCCATAACGCCTCAATAATTTGTATTATCGACGCGCGATTTTGTTGATATTATCAACAAAACCTCGTCGCTAAGTAGAAAGCATCATTTGATTTAAAAACTCTTATGCAAAATGCAAATCGCTCCAGTCGCATAAACATTGTCGTTTTTATCGGATTAATCTGTATTTATCTATGTAAATCAACTTTATTTCCACCTCACACAACGATTGCTACATCGCCTCAGCCCACCAAGCGACATTAGTTGATTCTAACGACAGATGTTATTAAACAAATGTAAGATTTTATCGTCCATGCTTTGTTTTGCTCCACTGCGGAGTATGTGTGAAAGTACATTACGAGTAATAGCTTTTGAAGCTTGAGAAATTGTCGTTTTGTTACTGTATAATTATGTAGGAGTTTTAATGCTGGCACAATTTGCTTCTTTTTTATGATACATCTTGAAAACGGGTTTTTAAGTAGAAGAGTGTAAATATTTATTTTACCGACTATTCGTTTAATGCACACGATTTTCAATAGTACAATTATCTTTGGCCTATTTATAAAAAACTATCAAATAGTGTGTGAAAGTTTGAAACACGCTCGCTCATGTTGCAAGTCTAGGTACTCCAATGTAGGCTTAGATTTCGATTGAGACTTGAGTAAATTTAGAGCATACAAGCGTATACTTCATATTTTATGTGCAGCGTATAGGTACCCATTTTTGTACTTATCCATGAGACATGTAGACACGTCTTACTAAAGTGTTTTATCACTCGTAATAAAACGTGGTTAAAAAAAACCTGCGTAATTCACGCCGACAGTAATTGCGGAAAGTACACAGGTACCGACAAAGGACATTAAACTTAGTGACAAAATACATGAAAGCAACAATGCGAATAAGCAAAACATGTTTACATCAATTGTGACGATTTCAGCACTATCGAAAACCTGCGGGTTGCCTTGGTATACTTTGTCGGTGACCATCTCTTCGCGTCTGCGTCTAACCGCCAAAGAGCACCGCCTCTTTGAAACCAGGTTCTTTTTCAAATGGCAACAATGACGATGTAAGATTTGTGTGCGGAAATTGATTTTTTGACCCTCGTGAGAAAGCTTTGACAGGTTGCGCTTGCATTGCGAAACTTTTAAGTGCTATTGTGCAATGTTTTGGTCGGAAGTGAGGTTTGAACTTTTGATAATTGCCGTGCTGGTGAATGGGATGTGCGGTTCTTATTTTTATTGATTTATTATTTTCGCATTGTTTGTAAATGCTGAATTAATTATCGGTGCCGAAAGTGTTATATTTATAAGGTGTTTTGTGTCTTACTTTATAACCATATTCAATACCTATCTAAAAGATCCACGCTTAACAATTTACCACGAAAAATAACAGTAAAACTACTGGTTACTTTATTAAAAAGCTCATTTTTCCTGAGCTATGGTTATATTTTGAAAAGCTGTTCGCTATGGGTATGCAATCTATCCCCAATCAGTGTTTTTGAAGTTATAAAGAATTTTTATCTCACCTCCAAGAATTCCATCGATGCTGTAATCCTTCTTCCCGTCGAGGTCCCTGGAGCCGCCTCGGAGCAGCCGCGAGATGGACGAGATGCTGGGCGGATCTGATACGCCCTCCTGTAACCACGGCGTCGTATTCAATAACAAAAGTGCTATCAGTACGCAGAGCACTAGTTTCTAAACTGATTTGGTTTTATTATTTATTTATTTTTATTTATTTATTCAAGGAACTTGTAAAAATAGTTAATACAATGTTAAGATTGGGAATCACATGGTCCCTTCCCTACCTATAGCTAGAGAAGGGGCCATGTCATTCCCAATTTCCCTACCTAGTAGGTAGTACATACTGAATAAGAATAAAAAAAATATATTTAGCAAACTACTGAACTGAGTGCACTAACCTCCAACCTAGGAAAAACCTGTGTTGGAGATTAGTTTATAAGTGAATGTTGCAGATGAACATTCTGGTATATGTATAACAAATGACACTTTAATCACGAATGATACTTGTATCACAAAACTTAAGAGGAATCGCAGTCCTATATTCATAATCTCCTGTTTCTAAACTACTCTTATGTGACATAGAAAAGATGGCAACAAAGTTTTTGTTTTACTTAGCTAGACGATGGCGATTTATTTTTGTGGAAATCTTCGCATCCAATACGAAAATATGAATAACTATGTAAAAAAGTAAAAAGAAATTGAAAGCATTTTTAGATACCTAATTTAAGAACTAGTTTCGGAACCTACCTACCAGAAGATTCTTTAGCTTTTCGCGAAATAAACTCACCTGCTAAACCGTCAATGGTGTCGATACTATTGTTGCATTTTTTTAAACTAACTTATATCGACAGCACTAAAATTATATCTGTCTTTGTCATTTCTGTTTATGAGAAAGGGACGGCAACATTTTGAGTGCTGTCAAGTTAGGTTAGTTCAGAAAAGGTTAACAACAGAATTGACAGCAATATTTCCTAAGCAAGTAGAAAGACTATTATACGTCACATCGCCTCGCTATTGGTTACATTAGCAGAACAATTTTATTAGGTACTAGATTTACATCCATAAACTAGTGCCAAGGGTACGTTGTGACCAGTGAATTCAATTCATCTAATTGCATTGCGTTATTCGTTGACATTTCTTACATTTAAGTGGGACCATTATGTAGTAGGCTTAGCTTTGTAAGCTTTTAAGTAAAAATGTTAAAAAATTGTAAGCTCTCGTGGCACTTGTGGTCTTGCATGACCAGCGAGATAGGCTTGGACCCACAAAAACATCTTCAAGCTACAATAGTTGTAAAAAATATATGAACCATAATACCACGACATGGTGAAAAAAACGACAGCTAAAAGTTGAATTTATTGAAATTAAATAAAAAAAAACAACTACATTTTAATTCACTACTTGGATCCGTTGGATGCCAAATGCGCATTAAGTTGACTGTTATTTAATTTTTTTAATAAACTGAAATAAATGAACTTTTGAAAGAGCCAACAAACCTACCCTAATAATAATTATAGGACGAAATAGAAACTCAAAGTAAATGCCAAAATTCCATCGCACAAAGTTAAGGGATCCTTTTATTCCACATTCTGTGACATTTTATGTATACCTACCTATTTCTCCTTTACAGCCTCGTTGGAAAGTTTTTGTGTGAAGTTACAGAGAAAAGATTGTAAGGCTTTTAATGTCTCGAATCTTATCTAAAAATTGGACATTATATTATCATGAAAGCTAAACGCTCAATGGAAAAAAGTATCTCTGTTTTCAATTTAATATTATTTCTTGGGCTAATGACACATAGTTGACCCAGATTGTCTAGAGAAAACTTATTTAATTAAATTAAATCCATAAAACATTTTGATTTTATTAAATACTAGTTTCTGCTCGCGACTTCGTCCGCGTCTTGTTTTATCCTGTTGATTTTCCGGGATAAAAGTAGCCTATGTGTTAATCCAGGCTACGAACTATATTCCAAGTTTCATCCAAATCGGACCAGTAGTTACAGCGTGATTGAAACACAAACATCCAAACATCTAAACTTTGACATTTATAATATTAGTGGGATTGTCAGCCCCCGTATTCCAATCTTTTGCTGTCAAGTTATATTTCACTGCCCAGTGTAATTTCTTCAGGTCACGTGGTACAATTTTGTACCACGTGATCATTCTTTTTAGACACTTGACAGCAAAATATGCGCGAAAACAAATTAAATGACATCATAATGTCACTATTTAGTCACAGAATAACTATGAGTTAGTATGAACTGGCCATGATTTAAAACTTTGCAGTTCAACTGAGTTTGGAATACCCCTGCAGAAGTGCTTTACGGCAGAAAATAAGTTATAATAATTTTAGAAAAAACTTTTATGTTTTGAATTTTTGACATACCTTGATGAGTTTCTCCCTGATCTCCCACGAGAAAATGCCAGGGTTTTGCCTCTTTAGCTCCTCGATTCTAGCTTCTACTTCAGGTGTCGCGACCCTGGGCTTCGAACCGCCTATCACACCTGGTCTGATTGATCCCGTCTCCTAGGCAAAAAGAATTTAGGTTAAATACAGAAAAGTTAGATAAAGATTAAGTTTAATAAAGCTAGCTGTAGGGACAGTTGGATTGATTGGATTAATTTTAGTTTCAGGGAAATTATTCAATTGTTTGAGAATAAAAACTTTGGGTTAGAATAGATCGAGATAATGCGAATAAGTCCTCAAAAAAGTAGGTATTTTATTCATCTCTATCAATTAACTTTAATTGCTACCAAGACATCCAGTGTTGCTCTTATTTTCTCTGACATGAAAATGACAATTATAAAAGTTGCTCTAATATGAATTAAGGCCAAATCCTAAATACCAGCCGAAATATTTAGAAAATAAATTGTTTGCAGATTTTCTCTTAGCGTAATTGCGTAAATATAACGATGGCATGGCTCTTTCAAAATTGCCTATTAAATTTTTAAGTTAGTTTCCCTAATCCACTGATTGTTTAGTCTAAATTGAAATAGCCAATCTGTAACATTCCCAATACTTTTCTAATATATTGATAGATGTGACATGTAGCACGAAATGGAGTAGGTATGTAGCTATTTAGAGACCTAAATGTGTATGTCATGTTTAATGGTTCCAACTTCCAATATAGAAGAAAGACAAAAAAATTGTTTAATTGGGATTAAGATAGTTTGCTAACAACTTTACATTGTAAAAATTTGATTGTAATCTATTGATAGCAATCGAAAAGCCATGGTAAACTTACACGGTCGCTGTCAATCGATAGTAACAATAAACTCATGGTTTTAAAAAAACTCATGATATCGGATTTAAAAATCAGAGGAAAAGTCTCCATCCCCATTTCTTAGGTCTCGTCTGCCGTACTACAGAGGTTTATAACGGCTCCAACAGTGGGGTGTTTTCAGGTTCTATAGATTTTATATACATATGTTTGGACTAGATAAGTGTTTCAGCAGACAAAGGGTTGAATGCAGTTCAAATTGGCATCTCGGTGTCTACAGTGGTTCTTTTGTTATTCAGACTTTCTCAACGCCGTTCGCTTTGGCACACAGTATATTTGCATTTATTCGATCGCAGGTCCATTCAATGAAGTCAAAGAGGGGTTTAAAAGGTTGTATCCATCTATGTACCGTGGATAACCGTTTCCTGGCTGAGACAATTGCTATTATTGTGTGCTGTGTGGGGAAAATGGACCTTCAGGCTTCGCTGGCCGGTATCAATAGCGATTGTTCAAATCGTAGGCGTCTGTACAACCACAAAGGGATATTGATGGGGTAAAAATAGTTTATACTAGATTATGATGGCAGGATTGCTGTACTGTAGAGCTTCTTATGAAAGATCGCGTCTAGGAAAACACCACTGTATCTATTTCTACCATGAAATAGATATTGATGCCCGCATTGCTGTGTTCCGGTTTGAATGGGGGTGCTGGCTGGTGCAATTAGAGGCACATGGTGTCTCAAAGTGATGGGTGCAGTGCAATGCATCACAGGGCTCATCTTCAGTGGATGTGCTCAGTGAGGCAATGCATTGTTATAGGCAGTGGTTACCACTTAACATCAGGTGAGCCATCGGCTTGTTCCATCATTTAGTTGTACGGTAATGACATAATGATAAATTATGTGTTCACGTATTTGACTTTCAGGTAGTTTATTGGCTTGAGGACCATTTAGAATACTTTGTTTAGGTACCGTAAACTACTTATAGCTACTTATTTCAGAATAGACATATTTTATGACCTTATTACAAAAGTATTTTATGTCACTATAATTAAATGCTAATAAAAACTAGTGCTCCAATTTCCCAAGACGTAAGCGCCTTTACTGAAAATAGTTGCTTTCTCGTTAATAACATCTACTGAGTGTCTGAGTAGGTATACCCTCTTCAGATCTCGAGTACCTATACCTAGAAAATTGAGGGTTTTGCGTATCATAGTACATACAATATACCAGAATTATACTTCCCGTAAAACATTTGTAGATTTTACAGTTGTGTCCTGTGCGGGAACTAAAGATACAGTTCGTATACTTGGCACTATACTCTAAGTGAGCGGTCGACACGCTGAGAGAGATATGAGAAGAGAGAGAGAAGATATGACATATAATATCATCATTTCAGCCATACTTAATAGGCCCCTCAGACTTATCAGTGATTTATAGTTCATTTATGATCTCTTTTCGACAAATATTATCGAGTGAGAAAAGAAATCCGTCTACTTTTCTTTATCTCCTTCTCCCTCTCTGTACTTTTCTCTCTTTAGACCTAATAGTGATATCTTCAAAACTCACCTGATATCTGTTAAGGATCTTGGAGACGCATCCGTGGGACACACGGAGCTGACGAGAGATGACGCAGGGTCGCACTCCAGCAGCCGCCATCTCAACTATCTTCAGTCTGATGTGGCTGGGCAGAGGGCGCCCGTTGATGAAGAGTCCTCCTAGTTGGTTCACTCTGCCTTGCCCTGGAAGACACCATCACGTTCATATCAGGAAGTCAAAAATTTGAAAAAGTTTATAAAGGAAAAAAAAATATCTCCGTCCGGTCCAGTAATCCGGCCGTGTACTAATGGAAATATATGCCCAAAACCAGTGCTCTCCAACGGTGAAGGATAACATTAACAAGGAAACCGATTAGTATTCCAGCAGCGGCAATGAACTTAAAAAAATTGGGTAGGTATGTGCTAAATGTAATGTTCGAACCTCTAACTCCTCTTTAGACATCTTGAATAAGTACTAGGTACCAAGAGATCTGAAGGGGTGTTTTGTCTACTATAACTGGGAATAAAGTCCCTAAGTATTTTTAAAAAATACTTAGAGATATTTTTAAAAAATCTATTGTTATTCTATGATTTAAATAGTACCATTTCTTGTAAGAGATGGCGTTAGTGGTAGATTTAACTAAGAATAAACAAATGTTGAAAGTAGTAATTGGGCCAGCCCCCGTATGCCAATCTTTTGCTGTCAAGTTATATTTCACTGCCCAGTGTAATTTCTTCAGGTCACGTGGTACAATTTTGTACCACGTGATCATTCTTTTTAGACACTTGACAGCAAAATATGCGCGAAAACAAATTAAATGACATCATAATGTCACTAGTCACAGAATAACTATGAGTTAGTATGAACTGACCATGATTTAAAACTTTGCAGTTCAACTTTGCAGTTCAACTTTGATTGGCATACCCCTGCAGGTTATTTTATTTGTAAAGGATAAGTCTTGACTTTGGACCTAAATGTATAATTTATCTATTGATTGATTTATTTAAAGTTTTATTGAAGGCGCTTTTTTATTTATTGCTTGTTTCAAAATCTAAATGAACACACAACAACATATTATTTACCATATTACCAAACGAGAAGTTTACATAATGCTGTATTAAAATTACATTTAAGTACAACATTTAATTATTCAATGAGAAAGTTTATATTTATCAATTTTATA
This sequence comes from Gandaritis pyraliata, assembly GCA_947859175.1. Classification (NCBI taxonomy): domain Eukaryota; kingdom Metazoa; phylum Arthropoda; class Insecta; order Lepidoptera; family Geometridae; genus Gandaritis; species Gandaritis pyraliata. Next base: position 4,696,968 of record OX401866.1, on the reverse strand, counting down.
GAGCCGCAGTAGATTATCATGTTCAAAATCATCACCGGACAAACCAGTTTGTTGTAAGTTAAAATCCAATCAGAATCATTCCACTTAAAGATCTTATTCGATAACCGCCAAAAAATGAAAAAAAAAAATCAGTAAATTATTCAGTCACCACCATAAATGTTTTAGGTACTTACAACCTTGTTATCTTATCAATGAAAGCGGACGCTCACATGACCTAAGCTTACAAACTATAAAAAAAACTTATATACCCTTACCTACCCACACATCCATACCATTTTGGTGACGTTCCATAATGGTATGACGGAGTCAAATCACCAATCCCATCAAAGAACAAACGAACACAAACTCAGCCAAAGTTCAAACACAACCGGCCGCCGACAAAAAAGCATTGCGCCTAGCTTTATATCACACAGTAAAAACGTCACAATAATGATTAATATATGTTTACATTAAATTAACCGAACGAGATCGAAACACAAATTGATTATCACCCATTTGTATTTACATAATTAATATGACATGTTAAATTAATTACGGTAACATAAATTTTTGTAATAAATGTCTATGAGCTGGCGACGCGTTCAGTAGACATCGCGTCTGTCCGACTGTGTAACGTTTTTTAGATTTAAAAAAAGATCGATAGATCGCGTTTTTTTTTACTGCGCGTGAGTGCAGTAGAGGAGGTAGTGTTGTGAACTGAGAGTGCCGTTGTGTTCGTACAGACAGGACTGGGTTTGATGGTGTGCGTGATGAGGCGAGGAGGCTGTGTTGAGTGCCCGCCTGTCTCTGTGTGAGTGAGTGCATGGTACACTCCCACTGTGCAAGTGTGAGAAATGGTAGGGGAGCCATGGACCCCAGCTTTTTGAACTTTTACTCAATTGAATTTGGCAAAAAGTTAAATAATTTTGATCATAGGAAGGGATAGCTCTAGTTGGGATGCGTGTTTAGTAATGGCAATAAAACGTATAACATTTCAGAAAAAATGTAGTAGGTAAGTAAATAAATAGATAGCTGTTGAGAAAAATACAAAAATTTTAACTGAAAAGATTACTCATATTTTATGTTTTCGCTTATTTTCGAGAAAATACTTGTCACCCGAGTGATATCGAAACCGCGGCGCTCGCGCAGACGAAAAGCGAAGCTCGGCCCATTCCAAACCGCGATGACTGAAATATATCTGTCCTATTCTCACTTCTTTGTTATTTCGCCGGCCGGTTTTCTTCGTGAATTTATATAATTTTATATTTTGGACATAGATAGGTAGTTATTTTTATATTATTGTGGAAATGTAATGTGTGCCTGCCTATGTCATATTTTTGATGAAAGAGAACAAATATAGGTACCTCCAGGTAGAGCCAACCTGAAGTACCCTAGCACCTTATAGGTATAGTACTTTCCAAAACCTAGTGTCCTACACGAAAAACGGTCTCAAAAAAATTTTACTCAGACATTAAAATTTTTTTCTACCCCAATAAATGCTGATTCGAACTACAAAATTATAATTTATACGGTGTCGGAAAATCGACTTGAATTCTGTAATTAATTTATTCCAAACATAATCGACTACAGAGTGTCATCACAGGCTTAAATTTTGCATTTAATCTGTAATTTACACGGCACAATAAATTTGTAACTGTAACGTTTTTTTACCGTATCTTTTTGCTTAGACTGCTAAATCTCACGCTCTTTTTAACCAAGTACCTAACTAAGATCTAACTTTCCATTTTAAAGTCTAGGTAAACCTAATTCGTTCAACGCTATGGTTTTGATAACAAAAACAAACAACTAAGATTTGGCTAGTTCGTGGGAAATACCTAACTAGACTGGTTTTATTTAAATATACAGGTGTAATGCCAAAAACTAAGGAACATTCTTGATAAAGCACAACGAAAAGTGGAAAAAAAAATTGGAAAGTCGTTTCAATTGAACTTTTTCAACTCTGCACGGTCTTGGTCTTGGGTCGTCTTTTGATACTATGTTTCGTTACTATTACAACACAACTACACTTATTGAAACAGCCATTTATTGTTCTGTCACTTATTTCCATAAACGAAACAAAACCCGTGATAAAAGTCGGTCGAATTGAAAGTTTTTTAAAATTCAAGTTTATTTTAATTGTATCCTATAGGTTTTGGAGAACATCCTGTAGATAGGTGCTTAATCATTTCGAATAAAAGAGTTAAACTAGCTACTTATCTTCTGTCACGAAACGAAATATACGAAATTTCGTTCTAACTAAATCGAAACTAAAATGCTAAAAGCGCAACAAGTGCGTACAAAAACCATTTTTTCAACTACCTACCTTTTTTTGCCCAACTAGTCATATGCTATAAAACACAAACCACAAGAGCCGCAAGGGCAAACACGGACAAGATGACTAATGACAAACCCAAACGAGGAAGCAAATTGAACGACGTAGGATATCAAAAAAGTTTTTGAAGAAATATGGCGTTTGCTTCAATTGGGCTGACTGTGATCTTTTTCTAAAAAAAAACTACTTATAGCCAAATAAAATTTAGATACCAGATTTGTAATCTCTCACCAATTACATTTCTAAGTATCGGCAAAATGTTTTTATTTTTATGCCGTGTCTTAGACATATAAAATTCACTATCTCTATTACAAAGACCAATTGGGCGGCCTAATTCATTAAAGCTACTTAGTTGTAACTTCTTACTGCATAAATCCAATTTTTTATGACATACATTTTATAGAAATCCTGACATTATTACCCGGTTGGATCTTGTGTTTGAAGTAGGGTATCAACAACACTTTTGTACACCTCATTTTTGTTCAATGCATCCCAAACACTAAAAAATTCGGCGCTAAAAAGATCAACCGAGTCTATTACTCGTATAGCATGTCATCGATGGTTCATTAAAATGCGATGACTTAACATAAACATCATAGTGGACTTCATTGATAGCTTGGACGTAGGTTTGATCACAAAAACAAACTGTAAGCGAAACTGAACCTTATTGCGAAGGAAGATGGGTGGTTTGATGAAGGATCGGTTACAATAGCGTTTTATTCCGTGGAATCCATTGATAACTGCTACCAGTGTTACAAGCCGACTCTCACGAGCGTAGTTCCGACTGACGGAATGGTCAAGGGTTTCGATCAGTGGAAGAATTTTAATGGAAAATCCTTGAGCACACTTTTTTACTGCCAGTGTGTCTATGGGCGGCTATTTATAAAAGTTAATTAACACGAGGCTAAAAACGTATTCGATTAACTCAATAAAACTACTGATGATTATTTAAAGTCACTAATCTATGCAAGCTTTAGCGAAGATTTTAGGTAAGCATTTATCTGGTTTTCAAAAAAATATCAGCTATTTACTGTGGATTAATCCCATCCAGTGTGAAAAGTTGTGCCACCTAATGTGACAAATGAGTAAACTAGTAAACTCAGTTTCAACTTTCAAGCCAACCAACGTGATGTCAAATAAAGTACAGTCCACAACAAAAACGTTTGGTTCAATTATTCGCAAAGTCCATTTTGGATGGAAAAGTTCAAACGAGAGAAAATTAACCCACCATAACAGCTCTTGGCCTGGCAATCAAAACAGACCAGTAGTGTAGATATAGAGCGTACAACTGAATATTCCGACTAACTCTGTTTCTGAAAATGGAAGTTAGATTGCAAACTCCAGGTGAGATAGCAAATTCAACTGTATTTGCTTATATTAAAACTCAAATTGAAGAAGCTGCCAGTTTCAAAGTTTTCCAACGCAATGAATGCAGGTGTTCCTGTGAGAGTGTCCACCGGAAGTTACCAGGCAGTGGTGCTCAACCTGTCTCTGAAATATTTACTATAGAGTATATTATTTAAGTACTTGGCATGTACTTATAGGTATTTACAAAATTGTGGAGTATAAGTTGATAAAATGACTCATTATTTTTATGCCAATTACTCAAAAGGGAGTAAAGAAATAAAGATTTCCACGAAGCACACCCACTTTTAGAGCATCGATCTCTAGATCACCTACTCTATTCCACGAAGAACACCGATCGGTTTTTAGCTTGGTGCTTTTGGTGGAATAGTGTAGATACTCTAGCGATCGGTGCTCTTTAAATCTGGGCTCGATGTGGAACTACAACGCGACGCAGAAAACAAACATGAATTGATATGGAGTGAACTGATTGTGCTTTTTGCAGCTTTGCTAGGTTCAACTATTGTCAGTCTACACGATATATCCAGGCCCCGTATGCCAATCTTTTGCTGTCAACTTATATTTCACTGCCCAGTGTAATTTCTTAATTTCGTGGTACAATTTTGTACCACGTGATCATTCTTTTTAGACACTTGAAAGCAAAATATGCGCGAAAAGAAAACACATCAAATGACGTCATAATGTCACTATTTAGTCACAGAATAACTATGAGTTAGTATGAACTGACCATGATTTAAAACTTTGCAGTTCAACTTTGATTGGCATACCCCTGCAGTAGACTTAATATAAATACAGCTAAATATGTAAAAATATTGCAATGTTGTCGCTGGATATATTCTATTCTAACCTTGGTTCGTGTGTACCCAATCGATGTGAACCCTTTCTTATCGTCGGAGTAAACAAGTATCTCATTTTGCAATGGCACAGAATTATATTGCTATCACGCTATACGCGTCCGGAGGGTAAAGGGTTTTTACCCTTATTCTCATCAACAAGAGGGTTAAGTACTCGTAGTGACCTAAAAATCAAAAAATAATTTAAAAGATGTGCAGTAATTTCTAATCGAAAGGCTTAGAAGAGTTAGATAAGAAAAGTTGGGCACCTCTGCATCATCAGCAATCCACGTCCACTGGAGCGACAAGAGTCATTCCTGACTCATTTCCTCGGATTTTTTTCTATTGGAATACCGATTCCCATTAAAATAGAACCCCATGTTGTTTCACACCGAAAAATGGAAAGGTCTCATTAGCAAGCGCAATTGACCGGAAACAGATCGTTGTTGTTAAAGATTTTAATAAAAGTTGCTTGTTTGACTTTTTGGATCAGATTATTACCGTGGTCAGTATTATAATATCTGTGGTACTATTTATTTTCTGTGCTCTGGTATTACTACTGAAAAATGGGGACATGGTGCCCTATATTGTACAATGCCTCTTTGGGCATCTCAAGGCTTTATACTAGGTTTAGGAATACGTTTTGACATACCACTTTTTTAATTATCAACCTCAAAAATGTGTTTGCGGTTTGCAGTCATCCTTTTTTCAGGCATTTTTAATTTCCGGTTCTTGTATTTGCAGAGGTTTTTAGAAAAGCGTTACCAGCATTTTAATTTGGATTTACCCAAAAACGTCGCTCATTATGAGACCACTCGTCAATATAAACGCCTCGACGAAGATGTTTGTATTTTTTAGAAATAATTTTATAAGTTGAGAGGCGCTCTGATAAAATGATATTATAAAAATGATAATTTGTTTATATAAAAAAGTTTTGTTGACCTGAAATGAACATAAACAGCTGAAAAACATATTTTTTTCATTCTTACACACGAATATTCAAATTCTACAAATACTTTATTTATATTTCAAATTATGTAGAGTACTTAAATCTATCTTACTAGAATTACAATAAATAGTTTAAAACTATTTCAATTGCCATACCTACTTGCTTGTAGATGCTGAGTTTGTTTGACAAAAAATTTTTGTGTTTGAAAATATTTATTCAGCTTTTTGTTCACCTGACTGACACCTACTTGTACCCACAAGAATACCAAGTTACTAGCAATATGATAAAACAATGAACCTTGTCTTTATAGCTAGTACCTACATATACAGGTGTTTATATCCTCCCCAAGTTAGTAGGTAGGTACCTAATAATATGTTTGTATACGCATAAAAGTTCTCTACCCGTCGGTCCAGCCTTTGTTAAATAAATTAGTGTCGGTGTCTACCAAATTACGCCTCAAACCTATTTATATGTACGACGCTTTGGATCTTGCCACAAAAATATGCTCCACCTATTCTTTTAGAACGAATAAATTAACATACTTGTTGCGGACAAAAATGGACTTGCAATGAAAGAAGATCGTAGACATGTATCATTGAAAAAGATTTAGGAACACTAGTAGCCGAATAGTATTTGTTTTCATTGATTTATTCACGGCCATACACTAGAAGGCGCCGACAATACTCCTTTTAAGCATCTTATTCGAATTGGTAATGAGTATTCGAAAACGTTACAAAATACAGAGTCACGTATGTTGCCTTAAGTGAAACTGAATATAAAGGGCTCAGAATTCGTAAAACAAATACCTACCTAGTTTGGAACGAGAAACTACATGGCAGCAGAAAAACATTTCATTTTCATTAGTATAAACTTGTGGTTTAATAAATACTATGCAAGCTTTTCTAAAAATAAATACAGTAAGAAAATAAGCATTGACAAAATTTCGAGGCAGGTTAATTAATTTGGCTAAGCTCTGAATGACTTTGTTAGCTGAAAGAGCTTATCTTCACAAAACAGTCACTAAACTGGCAACATTTTAATAAAGTAACTCAAGGCTTACCTAATCTTCGACAGCGCAAAGTATATTTTGTAAGTTCAATGAATAAAACTTGTATTTTCGTATATTTTAAATAAATACTCAAAAGTAGTTCAAATAGTGAAATTCCGTAGGTTTTATAATTTATTCGTTAAAGTACTTATAAATTATATAAGTGCGTGTTAAATAAGTAGATAATGGTCGCATAATAGCTATTGTTTAAGTTTCTTTTCGTATAAAATTTATCAGTGATAAGACATTTTTATTTTACTGTTTTTAGTGGTGCCATATCTAACTATTCGGCTTTCTTTGCCATGAAAGTCGGTTATAAAGTAATTTTCGGCTAAATATTCGGTTTTAACTTTTCAAAGTCGAAAAAAAGAGATGTGCTTGCAAGGAAAAAGAAAACATTTTTTTCTGGCCTTTATAAAGTAGGCAAATCTACTTTACTATAATCTATCTACGTATCTACCTATCTACCGAACACACCTGATAGTCTATTGCACGGTAGAGCCAGTAGAGTATCAGCTTTGATAGACAGTGAAGTTGCCAAAACTGGCTTACCTAAAGCCGAAGATAAAGCCGAAAATCAGCTTCAGTCCAAACTGACCTTCGGGCAAGTAGTGATAAGGGCTCATATTGTCATAAATTGCCTGTTTCATAAGGCATTCATTAGGAGCGTGCAAAATGCGCTCCGTTGCGCTGCGATAAACCCCATCGATAACGGTTTTATTGCTTTAAATGTTACCTATTTGTGGAACCAATGAAGGTTTTCTTATGAAAATATTTTTTTAGATAGTAAATGGGTGAATCAACTTTTAAGGCATTCCTTTTTTGTCCCTGACATGGAAATAACGATAAAATCTGTATTTCAGTTTAAAATAAGATTGTTTTAATGTAAACGTAAACTTAGATTCTCCGCTAATATGGTAATTTCATACTTTTTATAGTTTATAGCAAAATTTTTGCTTTTCCTATGGTAACTCAGCGGAACTCCATACAAAAAACAGGTGTCTTTTGACGAAGGTGAAGTAACAAAGTACGATGTTACTTAAAAAAAACATATGAAGACACTGCATTTTCACACATTACTACGCTTCAGAAAAGGTAAGGCTTACGTTTTAAGTAAAAATTAACAAAAGTTTGACTTAAATTGTGTATTTTACATGCACCTCAACTTTTTGTCCCAAACGTAGATTAAATCATCAGGTATACTGAGTTACCGATAAAAGTTCTGAGTAATATCAAGAAATGGCGTCTAACTTGGTATCATCAGAGGCTATTAGTATCTAATATTTCGTTGGTATGGTCTGACAAGGCCTACCTCACTTTACCCGCCTCTGAGCCCGCAGTAAGCTCTCAACTGGTGCGCGTGCGTTTATTAGCGCTCTGCTGCGATGTTTATTAGGCACACTAATCAGGTTTTCTACAAAAACTCGTTTAAACTAGCTTAGATGTCATGCCACATAGCAAAACCTAAAGATAGAATAAATAGTGCAAATGTTAACACTATATTTGCTTAACATTTCGATAATTCATTTTTATTTTTAGCTATTCACTATGTTGTCAAAGGAGTGCCTTAAAAGTTGATTCGCCCAAATACCAGAAAAAATATTTTCAACAATCTCTATAAAACAGTTTTATATTTTTTGGCGATTTCTGCGCGAAATATCAGCTCGTATTAATTTACAACTGAGGTCCAAAGAATAATCTCATTATCATCATTACAATGAAGAGACTTCCACGAATAACGAACTTCAGCTTTTTCTAACCACTGGTCCATCGGATGGGAGGCCGTCCAATGCTTCGTCTTCTTGTTTGTGGTAGAACAAAATATTAAAAGTTACACATAAAGTAGAGCATACTCCGTGTTATCCCTGAAAAGTAGATTCATCTTCTCAAGAACTGCACCGCCATAGATTTAGTGCAAAGAGTTGATAAAAATGTGCTACGAGTTATTGAACCCCCCACTTCACAAATACATAGTAAAAGACTTTGAGGGCTTTCTCGGTATTGTTATACATTCAACAAATTCATTTGTAAATAAATATTTTGGGTTAGAAATATTCACTCAATATTCAAAGTGGAAGAAGTACCTAGATACCGAAAAAAAAACAAACAAAGTGCTGCCCCCGTATGCCAATCTTTTGCTGTCAAGTTATATTTCACTGCCCAGTGTAATTTCTTCAGGTCACGTGGTACAATTTTGTACCACGTGATCATTCTTTTTAGACACTTGACAGCAAAATACGCGCGAAAACACATCAAATGACGTCATAATGTCACTATTTAGTCACAGAATAACTATGAGTTAGTATGAACTGACCATGATTTAAAACTTTGCAGTTCGATTTTGCAGTTCAACTTTGATTGGCATACCCCTGCTGTTGTCACTTATTAACAAGTTGCTCTACCTTGCGTATCAATGTATAGCAAGGTAGAGCAACCTCTGTCAATACTTGGAGAAGTGTTGCATACCTACAAATACTAGTAGTAGCAGTCCAAACAAAAGAAAGTGCTCTAATATTGAAAATAAATGTAGAGGTTGCAAAGCTTTGACTGAAGTCTTTAGGAGTACCAATTCAATCAGTAATATAGCTGTGTTTGAAAAAAAAAAGCGTGGCTTTTAAGGGTTTCAACAGCTCTATTGGTTTCCACCGCCATGACGAAGATTGCAGCTGACTTGCATTACCGCACGTTATTCAGTTCTTTAATTAACTATCAAACCAGAGGCACTCTCGATTATAAGAAGGCTACCCGGCTTTGTCCCTTACCTGCCATTGGACATTCAACAAAAACAAGCGATAATGTACCTTATTCCAGCAAAATAAGGTTGAAGTGTTTGAAGGCTTCGTTGGCGACGGCATGTCTCTCTGATATTGTTTTTTGTATGAGTATATTAGGAGTTTGTTGTATGAGCGTGATCATTAAAGTCAGATTTGAATATTGTGTAAAATGGTGGTGTGTTCGACGCATAACTACCAATTTTGTTTTGATGTTTTTGTGATTCGCAATTTGTACATACCCACCTACTTTTCAGAAATGAGGTGTTTATTTATAAGCTCCATTTAACGAGATATTCAAAGGAAACGACTTTTTGTCAAAGACACCAAATCTGACGTTGTTTTTTTAGGTTTTATCATTCAAATTAAATACGCATTTCGCAGTAAAATCAGAACGATGTTTTTACTCTGAATGTGTGTGTTAAACACAGTTCTGAACTGCACCAGCGCGATCTACATTGACTACAATGTCAGAAGTAACTACAAACAGCAGACTTCTGCAGGAGATCCAAAGAAAATATTTTGTAGAACTTGTAGATTCGTTCTGTCACAGGAATCGAATCTATGTATTTTCTAAATAGATTTTGAAACAATGGTGCCAATTCTGTTATTTCATTTTCCTAAACTAACCTAATTTGACAGAGTAGGTACTAAAAATATTGCCGTCCCCTTCTCATAAAGATAGATAGATAAACACTTTATTGTACACAAAGAAGAAACAGAACACAAGAGAAACAATTAAAGCTAATGTACAATAGGCGGCCTTATCGCTAAAAGCACTGAAAAATACAAGTATAACTTTAGTGCTGTTAAATTAAGTTTTGTGAAAATGCAACAGCAAAATCGGCACCTTTGACAAATTTAATGGGGTATTTCAAAAATGTTAAGTACAGTATTTGGAAAATGGAGAAATTCCAATATCAATAGCAATTTGAGAATGTTTCTACGCATAGCAATGTAATCATGTCTAGTATGTCCAGCCATAATAACGTGGCCTATAATAACAAAAAAGATTCATATATCAAAGGCGACAAATCGAAATAAACAAGACACGCATTCTCAAGATACAAGAAGCTCTAATGTATATTAAATATGTGGGATGGCATTCAAGTGAAAAACATTGCAAAAACGAAGTGGAATCGCCATTATAGCTTATAACTCAATCAGTTGAATCAGAGCGGTGGTGCAAGGCACGATAGGAATTTTATACTTTTTCACCTATTAAGTAGGTATGTACTGTCGGAGAAAAAACTAGATTTTCGCGACATAAATCACAGCCAGCATATATTTTTGCGTCTGGGAATATCTTCGTTTTCATTTGTTTTACGTAGTTGGTACTATTAGATCACTGGTTTCTGTGCCAATTAAAAAAATTATTGACTCTGATTTTTAAAAACTATATTTTTAGTATTTTTGCCAAATAATAGTTATCAGTAAATAATTGCTTGACTACTGGACGTTGGCGTCTGTGGGTCTATTGCACATTTCCCTGACTGTACTTCGATGCTGTGACAAATTCGATGGCTTGTCAGTCTGGCACAGAGATGGCTCAAAGTATATTGGTTCACTTTCTTTGATCAGCAGGACTCTCATAACTTCTACCTTATTTGGTAGAGTCAGTCGAGTTATTGATTATTTAAATGAATAATAGAGATAAAACCCACTTTTTTTTTTTAAATTTTTAACCTATTGTTTCCTACTGCTGGGTAAAAGAAGTTATATTACAAAAATACTCATCAATTTATAATAGCATTAACATCACCTTATAATCACCATTTATTCTGACCACGGTTTTAAAGGATAATACCTATTTGTCGAATAATTTTATGAACGTACTTGTAAGGAAAGCCCTTTTCTCTAATTCTGATTCCATCTCTGCATTCAGCTATAGAAAACAGAGCAGAGGGTCGTGAAGACCGAAGATTCCAAATTCCAGGCATACTTCTACATGATTTCTAACAAATACAAGAATGGTTAACTTTGCGAGATTTTCAAAAATTTTATGAATTACTTACCTACAAAAAAATATTACCTAAGTACTCTAGCTATTTTCTGTGACTCTATCCTTTATTGGAACTACAAAGAATCATTACGTATTTTATTCGTTTAGATACGTTAATCATTCGTAGAAGTATCTCATTTGTACAAACGACTGTTTACATAATAATATGTCAGTACCTAATCAAAACATCATCCACTCGCATTTCTGTTTCATTTTTGTGTGTGCATTCCCATTTCAGATTATGGATGCTAGTGCAATTTTAGGCGTATAAGACCTAATACGTTTAGGTTGCCCCACTGGGCACGTCCTTAGTAAACAAGTGAGAAAATATGTTATGGACAGTAGTTACCACTTAACATCAGGTGTGCCATGAGTTTATTCCATCATATTTGTATTAAAATAAATACCCAGATAGCAACAAGAGCTCATGACGTCAAACGCGAAATCGCCGGGCTCAAAACACATTTTGAAAATCCAAACTTTAAAAAATCGTAGAAAATTCAGTTTTTGAGCTATCGCCAAAATTCTTTCACTGTTATGTTTTGGACGTAAAAATCTATCGATCTACATTAAAAAAAAAAATACGCTCATCTTCCTCATTGTGGGAGCCATCGTAAAGAAGTAGCGATCGCCCGTTGAAGGAACCAGTCATTGGAACATCATGTTATTGAACATCATGATTAATCATGCCACACCTCTAGAAAAGAACTTTACAAGTCCGTTTAGCACATTTTGAAAAAGGAGCTAAGTTGGAAACTACAAATTGTCATAATACAGGCGTCACAGCTCAGTCGATAATAGCTCTGCCTTCCGTGCTGTGGGTCGTGGGTTCGATCCCCACCAAGAACAAATATTTGTGCGTGGAAAACATAGATGTTTGTTCTCTTCCTGAGTGTTACTATGTATAATAAGTATGTATTTACAAAAAAAAAAGTATACAAGTATTCTATCAGCCATCTAGTTCCCATATCACAAGCTTTGCTTAGTTTGGGTCTAGAGGGCGGGTGTAAGGTCCATGAATATTTATTTATTTTATTTTATTCAAATATTCAGCCAAGGTAAAGGTTAGATAGCGATGAAATAAGCTATGTTGGCTATGGTACCTTTAGTAAAAGAAATCCAGAGATAGATTAAAATATTGAGAACAGTCATAGAGGGGTTGAAGTTTCGCATTTATAATTATAGGTATAGGATCCAATTTATAAACAGAAGCTGGATACATGCGATTATGGACTGTCTTTCATCGGCCGCATATCTTGATTACATTTATTCTTGGACGTCTGAAGTAAGCACTAACAAAACGCGTTACGTAAACTTAACGCATTCGAGTTATATTGCGCGTCAACATCAGCTCAACTTCCGAACGTTGTAGCGTCACCGCGCAAGGTATCTTGCATACGCTACTTACGATACGTTTACGATTGTCACATTTGTTCGTGCTGAGACCTCTGATGAGCGGCACCCGATTTAATTTCGAATACAATTGCCATCTTATTTTATTCTTGTTGTAACTCTCATTATTCCATTTAATGAATGCTTCGGTTTAATGGGAGAAACATGATGTTACTGTTTTGTTGTAGGTAGAATGAATTAAGTTCAGCTACTGTGTGGTAAGGTTTGTGGGAGGTGTAAGGTTTTTCTTTGAAATAATTTGTGTAAAAACAAATGAATCACAAATTATAAAAATTATAAATGTAGGCTCGCGTTAGTGTCAGTGTTCGGTAAAAACAACGATTATTGTATAAAAAAACCATATTTACGTTATATTTAAATATAGAACTGGTGATGCAAAAACTTCAGATCTAAAACGCGTGAAAATACAAAAAATCTTACTAATATTTTGTAACTTTAGTATTATGAAGTCAATGTCGAGACAAATAAGTGTTGATGTTTTATTTGCATTGGAAATTACAAAAAAAAACGTTCCACGAATGCCAAACTAATCTAATCCTCATTCGCAGGTTATATACTTCCTCGCATATTTCAATCAAATGCAAAACAAAAATTAAATCGATTATTAAATTAAAAAAACCTACCGAGTCTACACCAAAAGTACTCATCTAGATCTTGATACAGAGGTGGCCATCACAGTCACATTCCAACAATAGAGCTAGTAATTAAACTGTTGTACTCAGATAATACAGATTCCATTCTCTAATCTACATTTATTTTTAAAGCTGGATTTGTCCAAAATGGATCGGTTACTCGGCTTTGCTGCATCATCGGCGATCTAATCATGTATGGGACGAGATTAAAACAGGTCCGTCGGATCCCATCAAAGGCGGTATCATACTGTTATTTTGACTGATTGATCTCCGCCAACAAAAAAGCCTGCATCGCTACCGAGATCGACAGTAGCCGAGAAAAAAACAAATTAGCTGACTAAACCTTTTCATAAAGCATTGTTATTATCACCACCTACCCCGTATTATAACACTCGACAAACTTCGTGTCGGTAATCGAAAAACACGGTATTCTGTTAATCATTCGGTATAAGGTTTAAAATAAATTCGGAGCTAATTTAGGTATGGTGTGTTCGGTCCGCGCAGCGAAAATCATGCTGCGTTAGCGACCTTACGCTCTCGACAAAAAGCACGATTTATTTTTTGGAGAAATGTTTTTCTGTTTTTCGGTGTCAGATGTAGCGGCTCGCGCTTTGATTGTCGATATTCTCATATTTAGTTTTAATTGGTGGCTTTATCGAGTTTACATTTTACGGTCGGATTCGATGAGAGGTTAATAAGCGGCACTTTGAAAGGTAACTTTTTTTAGAGATCTGCGTTAATAGATACCTAATAGGAATATGACTGTAGTTTCGTTGTTGTGGTTTTATTAGGGTTGCACGTGGTCTATGATTGCCGTGATCATGATATCGTTTTACTATCAGTTTTGTTCTTTGATATTTTTTTCGACACATATTTATGATTACTCCAGTAACAAGCTACAGATAATCCTCTAGTTTATTGCAGAAGATATTGATTATAGTATTAGGTAGGTACCAGAAAAGTTGTTCTCACAGTGCCTAGGTTTTAAATAGATAAAGATGATTTAAGGTTTGTCCATTCGGCATCGGAATGCCATAACAATTTTTTACGGAACCGTCTACGGAATATAAACGTAATACACTATGCCCATTTTTTTATTGTTTAGGCAATAGCCGATATTGATTTCGGTTCTTTGATTCCGACGTATTATTGCTTGTTTTATTGATACCTGGGAACAGAGTAATTAACCATATCGGGTCTTTTTCTCATCTCTCCGATCCTTTCGTGTCTATAGGCCATAACCTGACTCACCTTGAAAGGCGTATGCGCCGAAAATTGGTCTCATATTGTTCATGGAAGACGTAGTTCCTGTTGTGTAATCCATTTTTATGTTTTTAATTATCCGGAGATTCACTGCACAGTTGTTCACATGTAGCTTTACATTTTATGACTTCGGTTGTTCACTTTACATTGTAATTGCATGATCACTTTTTACACTTAGAATCACTATTACTATAAATCGAAATCTTGCTACATCTTTCTCACGTACACATCCTGGTTTCATCTAATTGATATATCGCGAAACTTTTTTGACGACTCGGTGAAGTCGGGCTGTGAAATGTGTTGGAAAATGTTTTACACTGAAATTGTACAATAATTTCGCATAGTTTTTGCAACACAAGCAGAAATAACAGCGGGTGTGTTAGCTGCCTTGATAAAAGCCTCACGCAGGGGTATAAGCGAATCAATTACAAAGTCACTGTCGTTTCTAACATTATACGGACCCTACTCTTATCGCATAATACAATAGCATGTCGCTCCTCCCTTCCCCTTCTACTTTTTATTTACTAGTAATAATACTAAATCACTTGGAACATTCGTATGTGCTCACGTCAAAGGCTCACTTATAAAATGGGTGTAAATTTATGTACTATTTTACTGCAGCTTTGAAACTTTATACGACCGTCTGCATGAAATAATCGTTAAAAAGACTTATCTTTTTGGTCGTGTGATGGATTCAGTTTTGCGGCTATCGAACTAATGAAGGTTTTGTCTTTAAACTCTTTGCTAATAAAGTACAAATAAAGGATCAAAAAGAAATAAAATGATAATAGCTTGTCTTTGTCTGATCAAAATGTACTCAAAAAAACTAAATTGCACGTTTTTTTTTAATCTTAGCTTTTCGGTGGCCATATTTATAAAAGTTACAAAAATATCTATCACATTATTATCGATAAAACTGCAGCTGCGAGATCGCGCCTACAATGGCGACGGTAAAAAGCCGTCATGCTAATTATAGAGTTTTGTTGACTATCACTGTATTGTTGTTGACCTGATCGACTGTCCTGCAGTTCGGATACTGCGTTTCAGCTGGCAGTGACGTCATGTCATACTTTATTAACGTTTAGAATTAAGTAACGCTCGAAAATAATTGTCAAATATTTCTTTTAAAAACATAGTACCTAATGTTCTAGCTACCGGTTAAAAATATTGATAGGTATCGCTTTCACTAGGTACAACTTTAGATAATATATTTTTGTAGGTATCTCATATAAACCCTATAACGAACTACGCAGACGAAGTAGCAGGCGGAAGCTAGTTAACTATGATTACTTAAAGAAACGCAAAACGGTGTTTGACTTTTTGTATATTATAGAAACGTAAAATTATCATGATGAAAACGATAAATTTTATACACACTACGAAATCTTTGGTTTACTTGTATGTAACCACGATCGATCATAATCCCTATTAACCAATAAAACAGCCGAGTCATCACGCGTTTTTATCATTCGCGCGAAATTGTCATTGTTCACGCGTTCCAAGTTTGAATGAAATGTTTTCAAGTCCAGTGTCTCTGCATAGAATGATGCTGCCAGTAGCAATGTCAGTTGACGTGTGTCATGTGTCAAAACAGAATCGAGTAGTACCTTGGGATTAGTTCGAGGATCGAGTCAAGTGGTTGTGAGATCGCCTACTGTGTAAGCTTTCTTACTTTGTTAGCTATTGAGTTTTTATTAAAATTCCTCTCTGAGTCTTCATTGTATTGGTTTGGGCACGAGAGAGCTGTGTTTGATCCCAGATTTATCTATTATAAACCAGCTAAATGAAGCTAAATTAAATATGTAATTGTTACACATATACTGAATATTGATTTGCAACCAAAATAAATGAAGTTACTATCTTACTTTTCTTTTAAACACACTTTGAACTTCGCTAGTTTTGGCAATTTGGCAGATCCCCAGCCTTAATACAGCGAAAGCAATGTGATTTTTGAGAAATTACAAAGGTTTGAATATGTAATTCATCTAATTTTGTTCGTATTTTCTCACCAATAGATATAAAAAATATGGTACGGAATAATGTCTTTTTTCTACTTATTTAAAAATACTTATTATACTTACTTACTTATACTTATTTAAGACCGCCCATTGTAACATTAGTTAACTTTTGTTTTTGTGTTGTAGAAATCAATAAAGTATGCAATAAAGTTGTGCAATAAAGTATTTTCTATCTATCTAAGTACTTTTTTAAGTACCGTTGTAGGTCTTATGCTAGCGCATAATATGTGTCAGTTTACCCAAAACAATTAGCTATGTACTCATTAAACTTAAATCGTTGTAAGTACTAAAGTAGGTAGATATCTTACCCCCGAATACATAGATAGGCTAAACATTTCAACTAGCATTCACTTAGCGCAGAACCTACATTCACTTCTTGAGTAACTTCTACATAGCTTATAAACTCGAGGGCACATCAATTAATATAAAATTGGTCCTCTCTTTCCCAAGTGAATTTCCTCGACCGCAAATACCTAGTCGTTTGTCGTGGCGAGAAAGACTGAGAGCATCTGCAAACATTAATTTTCTCCGCTTTCACATTTCCTGAGCTAAAAATAGAACGTTTACGAGCTTTACCGGCAACCCTACGTAACGTAGGCGGTCCATAAGTTGCTTTACTTAGGTACCTACTTTTGTTACTGCAGTGTGTAGGTATTAAGTAACTTTAAGCTTCTCGAAGTGATAAGAAATTTGTTTAGATACCTAATTAATTCGCAGAAATGAATAACCTACCAAATTATCGTCGAAATTATGTGAATGTCAAAAATGTTTTTTATTCAATAAAACCACAAGGATCATTTAGAATCGTCGTGATTCTAGGTGCCACTTCCACGAGACCAAAGCCTAGAACGGGCAAGAAACTATGCTTATTCATTGATATATTTTTTCATTTTAGAATATTATTTTATGGTAAATTCTCTCAGGGTTTTCATTCCTCTAGGTTTTGAAATAAACGTCAAAAACTATCGCTATTTTTCATCTGCGTTATTTGACGGTGGACAAGCTATTTGAAGCCAGAGCTTAAACACCATGCAGTCTACGACAAAACGAGGTGTATACAAACAGAGCCTTTGTTCCGGTGCGTGGCTTGTCAACGCACCGGGAACTTTCACCGATCTTATGCAGATTATAAGTTCATGCGACTGCTGAACTCGATTTGCGAAGGTTATGTTATTTTTACATGACTCAAACATGTCAAAAAACCGCTAGTTGTATTTTCACCCAAAGGTACGGTTAATGGTAGAAAACTTTTAAAATTAGAATTAATTTTGGGATTTTGCTGAAAATAATATGCTCTTTGAACTTAAGTTTTGGTATTTCGGATAGAAAGAAAAATGTTGACATTTATTTTGGCCTTTATCGGAAATAGGAATACTTGATACGCTGACATTTTAATTAGGATTTCTTATATTTATTATTAATTTTGAAGATAAATTCCAATTTTTGGGCATGGTGATAATTTGTATCAAATCAGTGACATATAAGATAGGCGATTCAATCTTCGATTTTCAACAAATCCGTTAAAAATGCCCTGCGGTAGGTGAGAACAATTACCATCGTATTTAATTACCCACCATTTTTCCTTTATCCATCACTCTCTTCCCCAAATTGACTGCTCATCCTATCGACGTCAAAACATTTTAATTGTATCCTTTCATCCGAGTCGAGAGTTCTAACGAAATATGGGAATGTTAATTTCTGTCATTAGCCAAGACACAAGTTAAAGATGCCGACAGAGAGAAAAAAATAAAAAAGTTGACAGGTTAAAAAAAACATGTGTGATCACGCCGCTAGAAGCCACGCCTCAGACAGCTCGTGTTTGTGAAAACAAGTCAAATGTGTTAAATATGGGACATATTATAGCACATAAAGATAGTGAACTGGAATGGCTCACTTCAACGTAAACCTCTTGGTACAATACTAGTTAAAATCGGCGGTGTTTTACTCGCCTACTGATCAAAGTGTTCAAAACTTAGCAGTTCTAATTTCAATTGAATAATCAATAAGTTAATTGCAACTGTGTTTCAGACAACAAATCACTTCGCTTTAGAACAATAACCATGAAAAGGTTTCTAGTTTTAGACCAACAAATAGATGTGCATTAATAATCATGTAGAAAATTATAAAGCTTCAAAATGCAATAAAACACACTTACCCGAATTTTTACAGCTACCTGCCCCGCACAGCCGCTTAGCTTTCTCTGAATGTAACAAATTATATTGCATCTAACTACTGGTTTCTAATTTTAAATTCGACGTAGTAAAAGGTGTATTGTATGCTTATCGGCTGCAAATCGTAAATTGGACAGCCGCACTTCTAACACAGAAGAAATAATAGTCACAATCATTTCACTAATTGAAAACTGGTAAGAATAATTAAAATTAGCATTTCGATGTCGCTTCCATCGTTCTTTATCTGTGTACTTCCCATTATCTTATTCAATTTACCTACAAAGCCGTGAGTGAATTGGGTTTTCTTTCGTATTATAGAATTAGGCCTAGCTTCATGATGCGGGTCGGATGCGGGTTGCGATACGATTAGTAAATAAACCGAAGAGCCTTGAAATGTATCAAAATGTGCTCGAAATCAAAACCTTCGATATCACTCCCTCGGCTCTACATAAGTGGGCAATTTTGTTCAGAAAGTAATTTATCATATCAATCTGTAGAAGTTCACTGGACATTATGTAGGCTGCTGTGAAAGTTATTATTTAAATCTAAAAAAAAATCAAATCTAATATTTTTGAGTCTGCATAATTTCAATGTGCCTGTTTGAAGCGTATTTCACATACCTACCTTATATGTTGATGATCAGAAGCAATTTTTTAATGCCTATTGACTGGCATCTGTAGCCATTTAACCTATCTGTCGTAATCCGTTTAAGTACCTAGCTAGCAAGGCAAGAGGAATATCACACGTTTTCAACGTACGGCATTGAACCTGCACGCTGTCAGTGTCTGGCCGAGGCCTCAGCCATCGTGACACATGCCTCGAGGGCGGTCTAATACCACTCTTGCATGACCCGCCATTACGTTTTTTCGTAACGGATCATTACAATATCTCATAGTGACATAGAAAAATTTAACATGTCATTTGGACACATTTTTATGAGTTTGTTTTTCACACAGGGCGGTCCCCTTTCACACGCCGCGTTATGCTATTCGCTGAACGTTTCAGTACATTACCTAGATTTTAATCTTTACTATATAATAGGTTGGAGGTTAATTTGAAAGATTTTTTGTTTGGTTTGGTTTAAGTGAAATTCTGATTAGAAAATGCGATAGATATAGATCTGAATAGAGACGTATTTTTCATAAACTTAGTAATTATTTAAGATATTTTTTTATAAAGAAATAGTAGGTATCCGCCTACTAAAGACTAGTCATTATGGTAGGTATAATCCCACATTCAAAAGTAAAAAAAAATGTTGGACGCGCATAAGTCTAACCATACTTACCTATACTTTTGAAATTATTTTCATTTTTTTTATTAATTTTACAAAAAAATTATCACAACATATTATTATCACGAAATACTAAACACCTTTTAATTCTATCTTCAATAATATTTTGTAAAATACCAACATAAAAGAAATTAAATTAGAATTCATCCTCCCACATTAATTGATGTCCCACAGGTTGGCTACAAATTACGACACGGAACCGGGGGGCGAGGCGAATGCCACTAATTACCGGACGGCGGAACCTGTGACGTGTCACAACGTTCTGAATGGGCATACATTAGATAAAACTATAAAAAAATAACCAAACCTTTGCGCCTTAGTACCTAAAGTCACAGCCTTTCTGGCTCGTCTCAACACTAGTTTGCTGCACTCACACTAATTAAATGCATCTACATTGTGTCTAAAATCCTATCCAATCCCATAAGGCACGAACTTGTGTCAATGTTATTGGTTTTATCAGGTGAATTTGTATCAGAGATTTCAAAAAAGTACTCGAAATGGGGGCTGTAGGGAAAAGGGGTGATTTTTCGATTGGATAATATAATGGAAAATATCTCCCCTTGCCCGATTAAGGAGCGGGAAATTAGCTATTTTTTTATTATCTAAGACTATTTAACTTTGCATGTCTCACTTGATGATTCTCATTATTTAGCTAAGTATATCTGTTAGCAATTTTTATGTCTCTATTGTTTCATATTATCATAATGAATTCACACTTCATTCGAACAAGAAGTTTGCACCTCATTCGTATTGTTGCTTTTTTTGTCTCATCTGTTGCTTTTTGTCTACGGCAATTAGCACAGTCGCGTGGCAACATGATGGCAAATGGCAACGCATCCATATTATTTATCACGAACCTACACACGACGATAAAAAAAGGTTTGTGTAGATATTTTGAGATACATTGCTGCATGTGTGGCAATAACAACTTGCCTCGAAGCGACGTTTACCGCAGTGTAATTTAAAATGGGAATGTGAACAATCGGGTAACGTTTTGTTGAGCTTGCAGGACTAGAGGTGGAGTGTGACCGATGTAGTCAAAACTAAATTAGCAATATCTCTAAAGTTACACTGATTTGACGATTTTATAAAATTATTTTTCTGAGAGTATGCATGTACCCCTACGACCCCCCACGAACCCCCTACAAATACGCCTCGACCCCTAACTAACCATTATAAATTCCCTTGAACAGATCTCAAGCGAAATCTATTACCTAACCGAATAACTATGAGTTCACTGATTTTAAATGGTATTTAGATGTTTGTGATTTTTGGATGAAAGGAGCTCCGTCCAAAATGGTAGAGGTTACGTTTTAGCTATTAGACTATACATTTTATTTGTTTAACTTTAGTACTTTGTAATCTTTTAATATCAGTCTCATTTACCTATTAGGTACATCTCTAGTGCAGACCACCGTCCGCCCTCATTAGTCGGCAAAAAGCCGCCAGCGCTTTATTTTCGCACTATGACTCATTCGGAATCGATTCGGAATGACGTTGATTGAGTCAAGACCGGTTGGGAAGGATCTTCATTTGATTATTCGATTTGGAATTAGAGTAACTGGGTTAGGTTTGCACTGTGACCTTCAAATTATGAGCTTCATCATCATCATCGTCCACAACCTGACTTCACCCACTGCTGGGTGTAGGCCTCTCTCTTTTTGTACCATCTCTCACGACCCCGCGCCAGACTCATCCAATTTTTGCCCGCCATATATCAGTGACATCGTCCGCCCATCTTGCCGTAAGTCAGTTACTATTAAATCGATCTTTGAGAAAATATGATATTCGAATAGTTTCAGTGATTTTTATTCAGCGTTTGACGATCATAACAATAACAGCATAGTTGGTATATCTATTTCTAGAGAGATTGAAGAAAATCGTAAAGTATTGGATTAAAAAATAATCTTTTTATATAGGATAACTGATCTAGAATGTATAAGTGCTGTCAAGTAATTAATATTGTTAATAAATTACACCTACAGCGTAATGAAATATCAATGTGTTATCTGAATACTTACTAGTTAAACAGTCATCTAAAACAGCTAATTTGAAACCCATTAGATCAAACAAAACTTAATTACCCTTGCAAATTATTAGATAGTCTGTCAAAGTCTATCACAGAAAACCGACACTTATTTCCAAAGCTGCAAAATCTCCAATAAAACATGTGGTTTGGCATCGTGGCAAAACGTGCTGACTGCAACATGTGCTTTGAATTTGCTAAGAAGGCTACACACTATCGGCACAGTAATTGCGAGTGTGTGGCACAAAACAAGTAGGTAAACAAACACTCATCGTGTGCGGCCCATCATCGCATAATTTCAGCGGCGTCTTTCACGTGCAATGAGGCCTGAAGCGTTGTCGCTGCGATTTCAGCGCGTTTCACGCCTTTTTTGTGCGACTTGCGGCGACGCGTGTGTGAAAAGGCCTTAATAGCGCGTGAAGTGTCAACTGTGGAGATAATTGCAAGCGTTTGCTTTATGAGATTTGCTTTGAACTGTTTTGTGAACTAATTAGTTCCCTGTGGATATCAGTCATGATACCTATAGTGCGATATATATTCTAAACGAATTATGAGGTGATATTGCAGGGTGGGATATGGGCCCCACTAACTTAAACAGTTGTTAGATCGGATTAGTGCCATACAAAATGTGACGCCCCTATAAAATGACAGGGAATTGGGAATACTAAATATTAAATTACTATTTGAGCACAGAGCTTTTAGATTTGCTGACGTTTTCAGGAATTTTTATTTATCGCCTTTTGTGTCTTTCTCTAATTTTAAAGCTCTTATCGGCGTAACATAATGCATCTCCCGCCAGGTTCTTCTTTTCAGGGCAGCCTCCTTATCGTCCTTATACCACATGATCTTCGCCTTCACTTGGCGCATAATATAGCTAAAACGCGGTCTTCCTCTTCCTCTCTTTTTTCTCTCGTCTGTCTACGCTAAGTGTATGATAGTTCCCATATCACAAGCTTTGCTTAGTTTGGGACTAGAGGGCGTTGTGTGTAAAAGTCCATGAATATTTATTATTATTATTTAAGTTTTTTCTTTTTTCTCTCTCGCTAGGCGAGGGGTTTACGTTTTTTCGCGGGCTTTTGGCCAAACTATTATTAATAATAAATTACTTATCGGCATGGGCTATAAAAAACCATCTTTTAGATTTTTAGTTTAAATACTCTACCAACCATTACAGATGACCTTGTTACAAAGCCAGTGGCAAAATAAATGGCCCTAAATTAAACAAGAAACAATGAAATATAGAAATCAAAGCGAAATCGACTCATTACTGGCAGCCTTGAGTCGAGTTACTTACCAATTTTAATTAAAAACCAACCAACGCTTCATCGGCCTGCGTTTACCAAACTAAGGGCTGTTATTCACCAAACAAATAACCAGCCGTTTGGCTAACCTCTTTCCATCCTTGACAAGACAAATAACTTCTTACACATCCCAGTGACATCGCACCGTTGACAGTTCTCTGTCAATTCTCAGTTGTCACTTTGCTAGTGGATAGAAAACTTCAAAATTGTTTACGAATGCCACGCGATTTATCTTTATGCGTTGTCAACAGGTATGTGAATATTGGTCATTCATATTACTCTCTTAAAGCTCCGCTAGTTAAAATAACTGCTAAATCTGTTGTCATCTCTTTTCGTTGCCATGCAACTGATAATGAAGGAGTATTTTATAAATCCGCGCTAAAATGATAAGGATGATAAATAAAGAGGTTTGATTAGATTTGTATTCTTTAGCGGTTTTAGAATGTTACATTGTGGTCACTCGACCCGATGGTGCCGCTAGTGGATATGAAGCTTATACCATGTCAACTTGGTCGTCACAAGTCGTAGTATTGCTAGTATATAGGATCAAATGCTCAGCCGAACACAAAACGAAAGAGACATGTTGCATGTTATCTGAAAGCTTTCCTTTCAAAGTTTACTCTAATAAACATTTTAATTAAAATAATATGACTGAAGTTACTCAATTCGCAGTACCCCTTTACCGTAAGGAAAACTTGGCTAAAGCAATTCAGGGTTGAGAATAAAAGTTGAGAATAATTAATTACAACATCGATAGTTAAAATAGTTAATTAATCTCCGTGTCCCAGATACCCTTGGTCGCAGATGTTGAAACATAGACAATTGGAGGATTTTGCTGATGAATTTGTGAGTTTTGTAAGCTAGTAGGTAATATTTAAACTATACTTAATAAGTACCTCATTATATTTTGTTTCACATGACAATATTTTTTTAATTTACATAGTTAACTCTACCTGAGTAAAATGAAAAAGAAAAAAATAATTTCTGTTTTTTTAGATTTATTTAAAATTTCATACACTTTCAAAAGATAAAAAAAAATTGCAAAAATTTAAAATAATCAACCTATAGGTACCTACTACTCACAAAAGAAATTAAAACCTCGTGCCATAAAGTATCCATATTACACAAAATGGAAAAAAATATTTTACCTTTCGTACCTATTGCCTGTGGATGTGGTACACGAACACAGAACGACATTGCAATTAACACACACAAACATAGTGCTTGAGTTTCTCAGTGTGCTCATAAGCTCCGCCCCAAACAAATTATGACCAATGCCTGAGCTCAAAAGCTATAGATCGTTGTGGCAACACGCCTCATATTTTTCGTCACGGAACAGCGACTCAGGCGCGACTCACACATTGTTAAAACCAGCGTTCCTTGCTTTGAAGATACCGGATACAAGCTTTCGTGCTGTCTCGTTCGCACGCTGGATTAACTTGAACCTGACCGTCTAAGTAAAATTGTGAAAATATGCTGTAAAGATGTAGTATTTTTGAATCCTCAATATTTTACACACCTGAAATTTTGCGATGAACTAATAGAAGGAAATATTGAACCAGTATCGGTTAATTTACACGATAATTTGAAAGCCGGGAAAGCGACGCTTGATGACAACAACCGAGCGGCAGAAAGGGACAGACAATCAGGTGGAACGGCTTCGAAGGCTGCGGAGGCGGCCAGTTTGACCATTTTTTGTTGGACCGCTGATTGTGAAAGATTACACTTGAGAGTCGAAATACATCTTTACATCACACGTCAGTGGGCACTGAGCTGTCTTCAAAGTAACACGGATTAGACACACGAAGTTTCTTCTACGTCATTATGTCTGCGCTCAAGCTGTGATAGTGAAAGACTGAAATTGTGATCTCTCGGGACTTTTGCATGTGTTTGAGCTGATTTGGTGTTGGCAGAGACTTTACCTTCGCCGGTTGTTTTTATTTCTTCGATGGCGGTATCAACGTTGAACATGACGCCATACTTTACAGGATATTCGTTTCAAGGTATGAATTTTTCATTAGTATTCATTTGATAAGCTTTTCTTTCATTTATTTCAGTACCTAGTAGAAGAAAAAGTTAGTTAATGTTTGATGCATCTTTATGTCTTAACATCTCATCAGTCTATTAAATCAGGAATATGTAGTTAGCATTTCATCTATATCTGAAACCAGCTCATGAAATTCGGTAAGTATGTGCATTTTGATTCAAGGTAGGTATTTACTTATTTTTAAGATGCTTTCAAACTTGTATAGCTGAATGGTTCCATTTCAAAGCTTTATATTTATCTTCTTCTTATTTTAGTCGCTTCTTTTTGGTATCTTCGTGTCATAACCCTCAACAGGTTGTCATAAACGCGTACCTTTAAAAAACATGTTTATAACACTGTTAATTAGGTATTTAGCAGCTGATTAAAGATCAATCATCGGATTTTTACCTAAATGACATAATAAAGTCTAATGGTCGCTTTTCGGAATCAAAGGGCCCAGAGACGATTGTAAAACTATAAACTCACGACGGATTACAAAGTGCCTTTTACAGCTACCCATATAACAATATTTCATCCTCGCGCGTCGGGACCAAAATAAGAAAGAATTATTATAACCTCACTTTTTTCGTTTATAACTGAACCTTGTTTATGCCACACTTTCTGGAATGGTCAAGGACCGTAAGCTATAGAAAGCGATCCGTCTCTGTTTCAATAAAGCATTTTCTGTCACGACTCTCTATTGTCACAAAAGTCATTCACTGAACGATCTTGATCTTAATTGTAGAAGAATGGACTTGCATTTTATTAACAGCTGAAAAACATTACCCAATAACTCTATACAAAAAGAGAACAAATTGTATCTTAGTTACATGTAGGCTCGTACCAAATCCAGATTTTATTTTAAGTTCATCTAGTTTAGAATCAAAGCCAAAATTATCATTAGCACTTACATTACCTACTTACAGTACTTACCAACAACCTTTTTTAAACCGTATTAACTTGTTAGCTTCTTTTTTACTTCACTGCCAACATTGTCTAACCGTTCTTTGTCAAATTCATAAATAATTTCCTATCTATCGTTTAAATTTATAATAGCCATCATAAACTCACTGACAAACTATTCTCTTAAAATATTTCTTGTTACTTTGTTTACTTTATTGCAAGCAGGCGACAGGTTTTTTGTCTCTAAGGTTTTATGGACAGCCGTTTTAGATGTAACTACGACTTTGTTGGTCGAAGTGTCATCTTTAATAGCCATATGAAGGCATCTTGCGTTAATATTATGTGCATTTTTTTGAGAAATATTACGAATATTTAATAGATTTATAGGTTGATGGGCAGAAATTGCTTATAGTATAAAGCCCACTTAATTGTACGCATTTTTTGTGCAATAAAAAGATAAATAAAATAAAATTTCTGTTTAAAACTTATAAAATGTATAGTAGAGTATAGTACGATGTACTTTCCCAAGAAAAAAACCCCCCATGACATCTTTCTACGGGGGAATCACGACCCTCAGCCATGAGGAGTACGACGCGAGGAGGAGGAGGAGGAGAGTATAATAAAGAAAAATTTAGTACATGTAAATGTTTTGCATTTAATTTCTTTTCCAAATATCGGCATCAACTGTACGGTCTATGTTTAACCTTTCGATAACTCTTATTTGACTACAAGTTCTCTTTGCTATATTTTGATGAAATGGTACCTACACTCTGATTAATATTGACGCATTTCAAAATTTCTAACCTGGAGTTTCCAATATTTGCAACAGATGTTCCATTGCGTTTCGGACTAATTTAATTTTGCCCTAAGGCTTCCATAATTTCAAAGTCACAGTATTAATAACTACGGATGTCCAAAAAACCACTCACACTGACTCCTTTACACATAAATCATTACCATACGAAAACATTTCGGTCGCATTGTTCAATATGTCACTTCGACTTACGACCAGCTAAATTAAAAGGAATATATTAGAAGGGTTGAGAATGGGAGCACGATATGAAAGAGGGCCGACGATGTCACCATACACAAATGTAGGTACTACAAGTTTTTCTATTGGAAAGTTATTTGTTACAATAACAATAGTTAGATTGTTGTAAGACGTAGGTAGAAAATAGGTACTGTAAATTTTTATTCTTAAAACAAAAAAAATATTTATATATTTTTATCAATTCTTCATTAAAATATCATTTAGAAATTTAATCGAGTACTTTATAATAATGTGTCATTTAGTTCTAAATATAGACTATATAGCAAACACATGATTTAGAAGCTTTTGGGAATGATTCTTGATATGAAATTAATAAACAAACAATAAATAATATAATCAACCAAAGGATGGCACTAAATATTTTATTGTTATTATGGAAATTAAAACAAATTAAGAATTCAGTATTTATCCTGAGTGAGTCACGTCACGAGCAATCCCCTACAGTCTTTTAGCATTTTTTTATTGTTAAAAATATCTTGAATTTTAAACCCAGTTCAAATTATACGACTTTCTGTATAAGTCATAAGTCAAGATTAGTGTCATAACCCGATCTGAGGCGGCCGTGAACATCACAAAACATTTGTTTAATTCGATAAGATGATAGAAGATTATTTTATGCGAAGTATTAACGATTTGTAAAAGTTTAATTTCCTTTGTTTTATTATGATTAAATTAATGCGCATCAATAGGTAATGTAAAGTTCAATGTCTATATTAAATTGTAAAAACTTTTTAGGTAAGTAATATATTTTGCGAAGATAGTAACATAAAGGCGCTTTAATAATGGAAGTAAATGTCGGTATTAGTTCGCATATTGCGGTCGATGATAGCCGCTGCGCTCCGTGATCAGATGAGCCCGAGGCTGTGTGACGGTGCAGCAGATTCCCTTCGTCCGTGCACCTTGTAATTACCTCGCGAACGAGACTCAGACTGTTGGTCATCGAATCTCAAAGGATAAATCCAAATCAGTCGAAATCAAGCTTGCGCAGCAATTTCAGTTTTTAATAACCCCAGTCATAAATTCCCGCCTCAATTAGGCTTTCGATGAAGGCAATTACGAAAACGATACTACCTACATTGGTTTTCTGACCTTTATAAGGAGTTCAGTACCATAATCAAGGTTTAGTCACATTCATATCACGGGCCGACAAGCGGTGCACATCTCAGGCGCACCGCGGCGCGAGGCTGCGCGGGCGCAGATCAAAGGCACCGACAGGCTCTTTTAGCCGCATAATATGACGCGCCCCCCCCGCCCCCGCCCGCGGCCGGCGAAATGCCTCGATCAACCTCCAGGGCGCTTGCCATTACTTATACCGATCTATTAATATACAAATTTGATGTAATGGATATTCTTAACGGATACTTTGATCTAAAACATTTTGCGAGACAGATTTGAACTAACTTTAACCATTTTTTTGCAATCATTCATTATAAAATAGACTTTTTGTGACTTCGCATTCTTTACGACAGATATTTTATGCGCAGTGAACTGTTTTGTAAACTCACTTGATCATACTTGATAGAGTTCCGTTCCTTTTACGGAGTTCTAAAAATAAAGTCATCACGTAATGATAATGATAGAAAATACAATTGATTCAGTTACTTATTCATAGGACAGATGATTCAAATCTAATCCGATAAAATAAGAGGTCATCGACAAAGGGCATAAACGGCGCGTTGAAATCTTTTACAAAGAAAAAAAAAACCTTTGAAAAGATTATCAGATTTATGCGAGTTTGAAGATCAGAATCTAAATAACCGCGGGCGCAGCGCCGCACGCCTCCTGCGACAAAAGACGAAGCCTTTCGCTGATAATGCGCTTTTAGCAGCACCAACCCCGCACAAAATCACATCGCAATTCGCAACGCGTGTTTGAAAGTCAGGAAAGTTTTCTTATGCACTTATTCTTGAGAACCAACATGTGGCATCATCTAAGACCATTCTTAAGTATACCTACTTTATTTAGAATAAGATATTTTTCTTTGCATACTTATTTGGTTGGACCATTCTTGTGTAAACTTTATTTTGAACAATATATTTTTCTTTGCATGTTTGGTTTTCAGTGTCAAATTATAGGCATGAATTAAAACAAAATCCACGGTGAATAAATCAAACAGTTTCTTTGATAGTGACACGATAATGATGATGGTAATAACTTCAACACTTTCACATTTATATAACCCACGGAATTCCTGAGCCCATTGTCAAACGTCGGCAACGTCAACGTCAAAGAGTCCATTTCGTGAAAAGATTCCGTCAAATTAGTACATAACACGTTATGAATACAAAATGAGGTCAAATAGGGCACTCTATTATTCAAAATAAAATATTCAGGCCCATTCATCGGGTAACGCTAGGCCTCATTTGCTTAGAAAGCTCACTACTGAGAGTGTAAACCGGCCTTTACCGGTTTAATCTACTTACAAAGCTTTACATTTAACATTAAGTATCAGAAAAGTGATAAATGATAGGTGTATTAGTCAAAACTCTGTGTCCCTCTGAAGCAGAACCCATTTTTGATCGAATTGGAGGTAAGCACATGCGCAATCGTTTGTTGCACTTAGCTTCAGAGGAATAAAGATCCGTTGTGCGTACTGTACTAAGGATAATAATATGCTAGTCGTAGACCTGTCGTATAATGAAAACTGTACTTAAGAGGGCTATCACAGTTTGGCCGCGATTCAAGGGCTGGCGCGCGTCTGAGTTCGTCTGAGAGTCTGAGATCGCATTTCATGCAGTTTTAAATTACGTTTATTCAATATAATAAAATGAATCATTTAAATAAAAAGTATACAATTTTATTGATTATGAACTAACGTTTATTTCGGTATAATTTTTACTTAATAATATTAATGTAGTATGGAGAAATTAACGGCTAATTCTGAACGTTTTTAGCAATTTTATGGTTTTGAATTGATTTTTTTTTGTAGATATCCCATACTTATTTCTGAATTCCGGGGCCGCTACGGTCAATGGCAGTATATAAGAAATATTTGTAGATATTTTTCATTTCGTTTGCTTTGCACAGTAGTTCAATCCAGGAGCTTGAAAAAGTGTCTGCGCGAGTTTTGTTAAAAACTTGTTTCGGAATTTTGGCTTTATTTAAATATATAAGGAAAAATTGCAAAAAGCGAGGCCGCTACGGTCAATGCGAATAACTATTCTACATCATACAATAAATCGAAATTATCTAAGAGTTTCAGTTTCAGAGATCCAGAACGTCAAAAATGGGCATTTTCACGGTTTGACCGTGATATCCGCCTTAAGTTAATTATCATCTTCTACAGTTATCTATTCGGCTGGGCGACACCTAGCATGACATTTTTTTTACGAAATGCTTTCTTGTTTTACAGGGCACGTTAGGTTTTCAATCCCTGCCCATTCCACATAATAATGTAGTTTCTCCATTCTGGTGGGTTTTCAGTGAAAACTCTGTAACCTGAATTGACCGCTTACACAAGCTTATTTCCATATCAGTGCTGGAAAGCCGGCGCCGTGAACCTGTTTTCTACATAAAGCTGGTCTGCTGACGTGCCGAAAGGAGTTGCCTAAGTTTGAACAGTTGTCGCTGACTTCTATGGACACTTTTAATAATTGGAGTTAGGTTTTCTTTTGCCGTTTTCTTGAATATTTAAGAACTTTACACAGCGTTTGCTGTAACGTTTAATATTCTATGTGAGAAGTGGTTTCTGTGAATATACATATGCCGACAATTTATTATTTTGAACACTTTTCTCTTGATTTTAATTTAATCATCCAAAAAGTCACAAAGTGCGTTTTTATTAATTTAAAACTATAGATTAAAAGCAGACTGATCGAAGTATCAAGTTCTAAGTATGTAGTTAAAACGGGTTAGTCTCAAAATTCCCTTTGAGTTTTTCCCAAAACCACGGTCGTTTGTGTCGTCTAAAATAGGAGTACTTAGTTCGAAAGGTCGCGGGTTCGAATTCCATGGATCCAAATGATATATTTAGTAAGCCGTTGCATTGTTATTTTGCATTGTAGTGGTGGCGATTCTGTTGTTACATTTTTTTAACTATGAATACTAACCTAATTTGACAGCATTAAAAATTTTGCCGTCCATTTCTCATACACTGAAATGACAAAGAGGGCTATAGATAATGTTAGCGCTGTCAAATTAGGTTAGTTTAGAAAAATGCAACAATGGAATCGATACCAATAACGTAGTTACTATCTACAAGTAATAATAGATTTGATAGATAGATAAAAACTTTATTGCACACACAGAAAAAATTGCAGAGAGAAACATAAAAATAGAGAGTACAATGGGCGGCCTTATCGCTAAAAGCGATCTCTTCCAGACAACCTTTGGATGGACAGGAATGATGAAAAATATAGATTTATGTATCGCATCAAAAAAACACGATTTCAGTGTTTGTAATATATTAAGTATAATTTATTTATGAATGCACTGTGATGAAAGCTTACCTTCATAAAATTCAACCTAAGCCAACTTAAAATTAATATTTCAGCTCGGATAAAGCATTTATTATTCGAATATTGAATTTAGTATCAAAATCCAAAGCTATTACTCGTATGAGTATTATCCATCGGAAAGTATAATAGAATTGATTTGATACTCGATTGCGTACGCCACGCGACCAGACCACAGAACCAACAGCAGTTTCTACGTACAGAACCACAGAATACCTAACACTTTCTACGTATGTGCAACCATAGACAATCTAACAGTTACTATGGAAACGACCACACGTACTCGGTCGGTGTGTGAAGGAGGCTTAATGGAATGACATGGCCTTTGTGAACGCCGCCCAATTCTGATGCCTATTGAGATGGAATTTCACCTCTTTGTTGCTTGATTTTTGATAGTAATAGTTTTATTAGAAATCCAAAGAAATCTTTAACCTGACAACTCATTGTTACAACCAGAGGAGAAAAAAACCATAGAGCACAGATTAAATGACCTATGCCAAATGTGGCAAGACAATCTATTTCCGCTTTACGAATGCGATCTTTTCATTCGTGATTTTTCCAGTGAGAATTTGGTGAACTGTTCATATTACCTATATGAACCGTGCATACAGCTCCTTGCGCATAAGCGTTCTGTAATATATTCCCTCTCAGGTTAAGCAATGCAACACTTTAATTTTAAAGCTTTATAATCTTTATGATGCTCGATTATTTTCCAACAACGAGTACTTTTACAAACTTTTATAAATCAAGAAGAAACCCCTGATTGTCTAATCTGATACCATGAGTTTTTTTGACAAATATCAGATCCCATGAGTTTTTTGACAAATATCAATCAAAATGGTATCAAAAACATTTTGACAAGGCTAATGACGAGTCAATAGATTTTTTAATTTGAGTTACTTGAGTTTGAAAGATTCCAACTCGAACTATCGCTATTCTGTCAGAAACTTATGGCGATACGAAAACGTCACAAAACGGTCATAACGTATGTCATAACGTAATAAGAATAAGAATAAGAATAATTTATTTTTGCACCCTTAAATAAACAGTTTTTTAGGTAATGCTTGAACTGTTCAAGATTAGCGCGATTGGGTCGTAATCCTAAACGTACCTACGTTTGAATTAAAGCAATACTCGTATTATATACTAGGTATCATAAATTACGAGTATCATACAAGCACGTATCTATAAATGCGAAATCCAACATTAATTACATCCCTGAACTATGACCGGGTTTCTAAGAAACGTCCAACGGTTATCGTTTGCAGCTCATGCCTTGCGAGGAAAGCGGTACCGACAGATCTGCTCAAAACAGCTGGTTCATTCTATACATCTAGCATTAATATCTTCACGCCGTCTAGGACGCCCTCCGGCAAGATGGGGCGACGATCTGCGATATGTAGCTGGCAAGGCAAACACTTGATGAGAAGAGCTGAAGACTGGGCTCAGTGGCGCGTCTTGGGAGAGTCCTACGTCCAGCAGTGGACTGATATAGGTTGATGATGATGAATATATTCACGCAAAAGTCTGCATGCGTGTCTATGACTATCATGATATATAACGAGACTACACCCTTATTTTGATGATCTCTTTGAAAGATTCAGTTAATCCAGCATCCTATGGCATAGATTTGCCTACAAACAAATGCCTTGTGACAACGACTACAAAATATCACGAGAATACGAGCCTATTTAGTTGACTGGTACCTAGAATCACCTAGTTATATAAGATGATTCTAAATGATCCTTGTGATTTTATTGAATAAAGAAATTTTGACTTTGACTCTTGACAAATTTTATTCATTTCTGATAGGTAAAAAATATTGAAGGTTACTGATGGTATTGATTCACTAAAGCTGTCAGAAAATATGGTCGCAGGGGTCACAAAAAACAATACTAGCAATGATCTACTCAGAACTTGCTGGTATTAGGAAGTTTTAACCCTATGGCTGAATCGAGTTAAAAAGTTCGCTTTTGAAAAATCGAAAGTCCCTCAAAGTTGTGTGTAGAATACCAGCTACGGTTTATCTAAGCCATGCCGTGACGTAAAGCTTCATATAAATTTTACTATAGGCACATTAATGTCGCGTCGTGAAATTGATTTGCAGCCAGAAACATATTATGATTGTGAAAACTGGGTTTACGATTTATTTTCTCTGTGCGATATCGACGTGAAACATTTACATTATCATTGTCGCAGGAGATTTTCATTCGGTGTGAGTGCGTCACTCACATGCGGAAAAATTATAGAATATTTTCAACAGTAACGTCCTACACGTCTCATTCGACCAATCAATCACCCAGTGAATCTATTCACATGAAAAACCAACCATAGGATTTGAATTTCGTCGTATTGGCGTGTATAATCTCTGATCTAAATAACATCTCATTTCCGATGTGGTTTGCATCGATATCTTCACGGCGATTGCGCTCGCTACTTTTATTAGCTGCCATTCCTTTGTCGCAGATAAAACGACTGCATGAAACGTTTTATTAAAACCAACAACGCGTTCGAAACGTTCCAATATGCAGAAAATGAGAAACCGTTGAAGCGAACTAAGAGATTAACGTGAAACAAAAGCTATCGGTCTATTGACGTTGCAGTTACGAAACCGGGATTCGAGAGCCGACACCGAGAGGGTTAAGAAATCCAATCACTGTCCGACAATGGCAATGATAAGTAACTGAAAAGTACTGCCAAAGGTTGATGGAAACATTGATTGCTAATTAAAATTGACACAGAAATACAAAGTGAATTCAAAAATCTTCATTTATACGGTCACGGTTCGACTCTTACGTTTAGCATTAAATGATCGACTATGTTTCAATTTCGTTTAACACGAATGCGTCGCTTGAACGAATCGGTACGGTACACGATTATGTGATTGTGAGAAAAAAAATTTGAGCTATGCGCTGTGGTGCATTTTTAGTGCACGTCGAAGTTTAGTTTGTGATTATGATCTGCGGAGTCGACTTGAACCTGCCATGAATAAAACGCGTAAGTTTCAAATACTTTGCCGAAAATAACTGAATGAGCTTACTTATCTTAGATTTTTTTGTTCTGGCTCCCGTATACCACCCGGGTGGTTCTCATTGAAAACAAGTTGTGCTTGTGCATGATCTGAAAGTGCTTCCGGACGATTAGCCACAAATAGATGTTTGAATT
The DNA here is from genome assembly GCA_947859175.1 of Gandaritis pyraliata. Taxonomy (NCBI): domain Eukaryota; kingdom Metazoa; phylum Arthropoda; class Insecta; order Lepidoptera; family Geometridae; genus Gandaritis; species Gandaritis pyraliata. Next base: position 4,661,975 of record OX401866.1, on the reverse strand, counting down.
TGTTGTTAACTTCGCCTCCTTTTGCGTTAATAGTGTTACAATGTTTGCGAATTCTATTACGCATTGTTGAGTCGAGGTCGCTTGTTATGTGAGCCTTTTATCGATTGTGCTGACTGACTGATCCTGTTTCTGTATGAAAATTTTCAATATCGATTGAATTGGATGAGGAGTTTGTACGAATTGTAAGCCCGTTTGCTTTAAAGTATTCTTTTGTATTTTTTATTCTGATATTCCTTTTTGATATTCACCATATTTCTTTTGTAGAACTTACTTAAAGAACAGATAAATAAAATTATGTCTTATGCAGTTACCGTAGGTATGTATAAATCAAAAATAGAAAATAGAAGGCACAGGTAATGAAGTGATATGTTACCACAAAGCCACCCACATTTGTATCACCAGGTTATTATGGACACGTTATGCGTCATAAATATTTCGGGAACATAAAATTAACACTCAAAAACATGGCCTTTGGAGGCACCGCGACGTCTACGGGCTCCGACAAAAAAATATAAGGATCGCTTGCAGAAACCACCACGAAGCCTGGAATCAAAAACGTCACAAAGAGTTCAATGCAAAAAAACCTTATACACCACAGTTGAAGGTTCATTATACAAAAGCAGGTCTTACTTTCCTGTTGCTTTCAATTCAAATTCTCGTGTTGACCGCAAAATATCCATAATGTTGTTTGTGTTACGGTTTAGTTTCGACTGTCTTAAACCGCTTCGGTTTTCTATATTATCAAAGGACATACTTGTTGACATGTTGTCTAATTGATAGGTGTTTCCCAGCGGGGGTCTAGGGTCTACATGTGTCGGGATCTTTGTGGAATTTTTTGAAATTGATAAACTTTAAAAGCCTTTACAATACAAGTGGTAAATGCCACTGTTATTTTTTTCGGAAATCATATCGTGTCAATCATGTAGAGCTGGGATTTGGGTTTGACTGTGAACTATTTTAGATTTTTATCTTCTGTTATAAAGTTATAACGACTCACATATTTCTAGAAATTATAATATGGGTTTTGTTCTTTGTCTTTTGATGTGAGATTGATTGCTCAAAAGTTTGAATTCATTTCGAAGAACAACTAAGAATTCTATAAAGTAGTAAATAAAAGTAAGTTGGTATACAATAATCTCATCATCGTCACATGAATCTAATAAAATTTCATTTTCTTATTGCCATTCCATACTCAATCGAAGTTAAAATGCATCCCAGTCAGTGCAAAAATACAGCCTGCAGCGGCGTCCTTTGACGTTAGGTGGTCCACACTCCGAGTGATTTGATTATAATAGCGACATCTACGCACACATTCGTGAATTCCATCTACCCCTGAGAGCACTATTGGCCGCTCCAAATTAATTACTGCACGCTCGCGATGATAAAACTTTAATTAAACTTTTGATGACTTTCTTTTCAACCGTAAACCGTAGATATTGCCGTAGATATCTGCAACAGGGGAACAAAAGCCAGAAATAGATTGAGTGTTATCGTTTCGGCTTGACCGCATTCGTGCTAAAGAAATTGGATACTTATGGTTGAGAACACTGGCAATAGAACGTAAAATTACGCGGTGATCGAGGCCTGCCGATGACGTCACTGTGTTCTATATTGCAAAGTTGCTATTGATCTCTCACGCTTTTTTATTTTGAATACAACATCGAGTAGGCCCACTCGTGTTCCCATTCAATTCAAATACTTACTTATTTTGCTGCTCAATCGCGCGTACAGACAGCGCTACCTACCTCATAGAATAATCGATACTTACCTATAAAAACTTTGCGTTTAGCTGTAACAAACTTCAATAGGAAAGTAAAACTGGATTGGATGTCCAGGTTTTGTTGGCGAGGTATACAATATACACTTGCAACTTTTTTTACGTAAAACAAAATCTTTGCGTAACCTACTCTGATTACAAACACTGTTTTCCTACAAATGAGTCGCTATCCGTGGTTTTATAAAACAAAGCTTTTTACCTTTTTCGTAATTAAAATAACTTAACATTTAAACGGCCTAGTAAAACCAGCTTACAGGCTTGGAGAGTTAAACCTTTTGAAGACCCAAAACGCCTTGAAATAAAGTACAATTCGAATTACTGATATTACAATTTAGTCTAAATGTACAGCAAATTAAAGTTGGAATTCGTTTATAGGTCAAGGTCGCATGAATCAACTCGGTGGAGTATTTATCAACGGTCGGCCTCTACCAAACCACATTAGGCTGAAGATAGTTGAGATGGCGGCTGCTGGAGTGCGTCCCTGCGTCATCTCCCGTCAGCTCCGTGTGTCACATGGATGCGTCTCCAAGATCCTCAACAGATACCAGGTGAGAACTGAAACAGGCGAAACACAGATTATAAACACGTCAAAGTCAATACTAATTTACCAAGTACAAGGATCATTTAAAATCAAGACAGTATTTATTCCATTGTGTCATGTTGCTAGTCATATAGGGTTGTCTTGTCTCCTATAAGTTTTAATAGTAGTACGTTGGTATATATTTTGAAACATTTACAATGATTGTCAATATAATTTATAAGTTAAAAAACTGGAAAACCGACTTCAATTCGACTACCAGCTTCATCATCAGATGATGATGATGATGATGATGACAGTTCATTGGGAATGTTCTAGTCACTATAAACACCACAGGAAAGCAAAATACGCAATTTCGTGCACGTGGTTGGTGTTGATTCTTTAGAGGAACAACTGGTGGGTTTTTGCTTTTCTCCAATTAAATGCGGTTTGAATGTACAAACTGGGTTTATTGACAAATTTAGAAAAATGTAAAAATTTAGGTGTGCACCACAAAGGGTCCATCGTTGCTAGCAGTAAAATGGTAGGCGCTACGCCGCAACTTGGCATATTGCATCGTTGCTAGCAGTAAAATAGTAGGCGCTGCGCCGCGCCGGGCATATTTTTTTCAGTTATTTCTATTTATAACCCAAACTACTCAACCGATTTTGATGAAAATAAAATGGGACCAATCTGGAAGTATATCCTTTCAGATGAAATAAGAATTTTTGAAATCGGTTTATAAATGACGGAGTCCTGAGGTAACAAACATTAAAAAAAATAAAAAAAATAAAAATAAAAAAAAAAACATACAACCGAATTGAGAACCTCCTCCTTTTTTGAAGTCGGTTAAAAATAATGTTTGTTGCGCAGGAAACTGGATCAATTCGTCCCGGTGTGATCGGAGGATCGAAGCCTAGAGTTGCGACACCTGAAGTTGAGAACAGGATCGAAGAACTGAAGAGACACAACCCAGGTATATTCTCCTGGGAGATTAGAGATAAACTTATAAAAGAAGGCATCTGTGATAAAAACACCGCGCCCTCAGTCAGTTCTATATCGAGGCTTATAAGAGGAGGCAAACGGGACGAATCAGACCCTAGAAGAAATCACAGCATTGATGGTATTCTAGGTAAGTAAATACTTACCTATGTTCATGTGATTTTTCTAAGGATTGAGTGCCCACTAACCTTCAACCGTAAAGTGAAATGATAGTAAATATGCTTCACAATTTCACAATACAAACTTCATTCAGTATGTTGAAGCACTCGTATAGCTGTTGGAGCACTTTACCCTTGAAGAGAAATCTGTTGTGTTTGCATAAAACTTTATATTACCCTATTCTACTCTAGTTCTCGCTTGATAAACGTTTTATGCTGGCTTTGTGAACCATTATTTAGGAAAATCTTATATAGGTTTCAAAATCTAAGGTTTCAAAAAACACTTGTACACCTTTAATTCTGTTCAATGTGGAACTTTCGACATGAACGGTTATGTTCTGTAAAACTGACCGTGTCATCCAAGACTCATAATCACTTAATTTAGTTGAAAGGAGACTATTATAATTTCATTGTTATAATGAGACTGTCGGAACGTTTGCAAACTTTACAAAATGGCGTATAAAGTTAATAATCCACGTAAAGCGCACAGCGCGCGCACGCCACGGCAGCGCCTCTTGTGTCGGCTTCAAAATTGTAGGTTATAAAAATGAAATTAGTACCCAAAGGTGTTATTATCCCATCGCGTTTGGCCGCGGGGCTTGCATTACGACAATCTGTCCGTACTGCACGTCTTGTGCCGTATACCTATCCAATATAAAATGGCGCTCCTAATATCCCGGTTCAGCAATGGAGCGAGATTCTGCACACCGATAAGATTATGCATATTAAATTGTGCGCGGCTAAAATAATGTCTACACTGGAAAAGCCTTTGCAGTCGGCCTCGCATTGAAAATTTGCGTTCGTGCCTGTTTCGGCCGCGAGTTTTTCCACGAATTATTTTGCATCGCTTCGGAGAAATTTAACCTTCGTTTAAATTGCTCACAGGCTGTAATCAACTTCACAGTAAACTTATGAATTAATGAAGGAGTGGGCGACACCAATTGACAAATGTTTGAAAAGTGCTCATAAAGTGAGATAAAAATTACTTCAAATCTATGTTCATAATCAACTAGCGTAAAGTAATATTTATTGAGGCCCCAAATTCATTCAAAGTTACACATAATGTAATGTGGTTTAATTTAATCGAGGCCGCGTGTGGTCCGCGGTAGTCTGACGGTAATCGACGGAAAACAAAATAAACGACTTGCTAGAAAGTTGCTTTAAAAATTACGATGACAAAAAAAATATTATGCTACTATTCGCACCCACACGTCTAATGGTCATGATTCGTCACGTAATTTTACGAGTTATTGCTGTAGCCTTACATCTATGAGCTCATAAAATAAAGCCTCTTTACTTTATTGATCAACAACGTCTCATTTGTCTGCAGGTCCGTCATCATGCGAAGATTCGGACACTGAATCGGAACCGGGCATAACCCTCAAAAGAAAACAGCGCAGATCCAGAACGACCTTCTCTGGAGACCAGCTCGAAGCGTTAGAACGAGCGTTCACCAGGACTCAGTACCCTGATGTATATACAAGAGAGGAGCTCGCTCAGAAGACCAAACTGACCGAAGCTAGAGTTCAGGTGAGCATCTGTTAGAAACGAGTCGAGTGTGTCCATGATGGATAGTGTAATCAAACAACCCATTGTAATATCAGTTCAACTTCCCGCCCCTACAAGCTGGGCGTGAAAAAACACCTCAAATTACCTCAGTAATTAATTATAGCAATACTAAGTAAGCTACCATATGCCGCTACTGTTGTCTTACCTACTACTTTTTGTACAATTAATTTTCCCCATAAATTTTAAAATGTAATCGAAACTAACCCATTATTATGCAGTAACGTTCACATCAGTCTAATGAAACGGAGTCCTCTGCAATGTCGAAGTAAATCAATTATGTATTTGGAATACATTTGAATGTATAAGAGATGCTCGAGAATCAGCTGGGGAGATCACGTGGAACTCTTAGTTGATTATGTTTTCAAGGGTAACTTTGCATAGCAACGATACTATGCGATGTGCTTTTGTTAACAACGATTTTCTTTTATTTAGGTTTGGTTCTCGAATCGAAGAGCTCGCCTTCGGAAGCAACTCAACTCGCAGCAACTGAGTGCCTTCAACACCATGTCCTTACAATCAGCCTTTCCTTCCGTCCATCAACAATACGAACCTCCTTCGACCTTTAACGCTCAGTGCGCATCTTGGCAGCAATCTTACTCCTCGGCACTTGGCTCGAGCTCGGTGCTTAACTCGGCTCTTGCGCCATCGCTCCACCAATCGGCACTAACCGCTCCATCCGTTTGTCAATCCGCACTTGCCTCATCACTGCATCCTCCTACGTCGACGTCCTTCTCATCTGGGAACTTGACGCCTCTATCGCATTCCTCAGAACTGCCTACTCCTTTACAAGCCTCGACTGACACGCCACCCAGCTCAAGCCCCGTCACATCAAGTCCCTCGGTCCATCAAACCAGTGCCCTAACGTATCAACACCCAACTTATGCGTCTCCCAGTGACCCCGTTGCTCATCCCTACGGCTATGGAGACTACGCGAAGCAAGACCATGCCATGTCCGCCCACAACCACTGGACCTCGCGACAGCTGAGCGGCCATCCTCAGAACAAGCTTGCTGAAGTCAGCGCGTGGCCGGAAAATTATAGGTAAACACAATCAATTTATGTTTCGATTGAATGCAGAACAAACAGTCGTAACATCTCAATAATCCCTGACGGCGACTAAGTAGTCTCATGAATTATTGATGATCCCGCTACTCACTCTGACTCGGATCGAACAGTGAATATGCAATCACAATAAACTGACCTTTGCCGGCGGCAATTTAAATAACTATCAATTAAAAGCGAATACCGCGTGTACCCGGCTATTTCACTAATAGTACGGCTATGTTCTTTGTTTGCAATGACATCATTTCGAGTTACTCATTTCATGATGTCAATCTGAGATGATGTAAAGGGTGTATAGATGAACGGAATAATGCGTCCGGTGGCCGAGCGAGGCGTGGGCATCGATCGCAAATCTGTGCTCGTACGTTTTATTTCTTTTCACCTTCCTTTATCATTAGCCGAAGCGGCCGCTAATCAATTAAGAGTGTAAGAAGTTGGCCATTATACGGCGCATGGGTGGTTATTACAGCGCTTCGTAATACGCGATCCGATCGTGAATGCAATAGGGCTGCGAATTTTATATCAGATTCGATCGATTTTCAATTAAACTTTTGTTTTAAATTCTTTTTACCGCACAATTTTCCATAGATTCATAGAATATTGTGAAACTAAAAAAATGTAGTTCTGTAATGCGATGGTGACAAATACGCTGTCGCATTGTGCTGTATACGGAGACGACATTTATCCGTGTTATCAAGACAAAGCACGTCTATAAACCTCGATGGACCACACAGACATACAATATAGTCGCACAATGTCGGGCAAACTAATAATATATTGGTTAGCCACGTCTGAGTGTCGGCCTGTCTTATCTAGTCCTTCGCTTGATTGACGTACCCTTCGCACGTTTTGTTTGCCGAATAACATAGTGCACAATCTTACTTTTTTTTTTAACCAAATTTTTGTTTGTAATCTATATTGAAATGTTATTAATAACAACATCAATTATTATAGAATTCCTATAGTAAAAATCCACCTAACTTAAGATAACTTTAACTAACTTAGAAGTTGGTACGTAACTTGAAGTAACTTTACCTCTAATTAAAAGCGACATTTATCGGCCATAAAGTATAAAATACCGAAGCCCAAGCAACAATCTAATCTTATTAATTTATAAACGTGAAAGTTTACTGTTTATATTATTAAGTTTGTTTTTGTTGTCTATAAACGAACAGCTACTATGCCGATTTAACTAAATATTGTTGTTTCAAGAAATCGGGAAGAATAGCTATAGGTATACTTCTTAATGAGAATCAATTTTTTTTGGCTTACTTTTGGAACGTTATAAAACATTTGTAGATTTCTTTAGGACAACACTAAAAAACTGTTATAATTATTACTATAAACTTTCTACCTTAGTTGTTGCTACAAAAATACTATTCGTAGACGTAGAGCAGCAAAAAGCAGAGACAACTCGATTATTTTCACGTATCGTACTGAAGCAATAAACCCTGTATATTCCATCTGTCTTCGTAAATTGGCCTCGAATTATGGACTCGATTAATTCCGGCTATCAACCGAGGGCTTTTATCAAGTAAATAATACACTGATACTGTAATTTGTACATGGTTGCGCTAACTGTTTATACAATGAATTAAACTGAGTTTAGGTTTTAGTAGGTACTTAATAAAAAAAAATCGGCTACTATAGGTACGCCTTGCAGACATAATACATTCGACAATGCATATTTCATTGAAGTATGTGAACTAATTTCATGTTACAAAAACAGGGAGTCTCTAAACTATTTTGCATGCAACATTGTGTCTCGATCGAAATCACCAAACAAATCAGCTCGATCTAAGCCGGCACTGCTTACGTCATAGTTTGTAAACCAAGTGCACATTAATGAAAGGCCGAACGTGACATTAGTGCAGTGAACTCGCACATTACTTGCTCGAAGCTAGTATTAAAACTTATCTTGCCTACTTCCTCAGCAAACGTGCAGGTCAGCACTGGTTTCTGACGTAAACAAAATACTAGTGAGTAGGTCGATATAAAAAGAAGCCTCAATATTGCGATAATTTCCCGCGTTGAGATTTTATCACAGCTCTTTTCAGCACGTTGACCGAGGTCATCCATTCATACTTAATACTAGATTTTCTCTGAGTTTTCATACAATTCGCTCCTCAAAATTTGGTTTTTTAGCATCAAGAAAAAAAATCGTTCAGTGGTTTGTTGTTTTTAAGAAAAATATTAAATATCGGTATCATATTGGTTGTGATAAATTCGTTAGCAACTCGGTAACATCAGAAACTGGTGCTTAGCGATGTGGTGTGTAATGGCTAAGTAATAAATGACCCAGTAATTACTAGTGAAAGAGGAACGATTGGTTTTGTTTTAGATCGTGCTTTGTTTGAAGTTTTATATAATTCTGTGCATACTATAAGCTCAAAATCAATACCCAAGCTTACATGATGTAAAACTAGTACGCGTATGAAGTAAAATTGATTATTATAAGGATGTACCTAACTATTAGAGACAGCAGCCACCTTATGAAAAAAAAATCCAAAGTTGAAACTTCTAGCAAAAAAAAAATTAACGACATAAATTAGTAGAGTGGTTAAAATATATAGGAATTTAAAATTAATGGTTGAATACTAAAAATTATGTGCTTTAGTAAATAAATGAAGTGTAGGTACGATAAACACGCCGATAGTCACACACATTTAGATAAGCCAGCAACAAACGGCCATAATAACTTAGATGTAGCATTATTTCTTAGACCTTTGATTTAAACAGTCGTTCATTATCTGAAGGGTTTTATGTACTCAGATTATAAAATATTATTGCTATTTATTATACTACAGTTCAAATATCTAAATAAAAATTAAAAACTTGTAAAAGATGTTTTGAAGTAGACAAAAAAATACGCGCTGAATTGAAAACATTAACATTTTTTAGCAAAATACCGACAAAGAAACCGACATTTAGTACTTACCTACCAAAGAAGTGGACATGGAAATATCCTGACTATGATTTTTGTAAATTGTTTCTGATTTGAGTCGCTTTCGTTATAATAATTTTCAATTATTTGAGTAATCATTGATTGGTAATGCCACACTCCTGTTGCGTGTTGCATCGTCTTGTGGGTCTAAAATAACCCAAAATTAATTACGATTTTAACGAGTCAAACACCTGCTCTAATACTTGGGTTATTATTTCATTAATTACAAGTTATTGTTATGCATAACCCTTTTTTCCAATGCAAGATTCAACTGTCGTACTCATCAATATCAGCCAAGACAAAATTAGTTTTATTGGCATGTAAAACAACTGCTGGCAATTTTTCATTTTCGATTGTATCTAAACGAGTTCCCGCGACTATCATGTCATTGGTTAGGCTTATCTAGTAGAGCATTCTACAGTGTTTTATTAAAATCAGGGATAATTAGGTTAATTTTAAAAGAAAACGAGGCATTAGAACAACCTGCGGTAAAACCGATTTTGTTAATGGAAATTTTCAACGGACTTACTAAGGATTCCTTTAGAAAGTCCAAACGGCCCTTGATTTTGAACTGAACTATAGAAAACGTTCGAAATGAAACTAAAGTCTTCGAGCCTTGAACTTTTCAATACCAACCTTGCGTACTCAAACGTACCACAAAAGTAGTCTAATGATGTATTAGCCACCAGATTTAATGGTTATGGTTTTAATGTGCATTTGGTCACGATGCGCTTCCGTAAATTTGTATTTTTTGTTTGACCTTTAAGAAAATTATACTGTGTAGATGCAGAAGGCTCCTACCTATCTAGGTATGAGTATAGTAGCAATCAGGGGCTATATCGTGATTATTGACGTCTGCTGTGGAAAGGTCCGAAGAATAATGTGTTTTGTGTGCCTGTTACAGTTTTCCGCTTTAGTTTTGGTTCATTTATTCTTAGCGTTCGGTCGTTAGTGGAAACCTTTTCTAAAAATAGTTTTTTTTATACTAGCCTATTTCGTCCCACTGCTGGGCAAAGGCCTCCCCCAAACCCTTCCACTTATCCCGGTCCTTGGCGGTTTCCCACCAATCCGTCTCAAACACGTCAATGATGAAAAGTATTATCTTCTCAAATTGTTATAATAACTAGTATTTTAGCAGTTGGACCCATTTGGCTCTTTCTTTATCACCTTTAGATAACATAGGTAAAGCAAAAGACTTTCTGTATGTATGGATATTATCAGAAAATAATATAAGAGTCTCTCTTCGGTTTCCTCTCATATTAAATTATATTTCTGGAAAAGGTTTTAGTTTAGTGAAATATTATTTTGATTTCTAACGTTATTTTTATTCTGTTACAGTCCATTTTTCGGTACCAACGCAGCACACTACACATCGCACGCGCATTCACCCACAGAGGCTAAGTCCGGATATCCTTACTTAGGGCAACTCGGTGGCATGGACATGGGGCGTGTCCACTAGATTAATAATTTGTTAATAAGATAGGGTTAAAAACAGACTTAAGTCTACATTGGCTAGAGCTAGAAGCTGTGGGATTTCGTAACTACCAATGATTGTATAGTAATGCGTGCAGTTTGGATGTTTTTCTTCAACAAAGAAAAACTATCTTCTTCAAAGTCTTTAAAACTAATTAATTTTTACTGAATTTTAACTCAAGCTACTTGTATATAATTTTATGTACCAACTTGTATTATTTGTTTATAATATTATGTTCTAATATGTCGCATTGTGCCTTTTCACCGTTTATATAAAAATTAAAATGAAATTGTTTGTGTAAAAGTCACTTTATTGTAATATTTTCGCTATTTTTGTGTTTAGCTCTTTTAATGCATCTAAGTACCTATAGATTTCATTCACGAATAACCTTCAACTCTAGTATTTTAGGTATTTCTGAAATATTAAAAAAATCTGTGTTTGTAAATAAAATCGTATTTACAGTGTAATAAGAGTAAAATATCTGAAATCTATTTTTTTTGTAAATACGTTTTTCTACCTTCCTATCAATAATTCAGGGACATAGCAAGTAATGTATAAGTTTTAAAAAAGTTGTATTTTTAAACTATCCTGCCTTTTAAGTGTTTCTACAAAAATTGCCTTACGATGTGATAGAATACTATAATATTTATTTTAAGCAAGTACATAAGTATTTTTATAGAAAATGTAGTAAGCACTTTGTAAAGTATTTTACCCAAAATAAATGAATAATGCGAAATAAAATAATGTTTTAATTTTTATTTCATTTATCATTATTAGGTAAATAATTTACGTTAAATAAGATACCTAGGCAAGTACCTAAGCAGGTTTAATAATGAGTTGATACCTACCTACTCTACATTTTTGCTATGCTACTCTATATTCATAATTCTTCGAAGTTACATAAGTTGAGTCATCAACGGGTTTAAAAAATTGCAAATATGTAGTAAAATGTTTGCGAAAAGTAGGTAGGTACCTACCTATCACGAATGGTTTCGAAGAAACTCCATTTCATATTACAACTTTTTATCTACTCAAAAAGTGGTTCCTAAGAGATATTAAAAAAATCACCTGTTCACCTGAAGAATGTGTAAGTACCTAACGTTTTCTGTAATCACAGTTTGTAAATAAATATGTGCAAAAAAATTGCTAGCTAGAAAGTTAGGTAACGAATAATAGCTAAGTACTTACTTACTACTTATACCTACATACAAACACCCATACCAAATCTCGTCGTGATAACAGCCTAAATTATCCCAATCAATGTCAACTGCAGAGGAGATATAGGCCGATTAGCGTTCAGCCCCCGTATGCCAATCTTTTGCTGTCAAGTTATATTTCACTGCCCAGTGCAATTTCTTCAGGTCACGTGGTACAATTTTGTACCACGTGATCATTCTTTTTAGACACTTGACAGCAAAATATGCGCGAAAACACATCAAATGACGTCATAATGTCACTATTTAGTCACAGAATAACTATGAGTTAGTATGAACTGACCATGATTTAAAACTTTGCAGTTCAACTTTGATTGGCATACCCCTGCAGCATTTTGAGGCTTTCTGTTTATCTACACGTCAAGACCAGACGGACTCAGGAAGCCTATCTGGAAAGGTAAACTCCTGTGTTTTGAATTAGATATTATTAGACCACGCAAAATACCAGACGTACGGAATTTTTAAGTAATATAAAGGACTGCATATGTAACACACTACACTTAGATAAGTTTTGAAAACTGTTATTAAAAAAAAATAAAACGGTGATTCGTTTAATATTTTTTTAATAAACAGTTTACAAACAACTATAGCTATAGTTACCAATGTACTAAAAACTCAAGCATACACTCAAAAATTGGTAAACTTATGATGTACTTGAATAGTACAGTACCAGATACAAATGTGCATTACAGGGATTCCGCTCTTCTCGTTACGACAATGCGTACCTATTGGTTCAGCTCCATAGGGGACGTAATTATCCAGTCAAATGCACGCTCTCGTAAAGGCAATGGTTTGTATTCTACCATACACTATTTATATTAGTTGATACTTAAAAATAAATGCAAGCGATGGGATTAAAAACATTACTAAACGTAGCTTACTTTTTCCTTTATATTCCATTCCAACTTACAACACTCCTTCTAGAAAAAAATATGAATAATAAGTACACTCTAGTTTAATCTTTACGTAGCAGTTCAAACTATACCAATTACTATCTGATAGTAACTTAGATGATTGTTATATAAATAGGTACCTATCGACATAAGGAAAGTGGGTGTACTGTAGATAGAGATACTCTGTTTTTTTGGTAAGAATTAATGAATTACGTAATAACAAAAAATTTTTTTCATTGTCAGCAGGGGTATGCCAATCAAAGTTGAACTGCAAAGATTTAAATCATGGTCAGTTCATACTAACTCATAGTTATTCTGTGACTAAATAGTGACATTATGACGTCATTTGATGTGTTTTCGCGCATATTTTGCTGTCAAGGGTCTAAAAAGAATGATCACGTGGTACAAAATTGTACCACGTGACCTGAAGAAATTACACTGGGCAGTGAAATATAACTTGACAGCAAAAGATTGGCATACGGAGGCAGTATCAACGAACCACATCCGAAACTATTACCAACTTTACCTATTTATGATCAAAAACCACGCATGGCTTATTGTTATTTTGCCTAGCTATTTTTATTCTTATCGACGCAATTCGTGGATAATATGAGTAGCTAAATAAGTGTCTATTATTTGAAAATAAAATAACTTTATTACATAAAGACCGTCTAAATGTCGTCACATCCAATCGTCGTCGGCGTATCCGTATATTGGTTGAATGGAAAACGTGATTAAAGTCAGGTTTTTTCCGTAAAAACGGATTCTTGGCGCAAAAAGTGTTTGGTAAAGCACACGCGTGGGAACCAATGGCCGTTGGTCACAGAACTGAGGTTTGGTGGTGGGGAACAGAGAACCGATGGAATGGAACTGTTGTTGATATTTTTAGACGTGAGTCTAAAATAGAAGAAAAAAGTAGTCTGACTGTAGTAGCTCCAGTAGGTACTCTGGCTGCTCAGGCACTCCTCACACATCTTGCCACTCTAGTTGCAAGGTAGCCAGAGGCATGTTCTGTTCTGACGTAGCCCATATAATTTATTTCATTAGTTTATAGCATAGGTATACGATGTCCCATTTACTCATTTGCCCCTTGTGCCCTACCACCTGCAAAAAATGATATTTTGGACGCCACAGACGAAGGGGTAAAAGTGGCGAAGTTCTATTCGAACTTCGTCTAGTGTTTGTTGTCACCATTGACACGTAAGAAGAAGAAGAAGCATAGGTACACAAGTCAGTGTAAAGTGAAATATAATCTGGGTCTTTTCAAGGCAAGAGTGAATAGGTGTCTTCTAGACTGTCCTGCTCCATCCTCGGCCTCATCGTCACTTACCATCAGGTGAGATTGTGGCCAAAGGACATTCTATATTATATATAAAAAAAAATTATAACTAATACAGAAAATTATGACTAATACAATATTTATAATATTTACAAAATACACATGAAGCAGTTGAGCCATCTACACACCGTTGCAAACGATTTATAGATAGCTCAACTGATCCAAATCAGTACCAATCGGTACTGATTTGGATTACAAAAAAAAGTAGAGACGCTAAGCAATATATATATTTTTTATTCCAAATCCCCACCTCTATGGTAAAGTGTGTCGATTATATATATTACAGTACAGCAGCAAAATAACCTAGACTCTGTAGCCTAAATAATTAGGCACTGGAAGGCTCAAGACGTTGGTATTTTGTAACCTTTGCACCATTACCTAGACATTGTAAAACTTTACTAAAGTTCTACTACCTATCAATGCCTGTCACATGCAATCATCTCTAGGTCGACATTGGAATTAGTGGAAGCCATTTTACGCAGTTTTGATGCATGGTCTCCTCACGAGAATTGGACATGACGAATCAAGGTTGTTGGAAAACTGGGCGGGTTTGCGGAGGCGGTATGTCACAAGACTGTGTTGATTTTAAACCACTATTGTCTCCGCATGGAGCTTTTTAACGAGGCGGTGAAATGAGAGGAGAAATTCTCTTATTATCTTTCTTTTGCTATCTTATTTTATTTTTCTTCGTGTATGTATGTATTATGTAACATTTGTGCCAACATAAATTTTTTTCATTTTTCTTATAAGATTTAGTAAAAATATCATTGGTTGCCTATGATATAAAATTTCTTTGTTATAAAAAATATAAGCGTTGATTTTACTAATTGAATGAATGCGGTACTTTGAAACTTTGAAAATATGAAGCTTATCTGTGAATCTAAAAGGTGTATTTTTGTTTAAATTTAATTAACACTTTATTAATAGTTTATTCTCCATAAACATATGAACGCTTAATAAAACAAGTTCCCAAAAAACTATTTAATAACACTTAATCGTAATGCTTCAAAACTTGTATCGCAGACAGTTCGACGCCTCATCACTAAAGCCATTAAATTAATATGACTCACAAGAGAATATTATTTAATTGCACCAAATCTATTGGTATTTGCGTATCGGACGAACGTAATCGTGTCTAACAACTACCAAAAGATGTAAAACTCTCCCGTCGATTGTTCTCACAGAACGCGTGAGAAAGACAATCATAGAAAAGAAAAAAAAAAGTAAATTGAACGGGTAACTGTTTAGTTATTAAACATTTAAAAATGGCAGCGACAGAGCGTTTTCACACTTACCTGATGCGGCATCGAACCTCACGCTATGGTGGGATACACCTTATACTTTTTGATAAAATAGAAATCGGTATTTTAGACAGTCTAGACTGAGAGATGCTTTTGTGTCATTCACTTAAAAAATTGTAAAAAAGGGATACATCCTTTGAACATCCGTAAATTATTAATATAAGTTACAAAAAGAGACCAGTCTTAAATATGCGCAAATGTGGAGTGTGACACAGAGCCTATTTACCTAAACACTACTTATAAAACTAGCTCTAAAACCAGTTTTTGTAATGTACTTTTATATGGCTCTTTGTCAATCAAATAAAAATATTTAGTTCCCTATTCCTGAACCCTATTCCTAAGTAGGAAACATCCTCATTGGACATGCTCAATAAGTAATGCATTGTTATAGGCAGTGGTTACCACTTAACATCAGGTGAGCCATCGGCTTGTTCCATCATTTAGAAGAAAAAAAATCTGATGTGTGAACCACAGATTTGCAATTTGTGTGTAGTGTGTAAGAGCCATTAAAAATAGCAGCAACAATGATTATCATAGCGGGACGGATGCGCAAGCGCAGGTGTCATGGCGACACCACCGATCGGATTCGTCAAATCGGACGACGACTTCACTTTTTCGGGAAAATCAGTATTGGTGATCGATTTTCACAGCAGATAGTTCACGCACGTGTCAGAATTCGACTCGATATAGATTTGATACACTATCGAGACGACCGCGATTAAAGTGGTTAAGCTATTTGTTTGGAGACGAGACATTGATTAATTTAAATTAAGGGCCTCTGTTAAGTAAAGACTTGAGATCGTTGAGTTAAAAATAATCCTCTTGAGAAAATTATTTTGAGGAGGTTTTAGGACTGTTTACTTGTAAATTGATGTCTACGTCTTGTATAGAATAAGAAGATTAGAAATACATAGATGGGCTCCTCGTAGATAGGTACTTCAGTAGGATAAAGATCTGTTGTGACTACTATTATTACCTAATGTATGGTTTTAGAATCTAAAGAATATGATGTAATGTAGCTAATACTGGAATAAAATTGGAAGTACAAAGTTCAAATTATTTTGATGTCAATGTAGTATATTAATATTTTAATAATTTTTTTGTGTATTTTAATATTTTTGTAAAAGTAATCTAAACAAAAACCGTATCAAACCAAAACCAAATAAAGCATTGGATGAAAGCACTGACACAGTTCACAAGACCTACGTAAACGCGAGACGACATTTATTAATACCAGTAGACATTCCGATAGCTGAAATTGCTTCTCAAGAAAGCTTCTGAGTGCCGTATCGAAAGCATTTGCTTAGCGAAAATTCTCAATCACCCCACAATATTTGACTGCGGCACTTGACGCCGTCGTAGTAGTTTCTATGAGTTTCTCACGAGAACTGAATCGGCGGCATTCCTATCAAATGTCCACAAAATTCTCGTACAAACGCGAAAGTCGTGCATGTCGATTGATCGTTCGACCAAAAAGACTTCTTTTCCTGCTTTTTGTCGCTTGCAAGCGGTAGAGTTCTAGAAATCATGCAGTTGTTAAATTGACTTCATGGATCATCATAAAAAAAAAAATATGGAAAAAATTTCAGTTATTTACAATAGTCAAAAAGTTATATCGGTTAGTCACAAATAAATGATTTTCAGTTATATCGCTTTCATTCGCATGGCCCCGGATTCATTTCATTCCGGTCGCTACAATGTGATTGAACCACAAACATCCCAACATGAACATCACAAACAGTCTGATAGATGGATAGCAGAAAGTGTAGCTCGTACCTATCAGATATGGTAAATAAGTCAATGCTTATGGCACTTGATGCAGTCTAATAGACGTAGAATCTATTGTTTGTATTTTTTATCAGTCTGGCTCGTGCTTGTACAGCGAAAAGAAAGCGTTTATTTTATGAAGCGGTTATTATTATTTTGTATACATATAAGTTATACTTTTAAAAATAACGGCGTTCATAATCACGGGATGACAAAAGGACTGTCATTCGTTCCGTGTTTTGTTTCTCATTTCGACGGTCTGTACCTAGCTCATAGAATAAAAGAAACGAGGGTGTCGACACGGGCTTTTGTCTTCTAATCAACAATAGTACCTTCAAAACTCCTCAAACTCTGAGCAGACGTCACACTGTGACCCTTTCGGAGTTAGAACATGTCTTGTTTTGAACAAATTATTAGCCTGGTTTAGCAAAGAGGGAAGAACAAGAGCTCGTGATTCCTGTTAGCTAGTTGAGTAACAATGATTTATTTATAGTATGTGAGTCATTGGTAGCATTAGTTTAAATCATTGTCTTATGGGTAACACAGCGAGCTTCTCAGCTGGATGGCTTTGCGTGTTTACAAACATTTTATAGAGGTGTTATGTTTAATGGCTTCTTTAGAAGGTGGAATTTATTGTTCAGTTGACAATGATTGAGCGTAGGAGTCCATGATTGGAGTGAAACAAAGGGATTCGCCACAGTAACCTATGTTTTTGACTGTGTATCTGCCATTATTGATACGGTACCTATGGCCCGGGATAAGTTTCATTGGCAATTTTTTCTCTCTCGGGAAAATATTAACAAGAATTCAGATTCTTTGTTGGTAACTATGAAAAGCTTCTTATTATATTTGATCGTACTCCAATATAGTCACAAGTATTATATCGCCAATTGACCAAAATGATTATACATACCACTTGTAGAGTCGAAAATAAGTACCTAGGTGATAATAAATAGTCGTTCTTTTATTTTAAACTTCGTTTTAGGACTGAGATACTTACCTAACATGAGATTAGAACTTCAACTAAAAGTTGATATGTTTTTTTAATTTGTTAGCAAAATATTGTTATGCCTATCGGTTAAGTATCTTATTGCTATTATGTAACGTTGTTGACGTTTATTTTTTATATTTGAGTTGCAAGATAATATACTTACTTACCTATGTTTAATCGATGTTTATTATAATTACATATTTGACTTGCATAATAAAAGCCCACACTTCCTTATCCATATTCCCAATCAATAATATTTCAAAAATAATCGAACCTCTCCTTTTTACAGCGTCAATAAAACATCAATTATCATCATAAATATTCCACTTTTCTCCATAAAATATCTTCATAATTTCACTGTACAGACAACAGTGCTGATCATCACAAATTCGTCATGAGAAGCAACAAACGACATCCTCATTTCAAACTTTCTGGGAACCTAATAAACGGTTGTAAATCTATTTAATTGCTCAGTATTTTCAAAGTTTTTTTTTTCTTTTCGTATTTTCTTTTCGCTCAATATTTTTGGACGCTACCTCCTGCGGCTACAGAAGCTGAGCAGTGAGGCAGTAAAACAATAAAATTGTCCTGTTATGTTACACCCTTTGTCTTCTGCGACAATTGACGACATTGGTCTTAACTGCCTGTCTTTTGTTTTCGAATGACAAATGAAGTTGGGTAACTTAGAATTCAAGATCAACGAATGGACTTTTAACATCATGGACACGAGGTTTGTTGATAAATTTATCGCAAATGTCTTAAATGTCTAAATCATCAAAATCAAATACATAAGTAGCTACTTTACAATTGACTAAATACTTTTTCAATAGTATTTATGACAGTTGGTTGAACCGGAAACTGTTATTATCTTATTAAAAAATTGATTAATTGTGCAACATTTATATTTGAAAAATTTGCGGAATGATTTGGTAAAAGAAATATAATATGATGGTGATTTATTTACTTTTTGTCCTAAGATGAAATCCTGGCTATAACAATAGAATAGATATAGTATTTCTAACAACAGAGCCCTCACATAACATCACCCATGATTCTACCTACCTTATATACCTACTATGTATTTTTTTCTACCACAATATTTAGTGTTCACCGAACTCCGGTAGCCGGTACTTTTCATTTGTAACTTTTGTTCATCACCTTCAGACATCTCAATTAGCTACGCGACGCGACCAAATCCCTATAATGTATGAATTGTATGGCCAACCGCACAATTTAGGACCTCATGTTGGCTTAAGAACAAAGGTTTAACAACTACTGTTCAGTAGTCAACCAACCCCTGTGAGGTTTCTTCAATCAAAAACCACAAACAAGACTATTGAAGCCAAAAATGTTCGCCATTCTTTTGTTTCGCTGTGTAAGTGAAGTGAGTATATTGTTGGAAACCAAACTATGATGGTGTTAGTGGGTGGTGGATAGGTACCTGACGACAGGTTTATTGATAGCTTCCTGAATAATGCATGATGTAGACTTTGTGATGCATGAGCAAGTGCAATCACGAACACTGTTTCAGTTTCACAGACTCCAATATTGCGTCTTTTAGAGTTATTTTCGGTACAAAAAATAGCACATAATATCAAGGTCGACTTTGGTAAAAATCTATATAGAGTCATTGGCTTAAAAAATATGTAATGTTTCAGCTATTTATATTTATAAAAGATGAAATCTTTAAAAATCAATATTGAAAGATGATAAAAATAATATTGCGAAAACAAAAGAAAATCAAATACCTTATTACTAATGACCTCTCTAAACGCTAACCTTGAGCACACGTTTAGTAAGTCGACTGGTAAATAACTAGTAGATCGTTACTTCTTTTGGAACAATGAGAAATCTAATCGTGCAAATTGAAATTGAATTTCCAGCTATGTATACAAAACCTCGAACTTGACAAGAGCAACATTTGAGAATATTCCAAGCCACAAAGTTTTGCTTTACGACAGCATTTCAAGGACTAAAGCTCTCTCTCGCAGGAAATTATATTTGAGGGTGTCGACGTGAAATTGCATTACATAAAGAGCAACGTTTACTTTCTTGACTTGATTGACACGAGATGGTTCTCACTGAATTTATTTGTTTTAATTTAAAAAGAAATTCTATATATTTATTTTAGCGTAGCTCTACATATTTCAGCCATCTAGTTCCCATATTACAAGCTTTGCTTAGTTTGAGACTAGAGGGCGTTGTGTGTAAAGTCCATGAATATTTATTTATTATTTATTTAGCTCTTTATTTTTACCAAAGAATGTGTGTGGCATTTGATTCAAAATTAGCTAAACTATAAAATGCCCGCTCATCCGCATGTAACATCCCCCCTCACTCACGTACTCATACCTACCTGAAGGACACAATAGACAAACACTTCACACCTATTAGACCACACCTCCATTCATCTTTGACGCCACACACAATGATCACAATTCTAACACAACCATCAATATCTGGGTCCTGCCGGCATTTCCCAAATGTAACAAACCATTCTTTCTTTGATGTATGAGACTCGAATTAGTCGGTTAGCTCTGTCATTTGGTACATCATTCTTTTATGCCTTCGTTTCCTTTTGCTATCTGAATTCACGATGTGACAAAGTAGTTACGCCCAGCGTTTGCGTGTGGTAAAGCTTGGGTGGCTCATTGAAGAAGTCTACATTTTTTATTATGGATCTGTATTGTAGAATTTTTCTTTTACATAGATACATTACTACCGTATGGCTGGTGTATCCCGCCCTAGTAGAGTTATTCCGCAATTTTCTCTGTAATTCACAAACAATTAAAAAAAACAGAAGGCAGAAAATACGAGCCCTGGTATTTTTGATTTCAACATGTATCAGTCCCTCAGTGTCAATGTCACTCAGTTGGAAGCTCTTTTGGAATAAAATAAAAGAATTTAATTACATTGTGAGCTTTTATTTGCGCAATTCCAAAAACATTACAAAGTAAAACGCGATGCAACAAAAAAGTACCTACCTATTTATTTAGATTTTTTTGTGTATTAGAAATGACGGAAGGATTTATGTAATCTTGTAGTTAAATCCAACATGGCAGTTGCTTTTTTAAAAACCTTTGCTAGCGACATTATGAAAAAATAAAAAGCAAAATGGCGGCTATAATAGTTCAGGGGTTGAAATAATCAGGGCAGTAATGGTGGCCGTTTATTTACTTTTCACGATTTATATTTAACGTGGGGTGAATTTATTCGCCAAGGGTAGTGTAACGCTTTGGTCATGCCTCGTTTGCAAGGGTGAACTGTACAGGCTCATTATAGTTTTGTATAATAGGGTTCGACCGTTATTCAGAAGTTATAAATTGTTTTGTGCATTCACTAACTGCAATTTAAAATTATTGGTTTGATACATTTTTTAATTTATAGATTTCACTGCAAATCTATTTTACCCGGTTTAATTTTGTGCATTATGTAAGTAGTTAGGTATACTCCGTATGTTAGCTGCGGCCTACCTACCTGTATATTTTTAGCCTATTGACCTAAAGATGATACATTTACTTAGTTGTTTAAATGTTTATAAATGCAACACACAAAATATTTAAAAAACAATGTAAATTTATTATTTACTATTAATTAAAAATACCACCAGATTTCCAACGCAAATTGTGGCTAGTAGTTGATATTCTGCAAATAACCACAAACTACAGAGGTGCATCTAGGATTTCGGGAGAGAACTAGGGAGAAGCTCGGTACAGGATTTGGTTTTGACCTAGTTATTAAGGTTTTCCCTGACAAATCCTGGCATACCCTTGAGTATACGCGGGGCTTTAATCGGGCTTTTTGCCCCTTAGCCCCTTCCCTGGATCCGCTAGTAGCTGTGGGCTTTCTGATCGATTGATTTTAACATTCCGAAAACCAGTGGGTAGAAATTGACAGCCGCTGTGCAATGAATTGATGCTAATTCATTCAACGAATAGGTAGCTTCCATTTGTATCGGAGCTCGTTACTTTTGGTTCGGGGAAAACATGTTTTTCAAATCATTTTCCTTTATTCATACACGACCTTCAGTCGTTTTGTATCTCCGTTTGTCTTGTTTGTCTAGCCGTTTATAACAAATATAAGCTATCTATCTAAAGCATTTAGATATAGTCATTTTAGACTGAAATCACTATACCTACCTACCCTCTTAGCCAAGTTGACATTCTAAAATCAAAAACGATTGTAAAACGTCTGAATAACTTTTCCCGTATGCAATATTAATCCCAACAAAATTATTGCACATAATTAAAAGCAAAGAAATACCCAAAGTAAACCAAAGCTTAATTATGAACCATTTTAATTACCAAACCATCTTTCATATTCATGACGATCCATTGGTAACGACATTACGTATTAACGTTCGCAAATGAAACAAAAACAACAATAAGGAAATGTTTATGGAAAGCAGTTGAAAAAGTTACAGCTGTAGGTAGACTTATTTGAAATGAAAAATGGTTCTAAAACTGTAATGGAGCCTTGAGGTGGACCTTCGTGAGTGGAATTCGGTAGCTGGAGATCAAACCTTAAGCTTTTGTACTCTTCTGCAATGACAACCCTTACCTCTCTGATGACGTTTATATTTTACAGTCTTTATAGAGTTTGAATGTAATGTAATAAATGAACGTTATTACATTACAAAAACTACTGCGATTTTCAGAGAAAAATATAAAATTTAGGTAGGTAGTTACTTTAAGTAAGCGGAACCACAGACTAAAACCAGTGTTAATCAACAAAGTAGTGTTCCCACAATCACATCAGGCTATTAGGTATGCCAATAAAAAGCTCTTTTGTGTAGTGATTGCTGATAAAAATTGACATTAACGACTCATACATAACTATGAAATATTCATGAGAATCTTCATGGTTTGTATGCATGAAATCATTGAAAACTTGAATGGGAAGAAGAGAGGTGTATGAGAGTGTAAACGGTTAACAGAGGAATGTTATGGTTGATGATATCGACCACCGTAGCCAAGTTGACATTCTACAGACGCTAGAGAAAACGTCAAAAATGCATTAAAATGATGTTGCGAGGAATGATGACGTTCATTTCATATGTCATTATCATACATTTGATTGGGATTTGCGATACAAAGGCAGTTTATTACTACTTAAAAAAAAGTTACGTAAAATACGCAAAACGGATCTTATCTCCTCTGAAGTTAGATACCAAAAACGATTGTGCAAGTACTGTTGTGCGGAAAAATTAGCTTACTTCCAATTACCCAAACATAACCCATGTTTGGGTAATTGGAAGTAAGCTAATTTTACGCAGATACTTCAGAGGGACAAAGATCCATTGTGACTATAGTATACCCACCTTCGTGGTTATCTTTCGATGTTCAAGCTTTCTTGTTGAAAAACTAGCTTTGATATTGGAGCTTTCATTTTAGAGGTTCGCATTCACCAACTCGAAACGACACCTGATTCTGGTAATCTCGTTTTAGTCGGTCTAAAAATGTTTGGACTGATCAAGGGAATTGATAGGATATGGGGGAGACCTTTACCCAGCATTGGGAAAGTATAGGCTAAAAAAATGTGCGGACTCGCATGTAGATATTCTTTTTAATTTTTACGCTCGCAGATCTTTGAAGTTCGTCTGCGGTTCACCACCCTTGAGCTTTTAACGCATGCCCACTTTTGACAACCTGTTTTGTGAAACCATCTCAAGTACAAGTAATTTCATCTGGGCTACACAAATATTTCTGACTTTTCCGTAACAATGTACACATTTCTTGTTTCGTTAGTCTCTATCGTATCTATTTACCCACCGACCTGTTTTGTTTAGGTCAACGATCAACCTCTAATGATCGTCTGAAGGTCTGTAGTTTATTTAGGACCTTTTACAGGGTTAATGGTTCCTCTGACTGATCATATTCATTTGCTCTAAGGACTTTTAGGTTTTCGGGGTCTATTAGTTACCGTTTAAGCTAAATAATCTTTGTCTATCTACCCCTCACTATAGGGTCTCTTTTTAGACAGATTGTTTATTTATCCTAACGTTGTCGTTTATTTATCCTCATCTGAGCGTCTAACAATGGGTTTTTCTTAAATTCGGCTTAAATTTGGTTGTCACCAACTATGATTATTGCCAACTATCCAACAATCAAAGAAATGCCATAGGTAAAAAATAATTGATTAAAAAGTGGAAGGTAAGTATTTTTTAAAGTAACTACTTCTCACGTTAGTGACTTTAGTTTCTAGCCATGGACGGTTAAAAATACTAGGTAGCTACTTACATTTTTTTAAGATTAAGTATTGCAAAACAAAAAAATAGATCTGTGTTTTTTCATTACATAGTCAAGCCTTGTATTCTTATTGATTTTATTGTGTTAAAAATTGTAGCTAAGTATATTGTGTAAACCACAATATACCCCTATCTTTATACCTACATTCTAGAAAGTGAATTTCTTTTATAAGAGTAGGTACTTATAAGGGAATTCTTGAAACTAAACTCATAAGAGGTGAAACAGGAAGTAAAATGTATAAAAACACGCAAACTAAGTCGCGGATACTCTACTCCACTAGTCGTAGTTCAGTATAAAGCATGATGCCCGACATTATAATTACTAGAACGAAATCGCATCACTGAGTGCGTAAAATCCAATGTCCTCGCTAAGATACGTGTAAAATCAACTGTTCAAAATAAGTGTAGAAATGTTGATTAGCTTCAGGTATTTAGCCTGGTGCCCGATTGAGTGGTCACATTTCTCCTAGACCGTATCTGATCCGGCGTCATATCACGATGTTATGCTTCGTTTGTTCCTTTGTGATACCCGTTGAATTCATGTCATATGCCTAATTATAGCATACCTAATTTCGGGTGTGTTCAATCAATTCGGTAGGATTGCTTGGTAGTTGAGATGCCAGGTGCCAGTTGTCTTCAGCGACATCCAAGTTTAACTCATGGGGAAGTTAATATAAGCATGGTACAACTATTTGTGCATATCAATTGGTCCATGAGAATTTTCTCAACTTTATAACCGTTGTTGCCACTATATCTATTCCGTGCCTTTGTACCGTATTCTATGATCACTCTGTTGTTTTTGATGTGCAATAATTTCAGTTTAACAAAATCTAATGTTATATTCCTGAAGGTTTCATAGTCATTTTTTTTGTTACTTCATATTTATTTTATATTTCTACTTTTGAGTGCTTCCTGTTTTAATTTCAATCCAAGATTTTTCAACCCAGTAGATATTTATCCTCATTCGATCCAAACTTTTGATTTTTAGTTTCTTTTATTATCTTTGTTGGTTCACTTTGTGTTACTTTTTATGCAAATAAAGGTCTGTCTATGTCTAAGGTACTTTAGTACCCGGAAGTTTGAACACGCGACAACTAGCGAAACTATAAAAAGGTAACTTTGTCAAATTACGTGGAATTCATAACGTATTGTCTTGCCCACGGCCTTGTTCGAACAAAACACTTCATTACAATAACACTATTGAAATCTTGAAGCAGGTTCCTACTGGATTACACATGGGAATCACCAATCAGACTCTGACGTTTCTGAGGATTCCTGACGTGCAATCCGTCTTCGGACACAGAAGTCATTATAATACGGACATCAATATATCGGCGGTCGTCCATCATTTTATACAGATTTTTCAACATTTGAATGTTAGTCAATTTATTTTCTTATTCAGACTTTGTAATTCTGTTGTAATAAGTTTGAAGTGGATTTTTATAAATTAGTTGAATAATTATTATAAAATTCAAGTAATTACAAAGTTTAATTCTAATCTAATAGTTTGTCTATTTTGTCATATAGTGATACCTAAGTCACATTATATTAAATTTCACTCATGAGAATGTTCAGTTGAAGAGAAATTTTTGCTCATCTTTATTTATTGTTTTACAAAACAGTAATCATAATCAATCACAGTAAAATCAACACGTCAGAATCTAAATCATCAACTTCGCGTCATGACGGAATAAAAATAGAACGTAAAATTAATTATTCGCCATCGGCACGCTATTATAATACTCATAAATAAGCTCCAATCGGATCAAACGCGGTGGGTCCGCGAACAATGTGCGAAACATTAAAAATATCAACAAAGGAACTTTTGACTTTCATAGTACATATCCTACCTAATACAAACATAACTTAACACCTTCCACTTTATTCGTTATACTAAACTGAATCTTACTCAAACAGCATAGAGTCTATGAAATTTCGAGTAAAGGTCAATTAGATGTAGTCGGTAGTTGTCGCAAGCGACAGCTGGCGTACCGTGGAAAATCGATTTTCACGTGGGACCGACGGATGTGGCATCTGCGCGACTGTACCGCTCGTCTGCACCCAAAATACGCGTTGATCTGTAAGGAAAACCATGTGAGAGAGAATTAACAAATTATTTCATAAACTTTTATGAAGTTTTATTATTTTCAGGATTATTTAATCACCTTTGGTAAAACAATTTGTATTTGATAACGAAATAATTATTATATTTATTTTCTTAATTTTTTTGCAATATAAGTATACTATAAGAAAACATAATTATATTATAAAAAACTTAAAAACTAGAGTGCTGCCAGCAGCGGGGCAGGGCCCAAGTTACCTAACTAATTAACTCTTATTAAAAACATTTAAAACAATATGTAGAGTTTTTAAACCAGGCAAAATCGAGAGAAACATGGGGTTTAGAAATCACCCCCATACTTTGTTAATTTCGTGAGAAACAAACGTTCCGTACGATCACCCAAACGTCACAATATCGACAACCCACAAAAAACAAAAGTCAAACAAATTAAAATTGAAATAAGAATGACATTTCGTAGACCACACAGGGGCAATACGAAAGGAAAGCTATCACCGGCTCGAATCGTTTTAACGCAAACGTATAATCGGTTGAACCATTCTATTTGTTTTAACTTGGCCGTAACAGTATTTGTAAAAACATCAAAGAGGGAGTCAACCCTGGAGTAATTAAGATTTGTTTCGGTTTACCGGAAATAGTTGTGTCGTTAATCGCGTGTTCCAGGAACGAGAACGCGCTCTCAAATTTAATTAAATTCATACATTAATGGGGAAAATTCATTTTTAATTTGAAAAATCACTGCAAATAGGTGGCTTCCTTTTTATTTATAATATTATTTATAATAATAATTATTTTTATTTATAATATCAAAAAATACAAACATAATTATTATAATTCCGATGATGCTACTAAAATTACTTTGAACAGTAAACATTTTATTTACTTACAGAACATTAACGCCTAAGCTTCTAAAGCAACTAGTTTTATGGGATTCATTTCTCTTTTCTTCTCAACTTTTCAATTTAGAATAGAAAAGTTCTTATCACGCAATAAAAAACAACATATTACAAGTAGCTCCAATTTTTTCATCTGTCTCCTATGATTTGAAATAATTAAATATAATCTTACATAGTAGGTACATAATTTAATTGTCAAAGATGACAATTTATTGTACTTCTAGGCCTCACTTTAATAATTGCATTTTTATAGGCCCTTATCATCACCTTATTATTATGTTAACCGCTTATCATCAGGTGGGCCATCGGCTTGTTCCATCATTTAGGTGTATAAAAAAATCACTTCTAATAAAATTGCAAAAAAACTTTCTTTAGCTACTGCAGTTTTAATTCTTTGATAAACATCTATTTACAAAGAAAATTACGAATAACACCGTATTTACAAAATTCACATGAAACAGTTGAGCTATCTGCAGACCAAATCAGTCCCAAAGGGGAGCGTGCCAAAAAAAAACTGCAGTTATGATTCTTTCCTATGAAAAGTAGTTATAAAAATATAAACCGGTATTTTGCTAAACAAAAAAATATTCAAATTAGCTGTCATGTCAGTACTGTAAAATACGTGAATTGACTTGAAAAATGCAAAATAATACAAAATACTTTATTTGTTATGATTAAGACAATAATTTTATTATTCAGCAAGCATGTGACTTGCAAGCACCCAAAACCAATCGCCGTGACGGACAGCAATTTGAACGCATCCATCCTGATAGTCAACCATAATAGATAGATATGTAGATTCATTACGTTACATCACAAATAAGTTGTTCGATTTTGCAGAACTTAAATAGTGAGTACAAATATAGTGAAATTATAAATATAGAGTAAATAAACAGCGGATTCTCACCTAAATATGTAAGATGAGCTCTAATGATAACGCAGCATTTCACACACACATACACACACACACACACACACACACACACACGGTGATTTTTAACCCCCGACGCAAAAAGACGGGGTGTTATAAGTTTGACGTGTCTGTTTGTCTGAGGCAATGTAGCTCCCGAACGGATGAACCGATTTTGATTTTGTTTTTTTTTTGTTTGAAAGGTGAATTAGTCGGGAGTGTTCTTAGCTACTCGTATGTTTGATGAAAATCGGCCCAAGATTCGGGGGTTTTTTAAATTTTAAATTTAATTACTTGTTGACAGTAGCTAAGCTATGACGATGGCACAGCATTGGTTAAATGTTATAAGCGAAACGTTCATGGCGTAGTTTGCGTTGTCAATCTTTACCAAGTTCTGCGCGATCACATAGTGAGTGGTTGACTAGTGGCATTTACATCAGAGCGCTTCCGTGAGCGCCTCTAGGACTGTCCCTGGCTCTAGTAGTCGTTAAGTCACGACGGATGCCAAAAACTCCCTCACCAGGGTCGACCAAATGACACAAATGACAGGGACAAATGAACTGTTCAAGAAAGAAAGAAAGAAAGAAAGAAAGAAAGAAAGAAAACGCTTTATTTGACAACACATCGTAATACAAACATAAAACAAAAGTACATAGAACTATATGTTGCCAAAAAGGTGGCAGCTCAGCATTATTGTTGAGTTGCTAAAAAATGCAATTCAACGCTGATTTTCAGCTGAACCCAATCGAGTGACGGCTTACCTACGCCAGAACAAAGCACCAACAATCGGAGTTTGACAGTACCTACAGTGACAGTGTTACAGGGTCTTACTGTACGAGTATATGACAACAGGCGTCACAGCTCAGTCGGTACTGGATCTGCCTTCCGTGCTGTGGGTCGTGGGTTCGATCCCACCAAGAACAAACATTTGTGTGTGGCAAATGGCAAAACATAGATGTTTGTTCTATGTCTGGGTGTTACTATGTATTATAAGTATGTATTTACAAAAAAAAAGTATATACGTAAGTATTCTATCAGCATCTAGTTCCCATATTACAAGCTTTGCTTAGTTTGGGACTAGAGGGCGTCGTGTGAAATGTCCATGAATATTTATATTGACAATTGCTAGTAACCTTTTTCAGGCTGCAGAGTATCCACTAAAATGTTAATGCATTTTACGGGTTATTTTTGATAGAAGCTATCACCTAAGCTTATGGTACAGCAACAAACAGTGACCTACCCCTACCCTCTCTTTAATACAAGGACTTATTATTGTGAGGTGTAGGCTGCCATAAGCCCATGCTTGTCTATATTTGTCCATATTGTATAAAAAAAAAAAAAATGCGCTATTTTGTATGAGCCAGCGCGCGGCACCCAAAGCCCGGTGCGTGGATCAGCGTGACGCATCGCGATTTCCACGCATCCATCCCGGCCGCGAGTCGCCTTTGTCACAAAGGAAATTAACTAGTTATGCATCGTGTATATGTGTGTGTGGTACTGGTAGCAGAACAAGCTTTAAAAACTATTCTTAAAAAACTGAACTTTTTTTTTTTTATATAATATAGAATGTCCTTTGGCCACAATCTCATCTGATGGTAAGTGACGATGTGGCCGACGATGGAGCAGGACAGTCTAGAAGACACCTATTCACCCTTGCCTTGAAAAGACCCAGATTATATTTTAACTATTCTTAAGAACTTTAAAAACTGTAGGTGGATTATTCCCTTCTGTCACCCTGAGCGACAGATAGGACAAATATGTCCAATCTGTCGCTCTTTTTGTTGCAGTGTGACAGAGGCGACTTTTAAAAATTTAAAAAGTCCAATCTGTCGCCCTGTTAGCAACAGGGGGACAGAAGCAACGTAATTATGTAGAAGGAGCAATTTTTTTGACAATGAAACAATTTATTTGTTTAGTAATTTACCTTTCATAAAGAAATGCTACGACGTAGCTGGTGGGGATTTCTGGAAAAAAAACTAACATCCCCACTGGTGGGGATTATATAGTGGGAATTTCTGGAATATACCAGAAAAACCAGAGAGAGATTGTATATAGAGAATGGTCGTTAGTAAATAAAACTTTGTTTAGGATATTTTATTTGCAGTAGTGTCGTACTTTGCTTTTATTACGCATATATAGGTAAATGTATCGTTTCTATTAGGAATTGGGTAGTATTGATAAATCTATAGTAAGCACAAGGAAGACCGAGACGGTTCTGTGTGGGTAGTTTGGTAACGTGGTTAACGATCCAACACAGATTGGGTTCCGAATATCTTGCTTTTATCAGTCTGGTGCGGTGTGCTCTTCCCAATATTCACCAACCAAAAACTTCATCATCATCATCATCCGCACCCCGATCTCACCCACTGCTGGGTACAGGCCTCTCTTTCATTATGCCATTCTCTGCGGTCCTGCGCCAGTCTCATCCAAGTCCGACCTCCGACTTGGATAACCAAAAACTTACATTGTCTGAATTTTAAAACCTTGCATTTCGAGGCTCTTTCCCTTAGACTAATGTAGACTAAGGTCCATACTCTGATAAAGAAATCGTTAAGAGGGCTATCGCAGTTTGGCCGCGCTCGAATTCCGGTTTCTGAGCCGCCAAACTAAAAAAAAATGCCCACGCACAAATTGAAGCCGCTTTCCGCTTGAGTTTGTACATTAACTAACTAGTCTTGGTACTTGGAAGTTAGGTAAGTAAAGCCATTAAAATTATAAAAATTTTCAATGTACCTAAAGATTTATAATAGTTTAGATGGCTGTTTCTATTTAGGGTGTTTCTATGTATTATAAGTATGTATTTACAAAAAAAAAGTATATAAGTATTCTATCAGATCTAGTTCCCATATCACAAGCTTTGCTTAGTTTGGGACTAGAGGGCGTTGTGTGTAAAGCCCAAGAATATTCATATTTATTTATTTTATTAGATAGAATTTCTATCTAAACTTTTACAAATCTGTACTTACATTGATTTATTTTTTGATAAATTCTTTGAAGGAGTTGAAGTATGTCTGTCGGTTTGTCGTTTGAGCACAGTTGACACTGAAACCGCCGAACAGATTTTGATGAATCGTATCATGGTGATAGCTTATAGCACCGATCAACATTAGGTACATTGCACACATTAGGTAATTATGTCAAAATCAACTTCAAACGGCCGAGTTATTCGTCAACTCGCGAGCGTGAAACTCGTGATTTGGCACTTTCCAATTAAACCTATTTTTTTTGTCGTCAACTCGCGCGCACAATATTATAAAGTACAGTCTTATTTTAAAAACGGATTTCTTTCAAAATTGATATCGATATCTCAGCCATTATGTGTTACTATGTATTATAAGTATGTATTTACAAAAAAAAAGGTATATAAGTATTCTATCAGCATCTAGTTACCATATTACAAGCTTTGCTTAGTTTGGGACTAGAGGCGTCGTGTGAAATGTCCATAAATATTTATTTATTTATTATCAAGAATCTAATCTCAAATTAGAAAAAATCATAGCCGCCATTTTCAACTTTTTTTGTTTATGGACCGATTGCTTTCAAAATCGATATCTGAGGATCCCCTTTAGCCATTATCAGGAATATTATGTAAAATTAGAAAAAGCATGGCCGCCATTTTTAACTTTTTTGTTTATGGACCGATTGCTTTCAAAATCGATATCTGAGGGTCACCCTCAGCCATTATCAAGATTCTAATGTGAAATTTGAAAAATCATGACCAACATTTTTAACTTTTTTGTTTATGGACCGATTGCTTTCAAAATCGATATCTGAGGGTCACCCTCAGCCATTATCAAGATTCTAATGTCAAATTTGAAAAATCATGACCACCATTTTAAACTTTTTTGTTTATGGACCGATTGCTTTCAAAATCGATATCTGAGGGTCACCCTTAGCCATTATCAAGAATCTAATGTCAAATTTGAAAAATCATGACCAACATTTTTAACTTTTTTGTTTATGAACCGATTGCTTTCAAAATCGATATCTGAGGGTCACCCTCGGCCATTATCAAGAATCTAACGTCAAGTTTGATGAAAAATCATGGCTGCCATTTTTAATTTTTTTTGTTTACAGACCGATTGCTTTCAAAATCGATATCTGAGGGTCACCCTCAAGAATCTTAAATGAATGCCGTTTGAAGTTAATTTTGACAGCTGTCATCAAAAATGTAGATTTTAGTTGTCTCTGTCATTTAGTGATGAAACGAGCAGTCTAGGATAAGTAGTTTCCAAGATATGACCGTTTGAAGTTTAATTTGATAGCTGACATCAAAAATGTAGATTTTAGTTGTCTCTGTCATTTAGTGATGAAACGAGCAGTCTAGGATAAGTAGTTTCCAAGATATGACCGTTTGAAGTTTAATTTGACAGCTGTCATCAAAAATGTAGATTTTAGTTGTCTCTGTCATTAAGTGATGAAACGAGCAGTCTAGGATAAGTAGTTTCCAAGATATGACAGTTTGAAGTTGAATTTGACAGCTGACATCAAAAATGTAGATTTTAGTTGTCTCTGTCATTTAGTGATGAAACGAGTAGTCTAGGATAAGTAGTTTCCAAGATATGACCGTTTGAAGTTGAATTTGACAGCTGACATCAAAAATGTAGATTTTAGTTGTCTCTGTCATTTAGTGATGAAACGAGTAGTCTAGGATAAGTAGTTTCCAAGATATGACCGTTTGAAGTTGAATTTGACAGCTGACATCAAAAATGTAGATTTTAGTTGTCGGTGTCATTTAGTGATGAAACGAGTAGTCTAGGATAAGTAGTTTCCAAGATATGACCGTTTGAAGTTGAA
The DNA here is from genome assembly GCA_947859175.1 of Gandaritis pyraliata. NCBI lineage: Eukaryota > Metazoa > Arthropoda > Insecta > Lepidoptera > Geometridae > Gandaritis > Gandaritis pyraliata. The sequence continues at coordinate 4,629,038 of OX401866.1, read as the reverse complement.
TTTGACAACTGACATCAAAAATGTAGATTTTAGTTGTCTCTGTCATTAAGTGATGAAACGAGCAGTCTAGGATAAGTAGTTTCCAAGATATGACAGTTTGAAGTTGAATTTGACAGCTGACATCAAAAATGTAGATTTTAGTTGTCTCTGTCATTTAGTGATGAAACGAGTAGTCTAGGATAAGTAGTTTCCAAGATATGACCGTTTGAAGTTGAATTTGACAGCTGACATCAAAAATGTAGATTTTAGTTGTCTCTGTCATTTAGTGATGAAACGAGTAGTCTAGGATAAGTAGTTTCCAAGATATGACCGTTTGAAGTTGAATTTGACAGCTGACATCAAAAATGTAGATTTTAGTTGTCGGTGTCATTTAGTGATGAAACGAGTAGTCTAGGATAAGTAGTTTCCAAGATATGACCGTTTGAAGTTGAATTTGACAACTGACATCAAAAATGTAGATTTTAGTTGTCTCTGTCATTTAGTGATGAAACGAGTAGTCTAGGATAAGTAGTTTCCAAGATATGACCGTTTGAAGTTGAATTTGACAGCTGACATCAAAAATGTAGATTTTAGTTGTCTGTGTCATTTAGTGATGAAACGAGTAGTCTAGGATAAGTAGTTTCCAAGATATGACCGTTTAAAGTTGAATTTGACAGCTGACATCAAAAATGTAGATTTTAGTTGTCTCTGTCATTTAGTGATGAAACGAGTAGTCTAGGATAAGTAGTTTCCAAGATATGACCGTTTGAAGTTGAATTTGACAGCTGTCATCAAAAATGTAGATTTTAGTTGTCTCTGTCATTTAGTGATGAAACGAGCAGTCTAGGATAAGTAGTTTCCAAGATATGGCCGTTTGAAGTTGAATTTGACAGCTGACATCAAAAATGTAGATTTTAGTTGTCTCTGTCATTTAGTGATGAAACGAGTAGTCTAGGATAAGTAGTTTCCAAGATATGACCGTTTGAAGTTGAATTTGACAGCTGACATCAAAAATGTAGATTTTAGTTGTCTCTGTCATTTAGTGATGAAACGAGTAGTCTAGGATAAGTAGTTTCCAAGATATGACCGTTTGAAGTTGAATTTGACAACTGACATCAAAAATGTAGATTTTAGTTGTCTCTGTCATTTAGTGATGAAACGAGTAGTCTAGGATAAGTAGTTTCCAAGATATGACCGTTTGAAGTTGAATTTGATAGCTGACATCAAAAATGTAGATTTTAGTTGTCTGTGTCATTTAGTGATGAAACGAGTAGTCTAGGATAAGTAGTTTCCAAGATATGACCGTTTGAAGTTGAATTTGACAGCTGACATCAAAAATGTAGATTTTAGTTGTCTCTGTCATTTAGTGATGAAACGAGTAGTCTAGGATAAGTAGTTTCCAAGATATGACCGTTTGAAGTTGAATTTGACAGCTGACATCAAAAATGTAGATTTTAGTTGTCTCTGTCATTTAGTAATATAATAACAGAAAAGTTAAAAATGGCGGCCATGATTTTTCAAATTTGACATTAGATTCTTGGTAATGGTTGAAAGGGACCTTCAGATATCGATTTTGAAAGCAATCGGTCCATAAACAGGAAAGTTAAAAATGGCGGCTATGATTTTTCATAAATAGGTACAAATAAAAATATATACATTGACATTTTTACACGGCACCCTTTAGACGACTCATAGAACAAACGTCTATGATGCCACACAAAAAATAATTATGTTTGTTTTTGGTGAGGATCGAACCCACGACCCACGGCACGGAAGGGAGAGCTAGTACCGACTGAGCTGTGAGGCCTATCAAAATATCTTTTCATTTTAGCTCATCATCATTAATTTCTATTCTATTCAAGTACACGTTCTTCATTGCACTGCAGATTGTACTGTTTGGCACAGTACGCACAACGGATCTTCATCCCTCTGAAGTTAGGTGTAACAATCGATTTTGTATGTACTACACAAACATCCAAACATCTAAACTTTTGCATCCCATCCCACTAATATTATAAATGGTAAGATAAGATAAGATTTTAATTGTCCCCAATAGGTATGTACAGGTGTTAATGATTGTCATGAATAAAAAAGTTACTAACATCAAAACTAGGTAGTCAGTCACACTCCACGTGTACACGCACGGTTATGCTCGATCTTTTTGGCGCGGAGAAAATCGACACAGGTCCGCCTTCCACGAGCGCTGGCGCGCGTCTGAATTCGAGCGGCCAACGCATCGCATTTTATGCAGTTGTAAATTACGTTTATTCAAATTAATATAATAAATTATGTAAATAAAAAGTATACAATTTTATTGATTATGAACTAACGTTTATTTTGGTATAATTTTTACCTAATAATAATAATGTAGTATGGAGAAATTAACGGCTAATTCTGAACGTTTTTAGAAATTTTATGGTTTTGAATTGATTTTTTTTTGTACATATCCCATACTTATTTCTAAATTCCGGGGCCGCTACGGTCAATGGCAGTATATAAGAGATATTTTTTGATATTTTTCATTTCGTTTGCTTTGCAGAGTAGTTCAATCCAGGAGCTTGAAAAAGTGTCTGCGCGAGTTTTATTAAAAACTTGTTTCGGAATTTTGGCTTTATTTAAATATATAAGGAAAAATTGCAAAAAGCGAGGCCGCTACGGTCAATGCGAATAACTATTCTACACCATACAATAAATCGAAATTATCTAAGAGTTTCAGTTTCAGAGATCTAGAACGTCAAAAATGGGCATTTTCACGGTTTGACCGTAATACGCGCCTTAAGTACTCTAACATATATTTCAGTAGGTAGGTACTTAGAGACTTTCATACAAAAATCTATGCTTGAGTCCGGACCAGTGCTTAAATAGTAGTAGCTATTTGGTCTAATAGCTGACTTACTTTTTTTTTCTTCAATAAGAAAAACTAGCTTGATTTGAATGAAAATTGACAGTGTAAATTGGTCCAGGCCGTTTAGATTAAGTAAATAAATATAAATAAAATTTTATTTGACCTTTAACTAACTTTTTCTGCTGACTGTACAAAAGTAGGTAATCAACCGACAGTGTGCCAATGAAGGAAGGGCTATTGTTGTAAAGTTGAATGAAAACTTTTATTTAAGTAGACAGACATGGGTGTTATGTTTTTTATTTTTAAAATAGTTTTCAGCAGATGCTCTTTTTGATTGATCAGGTTTACCAAAAACTGTATTATTTTTGTTGGAGCATGAAATTACTTTTTATGACGGGGGCGCTTTCTTCTTTCTATTATTTTCTAGGTTTAATATATTATGTATGATTGAATAATTTTTTATATAATAGGAAGATTAAATATTTTGTAAGTGGTCGACAACTGACCGAGCCTTTAACTTTCAGGACCACTAAAAACATTTTTAGAAGTTCCAAAGCTCTTAATAGTAATTTCCAAACCCATTACCACCTAAGCCATTTTAAGAAAATAAAATCCTTATTGCAATAATCCAAATAAAACGTGCAAAAAAACAGCAAAAAATATGAATAAGTGGCATGGCATAAAATGCTACAAAAAATGCAATTACAATAATGTCAAGGTATTCAATATGTACAAACTATTCTAGATTCAATTCTAAACAGAAAAGGGCCTCAGCACGAACAAATGTGACAATCGTGAACATATCGTAACGGTAGCGTGTCCGAGATACACTGCGCGGTGACGCTACAACACTCGGCAGTCGAACTGTCGTTGACGTGCAATATGATTCGAATACGCTAGGTTTATAAGGCGCGGCGATTGTCAGATTTATTCGTGCTTACGCCTGTAACTGAATCTATTTTACGAATCACAAAATAGAATCCTCAGATACCGTGGGAAAGAACTAACTTTTTATTCTAAGTATTTGCGGATTTACAAATGATTTTTTGCAAAGGACGGAGCAATCGGTTCTGCGATTCACGATTGCTAATAAAAATAGGTAAAAAACAATTAGTGGATGTTACTGAAAAGTTTCGTATTTCGAGTTAGTAGTGCATATCGTTACTACAAAATAAAATGATTTTATTTCTCAATCTATTTTACGGTAATTTGGCAACTTTTCACCTACCTAACGGCATAAGAAATAAATGAAATGATAGACTATATATTACTTACTTCAACTTTCAGTCACATTATGATACGTATCGCAGGAGAATAAATCGTTGTATTGCTATTTTAGTTTATGATAATACCAATTTCGAGTGGAGACCACGTTTAGGCAAGCGTAGTGTAGGACGCCCTCCGGCGAGATGGGGCGACGATCTGCGAAATGTAGCTGGCAGACACTGGATGAGAAGAGCCGAAGACCGAGCTCAATGGCGCATCTTGGGAGAGACCTACGTCCAGCAGTGGACGAGTATAGGTTGATGATGATGATGATGATGATGAATACCAATTTGTGGTTTTTGTGATATCGTCATTTGATCGCATAAACTCTATATTTACGAGAATTAGGTTTCAATATTTATGTAAATAAAAATCTACAAACCAAATAATTCAGTCACTGTAATCGAATGAGATTGACCCTTGCCGAAGGGCATTGATAGACTTCAACGGCTCAAGATTGGGTCAATCGAGCCCTGATGTGACAAGATATACTGGATGAGGGTAATCCAATTCCCGAATATATTTATGTCAACAGTGATATGATGTTTGGTATAACCAAACGAATTTTTATCACTATCCTGAAAGGGATAGCAGAGACAGCTTATATTTTTAAATTGAATATTTTATTTCCACTTCACATTGATAATATTTTTTGGTAACTCTTTCATTCCACAAGCTGTGTAGAGCCTAAATGCTTTTGCTTACGTTACGATAAAAACTGTTTAGACTTAGTCTGACCGAAAAACGGAAGAGGTGTTATAATATACCCTCTATCCCTTTTGTATGTCCTCTCCATCCAAAGGTTGCCTGGAAAAGATTGCTTTTAGCGGTAAGGCCGCCCATAGTACATTAGCTTTAATTGTTTCTTTTGTGTCTGGTTTCTTTTTTGTGTACAATAAAGTGTTTATCTATCTATCTATCTAATATCGACGGCGTTGTATGTCTTTCTGTCTGTGTTCTGAAAGTAATAGGCATCCGATTTTAATGCGGTTTTTTTGTAATAAAGGTGAGAGGTGGATTTATCTGGAATGGTTCTTAGCCATATTTGGTGAAAATTGGTGGAGCCGTTTAAGTTATGAGGACATTCATCATTGAAAACCAGTTTTAAGGAATCTCATTTTACATTTTTTAAACACAACCGGTGATTAGTTCTTTGCCCATAATAAATTCTCCAATAACAATAATTAATAACATTATTAATAGCATTACTTATTAATTATTAAGTAAGTACGGTGCTTGCAACGTAAATATTTCTAGCAACAGATGTGGCGTATGACGGATTTATCCATTGTTTGGTATATATAATACTAATTTATAGTATTCCTTAGTGCAATGATGCAGAGGTATATATTCCGTGTATGGCTATAACTGGTGTCCATAAGTTATGGTTTTTTTGAATAAAAAGTTCCTTTATCCCAAGCGGTAAGTTGAAACGCGTCGAATACCAACAATGTCGTCGCAAACTTCAACGCAGTTCTTCAATATTATTGACCTCTGTTCTCTGCAACAGCTCTGTTACCAACAATACCTTCATAAAACTTATCGTTTCTGACTCGTTTCAAAGACTGGGAATTTATATAGACCTTGGACTCTAAGCATAACTTTCTGTCAATATCGAATCCGTTACGAACATCTAAAAAGCAAAGGTCCCTTGGTTTATTAGATATTAGCTTTCGCTCACGACTTCATCCACGTCCCGTTTCTCCTTTCTGTATCCACTATGTCGATACAGGGGGGTGATTCTAGACTTTTTTGTCACGATAGATATATCTACCTAAAACTGTCAAAAAGTATGGAGTTTTGACAGTTTTTGGGAGATATATCTATCGTGATAAAAAGTCTATCAGTCTAGAATCATTCCCCAGGTTACGAACTTTTTGCAATTTTAGTGTTCTGATCATCAAAAACTGGTGCTGAGTACATTGTATCTGAAGTGGTACATGACATGGTAAGGAGTTTTGAGAAAAATGTAAACGATTAGGTAAACAAAGGCGATTTGCGAGATTTATATTACAGCATGTGAGTTTTAGGATTCTTGTATTCATGAAATGACTGGCTTACCTAGTGATCGGAAAATCGGGAAAGATTCTAGATACTTAGTCAAGAGTGTTTATTTTAACCCCCAACTGAAAAACGGAAGGAGTGTTATTAGATTGTAAGAAAGGCGAATTAGTTTAGATGGTTCTTATCTTTGTTAAAAATTGGTGCAGCCATTTCCAAGTTATGAGAATATTCATTACCTCTGAAAACCAGTTTGGAGGAATCTCAAGCATAATTACAGTTTGAAATATTTTGTACATCTCAAAGTATTGATATTTGATTGATTGAAGTCCAAACTCCAAGGTCTGATGATAACCATTAATGATGAAGAGGATAAAGAGGCTTTATTTAAATTTTGTAAAATTAGCCACTTTACACACCTAACTAGTACACTTATATGAAACTTATCGTCAAACTTCTTATTATGCTGATTATTCTAGCAGGGTATCATCATAATCATCATCAACCTATACTCGGCCACTGCTGGACGTAGGTCTCTCCGAAGACGCGCCATTGAGCTCGGTCTTCGGCTCTTCTCATCCAGTGTCTGCCAGCTACATTTCGCAGATCGCATCGCATTAGCAGGGTATAGAGAAATCGATCACACTGCTCAGGTACTTAAATAATAATGCAAGAAGACTGAGAAAACACATTGATATGACAAGCATTATAAGAGGATTTCAACCCTCAAAGCATATTTACTAAGAAATCCTTCTCCGCCTTATACTTATACTAGCAGTTGCTCGCGACTTCGTACGCGTCTACAGTTTCCGTGTACATTATATTATCTGTGCGTGTACCGAGCGGATACTTCTTTGAGAAACTTGACATTACACCTCATTACACCGAACTCATACCTACTGGAATGTCAAACGCTAGTCGTTAGACCAAAGAGGTAGTACTACGCCCTGTCAAACTGACGTGACATGACATGACAATGAAATCCTCTTGTCAATTGGCGCTGCTAATCCTTTTCGTTCATTTTATCCTGTAGATCCTGTTAATTATTCGAAATAAAAAGTAGCCTATGTGTCAATCCAGGCTACGAACTATATATATGCCAAGTTTCATCCAAGCTTGTTCAGTAGTTTAGACGTGATTGAAACACAAACATCCAAACATCTAAACATCCAAACATCTAAACTTTCGCATTTATAATATTAGTAGGATAGGATACTTACCGTTTCGAAGGAACTTCTTGTAGGTAGAAAATCTCTTTTACCATTGTAAGCTACTTTACTAGATATTTTTATATTAAATTGCAAGGAAATACATTTTCTATTCAGAGCATCATTTTATACTTAGTTTTCAAAATGTTAAGACCCAACTACGCAAAGCTCATCATAGCAACTAACCTATTCTATCCTACACTAAGATTCTCTGTGCGATCAGTTTCAAAAATATTAATACTTTCTTTATCTTTATATCAAGATACCACAGATAAGAAAAATTTTTCACAAATATCAAAGCCTTCTGCGTTTTGGCCATAGTTGCGCAGACTTCTTTAAACTAATGTTTTATCCGAACAAACAAGGTCGTATGAAGATTTTCGTTTTCTCAACACACGTATTGAACCTCAATAGCGTTAGCACAAGTTTTAGCATAACGTTTACCTTCCAAACAAGTATTACGTTGTCTTGAATTCAGGTTTTACCTGTGGCCCTTCGTAGTCGCTCTGCACTAAATTACCAAAGCAAGAAAAATCTCGTTCCCACTTATCAGGATTCTATTCCAAACAGTTTCGAGTTGCTTCATACAATATGCTCTGCCATTGGATGGTTCTACCGCGACTGCAGCACCCGACATTTTGTCGGGTGTGTGAAAAACGCAGACTTTGCTCAGTAGAATAACCAATGCTAACCTTTTTTTAATCTTCAGATCGTGTCATCTGCTTCGTGACAGCTAACGCTGCACCTAAAGTGAATCTAATAATGTAATTGGCATAATAGACTGCTATTTGCCCCACGCCTCAACGTGACCAAGTCACCCTGTACGATAACGGTACTTTACATATATGAAATGATTATATGTATCCTAAACAGTTATATAATAAGCAGGCCTTTGCATCTATTTATGTCTAAATCTGCACTCAGTTTATTTAAATCAAGATTAGTGCTTGAACAATTGAGAATACGGGTCGTACTCTATCTTCAGTAAACAATTATTATTGTAATATATCTCTGGTCGTTTATTATACAAAATCAGCTCTGATCGAATAATGGAGTCATCAAAATGGCATTATATCTTAAAGATTAATTGCTCATTACAAATGCATGAACTGACTAGGCAAGGCATTTTCTGAGAACTAGGCTTTAAACGAAACCATTCGAGATGCTAGTACCACTAGCATTTTTGTCTACGTCATCGCCTTTGTAACGAGTCTGAGAGGACGTCGAATAACGGATCATCCATTAAGTACGTCACATTTTCGATAGCAGCAATATTTGAAATTCAATATCGACTTTGAAAAATGATAGAATGGTTTATTAGAAAAAATGTCCATCAAATATCAAAGACTGTTAAATTCTGAAACACAATTAAACCGTACTATCTGAAAACATTCTATTGAAGAGTCTAAAATCGTATTTTGCAGCTTTTTTTTACCGATTTCAAAAAAGGAAGAGGTTCTCAATTTGGTTGTTAGTTTTTTTATGTAAGTAAAAGTAATGACATTTTCACTACCAACATGCAGATTTCTGATTCGCTATTTCTGATTGCTAAGGCGCTACAGGTAATTTCTGAGACTGCAGCAATGTATATCAAAGCACTACGTCTTTAGCATCCATGTATGACACACAAAACGCCCGCGTAAGTGACTTGCATTTCTCGATATTAGGGTACTAAGGTTAACACACTTAATGACAGCTTATTACGTGCGGTTAGGCAAACGACACCTAACGAACCGTCGCCGAAACGCATCGGATACGCTGCGTTTACGGACTTGACGTCATTTTATCACGTTTACATAGAAAACAGGTTATAAGGCTTCGACTAGTAAGAAAACTTGCATGCAAGTTGCATGCAAGAAATCTTTTTGCAGTGGTTAACATCCGCGAGATATTTTATTTGGCTTATTAGTGGTAGATGGAAAAAAGCTAACCTATTATGCAAATTATTCAAAACAGGAAAAAAACGGCAAGTACGTCAAAAAATACAGCAAGAATTTGCTAGTAGGTATAGTTTATCAGTTGATACAAAAATGTGTGTAAATTGTTCAGTAAGCCACAGGAAACACAGAAAACTACGAAATATGGTTTGAAAATAGCACTTCATTTAATTAAACGACGACGTAAGGTTTACTCGGTAGCAAACTACTATAGAGCTTTTTCGAGCTTTCTACCGGTGAGCTGATAACCAGCGCCGATAACCTGCTTCCTACGTAAATGCGGTTTTACTAGGATAAGTTACATTGTCATTAGTGTATTTTGTTGTCATTTACCCTAAAGAGATGATGTTCCCATATTGAACCTATGATTAATGTACGTTGCAAATCTTACAACTCGTCTAAACTTTTAGAATACGCATTCTTCTAAAAACAAATTTTTGTAGCATCATTTTATACGCGTAAGTAATTTACCTACTGAAGTGCAGTTACCAAATTGTATTTTAGTTGCGGCGATGACTTGCACCCCGTTTTGTTTAAAAAGCAATTTGCAAAAATGGGGATATGGTGCTAATGCATTATTTTTAGATGTTACTCGGACTACACCCATTTTGTATTTGTATTTGTGTTTTTGGCTTGTAAAGTTATGTTTACGTATGTTACGTATTTAAGCCTTTAGTTATAACGTAAGCCTTCATTAGCCCCATTTCTCATCCCTCATTAGTTGTTCATCCCTTCATTAGCATAAAATTCTTACTAATTAATTTACCCGACTTCACTCGCGACGTGTCCATATCTCATGCAGCTGACAAATGCGACCGTTCCATCACTCTCATAAAATATTATTAAAACAAACAAATGAACAAAAAATATGGCTCTTCGAAAGAGCCGAAATCAATGTGCGAGCTGTACAGTCTATTCCTAACTCTACATAACTATCCATTTCGTGGTAACCAAAATTGTGCTTTATGTTTATTGTGTTTGGGTGAGTTTTGGGTTGGCAGTGGTTGAGTTTAATAGGTACGAAAGGTCGATCAGTTCCGTGGCAGTAATTTAATGTAACAGTTAATATGACAGCGGCTTGAGGTTGCCAGCGGGTCGCCTGCGCTTTATATTTATGCACTCACACCTGGAGGTCTAAGGAGTATTTTATTTATGCACAGGTTATGGAAGGATAGTTTGACCACTGTTATTAAAAAGTTATTAATTACTTTCAAAATATCTTCTGAGTACCATGATCAGAACAAAACATGAAAGAGCTTTAAAAAGCTTTTTAGAACACAGTTTAAATTTTGATTTACAATACGTAACAAACTCGCACTATTTCTAGTAAAAACTTCATATTCTATCAGCAACTATGAAGGGTATGACATTAACATGTCATGACAGGCGATCTATTCCATAGACTTCATCAACCTTAAAATATTAGTGACCTGCCTCCGTATGCCAATCTTTCGCTGTCAAGTTATATTTCACTGCCCAGTGTAAAGCGCGCTCCACATTCTCGGCAAAACTACACGAGACATAGCGAATACGAGAGTGTGGAGTACATATTCGGCAAGTCTCGCCTATGTTCGTGCAGTCTCCATCCCGTGTCGGTATTTCGTATCCGAATCAAAGGGCTCTCGTGTAGTTTTGCCGAAACACAAAACACTCCCTCCACATTCCTGCCGCGTCAGTCTGCTTGCAGGGTGCTGTCATCCACCATCTTCGTTTTTTCCAACGTCTCTTGATAACTTTTTTTTCTCGAATAAACGTATAATTGTAATAAGCCACAGCACATAATGCTGCAGCGACAGCTGTTTCCACGTCCATCTCGTTCGAGTACCGAGCGCACAAATGCGCGAGCGAGAATGTGGAGAACTGCTCTCGTCTCGTCAATAGTTTTGGCGAGACCCGAGACAAAACCTCTCGTGGAGAATGTGGAGCGCGCTTAATTTCTTCAGGTCACGTGGTACAATTTTGTACCTTCGTGATCATTCTTTTTAGACACTTGACAGCAAAATATGCGCGAAAACACATCAAATGACGTCATAATGTCACGATTTAGTCACAGAATAACTATGAGTTAGTATGAACTGACCATGATTTAAAACTTTGCAGTTCAACTTTGCAGTTCAACTTTGATTGGCATACCCCTGCTGAGTAAGCAACCATGTTTCGTTTATTTCTTCCAAAGTTGTCTTTATCCATCCTTTGTCCAGCGTTGGAGTTTTAAAAGCTGATGTGATTTTTTTTATATAATATAGAATGTCCTTCGGCCACAATCTCACCTGATGGTAAGTGACGATGAGGCCGACGATGGAGTAGGATAGTCTAGAAGACACCTATGATGATGATGAATGGTTAAAATTAGGGGCTGAAGTATATTTTATGATCCAGCCGCGAGTGAAAATAAGTTTTGTGATGAAAGTGCAGATTGTTATCATGGAATGATCTAGCTATCATTATAATGGGCTGTGTTCTATTAGCTGTTGCCTTGATGTGATAGAGAGCACGATGATGGTATTTATGTTGAGCTGAGTACGTTAAATATGAACTATTAATTACTGATTGTGTGGTTCTGTTAATTTATTGTGATTAATGCCTGTGATTGACATTTTAATATCATTTAAAGATATTTTTTTGTCGTATCTTTTGTGTTCTATTGGTGTACGTAAGCGCATTAGATAGGTACCTAGAGCTTTCATAGCGCACACGTAATTTTGATCTAACTGACTAGGCTTGGAGATTAAACAGCAAACTACAATTATAGAAATATAATAATTATCATCTTCATATTGGCCTAAATTGGTCCACATCTTGGGTGTTGAATTTCAGTAACAACGTTTTTGAATCTTCATTATTCCTATAACTTCCCGCGACCGGCCTGTCTGTCCATCAGGTAGAGTCAGTGGCATTTTTATCTAACACCCCGTTCTCGCGGGTGTCGAAGATTCGATAGTGACATTAGTGCTTCACTGCGCTGTCACCTCATGCGATAGCGCGGGCTTTTGCGAAGTGACAGCGACACTGCGCAGTGTAACCCAAAACGACACGACGATCCTTCGAATATAAATTTTCGTAGTAGCCACTCTGCTTTTGGTCCTGGCTGTACTGCAGTCGTTAAGTCACGATGAAGATGGAGCAGCCTTAAAGGCCAGTCACCAAGGTTGGCCTAATTTCTACAATAGCTTAGGCAGGAAATAATGAAATTAGTCACGATTTCACTCGTTACAATCTTGAAAGTTCTATAGTCAAACAAATAGCTGCTATAATATATACCTACCTAGGTATCCGTGATTACAACAAAAGTCCAAAACGAAATCATTGATTTTGTTTGAGCTTTCTTTTATTTGTTCAAGAAACGAGACGTGAAACATTATTACGATTCAGAAATGTTTTTTCTAAAAGACTGCAGCAGTGATGACAAGAGTAATGTAGCGGTGCCGATGCTGACCCTACCTATCTTAGTTATGATCGAAACAATTTATAATATTAGTGGGATTTGTGTAGTTTATAATACGCGCTATCGAGTTGACGTTGTCATGCAGCATCTTCTTCGCTAGAAACTGGTCAAATATAACGGCCACTGCGTTTAGGAGACGTACTCTATCAAACACTGATAAGATTAAAGTTTTGTCGAAAAGTTCTATTAGTAAACATCAATCGAAAAGTAATCTACAGCAAATCAATGGTGAAACGCAATTCAGAAGTTGGTGAAAGTAGCAGAAACGTATAACGCAATTTGTTTGACAAAGAGCTAATTCGGTAATACGAGATAGAATCTATTCGCTGTAGACAATTGAAATTGTGCAACCTTATTGGAGAAAACTATCATTGCTGATTTAATTAGTGTATGCATAAAATAGCAAAAAGTTCAAATAACTTTTGTAATTTTTTTGCACACTAATAAAAGTGACTAACAAAAAATATTAATTAGGAATTTGGGCACCCTGCCTGCAGTCGGTGATTTGAACTCTGTTTTCTATCTCTAGCATTTAGAATTCAGAGTTCATTTTAATATTTTTTTTTTGTTAAAAATGCTATTTTCTTATTAGTATCTGTATATAGTTATTGTTTTGATCAATAAAATTATTAGAAAACAAAATTTTTGATTACTGCTTTATTTAGGTATTTATTTATTTTGTCTGCGGATTTTGATTTTATTTTTTGTAACAGTACTGGTTCCTATGAAATACCTGCCGTAGGCTGCGACTTGTCGCATTGGGTTACGGGCCGAGAGGCGAAATGACGCGGCGACACGTCGCTTGCTGCTGAAAACTGCATGTTCGGCTACGAAATCATACCTTTATGGTGCAGACGCCCCAGACGACAAAGAGTGTAACGAAACAATTTGTAGTTTTAGAAACTTTTACTTACAAACTTTTCAAAATGCAGTTTTAAAGGAAAACGGTAAACCACCTGTCGCTTGACCTCACTGAAATGCTTGAATAATTGGTTGTCTCCGGAGCCGATGCCTGGGATCACAGTGCTAATATCCGTAGATTGTCGTGACAAATATCTCTCCAACAATCTGGTTTTCTAAAAAGTAGACATTTCAATTCCATAACAAATCTGTTAGTCTAAGTATTTTTTGTTGCACGACTTCAGACTGCAATAACGTTGATATTATAGCTATCGTCTATAGATTCTGCAAATTGACAGTAATCTAAGGGCGGCTTGCACCAGAATCACTAAACGTGTTTAACAGCTAAATAGATTTAAATCTGACGTATTTATATGACTTGACAACTCGCTAAATACTATTTAAGAGTTAAACGCGTTTAGCGATTCTGGTGCAAGCCGCCCTAATTCTTAGAAAACTATAAGAAACACCTTTCACAAAAAAAAATACGTGATTTCAGAGAATCTAGTAATAGGTTCATTCGCAAAGCTCACTTGCGATTGCAAACTTTATAATGATGGTTCTTCTTAACTTAACTTACCCACCCGTCGAGATATTTTGTGAAATCTAAGGGCGTCTTGCACCAAAATCACTAAACGTATTTAACAGCTAAATCAATTTAAATTTGACGTATTTGTATGACTTGACAACTCGCTAAATACTATTTAAGAGTTAAACGCGTTTAGCGATTCTGGTGCAAGCCGCCCTAAGAGTTTTAAAGAGACAAAAGGAAGAAGAGAGAACTTTTTTTACAGCATATCTTTTCGTGACGATTGTGGTCACCACATCTTAAAATAAAATAAATAGAAATAAAATCTTACCCATATTGGATAAAGAAGCGCCAAAGCTCCTGGGAAAGAACCTACCCTCCTTTCCCTTGCACTACACTACATTCCTGTTCAAATTACCAAAGCGTTCCTGATTCAGGGAAAAATCAAAGCGCCTTCTTTAACCTTCCATTTCATGGGTTATCTGTTGTAAACAGAACTATGGCAAAGTCAGTAGTTATAAGATGGTATTTATCGTTGTAAGCAGCGTTCTGAACATTATTGATGTTAAAAATGTCAGTCGTGACTTGGCTGCCAAGTGCGTCTGCTAAAGCTGGTACTTCTCTCAGCACAGCACACTATAAAATGATACATCAATGGAGTGACCAGAAACAATAAAACCTTCAAAGATCAAGTTATTTCTTCAGTTCTGAATGAAGCCATCAAGAATGAAGCGACACGTTTACGATATATTTCAAAAATATTTTAGTATTTTAGCAATAGCCTACGGCGAAATTCGGCGAATACAAACTTTTGTCGGTGTGTGAACTTAAATGTTGTTAAGGTGAGGTTTGCAAAGAGTAAATACAGGGTAGGTACCAGAGGATTATAAATTGTCTTTTGATACAAGCCCAAACGATAACAAGCAATTAAGAATTCTAGAAATTTTAGGTGTTTAGTTTACGTTCCTCAATTATACCTGAAAGGTTTTTTTTAGATGCATAAGGCCAGATCCAAGATAAGGCTTTAAAAGATAATTTCCTTTCTAAAAAATTTGGGATAAATGTTGTATCTGAAATGCTTTTCGGATAGATGTTACGCTTTAGTCAAACCTTACCTTATGGTACTCCAAAAGCGTGCAATACGAGTGTTTGTGCAATTCGAGATGAAATGTGATCCGATTGATGTCTTTGTTCAGTTCAAGTTCGGTTGGTTTACGGCCTGCCTGAGGGCTGCTGACTTTACTCGCTATGAAATCACTCGCTACATTGTATTTTACATTGTATGCACGAAGACACGTCCACCTATACTGTTTGGACTTTGAACTATTAGAAGTTAAACGTCGAATGGTGCGAGAGGGACGGCAGTGTGTTTGTGTAGGACGGGTTGCGCGCCTACGCCTATTACGCTCCTTTTCCAACGATTCTGTATTGTATATAGCATAGTTATGGTTGTATATTGGGTATATAACCTGACCTGTGGCCGTGTGTATCTAAAGATATCTTGTAGAAGACCTGTAGGAGCTGATCAGGTCTTGTTCCTCTGCGTCCACAAATTCAATGAAGTGTGGAAATACTGACACACAAGATAATCGGAAACGCTCGGATGTAAATGCCACTAGCGGTCACCCATCCAAATAGTGACCGCGCATAACGTCGCTTATCGCTTAACTTAAATAATCGGTGAAGATTGACTAAGCAAACTACGCCACGAGTGCTATAGGTAAATAGTATGAAATAAAATAGTGATTAAGATGCTGAATGAAAGAGAAGAAAAGGACATGACATGTTGTGCCGATCCCACTGAGTGGGATAAGGACAGAAAGAATAAGAAGAAATACCTAACAACAAAAATCATAAAAGTATTAATTACCTAAGCTTTCTCACGGCCACGAAAATAACTAACAATAGTCCCACAGGACTTAATGAGGTGCCAAAACGAGACTTGAACACGCGTGAACACCATCAAAACTACATGGCCGATTAATTGCTATATAAGCGTCAATGGGATCACTCAAGAGATGGCTATAAAGAAATCAATCAGTAAATTAGGTATTTCAAATCAATAAAAATCAGAAATAGCCATAATATTGGTGGGGTTATACAGATGTAGAGTTGCTGGATGTGGCAAAGCTCTTTTGTTTTTGGTATCTAATGCTACGATCAGATTGAAGTAAACCAATCAGAGAATGTTTAATCATCAAATCTCGAAATTCATGTCCAGTAGGTCTACTACCACGGTAAGCACAGTTTATTTGCTACGATGGACTACAATTGTTATTGAGTGAGTGCAGGAGGCGCTCGACTACAAACTAGGGCCTTATGCTTAGTTCGGCAGAGATTTTACTTTAATAGAGATAACGTCATATCTCGGACGAAAACTCGTTTCACCCATGATAACAGGAGTTTTTAACGTCATTTTGACGTCCTCCCTATTAGAGTAAAATCTCTACTGAACTGAGCATTAGGCCGCTCTAAGTACAGTCTATTGAAGGCTTGCAAAAGTATTTATAGTAGTTACCACGGCTGTTTGTCCTTCTGAAGTGAGCGGAGTAATTGGAGCGAATTTTTCTACACAACAGCACATGCGTAATCGTTTGCTGCACCTAACTTCAGAGGGGTAAAGATCCGATGCACGTACTGTACCTACTACCACTTTTACGGTACCGTTAGTTATTCTCATTTACCCAGTAATTTTACTTACTAGATACACGCTTTAGGTGAACACAACCCGAGACGGTTGTGAATAAACTTGGCGTGAGCTGAGAAATAGACGATCTTTAACATTGACACGCTATTTCAATACTTATACTAATGCTAACCACAGGTTTATTCCGAGTATGTTTACGAGTCTAAACTGAGCACTCCGAAAGTTCATGCCGCATCTAGTAGCGTGGATCTCTTTGAGGTCGTATAGATCTCAAAAGGCGGCCCGTGTGAAGACTGTGGTGGGGCGGCACGTTTGATGGCACAGGTGTCTTGACCGTAGGCTAGTTTGTGATACTTATTCATCGTTGCGTTGATATTATACTTTAATATGGGCTAACGAGGAATCTGACACAAAACAAGGCATATTTCATCGAAGTAATAAAAATTAAATAAAGTCTATACATATAGTAATGGTAGAGCTTTTTGTGAAAAAGCTCGTCTGGGCAGGTACTAACTTCGTACTTTATTCTTCCGCCAAGCAGTGATGCTCGCTTTGTTGTGTTCCGGTTTGAAGGGTAAAGGTAAGTGCCAGTGCAATCACACACGTAGGTAATTCTTAAAATTTCTACATCTCAAAGTGATGGACGCAGTGCGATGCCTCATAGAGAACGTGCTTATTGAAGCAACTTATTGTTGTCAGAAGAGGCAACCGCTTATTTTATCAGCTTGTTTTATTATTTGTTTTTAGAAAAAAAAAGTCTTCCATTCATGATTGTGTCAAAACAGGTCGGACTAAGATATAGACGGGCATGTCTCTATAAACTTTATTCACAAAGAAAATTATGACTAATACAGTATTTACAATATTTACAATATGTACAAAATACACATGAAGCAGTTGAGATATCTACACACCGTTGCAAACGATTTATAGATAGCTCAACTGATCCAAATCAGTACAAATCGGAAGCGTGCCCAAGACACTGGCTGCATTACCGCGCTGAATAGCAATGCTGATTCGCTGGCCCAGATAATCATCAGCCCTCGGGTCACGCATCGCTGCGACTAGACTATAAGACTCTATAAATTATAAGGGATGAAAATATAAATGTTAAGGGTTTCTTTCTTGGCTTGGGAACCTAAAAACTAATCTACATAGCATTTCATAACACGATTGTGGGGTCAAACTGGGGTGGTATCATCACAGTACAGAAGATAAAAGTCTTACGTGAAAACAACACAATGTCAGTAAAATGAGTAGGTTATCTTAAGCTGCATGAACACATCTGTCTGAAAAATATCATCATCATCAACCTATACTCGTCCACTGCTGGACGTAGGTCTCTCCCAAGACGCGCAGAAAAATATAAATTAAGATAATATGGATTCACGACCAACGTCATTGATTTTCTGAAAACAAAAAAAAAATAACTTCACGATAGACTGGCAGACAATGCTCTTAGCATTAAGTCCTCCTAGCACTACCTATTTGTGTGAAATTTTAAAATAAATAAATAAATAAATAGACCTGTCTCGGCTACTTATTTAGCCACTAAGTGCGCGCGTAGCCTAATAGGCTTATACATATTGGTTTTCTAGCTATACTAGCTAAAATAGCTGCTAAATCTGTGGTCATCTCTTTTCGTTGTAATGTAAGTGGCAATAATAGAGCATTTTTTAATATGTTATCAGAATATAAATAAAAGGGAAAAGCTATTGCCTAGTCAAAGAGAATACCTAGTTACTATATAACTCAGAAGAATGGTCTAATCTAAAGATCTAGCGTTGTTGATAGGTAGGTACCTATTTTCTCAGGAGTACCTAATTTTTGTACACCCTGTAGGTAGAGCATCAAGTCCTAAGAGTTTTAATGGGTTTAAAACCAAACACGTCAATTACTACAACCGCCCACAGAAAAGTACTAAAGATATTGTCAAATTAGGTTTATTACACAATTTACCAAGTGATTGAAAGTCGAATGAACCGATTACTTACCATTGGGCGTTACACACTGCTGGCACGACACGATATCGTCGGAGAGCTAAGGGTGACCATACACGGGTAGCCTGAAGCAGTCCGACTACAGCTGCTTTAAGCTGCTCGTGTATAGTTGCCCTAATGTCATACATTTAGGGCCGTATGCTCATACTTAAGTTTGGATCAATACTTGAGTATTGATCTGAGTGTCGAATGTTTATGTAAAGAAAGGCACAATGCTCAGTTATGCTTTAGGCCTTATGCTCAGTTCGGTAGAGATTTTAGTCTAATAGGGATGACGTCAAAATGACGTTCTAATCTGAGTCCGAATAACTCCGAATCAATACTTGAGCAATTAGCGAGCATACGGGCTTTAGTAGGTCCTAGGAAGTTTTCGCACTGTGTCTGCGCCGACAACGATATTTTTATTCGAGGTGCTGGCATGTCGGTATCGGCCCGTGTGCTAATACCCTTTCCAGGTGTTTAAAATGCAGTCTTCATCGAAATTATTCATTTTACGAGTTTGCAATGTTATAGTCTCATATCACGAATCCAGAATGACTATCATTCCGATGTTTCCGTTAATTGAATGGGAAGGCTTTTAATGTCTGGCCGACACGATCCATGTAAGAATAAAGATCATACAAAATACACCGGCTATTTTATAAACAGTATAGTTAGTAGCTTACGGCTAATTTCGAGGAACATTCAGAGGGTTAACTAGTAAATAAAATATAAATATGTGATGAAAGTTACAAAATAATTAAATACTTAGTAATGACTAGCAGTTACCCGCGACTTCGTACGCGTCTACAGTTTCCGTGTACATTATATTATCTGTGCGTGTACCGAGCGGATACTTCTTTGAGACACTTGACATTACACCGAACTCATACCTACTGGAATGTCGAACGCTAGTCGTTAGACCAAAGAGGTAGTACTATATACGCCCTGTCAAACTGACGTGACATGACATGACAATGAAATCCTCTTGCCAATTGGCGCTGCTAATCCTTTTCGTTCATTTTATCCTGTAGATCCTGTTAATTTTTCGAGATAAAAAGTAGCCTATATGTCAATCCAGGTTACGAACTATATATATGCCAAGTTTCATCCAAGTTGGTTCATTAGTTTTGACGTGATTGAAACACAAACATCCAAACATCCAAACATCTAAACATCCAAACATCTAAACTTTCGCATTTATAATATTAGTAGGATAGGATATTTTTACTTATTAAAGGATTTTAGATCATTTACATCGTAATCAAGACGATTTATACAGCGTCAAGGGCCACTTTTATACCCTGGCCCCTATAAACGGGATGCTGATAGTGCATAAGACATGATGAAGTACAGGTTCGCACACATAGCCAACCTTAGCCATTGAAAAAGCATAATAGTCAATACGGAGCTGGTTTCCCAAGGATGCTTTCGATAGTTGTTGCACTATCGTACTCGAACCCACGACATTAAGATCGGAGGGCGAGGTTGCTACCACTAGACCAACGGTGCTCTAGAATCTAGAGTAACAATCATGGACACAATATTCGAAAAGGTTACCATCATTATCATCAGTCTGAGAAGTACATTACTGCGTTTACATATCCAAGCCTTCCTTAAGAGTCCTGCAACTTAAAAAACCTTATCCGTAATACCAAAAATCATGAATGAAAACTTGGGTTTTGCCTATTGTGATGCTAAACTGTAAGTTGATGATATATGCTATGTTTCTAAAATATCGTTAAAAACATAAAAATACTAATCTAATCTAAATAATATCACAGTGTAGAAATATGCTCAAATCAAAAGTGATCTTGGTATTTCGTTTGCATGTCCTCCGCAGGGCTCTTAAGTAGATTTTCAGCAGAGGTATGCCAATCAAAGTTGAACTGCAAAGTTAAACTGCAAAGTTTTAAATTATGGTCAGTTCATACTAACTCATAGTTATTCTGTGACTAAATAGTGACATTATGACGTCATTTGATGTGTTTTCGCGCATATTTTGCTGTCAAGTGTCTAAAAAGAATGATCACGTGGTACAAAATTGTACCACGTGACCTGAAGAAATTACACTGGGCAGTGAAATATAACTTGACAGCAAAAGATTGGCATACGGGGGCAGGACTTTGAATTTGGACCACCAATTTCCTGTGACCATAAGACTCGTAGCCAAAAGAAATAGTGTGACATACATACAAAATAGTTTTCTCTCCGCTAATATGCCGTTACTCTTTGACCAAACCTTTTCTACTTTACTGGTTACAACAAAACATTACTGTCTATTTACACAACACAGCAAATGTGTTGTTTTTGTTGTGTTCTCTGAACACAACAAAACAACCTTATTGTCCTTTATCAGATTAAGTAGATCTAAGTGTCATGTTGACAAACCAATTTACAACTTTTTTCATACCACCCTCATGGTTGAAAAAGAAAGTATCTGTGAACAAACGGATAAGAGGATAGACCGCCAGTTGTGACAAAGATTGGCAAAATATTTTTGTTATAATCAGCTTAGTTTTGTGAAGATATATCTTTTGTTGATGGGATTGAAGTGAGAGTGTTCAGAGTTTAGTTGATTTAAATGGGTAAGTACCTAACCTTACTGCAACAAAGACTTTATGTGGACATTATAAAAAATAAGTGTTCCGTTTTTACAAAACTGAATCGTAACTTTAAAAATGGTTATTTCTATGTTTTAATAAGACAGATCGTTAATGTTTAAAAAACCCCTAACAAGTACTTTTGTCTGCTGTTGTACTGTTCACTGATGACGTAGTAACTATTTGGTAATCTACATCGGGTACAGACCAGAACAGGGTCAGGCAATTCCAACCTACAGATACCTGGGTATGTTGATCTATCCCTCTAAAACTGGTACTACAATAAAGCGATCGTTATTGACAGTCACCGTTTCTCAAGAACCTATGGCTGGCTAGGTTGCCTGGGGCTCAATTGGTAGGTACTAATTTACAAAGAAATCCGAAAATCCGAAATGAAGTTATCCGACAGAGAACCAAAGTCGTCGACATAGCTCAAAGGATTAGCAGGCTAAAGTGGCAGTGGGCCGGCCATGTTTGCCGTAGAACCGACAATCGTTGGAGCAAACTAATACTGGAGTGGAGACCACGTTTAGGCAAGCGTAGTGTAGGACGCCCTACGGCGAGATGGGGCGACGATCTGCGAAATGTAGCTGGCAGACACTGGATGAGAAGAGCCGAAGACCGAGCTCAATGGCACGTCTTGGGAGAGACCTACGTCCAGCAGTGGATGAGTATATGATGATGATGATGATGATGAATTTACAAAGGCTAACGTTCTATTCGGTTCAAACTATGGTTCGATTCAGCTATAACTTAGTTGAAACGTCACTGTTCACTTACATCGTTGTTCAATAGTAGAATGCGAAACAGCCTAAACACAGTTCTTCTTCTTCGCTTATATATGGCCACTGTCCGTCATTTTGACAGACAATTTTGCCAGTGTCAAGTGGATTATTTGAAATAAGTTTAGTCAAGTCGAGTCATACCTACGTCAAGTTGTTTGTTTTGAAGACAAAATGGTGGATTTTCCCTTCAAAACTTGAAAACGAATTCCACAAAATAATAAAAACACATATTACACATTTATTCCAAAGGCTCACACTTTATGCTATGACTGCAAGTATTATTGGTTAAAATTCTACCAAAATTAAAAAACAATACTCACTCTAACACCAAGACAAACAATTATAATAAATGTGCTATATGTTGCTTTTACAAATGACAGAACTTGACTTCCTGAAAGTTGAAAAGTTTGAGTTCAGCTACGTTTCATCAGTCACTTAAAAACGTATGAAAGCTACAATTCAGCTACGATTCAGCTGCGTTTTAGCTGACAAGTTTTTTTTGCAGAATTGTGCTTCTTATCGTTCTTACAGTTAAAGCTCGTAATTCTCATAATAAGTGCGTTATCACGCCTTGGATGATGAAAGAAATCAATAAACCAATTGATACAGCAAATAATGAATAAACACTGGATACTTAACTGAGTTTATTGTTTTAATTGACATTATTGTGATAATTACCACAGAGCACTGTGATGACTTGACGATAGTAATTACCTTTCTACATCGTAAAGGTCATCTTTATCAGGCGTGCACAAAAATAGGACGTCCAAAGTTTGGCATGGATCCGGTTGCAATTTAATTGTATTTTACTTATTTTATGTAAACAATGCGACTACGAAATAAGTTTAAACATACTAAAAGAAAACTCTTATACGAAATGGATTTGGAAAATTCAATAGGTACTGTAAAAGAGGTAAATATTCGCATTTGCTTAGTTGCTATCCAATTCATTTGAAAACAAGTTGTAAAGAACTCTTTTATCTCGTTAGTAAAGGCTTAAATCAAGCAGTACTTACCTACCTACAAAGTTCTACTAAAATATTGTGAATTTAACTAGTGCAGTATAAAATCAGCTTTATGGTCGGTGGTATGCAGTTGAGAGGCAAGAGAATTTAGTCGACAACTCCGACAGCGTAGCTTAGTCCTTGTATGTATTAAAATTACAAATTAGCTAAGTAAGCACATCGAAAACAGATTTTGATTGTTTTATTTAGCATGCTAGTAACTGATAAAATTTTCAAGAGAAGAGTGAGTGGGTATCTTCTAGGCAAATGTGCTACATCTTTGACCATCGTCACGTGAGATTGCGGTCAAACGTTTGCCTATCTAAGTCTGGAAGCTCTTTTTGAAAATCGAGAGGCTTAGGTAGGCCTATCCAGCAGTGGTCATCTATAGACTAATAGGTAAGTTAAAGTTGAAAGCTGAATTCCTGATTAAAATTGAAACTAGTGAAGCTCAAATACGGTTCAACTAAGTATTCGTAACATAAGTAAAAACTAAGGCTTGACTTATTAATAAAGGGTAACCTTAATTACTTTAAAGATTATACCCTTTTTTTTCCAAACACTTCTTGATATTTTTTAAACAAATTGCTCAATAACTATTAGTTATTTTACTACCGTAAGTAGCGTTTTAATACCCCGCCTCGGGTGTTGATCATTTTTTGCGCGTGCGCACCCGAATCAACCACCTTGAGTCCAAATGTGTGGGCACTTCAGTAATTTATTTTTTATTCTTTTTCACCCAATAAATAACTCATATGTCAAAACTTTAGACGTGGAGGGCTTTCTGCTTTCGACGTCCCTGAGGTGATGTATTGGCTCGTGTCACAGCACCTTTTATCCTATAAAGTATCTACCGGATAAATAATTGCCCATATTAATGAACCGTTTTACTAATGAGTCGGAATTATAAACAGGTAATTCATAGAATAGGAATTTACAGTTAGTGTATATCACGATTTGATGAGGGTATCATATTGTTGAGAATTATTCTGTGCATGCAGTGTATTTTGATGATTTAGTAGTAGGTGGAGGTGAATAACCCCGCCGCCCCGCAAAATACAGGGTATTTTACAGGGTAAAATGGAGATTCCAGTAAAATTATGCAATACTTATGTACTGGTTCTTTAGATCTTTGGATAGTGAAATAAATCAGATAAACCTGAAACTTAGAAAAGCCTTAGGCTACTTTTATTTCGGTTCTACATGAGTAAACTTGCAGGCAAAAGCTAGTTTTATAAGGATAAAAAATGATATACTTTGTATAGGGGGGGTGTTGAGTTTATTTTATGAGTTATATACAATAAACCGAACACCGAACTACCTATGTATTATATTTTTAGATAGGTACTGACGTAGATCGGCTTATTATCTCTGAGCATAGGGGTCCTATCTCTTCGAGTTACGTTCACAACACCCACATGCACTTTGACCACGAGCTGTCATTTACCGCAATATCTTGTGGTGGATGCTAGATTTAGAAATACGGCTAATATTTTCGAAACATTTTATTTTGGCACTCTATCAGCATCTAGTTCCCATATTACAAACTTTGCTTAGTTTGGGACTAGAGAGCGTTGTGTGAAATGTCCATGAATATTTATTTATTTATAGATAGGTACTGGATGTTTCAATGTTCCAGAACTAATATTTTATACCAAGAGGGAGCGATTCTCGAAACTTCTCGAAACAAAATAATATGTAGCAAAGCAGAACACTCAAACGTAGGTACTTTTGGATATTTACATTAGGGTTATGAATTTTATTCGTATATTTTTTATTATACTTCAAACAGGACATAAACACAAAACAGAAATAGATGACATAAGGCAAAACATAACCCTAACAAGAGTTTTCTTCCAGCAAACCTTTCAATGTTCAGAATCACCCCATTCAGGCTTAAGATACTAATTCCGGGACACCCTCTATAGGTCACTTTTTTTACAGTAGCTTTTTAATTTTATAACATTTTATTACAAATCAATATTTGTGACAGAATTTTGAACACTTGAAGCTCAAAGGGATTTGGTTTATTAGTTAAGTTTCTGAGTTTCAGGACAACTTTAGCTTAAATAATATAAAGCTACCTTTGAGCATTTCTGACAAGTTGTGGTAACAAGTCTGGCAAGTTTCTTTGAGTTTCTGGCATTAGCACAAATGATTATATGATTTCATAACAGTAACTTTTAGCACACTAAAACGAATTGAAATATTCCTGCCATGGAAAGCTTCAGATAATATCTTGGCTCGTATCTAGTGCCTATGCCTACTAAAAATACTCGAACAAGGACGATAATCAGCGGCATGTCCAAACATTACATCATGCAATCTAATAAATAGGTTATTTTAAATATGTTAAAAACACTCACACGATAGGTACCTTGTAAAGGATACGAAGACCATCCACCGCGTCCAGTACCTAAAACCTTTCTGATGAACAGCAAACAACACTAGGTACTCTTCGTGCAACACGTGATAACTTTCATGAATGTGACCCATTGATTATACTTTTCCATTCATACCTTTGTGACCTGTACTGGTGATAAGCCTGTGTTTTTAATTATAGAACTAGGGATGGTTATCTCGATTGGTTGGGTATAAAAAGGTAGGCTTCGGGAGAAATGGGCACTAGCAAACATGGCTCGTCTGTTGCTGTGTGTGTTAGCCCTGTGCGCTTTGGGCGCTTGCGCTGATCCATCCAACAAGGTAGAGAAGTGTAAGTACCGAATTTGATTGTTAAACACATTTTTTATGGCTCCAAGCCTAACAACAAGCTTCAATTAAACTCGATTTAATTTAGAAAAAAGTTTTTTATAAATGACCCTAATGATGTTTATGTTTCAGTGAACCATGATGTACTTCTGCAACGCCAGGAGGATCTGATGATTCTCTTCTACCACATCCACGAGCCCATCCATGTGAAGAAATGCCAAGACATCATCAAGACCTGGACCCTTGAGGAGAACACCAGCCACTTCAACGTATGTTGACAACGATAATCTAATAGGTAGGTAGGTATATGTTATCGTTGTGTATTAGTAAAATTGATTTGCACAATTTTGTTTCACAGAATGTGACTGCTGTGAAGACTTACGTTAGTATGCTCAAGAACCAATGGTACTTGCCTCGTGCCGTACCGTACGCGGTCTATGATCCCATCCATAAGTACGAGACAGTCACCCTATTCAACATCCTCTACTCCGCCAAGGACTATGAAACCTTCTACAAGACCGCTGTCTACCTGAGAGATATCATCAACGAGGGTCTTTTCGTGTACGTCCTCAGCGTAGCCATCCTCTACCGTCCGGACACCCAAGGCATCACCATCCCTCCGATCTACGAAATTTTCCCATCGTACTTCAACAATGGTGAAATTATGACCACCGCTCAAAGAATCAACACACACGGTCAAAAATACATTGAAAAGTTCCCATCCACTTACCTTTGGGACAACAACGTCGTCATTAGGTGGAACTCTACTACTTGGCCTTACTACAGCAAGGACTTCCCTGTTTCCTATTTCACGCACGACTATGGACTAAACTCTGCCTACTACTATTACAACCTGATGTACCCATACTGGCTCGGAAGCGAGGTCGTCCCTGGTCTTGCCCACGACAGACGCGGTGAACTCTGGTGGTACATGCACAAACAGATCCTTGCTCGTTACTACATGGAAAGACTTTCAAACGGTCTTGGCGAGATCCCAGACTTGGGTAACTTTGTTAAGGATGGATACTTCTCCGGCCTTCTGTACCATAATGGAATTCCATACTCATCAAGGCCTAACAACTTCCACTTGGACCAGACTGAGTTCACGGACCAATATGAGGCTGCTCTTGAATACGAACGTCGCATCTGGGATTCCGTCGACAAAGGCTTCGTTATGAACGTAAGTAAAGTGTATAAACTTTTAGTGTAAAATAAACCTTTTTATCACATAATAAAATTATGAGTGAAAGTTTTCTTCTATTTATAGAGCCAAGGTGAACACATCAATATTCTGTCCGAAGAAGGTCTTGATATTCTCGGAAACCTGATCCAGTCCAACGCTGACTCTGTTAACTCACACTACTACAAGGACTTCCTCAAGCTCTGGAAGAGCATGCTTGGTAACTCAATTTTCAAGGGACAGCAGTACGCCCACCAGTAAGTAAAGACTTGACTTTCTTATTTGACAGAACTTTGACTTATTTTTTACAGTGTTTTACTGATTATGATTTTTTTTCCAGCTTCTCTCCTCTGGTTCTACCTTCAGCTCTTGAGAACTATCAAACTGCTCTCCGCGATCCTGCTTTCTACATGCTGTGGAAGCGTATAATGAAGCTGTTTGAAGCTTGGCAGAAACAAATGCCACGTTACACAGTTGAAGAGCTTTCATTCCCCGCTGTTGCCATCCAAAAAGTTGAGGTCGACAAACTGGTTACCTACTTCGAACAAACATACATGAACGTTACCAGCCATTTGTGGATGGATGATCTTGAATGTAAGTTCATAATTGAACTTAATTTGCCTTCAAATGCCAAGAAATGTGAGATGTGTACCACATGTGTGGTACCTTTGTGATCATATTTTTTTCACCTTTTAGCCAAGGAAGTTGATGACCACGTCAGCGTTGTTGTCCAGCACCCGCGCCTCAACCACAAGCCTTTCAGCATCAAGGTCCACGTCAAGAGCGAAGTTGCCAAGACAGTTGTTGTGAAATTCTTCATTGCGCCGAAATACGACAGCGAAGGTATTGAAATCCCTCTGCACCTGAACACTGAGAACTTCTGGCAGCTGGACGAGTTCACTTATGACCGTAAGTATAATATATAAATATGCAGGACCAGGCACTGTATCTACAGCTTGGTACATTAGTTTTTTTGTTAGATTCTGATTTTCTTAGCAACATTGTAATTGTTTTATAGTGTCTGCTGGTGAATCCGTGATCACTCGTGAATCTTCGTCCATTGACTGGTTTGCCAAAGACTGGACCAGCTCATACGAGATCTACGAAAAGGTTATGCAGAAGAAATGGGTGCCTGACATGAGCCAGTCTATTGAGAAGTTCCCCGCCCGTCTGCTACTGCCTAAAGGTTTGTTTTTATTCATTTTCACATACAATTTGTAGTATTAAGGGCGGCTTGCACCAGAATCGCTAAACGCGTTTATCTATTAAAATAGTATTTAGCGAGTTGTCAAGTCATATAAATACGTCAGATTTAAATCTATTTAGCTGTTAAACACGTTTAGCGATTCTGGTGCAAGCCGCTCTAAGTCACAGATTGAGTATAAAACAACAATTTCATACCAACCTATTTATTGAAAAAGTAAAACTTAATTTATAGTAATTTACGTTGCATTTTAAGGAAAAAGTGCACTTTGCAAAGCGCATTTATTTTTACATCACAGCTACACTGGTGTGAAGCTGCACGCGCATCAAAAAAACAGACTAAATATGTTGGTTGCTTCGCAGGTCGCGTCCACGGCATGCCCTTCGTCTTCATGGCATACATCCACGAGTACCGCGCACCCAAGGTTCCCTTAGGCACCGGCTTCGACCCCACCGTCTCTCTAGGCCTCGGGTCCGGTGCTCGCTGGGCCCTCGACGAGCCCATGGGCTTCCCTACCAACAGACCCCTCTACTACTACGCAGTCAAGGGCATCAAGAACATGTGGTTCCAGGATGTCCAGATCTACCACAAGCATACCCCAGAAATCTACGTTCCCCACACCGAATAACTTCGTATTAGCGAAATGCTTTGGTAAAACGTTATACTGCCTTTATGTATTTTTATTAGTGTATGTATCAATTGTTAATATTTATTTAGTATAGCTGTTAAAATATATATGACATTTAAATATTACATTTTATTTTTATTTTGAACTCACCTCACTATTTAGGTTAGGAAAGTATCCATCTACAGATATAAAAAAAATAGGGATTGAAGGTTTTGTTCACTTTCAATACAAGTTAGTAAATTGTAATAAGTAAAGCTCCCGAACTAGTTCAGATAGTGCCTTCTGAGTTTTATTAAGGAGTATTTCAGCACACAATGATTTACAAAAGTTGGTAGATAGGTATAATACTTAAATAATAATATCTAATTTACTACCTACGTTTTAAAGCTTTGGAAGCTTTGAATTGCTTGTGCTAAATAATTTCCCGATAAGTAAGCAGGGGATTAGTATTTTACAAAATGATTTTGTATTGGGCTGGGCAGCTTTGCAAAATAGATTTCTGTAGGTAATTGGTAAACAAAATGGTAAGGTATCTAATATGACTTGTGTACCTAGCGTAATGTTTCTTGAAAGCTCCCAAATCGATTTTAACTGAAATAGGCTCAAAAAAGTGCAAAAAATTTACTATTATGTTAATATTGTGTGATGTAGTAGGTTAGGTTAGTACCTTATTACGGAAAGAGCTTTCTTTTCAAACATGAACACTACCGCCATCTATACTGGTTGAAAGCATAAACTACACTGAGCGCCATCTTCTGTAATGCGGATGTATCACTCCAGGATCGTGTAGTTAGTTGTGCCAGCTGTGCCTAATTCTAAGTTTAAACTTTACGAGCTTTTATAACATTTGGTATCACGATAGCTAGATGGCGTTAAAACGCAAAATAAATGTTATCATAGAATTTGGTATTGACTTGAATTTACCATGATAGGTAAAAACTATTATAATAATGAATGGGTGAGAATTGTCCTGATCATTTGTTAAGACGTCTCTCAACTTTTAAAACGTTTGAAAGGCGATTGTAAGTAAGACCGCTAAGGTGCTACCGCCGCTGATTTTGGTTATGTGCATTGCATAGGTCTTAAGGGCAGTCTACAGGGCGGACCCATCATCACGGCGCCCCGTCGCCATGTGACGGCTCGGCGCCGTACCGTGCCACGGCGGCGGCCAATTTACGGCAGCAACCATCGGTTGTCATTTATTTTTAAAGGCAATAAGGTGGTCCTTAAAATCGGAGCGATAGACAGTGACCTCTGTTATGGCTGTCTTCAGGAAAAACAAACGGTAGAGCATTTATTGCTCCGTTGTACTGCCACAAACGAAACCAGGTCTAAAACGAGACTGCAGGAGCTTACTCCTCGCGGCATCCATCGGGGATGCTGGAACATTGCTGCCATCAACCCAAAGTCTTTCTCCGTTACTTTAAGGAGTTGGACTGGCTGGGGTGAGGTTAACAGGGGGACAATGCCACAATACACTCCAACGCGGGACGTCAGTGTAGATCTTATTACCCCACCACGAATTAGAATGTGGATTTTTAACTGCAGAGCGTGTGCGCCGTGAACTTATACGGCGGCGGCGGGCCGTGCACGTCTCCGTGCAACGGCACGGTGCCGTGCTGGTTTACGACGCGGTGCCGAGCAGTGCCTTGGTGTCAGGCCGTGAAGGCCTCTTATCTCCACAGCGTAATGTACACATTTCTAATACTAATCAAAACGTATGATAATCACATTTCAAAACAATATCGAGAACTGAGAGACAGACATATTATGGACATAGCGAGCAGAAAAATAATAAAAAAAAAAATGATTGAACAGTATTTTATCATTTTTCGTCACACAAAAGCAAACAAAAAATCCGTCTCCATCTAATCTCTTCTAAGTCTTTTAAGTCTAATCTTGGAAGGATAATTTTCACGAAATCAGATACCATAAGTATATACCTATCCTAATTTAAAAAATATAATTCACACCTTTACAAAAAATTCTTCATTCGCAACCAGTTGCGAATGAAGAGTATTTATTCTTCTACCACAACCAGTTGCGGGTAAAGAATGATATTTCCGTTTTCGCAACTGGTTACGAAAATTAGTTGCGGAACCGGCCGGAAGGGAAAAGTCACGTGAATTTCCATACATTTTTGACGCTTGCTATTTATATATTTAGAGCGGCCACATACAGTCGGAATTCCGTACATATTTCACACTCATACGTTTATTTGCGTTCGGAATGACAAGGTTCAGTTTTGGACGCACAGGCTACCATGCGGAATTCCGGATCGGAGAAAACTACGAACGGAAAACTACTGAATGTATGTGATATGTCCATAGATTTGTATGAAGCCACTGCGTTCGACCGTATGTGGCCGCTACTCTATCTGATTGATGGATGTCACCTTGGTGAAGAAACAAGAACAAAATGATCTAAATACATAAAAAAAATCTTTGAACAACTACTTTTGTCTGCTGTTGTACCGTTCACTGATGACGTAGTAACTATTTGGTAATCTACATCGGGGAGAGGCCGGACCGGGGTTAGGCGGTACCAACCCCTACGATTAGGGCGTTCTTCATCCACCTACGACAGATGATAATGATGATGACACTGGTGTTTGTTGTTAATTAAACAATGCTTACCTTGTTTATCATCATTGAGTAATGAGTACTTATCATCGAATGATAGGTGGGAGGCTATCATTGTTTTTAATGCGAAAGTGATATTCAGATACCTAATTGACGAAAATGCATCAATTCTAGAAAGTTCTATAATTGCATCAATATAATACTTAATTACTTAGGTAATTTTTATTGCCAAATCAAAATCAGTCTGTAAAATGTCAACTTGGCTGTGTTAATAGAACTATTGGCACTAGTCAAGACTAGGCCAAGTCTAATTTTTCTAACTTAGTTAGTTTCTAAGTTAGTCTAAGTCTAACTTGACCAGTCAAGTTAGCTCTCCAGAGTCTAGAGTTCTCTAGAAGAACCTTTACATTATAGGGTTGATCAGTAGGTAAGGTACACCTAATAATAATAGTTTTGTTCAATATTAGTTTTAGATTTTCAATAGAGTTTAGGCTTTGCTTAATTCGGGACTGGATGGTGCGTGAAATGTCCGTGAATATTTATTTATTCCAGGGTAGGTTGTAAGCACAACAACACTAAACTAAAACTTGGTTTCAGCTTTTACCAGTGCGACATCGCCTACACGGATTTAATTTTTCCGCGAAACTGCCAGTTGCTACCTAACATCTTTAAAAGATAACCCAATAACAATTTTTAAACCTTTACCTATCTAAATAATATATAAGGTCAGCAGAGAAAAGATTGTAAAAAAAAAACAAACAGAGTTATTATCTTCATGAAGTTCGCGATAGCACAGGGCTGGTATAAAAAGGGGAGGCGATAGTTGAGAAGGTACAGTTGTTCACTCGACTGGCAGCAATGAAGACTGTCTTGGTTTTATCGGCCCTTGTGGCCATAGCTGTGGGTGGAGCTGTGCCTCATCACGGACACTTCGACAACGTCAAAACAAAGCCTGGTAAAATTATTATTCTACTCCCACAATCATCATCATCCGCAGCCCGATCTCACCCACTGCTGGGTATAGGCCTCTCTTTCATTGTGCCATTCTCCGCGGTCCTGCGCCACTCTCATCCAAGTCCGACCTGCGACGTTAGTGATGTCGTCAGCCCATCTCGCTGCTGGACGACACTTCTCTTCCTACTTCTCCCACAATACTTTAGTTTTTTTTTAATTCCCACTGTTCCATTAGACGTACCTCTGAATACCCTTTAAAATAAATTCTTAAGAACACTCCAGACATTGAATAACAAGATATCTAATTTGCCTTTTTTTTAAATTTATATATTACAATTTGCAGTCGATGCCGCTTTTGTTGAAAAACAGAAGAAAATTCTGTCCTTGTTCTACAACCCAGAGCAGATCGACACTAAGGCCGAGTACTACCACGTCGGTTCAAAGTACGATGTTGAGGCTAACAGCGAAAGTTACACCGTAAGACCAACTTAATTACACTATCATCATAATATTCTACTTAATGCCTTGGCCTTTTTAACATTTTATTATTTTTCAGAACAAAAAAGCCGTGGAAGAATTCCTGTACTTGTACAGAGCTGGTGTTCTACCAAAATACCATACTTTCTCTATCTTCTACGACAACCTCAGAAAAGAGGCCATCGCTCTTTACAAGCTTTTCTTCTACGCAAAGGACTTTGACACCTTCTACAAGACCGCTGCATGGGCCAGGGTTTACCTTAACGAAGGAGTTTTCCTTTACACTTACTACATTGCTGTTATCCAACGCGAAGACTGCAATGGATTCGTTCTGCCTGCTCCTTACGAAGTCTACCCTGAGATGTTTACCAACATGGGTCAAGTTTACGAGGCCTGGCGCATAAAGCAACAGGGTGGTATCAACTTCCCCGAAGCAGCGGCTCATTATGGAGTAATAAAAGAAAATCAAGATTTCATCTTCTACGCCAACTACTCAGACTCCTTGAGCTACCCCAATGACGAACAGAGGATCTCATACTTCACTGAAGATATCGGTTTCAACGCCTACTACTACTATTTCCACGCTGAGTTGCCTTTCTGGATGAACGCAAACAAGTTTGGGACTTTCAAGGAACACCGTGGAGACGGATACTTCTTTTTCTACCAGCAACTGTTGGCTCGTTACTACCTCGAACGTCTCAGCAACGGTCTGGGTGAAATTCCCTCATTCTCTTGGTTCTCCCCCATCAGGGTTGGATATTACCCTATGATGAGCACATGGAAGTATCCTTTCGCACAGAGGAGCAACCACTACATTGCCCACAACGAAAACAACTTCGAGGCAGTTGGCTTCTTGGACATCTTTGAAAAGACTTTCTTCCAATACCTTCAGAAGGGTCACTTCAAGGCTGTAAGTATTTTTTCCATTCAAAGTTTCACATACCATACACATAATAAGTTTCATAAGTAAATAACACTTTTTATTTTCAGTTCAACCAAGAAATCGACTTCCACAGCACTAAAGCTATGAACTTTGTCGGCAACTACTGGCAGACCAACGCTGACTTGTTCGGAGAAGAATATACTGAGACATACCAGCGTTCATACGAAGTTACCGCTCGTCGTGTCCTCGGCGCTGCCCCTGCACCATTCGACAAGTAAGTGGCTGCATTTTAAACAAAAGCATTTCTGAAATATTTCTTTATAAGGTTTGCTTTCAAGCTGCTAATTATATTTTAACTATTTCAGGTACAACTTCATGCCCAGCGCTCTTGATTTCTACCAGACTTCTCTCCGTGACCCAGCGTTCTACCAACTCTACAACAAAATCTTCGACTACATGGTACAATACAAGGAGTATCTGAAACCATACACACAAGAAGACTTGCACTTCGTTGGAGTTAAGATTAACGATGTCAAGATTGACAAACTTGTCACTTACTTCGACCTTTACGACTACGATGCCCTTAACATGATCTTCAAGGAAAACGAAAAGGAATTTACTCAAGACTTTAGGATCCGTCAGCCTCGTCTGAACCACAAAGATTTCACTGTCACCATCGATGTCAAGTCTGATGTGCCTACTGATGCCGCTTTCAAGATCTGGATTGGGCCTAAGTACGATTCCAAAGGCTTCCCCATGACCATTGAAAAGAATTGGCAGAACTTCTTCGAGCTTGACTGGTTCACGCACAAACTTGTCCCAGGAATGAACAAGATCGAGCGCAGCTCCAACGACTTCTTCTGGTTCAAGGAAGACTCCCTCCCGATTTCTGAGATCCAGCGCTTCTTGGACGAAGGAAAACTGCCTGTGGACATGTCTGAAGACTACGGTTCCATGCCTGAAAGGCTGATGCTACCCAAGGGTGATATGGGTGGAGTGCCTTACCAGATCTTCGTGTACGTGTACAAACACAACTCGGTTGCAAAGGACGTTACTGACAAATACGAGTACATGAGCAAAATGTTGGACGGCAAGCCTTTCGGTTTTCCTTTCGACCGCCCCGCTCATGCCAACTACTTCAAGCAGCCTAACATGTTCTTCGAAGATGTTATGGTGTACCATGAGGGAGAGCAGCACACCTACAAGCTCGCCAGCCCGGCGTACAAACCTAAAGAACTGTAAATTACCCTCGCTTAGTTATTAAGTAGATTATCTTTTACTTATATATATTTGTTACAAAAAATAAACCTTATTTATTTATATTTGATGTTTTTCTATGCAGTCTATTAAACGACTTACATTATAGGTATTAGGTACACAACAAGTTCTGTAAGTAGGTATATAAAAGAGAAGCTAAAGCAAGTAGGCCAAGCTTTTGCATTAACTATAAATCTGTATCTATCTATCTACCTTAGCTAGATAATTATTTTTTCCACAAGAAAGGCATATTCAAAATTCCCTGACTTTTAATTTTCAGTTACTGAGTAGGTATACAATGTAGCCATTTTAGCTACTAATAGTAGAGCCCAATAACACCATAGATACCAAGTAGATTCTGTGCCACGGCTAATCGTCAAACATACCTAACTACCTAGTAATTCAATTTTTTCAATTCAATTCAATTCAATAATTTTATTTCAGGCAACACATGTACAGCATATAGTCCATAATTTAAGAAGCAATAATAATAAGTTAATACAAATGAACACATAATATACACCTAACATATAAGGTAGGTACTGTACACAGCACGGCACGGCACACTATACGTTAACGCCCAGCTTGTGTGGCCCGCTGGGTTTTAACGTACAATGTGCTCCCTCGTCCAGTACTCCATGAAGTGGCAGTCAGTGTCCAGCCTCCCAGCAATAAGCTGCAGGTAGCTGTTGGGACTGCCGCGCACCCGGCGCATCAGAGACGCTGATCTTTTGCGCATTATTGCCGCGAAGCCATCGACGCGTGCTTCCGCAAACATTCCCGACGCGCTGCAGAAGCGCGGCAACCCCATCAGCACCCTAAAGGCGTTGTTATAATACAGTAATACAGGCGTTGTAATACAGAGCAGAAATCTTGCAAATTTAAAAAAAATGCATTTGTTTAGCTACCTAAAAGAATTAGGGCAAATAGCTATCCTACTTCCTATCCTATCCTACTCCTACTAATATTATAAATGCGAAAGTTTAAATGTTTGGATGTTTGTGTTTCAATCACGTCTAAACTACTGAACCAACTTGGATGAAACTTGGCATATATATAGTTTGTAACCTGGATTGACATATAGGCTACTTTTTATCCCAAATAATTAACAGGATCTACAGGATAAAATGAACGAAAAGGATTAGCAGCGCCAATTGGCAAGAGGATTTCATTGTCATGTCATGTCACGTCAGTTGGACAGGGCGCAGTACTACCTCTTTGGTCTAACAACTAGCGTTTGACATTCCAGTAGGTACGAGTTCGGTGTAATGAGGTGTAATGTCAAGTTTCTCAAAGAAGTATCGTGTATCCGCTCGGTACACGCACAGATAATATAATGTACACGGAAACTGTAGACGCGTACGAAGTCACGGGTAACTGCTTAGTAATAAATAATAGGTATAGTAGTCACAACGGATCTTTGTCTCTTTGAAGTATCTGTGCAGAACCCATCTTGGGTCGTATTGGAGGTAAGCGAATTTTTACGCACAACAGTACATGCGCAATCGTTTGTTGCACCTAACTTTGAAGAGATATATGTAGATCCGTGGTGCGTACTGTAAGTAGAACTACCCAAAAGCTATAGAGATGCAATTTATCGGTGCATGATGAAGTGAAAGTTTATATCTGAAATGTAGGGTAACATGTTAAGATTTAAAAGCCTTCGAACATGAAAATCTCCTTAGATCCTCTTCATCATTGCCCGAATAATGATAAAGAGGATCTAGGGAGATTTTCAATGTCTGAAGTCTCTATACTACAAGGTTCAGAGGGGTAATCACAAGCAAATCTGATAGTCGCCGCGTTATGTAAGCCTAACGTATTCGAGTCATATTGCGCATCAACGCTAGCTTGACATCCGAACGTTATAGCGTCACCGCGCAGTGTATCTCGGATATGCTAGCGGTACGATACGTTTACGATTGATTCGTGATCAAGGCATAGTTCATCTTAAAACTGTATGTCTGAGATTTCTCAAAACTGCTTTTCAGAGCTGATGAATATGCTCATAACTTTGAAACGACTCCACCAATTATTACTTAACAAGAACCAACCCAGATTATCCCTTTTCTTACAAAAACCGCATTGAAACCAGAGACCTACTTTCAGAGTAACGAGGGTATTTTCAACCCCATAACAGATGTAGCTCATAATCTTACCAGAAAATGGTAGGTAATACTATCTGCAAAGGTATGCCAATCAAAGTTGAACTGCAAAGTTTTAAATCATGGTCAGTTCATACTAACTCAAAGTTATTCTGTGACTAAATAGTGACATTATGACGTCATTTGATGTGTTTTCGCGCATATTTTGCTGTCAAGTGTCTAAAAAGAATGATCACGTGGTACAGTTTAGTACCACGTGACCTGAAGAAATTACACTGGGCAGTGAAATATAACTTGACAGCAAAAGATTGGCATACGGGGGCTGCTTGACCTAGGTACCAAAATAAATACCTATATCAATCAGACAGATCAGCCAACGGTCCGAAAGTTATGCTCTAACAAACATAAGTACAACGCCGATACGCTAGTTGACACTTATTGGATAACACACACACACATTCGATAAAATAATCATACTGTAAAAGGTGATAGCTTTCAGTGATCTGCCCCCCTATTCCAATCTTTTGCTGACAAGTTATATTTCACTGCCCAGTGTAATTTCTTCAGGTCACGTGGTACAATTTTGTACCACGTGATCATTCTTTTTAGACACTTGACAGCAAAATATGCGCGAAAACAAATTAAATGACATCATAATGTCACTATTTAGTCACAGAATAACTATGAGTTAGTATGAACTGACCATGATTTAAAACTTTGCAGTTCAACTTTGAGATTGGAATCGCCCCCCAGATGTTTATAATTTATTTGTTATTACCAAATCCCTAATTATGCTGTTTGGCAGCTGAACTTTCAACTCAGGTGGATAAGAAAGTTAAACAAGTGGTTTCTAAGGCGATAAGTTAAGTCATTATCTGATAGCATAACTATATATAATTTGGGATAAAAAATTTTTGCGACAGTTGGCGGGTTGCTTGCAGAAGATGAAGACTGTCGTCATTTTGGCGGGGCTACTTGCCCTCACTTTGGGAGAGTTGGCTACCCCTGCTCAGAACATTGAAACTAAGAAAGGTAAATATCTACCTACCAACTACTGTACAACTACAGTAGTTAAAATTTTATAGTTCTTGTTGTTTCTCTCGTCCTTTTATTATTTTTTTGTTTTTTTAAGTGCCTACCTACATTATGTTTTAAAATTCATTTTAAATTGGATTTGTTTTGATAGTTAAGTAGCATAGCCTATTAAAATAAGCCCATTGACGTCGACAAGTATAACATTAGTCCCCACCTTATTCTTTAAAATGCATCCACCATACTTTAAAAATCCAAAACTGTATTTTTGCCTAAAATCAAGATCTGTCAAAATTAAATACTATTTTACTAAGGGCGGCTTGCACCAGAATCGCTAAAC
Organism: Gandaritis pyraliata; assembly: GCA_947859175.1. Lineage (NCBI taxonomy): Eukaryota > Metazoa > Arthropoda > Insecta > Lepidoptera > Geometridae > Gandaritis > Gandaritis pyraliata. Next base: position 4,590,559 of record OX401866.1, on the reverse strand, counting down.
GCGTTTAACTCTTAAATAGTATTTAGCGAGTTGTCAAGTCATATAAATACGTCAGATTTAAATCGATTTAGCTGTTAAATACGTTTAGTGATTCTGGTGTAAGACGCCCTTAATTACAATCAATTGCTTTCCTAGTTACATATTGTTGCTCAAATATTTATGTTAGCAATTTTTTTTTTCAGTTGATGCCGTATTCATCGAGAAGCAACAAAAAGTTCTTGGTCTTCTAGAAAATGTTTACCAAATAAACGATGGTGCCGACTATTACAAAATTGGTATGGAATGGGATATCCAGAAAAATGCAGATTGTTTCACTGTGAGTATACCTACCTATTATTAATTCGGGTGATTGCTAATACCTAGGGACAGTTGTACCACGGGTCGTACTAAAAATGTAAGTTGCGCTAACAGGAGTTTTTTCCCGTTTGTACAACTAGTTGACACTGGGTCAGTCTCAGGAATAATCTCACTACTTTCCAACGACATTTACATTTGAATGGAACACATTGGTAAAGTGAATTTAAAAATTGACAGGAAAAATTCGTTCTACTTTCTAGCCATGTTACCATTTTACAAACGCTAGAGAACGTCAAAACGTATGGTAATTATGAGTAATTTGTTTTCTACTTATTAACACTGAATTTCACATCTGATTTCAGAACCCTGACGCTGTTTCAGAATTTAAAACTCACTGGGAAAATGGCTTTTTACCAAAAAACAAAGTGTTTTCCATCTTCTACGAACATGTGAGAGAAGAAACAATTGCTCTTTTCAACCTATTTTACTTTGCTAAGGATTTCGACACTTTTTACAAAACCGCAGCTTACTGCCGCCTCCATCTGAACCCCAACCAATTCTTGTACACCTTTTACATAGCTGTTCTGCAGAGACCAGACACTCAGGGCCTCATTCTCCCAGCTCCTTACGAAATCTACCCAGAACTGTTCCTGAACACGGACGTCATGAACAAGATTAACTACGTCAAGGACCAAGAAGGCATTCCATTCCCTGAACAGTCTATCAAAAATGGTTTAGTCAAAGAAGATGGAAAATACGTTTTTTATGCCAACTACTCCAGCGCTTTTGTCTTCAACAGCGAAGAACAGAGGTTAACCTACTTCACTGAAGATATTGGCTTAAATTCTTACTACTACTGGTTCCACGCACAACTGCCTTTCTGGTGGAACGGTGAGAAGTTCGGACCTTTCGCGGAACGTCGAGGAGAAATCTACTACTTCTTCTACAAACAGCTTCTTAACCGATACTACTTTGAGCGTCTGACTAACGGCTTGGGCCCGATCCCTGAGTTCTCATGGTTCTCTCCTATCCCAACTGGATATTACCCTTTGCTCACTGCCAGCAACTACCCGTTCGTGCAGAGGCCCGAATTCTACAATGTGAACGTTGAAGAAAACTATGAAAGTATTTTGTTCTTGGATGGTTTCGAAAAATCCTTCCTTCAGTTCCTGGAAAATGGACGTTTTAAGGCGGTAGGTTTAATGCTTTAAATGGTTTTATAAATTCCTAAAACGTATGTTTATTTGATTTACACGTAGGTAATAATTTTTTTATTTCAGTTCGATCAAGAAATTGACTTACATGATCCCAAGACGCTAAACTTTATCGGAAACTTCTGGCAGTACAACGCTGATTTGTTTAAAGAAAACTACACCACGTCTTACCAACGCTCATACGAAGCAGCTGCTCGCCACATTCTGAGTGCTGCTCCTCGTCCCGTTAACAAGTAAGTTAAAGTAACTAATGCTAGCTGTAAAGCTAATCTAGCTATATAAAAATGTAGTCAGTAAATTATCATTTAGCCTCTTAGACAACCTTCCACCTTAGCTGACAATGGCGACTGAGTAGCTGAGCAGGCGGTACGTGGCTGGATAAATATATTTCCAAATGTTTTAGTATTAAACAACTAAGACGGCTACATAAATGCAGGGAGTTTGTTGTGTTTAAAAGTTTTCTTTTTCTTCAGATACACCTTCCTGCCTAGCGCTCTGGAATTCTATCAGACCTCAATGCGTGACCCAGCATTCTTCCAACTGTACAACAGAATCATCCATAACATAATTCAGTTCAAAAAGCAACTTACGCCATACAAGCCCGAGAATCTCGCCTTCACCGGAGTTCAAATCGAAGACGTGAAAGTCGACAAACTAGTGACATTCTTTGACTTGTTTGAATTCAACGCCACTAACGCAGTCTTCTTTGGTAAAGAAGAACTTAAGTCTTACCCGTACTCCTATGTAGTTCGCCAGCCTCGTCTTAACCATAACGACTTTTCCGTAAAGATTGACCTGAAATCTGAAGTTGAAACTGAAGCCGTCTTCAGAGTCTTCCTCGGACCTAAATACGATAGTAAGGGCTTCCCCATCTCTATTGAAAATAACTGGAACCACTTTTACCTTCTTGATTGGTTTACACACAAGCTGGTGGCGGGCAAGAATGAAATCACCCGCAACTGCAACGAGTACTTCTTCTTCAAAGAAGATTCTATCTCCACTGACGCTATCGTCAAAATGATGAAAGAAGGCACCGTGCCAATGGATATGTCTGAAAACTTTGACCACCAACCTGCACGTTTGATGCTGCCCAAGGGTACCAAAGATGGATTCCCCTTCCAGATCTTCGTTTTAGCTTATCCTTACACAGCTCCCGCCAAGGAGTATGAGCCTTACAAGAAGTACATGCTCGATAACAAGCCTTACAGCTTCCCCTTCGACCGTCCCGTATACAGTGGATATTATTTCAAACAGCCCAACATGTTCTTCAAAGATGTCTCTATCTACCATGAGGGAGAAATGTACCCTTACGAACTGAATGTTCCGTCTTATTTCGGACACCGTCACACTAACGAAGTTCCTAAGTAATTTGTGGAGAGAGAAAAACTAGAAACATCTAAGAACTTATTTTATTTAGGGCTGTAATTTTAGAGACCTTATCTAAAATGAGTAGATAAAATGTTAAAAAATAAACGATTCTATACTTAAAGAAAAGTTTTTTATTATAGTACCCCCTCATGAGTAAGGTAGACACCTGCTATAACATTCAAGGTAGTGTTTTTTCTAAGTTAATAAAATGATCAATCGACTCTAAACAAACTATATACTATAATAGGCCATATTTTAAAGCACAGACTTAAAACGAAAATGAGGAAAACATAAAATAGGTACACGGTTGCAATCAATGCACGTTATAGAATAGCTACTTTGTCTCTCACTTTGGAATCAAAATATTCGGAACCAGTACTAACTAATTAAGTAGGTACTTGCCCACCTAGATTTGACTGACCTACGATACGTATATCTAACCAAACCCAACGTATATTGTACGCTCGAAATGGACAGACTGTTGAAACTTTCCATTTATATTGTAAGATCTATTTTACACAGTTTTACAATAAATGATTCTTCATTCTCAATATTTTACGGGCTAGGTAGGTAGGTAGGTACTCAAGATCCTAATGAAGCTATGTTTTATTTACAAGTTACAAATACAACATAGTTATTTAAAAAAACTTTTTAATGTAAATTTTTTGCACTTTTAGTACAAATTTGAAGAGAAAAAGGTATTAGAGACGTCATCTGATCGACGTTTATGATAAATTGTTATGTTATAAAACCTATAATTACTAGCACTGTTCTTGAAACCTGTAGCTGGTCTATGGAATGGAAATCCAAGAGGCTTAGCATCGAACAGTTTGACCGCTCTTCTGTAGTTAAAGTTATTTGTTGGCTGTATCCAGTCATCATCATCGTCATCAGGTGTTACCATGACAAACAAAGTCATGTTCAAGCCATCTTCCAGACCACGAGGAATCAATAAATTATCAGGGAATTTATAAATACTATATGAATTTGACTTAGTAGCTAGTTCAGGGTTCAAAGGAACCGTATCAAACATAGAATCATAAGAATGCTTTCTAGAAACTTTAGAATTCATAACTGCAGGGTTATTTCCTTCGTACAAAAGCACCAGGTACGTGTCAAGCTCAAAGAACTTGGAATACTCCTGCCAACAATTTGTACTACATTGTGGACCTAAAAATATTCTAACAACTGCCAGTGTTTTAGCCTTTGCTTCAATTGCCAATTTTATTTCAAAAGGTTCATGCTTTAATCTTCTCTGTCGTACCCCTAGGTACGTTTTAAAATCATCTGATTCTCTAATATTAGTATTTCGAGCATAGTCTAAAGTGAATTTATACGAATAGAAATATGTTGTCAAATTGAGTTCTGAAAAGTCTTCATTGCTTATTTTTAGATCTTCAGTCTCATACTGAGTAAGATCATATGGCTCCATAGTATTTTTGTATTCAGTGAAGTATTTAAGCATGTATTTGATCAAAGCCCAGTACACCGGATCTCTGAGTGAAGTTTCAGGGTGGTGTAGAAGTGACGGAGCTGGGCTATACCTGCAAATATTACGAAAATTAAGATTTTGAACTAACTAAAAAAAACGTAACAATTTTTTAATCTTGTAACCTTCACGTAGCTACTTACTTATCGATAGGAAACCTGTTGCTTCCATAACCAAATACAGATCTTACAACTTTAGCAGTTTTAACACCATCTAAGTTGGCACGAATCAGCCTAGATAGTTGTTCTATATGACTATCATCAGTCATGTTTATTGTGGTCCCATTCTCCTGAAAAATAAAAAGCTTTTTATCTTTTGTCTCACTGTTCCCTTTTACTACGTTTTGCAAAGAAAAATTATATTAGAACAACTGGCAAAAGCCCACTCAGACGAAGTTAGCTGTTTTGTTCGCATTTTCTTTGGTTAGTTTGGGACTGGATAGCGTTGTGTAAATTAAATTTGAATTCAATTAAGCCCCTAGTTTTACATAAATAGGCCTTTGTGTTTAATGGATGATTTATGCAGCGTTACGGCCCTTTTTTTACCCTTACCCAATGAACGTTGAAGTGCCTGGGACATTTTTAGATGGATTATCAACTTTGCCGTTGATGACAAGTATGTTCAAACAACATTTACGTAAATAGCTTACAAATAATTCATTTAATTTATTTTCAGGCTTACCATAATTATAAGTCCTCTACTTATGCATTCTTTGATGGCAATATCGATTGTTCTGATCAATAACTTCTCATTATCCCAATTCTCTCTGACACAAGATCTTGTTGGAAATGGAAGGCCGTTTTTGTAACTTAAATAAGGAACATAATCAGTCCCATCTTGGTCACCACTGGGCTGTTTCTTGGGCAAATGCTCTTTTTCTAATAAATATCGCGCCATAAGCTGTTGATGTGCGTAGTAGTAATGTTCGGCATGCCTTGGGAAGTTTTGGTCTAGTTCTTCGTTCGACATCCAGAATGGATGTAACAGATGCAATCCCAAGTAATAACTGTTTATTGCCACATCTTCTCTAAAGTAGTTGATTTCTTCTTCTATTCCATTCTTTGGCCGGTTCCAGCCAGAGTAATTGCTATTTATAGATATATAATACCGTGGAGGTTTATTAGAAGGAAACATAACGTAATCGTACTGATCCACATCAGCAATATCTGGATCGATTACTCCGTTCTGTCTCATATCATCAAGAATTCTAAAAGCTTTTGTGATCGTTTCAGAGTTTACAAAAAAATGTGGGTTCAAAATAAAAGGTGGTAAAATATGGTTCTCTGGAGTATTGGAACCATACAATGCACTTAAGCGTAAAGCATACACATACATTTCACTGTTTATGTTTTGCTCAGCCCAATCTTTCAGGATTTTATAGTTCTCACCCTCGACCAATTCAAATAATCTGAATAACGTCATAGCTGCTTCTCTCATGTCATCATTATAAATGTTAAAAGTTAATCCTCTCTTCGTGACGCCTCTTTCTATCCAACTGTTGAAGTTTTCTATATATTTATTGTTCTGAAATGCAGAAGTCAATGAATTTACGCAGGTTCCTTGATCTACGCCTTTATCAATAGACAAAAGATCATGGTTTTGTTAAAATATTATTGAAATTATAAATATTAACGTTGTTTACCACATCGATCCCATCTAATGGGGGTAGAAAGATTTCCTCCTTTATTTTAGTCTGTTTTGCTATGTCCGAAGCATATCCGGGGACGATATTCATTAGCAGTTTATCTTCATTTGGTAGAATATCTGAAGATGAAACAGTGTTTTCGTGGGTATATCATTCTTTTAATTAATATCACACCCTATAGAAAAAACTCATTCTAGTGTTCAATGAATAACGAGTCAGCCCCCGTATTCCTATCTTTTGCTGTCAAGTTATATTTCACTGCCCAGTGTAATTTCTTCAGGTCACGTGGTACAATTTTGTACCACGTGATCATTCTTTTTAGACACTTGACAGCAAAATATGCGCGAAAACAAATTAAATGACATCATAATGTCACTATTTAGTCACAGAATAACTATGAATTAGTATGAACTGACCATGATTTAAAACTTTGCAGTTCAACTGAGATTGGAATACCCCTGCAGGCCGAAAACTTAACAGTAAAAGAAAGGACAGTACCACAGACAGTACCTAGCAGTACTTGAGTATTATCAGCTAAACCGATGATAATAGAACACGGCTTACCTCCTTCAGCAATTTTGGTGAACTCTCCAAACTCATCGATGGCACCGAGCACATGACTCAAAAACATAAACCACAGAAACATAGTGACGTTCAGTCGTACCATAACAAAGACAGACTCTAGACTACTGTAAGTAAAATATAGTAAATACGGCCTTATATGGGTACAAGGGTCAGCATAACTATGTTTCTCCTGACTCAATTGAGATCCTCGCGTCGGTTTAATAGGAACAATTTTTCATAGTACAGTCGTATGGAAAGACGTTTGTGATTATGCAATTTTGCAATTGAAAAATATTGCTATCAAAATCATGAATTTAGTAGGAAAACCCCGGTAATATAATGTTAGATTAGACTAGATGGCGGTGTGTGAAATGACCATCATTATTTATTTATTTGAAGTAATCACTGTGACATTAAGTTTACTAGTACTAGAGCTAGGTATTTTTCAAAAACTAACAAATACCTTGAACAGGAAAAGACAGTAATTTCAGCTAATAGAGCATTTTTTATATAAAATGTCCTCAATGCCAGAAAAAATATGACAAAGCAACTCGTATAATATATAGATAGCTCAAGTCTCGCAAATTCAAAATATAAAATTAGCTACTTTCATTTTCACATAAAATAAAACTATATACCATAGCTTACAGGTTATCTTACATCGTAATAGCTTTGTATTTTCCTTGGAATGCAATTGTCTACAAGACAGTACAATATTCACAGGAAACAAAATGCAATTGGACAATTTTCCAATTGCGACTCTTGGAATAAGCTAATTTCGGTCAGGAGGCAATCCACCACTTTCAACGTGTTATATGCTAGGAATATATAGCTAGCTATAACACTTGTGGAAATATTTATATAACTACAGACCGTAACGACTGATCACTCAGGATGTATAAATCAAAAGTCAGCATCTATTTGTGTAACTTTGATCACAACTACAATGTCCACTGCATTGTATCTTCTCGTTTCAGAAACTGGACTCTTTGCACTATTTTGTGCAGGTGGCTACATATTAATGAACTGTTGCTTAATAAAGGTATTTGCAGATAAAATCCAAATTACATTAAAATTCAAAATTTAGACAAGTATTTCTGACAACTTACTCTAGGAACGACTATCTCTATACGATAGGTCACGTTACATTCTTATACGATTAGGAAGTTTCTATTTTCTAGCGATTGAATATTATAATCAACTTGGTTAGAAGGGAAAATGTCAGTTTTCTACTGATCGTAAATATTATGTAGGTATTTGGGTCAGGCTTAAATCAAAACTATTTAGGTAAACTATTTCATATATTTTTTTGTATTTATTTATACCAAATATAGAGTGCGTTATAAATATTAGCATTTAATTGTCATAATTCGTTCTGGTGAATTATTCCGGAAATAATACATAGGAACGAATACCTACTTGGATTACTACATAAAAAATAATACAATTTCTCTATACGTAGTCCATCTATATTCTTTTAATATAGATTAAGTGTGCATGGAATAACAACTATGCTAATACCGCATACGGATTTGTACTAGTCTTAAAATTTATTATAAATTATAAAATATCTAATAATACTAAAATATTATGTAGGTGGACGTTAAGCTTAGTCTCCAGTCATCATCTCCATGAATTCTGAAACAATAAATAAATATAGGTGTAAACAAAGAGTAAGTAGGCACTTTAATAGTTAGGAATTCATAACCCAGTGTTTTCGGTTATCATAATATTTCAAAAACCGTTGGTTGATCTTGTCAAAAAAATAATGAGTGTTTTTTAGGGTCTAGTTTGCAACACACTGGACTCGAAGTATTTTGGTTTTTGGTGTAATTGGTGTGCAATCTATTTTTCTTTTTATTAAAGATGCATCGTAATAGAATGTCATGTCTGCAACATGTTTTAGTATGTACACTAATGTAATGTTTTGCTATGTTTTGTGAAATTTATGAGGTATTTGATATTTGAAATCCAGAATAGCAGCTGTTCATAACATGCAACCAACTAGATTTGCAAATTGCGAACATTTTTACGAATCAAAGCATCTAATATTTTATAGCAAGGATAATTTCAAAACCTCGCTATATCCAAATATATTACTTATATCAATACAGTAGGTAGGTACTTTAAATATAATAAGAACTAATTAATGAATCTAGAGCAAGTATTAGTAGTCACAACGGATTTTTGTCCCTCTGAAGTATCTGCGCATAACCCATTTTTGGGTCGAATTGGAGGTAAGCAAATTATTCCGCACCTTTACATGCGCAATCGTTTTTTGCACCTTCAGAGCGATAAAGATCCGTTGTGGGTCTCGTACTTGTAAAAAACAATGATTTTAGAGTATAGAAAAAGATTAAAAAACCATCCGAGTTTGTCATTGTCAATTTGGAATTTTTGAATTGTCAATTTTTTCGTTAAAACTTACCATCGAAATCAACGGTTCCGGATCCGTCAGTGTCAATCTCAGCGATGATGCCGTCAAGGTCAGAGTTGCTAAGCTTGTCGTCAAGAGCAGCCAGGATTTCCTTCAATGTGGATGTGGTGATGTACCCGTTGCCTTCGCGATCGTATAATCTGAAAGTCAGAGGCAAATAAGTTAGCTCTATTTGTATGATGAGTTGATGAGAAATATTGACAACTAGTAGTTACCCGCGACTTCGTACGCGTCTACAGTTTCCGTGTACATTATATTATCTGTGCGTGTACCGAGCGGATACTTTGAGAAACTTGACATTACACCTCATTACACCGAACTCGTACCTACTGGAATGTCAAACGCTAGTTGCGAGACCAAAGAGGTAGTACTACGCCCTGTCAAACTGACGTGACATGACATGACAATGAAATCCTCTTGCCAATTGGCGCTGCTAATCCTTTTCGTTCATTTTATCCTGTAGATCCTGTTAATTATTCGAGATAAAAAGTAGCCTATGTGTCAATCCAAGTTACGAACTATATATATGCCAAGTTTCATCCAAGTTGGTTCAGTAGTTTAGACGTGATTGAAACACAAACATCCAAACATTTAAACATCTAAACTTTCGCATTTATAATATTAGTAAGAAGATATAAGTATGAAAGTTAGTGCTAATATTTTAGAATGTCAGTCAAATTAATGGTGTCTGAATTTTATGTCATTTATATCCCCACCCTGTATGAATGATAGCTTAGGTCAGAAATTAAATTGTTATAATGGCATTTGAACATCCACGCCTCACTTATTAATTTTTCAAATAGTGAAATACTTTTTATCATAATACCTAGCACCTAAAATTTATCTCAAAATAAAATGTGCGTCTACGTTTAGAAAACGCAGCGCATTCTGTTTTACTCAAATCTAGATCATTTCTAGCTTGTTAGCTAACCCAATTTAGTAAAGTTGGTAAACCAACATAAAAAATCATTTTTTTTTTAAAGAATTTTGTGTAATATTCAAATTGCTTTTTCATATTCTTAAAAATACTTTTTGCTAATTAATAAATAACTAGAGTTTAAAAAACATACCTGAAAGCTTCCTTCAGTTCTTGTTGCATAGCTTCCGCGTCTTCTTCTTCTAAGAAGTGAGAAGCGATATTGCAGAAGCCATCGAAGTTGATCTTACCCAAACCTAAAACAAACACAACACATTTTTTCAACAACTGAGTAAATATATACGATATACTTACTTATTTTACAAAAGGTGTCCTATTTCGAAACACGAAGCCAGAAACACTAATTTTTGTTCTATTAAATAAATAAATATTCATAGACATTTCACACAAAGTAAATAATAGTTATCTAAGTAACTATTTCGCAAAAGAATTACAAAATTGTAGCCTCTTTCCGGTTTCATTTTAAAGACCACCCTGTAGTAGAAAGAGATAGTGCTATACCGAAATGTTCACTGAAATAGCATCATTGGCTCCTGCGTTGAAAATATTCGGTATTTTCAACGTTATTTTCGAAAAGGTGTCATAGCCTCGGCACGTGTGGACGGTGAATGATGATTGATCGCTGTAGCTGTTTGCCGTTTGGATATACTCGTAAGTAACGTTCATTGTATCGTGTGGGAAATCTTTCAGTTTCTGCTCAACATTGTCTGTCAATAGGACGTCAATCACGCTATTTTTGAACGGTTTTGATGGTTGAGTAGAACGGTTTTTAGGTTTATCAGTAAGGAAAAGCTAGAGTTCCCTCTAGCAAAAAAAAGAATATGTTTTGCTAGAGGGATTGTTTTGGCATTCTCAAAATCAACATGACCTCTTATTACGAATCAAATGGGATATAGCTGTAGGTATAAAGGCCTTGACCAGATGTGATGGTATATAAATAAAAAGTGTTTGCTTTCTTACTTCAGGTTCAATTTTATGTACATTTGTGAGCGAAGATCTTAGTCAACTTGTGCGAATCGGCGTTATATCTTGGTTTGTATGTAGGTATGTTTGTTTGAGCTTAATATTAGAACTGCTTAGCCACTATAACGTGAGCTTTACTTTCTTCATGACTGATAATTATCTGATCGTGTTATCGATGCAATTCGTGAAGCTCATATCAGCAAAAGTTGGAAACATACTAATGTTTAATTTCTTTTTATTTTCCTTTTTTGCGTTCAGTTTGGAGTGAACTACTAGTTAGATTTACGGTAGACAAGTGGAAGAAAGGATTTTGACCAGCAATGGTAGATTTAGACTGCACAGATCATTAGTAGTAAGGAGGTACACACGGCCACAGGTCAGGTTATACACCCAATACAACCATAACTACGCTACATACAACGCAGATAATAATCGTTGGAAAGGCAGCGCAATAGGCGTAGTAGGCGCGCGCTGCGCTCGCAGCCCGTCCTACACAAACTTATTGTCGTCCCTATCGCACGATTTGTAACGTTCAACTTCTAATAGTTCAAAGTCCAAACAGTATAGGTGGACGTGTCTTCGACTGTACTTACTTTCTGGGTCATTTTCGGCAATGAGAGCCTGAAGTTCAGAGTCGTCGAACAACTGACCCATGGTGTTCAGGATGGTGGAGACCTTGAGGACGTCGATGTAACCACACTTGGTGGTGTCGAACATCTGAAAAGCCTTGCGGAGCATGGCCATCTTCTGGTCATCGTCTGTGTCCTATGGAAAAAAAAACTTAATAAAGTCATGCACATTATAATTCACATAGTTTCCAAAATGACATAGGTTGATAACTAAGGTAGCCACTATGACGAATAATATCGGTTTCTATCTGCCTATATTATATTCTACTAATGTGAAGACACCATGGGCATATGTGCTATGTGCGCCATAAAGTCTCGATCAAGATGCAGTGTAATAAACATGGATCTGCTTTGCTAGGTATAGCTGAGGCAGACAAGTACCTACATACCTTTTATAGTAGATAAATCATTTAATGCAAGGTCTTAATAGTCAAACTCATCAACAAGAAAAGCGTAGGTACTTAATATCATGTTGGGTACAATATTAAGATAATTGGCGAAAAACTTTCCTCATTTTTGTAAGACCGCACGATTATGTGACCGATGTCCCACAATAAGACATTTTGTAAAAAAGTACTAACGGCCGGTTTCACCATATCTGAGTAACGTTAATCGTAAAATAAAAATATTTATTTAATCTATATTTTATACAAGTCTATCAGATAAAAATGTACTTTTATCTAACGAATAGCGCTATTTGAAGTTGGTGAAACAGGCCCTAAGTATATTTGTGTGAAATTAAATGACATTCAAAAGTTGAAGTTTAATTTAGAAAAGACAAACGCCTAACGCATAAACAACATCCATTTTATACAGGAGAAAAAAACAATTGAAAACTTTGTTGGCAAAGTGCCTGAGGTGAGTGTGAAAAAATGTCAAGATACCGTCTAATCTTTTAAAATTAAATTAAATGAATGAAAACATAACATTTTTGCAATTTTATAGTTCAATACGTTGACAGTAAATATGTCACTGTCGTTAATTAACAAGCAATCACGATAAAAGACACCTGAAGTATTAAAATTGGTATTAACATGCTGATTATTTAAAGTAAAGTGTTAAAGGCATTCATTCGTAGAAGTGTTTAATCTGTCAGACGCATTGATGAAGTCGAAACTTAGTACACTTTGAACGATTCTACCAAATACGGCGTTGAGTTTGCATTTAATATCACGTCATATTATGTTATCCATCCCTATTTACAAAACTGAACAAATGACATCATCACAATCACTTTCACTTGTCACTTTCACAAGATCCTCACCATGGTGTGTGTGTAGGGTTGGCAGTTGAAACAAGAACCTAATCCGAGTGCGAGTGTTGTTACACTAAACTTTACATCCGTGTGCTACCCATATTTATAGGATTCCGGGCAGAATGTTGAATATACGAAAATAAGTGAAAAGCTGCCTGTTTCGTTCTCTGTCATGCTCGTGAGTCGTGACGTGGTATTCGTCACTGGCTGTGAGGGTATACGTCTAGAGAGATATAATGTCTTGTATATTATCTAGATGATATACATACAGCGTCAGGGGCCTTTTACTCATGCCGCGATGTATGAAACACTAGATATAGGCTTGCCCAGCACCTATACTATCATCTCAGCCTTGTTGGCCTGATCCACAGAAAAGACAAGGCCAATTCGTGCGAATCCTACTACCCAAGTGCTTTTCCAATGTGATAGTTTACGCGGTAACAGAAACAGAATTATTTCGTGACTTTTTATGTTTATTTTTAAGGGATGCTGTATTGCGTCTGTTTTAATAAAAAAAGGGTTTATCTAGCTACACTTTTCTCTCAGCCTAGTCAGTTCTTTCAAAGAAGAAAGAAGAATAGCATGGTCAAGACAATCACGTTCTCAAAAATCTATAATACTTTTTTTCCCTGTGGAGAAAATGTAGAGCACCTGCGGGTTTTCAAAAAGGTTAAACCTTTTTGAAATCCAAGGTGCTTGGTAGATACTTACTTTATCTGTGTCCGTTCATTTCGTTCTGTGTTCGTTCGTTTTTTTTTAAATGAACAAAAGCTGTCTGCTTAAATTTTAATTGATTGAATGTTGGACTTCAACTTTTAAAATACTTACGAGTGGTTCTAAATAAGTTCTTGCGCGTTTTATTGTCCAGTGTTATATCCTCAAAGCTGATGCAACTACGTAATCATCGAGATAAGTCTAATTCCACATTCTTCCCACAGGAAATAGGCAGTCACAATTATTTATGCTAACTGACTGAAATTTACAAAAACTGAAATCACGTGGAGCTAAGATCAACCCGATAAAATTATTCGTTCACTAACGCTTACAAGAAATTTCATAGGTTTCAAATAAAAATGTTAAGTAGGTATTTTAAAACTGTGTTGTGTGCTCGGGTTTTTTGATTGGATTTTGTGTAAGCGAGCTTTTGATGGGCGTGGTAGGTAAAAATGTTTCATCACACTTTTTGATCTATAAATTTTTACAATGTGTTTATGAGATTCTGAAGAGCCAGTTTCAAACACTTTACTTCTTTGAATTTGACAATCTGTTGATAGATCAATTATGGTACGAGGCCAATGTTAACAACTCGACGACAAGTACTATTTTGTAAACAACTAGCGTACTAGGGTTGGGAGCTTTGCGTAGAAGAATGAATTTTATCAAACCGAGCTGAATCAAAGGTTGCCTGGAAGAGATCGATAATATAAGACCGCCCATTGTTCTTCGCTTTAATATAAGAACTGTGTCTAATATGAAATCTCCTTATGGTGCTGGTACAATTGAGTTTTCTATCTATCTATCTGAATATCGGAATATAATTTATCGATTTATTAATTGCGAAGTAAAGGTGAGACGAGCCAGACCTGAAACATACGCTGCATCTTTACAATCTACATAGGTACCTAGCAAATCTCTTAAATATACACGAGTGCAGTTTTAGTTTTGAATCACCTTCGATTAGTTATACCAAGAGAAATGTAACAACCTAATTCCAATGTGATTTGACGTTCAGTACAACCGCGGAAACGAGTAAGTACCTACGTAAAAATTTTGAACTAAGTTACACAAGATAGGCAGCTCTGAACACCAGAAGACTAACCTATATGTAACGCTTCTTTAGATCTGAAGATGTCATTGTGTTCACAATTAGCGCCCATTGATGGCCTAACTATTCATAACCTTATTCAATTTAGCATGATTTATTTGATTCATCCGATTATTAATATCTAAGCATCGTAGTGTGGATAGAAAGTGACGTGTCAAAATATTAAATTAATAGCCAATTTGAGGTTATTTTCATAGTTATTGAAATAGCGCAAGTTGGGGTGCAAGTGACATTACAATTTAACCGGTGAAACTATACCTAGGTAAGGTATTTGTGTTTTTAACGACACCAAAACATATTGTATATATGTACAAAGGAACCTATAATGTGACTGTATTGGAATTTGAGTGCATTCCAGCTATTTATACCCAAATGCACCAGTTCATCGAACACGAAAAGGGAATCATTATTGGCTAACAAATATTCCCGATCTTAACAGGTGAAACAAAACAGCGCAGATGGGTTTAAACAAAACAGGTACTTGAGCTTATAAAGTGGCCCACTGAAGCAGGAAATTCCTTTGATGCCGTCGATTCACAACAGCTTCCATGAAAATATAACGGCGACGTCACCTTCAGACGTCGGCAACATTTGTTCGTCAAATCTGGTGCTGCTTTGATCTTTTGATGAGGACTGCTTGGCACGAAAAACATCTCAATTTAGTGGTTTATTGTGACAAGGAATTTGTACCAAAACGATGATAATGCAGTGATTGTGATTAGGCGGTTCTAGAAATAATGTAACTACTTATAGAGAACTTCAACTCATTTATAGAGGTGTAGGAGGTGAGGTGTTGAATTGAGGTGATGAGTGAATTCAAAGTAAAGTGTCTAGGATTAGTCATAGGTTGAAACTATAAATAATAATAGTTGACATCAAACTTGGCTTATAAGAAGATACAAGTTTGTGTTCAAATGGATAGCAGCAGCCAAAACACGGTCATAAGGAAATGAAAACAACATAACTACTAGTTTAAGAAACAGATGAAAATCGAATAATAATGCCAAAATATTCAGTTTTCGGCAAAAATCACCTACGATGGTTGGCAACCACTGGCGCGTGAAACGGGTTATACATGCGCCCGCGCAGATATAGACTGCCGGTGATCGGCTATAATTTTTGTGTTCCACTCGCGCTACAATGAAACGTCCGGAGTAAAAGCTTCGAACACGTGTCATGCCTTTCAATGAAGATAGGATTACGACTGATCCACTGAACTAAAATAAATGATGACTCTATCGTGCAACAACGCGTTTCTAAACAAATGATTATGTTTTTTTTTATTTTGTTGTGACAGGTGGCTGTTAGGATGTTGTTCGACATCCTATGCTTATGACCACTTTGTTGATACCACATACTGCGTACACGCATTGGGTTCGTCACTCTGAGATATTCATTGCCAAGCGTGTAGGCGCCACAACGAAATGATAACCATGACGAAATACAGGATACTTAGGAAGCTCACACAATTTTTTGTTCAAATTATCGTCTTTGCAGTCTCAACTTGGTGAACTTTTTCTAAAGCTAAAAATAATTGAGACTTGGCCAAATCTTGATGTTTGGTAATTCTTTTGTTTGTTTTTGATTTATCCCAGTAGATTTATCTATTCACGCGATTTTGGAAAATAGCCAGTTCTAATGTCTATTTGCGAGTTTCAGATTGTATTAGTTTGGGTAAATGAGCCAAATTGATTTGTTTTGATGAGCTTAACCCTGATTTTGACCTACTGTTAGATAATTTTAAATACCTAACGAGCTAAAAAAAGAAACAGAATTAAACTTAACTTTTTTACAAACGTACCTAACCTGCTATTTTTTCACCAAATATGTTAGGCTTATATGGTTGGAAAATATTTTCTAAAAATAATAAAGGTACTAATAAAGTAAATAATAAAGTAATTACGTATTTCTAAAATAGTTCCTCAGTTCTATTCTAAAAATAGTAACATACTTACGACGGAACATCTTCATCGTGTCGAGAAAAGATCTTAATCTGGTGTAGGAGGTAATGACTTTTAAACAGATAAAGATCCTTATGATAATGATGCGTTTACTCAATTACGGTTTAAACCCCTCTTAGCCAATATAATTCTGTACAACTGCTAAAAATTTTCATTCACTACTTTGCGCAATTTAGCAAGAGGGGTATAACTACAGATAAATTATAGGCCTACTTACATAACCGGTCTTTTGAGTGAAGAGAATTGGTTTTTCAAATAAATAAATCGCTTTTATCAATAAAATTTACAGCAGCATTGCAAAAAAGTGGCAGTTTCATGTGGTTTGATGTCGAATCAAATTTTATTACGACTAGATCCGGCGCAAGAGTTTTTACTTCCATCTCAAAATTGTATAGAAGCTGGCGCCTCATCAGACTCCGAAAACTATAAAAAACCCAACTACAAGTACCAGATAAATTATTGCAAAATAAACTCACGTAAATCATAAAGCTAATAACGATATGATATCTAGAAGTTTTGAGCCGAATCTCCGGGATCTAGTTAAATTTATTAGGCGATCCGTAACCGACATACGGGAAATTTATAAGCTAACATTCCATTATGAAAATAATTGGGTTTCACAGCCAAGCGCAATGTTTTCGCAGTTCCTGAATTATGTGAATCATTGGTGTCAATGGCGCGGAATGTATGCTCATTTTGGCACGGAAACCATAATTTTGGTTGCTGTTGTCACAGGTGATACTCAGCATCTTGTACACCTAGAGAAAACCTTATCGTGATGAACGGTTATTCCGTTCTTACAAAAATATACCTTATTTTGAACGGTATTTTTTTCTTGTATATAGATAAATGTAAAAGAGTGAACTGAGCCAGTTTTTGTTGATTTGTAATTAAGTAGATAATATTTATTTGGTTTTATATAGATTGTAAATATCATATCAGTAAAAATTTTCTTTGTGAGTGTTTAGTTTGTGAACTAACTAGGTAGCTAAGCAGATATAATATAAAACAAAATAGCTAGCTAGATAGCTATTTTCTATTTCTATGAACTGCAATATGAAAAAGGTAGAAGGCAGCTATAACGAAACCAATTTATTTATTTATCGGACTCCCGTTTCCGCATTTAGACTCAAAGGTTGCCGGTTGGTCCATTATACGTAGTAACGAAACCAATACTAATGACATCCAATAATAATGACAGCAAAAATGCACCCGCAGACCCGCATACAGACTACCCGCGAATCGCAAACGCTATTTCAGGCAAAGCCTCAAATTGTATAAAAAAGTGTTCAGTTTGTGCAGTGTGTCTCGTTTGTAAGAAGCCCTAATATAATGTATATAATGTTTATTTACAATATAGTTATTCACTAAATAATACTCGTAAAATATGATTTTTAAATTTATTGTGTGTCTAGAAAACACATTTACACGTATATACAGTCTGACTTTAATGATGTGTTATAAAGTTTTATTAATTTAGAATCACGTATAGGTACAAGGCTTTAAATTATTATTATTGTTGTGAAGACATTTCGATAAAAACTTCACATCTAACAAAAACTATTGAAATATTGAACACATTTTTAAAAACAATGGAGGGACAATAAGAAAATTAGCTTGAAACATTGTAATCGACTGTAAAAATATTTTCTATTTGTGTGTTAGCCGTTGTCACAGTGGTGACCGATGGTTTTTAAATTTTCCACGATGAAAATAGGGAAAGCGTGAAGCCGTTGTAAAATATCTGGAACTTATCCAAAAATAATGATAGAAAATTGCGATTGCGTGAAATAGCAATAATGTGCATCGACTACTTATGAACTGGCGTTGTCTTGAATTTATTTTTAAAATACTCAAACTCCTCTACCGCTGTAGGTTCGTTTCAGACTGGGAGCTTATGAACCTAGGATTTGAATTTGCAAAATTAAAAATATAGTACGGAGTGTATTTCACTTATATTTATTAAAATAAAATTAAACAACACTTTATAACGTTTAGAATCTAGAAGTATTCGCTGAGTTTTAGTATGCTTAAAACCCCATGGTAAACTGGCATCCAATCAGCAATACTATAACTGGGACGTCTGAAAAGGGCCTTTTACATGTATTTAAGAAAACTTAAAAGGGTCTTTTATACAGGTCAATAGTGGGTGGCCTTCTAAACTTAACACTTATTATAAACAAAAATTTCAAGTAAACCCTCAAATCGTTATGAACAAAAACTATGGTACCTCGGTGAACTGATGACAATAATGGTATTCTATCTACCTAATTTTCTATGACTAATCTGTATAGATGTAAGTCTCAGTTCGAGTCGTTTTCTTTTTTTCCTTATCTTTTTCTTCTCCTTCTTCTTGTTTAGCTTTTTCTTCTTCAAGATTTTTCATATCATCCTCATTCAGCCAGTGAATAACATAGTCGTAAATTGTAAATCCTTTCTGCTTTGGGATCGATAGTTTAAGCACTGGGATTACCCTTATTTCTTTATTATTTTCGTCTACCTCCAGTACTTTAAAAGTTTCTATGCTGTTAGCATCAACTGCTTCTTCAATGTCAGTGTTCATTTCGTCGACTTTCATATTGTCGGTTTTTTTAGAAACCACCATATCGGGTATCCTAAAAATTTCAATATGTTTTACGGTGGATGCTCCTATAGGTGCTTGTGTGGGTACTTCCATTGGTGCTAATGTGGGAACTTGTTTTGGTTTGACCGATATAATATTTTTCTGATCAAACTTTTTGTATAAGTAATCTGATTTTTTGTACGGCCCTTTTGATTTAGAGTCGACAGTTTTTTTAAAACCGTAACCAGATTGAAGGGGCGTGTAGATTTCTTGTACAGGTTCTGGTGCATCGTTCTGCATCTCCAATGGGCTGTTTTGCAAAGCATAAGCGTCATGACCCACAGATTCTGTCTCTGGCATATTGATGATTTCAATTACCTCTGGTGTTTCTGTAGGTACGTCGATTGGCACCTCTGTGGGTACATCCTTGTTTATGTTTTTGTAATCAAACTTTTTATATGAGGAATAGTCTGATTTTTGGTAAGAGGGTTTTGAATTAAAAGCGCCATATTTCTTTGAACTGTAATCGTATGCAAGTTGAAGCTCTTTTCTTTGGAGCTCTTGATGTATATCATTATTTACTGGAGCTATAGCATCTTGGCCATATTGCCCAGCCCAAGCATTAGGCTGTGCAGGTCGCACGTAACCACCTCCAGAGCCTCCACTACTAGTACCTTTATGGGTAACCATCGTATCTTTAAACATGAGATTTGGAAGGCCTAACAGCATATTATCTTCTATAGGCAAGTCCAACGGGTATAGTTTTGACATGATTGCTTCATTAAACTCCATACTTGTGGCCGAGTACATATTAGTTGCGGATGTTTTCATGTATGGTGCCACAAAAACAAGAAATTGAAGCGGTAGTCCTTCGGGTGTGCCTTTAGGCAAAACTAATCTTGAAGGATACTGGATTTGCGAGCCTATGTTATTAAGAGGCAATGAATCTAGTCCAAACTGAGCATCTTCAACCTTCTTGCTGAGGGTTCGTAGAGATACGAAATCTGATGAGAAACTCATATCTACAGACGACCGTGTTACGACATTAGATCCCTTCTTCAAGTTGATATCAAAGCAATCTAATAAACCAAATAAGTTTTTCTTTTTAGAGAACTCTCCAGGCGCTACTTTGGGTCCAAGGTATATTTTCACTAAACCTTTTTGAGTAACCAGTGATGAAATACTGATTTTTACAGTAAAAGGTTTGTTGCTTAGTCTAGGTTGACCAATCTTCACTTGGAAGGTAGTATCACCGTTTCCTATTTTGAGGGCATCGGTGATGTCAAACTCGAAGTATTCAAAGCTAGTCATCATTTTCTTGACTTCTACATTGACAACTTCTACGCCAGGGAAATAGAGTTCATTCTTTGTATACTGTGGCAGTACATTGAGTGCGTTGTCTATAAGGTCAACTATTTTCTTGTTCAGTTTCCAGAACATGGGATCTCTCAGTGAAGTCATGTAGTGGTCTAACACCGACGGATTTCTGAAAAATTCAAACAATGATAAGTACCTATTCATTGAGTTTTAATTAGATGATTGGTCTCTCCTATGAAATTGACTGAGTAAACCAACGTTAAGTATCGTCAGTATCCTTAAGATTCACCTATTCACTAGTTTGTGAAGCTTTATTTAACCTAACTAGAGTAAACTATAGTTCAAGGAATTCAATTACCCGTTGTTGCTGAGAGCTTTGCCAAGGAGTCTTCGTGCCAAAGTTTCGTAGCTCTTCTCACCAGTAACTAGGATTTCCATCAAATGATTCAGTATCTGAGTTTTATTATAGCCACCATCCCTCTGAAAATAACGCAACTTATAAAACGACAATCATTCAATCGTTTCGTAAAAGAAAATATGCGCATAGTCAAAATATCTTACCATGTGTCCAACAACTATTGCCAGATTAGTTTCAATGATTTTTAGCAGTGCTTTGTCTTCGTTTTCTTCTACAATCATTGGTGTTGTTCTGTGTATGAACTCCTTTCCGTTCGAGTAAACTAACATGGGATCGTAAGGTATATCACCAATGAGATCCCAACCCATACCATCGATCTCCGCCAATCCATTCGCGTACCTCTCTAAGTTGTATCTTGATGTCCATTGCTTCATCCAGAGGTACATCATCTCACCATACCGACTGTTAATGTCGACGTCTTCGGTGTGCCACGCGTCTTTCAACATATTCAAGAAGTAGTAGGAATTGAGCCCAACGTCCTCACGATAATAAGCCAGTTTTGCTTCATCATCACCTTCGTAGATATTGGCAGTGTAGTTGGCATCCAGTGTGTACGCATTACCTTCGTCTCGGACACCTGTGGATTTCGCTATATCTTGACCTGCAAGTAGTGACGAACCTTGGATAATGATGTCTTTACGGATGAAATAGTTCGGGAGCAGTTCGTATGGAGGTGGCAATGTTAGTTTGTCCGTGTCTTTTCTGTTCTCAAGAGCTAAGTAAATTGCGTCCACGTATAGTCCACAGTTAAGATTTTGTCTAGCCCAGGAAGCGGCTTTGTAGAAAAGGTCGAATGTTTTTGCGTTTTTCAGAACATCAAAAACAATTCTTAGTTCGGCGAGGTGATCAGGATTATATTCTGTGAATATTTCTCCTTTCGCCAAAAAGCTGTTTGCTGATTTCAGCTGCTGCAGTTTTGTAAAGCAATTGCCATCCTGGAAATAAGACATCAATCGTTTTAGCGACGTTTACCTCCTCCTAATTGTCGATCTTTAGATACTATCAGAATCTGACAAATTACAATCAAAATATAAGTTTATCGGTCGCTAATTCGCTCAATTTTGACCTCATTTTGATTGTAATTTGTCAGATTTTGATGGTTTCAAAAGATAAACGAAACAATCGGGGGCGGGGGGGGGGGGGTCAGGCGATCGAAAAGTGCCTAACATCTAGGTTTAAGAATTAACTGAGAAGAATAAACTTTAAAAAGTGATTGATTTTTTTTACTGTGCGCAAGTAATTTAAAATACATAGCTAGTTAGTTCCTAAACCCAAAACAAATCGGGGTGCCCTTTTGAGGTCGGAAATAAAACCTGGTGTAAAAGTTCAAACTATGGTGAAAAGCTTCATACTTCATATTGAAGGAGGTTGAAGGCTTGTTAAGGTTTACAAGTCTGACTCAGAAGTACCAGGTCCTTACCCAGAAATCTGCAGCGGTTGTAGTAGTCATAAACTCCTGTGACAGTCTTTCGACCGTAGGGTTATCACTTGCTTCGCACACGTTTTCAAAAAGGGGCAGCATCAGCTTCTGCATGTGAATCCATCCTGCTTGAGCTAAAATAGGGAGAAAAACATTCATTTTGTAACTATTTACCTATTAAATCCCATAGCTTTTCAAACAAACTCCAAAACTTATGCGAAAGTGTAGTCAGTCAGACTCTATATAAATAATACATAATACAGTGACAGATAATAAACGGAACATATCCCTCACATTCCCGACATTCTAACCATTATTTTTTACATCATAAGCAACCACTTCGACAAACTTTCACTTATTTTTCGCGTATAAAAATCGAAAGTCTGAAAAAGCTGCCTACGTGCTAGTAAACTTTTTTCTGACTGTACCAAGTTTGAAAAAATGTAGAGCACTTTATGGGTGCTACTCCAGTATCTATGGTCCATCAGTCATAGGTATACTAAAACTTATAGGTCAGTCAGTACCGAAGAAAAAATTATTTGTAGGATAGAACTAAAAATATAAACTTAGATATTTGCCTAATGTTACATCTAGAGGAAAATGGGCATTATGAGTTGCTAAAAAACAAAAATATTAGGCCTACAAAAGCTATATCTATGGCACGAACTTACCCAAAGTTGGCTCCTGGATAGATGGCACTGGTACATTGATCAGATACCCCGAGACAGTCACAAGCGTACCCACCAGAGTTACTAACGTCTTCATCTTAATTTGTTAACTAACAGGTCTTCAAAATAACACATCCATTTATAGTGTTCAAAATATAGATAACAGTTCAATGGACCAAAGTTACGAATAAAAGTAACTTTTGTACCTAAACCTATTGATAGTACAGTGTCGTTGGCCTAACTTCTAAGTAAACATTTTTAGGGTCATTGAAACATGCAAAGGGTTAAAAGAAAGGGTAACAAGTACCTACTGAAATTCGCCACAGGTTAACTAATTAACTATACCTACATGTATAGGGAATTAAATAAATAACGCAAGATTTCAGATACCCACACCGATTTATATTCAAAATAATTTATAAGTTTAAAAAACTAGAAAAACCGACTTCAATTCAACTACCAGCTTCATAATCAGATGATGATGATGATGACAATTCATTGGGAATGTTCTAGTCACTATAAACACCACTTAAAAGTCACAGGAAAGCAAAATACGCAATTTCGTGCACGTGGTTGGTGTTGATACTTTAGTTAGAAGAGGAGGAGAGGTGGGTTTTTGCTTTTCTCCAATTACTTAAATGCGGTTTGAATGTACAAATACTGGGTTTATTGACAAATTTAGAAAAATGTAATAACCCTTTGCACCCTTTGTGCTGTGTACACCTACACAGCACAAAGGGTCCGAAAGTAAGGCATTAGCTTA
Organism: Gandaritis pyraliata; assembly: GCA_947859175.1. Taxonomy (NCBI): domain Eukaryota; kingdom Metazoa; phylum Arthropoda; class Insecta; order Lepidoptera; family Geometridae; genus Gandaritis; species Gandaritis pyraliata. The sequence goes on along the minus strand of OX401866.1, from coordinate 4,566,826 downwards.
TTGAACAATAATACGCGGGCATCGTTGCTAGCAGTAAAATGGTAGGCGCTGCGCCGCGCCGGGCATATTTTTTTCAGTTATTTCTATTTATAACCCAAACTGCTCAACCGATTTTGATGAAAATAAAATGGGACCAATCTGAAAGTATATCCTTTCAGATAAAAAAAGAATTTTTGAAATCGGTTCATAAATGACGGAGTTCTGAGGTAACAAACATTAATAAAAAAAAAAAAAAAAAAAAAAAAAACATACAACCGAATTGAGAACCTCCTCCTTTTTGGAAGTCGGTTAAAAAATCGATCAACTAATAAAATGGTTATTCATGGAGATTTGGACATGGACATTTCACACGACGCCCTCTAGCGCCAAACTAAGCAAAGCTTGTAATATGGGAACTAGATGCTGATAGAATACTTAGATACTTTTTTTTGTAAATACATACTTATTGTAGAAGATATTCGTGTTAAGCCGCGCGTCCACTGAGTCGGAATTAGAGCATACGTACGAAGGTGTTGCCGTTGGTATTTACAATGAGGAAGATGAGCGTATTTTTTTTTTAATGTAGATCGATAGATTTTTACGTCCAAAACACAACAGTGAAAGAATTTTGGCGATAGCTCAAAAACTGAATTTTCTACGATTTTTTAAAGTTTGGATTTTCAAAATGTGTTTTGAGCCCGGCGATTTCGCGTGTGACGTCAGCCGGTCCGACCGCTCACCCGCGCTTTCTAAGCGTTTTCTGCCTTTACGTTTCTATTTATATTTCTGAAAAATTGGGAGAAAAGTACCAATATTTTTATGTAATATTGTGCCTTTAAGTCCTAAGGACACGTTTAACGCTTCAGATAAACTTTTTAACCACCGACTGAAGAAGAAAGGTGTTCTAAGTTTGAGGCTTTTTTGTGTCTATGTGTCTGTACCTTTCAAGGCTCGTAGCTCCAAAAAATCACTCGTAATTTTTTTATAACTATTCTTGAAATGGAAAGCAGATAAATCTGGCATAGTTCTAAGCCAAGTTTGATAGAAATCGGTGCAGCGGTTTTCAAGTTATGAGGATGTTTATCAGCCCTCGACACGCATTTTGAAGGGTTCTCAGGCATATATTGATTGTAGTTTGAAACATTTGGTTCTTATACCAGTATAACGTGAGCTACTATTTCTTAGTGTTTCATTGATTTTGTATATCAGGTAAGACTGGTAATGAGCAAGATTGTGTTATCGACGTGATTAGCAATGTTTTTAACCCCCGACGCAAAAACGATGGGGTGGTAAAGTTTAACGTGTGTGTGTGTCAGTGCGTGTGCGTGTGTCTGTGCGTGTATGTGTGTGTGTGTCTGTCGAATGCGCGCGTTGGTGCGCGTGCGGATGCGGATGGTAGTAGTCTAAGTCACATTGTCTACTAAGGACGTGCCTAGTGAGACATTGTACTGTCAAGTACAATGCCTCACTAGGCACGTCCTTAGTAGACAATGTGACTCGCTAAGAAGAAGAAGAATGTGACTTACACTAGGACGTGCCTAGTGAGACATTGTACTGTCAAGTACAATGTCTCACTAGGCACGTCCTTAGTAGACAATGCCTACACATACATATAGTGCAATGCCTCACTAGGTACGTCCTTAGTTACGAAGGACATTGTACAGTAGGTACAATGCCTCACTAGGCACGTCCTTAGTTACGAAGGACATTGTACAGTAGGTACAATGCCTCACTAGGCACGTCCTTAGTAGACAATGCCTACACATACATATAGTGCAATGCCTCACTAGGCACGTCCTTAGTTACAAAGGACATTGTACAGTAGGTACAATGCCTCACTAGGCACGTCCTTAAGCAATGCATTGCTAATGCCTCACTAAGCACGTCCTTCGTAACTAAGGACGTGCCTAGTGAGGCATTGCACTATATGTATGTGTAGGCATTGTCTACTAAGGACGTGCCTAGTGAGGCATTGTACTTGTACAGTACAATGTCTCACTAGGCACGTCCTAGTGTAAGTCACATTCTTCTTCTTCTTAGCGAGTCACATTGTCATTGTCATGTGACTTAGACTACTACCATCCGCATCCGCACGTGCACGTCCTTAGTAGACAATGCCTCACTAGGCACGTCCTTAGTAGACAATGCCTCACTAGGCACGTCCTTAGTAGACAATGCCTCACTAGGCACGTCCTTAGTAGACAATGCCTCACTAGGCACGTCCTTAGTTTCTGAGGACGTGCCTAGTGAGACATTGTACTTGACAGTACAATGTCTCACTAGGCACGTCCTAGTGTAAGTCACATTCTTCTTCTTCTTAGCGAGTCACATTGTCTACTAAGGACGTTCCTAGTGAGGCATTGTACTTGACAGTACAATGTCTCACTAGGCACGTCCTTAGTAGACAATGTGACTTAGACTACTACCATCCGCATCCGTACGCGCACCAACGCGCGCATTCGACAGACACACACACATACACGCACAGACACACGCACACGCACTGACACACACACACGTCAAACTTTACCACCCCATCGTGTTTGCGTCGGGGGTTAAAAACATTACTAATCACGTCGATAACACAATCTTGCTCATTACCAGTCTTACCTGATATACAAAATCAATGAAACACTAAGAAATAGTAGCTCACGTTATACTGGTATAAGAACCAAATGTTTCAAACTACAATCAATATATGCCTGAGAACCCTTCAAAATGCGTGTCGAGGGCTGATAAACATCCTCATAACTTGAAAACCGCTGCACCGATTTCTATCAAACTTGGCTTAGAACTATGCCAGATTTATCTGCTTTCCATTTCAAGAATAGTTATAAAAAAATTACGAGTGATTTTTTGGAGCTACGAGCCTTGAAAGGTACAGACACATAGACACAAAAAGCCTCAAACTTAGAACACCTTTCTTCTTCAGTCGGTGGTTAAAAAGTTTATCTGAAGCGTTAAACGTGTCCTTAGGACTTAGAGGCACAATATTACATAAAAATATTGGTACTTTTCTCCCTATTTATCAGAAATATAAATAGAAACGTAAAGGCAGAAAACGCTTAAAACGCGCGGGTGAGCGATCGGACCTGGCTGACGTCACACGCGAAATCGCCGAGCTAAAAACAGATTTTGAAAATCCAAACTTTAAAAAATCGTAGAAAATTCAGTTTTTGAGCTATCGCCAAAATTCTTTCACAGTTGTCCTTACAATCTTCTAGACTTTTGATTTAAGCTATAAAAACAGGAAAAAATGCCTAACTCATCTTCCTCATTGATATGCGCAGATATACCGATCCAGTGCACGTTGTACCATCCATATGAATCAATACAAAGCCACAAACTCATTCGCTCCGTACGCTTCGATTTCGACGCAGTGGGCGCGTAGTTTGGAAATTGTGGCCATACTACCACCTAAGTATCTATCTTAGCAGTGACGAGTGAGTTAGTAATATGACGGTAACTTTTTTGCTCATGTGAAAATTAATAATTTATAAGTTTAAAAAACTAGCAAAACCGACTTCAATTTGACTACCAGCTTTATCATCATATGATGATGATGATGACAGTTCATTGGGAATGTTCTAGTGACTAAAGTCACAGGAAAGCCACTTCTATATTCCAAGAGGAAAGTAAAATACGCAATTTCATGCACGTGGTTGGCATATTTTTTTTCAGTTATTTCTATTTATAACCCAAACTGAAAGTATATCCTTTCAGATAAAAACAGAATATTTGAAATCGGTTCATAATTGACGGAGTTCTCGAGGTACCAAAAAATCATACAACCGCTTTGAGAACCTCCTCCTTTTGTGAAGTCTGTTAAAAATTACCGATGACGCTAGCTAGATTGATAGCCATTTGATATTTTTATTATTTTTCAGCCCTATAACATGTCCTAGGAATGTGGGTGAGCGAGTTAATTTTGTGTAAAATGAGCACATCTGATTTCTGTTTTGCTGTCTGTATTCATCTACATCGGCTACATCCTATCCTACTAATATTATAAAGGTCAACTAGGATGTTTGTGTTTCAATCACGCTACAACTACTAGTCCGATTTTGTTGAAACTTAGAATATAACCTGTTCCTAATCTGGATTAATAAATAGGCTACATTTTATTCCTGAAAATCAACAGGAGCAAACACTCTACCACGACATCTAGTGCGAGCCGCGTGAACTACCGAGGTGTTTAAGTCTCCTTTAATTTTGAATAGGGCTGACTCTCATCACTTACTTCAGTAGACTTCAGGTAGAGGTCATTCAAAGCAGCGTTACGTCCAAATTTTGATATTTTTTTTCAAAAATGCACTCTATTTACAAACCTTTCTACTGTGTGATAGTTTGAGAAACTGATGATCATGGGTTCTCGTGGTCCTGATCGACTTCTGTATTATTCAACTATTCAACTACATAGGGATTATAGGTAGGTATTATTGTGCAGCTATTCACGTACCTACCTAGTCGTCATCCGAAGCTAAGGGGCGAGGGACGGCATAAGCATCCATGTTGTGTCATGACTATGTTAAAAACAATAGTAAGATATTATAAAGTTGCCCAGAGCTGAAAGCGAAAGGCAACTTGCTCCGCCCCTTGCTGGCTAGCCGCCCTGAGCCATAGCCCCCATGGCCTTAGGGTACACAAACCTCTTATAACCATGACTGCTTCATCGTGAGTGTCCGACTAAGGAGAGGCATATCTCAGGTAGAGGAACACTGTCATTTTCTGAATTGGTAACCAACCTTAGGTACCTATGTCTAACCTAAGTGGATAGCCAGTAACTACCCAGGTAGGTACCTAGCAAAAGGCATGCAGATGGTTTACAGATTCGAGTGTAAAATAAATAAGTATTCATGGACATTTCACACGAAGCACTCTAGTTACAAACTAAGCAAAGCTTGTAATATGGGAACTAGATGCTGATAGAATACTTATATACTTACTTTTTTTTGTAAATACATAATTTATAATTGTCAAAACGGATCTTTGTCCCTCTGACTTCAGAGAGATCTCAAAAATGGGATCTGCGCAGATAAGTACCTATTTGCGCAGATCCCATTTTTGAGTAATTGGAGGTAAGTGAATTTTTTTTTTCACAAGTACCTACATGTGCAATCGTTTGTTGCACCCACAGTTTTTGCATCCAGAAAAATCGTTTACGAATCAACGAATCAAAACTCAGACTACGGGATTTGGGTATTAACTTTGTGATGTGATTGTGATCGTGAAAAAATATGTTTACATCACCAGTGCTCGACCAGTTTACATCATGAGTAAAATACCTAGTATAATTTAGTACAAGATACTACCTAGATATAATTTCAAAGGAATTTATGATAAGTTAAGGAGTCTACTTATCCCAGAGACAAGAAAAACAGAACCTATCTCTAGCCAGTTCAATATAGTGGGTAGGTAAATAAAATAAAGAATAAACATTATTGCTGAAATCTTTTTATTCATTTGGATGAAATCATTGCCGTATCTTAATTCTTACTTAATTAAGTAATTTGGTAATCTTTAGGTACCTACTCAGTACTCAGTGTTGCCCACGTTACTCATGTTGATATTGGCATCAACGTAGAGGTTAGAGGTGGTGACCGCTCTGTCGTAGAAAAGGTTGTAGTTTTTCAACACGTACTTGTTCCATCTGGTCTTCATGTCGCAAACCTGTTGCTTGTGGAAGATGGTCACATCAACAAACTTCATGTTGGGAGTGAAGAATTTAGCGACGTCAATGTACCTGTCCAGAGGGAATCCAAGTGGCATTTTGTCAAGGAAAACTGTTGACCTAAAGTCGACCATGAAGTCTTTGCGGTTCATATCGAAAATGTTATAGTCAACATTGTCAACCATCCTCAAGGGGCACACGATAACGTACATCATCATATCCATACCACCAATGCGACCCTTAGGAAGCAGCAGCCTGGTCGGGAAACCGGTGTTTACGTTCCTGAGGTCCTTGACGAGCAGATCCTTGACGTCAGTAACCGTTTCGAACTTCTTGACCAAGTCGCGAGTCATGAAGCGGTCGCCGACCAAGTTGTGCATATCGAAAGAGTTCCTGACAATAGTGTTCTTTCCGTTCACGAGCTTGTACAAGAAGGAGTCTAGCTCGACAAAGTTAAGACGGTTGAGATTGATGTCGATGAGACGGTTAAGGTGATCATATTTAGGTCCCAGGAAGATTTTGACTACGCAGTCGGCAGATTTGTCGGAGAAAACATCAAGGGTGACCTTGAAAGGCTGGTGGTTCAGGCGGCGCTTGCGAGCTAAAATGGTCATGTCAGAAGTTGACTTCTTAATTTCGTCTTCTGTCAGAACCACAGCGTTGGTGATATCCATAAGGTAGTCATCAAAGTAGGTAACCAGTTTATCAACAACGATGTTGTCGATTTTAACTCCAGGGAAGTAGAGTTCTTCGCGAGTGTAGCATGGCAGTCGCTTCTTGAACAAGACAACGAGGTTAACGAGGCGCTTTTGAAGCATGTAGAAGACAGGGTCACGAAGAGCAGTCTGATAGTTGTCCAAAACGGTAGGAACAACGAAGAACCTGAAAAAATTAAAACAAATTGTAATGTCACATACACTTAAAACCATTTAAAAGTGATATAAGAACTGAAAACATCAATTCTTACTTGTCAGATGTCAGAGTGTTAAGTCCAAGAACCGACTTCATGATGATGAGAAGGTAGCGGTATGCAGTGACGCAGTTCACATCTAACTGAGTTTTGTCGATTTTACCGAAAATCAGTTTACCAAGGACTTCGATGTCTTCAGGTTTCATGAGCTCAAGTCTGATACCGTTGATCTAAAATGTAAAGCAAGTTTTGAGCTTTAAAGTTTAAAAGTATTTAAGACAAGTCTAGTGGTTATGCTTTGTATTTTTTCTTACCTCAATGTAGCCCTTGATTATAGCCTCCCTGATGATAAGCTCATAAGTTTCAACAAGATTGATGACGTTGACGTCTCTGTCCTTAACAATGTACTGGTCGTTGAACCTCACAGGCAGCTGAACACCATTGTGCAACATCATCCAAGGCCAGTATCCCTTCCTGATGGGTTTGTTCCATGACAGCTCATTTACGACTCCGAGACCGTTAGACAGGCGCTCCAAGTAGTACCTAGCAAGGATCTGCTGGTAGACATACAGAGTTAACTCAAATCGCCTGCTGATATTAACCTTGTTCATGGTCATGTCCTTCATCCAGAATGGATAGTCGACGTGGAAGTAGTAGTAGTAAGTGTTGAGGTCAATATCTTCAGTGAAGTATCTGAGTCTGTCCTCGTCGTTCAAGTATACGCGCTTGTCGAATATGTTTTCGTCAATGATAAATAACCCTTTGTCGGTTTTCCTGATTCCGTAAAAGTCGCACAGCTTCAAGTCAAGCAGGCCCTTCTTCATCTTAATCAGGTAAGCCTTCTGGATGACATCGGCGCGCACGTAGTAGTAAGGGTAGATTTCATATGGGGCAGGAAGGATGATTCCCTTGCAGTCCTCACGGTGACGGCAGGCAACGGTAAGAGTGTAGATGAACATGCCTTCGTTCATGTGCACGCGCATCCAGCATGCAGTTTCAATGAACGATGCAAAGTCCTTGGCAAAGTACAACAGATGGAACATGGTGACCGCTTCCTTCATTTGACGGTCGATGTTAATGTTGAAGATTTCTCCACGCGGCAGATAGCCCATCTTTATGATGTTCATCGCATCCTTGACAATGTCCACTTTCTGAAATTAAAAATATGATTCAGCCCCCGTATGCCCATCTTTTGCTGTCAAGTTATATTTCACTGCCCAGTGTAATTTCTTCAGGTCACGTGGTACAATTTTGTACCACGTGATCATTCTTTTTAGACACTTGACAGCAAAATATGCGCGAAAACACATGAAATGACGTCATAATGTCACTATTTAGTCACAGAATAACTATGAGTTAGTATGAACTGACAATGATTTAAAACTTTGCAGTTCAACTTTGATTGGCATACCCCTGCAGGTTAGAAAGAAAAATCTTTAGCCAGGGAAATATTTATAAAACTTAAACCAAAGTGAACAGAAAAAAAATCATATTTCACTTACGGTGAAGCAGTGGACTTTTTCTTCAAGGTTGAAATTCCTGCCAACTTCTTCGATATCCTTGTCGATGACCGGGTCCAAGACATGGTTCATCAGTTTCAGTATAACCAACTGTCTGCCTTTAAGGTCTGGAATCAATTTATAAATAAGTTAGGACTGATTTACGTGTACCGTAAGTACAGTTGTACCTTTCGTTTCACGAAGGCGGTTAGTTATGTTTGTGTGCGTAAGTTCTGGAGCACTCAGATATGCAGTCAGAAACAGAGGGGTCGTGATCGTACGATTGGTGTACGTGCATGCACAACCAAACGTACATACCCACCAATGGGCCAGTCGATGGGCTCGTTGGGAAGAGTAGTACTTAATTTAAAATAGTCAAGAAAAGGTTAAGGAAGGAAATACTTACCAAGGTTGACAAGGTTGTCCACAAGAGTACTCTTAGCCATGGCCATAGAGGCCAGGCCTAAAAACACCAGAATAATAGCTCTCATCGTGCAGCCAACCCAGTGGGAGTTCAACTGTGCCATTTCCAACTGTCCTCCTCTATTTATACTAGCTGCAATTTTTATCACTGTGATAGGAAAAAGTTTTCATAATAAGAGTCAAGAAAGTGAAATTATATACATTGTATTGAGATAACTTATCAGGACTTTAATTGGAGGGATAGGATCTAGAGCTCCAGGTAAAAAATCTAGTTCTTTTAGGTGCTAATCGAAGTGAAAATCAGTACTTACCCACATAGTGCCTACTTTAGTCCAGAGGGGCGAGTACGAGTTGACAATGTAAAAACTGGTGTCAAACGTCTGACGCCGAGCACACTGGTGTGCGCTGTTTGGTATGGAAACACTGAGCGGATTTTTTGAGAAGCTTCCCCATAGTTTTCAAAACTTCAAACATACGGAACCTTTTCTACGCAATAAAAATAAATCATACATTGTAATGATTTATTGTTTTATGTAGAAGATCAATGAATGTTTAATGATTATTTGCGACGCTAATCAAATTGCAAACAATAACAATTTATTCAACTTTCACCTAGGTACTGTAAGTATTGTGTTGTTACTAAGTAAAAGAAAAGGATAGATAGGTTTTCAGTCGGGTACTATTGATAGATTGGTGGTGATTTTAGTGGTAGAACCATCAGATGGCATACATACCATATACGCAAGTTGATATTCTACAAACAGTCGTATGAAAAACAAAATATGTCAGAAAATGAGAATAGCGTGGTTTTTCGAGAATCAATGTCAGTTCTATATATCTTGATTAGTTTATGTTCTCCAGCGACCATAGAATCTAAACTTGGCTAGAGTCCTAAGTATTGAACAGTTACTCCTGAATATAACAGTTGTATTATACCACGAAGGATATCTAACTGGGGCGATCTTATGCTTTGCAGTATTTCCCTACATTCACCATACTGCCCCCGTATGCCAATCTTTTGCTGTCAAGTTATATTTCACTGCCCAGTGTAATTTCTTCAGGTGGTACAAAATTGTACCACGTGATCATTCTTTTTAGACACTTGACAACAAAATATGCGCGAAAACACATCAAATGACGTCATAATGTCACTATTTAGTCACAGAATAACTATGGGTTAGTATGAACTGACCATGATTTAAAACTTTGCAGTTCAACTTTGCAGTTCAACTTTGATTGGCATACCCCTGCTGAACGGATGTGATAGATATTTCATGTGCCTGTAATTGGCCAGTGTGTAAACACCCAATCTCGGAGACTTACGTACGGTTGGAAAAATGCGAGCTGGCCTCTCTGGGGCATGTTTATAAATGGTAGCTTGCCCAGCACCTAAACAAACCATCGTCTCAGTTGGCCAAGTCAGCCTAATTCACAGGAAAAACACTCCAAAATAAGTATCGGATTATCTCGTGGCATTGTGCTACTTTCCGGATATGTTTTTAACGTGAAAAGCCTAGTAATAATAGCAACCCGACCTTATGATCGGGCCCGTGGGATTGAATCTGAACATGTATTTTTCTATGTATGTGAGTACATTATTGGAAAATAATATGCCTGCAAAATCAGCATGTTACCGAACCAGCAGGGGTATGCCAATCAAAGTAAAAAAAAAAAAAAGTTGAACTGCAAAGTTTTAAATCATGGTCAGTTCATACTAACTCATAGTTATTCTGTGACTAAATAGTGACATCATGACGTCATTTGATGTGTTTTCGCGCATATTTTGCTGTCAAGTGTCTAAAAAGAATGATCACGTGGTACAAAATTGTACCACGTGACCTGAAGAAATTACACTGGGCAGTGAAATATAACTTGACAGCTAAATATTGGCATACGGGGGCAGCAAGCGTAGCATGACTGCCCTAGTCAACCATTTCTCGGTAAGGTAAATGTGACATTTGACTGTAGAAAACTAGGTTTCTGTCTACTACCCCGAGCATGCCATTTGTGAGACCGAACGAAGGAAATGTTCTATCCTACGCTAGACAAGAGTATATAGCAATAAGGCCGATTTTGTCTGCTTTTGAGAGACAGAAATGTTTCTATTCTCGTATAGAACCACTTTGGGACCGTCATGTTAACGCCAGCTGGTTGCCTCAAACGGTGACGGAAAACATACTGAAATCCTGAAAAACCTGCAGTTTAGGTGACTCCACAATCGGACCATGTTTTTTTCTGTGACTTACGGAAACTCGAATGAAGGGCTGGTAGAGGTACTGCTCTATCTAAAACTAAGCCCCAGTACTATTACAGCGTCGCGGAAAAGACTAACCCAGCAGGGGTATTCCAATCTCAGTTGAACTGCAAAGTTTTAAATCATGGTCAGTTCATACTAACTCATAGTTATTCTGTGACTAAATAGTGACATTATGATGTCATTTAATTTGTTTTCGCGTATATTTTGCTGTCAAGTGTCTAAAAAGAATGATCACGTGGTACAAAATTGACCTGTAGAAATTGCACTGGGCAGTGAAATATAACTTGACTGATTGGAATACGGGGGCAGTAGGATTTATAGAGAAAAGTTGTCTCTGATGCTGTATAATCTCATACTATCTTTAACAGATGCATTGCTCTGTTGTAGATTTGATATTTTATCTCTACCACAGTCACAAAATAAAAATAAATTATAACTAGTCGCAGGTATTTGCCATGCTCATGTTGTCACGTCTCCGGCCTAAACGTAACGGCACGGCTCCAATATAATAAGGATCTATACTTAGCGTTGACCTTACTTTCTGTCGTTTACTAATAAAGATCCGTCAATTTCGTTTGCGTAAAAAAAATATCTTATTAGGTAAATGCAAAAGCCCTACCCCCCTACAAAAAGACGATTTCTTTTAGCGTCTACAAAATAGAAATCTGTATAAAATCTGATAAGCCTCACAATGCAACAGAAGCTATGACGAGCCTTTTTAACTATTAACTATACAAACCAGAGGCACGCGCAGTGATTTGTTTACCCAACTACGCGTAGCAAAGGGAGAGTTTTAAGTTTAACAGTCTATGTTTGGAAATTTACGTGGGATATTCATCTGTTCCCTCGTTACTTCTAAAACTGTCAATAGATTTTGGTGCAAAAATATTTTTGTGAAAAAAATTACGTATCTTCTCTTCCATACTTTTTTGTAGGTACCTACGTAAATTTTTTGTAAAATGATCTCTAACTAAAACTACCTTTTCCTAATTAGGTGAGAAAGAATACAAAAAAATAACTGAAAAATGGTTTATTGCAGTATCTATGAAATCATCGGAAATTATCTATACTAGCTAGGTACATCAGAACATTGAATCACTTATATTTCCATGCGGTTATTGGCCATGGTAAGGTCCATGCGAACATTACTGTCAACAAAGAATGTTTCACCAGTCATGGTCTTATCAACCATGTTGTAGTCGTTCAAGACGTATCTGTTCCATCTGGTCTTCATGTCGCAAGTTAGCTGCTTGTGGAAGATAGTTACGTCAACGAACTTCATGTTAGGAGTAAAGAACTGGGCAACATTGATGTGCCTGTCCAGAGGGAAACCAAGAGGCATTTTGTCGAGCAAGACAGTGGATCTAAAGTCAACAAAGAAGTCCTTGCGGTTCTGGTCGAGAATGGTCAGATCAACGTTATCAACCAACTTCAAAGGGCAAACAATCACGTAAAGCATCATGTCCATACCACCAATATGACCTCTAGGAATAAGAAGCCTCGCGGGGAACCCTGTGTTCATGTTTCTCATATCCTTCATGAGTAGGTCTTTGATGTCAGTGATTGTCTCAAGCTTCTTCATCCAGTCACGAGTCATGATGCGGTCGCGAACCAGGTTGTGCATATCATAGGAGTTCCTGACAATTGTGTTCCTTCCGTTCATAAGTTTGTAGATAAAGGAGTCCAATTCGACAAAGTTCAAACGGTTCATGTTGATGTCGATAAGGCGACCAAGATGGTCTTTCTTAGGTCCCAAAAAGACTCTCACAACACAGTCGACGGCCTTGTCAGACATAACATCCAGGGTTACCTTGAAAGGCTGGTGGTTCAAACGGCGTTTGCGAGCAAGGATGGTCATGTCAGAAACGCTCTTCTTCATTTCACCTTCAGTCAAGACGACAGCATTGGTAATGTCCATCAGGTAGTCGTCGAAGTAAGTGACCAGTTTGTCAACCACAATATTATCAATTTTGACTCCGGGGAAGTAGAGATCCTCTTTCGTGTAGCAAGGCAGGCGTTTTTTGAACAGAATGACAAAGTTGACGAGGCGTTTCTGGAGCTGGTAGAATACGGGATCACGTAGAGCTGTCTGGTAGCTATCCAGAACCGAAGGTACAACGAAATATCTGAAAAAACAAAAATATTATTACTACCTACTTATACGTATTTCTTCGAAAAACTTTTACATTTAATTAGATACTTTTTGTCATCTTCATATTGTAGTTCTTTTGTATCCAAAATATTTTTAAATAGCTTACTTGTCGTTCTGCCAAGTGTTGAGACCAAGAACAGACTTCATGATGATGAGCAAGTAACGGTAGGCACCATAGCAGTTGACGCAGTCCATCTCAGTCTTATCAATCTTGCCATAGATTAGTCTTCCGAGGACTTCAATGTCGTCAGTCTTGGTGAGTTCCAGTCTCATTCCGTTGATCTGAATCATTAAAATTTTTTTTTTTTAATAACTTACTAGGCACTTAATAGAAATGTTAAGATATTAGAGCCATTCCTTACCTCAATGTAGCCCTTCATGATGGCTTCCCTGATAATTTGTTCGTAAGTTTCAACCAGGTTAGCGGTGGCGACATCTTTTTCTTGAACAACTTTCTGGTTGTCGAACCTCATAGGGATCTGAACACCATTGTGCAACATCATCCAAGGCCAGTATCCCTTCCTGATAGGCTTGTACCATGACAGCTCAACAATGTTTCCGAGACCGTTAGAAAGACGTTCCAAATAGTACCTGGCAAGAATCTGCTGGTAAACGTACATAGTCAGTTCAAAACGTCTGTTAACGTTAAACTTATTCATGTTCATGTCCTTCATCCAGAATGGGTAATCAACGTGGAAGTAGTAATAGTAGGTGTTGAGATCAATGTCTTCTGTGAAGTATCTGAGTCTGTCTTCGTCGTTTAAGTAGACGCGCTTGTCAAAAACGTTCTCATCAATGATGAAAACACCCTTGTCGGTCATCTTGATTCCGTAGAAGTCGCAAAGTTTCATGTCCAAAAGACCCTTCTTCATTTTGATCAGGTATGCCTTTTGAATGACATCAGCGCGCACGTAGTAGTAGGGGTAGATTTCATAGGGAGCAGGGAGCACGATGCCTTTGCAATCCTCACGGTGGCGACAAGCAACGGTGAAGGCGTAGACAAACATGCCTTCGTTCATTTGCATACGCATCCAGCAAGCGGTCTGGATGAAGGCTGCAAAGTCCTTAGCGTAGTACAGCAGATGGAACATGCTGACGACCTCCTTCATTTGGCGGTCGACGTGGAGGGTGAAAACTTCACCACGGGGTAGTGTTCCAGACTTCAGAAGGTAGACCACGTTCTTGACAACATCGGTTTTCTGTGCAGAAAAAAATAATTAAAATTCCTCAAATCAAGTTCAAACACAGAATAGAAATAAGGGTTTTACTTACGGTGAACATCTTAACATTGTCTTCCAGTTTGAAGGTGTTGCCGATTTCTACGATATCTTTATCGGAGACCGGTTCCATGATATGGTTCAGCAGTTTCAAAACGAAAATTTGCCTTTGTTTCAGATCTGCAAAGAAGAATTATTATAAATTTGAGTGGATTGCAGGTTTCCGGCCGAGTTTGCACATGATGGGAGTTTGAACCACCTGTAGATAGATGAGGCAGTTTGCTGTGCATGAAACGTGAATCTCAAATCCTAGTCACAAGATGATCCAATTAAACAACCTAGTACCCACTCACCCATGCTTTGTAGATCTTCCACAGTCGGCCGAGCCATGGCCATAGAGGCCAGGCCTAGAACAACCAATAGGATAGCCTTCATCGTGCAGCAAACCCGGTTTGAGTTCAACTGTGCTCTTCCAAGATCTCGCTTGTCTTTTTATACTAAGAGATAAAAACAGCTGTTATAGAGAAGAAAGAGCAATGGTGATAAAATATATTATGCAGCGATAAGCGATATCAAACGTGCAAGAGGCCAACACTTTCACGATCATTATTGACAGCACGGTGGGGTGATGTATTTGTGAAGTTCTATATAATTATAGAACTTCACAAATACACACAAATATTTTTGTGCACTAATGTGCACCAAAATTTGCATAGCGTAAAAAATATTTCTAATGCCCAAAGATATGTGCCACATATTATGGAACTGTTTAGCTGAAACGAAGATTTCGCACTGATAAATCTAAACAAATACGGTTTCAAATTAGCGCTATTGGTCTTCACTTTTTAACCGACTTCAAGAAAATGTTTAGGTTGAGTCTATATAAAGTCGTTTGTATGTTTTTTGTTGCGTTTTTTTCGTATTATTTTTACGTATGTTACGCGGTATCCCAGCCAATAAAATGATTCTTTTAACAGTGTCACTGGTGTAAATTTTATTTCTTAGTGCACTAAGAAGTGGAACGAAGGCTCTGTCATATTAACAAAGGAAGAATAGTTGTTTCCGCGAAGTAGCGTAGCTCCTACATTTAAATAACTTTTCTACTGTAGATAATTATGAGTTGATTAAGTCAAACAACCTTAATACTGTAACAAAGCTTTAATGGTGGTTACAAAGGCAAAACATTTAATATAACAAAGTACAGCTGTTGCGCTCATAACTAAGGGCGGCTTGCACCAGAATCACTGAACGTATTTAACAGCTAAATCGATTTAAATCTAACGTATTTGTATGACTTGACAACTCGTTAAATACTATTTAAGAGTTAAACGCGTTTAGCGATTCTGGTGCAAGCCGCCCTTAGTGAACGCCCGTAGCACATCTCCGCGCGTTATTGGAGTAGCAAGTCCGCGAAATTCATTCCGCCGCGATCAAGTGTAGTTGTGTTAGCGGTATCGTGGGAGCGGAACGTTACGTCCAACACGTTTGAAGTCAACGCGGCTCCGCTACTAAATGGCGGCCGGAGCGCGGAGGTGTGACCGGGGCGTCGGAGCAGATCGCCGAATCCGCGCGGGGAAAGAGATAGAATTATAGTCAAATCTATACGTTAGAACAGGCAGTCACGCTAGTGTTCGGCTTCTCATATAATACGGACAAGACATGGCGAATTTATAGCGGGTCCGCTGTTATGATATCGCGGCGGTAGTGTGGTTAGGGCGATATTGTTATAACAACAAAGTGACACTTACATGGAATTAGTTCCACAGACAAAAGATACATTGTTGTAGTAACCAAGCACACTTTATTGAAAAAATATTGTCGCAATGACAATTTACTTCTTGGTAGAAGAAACATTGTTGTAGTATCAATACACATAAAATTGTTGTACTGACAACGTAATGCATGACAATAAAAACATTGTCGCACGGACTATACACTATGGTGGGCTCCCCCCTGTTAAAGTTTTATTGTTGGAGTCAACATTATTTTTTTCTGAGTGTGAATACTTACCGTAAAACATCATCTTCATGCATATTTGCGACAATTTGCGTCTAATCAAGATGATTTATACAGCGTCAAGGGTCACTTTTCACCTATACCCCTTATGAACAAGACACTGCAGTGCCTAGGACAGCCAGCACCTTTACCATCCTCTCAGCCTAATTGGCCTTATCCACAGGAAAGACAATTTCGATACGTGCAGAGCGTTTTAATCAGCACCGACAAGGAGGTATTTATTAGTTTCGTTACTAGTTATTCCCTGTACTATGCATGTGGTTTACCAGCCTGGGCCCATCACCACGGCAAGACACCGTGCCGTCTTACGGCGCAGCACCGCACCATGCCACGGCGCCACCGCTCCGCCACTGTTAACCGCATGAGACGTTGCCGTCTGTCTCACGGCAGCCATCGGTTGTCATAATTTATTTTAAAGGCAATAAGGTAGATTCTTTAACTGCAAAACGGGTTAACCGTGAATTTAGACGGCGGCGCGCCTTGCTTTTTCACGGCATCGCGCCGTGCCGTAGTGATGGAGCCAAGCCCTACATCATTTAAATGGCAGCTAAAATAACTGAATATTTTGCTGTTTTTCTTCTGTTGACAATGATGTTATTGTTAAGTCATCAATCATCACATTGTTTATTTTTATTATCTTCTAATAAAACGGGCAATGCCATAGAGTAATAAAAACGTTTACATCTACAACGACATTACTTTTGGAAGGAATGATTACTTTGCTTCTCTGAGGGCCTGTTTCACCATCCTTGAGTAACGCTATCTATCGAATAAAAATATGTCCATCTTTGTTTTCGACAAGTCTAAAATAGAGACAAAGACATTTACAACTGACGGATAGCGTACCCTACCCATGAGAGATGGTGAAATAGGCATTGAGAGTTACAATGGTTACAACTGTGAATTGTTAGCTAAAGATATATCGTGGGCTTTTGAAACCTGAGGTGACGAAGAATTTAGGGTCGTATTCTCATAAATAAATTACTCAAGCAGAGATTTTCATATTAAAATCTATGCTTGAGTCCAGTGCTTGAGTAGTAAATGAGAGTACGGGCCAGTTTACATCCGAATTTTTAATATTTTCCGGATTTTTTGCCCTATTATGATGATGTTTGTTGGCGTCTGAATTTGCGGATTTTAAGCCATTTTAATTTATAAAAATCTTTATTGCAAAATAAATATGGGAGTGCAGATGTCAGGGTTGTGATTCTACAAAAATAGCGTCTCGTCTATTTTGGTTGAAATGCCATTTTTGTTATCTTTGTAGCTTCGGAAAATGCCTCGCACTCAATAAAATAAACTTTACATTATTTTGTGGCAAAACATTTTAATGGCATATTGAGTGAGGCCGTCTCATGGAAATGACAGCTATAAATTGAACAAATAATTTTCCATAGATTACAAAACGGGGTTTCCAGATGAAATTGTTTTGTATAAAACATTTAATCGAAGGTTTCTATAGATTAGAAAAAGATCGAATAACAGTGTTTTGTCTTATATCTTACATCTACATAAGTACCTAGTACATAGGTACCTTTTCCAAAATAAACGATTTAATGAGTCGGCACTTCTTCTTCTTAATTAGTATCAATAACGTCACCACAAGCCACAAACTGGTTGAGTAATTCTGTAAAAGTCTCAAATTGTAAGCCTTACAAACTTCCAAAATAAGTAAATTAGGTACATTTGTAATAAGTTTACCAAAAACTCCGAGCGTAATAATCACCAGCCTCTGTATTCCAATCTTTTGCTGTCAAGTTATATTTCACTGCCCAGTGTAATTTCTTCAGGTCACGTGGTACAATTTTGTACCGCGTGATCATTCTTTTTAGACACTTGACAGCAAAATATGCGCGAAAACAAATTAAATGACATCATAATGTCACTATTTAGTCACAGAATAACTATGAGTTAGTATGAACTGACCATGATTTAAAACTTTGCAGTTCAACTTTGCAGTTCAACTGAGATTGGAATACCCCTGCAGTACAAGCAAGTACCTACTTAGTTTGATCACTTACAAAAAACCCCAATACTCTGACAAATGGATAGACTAAAAGCCGGTCGTCGTATATATCCAACTACACAGTTATTTGCCAGCGCACAATGTTTTCGAACAAGAAAATGTCAAAAAAAATGGCAATGTTGTGTGAAATTCGAAGCCCGGACTTTATAGCCCATAACGATTTGGGGAGATAACAAATTATCTCGTGAGCTACGCGATTTATGGTGAGACGGGTAAAAGCTTTTTAAGCTTCAATTTATATTTATTAGATGTGTAAATTGTAAAATTAGTTACCAACGATCGTGACCTAGTTGGAATTTTCTGATGTTAAATGACGCTCTGAGATCTGTCTATATCTACAGACATTGGGTGTGCCAGACACGTGCCGTGGTCGGGTTGTGGTGTGGCAGACAAGAAAAGTATTATTTTATACAGTGTGTGTATCTGTCGTCTGTCAGTGTCTGTGCGGTCGTGTTACGTGCGGTCTCAGCATACTGAATACTATTTTGGGAATTTGTAGGGCTAGCATGATGCACCCTAGATAGCGTTTGTCCACAGAAGAATAGATTTAAGCTAAGTCCTGTCTCTGTTGTCGTCAAATAATAGAAAGGGACGAAGAAGTATGCTTGGTCTTCTCTTCGATAAAAAGAAACGTCGCGTTTGGTGCTCATGCTAAGTTGCTAAGCGTATGATTAATTATAAATACGTTAACTAGTACACACACAATCTATAGAATACTATTATTTGGTCTGCCACGGCCTGTGTCTGGCACGCTCACTGTCTGTAGATTTAAACCACAGATTATAGAAAGTACAGATGTAGTGTATAGCCATTTTTTTGTCATGGATAAAAGTGTACCATAATGGAGTACTTTGTGTCATTTAGTCTCTGGCCATTGACACCTCCAATGCCAAACATATTTTTATACAATTATGCCGACGTGTGTGGTTCCCACTTGCAAAAATTGGCCTGGGTCTAAAAACAAAGTAGATGGGATAACATATCATCGGTAAGTATCACATTTGAGTCTCTATTTGATAAGGAATCATCAATTTAAAGAAAAATTACCATCAATTCAATAATGTTGCAAACAACACCAACACTTTTTTTCCCAACAAAATTTAAATTAATCTATGTGACTACACATCAGTGTAGTGTTACTATCTGACTAGACATAGGTATTTCAATAGATATTTAAAAAAAAAAAAAAAAAATATCTATTTATTATTTATTTATTTAATATTAAGCTAAAATTTCACAAATATTATTTCAAAATAACAAAATTTGTTATTTTGAAAAAATATTTGTGAAATTTTAGCTTTCCTGCTGACATACTCAGACGAGAACAATGGACAAAACTCGTTCAAAAAACACGTCCTGAGTATTGGATACCGTCAGATAGCAGTATTATTTGTTCGGCGCATTTTGAGGAAAAATATTTTTATTTTACGAAATTATCATTAAGACGATTAACGAATGAAGCTTTTCCAAGTAAGGTAAGTCTTATTAATTTTGCAGTCTTTTGTATACTTATTAATTTTACAAATTCTTATAAAATTTATAAATCTCTATTAAAGTTTGTACTTATTTCTAATAAAATGTATAAATCTCTATTTCGTTACCTCCTACTTAGGTAAGCAGCAATATACAAAAAAAATTACCCCAAAAAATTGGGAAATAGTTTTGTAGGTGCAACATTGGGCTGCGCGAACATGATGCGCACGGGAACATTTTTATAGCATTTTGGTGACAAAAACCTTCATACATATTATGTCAAATGCGGCTTCTTGTGTTTTCTATATTCTAAGATTTAAACTAACTTTTATTAAATTCTCCATCACATCGCCTGCGATAAACGGTAAACACTTTATTATCACTAATTTGAGGTTTAATCAATATTACATTTCAATGGTAACGTACTCCATCGATTAGTTCTACAAATCTTTTTATCTAAAACCCCTAGAAATATTTATACAAAGATAAAAATATAACTATCAATACAGTTAATAATTAAATAGGTACCTACCTAAAGCAAACATTGTAAAGCATCGCAAAAAATAAATTAACGTAATAAGATCAAAGGTGATCCGATATCGAACATTTTGTTTTTAAGTAAGATAAAATGCACTTAATGTTTTGATGTGATGGATAGGTCAGTGTTCGATCACGTTATCGGGTGTTTGTTTTATTTGACCTGAAAATTGACTTTACACAGGTTATTTTTGACTCATAGCAACAATTGTACGTCTTTGGAACGTCTGATACGGGTGTATTTTATCTTTTTTTTTTATGTCAGATCAGTTTCAGATCATAGTTTGATCATCGGAAGTACAGAAGTTAATTAATTAATTTGTACCATTTATCAAAAAATATACATTTATTAGATAATATAATCATGTTATATATATACAAAAGAGCGCAGAGTGTAGCTACGGAACGGACGGATTGATTTAATGTTATTTTTATTATATTGATGTGTAAATGAACCCATCAGGGGATTTCTGCACTTTTTGTTCAAAAATCCAGTGCTATCAATCGCAGGGTAATCTAAGGAGGTTTTTGGACAAAAATTCCAGAAACGTAAGTTCTGCTAATCATGAGAAGCGAGCTGCGTCGGTTGACAAATACATACTGGACTGGTTTACTGTGATTTCGTGTAGAAGCCCCTCGTAACTTGGGATTTAAGTAATTACTTAAAGTGCTAGAACGTCTGCAAACATAAAATCATGTTAAATGTCTCCGAAGTGAGTTTGTTGCTTTATTTCAACTTGAGTAATTACCATGATGATTTATGTGAAGTAACTAATTAGGTTTATACAGGGTGTTTACACTAAGCCCTGTAAACTTCCAACTACGATTTTTGTATATACAAGGTACCTTATACTCCCAAGCTTTAGCGAGGGATTAAATAGAAAGATGAGTTGATGAAAAAAAAAACGGAAAATTTATATTCTATTCGCGAATATTTTACTAACGCAGTAAGTACGCACACAATGCCTGCCCTAAATAATAAAGTAAAGGCTAAAATTACCATAGAAGAGAGAAGAAGCAAATGGGGATGGCGAGTGGCTATGCTATTCTATATTCTATTACGTACTACATAATATTCTATGTTATAGGTGTAATCGTCCCCAAAGTTGTATTTAACTTGCGAACCCCAAACTTATAACAACTAATTCGGTTTGATAAGGCATTTGTGAAGACTACAACATAGCGTGCTGTCCGATACTGACACCGACACGATATCGAGATTAGCCGAGTAAAATCTCTGCTGAAGTGAGAATTAGGCCCCAGAATCAGACATAAATCGCGACTAACGTCATGTTTTCATTCTTAAAACATCTCTACTCAAGTGTTTTTTTATAAATGACAGTTGAAATCATGACCGAGTATCGTTTAGAATAAAGAAAAACTTAGGATGAACTCTACAAAAATACAACGTTTCGGAATGAAAGCGTTCACCCAGACTTGAGTAATTAATGAGCATACGGCCCTAGCTCTTTACCGATATCGTGTAGATATCGTATCGGATAGTCTGATAACGCTCATACCCTTTGTATGGCTTTGGTTTTAGTTAGCAAACTACTTTAAGATTAACCATCGCATCGTCGATTTTAGATGAAAATGCGGGTCTGAATATTGCTGGTTCAATAATTTCGTGAGGTATTTTAAATCCGTTCAAATCTCTTTAGACGGTTGTGCTCGATCAAGCTTATAGATACCTGGTCTCAGTACAAATAAAATGCTACAAGAAAACCTGCAATAGAATCCATGCCATTTTTCATTTCTACGTTACATTTCATTTCTAACCTTGATTCATTTTGAATTTTCATTGACCGAAAACGGAAAATGAATCCGGATTTATAAAATAAA
This sequence comes from Gandaritis pyraliata, assembly GCA_947859175.1. Taxonomy (NCBI): domain Eukaryota; kingdom Metazoa; phylum Arthropoda; class Insecta; order Lepidoptera; family Geometridae; genus Gandaritis; species Gandaritis pyraliata. The sequence goes on along the minus strand of OX401866.1, from coordinate 4,544,824 downwards.
GGTATATAAACTGCAAATGGCGAATTGAAAACAAGATTGGTTTGGGATTTGGGAAAACGCAAAACAGATTGAGTATCTTTTTGGGTGTTTTAAAACTGAATTTTGTGACCAGCTAACATTATTACGTATTATCGAAACTCGTCCTAAGATTCCTTTCTAAAAAGTTATTTTGTATATTACATTTACTTAATCCTTTTTTTACAAAATAAGCAATTTTAAAACTTCGTCCTACACAAAAATCAATTCATAAGACTGATATTTCTGCTCATGACTCATGACGAGTCATGAGTCACGACACTTGCCATTCTAATAAAATCTTTTCAAAACGAATGTTTTGAATAGTTACTATGTACTGGTCTATTTTCAAATATGACTTTGATTCCATAAAAAACTAATAAAATACCACGTTTGTAAAAAGCCATTCTAAACCAAGGTGTGTAAGGTATAAGGGCCAACGCACATCTATCGACAAAACTGTTTTGTCGCGCACTTAGTGACGTGAAAATAAATTTTCTGTTATAACGAAAACAGGATATGACGAGGAAGCACTCGTCATATGCTGTTTTCGTTATAACGAAAAAGCGAACACAGCATGCATAGAATTATGTTTACCTATCTATTATAGCATTATTTATTACCTACCTATTAAACATTGCTTTATACGCACATACCTAGAGAATGAACTGTGCTTTTTTAATAAATAAGAATAGAGTAATTATGTAGTGTACTTAATAATATTATTAAGTACTTAGCATGATTCTCATTAAATAAGCAAGTAACGAAAACAGCAAATAAGACGAAACATATTGTGACGAAAAAAGTTATACTGACAGGGTTTGTCACGAAATTATGAAGTTAACATCACTAACTGTTCGACAAGACGTTTTGTTTTCGGTTTGCGTTCGCCCTTAAACTGTACTGAATGAATAAATTGAGTGCTTTTTAATTAATTTACACTGAAGCCTTTACCAAATGACTTTAAAATTTAATTTTACTTTCTAATGAATGGGAAATTTGGATGTGAAAATGCTAATATTGTGAAAATAATTACATCCTGTATAGCTAATGTAGAGCATATATTATCTTTTTTATAGGATGTACTTACTATACTTGTTCTGTATTATCTGTATTATAATTAGCTAAGTTATAATTAAGAAGTAATTACAAACTAAATATAAACTAGTTATCACTAAAAAATATTTATTTTATTCAGAAAAGCGAATAAGAAAAATTAATATGGCGTTTCCGATGATAATAAGTAATTGTAGTCCTTTGTATAACAATCTACTATTACCACACCAGCTATGTTCTCGTGCTCATTTGGAGAAGACCTTCAGCCTTGTAATACCTCTGTGTGAAGCCAAAACAAAAACTTGGACGAAGGTAATGAAAGAAGTTTTTATTGTTCTTTGTCATTCGTTGCTCCCAGGCTACTATTTGGACAGATTTTATTAAAATATTTTTTGGACATAATGACCAAAACTTTCTTTTGTAGGTTACTGCTTTTTAACCGACTTCAAAAAAGGAGGAGGTTCTCAATTCGGTTGTATGTTTTTTTTTTTTTTTTTTTAATGTTTGTTACCTCAGAACTCCGTCATTTATGAATCGATTTCAAAAAATATTTTTTTATCTGAAAGGATATACTTCCAGATTGGTCCCATTTAATTTTCATCAAAATCGGTTCAGTAGTTTGGGTTATAAATAGAAATAACTGAAAAAAAATGCCAAGTTGTGGCATAGCGCCTACCATTTTACTGCTAGCAACGATGCAATATGCCAAGTTGCGGCGTAGCGCCTACCATTTTACTGCTAGCAATGATGACCCTTTGTGCACACCTAAATTTTAACATTTTTCTAAATTTGTCAATAAACCCAGTTTGTACATTCAAACCGCATTTAATTGGAGAAAAGCAAAAACCCACCAGTTGTTTCTCTAAAGAATCAACACCAACCACGTGCACGAAATTGCGTATTTTGCTTTCCTGTGACTTTTAAGTGGTGTTTATAGTGACTAGAACATTCCCAATGAACTGTCATCATCATCTGATGATGAAGCTGGTAGTCGAATTGAAGTCGGGTTTTCCAGTTTTTTAACTTATAAATTATTCTTAATTCTTAATTCTTTATTGCACACAACACAGGACATAAACAAAAGACAGAAATAGATGACATGTACAAAGGCGAGCTTAACCCTAACAAGAGTTTTCTTCCAGCAAACCTTTGAGGCTAGAGAGAGGTGACTATAGAGGTAGGTCCGTGTACATAAAAGGTACATATAACGGAAATTCGATACTTACTAACTAACAAATCAATATTATTAAGAAAACTAAAGAATTAAACATATACCTATCATAAAATACATACATATATACCTAATAAAAATTATATATACTTATTATGTGTACTTTCTACTAAATAAAATAATACATACATACAATACATATACTTAGATATAAGTTCACAGAGATAGATAGTGCTCTTTTACTTTGCTCTTAAATATATTAAGCGATGGACTGGCTCGGATATTATGGGGTAGGGCATTCCATAATTTGACTGCAAATACGGTGAAAGACTTACCATAGCATGTGGAAGAGTGTACGGGAGTTTTAAGGAGAAGGGACATAGAGGATCTACACGGCTCACTCCGAGGAATAAGGTATTCAAAACGCTCACGGAGGTACAAAGGAGAAAGTGGACAGTGAAGAATTTTATAAAGAAGGGTCAATACATGAAGATCGCGGCGACGGCGAATAGGTAGCCATTTCAGTTGGGATCTGAACTCAGAGACATGATCAAACTTGCGCAATCCGAATATAAAGCGGATGCACAAGTTTTGAAGGCGCTCGAGTTTGTTCAGAAGCTCCTCCGTGACATCAACAAAGCAGACATCAGCATAGTCGATGAGAGGCAGCATAAGAGCTTGAGCGAGAGTGATTTTGGTTTGAAACGGAAGAAACTTTTGAAGGCGCTTGAGCGATTGAAAAGAGAAGTGAACTCTTTTGCTGATCTCATTGATATGGCTGACCCATGACAAGTTACTATCAAAAATAACACCTAGGTTTTTAGACTTGCTGGAATAAGACAAAGGCACATTATCATAAACACAAGGAGGAACTACTGATTTACCCAACATATTTAACATGTACGGAGTACCCAAAACCATAACCTGGGACTTAGAAGGGTTGACCAAAAGACCAAAAGTTTTGGCCCACTCGTCAATCCGAACAAGGTCGGCGTTAATATTGTTAATTCCTTCAGCTAACTTATACAGACTGAAATGTTGATAAACCTGCAGGTCATCGGCATACAGATGGCAGTGAGAAGAAATAATCTGGATGATGGAGTTAATAAACACTGAGAAAAGAAGTGGAGAGAGAACACCTCCTTGAGGTACGCCAGCAGTTATGTTACACCAGTCCGAGCATGACTCATCCATGCGAACACACTGCGAGCGCCCAGAAAGATAGGATTTGAACCAAGAGGTTACTGGGTGAGATACATTAAGGGATGAAAGGATGGATAAGAGAATGTCATATTATGTAAATTATGTAAAAAAAGATCAACGATTTTTTATTAAACTAGGTTTTCATTGAAATTTTCATTGCATACAATGAAGTCCTGCTTATGCTTTCATCATCACTTTATAATTTGTTGAAGGTGTTCTAAATATCTAAATAGTATTAGTAGTCTAACCAAAATACTTGTAAATAATGCCAAAAGATCAATTCCGCAGTAGTATAACCTAAATCATCATCATCACATCTCTTCATAGAAGTCTATTGCTAGATATAGACCTCTCCCATATTTTCAGAAAAACCTTCATCCATCGGTTTCTCGCAATCTTTACACCCAAATACATAGTTCAGTTCAAACTGGTTCAAACTTTGGTTTCTTACCACGTCGTCTCGCCCAAATATCACAAAAAGTTGACATTGTTGGTCTCACACGTCGACAGTTAAAAGGGTCACGTCTGAAGTCAACCGATAAATCTTTTTGAGGGCAGAAAAACATTTGATTATTTTCGAAACCAATAATGCGAGTATAGAGAATAGAGATTGAAAAATACGTGGGTAGTCTACGGAGATTGTTGCACGTATTATGGAGAGTGTAAAAAATCTACAATGTGTCAACTAAGCCACAAGGGGGCTCATTCATGCGTGTACCTACCAAGCTATTTTGGCCTTTCGTGAATACGCTGAGTAAGTACGGAGTTATACAGCGTGTAGCTACAATGGCGACATTAAATTAACCAGCGTATCCGGTTTCGCGTTTTCAGAATATAGATATGTTTTTTATTTCATTAAACATAAGATTTATCGAAATAAATCAATTTTCTTAAATAACGCCTCGGAGCAACCTGTACGTAAGAGCAGAGGTCATCTGTCGGGTTCACGGGTCATAACCGCGTGTAACCGCTTAAGAAGAGCAAGAAAGTATTGTTAGAATAGGACACCCGATATTGCGACGTTGTGCATGAAAGGGATAGCTAACTATTGAAGAGCGCCGCCCGCGCCGCTCGCTCGACCGACTCGTCCTGCCGCCTAGCCAGTGATACGCGGGCCGGTGTCCTTGACACACTTTATTTTAATAATTTTGCTAATTATCTACCTATTCTCAATGTTTCGCGAAAAAGACGCTTGGTTTTGTTAGTTTAGCTTTTCTATTCTAAGTACCCAATCAGGTCTACGTAGGTACAGCGATAAAGACGCTTTGATTTATTATTTGTTTATCTGTCTACCTTTGCGACTAGGGAGCGGGTAAATTAAATGTTTGGTGCTCAGTGGATACTGGATAGGACGACACGACACGGAGCTCTTAGGTGGCCCAATGTCAGCTGACCTCAAACCCCTCGATTTTTTTATGGGTCTTTGTGAAAGACGACGTTCATGCTAAAATAAAATAAAATGTATTATCAAAAGCGAGGGCAAATATTCAGCGCCGCCGGTTACATCTTTGCGTCCGACGTGGTGGCGGCGGCGCGGCGGCTACATTGAGAACTTGAAGATTTAATAAGTGTAAGGCGCTAGGTGCATAGGTCACAATAAAATTAATAGTAAAGTGAACAAGGTGAAGTGAAATTATTTGATTTCTTTGAATTCCTTGGTGTCGCTTGATTTCCCCGCCCCGCGCTCCGCCACGCGCCCCGCCGCCGCCACCGAGCCGCCCGGGCAGGCAGGCGCGGGCGCGGGCGCGGTAACACGTAGGTAAAGACACTCATAGGGTGATTAATTTTTGTTGCGTATTTTATTATTAAGTTTGTTTGAAAAATTCGAAATTTCTATTTTGGACTATAATTATTTTTTTATTTTTTTTATGAATACTTATAAGTAGCTCTACCCGTGTGTTCATTTAATGTCGCCATTGTAGCTACACGCTGTATACGGAATGGTTTGGAAAAGACCGTTTTTAGCGATAAAGCGACAGGCACCATCACAACTAAAGGTTGTCTGGAAGAGATCGCTTTTAGCGATAAGGCCACCCATTGTACTCTCTATTTTTATGTTTATCTCTTTCTGTAATTTATTTTTTTCTGTGTGTGCAATAAAGTTTTTATCTATCTAATGATAGTTCACTTTTTAAAAACAATATCAAAAAATGTAGATTACTACATTTGTAGTGTGTGTATTTGTTTGTGGCTTCAGAACCCACGCAAGTTACAAGATACGAGTAAGTATATCATCAAAGGTTTTTCTGTGCTATGAAAAAAAAAATATAGGTATACCATCTCATTTATTAGTAACAAGGTATCTTGTTTTTCGATACGACATGTATAGATATTAGAGAAAATTAGGTAAGCACAGTAGGTATTTCCAATAAAAGATTTCTATCTACATTGAAACAGTAACGAGTGACTTAATGGCGTTAGAAAATAGTGCAATCTCGAAGGGCAAATAGATTTTACGACGTGGAGTGGTCGAAATAAAGTGTGCGACATAAACGTTTTACTGCTCGGTAATGGACCTACGCTACGTCATTGAATCTCGAGACAAATAAATGTTTGTTCATAAAAATGATACAAAATAAACAATTTTGGCACCTTATATTTACGACTGTTTTAGATAGTACAAAAAGTATGATTTCAATCCGTAACGAACTATTAGTATCATTTTAGCTACTTATCATATAGATACAGAAAACTTGTTAAAGAGAAGTAATCTTTGTGAGAGGAACTGCAGCTTAGTTCAGTAGGCACTAAGCCTAAACGCATTTCCCTAAGAAAGTGTTTACTCGATTTTGAATTAGAAATTCAAGTAATAAAACAAATATTCTACCAAAGGTAGACTCTATAAAATTTAGGTTCAAAGCAATCCACTTCTAACGAAACGCTTACGTATTTCCGCCTTTAATTTTTTTGTACCACATGTGGTACAACTTACTGTTACGAGGTGCAAAATTGAGCGTAGCACTCTTGAAATTAGAAATGTATACATGACCACTTATTTGTTTGTTTGAAAGGGTGTTTAATATATTGCGGGTGACGAAAGTTGTCCAGAAAATTGGATAGAAATTTCGGTCGTTTTGCGGCAAAATGGGCAGACGATATTGCGGTCTAAAACTGGATGAGACGCACGGGGTTGTAAGAAGTGGTACAAAAAGAGAAAAGCCTATACCACTGCCTACCTAGTAGTGTGTGAAGGGCTGTGGATGATGATGTACGCACGCTACGCACAAAGGATCTTTGTCCCTCTGACGTCAGGTGCAGCAAATAATTGCGCATATACTGTTATGCGGAAAAATTCGCTTTACTCAATTAGGTACCCTAAATGGGTTCTGCTTAGATACTTGTCTTCAGAGGGACGAAGATCCCTTGTGACTACTATACCAACATCAGACTGATAATGATACCAACATTATTGTCATGTCAGTCGAAGTAAAATATCGTTGTCGTCGCTGACATGATGTGAAGAAAAGCATTTAGTTCCTAAAAGCACTCCAAAAATATCGTGTGGGCGTTGCGTTGTCGTTAGCATTGTCAAAACGCCCATTGTGGTCAAATCCCAGCCTGAACTTCAATTTTGCAATTTCCACTGTGTTTAGTTGACAAAAGACCTATTTGCATTGTCAAAGTTAGGTTGTTGTAATGCAATTCGCTGTAGAATAGGCTCCTGTAACTATTGTACTGTTTGTAGTTCGCTAGGTAGTTCTGAGAACAATTAAAGTTACACTCGAGGCCAATGAATTCGGTTCATTGGCAAAATATCCAGAGCTCATGAGAGATGAGCTACTGATGACTCTGACTGAACCCCAATTTGTTGGAAGCCTGAATCAATTGCCCCCGAGTGTAATGTTAGGGATATTTTCAGGTTTCAGTGATTTTTCATAAAGTTGTAGGTAATTAAAACACCAAAAGAAATATAATCATTTATTATTTCAATTTCTGTTGCACAATTTGGAAATTATACTACAATATAAATGTATATTTGCATAAATTTATATTAATATAACATTTAGGTAAGAACTACATTATACTTTTATGTGTTACAGATAAAAATATTTTGATAATACATTCATTTCGTAAAATCTCTTACTGAGCAATATCAATTTTAGTGATAGGTATATCGAAGAAAAAAGTATTGAAAATATAGTTTATAATACGGGATTATATTAAAAACATTTATAAACATTTATATAAGTTACACTTAATATACTTTCATATACTTAAAGATACAATTTTCCATAAGCCATGTTTCATATTATATTTAATCTCTTGCGAATTTTAGAGAAAAGATCCAATTTCAATAAACTAGATTTAGACTTTGAAATGTTTTAATATACTAAGGTAACGGCACCTGTTTCCGTGGTATTTTCACTAAAACTCGAAAGGATATCAAATATTAAGCATTTACTGTACCTTTCTGAAGGTTCGGTTTCTGTTATCAGAAGCTCTAGTGTTTTTACTTTCGAAAACTACTTAAGTTTTGACAGACCGACCTATATTTCTATTTGAAATTAAATAAAATGTAAATCAAGTCTAAATCGCTCTATTCCGAGGCAAAAATCCGTATTCCGTGGTATTTGGTACCTAATTCCGAGGGAAGAAAAATGTATACGAAACGACAGTAACAAACTGATAAAATAATGTTAGAAAGATTAACTTGATTGTTCTCTAGGAATACAGGTCACTTTTGGTGGTAGGTTTTGGTGGTATTATTTAATAAATGATTTTATTATTATCAATGTAAAAGTTTTTAAATACCTCTTTGGATGTTTGTAACTCAATCTCTCACACGTCAGCGGCGTCAACTTTGCTAATATTTTAATCCTGTGATTGCAAATCCGGATAAATACACAAAGTGCTGATAACGGGAAAATCTCCCCGTGTGATAAGTTAAAAAAATACTTGTACTGTTTCCTAAGCACACACACATACACACACACATTACACATTAACACATTATTATAATATTCCACATTATAAATACGACATTTCGCGAAGAAATAAGACCAAGCGTGCAAATGGCGTAAAGAGTGCCGCCCAACCCACAGCTGTGGAGACTAAAAAATCATGTTTCCTAATTTCCAGTACCTACTAAAAGCTAAAATTTTTTATATACCTATCATTCTTAATATAAGCTGATGCCAAATTGTTAAAATTTTTGTTAAAGATTAACTTCTTAATAAAACATGCAGCCAAATGTGTCGAAAATAAATATTTTCGTAACATAATTTTCTATACAACCAATAAACAAAATACATAAGTAGGGTACTTTTGATGTGTTATAACTCGTAAAAATTATTAAAAAGTATACCTCGAAATAAGGTTTTAGTCTCAATCGACTATTTGATTTGTCAAATCTATCGTTAAAATCACAAAAACCTAATCCCAGTTTATGAAATTCAAAAATAAGAATAGGTCTTTCAAATTGCTATTCCGAGGTATATTTTTCACATACCTTGGAATTAGGTACTAGGTGAAATATTTGATCCCTAATGCCGTGGTTTTTTCAATATGTAATTTTACCTCATTATAATTAAAAAACCACTTAAACATGTATTACATACGGTAAAGAATATACTTCTTTCGATAATTTTACACTAAAAATCAACACCTAGCACAAAAAAAAATCAAAATAAACCTTATTTAAAAAAGCTTGCTACTCTCGTGTACAGAGGCAAAAACGTATGAAGAGTGAACTTGGACCAGCCACCGCTGCGAATGTAACCAATTATTTTGGAATGTAAGCCCGTTCTAAGTCTCGTTTTTAGATTTATATACTAAAAAATATATTTCCTAATGACAAATAACTTTTGCAACAAAAAAGAACCTAAGAATCAGAAGTAAATGCTGTTTTTCTAAATACCACGGAGAAAGGTGCCACTTTTGGAATACCATGGATTTGGGTGCCTTTACCTTAGAGTTTGACGAGAATCGATATTATCTATTATAAGATATGAACGGTTATTAAAAAGTAGGTATCTATTTCTCTGAGGGTCAGACACAAAGGATAACCTTTTTATAAAACCTATTGACTCATCTTTTCTACTTCAATAATTCTCAGCACATTTCTCATTATTCTTCGTCTGGTTACTTGTTTAGGTACAGTCAGCAATATAAATTGATGAATAATTTAATATTGTCGAGCTGTTTTGGGAGGCTTCTGACTATTTGTAGATCTTCATATGTTTAAACCTATTTGAATAATAGAACTGCTCACAAAGTTTTGCGACTGAATTTACTTTTTAAGAAACTCAATTTGTTAATTAATTTATATTAAGGACTGTACTTACTTTTCATAGGAAAAAGGTTATATTTTATGCAAAAGGTTCTAATTATGTAGGACTAAAACAAATTGTATAAATTGGACATTATAAAAGGTTTGTTGATATGTATATTGGAGGGGAAAGTGATACGGGATCGTATAATCTTTTTTGGAAAAGCTAACTGGACGATGAAGCTCGATTTTTTTTAATAGGTACTTACTCAAAAATGTCTTTTAAATGATGATTATTTCCATAAAAGCTTCATACTTCAGCAAAAACAGTAAGAATAGGGATAAATAAAAAATACTTCGAAATATGCTGATATAGCAAACAACACCGCATTCCAATCCTAAGGTCGTGGGCGCAAATCCGGTCGTGCACCAATAGATTATTCTATTCGCATAAAAAATCCCGTCCATGAAATGTTCAAGAGCAAACGTGTGTCAATTTCTTTACTATTTTATTCTTTACTAGTAATTACCCGCGACTTCGTACGCGTCTACAGTTTCCGTGTACATTATATTATATGTGCGTGTACCGAGAGGATACTTTGAGAAACTTGACATTACACCTCATCACACCGAACTCGTACCTACTGGAATGTAAAACGCTAGTTGTTAGACCAAAGAGGTAGTACTACGTCTTGTCAAACTGACGTGACATGACATGACAATGAAATCCTCTTGCCAATTGGCGCTGCTAATTCTTTTCGTTCATTTTATCATGTAGATCCTGTTAATTATTCGAGATAAAAAGTAGCCTATGTGTCAAACCAGGTTACGAACTATATATATGCCAAGTTTCATCCAAGTTGGTTCAGTAGTTTAGACGTGATTGAAACACAAACATCCAAACATCTAAACATCCAAACATCTAAACTTTCGCATTTATAATATTAGGAGGATAGGATTCTAACTATGCTTTATTCTAACCTATATCAGCTTTTTAAAGTTTTGAATAACATAAGTAGGTATTGTTTTCTATATTCTAAGGTAGGTATATAGGTTAGTTGTGTATTTTGTAAGTAAGTTAAAAATGTGATAGAATATTTTAGTAATAGTTACAATAAAGGCGAACCGTTTAAGACCAAGTACTTTTTCTATTTATTAGTGCCCATACCTATAAACGTTGCTAAAACATTTATAGCCAAATTGATAATTATTTTACAATCACTAGGGGATAGAAACAGAAACATACTGAACAAAGAGTGTGAGTGCGAAAATAAATTGTTATTCAATACATTTTTGCCATTTTGTTTTGTTAACAGTAGTTTTTTTTCACATTGTTGGTTCCATATTGATGGATAGTCCCTCAAAGTTTGCCGGAGTGTATTTTCATTTGCAACGTGTATACTAATTGGCATTGTATTTTAACGTTTACATGTACAGACGTAGAGTATAATATCGTAGTTCCGTTTATTGTGTGAGCGGGTGCCATTGTTTGACTTGTTCCATGGGAGCAGCGAGTGATGCGTTCCAGTGCTGCAAGGCACGACCGCGGGCGAACATGTACGAACCCAGCACGAACTTGCCCACAAGACGATCTGAAACAACGATACCATTATTGAAAACTAGCAGTTACCCGCGGCTTCGTACGCGAGTACCGTTTCCGTGTACACTATATTATCTGTGCGTGTACCGAGCGAATACTTCTTTGAGAAACTTGACATTACACTGAACCCGTACTCGAATGTCTAACGCTAGTCGTTAGACCAAAGAGGTAGTACTACGCCCTGTCAAACTGACGTGACATGACATGACAATGAAATCCTCTTGCCAATTGGCGCTGCTAATCCTTTTCGTTCATTTTATCCTGTAGATCCTGTTAATTATTCGGGATGAAAAGTAGCCTATGTGTCAATCCAGGTTACGAACTATATATATGCCAAGTTTCATCCAAGTTGGTTCAGTAGTCTCGACGTGATTGAAACACAAACATACAAACATCTAAACTTTCGCATTTATAATATTAGTAGGATTTATAAGTTTAAAAAACTAGAAAATCCGACTTCAATTCGACTACCGGCTTCAGCATTATATGATTATGATGATGGCAGTTCATTTGGAATGTTCTAATGACCTTAAACACCACTAAAAAGTCACAGGAAAGCAAAATACGCAATTTCGTGCACGTGGATAGCATATTTTTTTCCAGTTATTTCTATTTATAAACCAAATTACTGAACCGTTTTTGATGAAAATGAAATGGGACTAATCTGGAAATACATCCTTGCAGATAAAAGAAAAATTTTGAAATCGGTTCATAAATGAAGGAGTTCAGAGGTAACAAACATAAAAATAAAAAAACACAACCGAATTGAGAACATCCTCCTTTTTTGAAATTGGTTAAAAAACCATTCTCCATTTTGGTTTGTACAGATTTTATTCGATTCCAATCACTCCTAATAATTAAATTAAGTAAGGTGCAAAACGAGCAGCTTTTTGATACACACTGTGATTTCATTAGCTTTTGACTTTGAATAATAAAACTTGAAATAGCCGAGAAATCTCACCCGATTTTCTGACCCAGTTAGACAAAAATCTGACACCATCAGCATCTCCTAACAAAATAATCACCTGTCGCAAACTAGTTCCATGTTTTACCTCGTTAGGAAAATGGAGCGTTGGCATATTCGCAACAAGGAAATATTATGGTCGGTACCCTGAATGCGAAAATGGAAATATAACGCTGATATGCCTCTTGTTTAAAAAAATTGTGTTTTTATAACAATATTTTCCGACACTTCGTTATAAATCGTTTGGTTTTGTTGGTATTTAAAGTCTATTATCCTGTGCACCAGCCCCCGTATGCCAATCTTTTGCTGTCAAGTTATATTTCACTGCCCAGTGTAATTTCTTCAGGTCACGTGGTACAATTTTGTACCACGTGATCATTCTTTTTAGACACTTGACAGCAAAATATGCGCGAAAACACATCAAATGACGTCATAATGTCACTATTTAGTCACAGAATAACTATGAGTTAGTGGGAACTGACCATGATTTAAAACTTTGCAGTTCAACTTTGCAGTCCAACTTTGATTGGCATACCACTGCAGTCAGCCAATCTGAATTGTAAAGCTTTTTTAAATTAACAAGTCATTTATCATAGTTGAATACACTTCTGTCACTCCTAAGCACATAATATTATGCTTTGTATCTACAAGTATAGTATACTTTTCAGACTAGTTGTATTTTCTGCGTCTAACTTGAGTAAAAACCTACCAATTCAAAACCTTAGGTAAATAAAACCAATAAAACAACGATTGTTCTTCGACTGTGCAAATGACTTTGATTGTTCTTTTGTTCTATTTGTCATTTTGGTTTAAAATGAGACATTTCCGTAGAACTTCATGACTTATACCGAATAATGTGAAACACCTACGTTTAAAATGCAATTTAACCTTTACCGAGTTCACGTGGGTGACAAAGTTTAACATGCCATCTCGGCATTTTTAATGGTCATAGAATAAAAATCATTTACGAAGCCAACTTTTGAATAACGATACAAGAGCTAGTTATTTCCAGCTGTTTTTAGTTAAAAGCTCGTTGGCTTCTCAATTCTACAGTTTAATCTGAGACTGCATTCAAGTATTCATAAATTGTAGTTATCAAGATGAGATTTTGGCGCGCTTCATTTGCAGAGTCTTAGCGTCGAGCTAACTAGACTGAGTTTATCTAACCTGGCTAAGTCAATACGCATTTAATTTGATCCATTAAAATTACAAGCAGTACATTTTCGAAGGTTCTTGATTAGTTTTCTCTTCTGGCAACTGTAGAATTAACTTTGCTAGAGAGATTGAAGTGCCAATAAAATCCCACTGACGTCAAAGCATCGACGCTTCATTTCGACGTCAGAATGCCTTGACCCTACGTACGAGCACATATAACTTAACCAAACAGACGAACTGATGGTGGATATTCAATTTCACTGTCAGTAGTTTTTTTTCATGTTTGTTACCTTAGAACTCCGTCATTTATGAACCGATTTCAAAATTTTTTTTTTATCTGAATGGATGTACTTCCAGATTAATCCCATTTAATTTTCATCAAAATCGGTCCAGCAGTTTGGGTTATAAATAGAAATAACTGAAAAAAAATATGCCAACCACGTGCACGAAATTGCGTATTTTGCCTTGCCTGTGACTTTTAAGTGGTGTTTATAGTGACTAGAACATTCCCAATGAACTGTTATCATCATCATCTGATGATGAAGCTGATAGTCGAATTGAAGTCAGTTTTTCTAGTTTTTTAAACTTATAAATTATGATGTACCAAGTTGAGTTTCGGTTCAGCGATACTATCTGTTTCAGAGCAATCTCATCTACCAACTTGTGACGGCGCAGGCATGAACTTTAGACATGTTTGTTCACACAGAATACGTGACTATGATGCTTATGAAGCCAGCTGTCTGCCAAATGTGGTATATGTTAGTTCAGTGAACAAAAGGCAGAACTTTGTACCCTTGGTACAACTTTGACGTGACTACAAGACCAAACAGAACTCAGTGCGTGTTTTTGACAATTTTAATCAAAGCTAGATTATGAACTTTAGTTCTATGTATCTATGGTTCTGTTTTATGTGAAAGGTCTAAAATCAAAGGAGATATTACCGGGGTCCATAGCCTTACATAGCAAGTGCACGTGTACGTAAAGTGACGCTGGTCAAATGCAGTTTTTTTTAATAGACTTCAAAAAAGGAGGTTCTCAATTCGGTATGTTTTTATTTTTTATACAACTATTTAAGTCTATATTATTTAGGTGAGCTTATCAGCTCTCAGTCTAAAGAGGAAGCACAGGAAGACGAACGCGCTACCGTCTTCAGATTTCTGGCTTAAAATAGTCTTACCTTTGGCATAAACGGAGTGTGGCTGCAAAGCTTGCACAGTGACGCTGGTCGTGTGCAGCTCATCAGCCCTCAGTCTAAAGTGGAAGCATTCTGAGACCAACGCGCTGCCGTCGTCACTGACGTCGACGGCGGCAGTGCGGCGCGCGCGCACGCCTCGACATGCGCGCTCTTGCGTCACTCGGACTACCATTTCACGTCGACTTGATGAAGGGTCCAGCTAGGGATGAAAACGAGATGAAGATGGGTCAAGAAAAAAATTTATTTAGTATTTTATAAGATCTGTTTGTTTTGTAACACCTATGTCATACGATTAAATAAATAAAGACAATAAACATTAATTTATACAAAGAAAATTTATTTAGAAATGGTAACCAAGGTGAGTAGACCGACGACAAGCTGGTGGATAGAAAAGATGTTTTTTCTGAGTATATCTTGAAAAATTACGTACTATCTCTAAGAATATCTAATGAGGGTTGGTGCAAGGCATGTCCTAACAAGGCAAGGCTTGTTGGTGCCATCTGTAAATGGGCAAGGACCTTCATTACCTAATCTCAAGTAGGTGGTACCTAAATAGAGCTCTAAGTCTAGACTAGAATCACAGAATACTAAAATAATCTAGATAAACTAAGTGGTTTTCGTACGAAGTTTTGCTTCATTAATTTGAAATGTTTTAGACAAATACAAAACTTCTAAAGTAAATCGTTGACTAAAAGTTAAGATAAATACTTAGTTTAATTTTATCTCAACGAAGGCAATCTACTGCTTTTTACTCTGTTCGAACTTTGTGGTATGGTTTCTAGGTAAACGGTGCCGTCTATGAACGGCCGTTATTTTATCATCTGGCTAGCTTATAAAGTGAACTAGTGTAGGAATCCTATCACATTGATTTATTCACAGAGAATTAAAAAAATGTCTTGTTACCTTAAGCTACGCGTCTACTGCGTCGGAATCGGATCGTACGCAGCGAACGTGGCGTCGGTATTTTAAATTTAAATTTTCAGATGTTGTGATCCAGTGCACGCGGTAGGTACCATACAAAGCAACAAATCCTTACGTTTCATCCGCTCCGATTCCGACGCAGTGGACGCATAGCATTTACTCACACTACTGGTTACCTCAAGTTTACTTTAGCTGAAAATTAAATGACTCTAAGGGAGAACGCAAACCAAAGACAAAACGTCTTGTCGAACAGTTAGTGATGTGAAACTTCTCAGTAAAACTTTTTTAGTTACGATATGCTTCTTTTTATTTGCTGTTTTCGTTACTTGCTTATTTAATGAGAATCATCCTAAGTACTTAATAATATTATTAAGTACACTACATAATTACTTTATATTCTTATTTATTAAAAAAGCACAGTTCATTCTCTAGGTATATGCGTATAAAGCAATGTTTAATAGGTAGGTACTAAACAATGCTATAATAGATAGGTAAACATAATTTTATGCATGCATGTTTGCTTTTGAAGGCCGCTCGGCCAATTTAATTAATTAATTAAATTGTTTTAACGGCTGGTTTGCGAACCTATTAATAAAAAAACGTAAGAAAAGACTGTCGTGTCAATTGATGTGAGTTTCGTTACAACGAAAACAGCATATGACGAGGAAGCATTCATCATATGCTGTTTTCGTTATAACAGAAAATTTATTTTCACGTCACTAAGTACGCGACAAAACAGTTTTGTCGTCAGATGTGCGTTGGCCCGGGAGAACGCAAACCAAAGACAAAACGTCTTGTCGAACAGTTAGTGATGTGAAACTTCTCAGTAAAACTTTTTTAGTTACGATATGCTTCTTTTTATTTGCTGTTTTCGTTACTTGCTTATTTAATGAGAATCATCCTAAGTACTTAATAATATTATTAAGTACACTACATAATTACTTTATATTCTTATTTATTAAAAAAGCACAGTTCATTCTCTAGGTATATGCGTATAAAGCAATGTTTAATAGGTAGGTACTAAACAATGCTATAATAGATAGGTAAACATAATTTTATGCATGCGTGTTCGTTTTTAGAAGCCCGCTCGGCCAATTTAATTAATTAATTAAATTGTTTTAACGGCTGGTTTGCGAACCTATTAATAAAAAACGTAAGAAAAGACTGTCGTGTCAATTGATGTGAATTTCGTTACAACGAAAACAGCATATGACGAGGAAGCATTCATCATATGCTGTTTTCGTTATAACAGAAAATTTATTTTCACGTCACTAAGTACGCGACAAAACAGTTTTGTCGTCAGATGTGCGTTGGCCCTGGGCCAACGCACATCTGACGACAAAACTCTGACAAAACTCTGACTCTGACAAAACTCTGACGACACGACGCATGCATAAAATTATGTTTACCTATTTATTATAGCATTGTTTAGTACCTACTTATTAAACATTGCTTTATACGCACATACCTAGAGAATGAACTGTGTTTTTTTAATAAATAAGAATATAAAGTAATTATGTAGTGTACTTAATAATATTATTAAGTACTTAGGATGATTCTCATTAAATAAGCAAGTAACGAAAACAGCAAATAAAAAGAAGCATATCGTAACTAAAAAAGTTTTACTGAGAAGTTTCACATCACTAACTGTTCGACAAGACGTTTTGTCTTTGGTTTGCGTTCTCCCTAAATCTACAGTGAGTTTTCGCTGTCATGCAAATGACAATGACAGAATATTATATAGAGCCACCAATAAAATATAGAATAATATAGAATTACCCTTTGACTAAACTTAATATGACCCTCAGGTATAAGGTTTTTGGAAACTTCTGAAGGATGTTCTTAAAATAAACTCAAGTTGAAATTGGTGTTATCTTTCTGCCTTAGCTATATTTGAAAGGCATAAAGTTGAGCAAAGTAAACGTAATGACTAAACAATTAGTAAGCTGAGCATAAATTAAATTGTTTTAAAAATAAAAAAGTAACTAAATATGGAAATGACATTTCTGAACGGAAATTCTCGTGACAAATATCATACAAAGGTTGTCTGGAAGAAAACGCTCCGTAACGATAAGGCCACGCATCGTATATAATTAGTTAACACCTTTTTCAGTATGAGCTTTTTCGTATAATAGTTTGTAAGGTATACCTACGTACAATAAAGTATTTTTCATTTATTCGTTTATTTATGCATGCCTAGCTAGGGGCTGGTTTTTCAGAGTAAAAAACTGTTTTTGTAGCTATTTTCTTGAGTTTATCGAAAGTTGTACCTTTAGGTTTCGAGCTTGTATGACGGTGACGGTGAGTCGATGCAGATTCTCATTGTAGAGCAGAGAAACCAGTATCTCACCCAGATCTGAAGTCGGCTCTTGACAGTCCTGTAAACAATCATTGTTATTTCGTTTCTTTTATGAAATTTTACTATTTTAGCTGTACATTTCACGAGAATTCTTGCCTAACTTGGCAAGAATTCTCGTGTGTAAAGCACAGATTATAGAAAAGTACAGATGTACTGTATAGCCATTTTTGTGTCACAGTAAGAAGTGCACCATGATGGAGTACTTTGTGTCATTCAGTCTCTGGCCATTGACACCTCCAATGCCAAACATATTTTTATACAATTATGCCGGCGTGTGTGGTTCCCACTTGCAAAAATTGGCCTGGGTCTAAAAACAAAGTAGATGGGATAACATACATCACATTTGGGTCTCTATTTGATAAGGAATCGTCTTGGAATCATCAATTTAAAGAAAAATTACCATCAATTCAATAATGTTGCAAACAACACCAACATTTTTTTCCCAACAAAATTTATATTAATCTTTATGACTACACATCATTAGGCATAGGTATTTCAATAGGTATTTTTAATCATAGAGCGCTAAATTTGTTATTTTGAAAAAATATTTGTGTAATTTTAGGATTCTTGATGACATACTCAGACGAGAACAATGGACAAAAATCATTCAAAAAACACGTCCTGAGTCTTTCCTTAATTCTATTAAAATTTATGAATATCTATTTCAGTACCTCCTACTTAGGTACCTAAGCAGCATTTACAAAAAAAATTACCCCAAAAAATTGGGAAATAGTTTTGTAGGTGCAACATTGGGCTGCGCGAACATCATGCGCACGGGAACATTTTTATAGCATTTTGGTGACAAAATCCTTCATACAAATTATGTCAAATGCGGCTTCTACTATATTCTAAGGTGTAAAGTTTAGATGTTTGTGTTTCAATCACCCTACTACTGGTCCGATTTGGATGAAACTTGGAATGTATATAGTTCGAAACCTGGATTAACATAAGCTACTTTTTATCCCATAAAATCAAACGGGACGCGGAAGAAGTCACGTGCTCATATTTGGAACAAAGCTCGTTTTACCAGATTTAACAATTGTCATAGTTTTGGTTATAAAAAAGACCACCTAAATAACAGCCAGAATAAAAAAAAGAAGAAGAAGGCCACCTAAATACTTTTTGGAAAAAGAACAGGCGTCACAGCTCAGTCGGTAATAGCTCTGCCTTCCGTGCTGTGGGTCGTGGGTTCGATCCCCACCGAGAACAAACATTTGTGCGTGGAAAACATAGATGTTTGTTCTATGTCTGGGTGTTACTATGTAATATAAGTATGTATTTACAAAAAAAAAAAAGTATATAAGTATTCTATCAGCCATCTGGTTCCCATATTACAAGCATTGCTTAGTTTGGGACTAGAGGGTGTTGTGTGAAATGTTCGTGAATATTTATTTATTTATTTATAACTTATCTATCTATTACTTATGTATTTCTGTCTTTTGTTTATGTCCTGTGTTGTGTGCAATAAAGAATTAAGAATTAGGAATTACCTTCTCAACATCAAGTTTATATAATTGGGGTTCTTCGTCTGGTGCTACTCCTTCCAGCTCAGTGAGAGGTAGGATGATGTGGCCGATCAACTGTTTCCCCTTGCCAACCCTTCCAGTGTCTATCACTGACAGCTTCAGTGTGATCCCTTCTATTTTGTCCGGCGGTATCTATGGAAATGGTTTGTTTTGCAAACAAGTAATTAAATTAAAAATTTGAAAAATTTCCGAATCTCGAACCGGTTTTCATCAAACATAGCTAAGAACACTCCCGATTAATTCACCTTTCAAACAAAAAAAACAAAATCAAAATCGGTTCATCCGTTCGGGAGCTACGTTGCCTCAGACAGACAGTCACACACACACACAGACACGTCAAACTTATAACACCTGTCGTTTTTGCGTCAGGGGTTAAAAAATCATGAAACTTGGTGTACCTACTTTATTTTATGATTTAATACAGAGCCGTTTTTTGTTCAGAATACCAAAAATCATGTATCAGGCACTAAGGTACCCACTCACTAAGTAGGTAGGTACCTACTTACGTGACGTGTAGCATTTCAAAGCGGTTTTTTCGTTAAAATATTTCTTTATTTTTAAAGTATCTGAAAACCTATCTTAGTGATATTGTAACAAGACTCATAATAGCTTATTATTCCGTAGTAGATCTCTACGTGTAAACCTTGAGGCGTTTGCTCAAGATTAACCTTGCGTGTTACGAGAGTACGGAATTGATCTTTACTCTAAGTGCAAATGAATTGCGACAGGAAAATGCACTTTGTTTTCTAGTAGGTAAGAGCGATAATCCGGAAAATATCTACGTGAGGTCGTAGAGGTAAAGTATCACGTAAGTTTTTGTTTAGACCTCTTGGGAGTTTTATATCAAACATCTAGAGACACCTACTTGTTGAATATTCTTTCTAAATATAGTCAAGAAATAAACGTTGTCTTATCTTAAGAGCAAAATTTCGGGTCAGTGCTGACACCGATACGTCACGAAACCGATGATTTGGTTAAATCTACTAACATAGATATCATTATCAGCAAGTATCGGTCTCGCCCATAGTGAAAACATCCAATAAGGCTCGCAAAACGTTATTTACTTACGACAAAAAATAAAAGTGACACAAATTAAATGATCCAATAAATCAACCTGACTTGTGTTCGTGCAAAAAAATAAGGAACGCATAAATTGTCGGTTATTCTAACAAAATAATAATAACAAAGTTCAAAGGTCGTAATAGCACGAAATGTCAAAAATATGTTCACATACACGCCGTAAAAACTGAGGGTTAATTCTTTGTGCCAAATAACCGTCAGTAACTTCTATAAAATCTATTTTAATAGATTTTATTTAGAGAATTGCGCTTTTAAAAGATTTAAACCAAAATATAGTATACCAATATAGTAAACCAATATAGTAGTAGTAGTGTAGTAGTAGTAGTATAGTAGTAGTAGTGTAGTAGTATAGTAACAATATAGTAATATAGTAGTATAGTAGTAGTCGTATAGTAAAATATAGTAAACCATTACTATTCACTTTGTATCTATGTATCCATGTATCCATCAATCGATGGTATCTGAGTACACCACAGCAAACCATTTAATCATCGACATTATAGACAGTGATGAAAGGCTTATGCATCACTCATAATAAGCGGCCTTGCGCACTAGCGGCATTGGCTGAATTCCTACTAATCTCTCCTGAAGTTAGCTGTGCAGATATAGTGATTCAAAACATGTACTAGCTGATCCAGGGGGACTGGGAGGCTGAAGTGCCTCCTAGAGCTCCATGTCTACCACAGGATAGAGCAGAACTTGGTCAGGACCAACCGTGACAATTGGTTTGGGAGTGGCTTTTCTTTCTTGGTTCAGGAGTGGCTTGCCCCTCCTAAGCCAAAATCCTAAATCCGCTAAAAACAGATTGGATTGTGCAAATGAACATTATTGGGATTTGTCGCCGGGTCTTTCTGTTCAAATACTATAAACCGTACCATTCGGAAATGTAATTTCCCCTTATAGACTTAGGTATTCGTGTTTTATTCTCTAGCCAGATTGTAAAAGAGGTATACAGAACGCTTTGGCTGTTTAGTGCGCGTGCAGCCTTTCTAGCATCGAAACCGATGTCAGATCAAGTTTCCATCACGTAGACGTAATTAAACCGATCACAAATATGCTAAAATGAAGCTGGAGTATAAAATCACGACAGACGTTTTATGAATATGCATGTTAGGTTTATGGGAAAATATGAATTCATTTTCGGAAACCTTGTTTTGGGCGGTCATAAATAACAGAGCTATTGTTTTATCAGAAAAAGTACATACTTTCTAAAAATGGACTCTAAAAAGTCCCTACAGCTTTACAGGGTCTAAAAGATAAATGGGTTCTTATCTAAAAAATCTAGAAAAATACAATGGTACTCATTATGCTTTGTTGGACGCTAGGTGAAGAGAGTTATTACGTCACTAATGACAACTGCATACAAATGGCACTCCCCCTTTTTACGACTATGCATATAGTGAAGCTTTAAAGGAGCTCCACATTTTCATTACGTTAATAGGTAGTACTTAGGTACTGCTTCAAAATTGATATTCCATTCGGCTTCCTCACTCGACATATTATACAAGATACTGATAAATTAATATGGCATGTCAGTTGCTAGAACAAAACGTACCTTGAATTACCTGGATGAATCAAGTCGTATTAGGTATAATACTACGAAATATCGTTGTCGTGGCCAACATGACGTGAAAGCGTCAATACTGAGTGTATGAGATTATACCCGATGTCCTCGTGTCGACACTTTCCGTCCCGTTAGTCCACTTTCAAAACCATTTTTCACTTTATTAGTAGGTTTATACCTACTACTTCAAAATTCAAAGGCACTCAGGATCTTTCCGGAATAGAATTACTAACTACGAGCCTGTCTAATTTATTGGTGTAGCATACTGCCAATATTCCAGCAGATAGGTAAATTAATTGAGACACTCAACGCTTATGAGTAGGAGTTGCATTCACTGACAATTAACGCGAAATAGTTCCAATAACACTAACAGTTGTAAATATATAAGACCGTTTTAAAGTAGACTTGCTTGGTAATGCAATGCATTATTGTCAGTAGAGGTTACCACTTAGCATCAAGAGATGCATGCCTCGTTTATTCACATAAAAAAAATATACATATTTTATAAACAATTCTGATATTTAGCCATAAAATAATAAGAAAATATACCCAGACGTACTACCATCGTAGTACCTTTGAGAACATGAACGGTGTCATAATGATCATGTACCTACTACAAATAATATTATTAAAAAGCGATACAATAATCTAAGATACAAAAAAATATACCTCGATAATGTTTTAATCCTAAAAACCAGAAACCGCCGCCCACTCGAACGCTTGATTGAAATTATTTATGCGTCAGTAACACACACAGAGGCCTATGTAGGCTTAAATCAATACAATACACGTACCCACACATCCACAGTATAATACAGGGTGTAAAATGTTTAAATCACGTTCCTAATCCTGTGATAGGTACCTAAATAAAAGAAAGGCGATTCTTTGTTACTTTAACATACATACGAAAATATGATTTGTGTGCGATGAAACCAATATAAATTGAACATCCTTCGGGATACCACTTTGAATTTATTTGTACATCAGTAAACACATTTCCATTTTTTCCAATTACTATTGTGAGTGGTTCGTAAAACCACCGAAGCTTTGCCAAAATTGAGAAAATTGATAAATTAGCCGTCTACCAAAACAGAGTTTGTTTTCGAATTTGTTTTGTTCGACTTCGTGTCATGCTACAGTGAGTTCTAATCAACTGAATTTCAGCACAATAGGTACGTTGGAAGTTAGAAAGTTTAAAAATAAAAATCAGTTGCGAAATAAAATGTTTTCGAGCCTATAAATAACATAATAAGTCTTTGTTTTCTTTGTCGGTTTTCAATCAACGATGTATGGAATGTAGAAAAAATTGCCTCGAGAAAAACTTAGTATTCAAATAGTTATTTTCATGAACATGTTGTGTTTGATTGAAGACAAACAAACGCGGGCGGGGTGGGGGGATGCGGGTGTCAGATAATACATTTTGTGCCCCGTCAGATTACGATAGCAATGGTTTAGCTAGTTGTGAACACTAGCCAGGGTTTTGCAACGTTTGTAAACAAGGGTAGTAATTGTTAATTATATCGCGTTTCAATATCATGTCAAACGAAGCTAATTGCTAACTTGGATGATTGATGAATTAACTTACCCTATTTGCTGATCTGTGTACCCATAGCACGATATTAGCATTTTTCAATATTAGTGGAAAAAGCGTGAAACTATTGCTAAAATTCATCTTGTTTCTTAAACATCTGAATGTGGATGATCGGGATTTTATTGATAAAAAGCCGTGGTCAGAACGTCTAATTTCCAAACTGCCTCATAAATAAAATTCCTAAAACGTGAAATGACTACAACTTCGAAAACTACTGGATGCCTACCTTATAAAATCTTGTGTTAGAAGTTGTGAGGCTGCGATTTATTCATGCTGTCGTGTTGGCCAATCGAATCCCTCTATTTTATAAATCGAAGGGAGATGTAAAATAACTTCTCGCTCGCTCATTTCAACAAATTTATCAACAAATGTGCACAAATTAGTCACATGTATTGGTGCAATTTGGTCAATAAACGTATTTGGAGTGATTGTTTAGACCGTAAAGCTTTGTGATTTTGCATTTTATATTTTCAAAAATGTTGAAATGTGCGAGAAGGTTGTTTGACTCATCGTCTTAAATAACGTACTTGATAAACAAAGGTTTCATCGTAGAATGGATTGCACGTCTTCTTCTTCTGTTTAGTTTGTAGAGCTCTTCTCTCATCTGGCATTAGTTGAATCCTGTGCAATAAATGAAAATGTAGCAACATTCGTTACATTTGAAACAATAGGTGCAGCCAGCATCGCTAGTAAAATTAAATTATGGTGAGAAAAAGTTTTCAGAAGGGGTTATGACTGAAAACTTGTAACTTTTTATTTTGCGTTTGTAGTAATATTCTTAATAGCTGTGATTGATTGATTTTGTTATTCAATCTCTATCCTAAAAGTACGACCATATCTATTTTGAGCAAAAGTTGATTAAATGCCATTAAATTTAATCAATATTGATGACATTTAATGGCATTTAATCAAAACTCAGGGCAAAAATTCTTAGGGATGGTAAAAAAGCGCCCATAACTTATTCAATTCATTCACTCATTGTTCTTCAATTCGCAATATTAATATGACATGGAATTTATTCACGAAGAATTTTAAGTATTTTCAAAATACACATGAAACAGTTGAGCTATCTACAAACCGTTGCAAACTATTTATAGATAGCTCAACTGGATCCAAATTGGTACCAATTGGAAGCGGGCCCCAGCATTGCTAATTTACCACACAATATTAATATAGCTATGTCAGTTAGGTATGTAGGTGTAGGTAGTATCATGTATCCCCATTATTTTCAGAATCCCTGGCTTGAGGTAGCGAGACCCCGTAAAGTTTAATTTAGTTTAAACTAAGGTAATTAAATTTCAAACAATGTAGGAAAACAAACAGACTAATATGTATGCAGGACTGAACAAAACAGTCCGGGTTAAAATACATAATCTAGATTATATAGACAACTTTTCAGTATATTATATAAGTACTTATTTCGTACTAGCCAATCTGCCCGCAACCAGAAATAAGGTTTTTTTCTACTAACTAACCTTCACACTAATTGTTCACACTGCTCTTTTACACTAGTATCTTTCAGCGGCTACGTCGTAGCACACTTTATGCTACGGCGTAGCAATAACAATTTGGTCTTTACTAAAGTATTCTATTCACATATTTTTATTTAGTTGAGTTTTATACTGCTTACATTAATCTGATAATCTATTAATGATATTTAAGTAAATTCACAATTTATTCTTCACTCCAATTGTTATAAGGAATAATTCAAATAAATCTATGAATGTTTCAATAAAATAATATTATGGTTCACTGAATGTTACGACTCACAGAATATAGTACAGTCTTGGGAGTTCCAAGACAAGGTTATGTGAAGAACTCAGTGCGTACTTTTGGCGTAACAGGTGGATTTATGGAACTGATAAATAAAATATACTTTTTTTCGAAAAGATCAGAGAGATACAGAGGCCTTAGCCAAGGTAACATTCGACAAGCGAAGTCGGCAGTCGAAAAGTCCAAAAATGTATGGGATTGGCATAAGGCATAGATATATCACGTGATCTGTAGTCAACGAAACGAACATTGGTAGCCAAATGTAATACATGTCCATTCGATCGCACGAATCGACAGTAGCGAACGATTACCTCCATACAAATAATAATTTTGACAGGCGAATTCAAAAGTACAAAAATGTATGGGATTGACATAAGGCATAGATGTATCACGTGGTCTGTGATCAACGAAACGAATATTGGTATACATGTCGATTCCCTCGCACGCACCGACAACAGCCGAACGACTATCTCCATACAAATGCGTAGCCAAGTGGCTCTTTTGACAAGCGACTTCACTTCGTTTTCTATCAGCACGATAGAAAAGCCAGCGAAAACCAAAACCCTGTAGATATCGAAACAAAATGGCGATTTTAGGTGAAATTTTGACGTTTCAATCGATTTGGTGACTGCCGACTACTGCCGAGGTGACTGCGAAATAATCCTAGGTTTTTTCAAACCTACTACTACACTAAACCTAGTAAACCTTGCAGTAAAGGGAGATGTTCGCCACTTATTTTATTGAGAGCAATACCTACACATGACCTAACCTGCATGCAGTTAAAAATAAAAGTACATAAGTACTTGAAGAAAAAACATATTTTATTCAGAATTAAATTAACACAGGAAAAAAGAGCACAAAAATTATTATTCCACGAAAATTCCAATACCATAGAATGTTGGTTGTAACTTTCAAGTAGGAATACTTAGTAGAATAACTGTATGTTTGGTTTAGGCTCAGTGCAGCAGTAGATATGTAGGTAGATGATATCTGAAAATATAAAGATGTTAATATTACCTACCTTGCACATACCGTATTTAGATAAGTTATAAAACCTAATATATCATCAGTGTATCGAGGCTAAGGACACCGCTGTAACAAGAAAATAAATAACCCTTGATATTATGCTTGTAGGCAGGTAAGCCGCTTTACACTGACTGTTTGGATTGAAACTAAAATCACTTCCTCATAGGTATCTACCTAAATAAACAATATTTTACCTCTGCAATGTGGCATGTTATGAATGTGATCTGGAATGTGGAATCCAAAAAAATCGAATACTATTCTCCATAGCCAGAGTTCTTCTTCATTTATTTCATTTTTCTGGTGTTTGCACATTGCATCCAATCACACCTTATATTTTCAGGGTTTTGTGGGTACTTTATTTACTAGGTAGCCCACTTTTCTATTTTTATCTAAATGTTTCACAATAAAACATAAATTTTCGTTTCTTACATAAAAATAAAATAAATAAACAAAATGAATATGCTAGGTTCGAATAACACTGACATGACATTGGATGTAGTAAAACCATAGACTAAACGTGATTTCTAGCGAAAGACTGACAGAATTAGCGAAGTTATTGATCGAGTAGGCATTTATTTCTCGTATGTTACTTTGTCTACCAATTCTCGACATTGGAACCAACTGGTCTCATATCCATTTTTGCAACTTTTCAGGAGAACGAAATTAAACTTTCAAAACAATATTTTGTTCAATGTTTTTTAGAATTTCCGAGTACAAAGCTACAATTATATAAACACATATATTAAGAATACGAGGATGCAATGTTTTAAGCCGATTTCTCTAATAGACTCTGAGAAATTGTAGATTTTCTGTCTGACGGGTGTCACATCAGACTCATTTTTTACAGTCATGTGCATTAAATGATTACTTATTAACATCACCCTCTATGCCTCTAAAAAAACTTACACCTGCTGATTTCTAATGTTGTAATCAGACCGTTTGGTTCCAAAAATCTGCAATTGACCGTACCAAGTTGGTGGTTTGATGTACACGTCGAACTCAATGGCTCTCAAATAAAAGTGTGATGTTTTAAAAAAATGGAGGGCATATAGCATTAACCGATCGTATGGTCCGGGAAATAATTCATTCGGATGCCTAATTCCTACGAGTATGATTATATCTGACACTATTGCTCTAAATAAATTTTGATGAATTGGCCTTACCTCAATATAGTACTGTTTTACTCGTAAAAAAATAAGTAATAAATCGTGACGTCGAACATAAAGCCTAAATAACACCTTATATGAGACTCTCTAGCTCTAAACATATTTAATTATATTGAGTCTATTGTTAAATAAGTCCCTTTTTTGCGTAATTTTTTTCTAAATTTGTACTGCTTAACACAGATAGGCTTTTATGTCAGTAATAAATAGACTATAGTGATCTCATAAAAAAATATTTTATTAAAAAACTAAAATCAGTTACAAAGCAACATAGCATTTAGGTGGTGCCTTTATTTAATAATAGGAACTGTGAACCATTTATAATAACAAAATTACAAAAATAAAAACGTTTCTTCAAACCAAAAATTATAAAATAAGTTTCTTCTCGTTCTAACACTCGTTAAAACTAAACAAAGACTAAAAAAAAAGCTGTTATCCTTCTAGATACATTTTAAATCATTTCTCTTGCCTCATCAGTATGCTCTGGGGCATCGCATACACCTTCTTGGTGTGGTAAGTTATTGTAATAACTGTAAAACTGCTCTGGTATCCAAGTAGCTAATGTTTGTAAATCTCGGTATTTTGCAGATGAGATGGGTTTTTCAGTTTGACGTACGTTAGGTAACTCGTTCGGAATGTGTGCATTCGATTTTTTTAAATGTCTTTTCATAACCACTTCTTCAAAATCTTCCTGGTCAAAGTTGGTTTTATAGAACAATGACCCCAGTTTGTCTTTGCGGAACTGCCACCAAACGCTTTCAGATATTTTAAAATCGTTTCCTTTTATATTCTTTTTTCGTTGAATGAATGGCCCCGTTTTTTTATATAAATCTGTGAAATCTTTGAATAAATTGATATCCATTTCATTCACATTGAATGGGTGGCGGCCAGCACATGTTTTTATGAATTGAGCCCAGTCATGAGGGATTAAAATTTCCATCGAAGTAAGACGCTTCTTCTTTCTCTCGATCATCGAGTGGACATGGTCTACCTCCATGTGGGTGTGGCCTTTTAGAAGGAATTTGTGATTAATGCACTTAATATGGGGGAACGTAGACATCACCATTAGGTAGCATGCCACTACTATATTATTTCGGTTTTGACCAGCACAGTTGTCGGTCCAGACAGTTATTTCTTGTATTGTGGTATCTTTGAGGTATTTTTGGCACCATTGCAAAATGCAGGAAGCGATTTCATTGCCTCCTCTCCCCGCCACGTTTTCTGACCAAACAAAATTTTCTGTAGTTTTGGTTGTAGCATCATATATGACGAGGTTAAGCGTCCATAACTTCCTTAGATAAAACGATTGAGTATTTGCGAGGCTCGGTGTTGGTAAACACTTTTGCAAATCTAAAAACATGGTTCTTTTCGTTTTGTCAGTTTTGTTTGATTTTGCCTTATCTTCTGCTTTTAGAGAGTAACGTTGAGTAGCTTTTTGTAGATGAGTGTCTCTGTCTTTCACTATCTCATTTTTCTTGTCTTCATCTTGTGCATCTTTAATTAATATTTTGAACTTGTCGCAGTCATCACACGTATCTACATCGGGATGTTTAAAAGATAGATTAAACTCCGTGTTAAAAACTTCTCTGTAAAGCCATTCTTTTGCGTATTCGGTCTCGTTTTTGCCTACCATCTTTTCTTTATACTGTTTGTACATAAAAGTTATGTTTAACTCGGGTCCAAGAAATCGTCGTTTTCAATAATATTCAACCAAACAAAAGCCGGTAATAACAAAAACAATCACATACAAAACGCGCGTGAACGACTGACAGGCGGCGCGGCGGTCGCATGTTTATGTTTTGTCTCGCTCTGATGCCATGACAAAATTAGTGCCATCTCTGTCTCGACAGATTTTGTTAGAAATGTTCCGAGCCATCACGCTCGATGTTAAAAAAAGTACTTTGCAGAATCTAATAATTTTAATGCCAAAGGGTAGGGTGTAAAAGAAGGACCTAAAAATAATTATTCTTTTAGGATTGATTTTTAAATACGACCGTAAAAATAAAGAAAAGCATCATTTTTTCACGACCATCATGGTTGAAGTAAAATTCAGAGCCTGTGGTTCTACAGTACTATGAACATGCGACCACTTTTACGTAATTGAAATTTTGCTGTAATAGAGATAGAGATATATGGATTATACAGAAAGAAAGAGGAAGAAAAACTGATCAAAACTCAATTAAAAAGTGGATTTTGCAAAAATTGGATATGAGACCAGTTGGTTCTAATGTCGAGAATTTAACTTCGACATCGTTGAAGCGATCAAGATTGTAGAAATAGAATCATAGAGGAATATTATAATTGGGAATAGAGTGCCCTCTCTCGCCGATTTTTTGTCACCCTCGAATAATCGGTGAAGATTGACTAGGCAAGTTACGCCACAAGCGCTTCGTCTTCTATAAAAAGTCAAGATTAGTATTCACAATGTAAACGATGTGCAAATCACCTACACTAATAAATCTTATATTTTGCAGTAAGTATAATTATGTATTTTTTTTTAAAACCTAGTTCTAAGTTGATGGATATCGATAAAAAATTCTAAATTCCTAACCTAGTACACCCTACTTCATTTTCTCTAGGCTAGCACCACTTAAAATCAAGATTTCCTGTCATTATCAGGTGCTATTGCTACTATTCTTTTGGCAAATTATTTTTGTTATTATGGTGGCCATTGGTGGCGGGCATGGTAAACTTCTTTTTCATACTTTCCTGCTTTCTTGGTAGAAGTCCCGCTTCTTATTACGTAGTACCTGCCTATTAGAAATTTTTTCTATGTTCGAAAGACACTGACATTGGATGTAAGAAAACCATAGATTAAACGAGATTGATTAGGCAAACAAATACGCGCCATGCCAGGCATGGCGTTTGTTGAGTGTGGCCGACCCCGCGCGCTCGCAAAAATGCAACATTACTGGCTACACTGACTCTATTACGATGGCTACTTTTATAAAATTGAATATTACAAGAACTTTTTCTTACAAAATTAGCATTTATTTATACTAAAGAAGAATTACCAACAATTTGGCCAACGCAATGTGTTCGGCCACACAATAATAAATATATTATTTATTGTTCTGTGGTGTCGGCGGACATCAAGTAGCGAAAGACTGATAGAAGAGGATGGAGATATGGAGTTTTCTACTTGTATGTCAATTGGTCTCCCGATCTATCTTCGATATCGTTGCAGCGATAAAGATTGTAGAAATAGAATCGATTCCTAGCTAATGTACATTGGCTAAGGCCTCTGAATAGAGACACGCAAATTTCTGCTTTGTATACGAAAATCTGTCTTTCTCTCTCTTTACTTTAGAGTATAAAAGTAAGTTAGAGCTTCGTTTTCTGCAAAATTTATGGGAACTTTTTTTTACAATTTCTGACGTTTCTTAGTACTCCAGCCTTAATTTTACTGACAGAGTGTTTTCACCTTTAAAATATGATCGGTTGGATATATTTCAGAAATACCCATCAGTGCGGATTTCAGTTTTTTGTTCAGATATCTGGATTTCTAGCATCATAAAAAGTTTTAGTGTAAAATGCCTATTTTCTAACAAGAAAAACTAAAATCTATGAATACTTTTTTTATATAATCCACTATCTCCTAATAATGTTTTACCGTAGCTACAACGGCATACTGCCAAATCTTAAAAATCCACCCTATATACTAGTGGTTCTAGGTGCCAGTTCCTGTAGGCTTGCAAGCCTGTTAGTTAAATTATAGAGAGAGAGAGAGAGAGAGAGAGAGAGAGATGCTAAGCCGATACTCATGTATTCTTAACAATAAAATGATCTTCCACTAAGCTTCCTTCATAGGTTTGGTCTGACATTTAGCCAGCATTTGGAAACATAATAAAG
This sequence comes from Gandaritis pyraliata, assembly GCA_947859175.1. Classification (NCBI taxonomy): domain Eukaryota; kingdom Metazoa; phylum Arthropoda; class Insecta; order Lepidoptera; family Geometridae; genus Gandaritis; species Gandaritis pyraliata. The sequence continues at coordinate 4,513,402 of OX401866.1, read as the reverse complement.
CCTACGCAGTACGCCGACTCAAAGGGCGTCAGAAAACACAGGTTTCCAGTTTCGTACGTACGTACGTAAGTACGTACGTACGTAAGTAAGTACGTACCTAAGGAGGTACAATCTAAATAAACTGAAAACGCATCGAATACTGAGGGCAACAACAAAATTAGGTTCATTCGAACATCAAATAACGTGATAGACGTCACGTATATCACGTAGGTCTATCACGCCACGGATCCCATGAGAGAAGGGTAGTAAAATTAATGATAATCACATTAATCACTTACTTGATGTACGGATCGCATGCGTTGGCCAGTGCGGGGGTGCGGGAAGGGAGGTGTTTTGCCTTCAGGATGTGCACCTGTAGCCTTTCTGTCACTGCTTCATACTTCAGTGTGAACCAAACTCGACCCTATTACAGAAAATATAAAGCTCATTATAAATTTATTTATCAGTAACTTCTCGTAAATCACTCGACCCTATAATGGATAGAAACATAAAGCGCTTGGATCAGTAATTGCTCTCGTGCTTTGGGATGATCCAAACTCGACTTTAATGATAAAGACATAAAGTTTATTTAACTTTATCTACTGTTTCCACAGCATCAGTGCTTTTAATTCGTAGTGAAACTCCTTGTAAAATTGAAACACTGAGTTTTTTGCTAATAAATAAACATTATTGGCGTATATGTAAAATAATATATCAGTAGACTAGACTCCTGGGAAAGTACATTAACCCTATTATATCATCAGTATGAGATTAATCCGTATGATCGATTTCGGGTAAATTCATTGTGTTGAAGCTAGACTATAGTATTATGACAATTGTAGTTGTGTGGGTGTGAATTCAAAACTTAGGAGGTTAGAAAATTGCACAAATCCTTGCAAAATGTGAAAGGGCAGAGATTAACCTCTTAGTATTTAGCTTTTATCTTTCAAATCTCTAGTGAAAGACTGAGCAAAAGGTAAACCTGTTAATGGAAATATGAGCAAAAAAACAGCTTAGATCGGGTTACGGGTTTCTACCGCTTGTAAAAGGTTGAAAAATTAAGAATTAAGTAGTTAAAAAATGAAGACAGAACAAATGCCATCAAGAGGGATGATGTTTAAGTAAAATAAGATGATACTAAGGGTGGCTTGCACCAGAATCGCTGAACGCGATAGTATTTAGCGAGTTGTCAAGTCATATAAATACGTCAGATTTAAATCTATTTAGCTGTTAAACATGTTTAGTGATTCTGGTGCAAGCCGCCCTAAGAGAGGGTAGGTATACCTTGAGAGTTATAGCAGATTTCCACACTCATAAGTAAGTGCATATAGAGAGTAGAGTTACTCAGCAGTCTAATTATAGTTGCCACGGAATGTAGCTCTACTTAATTACTGTACTTTACAGTGTATAGCCATTTCATTGAGATTTTTAGGCCCTTAGACTCGAGTTTAATATTCTAAGCAAAAACAGACCCCACGTGGAGTTACCCTGCCATAAAACCCCTGTGTTGTTCCATCTAACTCTAACACGTTCTGAAAATATGATCGTAAATATGGGGTAATCTTTCAAAAAGGGTCATAAACCAAGTAATTTTGACGTGAAATTAAAGTGTGTAGGCGGATACTTATCGGTTTATTATAGGATCTAATTAATTCTTGGCTAACCTTTTTGGGTGAGGGTCCTTATATCAAACGGGATCAAGGCTTTAAAATGAATTTTGATGGTAGGAATGTTCTAATTGACCCCGGGAGACATTTTTTTGTAAAAATAACTCGTATTTTATACATATTTTGTTTTCTCTACTTTTAAATTTTAGACCTTATTTTCCACATTTCAATTTCTATACATTTTGAGATATTTTTTTTATTCTTTATTGGTTGTAAAGTTTAATTTGGCTAAAGCAGCCACATTTCAATTTCTATACATTTTGAGATATTTTTTTTATTCTTTATTGGTTGTAAAGTTTAATTTGGCTAAAGCAGCAGTATTCACTCAATGAGCAAAATGTTTTTGAAATATCAATCTTACAACATGAGCTTTAAAAATTTTCCAGTCAAAAAAAAATGAGTCAGATTATGAAAAGTGCGAGTCACCATCACCATCAATACCTGTCTTCATTTAACTCCTTTTCCGCCCAATTTGATATCTTTTCTAAACTTTATTTCCTTGGTCCGAAGAAGGCCACAGCTATAAATTACATTCCCTGTTAAAATAAACTCAGGGCCGCCAAAAAGTTGGAAGCCTTAGTATAAATATTTATTTAAAAGACTTGACTTGATCTAAGAAGTTTGTTGATCTCCATTATCCACCAAAAACATAATTAAAGACAATTTTAACTCATAAATGGTTGATGCTTAATTTTTATACAGCACGCAAAGTGGCATACTCAAAGAACGGACATAGATTGAAGTAACATTTTCTGTCATACCTATTAGCTTTTTAGCATAGATTTTTAGAATTACTGTAAAGTCTCAAAAAATTATTTTCAGGCTGGGCCTACAGCGATGAAAACATATTAGTTAGAAAAAGGCTCTCATTTTATCATATGTCTATGACGCTGCGACAAATAGATAGAAAGTTACAACACATGCAACAATTCGAGTATCACTGCTTGGCGACATATTTTCCCCAGACGAACCCTTTTACAAAGAGATCTAGTACTAAAGCTCTTTAAAGTTAGAGTAGGTAGACCGAAATATATGCTAATGTTTATGAAAATTAGACCAACTAGAGTCTGACCACGTTAAGTCTGCACCGCTTAGAATATGGCACAATTCGAAAACTTATTGGAAACACTTACGTACCTACGTCTACTTAAGATACTATGTAAAAATGTATACCAGTCTTTTTGGGGTAGCTTATTTATTTCATAGTAGACTAAGCCTGGTCGAACAATAGAACTGGCGGACAATACACAAGAGAATAAGGTTTGTTTCACATTATTCCAGTACACCAAACACCACTCTACCACTGACAAGCTTTCAGTGTGCGCGTCTTGTTTCAGTAGTTTCAGGTTACATTGAATTTTTGACTTTGACCCACACTGGAAAATTGAGAGCGGAAGTTTGGTCCAACCAAAACATATTTATTGGAAACAATATTTTTCTAAATATTACAAAATGTTGGGCGTGAAATTCACTGCCGTGCTTTGACACAATGTTTTCAATAGAAGATCGGTTGTTTTCAGTCTGATAGAGATTTTGTTTAGCGATAAGACCACACATAACCCACATAAATATAAGGAAAGAGTAGAAAATAAACAAATAAAGCAAAAAATAAATCGAAAAACAAAAACTCTGAAACTCTCAGAGGGACGCAGGAAAAAAAACACATAAATAAGAAGTTAATTTTTATTTGCATTATGAAGCTTTTATATTTAGGAATCTAAAATGCTTAGTTCACTATCAATTAAGTCTGTTGTATTCTTTTTAACCTTCACTTGTATTTAGTCTATTTTTAAACGTAGGTCCTTCCTTGTTCAGCTACGACCCTCATTCGCTTGCAAATTATGTAATTAGCTCAAGTAAATTCCGGAGAAGGAAAAGGCTAGTCCATTCCGACTGTCAGCTACCGTGAACACGAAATAGCACTTTATGGGATGCTCAGAACTAAATAGTGAGACCCATTTATTTTTTGTTTATAATATTTTTTTATGAAATTTAGCGGAATTACGCGCTTGTATTTGTGACCCATAGATGGCAATAGCAACGTTTTGTTAGCACGATATGACGCTTACGGATCGTTTCTATGTCTAATATCTAATTTCCGGTGCAGTACAATAAAGAGTTTTCTATCTATCTATCTCTATCTATCTATTTGCTGGAAAGGTGCAGAATTATACGCGCGGAATTTCGTCAATGATTTTAACTAACCTTTAGTCACTTTACTTCTTTTTTTAAACTGTGTTAGCTGTTCTCAAACATGGTTTACCTAAAAAGGGTAGGATTGTACAAACGTGATGTGATTCAACCGCGAAATTGAATAAGGTATAACAGGACCTAATTATGTAGATAACCCTTTGCCGAATTTGTCGTTGGTTTTAATTTATGCGTATTATATTTTAGGATTACTTGACGTTTTGCGCTGTATTTATCCCATACTTGAATGGCGTCTGAGAGCAGTTGCCCTAATAGGAATGAAAGTAGATCACTTACACGATATAAATAAATTAAATGGAACCAAGAGAATTCTTAGCGAGTAGAGTTGCATTTCACGTTAAAGCGACAGCGCTCTGCAGTCGTATTGTAGTTTTCGCGTAATGTACTTCCACATAAGGGAGCTATGGCTTTTAGAGTCGATTTAAACTCCTATTATGTACAGTAGCGAGGTCTATTGGTAATAATAACACCTCGACTATGGAACGCTGCTATATCACGCCCAGTGTAGCTCTACACTGTAGACTCTGCATTGTAGAGTGTAGAGCTCTACACTCTACTTAATTCGCCATATACTTACGAGGGTGTAAACTAACCTGACTGTAGTGACTGTTGAAATTTATGAAAAAACATTGTAAATTCGTAAATTGTAAAGAATACAACTAACTTACAACGTGTCCTTCTGGCCACATAAGATCTTCGTCCAGACAGTTTGATTTGTAGAGCGCTGGATCAAGGACTCCTAAATCAGCTGTGTTTGCTGCAAAGAAAAAACATGTTCAGTTTTGAATAAAACTATACAAAATGGAGGGCATGTTTTATTATTTTATTTGAATCTCCCTAGTAACGTAAACATTTACTGCATTTATTAAGTAAGTGTCTGAATAAGCTACTTTTCGGCTTTTAGGGACAAAATGTTACACGTTGTATAATAGGGACTTACAACGGGTTAGTAAATAGCTTCCATAAAAAAAAATCCAAGCTCAAAGAATCTTATTATAAAAAAAAATTAACCTAATAAAAATTTGAGAGAAAATATCATCCCTAAGCTTTAACCGTCGATTGATCAGAGAACAGTATTCAAGGTTTCCTTTGATGTAAAGAAAACGTCGGTTTTGTTAGCTCGCGCCTCAAAGATAAGGGATTTACTGTAGGTATTGAGTTATTTGGACATTTTATTTGGGGTTTGGTTCTAAGAAACGGGATCGATGTAGCTACGAGTACTTTTCCACCAGAGCTAAGCTAAACTAGGCTATGTAGCTAAGGATCTGTTTGATATCCACCAATAGCGATCGTTTATTTTTCTGTCTTAGCTTGGCTTACGTGGTGGAAACGGGTTAAACGAAGGTATGTTTTCTGTATAGAGAGATGCGTGCTAAGGATCCAGCTACGGATGGGTCATACGTATGCTATCCTCCTCGCATAGCTAACTCGCGCACCTTCAGCACAACTTATCCATTTAGCTTAGCTTTAGTAGAAACGGTCACATAACGTAGTTTAGCTGTGACCTCGCTCACCGTATAGCAACGTAGCACTTCTCTGGTGGAAAAGCAGCCTATTGGGGGATGAGTATTTTCATACTAAAAGGTGAACTAGATGATTTTCTCATAGATGATATTTTTTATTAGGTATTTATTTATTTATTTTAAAATTTCACACAAATAAGTAGTGCTAGGAGAACTTAATGCTAAAAGCATTGTCTGCCAGTCTTCCAGTTATTGTTGTTTATATTGTCTCAGTCTTCAGGTAGGTATATATATTTAATGATAAGTATATTTTTCTTAATAATATGATTTGTTAGTTTAGTAAGTACTTATCGAATCTCCGTTATAACCTTTTTATGTACACGGACCTACCTTTATAGTCACCTCTCTCTAGCCTCAAAGGTTTGCTGGAAGAAAACTCTTGTTAGGGTTAAGCTAGCCATTGTATATGTCATCTATTTCTGTCTTTTGTTTATGTACTGTTTTGTGTGCAATAAAGAATTAAGAAAATAACTACAGTCTGGCCAAACCAATATCACTGGTGAGTATAGTAAAGGTTTTACAGTGACCAGTTTATATTCTTTGTTAAACAATAAATAGGTTTATTATATTTAATTTAACCGTACGTATTTATAAGTTATCGCTATCAAGCATTTGCACGACAGACAATTATGTTCGAACAGAATAATAGTATTGAATTTATTTGTCTTCATTGTTGAGCTTCTATTGTTTGATATTGACGGTACTATCAGAATTGTTGGTATTTCACATTTTTGCGAGCGATATTCATGAAAATATTACGCTATTTCAATAAGGAATAGGACATGATAATAGAAAAATAATATGGTGAGAACTCATTATTTTTAGTTGCTAATATTTTTAGCTGTTGCCACACATAATTAAAGTTGGGTACTTACCTTAGAAACTTGAAGTAAAGTCACAAAACCGCAAGTGAAAAGAATAAAAAAACTTATTATAACTACTTATAATTTACAAGTTTAAAAAACTAGGGAAACTGACATTTATTTGACTACCTTCTGCCTTCATCATTAGATGATGATGACGGCAATTCATTTTGATTATTTTAGTTTTTTCTATGAGAATGTTTTTTTTTATTTTTCTTGTCAGCCCTCTGCACCTTTTTAAAGATTAAAGTTAGGAATTACAAGAGTACCCTTTGACGTGACGACTTGAAATAAGGGTATCTTCTCTTTTGACGTGAAGACAAAACTCTTTATCTATTCCTAGCTAAACGGATTTTCCATCCTTTCCATGTGTTACGAGCTACGAATTACCAATTCGTAGTTTCGTAGAGCCTCTACGCTGTAGTATTTTTTGCGACGATGATCTAGCTAATCTAAAACTGAATATCCCATCTCTACTAGTAGTGGGATTTAAATACTGATGAGTTTTTTTATGTTTCAAAGCCGTTAGTGAAAAGTTAGGTACCCCTGACGTTGAAAAAAAAAGTTTCAAAGAATGTAAAGTTCTTTATTTTAGTATGAGTTAACCTAATTTAAGGCTTTTCGCAACAGTTTGTTTTCCAAAAATACAGAAAAGAATCTTGAACCTTTTACTTTTCAACCGCAAAGTATAAAATGTCGCCCTTTGAAAATTCATTGTAAACCATATTTTTACTCATAAAATTCCTCTTTATTAAACCGCAATAAGCCAAGGAAAGTGTACTGTTATTTTAATTAAATAATGCAAAGCTCGAGCGAGCTAGGTTAAGCAGGAACCTGCGCTTCATAGAAAATTAGGAATTTGAGCAGTCTGCGTAGGTTGTGAGACTAGAATTTTCCTCTCTGCGAAAATAGAACTACGGCGAGTTACAAACGCACCAACTACACATCTATTGAATAGGATGGGATTGACACCCTTTTTATTACATACTTCAATAGGTAAACAGTCAGCATCAGAAATAGATCACTCAGATCACATAGATCAGTTTATGAATTTTAGTAAATAAACCTATTTGTATTGTATAGACAGAGATCTTCCTACTACATCTCCTGTAACATCTTTCAGTGTGAGTCATCAGTAGGTGTACTAATAAACTAGACTTTGAAAATGAATGCAACTTTGACAAATTACGAACGGCTGAAACACAAAGCCAGTCATGAAAGGTGTGGTGGTCACTGAACCCTAATGGACTGGATAATTACTTACACCTCGGGCCGAAATAATACAGAAAAAGTTCATCGTCCTCATAGCTTAGTTTGTAAATCGCATGAACCCGGTAAATAGAGAAGGCTCGAAATACTTTTTTCTGGAAATCTATGAAAAATGCATATTATTGCCCAGCAGTGAACTTCTACAGGCTGATAATGATAGCTCAGTTGGTAGAAAGTTTTCTATATTTGATGTAAAAATAGAGAACGACTTTTGCAAAATTTTCGTGAACATCAAACTTATTTTTGAACTTGAAGGTGAACATGAGAATTCACATTTATGTTCGAAAACCTGAAAACTTTTAAGTTACGCTAGAAATTCACAAAATTTAATTTAAGTTAATTTCAAGCCGAAACTTTCTTCCATCCACGGAAATAATATTATGTAGTCAAATGTGTTAATATAGTAACAGCCAAAAATAAAAGAGCTGGACTGCTAACTCAGCTAGTAAGTCTATAGTTATTATTACTAAGTTCGCCCTGCAGGGGTATTCCAATCTCAGTTGAACTGCAAAGTTTTAAATCATGGTCAGTTCATACTAACTCATTGTTATTCTGTGACTAAATAGTGACATTATGATGTCATTTAATTTGTTTTCGCGCATATTTTGCTGTCAAGTGTCTAAAAAGAATGATCACGTGGTACAAAATTGTACCACGTGACCTGAAGAAATTACACTGGGCAGTGAAATATAACTTGACAGCAAAAGATTGAAATACGGGGGCTATTTTCTTTGAAATCTGTGAGTTTTCAACCGATATAGTAGGTAACATCACTATAAAGTGACTATGCTTGCGTTTGTGTTTGGAAAATGGACCGGCTCACGTCACATGTGCCGAAAATAGAACAACCCTCAAACGGAATAGGTGGTTTCCCAATAGGATGTTGCGAATAGGATGTTACTTGTCGTTTGAATACTAAACGGTTGAATGGGTATTCTAATTATGATGCAAGTTTTCATTCTGAATCTCGGACAGAAATTGGTAAAAACTGCGAGAACCAGATTACCATTAATACCTACTACATCTGCAGCACACATACACTTTTCTACTTGTACTTGTCGTGGAAATATATATGCATCTTTTGCATCTGGATAGTCTCACGGTACCACAAGTCTTATTAATTATGATTATTTACATGTACAGTTAGCAACAGAAATAGATGAATAATCTGTATCAAACGTTATTTGACGCTGTTGAAAAATAACAGACATCACGAGCGATAAAATGCTTTTTTTGTGTTGTTTGTTGGCCCTTTTCAACTCAACCAAGACCAACCAATGAACATTTTTACCTTCCATTTCAACGTTACACGCGGGTTTTTCGCGCAAGATTTAGTTCCCGCGCACTAAAGCGACCGTGTAATAAGCCTTTTAGGGCGAGGATTTGCGTTATATTTTTTATTTATCTGCTTTCATTATTATACCTAATAAAGGAGGTAAATCGGCTCAGACTGAGAGCGCTAATGCGAAATGCGAAATGTTCTTGGATGTAGATAAATTCCCTTAACGTTAGGAACGTGTACCTACAATTAGTGGGGACATTTTCTTAAAAACCTACAGAAAAAAACAGATGATGCAAAAAAATTCTTCAACCCAACAGAATTCGTATTTTGACTCAGGGTTGATACCTCGGGGAATTCGTACATTTTATTTGAAGCTCCGTATCGTACACGCTGACCTCAACAAGTTTCTCACGTCGCTGCACGGGTTAACGATGTCAAACTTCCTTCATAATACGAGTATGTATTATGCTATAGAACACCCCGAGACCAGATTGTTACGAAAATTTTTTACAAAATTCGGCAACCATTAAAGCTGTTGTACCTACTTACGTATTTCTATTTTTAACCCCCAAAAGACAGAGGTATAGAGAGGTGAAAAGACTAGTTTTTTTATCAAATTAGTTTATTTAAAAAAACCATGAAACTTATTGGTTTGTATTATTTTTAATCTAAAGAGATTAAATTAGTATTAGAGATGTAAGTAATCAAAATGATCCTCATACATGATTGTGTACCTACGTCATCCTGTCATCTTATTTATCTTGTGTGTGTTATTAGTGTGTTATATAGACACACCAGTCCGCACCAAGCGCTTTGCCTCAACATTTATCCTGAGGACCGCCAAGGAGTGGAACTCTTTGCCGGCGTCTGTGTTTCCGAACACTTACAATTTGAATGTTTTCAAGAGGAGAGTGAATAGGTTTCTTCTAGGCAAATGTGCTACATCGTCGACCGCATCGTCACTTACCATCAGGTGAGATTGCGGTCAAACGTTTGTCTATAATGTATAAAAAAAAACACACCAATACAACAACCAACTAAATTAGTTCAAATCTTACAAAAATCCGTATCCACACATCAAAAGACTTATCATGTTTTGGAAGTTCAAAAATAGACTTACTGAATGAGTTGGAGCGCAGTTGCGTGGGCATCGGAGGGCTCAGCACGTCACTGGCGAGGCTGCTGACGCTGATGACGTCACGTAGCTCACCGAGTGATGACGAACGCAGAGTCGGGAGCGAGAAGTTGACCTCCTTAGTCCTGGAAGGTTTCGATTGGTCAAAACTCAAACCTCCGAATTCATAAACAGCATTGGTATGCCAATCAAAGTTGAACTGCAAAGTTGAACTGCAATGTTTTAAATCATGGTCAGTTCATACTAACTCATAGTTATTCTGTGACTAAATAGTGACATTATGATGTCATTTAATTTATTTTCGCGCATATTTTGCTGTCAAATGTCTAAAAAGAATGGTCACGTGGTATAAAATTGTACCACGTGACCTGAAGAAATTACACTGGGCAGTGAAATACAGCGTGTAGCTACAATGGCGACATTAAATTAACCAGCGTATCCGGTTTCGCGTTTTCAGAATATAGACATATTTTTTATTTCATTAAACATAAGATTTATCGAAATCAATCAATTTTCTTAAATAACGCCTCGGAGCAACCTGTACGTAAGAGCAGAGGTCATCTGTCGGGTTCACGGGTCATAACCGCGTGTAACCGCGTATGAAGAGCAAGAAAGTATTGTTAGAATAGGACACCCGAAATTGCGACGTTGTGCATGAAAGGGATAGCTAACTATTGAAGAGCGCCGCCCGCGCCGCCCGCTCGACCGACTCGTCCTGCCTAGCCAGTAGCCAGTGATACGCGGGCCGGTGTCCTTGACACACTTTATTTTAATAATTTTGCTAATTATCTACCTATTCTCAATGTCTCGCGAAAAAGACGCTTGGTTTTGTTAGTTTAGCTTTTCTATTCTAAGTACCCAATCAGGTCTACGTAGGTACAGCGATAAAGACGCTTTGATTTATTATTTGTTTATCTGTCTACCTTTGCGACTAGGGAGCGGGTAAATTAAATGTTTGGTGCTCAGTGGATACTGGATAGGACGACACGACACGGAGCTCTTAGGTGGCCCAATGTCACCTGACCTCAAGCCCCTCGATTTTTTTATGGGGCTTTGTGAAAGACGACGTTCATGCTAAAATAAAATAAAATGTATTATCAAAAGTGAGGGCAAATATTCAGCGCCGCCGGTTACATCTTTGTGTCCGACGTGGTGGCGGCGGCGGCGGCGGCGCGGCGGCTACATTGAGAACTTGAAGATTTAATAAGTGTAAGGCGCTAGGTGCATAGGTCACAATAAAATTAATAGTAAAGTGAACAAGGTGAAGTGAAATTATTTGATTTCTTTGAATTCCTTGTGTCGCTTGATTTCCCCGCCCCGCGCTCCGCCCCGCGCCCCGCCGCCGCCACCGAGCCGCCCGGGCAGGCAGGCGCGGGCGCGGGCGCGGTAACACGTAGGTAAAGACACTCATAGGGTGATTAATTTTTGTTGCGTATTTTATTATTAAGTTTGTTTGAAAAATTCGAAATTTCTATTTTGGACTATAATTTTTTTTTTATTTTTTTTATGAATACTTATAAGTAGCTCTACCCGTGTGTTCATTTAATGTCGCCATTGTAGCTACACGCTGTATAACTTGACAGCAAAAGATTGGCATACGGGGGCAGAACATTTCGCCAAACTGTTTGAAATAATGGTTGGTTGGTAATAATGGTTTAAATAATAATGTTTCATGGTTGACATACCACCTATCCGCACTAAGCGTTTCGCTTCTACTTTTATAATGCGGACAGCCAAGGATTGGAACTCGTTGCCGGCGTCTGTGTTTCCGCTTTCATATAGATTGGATGTTTTCAAGAGACGAGTGAATAGGTATCTTCTAGGTAAGCGTGCTACATCGTCGACCGCATCTTCACTTAACATCAGGTGAGATTGCGGTCAAACGCTTGCTTATAAATTTATAAAAAAAAAAAATAGCATCCGCCTAAATCCGACTTATGTTATGAAGTATTAGAGGAATTTCATTTCTACATTAGACAACAATTAATTTCATACTGTTATTTTGTTAGAGTCGATGTTTTGTCTAACAATTTTATGTTAGCCTTGAATTTACAATTTAGTTGATGCCCGGGCCGCTTCTAAGGTTTTTTATCAAAGCTTTGCAACATGTGGGCAAAGTAAATGGATCGAACATTAGTTCAGCTAAATTAACAGCCACCGCAAATCCATTAGTGTAAACCACTTAGTTGGTCTGTAGTAATCGAAAACGAAAATAAATACTAAAAATGTTTTCAATAAAGTTAGCAAAAACATGTTTTGTAAATAATATTAACAGAGTCAAGGACATTTTTTGACGCATACTTTATTTTTGCATGATATTTATAACAAAACAGCCACTAGTAATTTTTGATGGTTTATATAAAATATTAATATTAATATACAGCGTGTAGCTACAATGGCGACATTAAATTAACCAGCGTATCCGGTTTCGCGTTTTCAGAATATAGACATATTTTTTATTTCATTAAACATAAGATTTATCGAAATAAATCAATTTTCTTAAATAACGCCTCGGAGCAACCTGTACGTAAGAGCAGAGGTCATCTGTCGGGTTCACGGGTCATAACCGCGTATGAAGAGCAAGAAAGTATTGTTAGAATAAGATAAGACACCCGAAATTGCGACGTTGTGCTTGTGCATGAAAGGGATAGCTAACTCCGCTCGCCTCGCCCTCTCGAGAGCTAAAATTCCGGATTATCTATAAAAACATACGTTCCGTTCACACAATTTATTGTTTTCATAAGTAAAGGCTTCAAGTTATATTAGTTTTCTAACCTATTAAAAAAACATTCTAAATTTTTTTTGCACTATTTTTCAGGTAAATTGGTTTTGTTTTTCTCGATCCAGACTTTAAAACTTAGCTTGTTGAAAACTGTTGCTAAGTTTGTAAAACTAATCATTTGAATTTTTCTTTCATCACGCATTTAATTTTGTTGTCCCATCTCGTCCACAATAAAGATCTTAGACGTTTCAAGCGTTTCATCTTGTTTTTGAAGATTATTAAATTTAATTAAATTAATTTATATTACTTAGTGGACATTTCACACGACGAGACGAGACTAATCAAAGCGTACCGATAGTTACCGATTTATATATTTTATCATCGATGCACAATCAGTGCATGGCACTGATTGTGCATCGATGCCAATTAGACATTCAACATAGAATAGAATAGAATAGAATAATTTTTATTTCCGAAAATATAACACAGGATATAAGGTAAACAGTATTAGGACACAGTCGTTACACAAATTATTATACATATATGATAGGAACGGCGAGGCCCAAACTAGACAAAAGCCTGTATCTTGGGTCTCAGGAATGCGATTTACCTTAATAGAAGAATTTAAACAATTTTCGTTGAGTGAGTGTTCGCGATACTGAACGCGAACATACAAACCCTCTATCTTCTATTCTCTAGCTAGCGGGTGTAATATATCCACTTGGCCTGGAGTCATGATATTTTATAAAGATCCTTAATTTTTATAGCAATAGTTAACATTCACTTTGAATTAATAAAATTGTTGGTGGGTTCATCTAGACTCTCTAAGATATGATGATTATGAGAAAGTACTATCTTACACTATCGTTGTGTCTTGCGAACTTTGGTTTTCTGGTATGTAATAGATAAAGTAAATAATAAACTTTTTGTATTTTTATATAAGAATGATAATACTACGATCAAATAGTACAGATCACATTTTGATCAGATTTTGTGTCATCGGATCTCAAGATCCGTTTTCAAACGTAAATAATAATCACGAGATCAGATGCCTGTAAAATAAATATAAATAAATAAATAAATATTCAGGGACATTTCACACAACACCCTCTAGTCCCAAACTAAGCAATGCTTGTAATATGGGAACCAGATGGCTGATAGAATACTTATATACTTTTTTTTGTAAATACTACTTATAATACATACTAACACCCAGACATAGAACAAACATCTATGTTTTCCACGCACAAATGTTTGTTCTTGGTGGGGATCGAACCCACGACCCACAGCATGGAAGACAGACCTATTACCGACTGAGCTGTGACGCCTGTAAAATAAGCACCGATGTTTTTATCCACCGACCTGAATTTTTTTGTGATAAAGTATCTTACCCTAATTAGTAACCTATCAAGAAAACGAATGAAGATGAATTGTTGACCTTTAGAAAACTTCTTTCTTCTTCTCTTTTTTTTTCTTTTTTTTTCTTCTTTTTTTCTTTTTCTTTTCTTTTCTTTTTAGAATTGCGTGAATGGAGGTTTCTTCGTTTATCTAGGTGCGGAAATGAAATGTTTATAACTGTCTGAAGTTTTTTCACGAAAACCTTTTTCTGGGATTATTTTGAGGCGCTGCTGGTTTCTTTCAGGATAATTAAATTTCTTTAATAATAAGTTTGGTGCTTATAGTATTCAGCTTCATACTTTACAATTTAGCACTTTTTTGTTTTACTTTACTAGTCTCGAGAAGAAAAAAATCCAGTTCAACAAAACTCGTTATTATTTATCATCATTAATTACCGCATTAATTAGTAAATTAATTAAGCTACTACGCTTTGTGATGTAATTACACGAGTTAAAACACACCTAGTTAATATATAATCTAAATAAGTTCTACCACCAACAGTAAATAAGCTTTACTGCCATATCACAATTTAGTTGATGTTTTAATTATACCTATTTACCCAGTTGTAGTCATAACTATGCCATATCACGGGAGTCTTGCTCTTGCATTACAATATGGCAGTAACTATTACATAGTCTTTGCATGACAACAGCGTCACAGTTAAGTTATTTACAGCAAAGAAAAACAATTTTTAAATACTTACATGTAACACGGTCCTGAGATATCATGTGGCGGGTAGACGAGGATTGGCGGAGAGGGTGCGGAGGAGGGGCTGTTCTTGCGGCGTCGCGCCACGAACACGCCGGCCATCACGATCAGGAGTACCAGAGCTGCGCTTGCGCCACCCAATGCTACCAACACCGCCTCTGTGAACAAACAATTTAGGATAAGATTTTTTTTACAACTATTTACCGTTTTAATAAATACATAAATCATGTTTTATATTATAGCTCTAAAGAAACCACAAGAACTAAATGATGAAATAAGCCGATGGTCAATCTGATGTTAAGTGGTAACCACTGGCTATAACGATGCGTTGCCTTACTGAGCACGTCTATGAAGACGTACCCTCTATGTATTGTACTGCGCCCGTCACTCGAGACATAAAGGTGTTAAGTCTTATGTGCCTGTAATTGCACCAGCATCTCCAAACCGGAACACAGCAATGCGAGCATCACTTGCTTGGCAGTAGAAATAGGTACGGTGCTAGTACTTCCCCGGACGAGCTCCAATCTATTAGGTAATTAAGATTCGATACTGTGGGCTTTAATCATAATATGATGGAAAATCATAGTTTTCAGTCATAATATTTTTAAACTTTGTCTCATCATTTACTAAATGAATGACTGACTGATGAGTGTATTATGGAAACTAAATTACTGATAGAGTACTTATATAATTTTGTTCGTTTGCTTGAAAGAACGGTGAGTGCAAATAACCAACGTATTATAACGAAGCTTTAGTTACCAGCCCCCGTATTCCAATCTTTTGCTGTCAAGTTATATTTCACTGCCCAGTGTAATTTCTTCAGGTCACGTAGTACAGTTTTGTACCACGTGATCATTCCTTTTAGACACGTGACAGCAAAATATGCGCGAAAACAAATTAAATGACATCATAATGTCACTATTTAGTCACAGAATAACTATGAGTTAGTATGAACTGACCATGATTTAAAACTTTGCAGTTCAACTGAGATTGGAATCGCCCCCCAGTTTTGATCACGAAAAATCTAATTACGCTACAATAATTTGCACTTCAAAGAAATAAGCAATAGACTTTCCTGAAAAATTCTTCAACACGGTATTTAGTTGTAGGTTCTCTTCAGCGATGCAAATTGTTTCATAAATTATACATCACTAAGACCATCATTATAACGAAGGGATCGTACTGTATTTCAGTGCTAATGAGTACCTACTCTTTGTACAAGTTTAGATATTTCGTGGAATGAGGCTTTGCTATTGATGCTAGATGCTCAAATATCCTTTTACTAAATACCATTTGATATTCCCTAAGCCTGTAACCTCTTAGACTCTAAGGAGTTAGAGGCATTTTCTTGTTGTGTGTGTGTGCACTATTATTTGATGGTAGAATTTTTTTATTGCCTAAAAGTAATAATTCAAATAGTATTTTATCATTGTTTTAAAAGCTCTAAAAATATAAGTAGGTGTATGTACAGTCACCAACATAAATTGAACATTTTAAGATTGTCTATGTTTTGAGAGCTTTTGATTTAGCATCTAGTTTCCATATTACAAGATTTGCTTAGTTTGGGTCTAGAGAGCGTCGTGTGAAATGTCCATGAATATTCATTTATTTATTGTATGTTAGGCATTTGTTTTGTAATTGCAAGAAGGTACAGTCACCAACATAAATTGAACATTTTAAGATTGTCTATGTTTTGAGAGCTTTTAATTCAGCATCTAGTTTCCGTATTACAAGCTTTGCTTAGTTTGGGTCTAGAGAGCCTCGTGTGAAATGTCCATGAATATTCATTTATTTATTGTATGTTAGGCATTTGTTTTGTAATTGCAAGATTATCTGTAGATCTGTATAATATCTTTATAAGTACTAATTTAAACAGGCGGTTGTACTGATTATAATATTTTTCGATTGTATTTACGTGGATTTTAGAAACTCTTATGTCGTAGGTACTTGATGTTATGACTGTACTTGTTATTCAAGTAGAGTTTCCCACTAACTCATACGAACGAACTCAAATAAAACAAGAAAACTCTCTCAGCTAAATAAAATTGTAGATCGAGTTAACTTTTAATTTAGAAGGAGTAAACGTGCCTCGTTTCCTCTCTTTTATAATGTTTACTTGGAGAAGGTAAATAAAATACTTTACCTTGGTCAGACTTTACAGCTTTATTGTATACCTTCCTTTATATTATAAAAGAAAGGGTCTTGTGCCCAAAACAACTTCAAGCAAGCGTAACTCAAGATGTCATTTTTTTTATATTTTAAATTGTAAATCTGTCAACAAAAGGTTTTTTGCTTGAGATTAAATATAAATAAATAAATAAATATTCATGGACTTTACACACAACGCCCTCTAGTCCCAAACTAAGCAAAGCTTGTGTTATGGGAACTAGATGGCTGATAGAATACTTATATACTTTTTTTTTTTAGATTCTGATAATATCACAGCTTCAGACAAGCTGTGTCCCACGATGTGAATCAAACTCGAACGCCTTATTTCAGCTGATTACTCGTCAGCGAGTGGATGTTCAAAAAATATCAAAAACAAAACATAATACAACTTCAAGTAGTAGTAGTTAGTAGTAGTAGTTTCTAGCTAGTTTGTGAGAAAAGAAAAAAACTAAACGCGCGAGCCAGTTATAATAACAATAGATACATCGTACCTGTAATAATTTGAAGTTGTTTTTACGGTGCAACTATAGGTAAAAAAACATCTTTGAGAATAAACGAACTTATAGTAGGTACTTACATAATTAAAAGTTCGGTCCAACAATGTTGTTAAAAATAAATTACTACGTTCTTTTATTCAAAACCGGAAGGTAGCTACTTATTCATTATTTTGAATATCTTGAATCGATACTGTTGTCGCTGACAGTATTTCACTTCATGTTTGTATTGAAATAAATGGAACTAAATAGTAATAGAAGTATAAACAAAATTGAAAGGTCTTTCGTCCCAGGGGGACGAAACTAGAATAACTCGTATCCACAACACGGTATGCAGAGAAACAACACAAAACAGCCATTGGATCTGGGTATGCAGCTGGGTATTGGAGCAAACAGCATTGGGTTGAAATTGAAAGGTCAGTATAAATTTAAACGATAGCATGATATCATCAAAACCTACTACTGAATCTACTGCAAAAATATTGTTCTTGAACTACACGTTCCACACTTATGTAATCCAATAAAAGGTATCACGAAAAAGGATGAATTCCCGTGGCGCAAAAGTTTTAGCAAATATCTCGAAGGACAGGGCATGATCGAAGGAAAATATTATATTTTCTACTTTAAAGATGAAAAGTAAAGATAGCCGTTTTTAAAGCTGCAGGCGTACTAGTGGCCATAACCCGTGGTCACAAAAATTTTTATTAAGGACTGTCGTTAAAGCCAAAACTGCTACTTCGTACTCAACATTAGCGGATCCAAGGAAAGCAAGTCCCTCCAAAAACTGAGTACCCAAGGATGGACCAAGATTTGTCAAGGAAAACCCAAATAGCTTGGTCAACAAGCCCCTCTCGAAATCCTAGAGTCACCACTGGTACTCGACCACTGGTCACTATGCCCTGGCCTCTGGCCGCAGTCATTGGCCGCTAAGTAGACATGTAGTCTAAGTTCCAACACAATACACTAGAACTAGCACTTTTGAAATTACGACATAACTTAATGGCGCCTGAAATGTGATATACCATCAACGTTTTATGGTGTTCATTAAACGTGACGTACACTTATTACTCCGCAGGCACTTGGGAAAACATACTTTGTTGTATAATAACTTAAGTTTTGCTGTGGAAAATATAGCAAATTCAATATTGATGGTGCCATCCATCCGATGGATGGATTTGAAGTGCTTGAGCGAGCACCTTAGCCTTGGATCTGCTAGTGGCTCTTACCTCGCAAATTCACAGCATTAGCGATAGAGAACTCCGTGACGGAGCTAGAAGTGGGATGTTCGAACCGGCCCCGTGTGGTGTCTATCTGTCCCAACTCAGATAGGTGTGACGTCACTGGCTCTTCGTACTCGTTCCTCTCATAGTAATCTGCTTGCTTCGGTTGGTCTTCTCCGGCGTAGTCAGCGTCGTAATCTGGGAAAAAAATATAAATAATAACCAAACCGAATTTAATTAAATTTTTTTTGGTCGCTCAAAAACTTTAGATTCAGCACAAAAACGTGTGAAGCCTGAATGCTCTTTATTACCTGTGTTGTATCTTTCTTGTTCCCTCAATATCTCCGCAGGGTCGATGGGAGGAGCATACCACGGTCTCCTTGAGTACACCTTCTTGGTGTTCACCGCGCGGTCGCCGACATCAACGTTCCGATAACTCGACGGAGACAGGTTTAACATCTCTAAACATCGAGTGAAACCTGTGGAGAGAAGAGAAACTGAATTTTTACCTTTTCTGTAAGTATATCTAACAATTTTACACGTGTAATGTGTAATGCCACAGATAGAGTCAAATCAGAGATCCGAAAAGGCAGGTACTGACATATTTTTATCAGAAAAAATCATGGAGTAAGTTGGGCCACCATGGACTGTCCATTTAGGACGTGCTCTGTGAGGTAGGTAATGCACTGTGTCTATCACGCTTATTCTAAAATAACTCGGGTTATTGAAAATGCGGTTATTCAGAAATACCGCTTGGCTTAAATATGCCTCTTTTTGCTAAGACAAAAGACATTACTAAGAAAGTAGGTTGGTATATTTATTGTCTACCCACGACATAGGTACAACTCGGCCTCAACAATTCCGCATTGTACTCTTCCTTTTAATACGCCTCAAGGAAAACTATTTCCGCAAAGAATCCCTGAATTATAAAGGTTAGCAAGAATCCACAGACTAAAAACCTCAAGGGATGTCCTGTACAAATACCCCGATCTAATTTAAATCTTAATATTTTTCTGCAAAAAAAAATCTGTGGTGAGTATAATAAATTCAGGCTTCATTTGAGTTTTGTGCTTTTAAAAATACAAGGGCTGTTTTACTTAAGGGCCGTGAAAAACGTTGAGGAATTTCAAAGTGGGCAAGACTTTTTGACGTTCGCTTGTTTAGATAGGATACGTAAACAAAATCTTAAATAAATTGGCCAAGCGTGACAAACGTGTCAGAACCCAAGAAAAACCCTAAAAATAACGCTATAGTGAATAGGTACATGCAGTTGATTTTTTTTTAAATAATAAAACTTATGTAAGTAAACTTAATACGAAATGAGGAATACCTAGGAGAAGGTACTTATATCCCAAAGGCCCAAAATCAGCCTACCATTTATTCTTGCAATTTAAATTTTATAATTTACTAGCAGTTACCCGCGACTTCGTACGCGTCTACAGTTTCCATGTACATTATATTATTAGTGCGTTTACCGAGCGGATACTTCTTTGAGAAACTTGACATTACACCTCATTACACCGAACTCGTACCTACTGGAATGTCAAACGCTAGTTGTTAGACCAAAGAGGTAGTACTACGCTCTATCAAACTGACGTGACATGACAATGAAATCCTCTTGCTAATTGGCGCTGCTAATCCTTTTCGTTCATTTTATCCTGTAGATCCTGTTAATTATTCGGGATAAAAAGTAGCCTATATGTCAATCCAGGTTACGAACTATATATATGCCAAGTTTCATCCAAGTTGGTTCAGTGGTTTTGACGTGATTGAAACACAAACATCCAAACATCTAAACATCCAAACATCTAAACTTTCGCATTTATAATATTAGTAGGATAAGTTTAAAAAAACCGACTTCAATTCGACTACGAGCTTCATCACCAGATGATGATGATGGCAGTTAATTGGGAATATTCTAGTGACCGTAAACACCACTAAAAAAGTAACAGAAAAGCAAAATGCACAATTTCGTGCACGTGGATGGCATATTTTTTTTTTCAGTTATTTTTATTTATAGGCCAAACTACTAAACCGATTTTGATGAAAATTTAATGGGACCAATCTGGAAGTAGGTACATCCTATCAGATAATTTTTTTGCAAATCGCATTCATATAAATAACGCAGTTCTGAGGTAACAAACATAAAAAAACTGAATTGAAAACCTCCTCATTTTTTGAAGTCGGTCAAAAAGTGGCAGAAATAAAAGAGAGTAATGGGAACGTTCATTAATAAAACAACAGCAACTCAGAAAGGTATTTCTCATATTTTTCATAGCGAAAGATAGCCTTCAGAGAGTTTCAAATTATACTCTTCCGATAAAAGATTGTGTTCTGCATCTACAGAAATGAAAAGACGAAAATTGCCTAGATAACGGTGTTTGCACACTGGCCAATAACACCAACACGATATCGACATGTCAGTGACGCGAGCAAAAATATATCTGCGTCGACGCCTGGCTGCGCGTGTCTGAAAGTTAGTCGAGTGTACATACGGCCACAGGTCAGGTTAAACACCCAAATATAATCATAACGGTGCTACATACAATGCAGAGAATCGTTGAAAAAGGAGCGCAATAGACGCAGGCGCGCAAAACACCATCGTCCTTCTCGCATGACTCGCAGCAACGTTCAACTTCTACAGTCCAAACAGTCTAGGTCGACGTGTGATCGTGCGTACTAAGTATACGAGATTGGTTCTATGCTGATATTGTGCACGTGTCGTATCGGTGGTAATGTGAAAACACCCGCAGAGTAATGGTGCTGTCTTTATCCCCGGTTCTTGTTATCGCTATTACGAACGAACATCCGTTAGGTAGCATCCGGCAGCTAGTTTCCATAAACTGCTACTGTTTCACCAACAAAGATTTCTTCCATTTTTAACAATTTCATGAACATCACAATGTCATCTAGTCCCAAACTAAGCCAAGCTTGTGGTACTTATAAAACACGGCACTTAGTTTTTTTTTTGTAAATACATAGGTACTTCCATACACTGAAGAAACATCTATGTTTGCCATTACACAAAATGTTTGTTTTCGTTAGGGGTCGTACCCTCACAACCCACAGCGCAGGCGAAAGAGCTGCGACGGCTGTCAAAATATTATTATGTCAAATTATAAGCCAATGAATGATGATAGAAAAGATTCGAGTTCTCTCATTTGTAAAAGCAACATAGCACATTTATTTTAATTGTTTTGCTTGGTGTTTTAGTGAATATTGTTCTTTAATTTTGGTGGAATTTTAACCAATAATACTTGCAGTCATAACATAAAGTGTGAGCCATTGGAATAAATGTGTATTATGTGTTTTTATTATTTGATGGAATTCGTTTCCAAGTTTTTAAGGGAAAATCCACCATTTTGTCTTCAAAACAAATGACTTGACGTATGACTCGACTTGACTAGATACTTATTTCAATAATCCACTTGACACTGGCAAAATTGTCTGTCGAAATGACGGACAGAGGCCATATATAAGAGAAGATGATGATAGAAAATATTGAACTCTGTTTTCTATCTGTAGCATTTAGAATTCAGAGTTCATTTTAATAATTTTTTTTTGTTAAAAATGCGATTGTTTTGATCAATAAATAATAAAGGTCAATAGAAAATATAAACAATCTTTGGGTAAAGCTGGGTAAAGCTATGGATTAGCGCATTGTTTTACTCATGAGCAAATACCTCTGGATAAGATAAAACATAAAACTGTTCTGAAAACTTAAGACTACATTTTCTGCTCTAGATTCTCCAACTATTTATTACTCTGCCTAGCTTATTGCCTAGCTTTGTTGACCGGCGAGGCGGTAAGCATTAGTTACGGTTATGGAGAAACTGGTAGGATTTTTTATAATTAAAAAGACAAGCACGGTGTGATATAAAAATTATAAACAAAAAAATTCGAAAACATTTCAAATATTACAGAAAATTAGCCCTACAATAAACATTACGTAAATGTCAATGAGGCTCAGTCTTTTTATTGTTTATGTCTTCATTCTCTGCGCAATATTTGCTTAGGAAATCATTTTTTTTGCGACATTTAGGTAAAAAAAATCCTACATTATAATCACAGAATAAAAAATAAACAATCAGGCGATAGTTCATACAAAAATCTTTTTCAACTCATTTTATTTGGTTCCTCATTGGTTATTTTCAAGATGTTGTCATTGCCCATAAAAAATGTAGCTAGCTAGGTATTTTAGGAAAATTTTCATGATAATTAAGACTGTAAATAAAATGTAATGGTCTGTTGAAGGATAATAACTGGAAAGGCGACTCCTTGAAAGTCTTTCAAGAGTTATTTTATAAGGATTCCCATTACCAGGTTCTACTGTAAGGCTCTTGGAATATTATGAAACCACTAAATGTCAAGGTGTTGAACAAACTAAGAAGAAGAAATGATGCTTTAAAAATATCTGTGAAAAATACGAATGGATTCAGCTAAGTAGTTTATAAAAGCCACCCTTCATCGGTCTTTGTCTAAGTTCTCTGACGAAATCTAATTCAATTTTTAACCCTCGACGCAAAAACGACGGGTTGTTATAAGTTTGACGTGTCTGTGTGTGTTTGTGTGTGTCTGTCTGAGGCAACGTAGCTCCTGAACGGATGAACCAATTTTGATTTTGTTTTTTTTCTGAAAGGTGAATTAGGCGGGATTGTTCTTATCTATGGTTGATGAAAATCGGTCCAAGATTCGGGGGTTTTTAAATTTTTAATTAAATTACTTGTGATGATTTTTTTTACAATTCGGATGTATCCTTTCAGATAATTCAATAAGATTTTTTCAAAACCGTCTAAGTATGAATGACGAGTCATGGGGTAACACACTTAAAAAAAAATCAGCCGAAACCGCGTCCTTTTCTATAAGTGTATGACATAATTTCTAAACCATGAGTCATGTGACCATTCCCAAACATTTTTCTAGTTTCGCGATTATTATATTCAGCTAGAAGAGCAAGTGCGTTTTTTATAGATTTTCATGGAGAATTAATTCTCCAGACACCGATTTAATGCGACATTTTACAAGACTTTACTTTGACGACCTTTCGTTTAACTGTTCGAAATATCTACGTAAATATCACGAAGTCTCGTAGTTAGAACCTGCATTTGCTTCATACCTAAACTATAAAATATTCAAGTGTCTACTTTACTATGCAGAAACTGCTCAATCTGCTCATGCAAAATCAAGACTAGCTGTACAACTTGCTCAGATATTCTGTTAAAATTTAATTAACTACTTGTAATTAAATAGCTTATAATATAGCTTACGTGTATTTTATTTATTATTAACTAGCAGTTAGCCGCGACTTCGTACGCGTCTACAGTTTCCGTGTACATTATATTACCTGTGCGTGTACCGAGCGGATACTTCTTTGAGAAACTTGACATTACACCTCATTACACCGAACTCGTACCTACTGGAATGTCAAACGCTAGTTGTTAGACCAAAGAGGTAGTACTACGCCCTGTCAAACTGACGTGACATGACATGACAATGAAATCCTCTTGCCAATTGGCGCTGCTAATCCTTTTCGTTAATTTTATCCTGTAGATCCTGTTAATTATTCGGGATAAAAAGTAGCCTATATGTCAATCCAGGTTACGAACTATATATATGCCAAGTTTCATCTAAGTTGGTTCAGTGGTTTTGACGTGATTGAAACACAAACATCCAAACATCCAAACATCTAAACATCCAAACATCTAAACTTTCGCATTTATAATATTAGTAGGATAGGATGGTATCTTTTAACGTGTTTTACTGAATTATTTACTCACTTGAATAAAGAGAATACTTTTAATAAATAGCATAAATTATATTAATTATTATTATTAATTATAACAGCTCAGACGGTGATAGCTCTGCCTGCCGTGCTGTGGGTCGTGGGTTCGATCCCCACTAAGAACAAACATTTGTGTGTGCCATACATAGATGTTTGTTCTATGTCTGGGTGTTACTATGTATTATAAGTATGTATTTACAAAAAAGAAGTATATAAGTATTCTATCCGCATCTAGTCTAACTACCATAACTAACTATATGGTAACTACCTACCATATTACAAGCTTTGCTTAGGGACTAGAGGCGTCGTGTGAAATGTCCTTGAATATTTATTTATTTTTTGTTTATTTATTAAACACAATAAATATTATTATTATATTATTCTTTGAGTGTTATATAGTTATCGTCAGGATTAAAAAAATGAGAGCATTTTTCGCAACTCTAAAAAAAAAATATTATATCTATTATATTGGTCATACAACTTTTAGTTTCGATCATAGATTATATTATCTGTGGCTTCAGTATAATTGAACCCTTTTCTTCCCACGCCAATTAGATAAGGTTCAAAATGTACACGCGAGAGCAATGATTCCGGGTCACTTAAAGAATGTTAAAAATCTCGGAAACTAAAAATGATAGGTTAATGCAATAAATTGTATTTAATAGACAATGTAATACTCCTTAAATGAAGGTATTAAAACTTCTTAGTTATTGTAAAGTTATATCTTAAAAAAATCAAATTTGAAAAAGGGCCACTTTCGAAGATGGAACTACGAAATTACAGCATTTGGTTTTGCTTTTGTTTGTAATCTGTCATTTATGTGGGTATATAAACCATGTTGATAGTGCTCTATATTCATTATTCAAGCTGAAATTATGTCGCTTACGCCTGAAGAATGCACCAGAATACTTACAATGCTGGAAACCGGCCGGAGTCAGCGCGATACAGCCAGGACTGTCGGTGTGTCGCTGTCAACAGTACAAAGAGTTCTCCGACGTTACGAAGAAACTGGTTCTAACCTACGCAGACCAGGAACGGGCAGAACCAGGTGTACCACAGCACGAGAAGACCGATACTTGGTGAACACCATGCTTCGAAATCGCTTTCTCACAGGAACTGAACTCACAAATCAGTTTCGACGCCTCGGAGGAAGTAACCCAAGTGCATGGACAGTAAGACGTCGGCTTGCTGAATCTAACTTAAAACCCCTTAGACCTGCAAACGGCCCTAAACTGGAGCGTGGGCATCGTATTTCAAGACTAAGATATGCCCAGAGCCACGTAAATTGGAGTATTGAAGATTGGTCAAAAGTTATGTTCTCCGACGAATCAAAATTTATGCTCTACAAGCACGATGGAAGACACAGAGTGTATCGAAGACCAGGGGAAAGATTCAAGCAAGCATGCATCGAAGAAAAAGTAGCCTACGGTGGTGGGTCTGTACTTGTGTGGGCCGGAATTTCTTCTGAAAGTCGCACAGAGCTGGTGATCATAGAAAACGGCTCTTTAACTAGCGTAAGATATGTGATCATGTTGGTCCATTTATGGTCAATTTAGGTGAGGATGCTATATTTATGCATGACAATGCCCGACCTCATACAGGTAGGATTGTGAATGACTACCTTCAAGAGATGAACATTACTCGTATGGAGTGGCCAGCGCGCAGCCCGGATATCAACCCGATCGAGCATGCTTGGGACGAGCTAGGCAGATGCGTAAAACAACGAAACCCTCCCCCAATCACGCTTCGTGAGCTCAAAATTGCTCTCACAGAGGAATGGGAGAATATTCCCCAAAATCGTATAAGGAACTTGGTGTACAGCATGCCAAACCGCGTAAACGCAGTAATGGAAGCACGAGGAGGCAATACGAAGTATTAAAATTCAAGTCAAATCGTAATAAAGTTCAAAAATTTCATGTTTCCTATTTTTGTTTTAAGGAGAGATCAGCAGTTTTTTTCTTTATGTAATTTTGTGTTAATAAAATGTATGGTGACTCATATTTTTTTACTTTCATTTAAGGAGTATTACATTGTCTATTAAATACAATTTATTGCATTAACCTATCATTTTTAGTTTCCGAGATTTTTAACATTCTTTAAGTGACCCGGAATCATTGCTCTCGAGTGTATATTTTGATGGTAACATTTTATTGCTATTATTTTTTTAAGTTTTCTCTTGTAATTTTTATGTGTATGTAACATTTTCATTTTTTGATAAATGTGTTTTGTTTTGTTATTATTTGCATTGTAAAATGGTCAAAAAATGAAATAAATGATTTGAATTGAACTACATAATTAATAATCAGTTTTGCATATTATGCAAGTGTTTTTAGCACTGTGATAAGTGGTTCATAGTTGATTTTACTGAGAGAAAAACATGTTTATGTATTGAGTATGAGAATGAGCACAAAACTTTCTTCACTCACACAAGATAATTGTTGCTTTCGTTCGCAACTGAATTCAACATTGTACCCAATCAGCAAAACCCTAATTTTCTAAATTGAATTAACTAATTATTTAACACTGTCACGAAACTTTTGCTTACGAATGTTCAAATTAACCAGACTGTGACGGCGACTTTTGACTGTTTTTATACGATACGATACGACATCGGCGGAGGCACTGGCTCACACGCGATATGCTGTCGATACCGATATTGTTCGAGCCACTAACATGTAATTATCGTGTATAGTGGTCACAACGGATCTTTGTCCCACTGAAGTATCTGCGCAGAACCCATTTTTGGGTCGAATTGGAGGTAAGCGATTTTTTTAGCACAACAGTACATGAATCGTTGTTACAAAATAATACACCCAAACCTTAACCAAAGGACGCGTACACATGATACTAGTAGTAATCACAATACCCACAATCGATCTTTATCTCTCTTTAGTTAAGCGCAACAACCGATTACGCATGTACTGTTGTGCGGGAAAAATCGCTTACCTCCAATTCGACACAAAAATGGGTTCTGCGCAGATACTACAGAGGGACAAAGATCCGTTGTGACTTGTCTACTTCCTTTTTTTTATGAAAATCTTTAAGATGAATTGAGTATGTACTTTTGGAGAATACGAATCATACTGTAAAAAATATATTATCTCTAATTTCATACTAACGTTATCTATAAAAATTGAACGGCCAGTAAGAAAGCTGCTCCAATCGCCTATTCAAAGAAGATTTTTCCTCTATTCTATGAATAGATTGGAGATTACAGATTCATTACAAGAACTTACCTCGACAAACTAGGATTACGAATTCAATTCTGTCCGACCTATAGGCTGCTAAAATTCAGAGGTAAATATCAAAAGCCTTGTGTAAAAGTGGAATCGTCATCGAATTTTAGTAGTTTACTCGCTGCAACGTGATTTATAAATTACGTTTTATCTTACTGTGAACTTCTTTGGCATCCTACGGAATCTACGGCATCAATTGCAAGCAAATTCTTTGTTTTGCATTTTGTGCAATGTGCCGTATTTTATTCCCAGTCCTATTAGCCAAGTTGAAGCATTCTATAACGTATATTGTTATGGAGTTGTCTATCGAAATGACGGATAGAGGCCATAAATAAGAAAAGAAGAGCTATGAAAAACGTCGAAATGTATGGAATTAGTCAAGTAACATTAAATTATATAAGTAATTTCGATTAGTTAAATAACTGACGATTCTAGAATGCCTTGGCTTAACTGAAAATAAATAGCTTAGTGCTCCCATATTCGAAAGAATAACCGCCCATGCAGCCTGATTGAAAATGTCTCAGTAAAATGGCTAATCGATACAACCGACCCACACTCGGAACGTGATGTGACTATGTGTCCACTGATTAGTCTATAAAGACAAGGTGTAAAAAGCATACACTTAAAAATGGAACTCTTAACAACCAAGAAAAGAGAAAAATAGCATAGGACCGCTTTTGTTTATTTTTGCTTTGTTTGTATTATTTATGTTTGTGTCCTACCTATACTTATTCTTGTACCTATTCTTTGTTTTCTTATTTTATTTTCCTTTGTGTATGTATTCTCTATCTTTTTTGTGCCAAAATAATTTTTTTTCATTTTCATTTTAATTTTCAAAAATAAGTTAAGCAACGTAGGTAGCTTTTATTGTTTCAGATTTATCATAACGATTTACGCAGATTTATCTTTTAGCAAAGTCTGAAAATAGGGCTCTGTATCCTTCAGAAAATATTTGCCTACTTTCTGTGTCTACTACAGAAAGTCAATGTAAATTGTCTTTTACATCTACCTAACAAGGTGCGAACTAGCAGCACGTTTCGTGCATCGTATGAGACAATTATAATATAACTTTTTGTTTTTTTTATTCTTCCAAAATAGATACTTATCAATTCTAGATATTGTACCCTAAAAACCACAGTAAGGTTTGTGTGAGTACTCACACTCGTCGTGCATACTCGTAATACATACACAAAAATAAACTCGTAGGTAGGTACACAGAAACAACTCCAGTGAGTAACTACAACAAGTAATCTTTTCTTGAAAGATCGTGTACTTTAATTTTTAAGAGCTGTTTCTTTTCACCCTGTACTAGCTAATTGTAAAACTAATTGAATCTGTTCAAACACGCTTATTAGGGTACAAAAGTTTTTGATTTCTCGGCACGTATCCCTAATAACTTTTTAATCCGACCTTTTTTAATAAAATAATAATATTTGTTATAAAAAAAAACAATATGCTATATTCGTATTTGCATCCTCAAATATTAGATTCTGTAGAGCTGCATTCCGAGCTGAAGCGATATGGAAAAAGATAAAAGAACACTTCTACGGTTGCAAAATATTCACTTGAAGCTATTTCAATACGACACAAGCAGAGGCGAATCCAGGATTTCGGAGGGGCTAGACCCAGGATCTGGGATCTGGGTTTGACTCAGACTATTAGGGTTTGCTCTGACACATCCTGATCCACGCTTGGGTAGATCCGGTCTTTTTGAGGGGGCCCCCAAGATCCCCCCTTAAATCCACAACTAGACAAAACTTCCCTCTATTTCTATACAAAGTGTTCCATTTAGTTCCCGTCTCTAGGCTCTTAGTATAGCTAAGTAAGCAAGGTCCAACAATGCTCATTTATTATGAACGTACCTACCTACCTACTACCTGCGCTACTAAACTTGCAAGACGATGCAGTCCACGGAGCTAAGTTGTTTAGTAATAGTCGAGTAACTGATAGGTAGCTATGCAGAATACTGCACACCTACTGCACTCCATCACACAAATTGGATTTTGGTCAAAGATCAGCAGCCTTACTCTTGAATCAAATAGAAATTCCAATGTAGATCACAATTCAATATCGATGAATTTTCGTACTCTAAAGAGTACCAAAATTCTCGAGAAAAGTTTGATAGCATTTCCATGCAATACTTAGCACAATACGCGACTGTCATTTAGCCATTTAGCCATCAGGAGGTTTTGGAAGCTATGGGCCAACGCACATCTATCGACAAAACTGTTTTGTCGCGTACTTAGTGACGTGAAAATAAATTTTCTGTTATAACGAAAACAGCATAAGATGAATGCTTCCTCGTCATATGCTGTTTTCGTTGTAACGAAATTCACATCAATTGACACGACGCATGCATAAAATTATGTTTACCTATCTATTATAGCATTGTTTAGTACCTACCTATTAAACATTGCTTTATACGCACATACCTAGAAAATGAACTGTGCTTTTTTAATAAATAAGAATATAGTGTAATTATGTAGTTTACTTAATAATATTATTAAGTACTTAGCATGATTCTCATTAAATAAGCAAGTAACGAAAACAGCAAATAAGACGAAGCATATTGTGACGAAAAAAGTTATACTGACATGGTTTGTCACGAAATTATGAAGTTTCACATCACTAACTGTTCGACAAGACTTTTTGTCTTTGGTTTGCGTTCTCCCTAAATGTTCTTAGATGCACATCGACTGTAATATAAAATATTAGCTACCAAAACAGGATCAAGAGTACAAATATTTATGGAAACTGACCCGCATAATATTGAAATAATTTGGTGCTAGGTTCGTATTCAAGAGTGAGAAACGCTACAAATTCAATACTGATCGATCGGAATCGCTGGCTGCAGTCCGTAAGCTAGGTATGTCACCCTTGTAGGAGTAAACATGTTTTGTAGAGATGACTTCTTTATTTATTTACTTTTCAAAAGTGAGCCAACTATTTTATCCCAAGAAAATACGTTTCGGCGAGGTAGCTTCTCAGCTCTATTTGTTGGTTGACTGAAGGTTGTGTCAGTGAAGATGGTTTGTTTTATTAGAAAAAGGAATGGAACAGGCTGACGGTCCACCTAATGTTAAGCAGTTACGTCTGCCTATAACAATGAATTACCTCACAGAGCTCTCACCTCACTTATTCCATTGAGGGCTTCCAAAGTATTGTCTTTCCTCAAACCTAATTTTATCCAAGCAATTTAGCCCAAGAAAACGTGTTTTAGCGAGATAACTACCGATTCCATTTGTGCTGACACTACATCGGAGGTTTCTGTATTAAAAAAATCATCATTTCCCTGCCCTTATCCAACGCTAGATGAAAAAAAAAATGAAAATAAATTAAAAATGTTTTATTTCAGACAAGTACATGCGTAGGAACTTATAAATTAACATTATGATTTGCACAATACCCTACACTGGCCGGAATGCCTTCAGTGATGTGTATACTTGGACATCATTGAGTGCATCCCTCGCCAGTGTGTAAGTAGTGAGGTAGGCATCAGGCCTGTCGGCCACAACGGCCAGGAGGCTGTTGTGGCTGGCAAGCACGCGGTCCAGGAACATTAGTTACATTATATCTAAGCCTATGGCTAACAGCAAACTATTCATAGACCTTAAGAAGTTTCCTTAGACCACCAATTGAAGGGCTCAGCAGCACCATATCATCAGCATAGCTGATGTTATTAAAACTGACATCACTGATTCTGCATCGCACATGCATGCTGCTCAGCTCCTCAAACAGGGCATTTACATAAATGTTGAAAAGAATGGGCGAGCTGAAGCCCCCTCTGTCGTACACCACATTTTAGTCGATATTCATCAGATAGTGTGCTACCCCACTTTACATAGTTCACCTGACTATCATACTAATGTCTGAAAACAGATATCACATCTTTGGGCACATCTGCATCATAGCTTATTCTACAGCAGCCTGTAATCTACCAAGTCAAATGCCTTTGACAAGTCTAAAAAGCAGGCATATTTAGGAGTGCTTCTATTTGTGTAATATCTGACAGCCTCCTTCAAGCATACAATAGCATTTTCTGTTGATAACCGTGGTCGAAAACCAAAGTGGGCCTCATGAAGTTGCACAATATGTTTGTCCAACTCAGCATTGAGAAGACTGTCAAACACATTTTGACATTTCCTCAGAGCCGTATGATTGACTCACATACAAACAAAGGAGCATGGACAATACCCTAGGTAGGTGCGTAGTGCGTACCCGCACGTTGGAGGTCCTCGATGCTGAGACTATCATGGCCAGGGGATTTTCCTCTTATCATACTTTGTATGACTTTGGCAACTTATTTTGAAGAGAATTTAGTTCTGAATTCCCCCTCTATACTAGTCTCAGCACCGATTGCAATGCCCGATGATTTTACAGAGAAATGCTCTTTAAATAGGTTAGCTACATCCTTGAGTTCCGTCACACTGTCATTGCCCACAGGAATGCCAGGTTTCCTATTCAGCTTATTAGTATTTTTCCAAACACTACGAAATGTTTTTAAAGAATGATTGGAAGCTATAATATTTCCAGAAAACAGAGATTTGACTTCCTATTCTATTTGTATATTGAAACGTTTTGAAAAATGTTTGCTTCTTTTATGTTTTGCGTCTAATGGGTTTCTTATGGTAAATTATCTTAAAATATTAGTAATATTTGAAAATAATGTCGCAAAACAAGTTCGACGCAGACTGGAACCAAGGGAAAGGAAACTTGATGAGAAGCGAGTTCCTCTAATGTCTCCAGTGCAAAAAGAACAAGAATTCTCCAATTCTCGTTCAAGCACCCTGCGCTCCCCCATTTTACACCCACGGAAGCCTCCCAGGGCTGGCAGCTCCCTTCTCTCTCTTATTATAGAAAAAGAGCCAAACCCTCACGATGAACCTAAAGAGTTTTCTATAAAGCTGAAGAAGAATGTCCTCAGAATTTACTAAAACTCTTCATTAAAGGAAGAAAGTGATATATCCAGCGACATAGAAGATGTAGAAACTATAGAAACGGATCATACTGCTGGTGTTTTTACTATTTTTGAAAAGCGGAACCGCTTTCATACTATAGATGATAAGTTTAATGATAGCCTTGATCGATGCGATGACCCAGATCAGACAATTGAAATAAATAGCAATAGTAAATCAAGTCTGAAAGGGCCTTTTACAGTAAACAACGATGATGACGAGGTTAGAAAATCTAAGATCCAAAAGTACAATCAGCAGATCTAACGCTAGAGCATCTCCAAAAAGTACTTGAGAGGAATAAAACGTCACAGCTTGGAGTGGCAGCTGTGACAGATCAACCAAATTTATCAATCAAAATATCGCATAATAAGTTCGACGCAGACTGGGTTCGAGGGAAAAGACATATGATAAGAAGCCAATTCCTCTAATGTCTCCGGTGCAAAAAGAACAACAATCTTCCCATTCTCGTTCAAGCACTCTGCGCCTTCCCATTTTACACCCACGGAAGCCACCTGGGCCTGGCAGCTCCCTTTCTCCTCTTATTATAGAAAAAGAGCAAAACCTTCACGATGAACCTGAGGAGTTTTACTTAAAGCTGGAGAAAAAAGTCCTCAAAATTTACCGAAACTCTTCATTGAAGGAAGAAAGTGATATATCCAGCGACATAGAAGATGTAAAAACTAAAGAAACGGATCATACTGCTGGTGTTTTTACTAGTTTTGAAAAGCGGAACCGCTTTCATACTATATATGATAAGTTTAATGATAGCCTTGATCGATGCGATGAGCCAGATCAGACAATTGAAATAAATAGCAATAGTAAATCAAGTCTGAAAGGGCCTTTTACAGTAAACAACGATGATGACGAGGTTAGAAAATCTAAGAGATCCAAAAGTACAATCAGCAAATCTAACGCTAGAGCATCTCCAAAAAGTACTTGAGAGGAATAAAACGTCACAGCTTGGAGTGGCAGCTGTGACAGATCAACCGAATTCATCAATCAAAATGTCGCATAATAAGTTCGACGCAGACTGGAACCAAGGGAAAGGAAACTTGATGAGAAGCCAGTTCCTTTAATGTCTCCGGTGCCAAAAGAACCAGAATCCATCAATTCTCGTTCAAGCACCCTGCGCTCCCCCATTTTACACCCACGGAAGCCACCCAGGCCTGGCAGTCCCCTTCCCTCTCTTATTATAGAAAAAGAACCAAACCGTCACGATGAACCTGAGGAGTTTTATATAAATCTGGAGAAGAAAGTCCTCAAAATTTACCGAAACTCTTCATTGAAGGAAGAAAGTGATATATCCAGCGACATAGAAGATGTAGAGACTATAGAAACGGATCATACTGCTGGTGTTTTTACTATTTTTGAAAAGCGGAACCGCTTTCATACTATAGATGATAAGTTTAATGATAGCCTTGATCGATGCGATGACCCAGATCAGACAATTGAAATAAATAGCAATAGTAAATCAAGTCTGAAAGGGCCTTTTACAGTAAACAACGATGATGACGAGGTTAGAAAATCTAAGATCCAAAAGAGATCCAAAAGTACAATCAGCAGATCTAACACTAGAGCATCTCCAAAAAGTACTTGAGAGGAATAAAACGTCACAGCTTGGAGTGGCAGCTGTGACAGATCAACCGGATTCATCTATCAAAATGTCGCATAATAAGTTCGACGCAGACTGGGTTCGAGGGAAAAGACACATGATGAGAAGCCAATTCCTCTAATGTTTCCGGTGCAAAAAGAACAACAATCCTTCCATTCTCGTTCAAGCACTCTGCGCTTTCCCATTTTACACCCACGGAAGCCACTCGGACCTGGCAGCTCCCTTTCTCCTCTTATTATAGAAAAAGAGCAAAACCTTCACGATGAACCTGAGGAGTTTTATATAAATCTGGAGAAAAAAGTCCTCAAAATTTACCGAAACTCTTCATTGAAGGAAGAAAGTGATATATCCAGCGACATAGAAGATGTAAAAACTATAGAAACGGATCATACTGCTGGTGTTTTTACTAGTTTTGAAAAGCGGAACCGCTTTCATACTATAGATGATAAGTTTAATGATAGCCTTGATCGATGCGATGAACCAGATCAGACAATTGAAATAAATAGCAATAGTAAATCAAGTCTGAAAGGGCCTTTTACAGTAAACAACGATGATGACGAGGTTAGAAAATCTAAGATCCAAAAGAGATCCAAAAGTACAATCAGCAGATCTAACACTAGAGCATCTCCAAAAAGTACTTGAGAGGAATAAAACGTCACAGCTTGGAGTGGCAGCTGTGACAGATCAACCGAATTCATCTATCAAAATGTCGCATAATAAGTTCGACGCAGACTGGGTTCGAGGGAAAAGACACATGATGAGAAGCCAATTCCTCTAATGTCTCCGGTGCAAAAAGAACAACAATCCTTCCATTCTCGTTCAAGCACTCTGCGCTTTCCCATTTTACACCCACGGAAGCCACTCGGACCTGGCAGCTCCCTTTCTCCTCTTATTATAGAAAAAGAGCAAAACCTTCACGATGAACCTGAGGAGTTTTATATAAATCTGGAGAAAAAAGTCCTCAAAATTTACCGAAACTCTTCATTGAAGGAAGAAAGTGATATATCCAGCGACATAGAAGATGTAAAAACTATAGAAACGGATCATACTGCTGGTGTTTTTACTAGTTTTGAAAAGCGGAACCGCTTTCATACTATATATGATAAGTTTAATGATAGCCTTGATCGATGCGATGAGCCAGATCAGACAATTGAAATAAATAGCAATAGTAAATCAAGTCTGAAAGGGCCTTTTACAGTAAACAACGATGATGACGAGGTTAGAAAATCTAAGAGATCCAAAAGTACAATCAGCAAATCTAACGCTAGAGCATCTCCAAAAAGTACTTGAGAGGAATAAAACGTCACAGCTTGGAGTGGCAGCTGTGACAGATCAACCGAATTCATCAATCAAAATGTCGCATAATAAGTTCGACGCAGACTGGAACCAAGGGAAAGGAAACTTGATGAGAAGCCAGTTCCTTTAATGTCTCCGGTGCCAAAAGAACCAGAATCCATCAATTCTCGTTCAAGCACCCTGCGCTCCCCCATTTTACACCCACGGAAGCCACCCAGGCCTGGCAGTCCCCTTCCCTCTCTTATTATAGAAAAAGAACCAAACCGTCACGATGAACCTGAGGAGTTTTATATAAATCTGGAGAAGAAAGTCCTCAAAATTTACCAAAACTCTTCATTGAAGGAAGAAAGTGATATATCCAGCGACATAGAAGATGTAGAGACTATAGAAACGGATCATACTGCTGGTGTTTTTACTATTTTTGAAAAGCGGAACCGCTTTCATACTATAGATGATAAGTTTAATGATAGCCTTGATCGATGCGATGAGCCAGATCAGACAATTTCAATAAATAGCAATAGTAAAACAAGTCTGAAAGGGCCTTTTACAGTAAACAACGATGATGACGAGGTTAGAAAATCTAAGAGATCCAAAAGTACAATCAGCTGATCTAACACTAGAGCATCTGCAAAAAGTACTTGAGAGGAATAAAACGTCACAGCTTGGAGTGGCAGCTGTGATAGAATCAACCGAATTCATCAATCAAAATGTCGCATAATAAGTTCGACGCAGACGTCGAGTTCGAGGGAAAAGACACATGATGAGAAGCCAATTCCTCTAATGTCTCCAGTGCAAAAAGAACAACAATCCTCCCATTCTCGTTCAAGCACTCTGCGCTTTCCCATTTTACACCCACGGAAGCCAACCGGGCCTGGCAGCTCCCTTCCTCCTCTTATTACAGAAAAAGAGCAAAACCTGCACGATGAACCTGAGGAGTTTTATATAAAGCTGGAGAAGAAAGTCCTCAAAATTTACCAAAACTCTTCATTGAAGGAAGAAAGTGATATATCCAGCGACATAGAAGATGTAGTAACTATAGAAACGGATCATACTGCTGGTGTTTCTACTAGTTTTGAAAAGCGGAACCGCTTTCATGCTATAGATGATAAGTTTAATGATAGCCTTGATCGATGCAGTGAGCCAGATGAGACAGTTGAAATGAATAGCAATAGTAAATCATGTCTGAAGCGGCCTTTTACAGTAAACAATGATGATGACGAGGTTAGAAAATCTAAGAGATCCAAAAGTACAGTCAGCAGATCTAACACTAGAGCATCTCCAAAAAGTACTTGAGAGGATATAGAAAGAGTAAGTTATTCACTGAATTTGATTCGTCCCTATAGATGCTTCACGTAATTATGTTATTAAAATATGATAGATAAATAATTAGGTAGGTATAATTACTTATTTTTATCGTAACAATATATTATAGATGTTCAATGTCTTTTCTATGCTAATAGCAATATCGAAACGCCAATCTTTTGGCTATCATGAATCAATTCTTGTTCAAGCACCCTGCGTTTCCCCATTTTACACCCACGGAAGACATCCAGGCCTGGCAGCCCCCTTCCTCGTCTTATTATAGAAAAAAGGCCAAACCGTCACGATGAACCTGAAGAGTTTTATATAAAGCTGGAGGAGAAAGTCCTCAGAATTTACTAAAACTCTTCATTGAAGGAAGAAAGTGATATATCCAGCGATAGTGTTTCTGACGAAGAAGATGGAGAAACTATAGAAACGGATCATACTGCTCGTGTTTCTACTATGTAGTTTTGAAAAGCGGAACAGCTTTCATGCTATAGTTAATAATATTAATGATAGCCTTGATCGATGCGATGAGTCAGATCAGACAGTTGAAATAAATAGCAATGGTAGATCAAGTCTGCAATGATGATGACGAGGTTAGAAAATCTAAGAGATCCAAAGGCACAATCAGCAGATCTAGCTCTGAAGCGTTCCCAAAAAGAACTTTGAATGATGTAGAAAGAGTAAGTAATTCACTGAATTCTAGCCTAACTGATGCTATTGAAGACATCGAAACAGAGACTAGAGCACCACCGCTGAGCAACAACAGTGAGGCTGCAAGGGTTCACCGAGATGCTACTGCTTATGATTATAAGTTTGTGAGATCACCGGGCGTGGTTTACGAATGCGATGCGGATTTAAAAATAGCGGTTTAAAATCTCGAAGAAAGTGGTTTAGCATTACTGGAAAACGATGCCGTTTCAGAAAATCAGCACCATAACACTCCAGATGAAATAGAAGTAATGCGGACAGAACCCATTACAATACATTTTAAGAGGTTTAGATGCAACAGCACTTCGTGATCATCAGATATTTAATATCTGGTTTAGATTAATATCTGACATAGAAGGTCTAGGAGTCAACTTTCTTGGTATCTTTGGATAAGTTTTCAGACTCTGCTCATGCGCTGATCACTCCTGAAATCCATTAATGATCTAAAGTCACAGTATTATTTAATTAAAGAATATGATTATCATCACAATACCATTTAATTTAAGAATATGATTAGATAATTTTATAATTAATAATGTAAGTTCTATAATTTATTGTTTTGTTACTTCAGTATAGGCTTTTGTTTTTGTTAAAAGTTTTATACCTACGGGTTTTTTATGTACTTAGGTACGTCGTACATACGTCGTACGTCGTACTTAGGTAGGTTTGTCGTCGTCATACCTAACCTACCTTTAATACTTTATAATAAGGTGCCTACTTACGCTAGTAGGTACATAAACTCGTTTGAATAGGAACGCGTGGTAAACAGGACAGATACCTAATAATATAATTAGGTAGGTAGTAAGTTCTGCAAAAATGATCAAATGATGTACCTAAATAAAACAATCAAACGAATAAAAACTATTCAAACTACATCGGAAACTGCATTGGTAAAAATGGTTAAAAGCAATTTATTTTCTATTCAAAAGGCTGGCAGCTATTTTATTCCAAGAAAACATGTTACAGCGAGGTAACTTCCAATTCTATTTGTATGTTGACACTAGATGGGACGTTAGTGCATTAGTAAACACCGTCCGGAGCTATTTCCTCCAGCACAGTGGCTGTTGGAGATCTTACAGGATCGATAAGCGATTTTGAAATAGGCTCATGGCTATTTTCCACGTACCTAAAGAAGCGTCGATTTTACTTTCTATTTACTTTTACTTTTACTTTACTTACTTTACTTTTACTTTTTTACTTTTACTTTTTTTTTTTTTACTTTTTTTTTTTTTTATTTTACTTTCGATTTTTTTTAGCGCAGATCATTACTTTCGTATGCTTGCTTACTACTACACTGATGAGTGGAGAAGCTAATTTTTTTTCCAAATAATCTATTTGCAGAAAACTATGAACAAAACTAACACTAAGATGATTATAATCCTCATGTTTCTTCTCATGCAGAAGCATCAAGCAAGCACTTTCGAGTGTATTTGTTGTAAAATGATGCTGTGAATTGAACCTCGATTTGAAATCAATACTATACTTAGTCACTAAATGCACTTTTCAAAAGCATGATCAAGAAATGGGCTTACGAAGACTGGACCCAGTTGTTAACTTATTCCTTTGTTTATTTCAACTTGGATACATTTTTACGCACAAGTCTACTCATACATTATTATGAAAAGGGTTTTTACGAGGTTCATTTAGTTCATACAACTTGTATACAAGCACTGACGAATAAAGATGCTATTCTCGGGTCTCAGTACTTGAATATTCTGGGCGGGAAAGCATTTTTGAAGCCACACAGACTTCTTGACTTAGATATTCGATGAAACCATCAGGGCCAGACAAATCTAATTCTGCCCTGAATACTGTGCTAAATCAACTTATTTATTTTACCGGGCAAATACCACTGAGCAAGTTGACATTGTATTTGTAGGTACAACCGCCGTTGACCGTTATAGAGTAAAACTAATCACATTCTCTGAACGAAAAGTCAAAGGTCATCCCATAACCTCCCGAAAATTTCGAGGACCATCAGATAATAATTATTATAAGAACATAATATGAAAAACTTTGGAAACGATGTTCCATAGAAAAGTTGTGATAGTGCAAAAAAATCTGGTGTATATTTTGCGTAAAACTATAACGCCATGGCCCATAATAATTACAAATTATTAAAACAATTGAATTATTTTATTTAAAAACGTGGAGATACGATGCCGGACCAAAGTTGTAGACTAGGTATGCGGATCACACGCCTGAAGTGGAGATGGGCAGGACACGTGGCAAGAAGGAATAATGGAAGGTGAACAACAGCGATTGCGGAATGGTAGCCAAGAAGCGCTCAAAGACCACGAGGCAGAACACCCGCCATCAGATGATGAATCGTTGGGCAGCAGTGGAGAAGACTTGCACAGAACCGGAGAGACTGGCGTCCTAATAATTTATAAGTTTAAAAACTAGAAAACCCGACTTCAATTCGATTACCGGCTTCATCATCAGATGATATTGATGATGGCTGTTTATTGAGAATGTTCTAGTGACCGTAAACATCACTAATAATTTTTACAAAAAAAACCGACTCCAAAAAAAGGCTTATTCCTGACAGATAACCAAGACCAGATAACTGGTTACCGCAGAGGATTTTTTTTCCTCTGAGATAACTGGTTATCTCGCTTTTTTCCTCGTAGATAACCACGGTTATCTGTCAGTGCACTAAAAAGTGAAAAGATGAACTGTTCCTTGGAAGCATTCGAGGGTTAAATATTCAGCAAAGGGACTTATTTCAGAAAGTTTCAACGGCAATTGAAAGCGATTTGCACCGACAACAAAGTCAGCTGTTACTCTTTATTACGGGTGGTGCAGGTGGCGGTAAATAGTTTCTCTTAAAATTAATCGTGGAGCAATTAAGCGTTGTTACAAGCTAACTGTTTATACACTGCTGCTGACGCCCAATTTTGTGGAGGTTGGGGTCATTAACTGGGGTTGCCGCTCGTCAGATATTTGGCAAAACACTGCACAATATTTTCTTGCTTCCGATTGAGAAAGTAAATAATACAAGGTCATATAAAAAAATTACCGGACAAAGACTTGAGAATGAACGACGTAAATGGCGCTCTATAAATTGGCTTATTTGATGAGATTTCTATGGTATCCTACGAAAGCCTAAGAATAATTCACAATAGTTAAGCAGATGACCTATCGCAGTCTCAAAACACAAATCCAGTTGATCTGAATAGGTTATTCAAGTTCTACTCTTATCACATTTTAGTATGCAAACATGAATCACCCTGAATGCTTTAACCCGGGATTAAATTGGTCAGTCCACAGTCCACACCCACACATTCGTGACCTGATCACCTGACACCAACCTGACCCAGATTGATAGTAAAAATGAAACAGAAATGTAAGTATTGCCGGATGATTGATTTTTTTATGAATGTTTATCGATTTTACTATCGCATATTACGGAGATAAATTGTTTGGTGAAATGAACCCGATTTATCTCCATTAAAAATTTGCGAGATTTTCGATTCACACTTTTCGAAAATCAACAAAATAAAACTTAGACTACGGGCTCTGGTACAGTCAAAAGGTGCTTAGACTTTTCGGTTTCTTAAATACCTACTAATATAAAAGGAGGCAATACGCCAGCGTATCAAAACAGATTTATAGGTAACCAAATACATTTGCGTAACACTCTCCATACATACAAACATACATATCTAGCTGCATATATCTGTATTTGCCTCGCACACTCTTAAACCCA
Organism: Gandaritis pyraliata; assembly: GCA_947859175.1. Lineage (NCBI taxonomy): Eukaryota > Metazoa > Arthropoda > Insecta > Lepidoptera > Geometridae > Gandaritis > Gandaritis pyraliata. The sequence goes on along the minus strand of OX401866.1, from coordinate 4,472,153 downwards.
GAAAAACCACTCATGATCGAATGAAATGTATTTACCGAGAATATTTCATTTCTAAACAGTAATGTTATGCGGCTGATATAGGAATCAGATTAGAAGATTTGATCATCCAGACTTATATTCCGATATGTTTCTTTTGTTTACTTCTTAACGTATACGCAATATGTAGTGTTGCTATATTTTACTTATTTATAGCTATTATATATAGCAATATATAGCAACGTGATGATAGTGCTAAAGGGCACAGCAATTTCAAATATAAATTTCTTAAAAATTGGTCGATGCTCAAAGTGGTATAGCGTAGGTACTATATAATGATCGGTACGGTAAGTGGAATGCCTCATTCATAAAAAGTAAGTAAAAGTAGCCGTAAATAGAACAGTTGTAGGTTAGGTAGGTACATATCATACTTAATAAGTATAATATGTCGACATAATATGTCGCCTGGGCCCCTTCCCAAAGTTCCTAGATGGCACAAAGTTTCTTTTGTTATTTTTTTTCTTTTTGTTTGTTATAGGTAGTTGTTAGGTTGTTACCATTTACCATCAGGTGGGCCATCAGCTTATTCCATCATTTAGTTGTGTAAAAAAATATATATAGTTATCCCAGAAAAACGTGCGTGATCTGCAAAAAATAAAATAACGTTTAACCCATTGTAACAAAATATAATGATGAAAACCTGTGACGATAAGTAGACATTATTTCAGTTTTCTAGAAGGCTTACGGAAACAAAAAGAATAACTTTTGTTTCCGCTGAGTTCATGAAATTTTATGAAAGTAAAATCAGCTTAAATTAACTTGCCCAAAACATTTTATAGCCAATTTGTAAAACATTTTTCCCAGACAAAACGTCAAAGGATAACTGTTGGGGTAAATAAGTATACTTATTAAGCCTATAGGCTAATATTTTTAGACGGGGTTTATTATTCCGTAAGGTTTATTATAAACCTGGATACTTAACTAGCTTTTATAAAAAAATAAGTATTCTTATTGTGTTCAGATTAAGGTTCGAATCGGCATAACACAAACACTCATGCATGTAAAATCTTAAAATAAGTAGGTAATCATTATGTTACCACTTTAAAGAGGTGTTTACCGTCCGAAGATTTAGCTTTGAAATTCTGAAAAAAAATGATAATCTTCTGATGCCGACTGTACAACTTATACTACGTTACGTATGCGCCTACAAAAAGGCGCTGGGACATTCGATATGAGCTCAACTGTGACATATTGCTTGAGTGTCGACAGAGACGTATTCAGGATTTATGTTTGGGAGGGGCATGACCCAACTATTTAGGGTTTTCCCTTACAAATGCTGGTTCACCCTTGTGGAACCGGAGCGTTTGGAGATGAGGGGTGAAGGGGGGGAGAGGGGGGAGGGGGATTGAACCCCTAGCCCCCTCTCCCTGGATCCGCAAGTCAGTGTTGGATTATGTTCAATGTTCAGCCATGTGACTCTTCACGAAAAATTATTGAGGATTTACGAAAATGGGTTGAAAGTTTCGCTAAGTTTTTATAATATTAAAACTATGAAGACTAATCCAAAATTATTCCAAGTAGTTATTTCTTAAGTCCAACACGAGAAAAAATATGAACAAAACTTGTTAAAACAAAGAAGCTTCGTAACTAGGTTGTACCAATACCTACCCACCTTAATTGATTGACACAATTTTGGCAAATTTGATGGGCGAAATAAAATAACAGGTACCTACCTGCCTAAACAATAACAGTATGAAAGTACCTCGGACGAAAGTAGCTAGCTCTGTACGTGAAATAGACAAAAGGATTCTCATTTCATTTCTAACAAAGAGGGATTTAATTATTGAAACAGTAATACTGACTCGGAAAGTACCTGGTACTTATAATCAAAGACAATACAAAATCAGAAACTGCTCGAATATTCACAACAAAGACTATTTCCATTTAATTCCATGATTGTTAGCAAATTCGATAAACCTAGTCACTTAAAGAACTCGGAGTTGACTAAGCCGCGGGATTCTTCACGATGTTTTCCTTCACCGTTTGAGAGCACTGACCCAAAATCAATCAATTCATAATGAAATCAAAATTCATTATTAAAAAATCCCCGAGGGAAAACTCAAAGGGGATTTTGAAACTAACCCAGGATTGCGCACATAAATCCGAGTAGAAACACCTATTGGTGCACGCCCGTATTTGAACCCATGACCTTAAAATCGGAAGGCGGGTCGCTAGCACTAGACCACCGGTGCTCTCATTATCTACATTACGTAGCTACCAGCCACCCACGCCGAGGGTAGGATTACCTAATCTCTAATTGATGAATAATCACGTTAAATTACCATCCGATGACCACATTAGGTAATTCAAATCTACTAACTGCGTAGAACTCTAGGTAAGTAGGTACGTAGGACATTACAGTCTTATTGTTAAATTGTTAGGTAGATTTACTCAGGCTTAAACTAATATTGAATTACATATATATTTTAGTTTAGTCTAAAACCGATAAAATAAGAGGCAGACAGTCTTAATTACTTAGGTTTTTTTTTTTTTTTTTTTTTATACATTATAGACAAACGTTTGACCGCAATCTCACCTGATGGTAAGTGACGATGCGGTCGACGATGTAGCACATTTGCCTAGAAGAAACCTATTCACTCTCCTCTTGAAAACATTCAAATTGTAAGTGTTCGGAAACACAGACGCCGGCAAAGAGTTCCACTCCTTGGCGGTCCTCAAGATAAATGTTGCGGCAAAGCGCTTGGTGCGGACAGGTGGCATGTCGACCATGTAGGGGTGCCGCGTCTCCGTACGTCTGGTGGTCCGATGATGGAATGGGATGATGGAATGGAATGGGTAGGTGCCTAATTTATTAATTTACTCGTAGCATACCCCAGTGAACACCTAGGTATTCAATGTTTACTTTTTGAAACAAATTGTTGAACATAAAAAGCTTACAAACCTAAAAAAAAGGAATTAAACAGTGAAAATATGTGAACATTTAAAAACAAACTTACCTCGTATCTCATCCACACTATACATTTCAGGTTAAAAAGCACAGAAAGTCTAGACATTTACTTAGATCACATAATTCCTATATCTAGGGTTTTAGGGTTCAACTTCACACTGGGATCATGCATAGTCATACTACTCACTCACCTTCGAAAGAAAATCACAGCTTGTTAGAAATAACTAACACAACCATGCGATTAAAAAGCGGTGTTCTTACATAGATCACACTCTGTTTCGAAAGTTCTTTGCGGTGTAGATACTCGTCAGACGAGCGTAGGGTGGTTATACCGCCAAGCGACTGGACTGGACCAACAGCTGAACAAGGTGGGCTTTCAATGCGCATGACCCTTGAGAGCACTCTAAGTATATGTTTATGTACCTGAAAGAACGGTTATATTAAATCCGACATGAGTTTCAGACGGTTACAAAAAGAAACATCGAAATATTATTTCCAAATCACACGTTTTATGTGTAGGTAAATCTTAAGATTTACCGGTAAAAGCTAAGATTTACCGACATGAGTTGGGTAATGTAAAAATTTCTTTTAAAAGGGATGAGTTTTCGAGCTTTTAGCATGAGAATTTGGTACATCCTAGGATTTACCAGTGTAAAAAACAGTAAACTTCTTTTGGTAGGTTTTTTACCTACTTATTTCATAAATATACCTACTCAATGATTTAGAGCTGCCAAAAATTACCGTGTCATGCGTCAACTTTTTTGCATCCTATTTGGTGTCATATTTACGAAAACCAGTGGCCTAACAATATTTTTCAGACATGGCTGTTTCAGTTTTTAATCTCAAAATTACCTACAATTTTTTATTTTAACTCCAGACACATATTTATAAAACAAAAAACGTCCCAGAGCCCCCATATAACTTCGTCATGTCGGAGAAACTTTCACATCACAACTTCTGCCCTTTATTGTCTGAAGCTTTCAGGTGAACATAGTGCGCAATATACTTACCTACTTATTGAGTAATAGAACTAGGTTTTGTAGGATTGTTTTTATCCATTTAGTAGGTATAAAGTAGAAAGTTAGAGTAAACTTGATTATGACATTTATATTTTCAAAACTCCTGAATTGTAAGAAGAGAGGAGACTTCATATTTACACCAAAAAGTCCCAAAGACATTTAGTAAGTAGGTTTTTCAAGATTCGAATATTAGACAGATAATATACCTAAGTAAAATACAATACAATCGTTGCAGATACATAGGAGGTAATTTCCTAAATATAGTGGGTAGATAGATACCAAGTTTATTTTATAGATTTGTTTGTAATTTAGATTTTGCACAATGATTTAGAGAAGTTAGGATGACGTTGTAAGATGAAAAGAAACAGGATTTTTTGTATAAAGAAAGGGGACTTACCTTTCATGAGATCTTACTTCGCAGGCGTGAAACTTTAGATGTTCCACTAGACCATTATAACACCATCTCCAGTCCAAGTCCAAATCCAAATATCCAATAATGTCGAATGTTTTCCAACAATTGCGTAGTTAGCTTTTTGTAAATTCCAGTGTCATCCAGCCTGTGATTGTGGTGGTGAATAGGCTCCAGGTCTTCAGGCTTCCAAGCAGTGTGATTTCTTGCATAAATCACTCTCTCCACTCACTCCAATATTTCTTGTGAAAGTCCTCAGATTCGTTTCGCCCCGGCCGGCAACGGCGCGGCGGCTATGTTCGATAAAGATGGTGGACAACACGCGTTCATTAAATTGCAGCTTTTGTCCTGTTGTCGTCACTGTCGCCAAATGTTGATTCGTTAGAGGAACAACTGCTGGGTTTTTGCTTTTCTTCAATTCAATGCGGTTTGAATGTATAAATACTGGGTTTATTGATAGATTTAGAAAAATGTAAAATTTAGATGTTCACAGCACAAAGGGTCCGAAAAGAAATGAATTAGCTTTTATCTATGGACACGCAAATATCGAGCATCGGCGCTAGCAGTAAATTGGTAGGCACTGCGCTGCATCATAGGCACATAGCACAAACAATTTTCAATATCTGTCATAATCCTCATTTTGTAAAAAAGAAATAATTTTATTTTTGGTGCTCGTAAAATATTTAGGAAAGTCAGTATCGTCAAAGATATTAACTAAGTAGTGGTTCTGTGAGAACAGTAGACCTCGCGAGCCCCTAAAACCATGCAGTAATCGACACTTTCCCATATGGCTAAATCGAATTTCAAGTGCTTGAATTTTCCAATAGGCTTAGGTACTTATGTAGACCTATGTATAAGTTTTAGCGATTACTCGCGTTCCCTTATTATAGTCTTAGGAGGTCGAAACTAGTGTCTCGTGGAGGCGGAAAGGACTGCGTAGTCTGACTGATATAGGTAGGTATAAATTTTCCAAAAAATCCTTCATACATAACGCTATAGCAAATATCCTCTTTTCTCCCCTCCACACCCCCTTTTCTTGATTTTTTTTAAAACATCTTGTGTAAGTAGGTACTTCCAGTGAAGTCTTTAGTGTACTTCTCAAATTTTGTAGAAATCGATCAATAAATAACGTTATATTAAACCCCTTTTTCCCCCAATCAAAAATCGCGATCGACAAAAAAATTTAAATAAATTTTGACAAAAATTTGCACGCAAGTTCCTTGACTTGTGTGTCAATTTTTGTCAAAATCGGTTGATAAATGAGACCTGTAGGCGAGAACTGACAGACAGACAGCCGGACAAAAGCATTTTTGGCCAATCTCGAAACTGAGACGCTTCGCTAGCTCGGTCAATAATGGAATAGGAGAATAAAATGAAAAAGTTAATCAATGCTACTGAGAACTGACAGACAGACAGATGGATAAAATAATTTTTAGGCCAATCTCGAAACTTCGCTCGCTCGAGAGGTAGGTTTGTTTTTACTAGTGACGCCATCTATGGTTTATTTAGGGAACTATTTTACATGCTACACCAGTATGAGGTTTCTTTAAAAAGGCTTCTTCCCAATATTTTATTCATCCTGTGATTTTCTACTGTGAAAATATAGGTGTCTAGCAAGTGTCTAGATAACTTTGCTTGCTAACCTGATTTATAATAGGTACGCCATTAAATACTACTCCCATGAGAATTTCCTTACATTCATGCTGAAAAGTCATGTGTTATCCTGAAAGTGTAGGCTACTCTTACATAATTACACCCTCAAAAATATATCGGGTGTAATGAGTAGCCTGCACCTCTTGGCCAAAAATTTACCTACCTACAATTTTATCAAAAAAGTAACAAAGTAAGTATGCAGATTGTCAACATTGCTCTTTGTTTTTGGTCGTTTGGGTAACACTAATAAAAAACAGTGTTATTTAGTTATAACTATTATATATTTCAAATAGTATCTCTTATAATTATATCTATTTCTCTAACGCTCCGCGCTCATATTTGGTTTGTCTAAGTAAGACGAATTAACAGTTAGTAAACTTGAAAATCAACAGGCGAACAAAATGCCTAAAAGTTACATTTAGTAAAAGGGCATAAATCAACTTGGGCTCTTTTAGTCATAAACAACCAATCAACCACTTTGCTTTTACAGATTTGAAGTTTAGATATAGAAAAATAGTTGATGGGTGTGAAACAAAACGAATGTTATGTATAGAAGAGATTCATGTCAGAAAAGTACTAAAATCGCCTCGCCCTTTTACTTAAAATGTAAGCTCAGAAAAGTCTGTATCAACTGAAACTCTCAAATACTGGTTCTTAAAAGGATAATATAAAAATCTATACTATTAGTGGGGAATGTTAACTTTGGTATAAAATATTAATTATAAACAACAAAAACGTATTAACTCAAAGACACTCGTGAACAACTTAAATCGAAGCATAAATTAAGAAATACTGTTTTAATCGATAGCCTAAATTCCAGTTAAAATATATTTACAAAACCGGAGAACTAGTAACTAAAAATATGACGTACTAATGTGTAGTATAACATTTCAACAAAGTTTTTTTACAGTATAAAAATGGTGGATCTTTCTCGTTTGTCGAACGAACCATTCAGAGATCTCATTATCTAAAGCCTAAAAATCAGGATGCTATTCTTGTTTGGCATAATATTTTTTTGGCAAAGAAGCAGAAGTGAACTTTTAAGAGCCGTCTCCAGATTTTAAAATTGTTTTAAATTATACTTTAGATTCATAATAATAATCAGCATTGCTATTCAGCGCGATGCAGCCAGTGTCTTGGGCACGCTTCCGATTGGTGCTGATTTGGATCAGTTGAGCTATCTATAAATCGTTTGCAACGGTGTGTAGATAGCTCAACTGCTTCATGTGTATTTTGTACATATTATAAATATTGTAAATACTGTATTAGTCATAATTTTCTTTGTGAATACATATTTATCTTTAGAATCTAAAAAATAATTCAACACAACTTTAAAATCTAAAATTTAGATGGTATTTCTAGTTGTATATGTATCATTGAAACTTTGTTGAAATATTATAACAACTTTCAGAATTGTTGTTTCGTGACGCAAGATCAAGATAGGAAAAGTAATTGCACTGCGATAATAAAACAAATGACAAATGAAACAAAGAAAAATCGAATTAGAGTACTGGGACATTAGATAAACTTTAATTTGACTAAATATGAAATATTTTCTTAATATTTTTCTAACGCACCATTATTGTGAGAGACTACATAAATCAAGGCTTATTTTAGGTACCGTTTTTTCTAATTCCTAACGCGGATATTTTTATAAATTTCGAAGTTTTACTACAAGATGGGACACTATACTATCGCACTACAAAAAGTAGCGAAAAACGCAGACACCGTAACATTAATAGAGTTATATAAATAATTCGATACATTTTTTCTATGAAGATTGAAGACACAGTCATGTAGTATCTAAATTCAGTATTATAATTACACATTTTTCATTACTCTGAGAAAAACAAAACGTCTAACGAATTTTCTTTGTCACTAGGCACTACACACAATGTTTACTGACCAAAAAGTATTTAGTAAAAGGTTTCAAAAACTGTAAAACCGAAAGCAAATTTGTTTCAGCCGATTTTAACCGATGTTAAAATACTGAGAATTAGCTTCATCAACTTTTTTTTAGTTCAACTATGATTTTAGTTGTAAGTAATTATCCTTGAAGATAGATTTATAAGACCTTCAGATTTATGTTTCGAAGATGATGCTTGGGCATATAATATATAAATTATACTTACTAAATCAAGATAGTCTACATAACAATTTTAGTTTTGGTGTAACAACATATAAAACATTCGAATTATATTCTCTATAATTATCTAAGTAATAGAAAACGTTTATACCGAAGATGCTTTCAGTAATCAGTCAAGCCACGATCTAAGAGGTAAATATTACGTACATTTAATAACTACATATCAGGAAAATAAATTATTTACATAAATAGCTGTAATAACTACCTAGGTAGGTACATATTGCAGTTTCACCATCTAAAAACAATTGAATTAATATAATATGACCACAATAAACAATTGAAAATTATTGCACGTCTTTACTATAGAGACTATAGTTATAAGAGCAAAAAAATAAAAAATCTGTCAGTAAATACCTATTACAGATAGTTCCTCATAGGTTTATGGTTCTAAATTTTTACCAAACAGATACAGTCTATAGCTGAAACTTTTAAATAATATCCAACAAAAAGCTTCGGTAGGCATACTATATGGTAAGAAAAAAAATTTTGAACAAATCTGACAATCGCCGCGTTCACATTGCGTATTAGAGTTATATTGCGCGTCAACGCAAGCTCAACTTCCGAACGTTGCAGCGTCACCGCGCAGTGTATCTCGAATACGATTCGTTTACGATTGTGCTGAGGCCTCAGATCGCTTTCCTTTCTCAGAAAGATTACAATCAGACACACTAAACTTACTTCGTTAGTGAATCACAAGTAGTGATTTTAAGCTTAGAGTTTCTCTAACATCTATAACACCTACACACATAAACGCTATACAGAAAAACAGCCAACGAAACAACTTAAAAACGTATAAGAGTGAGAGAGACAGCACAATGTTCAAGAAAAATTGTATTTCTTTCTCACTCTTCAACATTTTTGTAAAAAAACCGACGCGTACTGAATTCTTCCACTTCTTTTTAAAGTTTTAAACTCATCTTTGATTTAAAATAATGACCCAGAAAATGTATGATTTAGCTATCTTTTGTAACATTAGAACATTCTAGTATACATTACAGTGTTTTTCATCAAATCACTAGTAATATGAATTTGTCGGTTCTTTCGTCCCGCTCTAAACTTAGCATGAAGTCCATCGACGACGTTTCTTTCAACAAAAGAAAACACATCATAATTTGACCTTTTCTTTTGTCACAAAGAATGACTGAATAGTTTTAGACTACTTTTCCGTGTGTAAATTGCTGTCAACGCGCTCATACTAAGTTTCTCGGTCTATATAAAGTTATATGAAATCGGTACCTACGTTTTTACTTGGCTTCATAAAGTTAATATAAAGATATCGGTACTTTCCAACTCATGACTGTATAGTTATACCTTTTTTCGGTACATTCACGTGACCCTTATCTTCATTAAATTAAATTATGATTGTATTTATATTTACGCATTGGAACTATAAATTATATAAAGTTGTCGGTACTTTCCTATAAATAAATAATGATTGTAATATTTACGCAGTGGAATCGTGTGTAGAAGGATTAGGAATGATGGTGCCTGTGACTTGTTGGTCGCGCAATCTTCTGACTTCTTTAGCGGCGGCCGCGAGTTCCGATTGTAGCGCCATCTCTCGCTCGCGCAGGCATTTTATCTCGTGTTGCCATGTCTGTAACAATTAATATTAGTGTTAGGGGATGAGACAGTCAAATTACGAAAATAGTGTTTTGGGTGAAACCAATTTCCAATCTTTTTCCACAGTTTTTTGACACTGGGATTGTCTTCACACATGCTTTGGTTAAATAACAACACAATATAAATCAATTTATATTTCAGATCAACGTTCATAAAATTACAATTGGACTTCACTTATTTCCTAAATTTTTTTTTCTGCAAAATTAGGATTACGTCGTAAATGAAAACACCAAATCGCTGGTATATTATACATAGAACGACCCAAAACGTAATATTTTTTATTTTCTTCGTATACTTACAACTAAATGATGGAACAAGCCGATGGCCCACCTGATGTTAATGGTAACCACTGCCTATAACGATGTATTGCCTCACTGAGCACGTCTACTTAAGAGGTACTGCGCCCATCGTTCAAAATATAAGAAAATTTTGAAAAGCAGAATTTCAATATATTTTTATGTTAAGTAATCGAACTAGCTGATGACTAGTTGCTTCTGCCTATACCAATAGATTGTTTTATTGAGAACGTGCCCTGTTAAGCATTGCACTGCATCCATCACTCTGAGACGCAAGGATGTGTCTTACAAATCTTACAAACCGGAACACAGTAATTGGTCTCACGGTAGGTATTATACAGATTAGTATTAGTATATTAGTAGGTATTATACAGGTATTATACTTATTGTCGTAAATAACTTACAATATTCTGTTTCAGCAGGTCCAGTTTGTCGTTCTTAAGACGGCAAACCTCTTGTCGTAGCTGATCAGCATCAGTTCTGGGAGCCCCCATGTTCTCTCGAGTGGCTGCTTCGGCCGATGACATAGATTCTAAGCCGGTGTCGCTGTCTACGTACACTACCCCTGTAAAAACAATTTGGTTAGTAAAGAAAACTGGGAGAGAAATCTCGATTAGTATACTTAGTAGTGACAACTTTCTGTCAATTTGTGCTAAATTAAACCTTGAAATTAGAAGTGACTAGGAATCTAGTCGTCATAAATGACTTCTCTTATTTATTTTCTTAACGATTGGTTTTTAAAGTCAAGTTTTTAAGGTTTTCAGATTTAGAAACAATTTGTTTTGCCAAACGCGAGAGTTTGCAAACCCTTTATAAAAAAATGCTATAAAGGGAAAGATGGTTTTCTCGGTTTCAACAGAAAATTTCGAAGGAGAATTGAAATAACGAATTCGAAATCTCCTTCAAAAGTTTCAGATAACGTTCCGAAAAGGCTTTCCGAATGAATCAGAATAGCCACTGGTATCCTTAAAAATGAGACACAAAATCAAAATGGCGGAAAGTTAGTCTACAAAATAGTCACAATGGAGCTTTGTAACTTTGTAGCTTTCAGTATCTGCATCTCTGTTACACATTGTATAATTTTGATAAGCTTGAAGAGATAGAATTTTGTGTAACATAGCAACAAAAATCCATTGAGACTACCCTCAAAAGTTAGATGGTATTGATAATTACTGGTTTGGTAATGTTCTGAGGTAGTCAGGTACAGACATGTGGTAAAAAAGTTATATTTTAGCTTCATATACTACAGCAATGGTCATTTGCATGCGAATCAATTGCTAAATCGAAATTTTAGGTATTAATCATATTGGTATCCTCTAGCTAAAATGGCTGCTAAATCTGTAACCATCAGGGACCCACTGGGAAATAGAGAACAATAGAATCATGGACTTCTGGGAATAAGTCCTCATTTCGTTGTCAGGCAAGTGATGACAGAACATTTTTAAAGCTGCGCTAAAATGACAGATTATGAATAAAGGGTTGGAATTCTACAGGTTGACAAAAATTTGAGAGAAATAATTACATGCAATCATTTTGAATGTTGTAATAAGTCAGTACCTAGTAGGTAGAAATGTGATTTAGATATTTACAATCATGCTCTACTTCGATCGCTATAGTCGAACATCTAATTTGAAAAGATACATAAGAAAATAGTTTTCGCTCCGTATTCTAAAATAATAAATACTCATGTATAGACTCTTTAACTTTTTTGTGATATTTCTCTATTTGTGAAAAACGATGTTTTGATCTTCATTTACACTTGAGTTTGAGTTTAGAATACGGGCCTAACTCTACAAATCTACAAAATAATATTCTACTCTACAGGTAGGTACAGGACTAACCTGTAACGCTTTTGCCACAACTCAACCAGTCCTTGTCGTCTATTTTGAAAAGATTATGATTAATAAGTGAAACACTACAAAAATTTAGTAGGTTACTTGTTACCTACCTACTAACTAAATCTTAGCACTATCTAGGATTCTTACACCGATTAAATGCAATCCAATGTCTCGAGAGGTCAGCCCTGGACTAGACTCAACCAATCTCAACTGATTTTAACCAATTTTAACCTATCGTTGAATAGGGCGCTTTGTGACGTCACATCCATTATTTTCACGGATTCAATTAACCACTTATTCTAACCAACTGCAAAAGATTTTAACTTAGGTACTTCAGCGAACTTTAACCAAACCTCGACCGCTATTAGCCAAACCTCAACTATTTTTAACCAATCAACTCACCAAGCGGGTCTAAATCGACCGAATTGAGACTGGAATCGTCAATGTGATCTTTATGTTCAGTTCGTGACGTCACATTCGAAGTGAACACAACCAATCTTAGCGAGTTTCAATTGATCTCAGTCGTTTTTAACCAAATCTCAACCGATTTTAACCAATATCAACTGATTTTAACTCACCAAGTGGGTCTAGATCGACCGAATTGAGACTGGAATCGTCAATGTGATCGTTATGTTCAGTTCGTGACGTCACATTCGAATTGAACCCGACCAATCTTAGCGAGTTTCAATTGATCTCAGTCGTTTTTAACCAAATCTCAACCGATTTTAACTCACCAAGTGGGTCTAGATCGACCGAATTGAGACTGGAATCGTCACTGTGGTCGTTGAGGGGTGGGCGAGGGGGGGCGGCTCGTGACGTCACATCCGGACTGGATTCACCGGAACCACCGGCGGAACGGACGGACACTGCCGATGCTGATGATGATGCTATTGATGATTTTGATCGTCCGCTCTGGAAATATCATTAGAATTTGCATGAGTTAATTTTACAGGTACTTACGAAATAAAATAGTAAAGTATTATCACTATGACTGTAGGCATGTGGGGATACACTGTTGTAAAATTGTTTTGGCGATATCACACAACGTGATATTCAAACTATGCAAGGGTATTTAACCCCCGATGCAAAAACGACGGGGTGTTGTAAGTTTGACGTGTCTGTGTATGTCTGTCTGAGGCAACGTAGCTCAGGAGCGGTTGAACCGATTTTAATTTTGTTTTTTTTTTTTGTTTGAAATGTGAATTAATCGTGGTGTTCTTTGCTATGTTTGATAAAAATCGGTCCAAGATTCAGGGGTTTTTTAAATATAAATTTAATTACTGGTTTTAGTCTGTTATTGACTAAATAATCAGATAGGTGTATAATTTTGTGAACTTACGTTGGGAGTATGAGTTTCGTTTGGCGTAAACTTATTTTTATTGAAATGATTCTTAGTGCTGTCGCCTGATAGGTTTGTGTCTACACTCGGTGATCTGAAAACAGAAACATTTATTACAATTACCCTTTTTTATATTCTCCTGTCATTTTAGCGCGGTTTTAAAAAATGATCTGTCTTTATCACTTACTTGACAACGAAAAGAGATGACAACAGATTTAGCAGCCATTTTAAAACAAACGACAGCCCACTTGACGAATGACTCGACTTGACTAAACTTATTTCAAATAATGCACTTGACACTGGCAAAATTGTCCGTCGAAATGACGGACAGAGGCCAAAGAAGAAGAAGAAGCTAGCACAGCTTTGAAATACCAATATAAATGACAGACAAAAGCCATATATAAAAAAAATATATCCTAAGGGCGGCTTGCACCAGAATCACTAAACGTATTTAACAGCTAAATCGATTTAAATCTGACGTATTTGTATGACTTGACAACCCGCTAAATACTATTTAAGAGTGAAACGCGTTTAGCGATTCTGGTGCAAGCCGCCCTAAGTATGTTACTAAGATATATTTTCTGGAAAAAAGTATACTCACCTAACTTTGTAAATAAGCGCTTTCTTCACAGTATCAATAAACCTAGCCCCCGGTCCGTCTTGCTTTGGCGTTCCTTCAGGCTGCGGCGAAACCGCACCAGCGTCAATTCTCAGCCCAGCCCCGAGGAACTCCGTGGTTTTGTTCTTTAAATCATCCGCTAAATTCTGCAGTAAGGATGACCGAGTACGCAGCTCGAGTTGGGCGAATTTCTCAGCTTTGTAACACGCGTTTTCGGCGTTTATAAGCTTGGTTAGGAGGAATTCTTTGAATTCCCGACCCTTTCTGAATACAGGCGGTTGGGGGAGAGTCGGACCGAAGAATGGTACGTCTACTCGCGCTGTGACGGCCACTTTGTACCTGGAATTTCAAGAAAATTAATAAAGATTATGTAAAATCTGACCGTATATTGTCTAAGGTACTTTTTCAACGAAATTATACGGATAGTTTTGCTTATAAGGATAGTTTTAGCCATATAGGTGAGTGTAGGAATCTGCATAAGTCTAGAATAACAAAGGTACTATCTGGTTCTATAGTGGTCGCATTGTTTTGTCTTATGTCACGGCATAAGAAGTTCTTTGACGTGATGTATGATTACTTGATTACACACAATACATTCGATCAGATATTTTGGTAGATTCTCAAGAAATATCAAATCCCCAAACCCCCTTTGAAATTTTCCAAGACTATAACAGTTCTATCCAGGTTTGCCGCCATAAAAATATTATAATGAGACAGAAGGGAATCGTTTGCATATAAATTACAGTGAAAACTCCATTTCAGTTTCCAAACCATTTTCTCAGCTTCATGCAAATGCATTGTCGGAAAGTTAAACAACTTGACAAGTTAAAAGAACAAGAAATTGAAATGTTAATGGAATTCTGTTTGCTGGTTATGTGCTAAAATAAAAGATACTTGCATTTACTAGTTTAGACTATACGGGGTGTCTTACAAAAAAGTTTTTTTTTGTGTAGAAAAGTGTTTTACGAATTTTTTTAAGGGATTTTAAAGTGTGACATTTTGCTCACACGCTTATGAATCGTCGTCTTAGAGTTAAATTGACGGAAAAGGAGTAGTAAGTAGATAGGTAGATATTTACCTGGTCTCCCCACCGTCAGATTCCAAGGGCGTGATTACGATGAACGCGTGCAGGAAGTGAGACGCGATCATATCCGGTGTGAAGGGGGTAGCTTTCTCCTGAAATTTACATTTAAACATCAAATTAATTTACACTCGAATTCAGGGGGGTTGGCACGAATAAAGACAGTAACTGGTAGTATTGAGGCTTTTTGTCAAAGAGCACGTCCAGGGTAGTACTACAAAGTACTTATTTCTACCGTCAATTGCCGTTACATTACAGGCACATGAGACTTAACATCATTACGTTTCAGAGTGCTGACGCAAAGCACGTCTTCAATAGACTTGCTCTGTGAGGTAATGCATTTGTATAGGCAGAGGCTTTGCAAGTGTTACGCGTCTCTCACTGGATGTGGCAACAGAGGTGCCAGGTCGAATATTTTTGGTTCGATTACAGTACTTATTTTGTTTATTAGGGAAACAAATAGTATTATAGTAATTAAAAATAAGAACTGAAAGTAACACTGTACCAGTGAAGTTTCCACCGTAACATTTTACATACAAATCGTGTGAACAAACTGACAAAAATTATATTAATTTTTCAACATTATAAATTGAATGAGAGGGTAAATTGTAATACAAACCTGGAACACAATAGCCACGATATCGTTTCCAACGTGCCGTTTTCTTTGTAGTTGTTGTGCGTCGCCCGCGGTATGTGGCAACAGAGGTGCCACGTGGAACATTATCTCTCGATTGCAGAACTTCTCGTAAAATGCTTCAGAACCGGTATGGCCGTTCATTATATCTAGTCCGCCTCTGTATCCTGAAATAGGGGAAAATTTAGAAAAAAATTAGTGTGGTCACAAAATACAGAATGTTATCTGACATCAGGCGAGCCTGGCTTGTCCAGGTATGAATGATGGACGAGCACCTACCAAACTTTCGAATGGAGGTTTTGTTCGGAGAATGTCATCTCATGTTTTAAATTCCAATATTAAGTTAATAGGTACAGGTATTGAGGTGATGTAGGCATACGTAGCAATTCCACAATAACTGGTCACATTTATCAGCATAAGATAGACAGATGCGTTCAGCACATGGTGTTAGCTTGGCAGTGACGTTTGGCAGCGTGCCTGCACATCAACCCCTACGGAATGTGGAGCAGTGCTTTACGATAAATGGTATTGGATCAACACAAACTGCTGTTACTGGTCAAGTTTCCATGAGGTTCATGCAAGAAACAAATACCTAAGGTTAAGAAAAACACACGTCAATCTTTACCTTTATGATCCTTCAACTTGATCTTCTGCCCCAGCATTTCCAGAAATTCGTCAAACACCGGCGAAGTCTCGTTATTTCCAAACAGCTGCTCCTCAGTCGTCTGCCCGTATTTCTGGTAAAGTACTCCAAACTTGAAACTGTTTACGAGCACGTGCTCGTCATAAGCAGATATGAGAGATGACATGTTCATACACATGACTGCCATGAAGTTGTCTACGTTGACCTGCTCGTTCAGCATTTTGGCCATCTTCAGAGGGGATGGCATGATGCCGGATCCTGGGAAAGAAGAAATAAATTTACCTAATTCATAGGAAATTATGATAAAAGCACTTTGTAGTTTGATTCTCAGTTTTTACCATGAAATACAGCGGAGGTTAGTATGTCAGATCAACAATTTTTGATCAGTATTATTCATAATGACTTACTGGTGGTGGGTGTAAGCCCATGCATGGTTTCAGTGCGAAGCCGCAGCAGTATCCTGGTGTGGTCCTGTCCAGCCATGTGCTCGTTCTTCAGGGACATTACGACTGGGCCCAGGGCCTCGTCGAATCCGACCAAGTTTATGTGCTCCTGTCAACAAGAATACTTTGGTTGAATCTTTTGTATATTCTAACGTTAACCTAGGCTACTTCAGCCCGTAGTTTAGTTAAATTCTTGGCATCATCGTTGTCTACTACATTGTCAATCACTGCAGCGGAAGTAGGTACGTAAAGGAATAATCTCAGTTTTATAAAAACGGTAAAGCAGGCAAGAATCAAATAAAAACTGTAAATAACAAATCCGTATTTAATTAATCTAACAAAAACAAAGCCTGTTGATAACCTAATTAATGAATCGGACATACCTATTTATAATCATGTAGAACATTAAATAATTACCATCATAACCATTAGCCATTTCTGCAAAACGATAAGCAAATAGGTAACAGGAAAAACTAACTAAATAGGAATTAAACAACCAATATTGCTCGTCAAAACAACGGTAAAATAATGTCGCACCCATCGGCCATAAAGCTCGGGAGCTATTGGAAAAGTTCCAACGTCATATCAGACTGCAAATAGGTAAACAATTGGCACACGACGCCTTTTAATCCCAAACTAAGCAAAGCTTGTAATATAGGAACTAGATGCTGATAGGATACTTATATATTTTTTTTTGTACATTCATGTTTATAACACATAGTAACACCCAGACATAGAACAACATAGACATTGTAGCTGTTTTTACTTTTCTGTTTTCATTTCAAATATTATGTAGGCGCCAGTTAGCAAGTTCTTGTTTGAGCTAAGCCGCATTTGTCAAAATTACTGGTAACAGGCCTACAGCAGTGCTTTTACAGTAATATATGATGTGAAAAACTTGCTACTAGCTCTCGCTCTGCGAAATATGATAGGAAAGCAATATCATGGCTGGGCTGAGGTTATTTTTGAGGGTAATGATGTTGTCCGCTAATGTGTTTTTTATGGCGAATGGGTCAGTTGTAATTCTGGTAAGCAATAAAATACCGTATAAAGGCCTTGTATTACGCCTATATAAAACGTCGGTATAATAATATAATCGAAAAAACGCCCATTATGTTCAACTTTGACTACCCTTTGCAATATATCCAACAAAAGATACTTTATACGCATTAGTTGGTACTTGGTTCCTTAAAAACTAGGTATGCTAATAAATAAAAGACTGATGAGAATCAAACACAAATGCCAATAAACGTTCAACTTATAAAGGTTATCAATATTGACAATAGAAATGAGACCTTTGATCAAGAATTCCTACGTGAATCTGCCATATCTAACATTATAGACTCTAGGTAGGTAGTTAGGTCTTTCTGGAGTCGTTAGCATCAATTTCTTAGGGCATGCAAAACTCTAGACGATTGAGCGCGGCATTTGCACATAGGCCGATACTGAAACCTACACAATAAGTACGATAATGTCAGGGGTTCGAACCAAAATATCCTTGTCGGACGTCGTCGATACATCGTGAAAGCGTGTTAGTACCTACTAAATGTATTATTACAGGGTTCCTCAAATTTTCCCAAATACGACCTTATTTACTCTAGATTTTCTTTCAAGTGCCTGATACAATACATGGTTTTGTATACTTACCTAACAACCTAACCTACAAATTATTCCCAACACATTTTTGAATTTTTCTTTTAGCGTCATATTTACATTGTCTAGTCTAGGCTACCAGAGCGTTCAGAAGGCTAAGAAGTTTCTATTATGTTAGTACCGGTAGATAAAATGAATCAAGGTACCTATCTTATGACATCATATTTCTTTACATATGTATGTTGGATGATATTAGGCTTTTTTTTCTTTACAAGGTCGTTTTTCGTATGATTCGTCATCACACAAGAACCAAGTGCAAAATCTGAGTTATAATTATGGTTTTATTTTTTGTAATAGTTCCCATTTTGTCCAATAGGGGCGCCTGTTGTAACTTCTTACAAAAACATTCGAATTCCATCGTCGATATCCAAGCGTCAACTCTCCTCTATATATCAGCCGTCATCTGTTATTCATTCTTTTCTTAATCATGTCGTTTTTCACACAAGATACTACAGTCGATAAAAGGCCTATTTAAAAGTCCGTATTCCCACCAAAGCGTTTCAAACGATGTAATCTATCTAGACAGATTCAGTTTACCCGACAAAGTAGGCCATGCCATAAATGTTAATTAGTTACACGCATTGTAACGTCAACCTTATCCGTCAGACCGACCCTATTTTTAATTCCCATCGTAGACCTTTCCCAAGGATGAACATTGTTTATTTCGAAGCAAAATGTGTTATAAATCTTTTCAGATGCGGAAGGCTGCAATTTTTAATCCATTTAGTAGTTCTTCTGTTCAACCTTTTGTACATTTTTAGTTAAATTTTTTGTCAGCCTGTTCTGTCATTCTGTTCTACTTTCATTTTACAAGGCCCTACCCGGGAACAGTGGTCTTATAAAGCAGTTCGTATTCAGTACTGCTTGCCACAGGGTGCCATAAAACATGGAACATAATATCACGTAGATATGTATGAGCATTGAAAACCACGATGCAGAGAGAAGTTGAAAAATCTGCCAAAAGATGTGAGGTACTTACATATTGACAAAGTTCACTCTATTTCACAACACTAATGTAAAATATGTCAGCAAGTTGGGTTTTATCATGAGCGTGCATAACGATGAACATGTTTTTGTCAAGGTAAGCTTGGCTTAATCTATGCGAGTTTGCATTTTGTTGCGAATATACTAGTTTTCCTAGAATGCTGTGTTGTAAAGAAATCTTTGTGCGCACCAGACCTTTTACCAAGACTTTAGTATCAGTTTATAAGCCCTTAACCTTCAAGGTGCTCACTGGTTTAGAACAGGGTGACCACAAACCGTAACAAGACTAAAAAGAACAATAAAGTGAATCAAAGAGGCGGCTTTGTCCTTCCTATATTACATACTCGCATTTGTAACTCAGTAAGTGCTTGTTACAGTAAAAATAATCGTACTGTAATACAAAATACACTTCCAAAATTAATTCCATCAATCTTACTTCAGAACATTGTCGTATCAGATTGTTGTCCAAAATATCAGGAATTTATTACATGGCCCTTTTTAAGACGCCACAAAAACGCAAATTGAAAGCTAAAGATGGTAATTGAAAGGACGACGGGTTGATGCCCCTCTTCAACTCCCTGATGGATCACATCATTTGAGATGAAATCTTACATTTTTCTTCCTGATAGGAAATGGCCTACCAATGCGCATTTAGGTTGCTAAGTAGGTCAGATGAAAACATTGATGCGTGTGAATTGATTCCTTTGAAGATTTCGATGGCGGGAAAAAACATGGTTTTTTTTTCAATTGAGAATAAAGAGGGTACTTCCGGTGGCAGAATTATCATTCGTCATTTAATTTTCTTCTGAATTTGTTTTTGATGTTAAAAATGGTGAAAACTTTGCGTCAAAGCTCGGTGGTCATACCGTTTATTTTAACAAGACCTTGTTTGCTCGGTATGAAAAATCTGCGTTTGAAGAGCTATTTACTTATAATAACAAAAGCCTAAAGAACGGTTATTCATAAAACTCATTTCCACGTAGCAGGCTTTATTTGGATGATTTCTGAGGCCATTCCCCCAAGCGAATTGTCCCAAAACCAATTTTGCGTTATGAAAGAAGGCATTTTGCTTATTGCTCTCACTTTTCTTTGTCGGCCACATCCGTCATCGTCACTGATTGAATTGAGTGGATTGGATAGTCATTTATTTAGACGTATTTTATGAAAGAGCTTTTTGAACCAATTACGGTAACAGGGCAAAGGTTAAATCAAAAGTCTTTGAGACAAAGCAAATAAATAATCACAACATTATTTAATAAAATTATCTCCGATTAATATTCTGTATACAATATTATAGGGCCGAAATGAGGTTAAGGTTATATCGTTATTTATCATTTTCAGTACCAAAGTTGGCCACTAACTCAAACGAATAAACGAAGTACCTACCCCAAAGTTAAGCCTTGCATAAGCGCGTTTCAGAAAATCTAGTTGTGGTCGAACTCAGTTGAATCGTTTATATAAAAAAAGTTACATTTCGTGTGATGGCTCTGACCATTGCACGCTGCAGCTAAAGGTAATCTCTAATACTATAAGAATCAAAGTCCTGACTGACTGACTGACTGACTGACTGACATATAGACAACGCACAGCCTAAACCGCTGATCGTAGAGACTTGAAATTTAAAGAGTACATAGGTATTAGGGCGTAGAGGTGTACTAAGAAGGGATTTTTGGAAAATCAACCCCTAAGGGTGTAAAAAGGGTTGAAAACGTTTGTATGAAAAATCGTATTCCTTCAACCTATGAACTTGAAACTTAGAGGACAGATACCCTAAATTCAATAATTAAGTATGTCATTTTTAGTTTTTGAGAACTACCCCCAATAAGGGTGCAAAGGGGTGTTGTAGTTTGTATGGGAGTCTTTTAATGAGTGGTTCGATTGATTTCAAACTTGCAGTAAATATACTTCTAAATAAAAAATTAAGAATGACATTTTTAGTTTTTGTAAACTACCCTTAATAAGGGTGCAAAGAGATGTCAAAGTTTGTACGAGAATTTTTGTACGCGTAGTGCGATTGACTTGAAATTAAGAGTAAAAGTAGATAAATAAAAATATATATATATATATATATATAAATATTAATAAGAAAAATTTACGTGCGTGCGTAAATTACGTGTGTGACGATGACGCTGTGAATTACCCAGTAGAGTTTTTAAATTCTTTAAAACCAGCGGGTCTACCCTATCATAGGCTTATTTTAAAAAAGGGGTCACCAATTATGTTATTACGAAATTTGAGGCCTCCAAAACTTTATAATGGCACTAGGCTACCAGTGAAAACCCTTCACCAAAACATTATTGAAGCCGTGATACTAACCGGGTGTGCTAGGGGAGAAACAGTGTTTGTGCCGCGCTTGCCTCTTATTCCTACCGACCTCCCATTCCAATTTAAAAGGCTACAATTTCCAATTAAACTATGTTTCGCCATGACCATAAATAAGTCCCAAGGGCAAACATTAAAATATGCTGGAGTGGACTTGAGGGAAGACTGTTTCTCCCACGGCCAATTTTATGTAGCTTGCTCGAGAGTTAGTTCCCCTACAAGCTTGGTAATTTTAGTGCCTGCTGATAAAAAAGTAAAAAACATTGTTTACAAAGAAGTTTTATAAATTATAATAGGTCACCGCGACCCAATATAAAACTTATTTTCATCACATCTATTCGAAAAGAGCGACTTGGTTCGCCTTTATGTACACCCAAAGGTGGTGTTTTCTATGAGAAACAATAAGTGCTTGCATATTGTAATGAAATATCACGGTTCATGAGATACAGACTGGGTAATGTACGCCTATATAATATAGGCTACTTTTTTAAAAGAAACAATAACAGGAACGGGGTAAAAAGCCACAACGCGGGCGAAGCCGCGGGAAGCCGCTAGTCGTAAATAATGGCTCTTTCCTCTGTGGCTCAAAGCATTTACATTCGTGTCGAATGTGTCGAAACAGCTCGCTATTCGCTATCAGCTTTGCCATCACAGCGTCGCATCCGTCTGGCCTAACCCTCGTGGTCGGCTTTGCCCATTCAGCTGTCACATGCTCGAACAAAAATATCGTTGTCGGCGCCGACACGGCGTGAAAGCGTACTAAAATAACATTAGCTCTTTGATAATATCGTGAAGATGTCGTGTCGTTGGCAGTGTGAATACGCTGATCCTCGGCTGACGAGTAACAATTGCAATAAGTTAGGTTAACGGTAGTACAGTCAGCATAAGAAATTGATCACTTTTTCAAAACTTTTAATATGGAATATTTTTGATCACAATTTTGAGGTTGGGAGGTTGGGTCAATGAAAAGTTACTAGTTTTCAACAAACATTTTTTAAGATTTGTATCATGCTGTTGAATCGCATCCAGGATCTTTCGGACGGAGCTAAAACGCTGTATAATTAGGGTCACGGTTTTAGCTCTTATTTTATTGAATCTAAGGTGCTTAATCGTATCTTGTCACGCACTGCTTAAGAATGTTTTTTTAGAGTTTTGTTTAGATTTTTGTGAAACCTCGTTCTAAAAAAACGCTGAAAAAACCTTTGGACAGCCAAAATGTATAATGAAAGCTAATATATTTTACAAATTTAAATAGTAAAATACTTTTACCCCTTAAGATAACAATTGTGAACAAAAAATACATTCATGGACTTAAATCAGTAAGTAGGTACATTACCTATGTTTAGCGGAAAGTAATACAGTGGCTAGCCGCAAAAAACTTATAGCTACTAACGGGTAATTTCAAACCATAACAAAGCTAATTTAAGCGTTTATAAGTATACCTCGTATCTATGTGTAATTATATTAAGTACGTAAGGGTGGAAACATCAAATATTTGCCTTTGTGAAATGCAATACCCACCCACTCTGCTTTATTTCGTTACATGTTTTGCCACTCTATGAGAACTAACAAAGATAATGTGTTTGGCAAAGATTAGTTGAATAACCTTTGCCTACATTATGTGGGAGAAAAACTATAAAATAAAATAGCGTGAGAGCCGCCATTTGCATTTACGAAACAAAACGTTGGACAAAATGGTGTATAACTTTGTAGCTGGTAATGCAATTGCACGCTTGTAGCTTGTTGAAAATACAAGGATTTGGAAGAAAAGTCTAGTAAAGAAAGGACCATTGAAAGAGGTATACCACTTTTAATATTTTGTAGGTATTATCAGTACATTTGCCTTGGGTTAAGTTAGCGATGACTTTTCGTGTGGTAGGTAAGATTCCTTCCAGCCTTAGTATTGTATTATTACTAAGTTATTGACTAAAGGTCCCAGAAAACAAGCGAGGTTTGAAAGTTTTTTTTCTAGAAACTTTAAAGCACTACCTAAAATTCATACGAAAACACCAAGTTCCGTAAAAATACAAAGTGCATTACCATAATTTTATTTTCAAGTCGCACCAAAAAAAATCTCCGTAAACAAAATAACACAGCCAGTAGCAACCTCACATATTAAATTCAAATTAAGCATTACACGAATAACTTTATACGTGAATAAACTTAATTTTTCCGTAATTTTGTAACAAGACGTCTGAGAGATCGGCCCTGATAAGCTAACTGGAAGCTCAAATTGCCCCAGGACCACAGCGTAACACATAGTTTGTTACTACCACAGTGTAGTACATAGGTAGTACTTTACGACCACAGTGTAATGAATAGTCAGTACAGTAATCGCTGCAATCTACAAGAGTGAGAAGTCGACGCACCAGGCGTGAAGTTACGCATTACTGAACCCAGACGCTTTCCCACTATTTTTTCTTACATAAGTATAGGCCCTTAGGACTTTAATTGGTGGACGCGATTTTTATTTCAGACTAGTAGTTACTCGCGACTTCGTGCGCGTCTACAGTTTCCGTGTACATTATATTATCTGTGCGTGTACCGAGCGGATACTTCTTTGAGAAACTTGACATTACACCTCATTACACCGAACTCGTACCTACTGGAATGTCAAACGTTAGTCGTTAGACCAAAGAGGTAGTACCACGTCCTGTCAAACT
Organism: Gandaritis pyraliata; assembly: GCA_947859175.1. NCBI lineage: Eukaryota > Metazoa > Arthropoda > Insecta > Lepidoptera > Geometridae > Gandaritis > Gandaritis pyraliata. Next base: position 4,447,844 of record OX401866.1, on the reverse strand, counting down.
GACGTGACATGACATGACAATGAAATCCTCTAGCCAATTGGCGCTGCTAATCCTTTTCGTTCATTTTATCTTGTAGATCCTGTTAATTATTCGAGATAAAAAGTAGCCTATGTGTCAATCCAGGTTACGAACTATATATATGCCAAGTTTCATCTAAGTTGGTTCAGTAGTTTAGACGTGATTGAAACACAAACATCCAAAAATCTAAACATCCAAACATCTAAACATCCAAACATCTAAACTTTCACATTTATAATATTAGTAGGATTTTATTTCTCTGTCATTACCGACTCATATTTTTATTACAGCTCAAGGAATTCATGGTGGACTGCGCAGGAATTTATTTGCATTATAATTGTGATTACAAGACTTTGATGGTATCATGGAAAGTTGTTGCTTTCAAAATGTGAATAAGTATAATGAATGAACTCATAACTTGTTGTCTTCGTCTATTCTCTTGGTAAGTCGTGGTTATTGGTTGTATGCAGAAATGAATGACCCAAGACTTTCCCACAATAATGTACCGACGTGCGTACTATTCTATTAGAGCCTAGTTAAATTGAACTCGTAAACCTCAACACAATGTCGGTTCCCACGAAACTGCAACCAATCACTTCTCAATAAATTAATGTAAATTCTAGACGTACTTTCTATTGAGAATTTTCGAGAAGGTTCAGTTATTGGTACGACCCCGATTGCTTCTAAAATTAACCCGTGTTCAGTCATTTTGCTCAAAAACTTCAATATATCTCGTGATTATGGTAACGTACTCTCTGACAAGAACTTTCGAGATGTTTCTAGAAGCTCAAAAGTTGGTTCAGTTATTGGCAAGACCCCGACTGCTTCTCAAACTTATCAGAACTCGCGCTCAGACATTTTGTTCACGGAAAATGTCAAGTTATCTCGGCGTTAAGGTGCAAGTCAGTCTTAGCAGACAGGCTGTAGGCGTATCAGCTGCGGTTGGTAACTTTAGCAACTAACATTACGCGATGCACTCGGCCCAAGTTACCCGGTATTAATAGTTTACTCGGTTGCAATATTGCTAGATTGCTACTAAAATTACGTCTGCCATGTCTGTGTGTTCTCTAAACATGTGTGTATGTTTCCTGTACATGAAATAAGGGATTACGAAGTAAATGATTCATGGGGTTCATTTTAGTGTAATTTAGCGCTCTTTTTATTGCAACATAATGGAATTTCAAGCAAAAATGCGGGAAAAGATTTTATGTGTTCTTGCGAAATTCCGCGTGAAAATTACGGTCCGTCACTGCCAGTAAAATAATGTAATTTGGTCCACCTAAATAATAATGCCGCTAGCGTAACATTTGTACTCAGAGCGGAATTCCGCTCTTAGCACAATTTTAAAAAACAATGCACCATTTTGGCATGGAAAAGCATCATTGGCCGGTATTATAAATCTCCAAAATTCATAAGCTCTCTATCAAAAACAATGACATTTAAATATCAGATGTCACACGTACGGGGCGATTATGAAGATTTGAACATAAAAAGTACAAAAAGCACGCGTGGGTATGGGAAAGTTCACACGTGATGCTAACCGTACTGCTACTGCAGCTTCGTAGTAAGAGTATGGTAGATGCTACACGCGAGCGGAGAGAGTAAGAGACAAGATAATTTATTTAAAGCGGGTTCAACTAATTTTAAATATTAAGCCTTTGGATGTACCTAAAATGCACCTTAAATAATAAATCAAACCTTTTGCAGAGATTACTGGCATTGAGCACATTTTTTCGAATAGAAAAATCCATTGGTGCACGACCGGGTTTGAACCCACTACCTTAGGATCGGAAGGCGGGGCTGCTACTATTAGAACAACGGCGTTTTCACAAAATTCAGCGTAGACCACGTCTATAGGCGTCCTTAATCAGGATAATGATCGTAAAGTTCTAAATCTAGCTAGGATCAAACTCAATTATCTGCTTCTAATTTGGTGGCGAAAGGTAAGTCAATCTTCGTGCGATAAAATTCAACTCAAGACAGCTAGCTTCAATAACAACTTGACCTTACTGACCATTCATAACTAAATTAGTCCATTAACCGAAAAATAGTCCACTGACTCCGTTAGAAAGAACAATGATCCAAATCGAATGATTTTCGTAAATTGTTTTTAAAAGTGGATGAACTGTGAAATCGCTACCGCTTCTCGCTTACTGATTCCATGGTTGTAACCTAACCAACCATGATATCAACTGGCATTGTACCACCATCTGAGAAATATAGAGCTTATTGTTCGTTGAATATTAATGGAAAATGTTTACAATGTAGTTAAGGGTAGGTAACAGCTTTCTCATCGATACAAATCTATCCATAGTTTTGTGGTATACGTTTAGATTTCATACAGTTCAAGTTTTTTATATTTATGAAATAAAAATCGATGAGGAAGCAAAAAAATTGGTTTGTGACAAATACTAAACAATTTCGCCAATATTTTTGATACTAACATGTTTACAGTGTTTACTTACGATGATGGTGTATGTGTAGTAGGTAAATGTCTAGTTCAAAGATTATCAAAGCAAACCATTGATGTCTAAAATTACAAAGACAAATTAAAAAACATAAAAGTTTTAATGGTAAGGACACAAAAATGTAATGACTTAATAGAAAGGTAAAAGTCGCAAAAGCAACTTCAGAGACATGAAATTTGATAGCCGCAAGGGAGAGCAAAAACAATTTCTTTTAACAAATGGGATGCCTAAAGACCGTAATTATCATTACCAAAAACACGAATTGAAAAGACGAAGGTTGTACTCCTCTGCAATTGATAGCAGTAATTATAGTACTTCATGGTTATGTTGGTATTCAGTAGACTGGAAGGTCAAGGCGTAAAAGGACATCGACTTTGGCGTGACATACGATGTGTCAAGGGAAACGTGATCAAGTAGACATGACGAGGGCTTGTCGAATATTTTATAAGTGCACTTGGACCGTGTTACTGAATAAAAGTGAAAAATTCAAGTGGGTAACACGAAGTGGTCTAGTTTGGGTATTTTTTTAAATCATACGAATCTGGAAAATGGTTTTCAAAAATCAAATCAACAGGATGAAGACAGTTTCAAACCAAATTATATTATTCTGGAATGTTGGCATCATTGTATGTAAAACAATGACAGCTAATGAATGCGAAGTCATCCGCATAATTAGCATCGAACGGTTGGCAGCACTAGTTTTATCTGCACACCGCAGACAGCGTGGCGCGCGATTGGCATTCGCACACGTTTACAAACTTTTATTTCGATTTCTCGACCACTTGAAGAAAGTGTTCGGCGGTCACGGAAGCAATTTAATCCAGCTGAATCGTTGTGTACTTTTTCGAATTGCGAGTTTTCGTCGTGCTATGCTGTACCGAGCAAACGTGATTTACGACTTGACTGACTCTTGACTCTCTTACCTCACTGTTCTTTTTTTGCTTTTTTCGGGCATATTCGAAAACTTTGTTTAACTTTAAATTGTTGTTTTTCAACAGGTTGTTTTAACAGATTAACAAAACAATGGCTTTTAATGGATATAAATAATGGTTTATACCAATGATTCATCGCAGGTCAGACACCTAAATCCTTGAAATTGTTTTTCCCTGTCTGTGGCTACAAATTAAAATGATTACACTACTGTGGGTACCTATTGAATTGCTTTAGATCAGTCTCATAGAAGTATTTATTTGGAACCAATGCACTTGCAAGATTCTTCAAATCCTTGCACAAAGAATCCACTGCAAATAAAAAGGCACTTTAACAGGCACAATTTAAGGTCCCTTACCTTGCCAAGGAAAAACTTCCTGTAGTACTTAGCGGTGTCATCGGTGTCGATGTTGGGCCGCCTGCAAAGCTGTCGGGGGGTGCTGGGCTGTGCTCGAGATTGAACTTCGTCTCCATCGGGCGGAGTGTCGTCTACGCCGTCGAGCCAGTAGCCGCCGTTCGGGGGCTGGACGATTGCCGGTGGGGTTCCTGGAAAAAGATCTAAGTAAGACCATGTTCCCACTTGTCGATGCCAGATCCATATTTAATCGGATGTGGCAGCTTCTAATAAAAACGGTGTCAAAACAATGTCGAGGCTAAGAACAGCTTCAAGTAAGAACGAGGTGTCAATCAGGGTAATTTGGACGGGAGGTCTCCATGCTCCGAATGAGTGCAAAATATTTCCGCATTATATTCTCTCTCTCTCTAGTAATATTGGAATTTTGTAAGCTCTTGTTTGATGCCAGAAATTATTTATATTTGCAAAATTACTACACAACACACGGTTGTAACGGAAGAGGATATCATAGCATCACAAGTACCACACCAGCATTATTTTGAATACAATTATGTCATGTATGGGGATGTTTGTTGACAATGGACGTCCTACAATCAGGGACTGAAAACCCGGTTCCAAATAAGGGTTCGGTTCTCTTAAAGGTTCTCATAAAGGTTCCAATAAAGGTTCGGTTCCTGTTCCGGTTCCGGTTCTTTTCGGGTTCCTGGAACCGGTTAATGAATTTATGCGTTTAAGTGGGGTCAGAATTATTTTATTTGCCTTGAGTTTCTGGCGCTTGTACTTCACGGTCACAGATTAGAACACTGTTCGCGGCACTGCAAGCAGATTGAGATTAGACGCGACTTAGTAGTACGAATAATATGGATAATAGTGAGTTTACTTACCGACCTACCTACCTACCTATCTACCTACCTAGGTAGTAGTAATTATGTAGGTGCTTATTGTTTTCTTTCTTTTTTTATGCTTGTTCTGTGCTGTACCTGTGTTGTGATTGTGTGTCGAATAAATAAATCTCTATCTCTATCTATCTATCTATCTCTACTTCGATTATAATATTATTGTTATAGGTAGGTATAAATTTAATACATTTCATTTCATTAAAGTGGAAATATTTATAGACACTATGTCTTTTTTTGCCCCCCATTCTACAAGTCACAACGGGGCGAGCAGTCAATTAAACACAATTACACTACACTTAGTTGAATAAAATAACAGAAATGAGGAAAATGAGTTAGGAATTTTTTTCCTGTTTTTTTTAGCTTAAGAGGCCGTATTAAAGGAGCATTTTGACTTGACAGAATTTATCTCCCCCACGACGTTTTCAAATCCAGGACAGCGTACTTTACTTTTTAGAGTAAAATGATACAGGTGTCGATTTCGAAATATTTTGGGGTGCTGATTGCGGAAATGGCATCTACTTTGAAGTCTAAATGGCGAACGTTGATTTTTTTGAGTACAGTGATAGAAGTGTCGTTTTCAGGATGTTTTAGAGTGCTGATTACGGAAATGGTATCCATTTTGAAATCCAAGATGGCGGACATTGGTTTTTTTGAGAAAATAGATATGGGTGTCGTTTTCGGCATAATTATTTTGGGATGCTGATTACGGAAATGGTATCCATTTTGAAATTCAAGATGGCGGACATTGTTTTTTTTGAGTAAAGTGATATGGGTGTCGTTTTCGGGATATTTTGGGATGCTGATTATGGAAATGGTATCCATTTTGAAATCCAAGATGGCGGACATTGGTTTTTTTTAGTAAAGTGATATAGGTGTCGTTTTCAGGATATTTTGGGATGCTGATTATGGAAATGGTATCCATTTTGAAATCCAAGATGGCGGACATTGTTTTTTTTTGTGAAGATATATATGGGTGTCGTTTTCGGGATATTTTGGGATGCTGATTACGGAAATGGTATCCATTTTGAAATCCAAGATGGCGAACATTGTTTTTTTTTGAGAAAATAGATATGGGTGTCGTTTTCGGGATATTTTGGGATGCTGATTACGGAAATGGTATCCATTTTGAAATCCAAGATGGCGAACATTGTTTTTTTTTGAGAAATTAGATATGGTAGTCGTTTTCGGGATATTTTGGGGTGCTGATTACGGAAATGCTATCCATTTTGAAATCCAAGATGGCGGACATTGGTTTTTTTGAGAAAATAGATATGGGTGGCGTTTTCGGGATATTTTGGGATGCTGAATACGGAAATGCTATCCATTTTGAAATCCAAGATGGCGGACATTGGTTTTTTTGAGAAAATAGATATGGGTGTCGTTTTCGGGATATTTTGGGATGCTGATTACGGAAATGGTATCCATTTTGAAATCCCAGATGGTGGACATCGATTTTTTTAATAAAGTGATATAGGTGTCGTTTTCGGGATATTTTGGGATGCTGATTACGGAAATGGTATCCATTTTGAAATCCCAGATGGTGGACATCGATTTTTTTAATAAAGTGATATAGGTGTCGTTTTCGGGATATTTTGGGATGCTGATTACGGAAAAAGTATCCATTTTGAAATCCAAGATGGCGAACATTGTTATTTTTTGAGAAAATAGATATGGGTGTCGTTTTCGGGATATTTTGGGATGCTGATTACGGAAATGGTATCCATTTTGAAAGCCAAGATGGCGGACATTGGTTTTTTTGAGTAAAGTGATATGGGTGTCGTTTTCGGGATATTTTGGGATGCTGATTACGGAAATGCTATCCATTTTGAAATCCAAGATGGCGGACATTGTTTTTTTTGAGAAAATAGATATGGGTGTCGTTTTCGGGATATTTTGGAGTGCTGATTACGGAAATGCTATCCATTTTGAAATCCAAGATGGCGAACATTGTTTTTTTTGAGAAATTAGATATGGGTGTCGTTTTCGGGATATTTTGGGGTGCTGATTATGGAAATGCTATCCATTTTGAAATCCAAGATGACGGACATTGGTTATTTTGAGTAAAGTGATATGGGTAATCTTTACGATGGCTGAGGAGGACTCTCAGATATTGATTTCGAAAGCAATCGATTCATAAACAAAAACTTCAAAAAAGATAGGATCCATTTCCATACTTTACTTACCCCAAAATATCCTGAAAACGACACCCATATCACTTTACTCAAAATAACCAATGTCCGCCATCTTGGATTTCAAAATGGATACCATTTCCGTAATCAGCACCCCAAAATATCCCGAAAACGACACCCATATCACTTTATTAAAAAAATCGATGTCCACCATCTTGGATTTCAAAATGGATACCATTTCCGTAATCAGCATCCCAAAATATCTCAAAAACGACACCCATATCTATTTTCTCAAAAAAAAAACAATGTTCGCCATCTTGGATTTCAAAATGGACACCATTTCCGTAATCAGCATCCCAAAATATCCCAAAAACGACACCCATATCACTTTATTAAAAAAATCGATGTCCACCACCTTGGATTTCAAAATGGATACCATTTCCGTAATCAGCATCCCAAAATATCCCGAAAACGACACCCATATCTATTTTCTCAAATAAACCAATGTCCGCCATCTTGGATTTCAAAATGGATGCCATTTCCGTAATCAGCATCCCAAAATATCCCGAAAACGACACCCGTATCTATTTTCTCAAAAAAACAATGTTCGCCATCTTGGATTTCAAAATGGACACCATTTCCGTAATCAGCATCCCAAAATATCCTAAAACTACACCTATATCACTTTACTCAAAAAAACCAATGTCCGCCATCTTGGATTTCAAAATGGATACCATTTCCATAATCAGCATCCCAAAATATCCCGAAAACGACACCCATATCACTTTACTCAAAAAAACCAATGTCCGCCATCTTGGATTTCAAAATGGATACCATTTCCATAATCAGCATCCCAAAATATCCTGAAAACGACACCTATATCACTTTACTAAAAAAAACCAATGTCTGCCATCTTGGATTTCAAAATGGATACCATTTCCATTATCAGCATCCCAAAATATCCCGAAAACGACACCCATATCACTTTATTAAAAAAATCGATGTCCACCATCTTGGATTTCAAAATGGATACCATTTCCGTAATCAGCATCCCAAAATATCCCGAAAACGACACCCATATCTATTTTCTCAAATAAACCAATGTCCGCCATCTTGGATTTCAAAATGGATGCCATTTCCGTAATCAGCATCCCAAAATATCCCGAAAACGACACCCGTATCTATTTTCTCAAAAAAACAATGTTCGCCATCTTGGATTTCAAAATGGACACCATTTCCGTAATCAGCATCCCAAAATATCCTGAAAACGACACCTATATCACTTTACTAAAAAAAACCAATGTCCGCCATCTTGGATTTCAAAATGGATACCATTTCCATAATCAGCATCCCAAAATATCCCGAAAACGACACCCATATCACTTTACTCAAAAAAACCAATGTCCGCCATCTTGGATTTCAAAATGGATACCATTTCCATAATCAGCATCCCAAAATATCCTGAAAACGACACCTATATCACTTTACTCAAAAAAACCAATGTCTGCCATCTTGGATTTCAAAATGGATACCATTTCCATAATCAGCATCCCAAAATATCCCGAAAACGACATCACTTTACTCAAAAAAGCCAATGTCCGCCATCTTGAATTTCAAAATGGATACCATTTCCGTAATCAGCAATCCGAGCACCTAGATGCCTACCTAGAAAACTTAAAAGTAAAATTAAAAGAAATAGAAAAGAGTAGGTAGGTAGGTAGGTACACGGTTACAACAAAAACAGAAAACAGAGGTTGTACCTACCAGCAGGCGAATGGCCACATTACGTTGTCATATAGTTACATATTTAATAAGAGGAAAACGTTACGTAAGTAATTAAGCATATTATAAGTACCAAGTCTTCGACTAACTAATGAGAGGAATAAAAAAGAAAAAGGTATATGTATACTGCGAGCATAAATAAATAAATGAAAATGATGCATCAATTTATAAATAATTTTTAAACTATAAAAACAAGTTTTAGACGTAAAAATCTATCGATCAACATTAAAAAATAAATACGCTCATCTTCCTCATTGCAGCGGGCACCGCTCGCTCGAGCGAGGTTCATAATTTTAGCTCCTACCCGCCACCAAAGCAAACAAATCACCTTAAATTTTGCTCAGGAACCTTTAAATAAAGGTTCTTAAGGGTTCTCATAAAGGTTCCGGTTCCTGTTCCGGTTCTGTCCAAGAACCTCTAAGTACAGGTTCCGAACAGGTTCTTTGGAACCCTTTTCAGTCCCTGCCTACAATAGTAAACTATCAATGAGTATATCAAGCTATTGATGTTTGTAATATGAAGTACCTACTGCATATCGAATCATAGAGATTCAATAGAATTGCTACTTGTCGTCTGATACCATACAATGACGAGCGCGGAAAGCGCTCAGCTAGTGAACCTTGAGCTGCTGCTGGGGAGGAAATGGTCTTGCTTAGGTTCCGAGTGGGCAGAAACTAAGGGATGAAACGACCCTGCCGGCGGGGTCGTTTCATCCAGATCATGCTTTCTCTGTCTGAGCTAATTGACTCAATGCTGGGGAGGAAATGGTCTTGCTTAGGTTCCGAGTGGACAGACACTAAAGGATGAAACGACCCTGCCGGCGGGGTCGTTTCATCCAGATCATGCTTTCTCTGTCTGAGCTAATTGACTTAATCTCTTCGACTTTACCGGGAAAGTATAAACTTTCAATAGGTAATGAATGATTCATTTAACTCTTGTTTGTATAACTTTACGATAGTCGAATACTAAATTGAAAGAATGTTTTTGAAGGTGAAGTAACTGTTAACCCTTTTGCCTTTATTTCAATCGTATCTGATTTATACATCATTTGAGGAAGTCACGATGTTGACTTTTTATGCCAAAGCCTTCAAGAGAAACAAAGATATTTCGTTTCATCATGGTCTCTAATCACGAAGCACTTTTTTATGGAAATAAGGTAGCTATATGGGGCGTGAACACATTTCTGTTTAGGTATTCCATATATTTTTTTTTTTATATAATATAGAATGTCCTTTGGCCACAATCTCACCTGATGGTAAGTGACGATGAGGCCGACGATGGAGCAGAACAGTCTAGAAGACACCTATTCACTCTTGCCTTGAAAAGACCCAGATTATATTTCTCAGGAAAGACAGAAGACGGCAACGCGTTCCATTCCTTGGCAGTTCGCATAATGAATGTAGATCCAAAATGTTTGGTGCGAATGGATGGTATTATGTGTCGTGCGTCTACTACATTTTATCGTCAATTTTTTTGTAATCCTTAATTGTTTTACTCAATATTATAAGTAGTATTTTAGAACCTGGGTAACTTTTTTAAGTACAAAAGAAAATAAAGTCCATTTCTTAATTTTCTTTTTCAAATAATTAAAAATCTTGTAGGTGACTGTCTTGTAGGTGACTGAGTCGTCTGATAAACTTTCATACTTACCTAATTGGTTTTTTGAAAATTTCTGTTCTAGTAAATGCTCAAAATATAAACTCAAAATAGATATTATAAATACTTACCTAATTTAGTAGTTAGGTATAATCAGCAACGTAAGTTGATTAACAAATTTAAGATTGTCTTATTTGTTTTGTAAGTTTTGCAAGAGTTTAGGTAGATCTTCATATCTATAGACTAATTTCAATATAGAACTGTTTATAACATTTTACAACTGCATTTCAAAAACTTAATTCGTTAATTGTTTTATGTCGCTGACTGTACCTACATCAACCAATGATTCAAGAATCAGCAAACAAGTCCTCCCCAGACCGCATTTAATTTCAAACAGGCACGTCCTAGAGGCTTTGTCCAGGCATTTTTACATGGCTTTGAATAGTCTAGTCCTGTGGGTTTTATTGTTCAACGTTCCTTTCATCCCGACTCCAGGATCTGTTGCCTGTAGGGGTATGCCAATCAAAGTTGAACTGCAAAGTTTTAAATCATGGTCAGTTCATACTAACTCATTATTCTGTGACTAAATAGTGACATAATGACGTCATTTGATGTGTTTTCGCGCATATTTTGCTGTCAAGTGTCTAAAAAGAATGATCACGTGGTACAAAATTGTACCACGTGACCTGAAGAAATTACACTGGGCAGTGAAATATAACTTGACAGCAAAAGATTGGCATACGGGGGCTGTACTATTAGATTCTATAGTGAGCTCTGCGTCAAACGGGATGGACAATACGGACATGGATGGCGTTATCAAAGAGGTTCTATCGCGTCTGTGTATTTTAAACTGTTAGTTCTAAGGTAAGTATTTATAATATGAGCCTTGTATTTTTTAGTGTGTCGCTTGAATTAAATGAATTTTATTATTATTTATTACTATTAAGTACATAGCAAACTCTTATATCTATTAACTTACTAACTTCTAGATTATTTAATCAAGATTATAATAAATTTCCTTTTATTTTCGAAGTAATAAAGACATTTTTTATTTTTGGGATTTTAGGGCTTGTAAGAATTTTACGGGGATTTCAAAGGGATTTTCGAGTATTAGGTATTAAATGAGAACTGTTTCTTAGAGCAATATTCAAGAATACCGCTTACCATCAGGTGGGCCGTAAGCCTGTTTGTCTAAGCATGGCATAAAAAAAAATACTACAGACTTTGGCAAAACTCTATCGACTAATTTATTGGACGCAGTGCTACATCAACCTTCTCGGGCATACGGTTAAAAATAAAGATTCTATTCACTTACTACAAAATAGAAAAGCAAAGCTTTCTATTCACACAATCGCATTACAAATTCCTACAAGCAGAACTTTCTGCGGACAAACTGTTCGCATACAAACTATCAGTTAATCTGCTACTGCGGTGATTTCCCAAGATCCTTGGCTAAGTAATTTAATTAATGTTTTAATTAGCTAACTAGCGCATGGCAGTGTTTTTTTGCTTTTGAGTGTTACCTGTCGCTGTGTATTTGCCGCTCAAAAAAGAGTACTTAGACTTAATTTAACTAGTTGTCCTGTGAGAACATAGACCTCGCGAGCCTTTATAACCGTGCAATAATCAACACTTTCCCTTTTACCCTGGCTAAGTAAATCTAATTTCAGGTGCTTGAATTTTCCAATAGGCCCTTATGTAGACTTTTGAGCAAAATAAGGGTATAAGTTTTAGCGATTACTCGCGTTCCCTTGGTCCTAAGAGGTCGAATCTGGTGTCGACGGATTTGTCTCATAAAGGCGAAGAGGACTGTGTAGTCTCATTGATATTGGTAGAAGTCAATTTTTGGGAAAAAAAATAAAAAAATAATTTCCCCTTTTTCCCCATTTCCAGTCCCCCTTTTTGGAAATATTTTTACACCATCTTGTGTAGAATGAAATCTTTCGTGTGCTCCTTAAATTTGATTGAAATCCGTCGATAAATAACGCTACAGCAAACTTTCCCTCTTTTCTCCCCTATTTTCCCCCCAATCAAAAATCCCCGACGACAAAAAAAATCTAATAATTCATATAACCTGTGTACCAAGTTTCGTCTAGATCGGTTGAAAAATGCGACCTGTAGAGGAGAACAGACAGACAGACAGACAGACAGACAGACATCCGGACAAACGCATTTTTGGCCAATGTGGAAACTGAGACGCTTATCTCTTTGCTTCTTGGATTGGATGAAAATAACTTTAGAAATGATGTGGGAAACAATCAAACTCACAAATCATTAAATATCCCCTTTTTAGTAAAAAATTGGTAAAAATATCGATACCTACTAGCTTTTACCCGAGATTTTTGTTTTCCATTTAAGTAAGGCGTTTTTTTTTTCAAAATAAACAAAGCGTCTAGTCTTTAGAAAGCTATGCCAAAAATGCTTAAGTTATTATACACAGAATATTAGTAAAATAAGTATGAACAAAACTCGTAGATTTTAACCCTCAGACAAATCAAACTTTAACTTACCTACTTTACGTTGTAAAGTTTCAAAGTTTCATAATCGCACTTACTCTAAATAATGCAGTCGTGGCGTACTTTCACACCTCTATTTCTCAAACATTTACTTTCTCTGACTGGTTGGCAACCAATGAGTTCGGTTTTTTATTGTTCTCTTTTCAAAACGGATTTTCCAATTTTGTACATAATATTATGCCAGTTCCAGACGAACATACAAAGGATCGTGCCTTGATCACGAATAAATGTGACAATCGCAACCGTATCGTAACGCTAGCGTATCCGAGATACACTGCGTGGTGACGCTACAACGTTCCGCAGTCGAGCTGGCGTTGACGCGCAATATGATTCGAATACGTTAGGTTTACGTAACGCGGCGACTGTCAGATTTGTTCGTGATTACCCCTCTGGCTCGCATACAAGTCATTTAACCATAGAATACCTAAATGTAAGTAAGTACTAACAACGATGATGAAGCGATTTAAGGAAGTACTAGAGATGGCCGCAGGAAGAAAAATTTGTAAGTACATAACATATAATAACTATTTACTTATAGTTTAGACATTATCCCAGGCATTGATGATCTCAACCAAGTCTCAACAACTATATTCGCCAATGGACCAGGGGTCAAAGTCCACCTTGTGGTATTATGATGCCCATTCCATCAGGAGTAACCAACAACACCACAGTACGAAATCGAGTCTGAGTGTTTCAATTCAATGTAGAGTTCATAAGTAATTAGAATTTTCGGAGGTCCAAATTGTTTTGAAATCTCCCAAAATGTTTCAAAACACAGAGCTTGTGTAATTTGTGTGCAATGGCATTCAAGTCGGGTAAGTAGCTAATTGCGTTAGTCGGGTCAATACCCTCATGACGTTATTCAAATTAAGAAAACAAAAGAATCTATTCCTTTTTCAAATTTTCAGGTACCGATTTACTCTATTTTGACATGACTACATTCTAAATTCAATTCTTATCCAACACAAAAGACTATAATTTACCATGAACGTTCGGTTGCAGAATTACCGTTGGATTTTGTTGTTTACTTTTCTATTTTTACTTTAGTTTAAGTAAACAGTAAACTATCAGAATACATAATTAAAAAAGTTGCTTGAACTTTCAATTTGGTCTTGGAATTCGAAAGAGTTTTTAATTTTGTGATCTCCATTGTCGAGGACCAAATTCTAAATTGATGAAGAGGATATTGACATGCATATATCACGTCAAGCACCTAGAAATAATGTCAAATTTTACTAGGGAATTGAATGGCATGGACTGCAGAGATGATGTGAAGATGTAGTGTGTAGACTCGTATAGTTTAAGCTGGACCAAGACTAAGACTTTGCAATGAAATAAATAGACAACCCCAAAAAGGTGCTATACAATCTTACATACAAACTTACCTAGCAACATAGGTTGTCAAATCGTTTTTGCGGTATAGGCGGTATTTCTTAGCAGACTTAGCATGGTCGCACTATCAAATAAGTGTACTCAATGTTTTAAAATAGTCTCACTTACCAGGTTTCGCTAAGGTCTCTTCGAGTAGTTTCTGGCTGGCCTGGCAAGTAGCCGCCGCCTTCCTCTGCGCCGAAGTGAACCCTGGCGAGGAAGGAGGTCCATGTGGAGCCGGTACTCTCCCTTCGGCGTACGAATGCCGATCAGCTACCGTCACGGGAGCGCCTACTGATGCCGCACGCCGCTCAGCTCCCGTTCTTGACACCTGGGGATAAGGTTCAGATTAGCATACATTGAAAGAATATCTATAAAAAGCTGTATGTATAGATATGGACTGCCTAGTCATTCAAAGTGAAATGATACTTCTTTCTTTAACTACAAGGATCATTTTGAAACATCCAGCTCTGGCCCCAGAAGCCAAAAAACAGTAGATATGTGCCAAAATGTAATTTTTTATTATATAGAGTGGCGGGGAGTTCCCATCTATACAAAAGTACAAAAAAGTTTAATATTTTAAAACCGATGATGGATCAAAATTTCAAAGTCCAAAATAAGTGATTTAGAGTTACCGAGCTGTTTGTCCATCAACTAATATTTCCTTATTTCTTACCTACAATAGTTCGTGCAAAAAGCAATTAGGTAGTTACCTACGCGAAATTAAGTGCAGGCACAGAATTTTAGTACCTACAAGTGGTGCATGCTAGATTAGTGTTTCATGGAAAACCGCAAGAATACTATGCCCACTTATTTTATTTCTTACACCCACATCATAAAAGGCTTACAGAAAGTGGCTTTTTAACAGCACGACAGCTTAAAGATTACGTGTCACCATGCCACAGTTAATGGGTTTGAACTCTGCAGCCACCCATAATGTTGCCAGCCTTAAAGACGGAAACATCGCCACAAAATGTTTTTAGCAGCGATTATTGTTTTTTTAATACATCTTAATGATGGAGCAAGCCCGTGGCCCATCTAATGTTTAGATGTGCCCTGTGATGCATTGCACTGCGCCCATCACTCACAGAGATAAAGATGTTTAATCTTATGACGTGCCTGTAAGTACGCCTCCGGCACTCATATCCTTTCATATTTAAATGTTCATGACTTTTTTCATTTAGAATGAAGTAAAAAAGATTGTTTTTGTGGTACCGAGGGAGTGATCTAAGTACCTAATTGTATAAAATATAAACATTCTGACATTCAGTAAGTACTTAATCTATTATTGGCAAAATAACTGAGTAAAGTTGAATTGAAACATCTAACCAATTTCAACAAAGTTGGCAACATTCGCCAGCCGTTAATGCTCAAGTTTCCAAGAGGCTTATTTCGCAGTACTCTCTAGAAAAGCTTGACCTGCATTGACGTCACAAACATACTACATTTTTGTTCTATAGAAATATTCAACAATAAAATGTCACAGTGAGGGTATTTCATAATAAAACATAGTAAAAAAAATGCTATTTTGTTGAGAATTGAAATGCTTTAAAAAGAGTAAATACCTACAAATAGAAAAGATATTAAAACTTGTGGAAACTAACAGTATTCGGTAGGATTCGTCACAGTTTTTACTTTGATAAGAAGTTCGCAATAGCATTACAGTTACATTACGGCTTTGTACAAATAAATACAGAGCAAAAAAAGAATATTCGTTTCAAATAATTAGACTGAATTGTACTGACTTTTTGCATTTAGTTCACGGTTCACGAGCTAGTTTTACTCAAAGGAAACTCTTAATCATAGTTATCTAGATCCAACTACGTGTCGAAATCACTGAAAGGTAGAATCGTGTGATCTAAAGTACAGGCAAAGGCAGTAAGCGTAACGCATCGATCGTTGAACTTGCACCGTGGGATTCCGTCATTGTCGATTTTGATTGTAACTGTGCATTACAAAATTACTCTGCGGTGCGGTGAATGAAAAAGTCTATAGAACCACAAGTAAGTCACATGATTGTGAGAAGCGGATGCGCTCTGAAAATTCGATATTCGAAAATTGATTTGAAAATGGAATGCTCAATGCCCCATAAATTGTACCGGCCAGCGATAAACACCATCAGAAGTTTAAAATTGGAATCTAAGCCCGACGGAAGCATTAGTGGAGTCGTTGACAGCGACTGGCAACTTGCGCCATTTCCACTTTGATCAAATTAATCTGACGTCATTGAAGACGTCGCTTTTGAACACGGAACAGTAAAATTCTATTCGATTAATTATTTAGGTGTATTAATTTTAAATCCATCATTCGTATTATTTACCTACCTATTTAAAAGTATTAATTTATGAATCGAATTGAAGTGTTCCGGATATCATGAAGCTACTTTGTACATTAACTAAAGTAATCTTCATTTCCCATGTAAATTACACTGTGAGACATTTTGAAAAGGAAATACAAACTAATGAAATCATGCAAAAACTAGAATAATTAAAGTAGGTAAGTGCCGAGCACAATAGTTACGGATTTAATACAAGTTTACACGAAGGCATAATAATTATGCAATATGTAGGAATGCAATATAGATTTACTTTTTTTACTACCTACCTACCTAGAAGAAGTAAAGTAAAGTATCTAATATTTATCCAAATTTTCAGATTTTCTGTAAGTAAATGGGTGATTTACACCTAAAAAGATAGATTTTCATAAATTGAGTACCTACTTAGGTAGGTCTTAGGATTTGTTTTAAAAAATATTCTCTTGACATATTCTTTTATTTTATTAAAAAAACATTTTAAAGTACTTAATACGATATCTAAATCATAATATTTCATTTAATTAACATGCAACCAATGTTTCCGTACCTACTGATCAAAAAAATCTATGTTACTGATTAACAAATCATTAGATAATAATTTACCTTCAAAGTATAAATTATCTCGACAACGCTGGATAATTGCTTCAATTTTCGAATAAACGACACGAAAAATTCCCTTCGGCTCATTAACTTGAAAAAAGAATTTACGAACCGAACTATTTTAGGAAAACCGAACCGACTAAATTGGGCAGCTTTTAAAAAATGGGGCATCAATTTGAGGCGTAAAAATGTTTGAAGTAGGTACATTATTTTTAACTGAAGATGGATAATATTATGGTAACACCACATACACTAATTTTGTTGAAGACAAAGGGGATGAACTCAGTTCAATAGCAAGAAGTAAATGATGATGATGTTTCTGCATAATATCATAATTATATTGTAAGTAGGGGAAGGTGATGCAACTATGAACACTAATACTAAATTACTAATAAATTACTAATAATACCAAAGATTTATGATAAAAGTCGCCTTAGATGTTTATAAAATGCAAAACTTTTATTTTATGCCTAGCAGAATTATATAAAAGTATGACTTTTATATAAATTATATAAGTAATCATGACAATGAATATTATGTTACTGAACATTATAACTAGGTAAGATTTCGGCTTACCACACTTATATTAACTTTAAGTTTAATCACCCAAATTACATACAATAGGTATCATTAATTCAAGTTACCAACCCGAGCATAAGACAAATGAAACAACTAAGTGTGGTGTTTCATTGCAGCCACATTACCCTCGCAAGATCGTAAACCAACCAAAATGTTTCCACACTTGGAGTTTGGAATTACTAAACAAGGGTAAAAAAGAAAAACTGTACTTATTGCAATAAACATAACGTTTATGAAAACGACAAACAAACAAGAAAAGTGGATGCTGTTTCTCTTGTTAAAGAAAGAAACAAATTAGAAAAAAATCTTCAACTCCACCGCATGCATACTATAAAAATGCATTTTTCAATTAATTTTAATTTTGACAGTGTCATTAATAACGCATTAATAAAATCTAGGTAAATAAACGAAACTGATAATGTTTATACGATGAGAAATTAATAGGGATGGATTTCAAACAAAATAAGTAGTTGTGTACCAAATTCTATATTTCGTTCTAAAACTGCCGTCGTTCCCTACTGCATCGAGTTTAGCTTGTAGCTATTATTAGTCTATGATGCCGTATATTTCGGTGAATTTAGTTTTTTTTTTTAAACGTTTGACTTCCGTTTTTTTTAAACTTTTAACCGCAATCTCACCTGATGGTAAGTGATGATGCGGTCAACGATGTAGCACAGTGCCTAGAAGAAACCTATTCACTCTCCGATAACATATTTACTAATAGATTGCATACCGTGTACGAGCAACTCGAAAAAAATTATATATAAATTAATATACAGCTGACATATACTACCCTATTGTAAATCAAAATGCTGTGACCATTCCAATCAGTTCTCCAGTCTCCTAGTGTGGATAAGTGTGGTAAGTCGAAATTCCTAATCGCATTAGCAGCATTAACACGCTCCACAATGCAGTCAAGGACGCTAGACTTGTTTTACTGCTAGGATTTATAGACTATTCGACTTGGTCGAACTAATTTTCTCCTAGCTTTAGTATAAGGTCTATGTTTACTACCACATTGTTACAGATACGTTTTAGCCTATAGACTAAAGCAAAGAGTAGTAGTTGACTGTTAGTGCTCAAAGATTTTTTATATTAGATATGAGATCTTTGTTAGTATTCCTTTGTTTTGATAGTTCCCTTTTATTGAACAGGGTTACTAAACTTACTTGCTCATAAGTATGTATAAAAAGAAAAAACTGTGATGTGTTTTTATTAGGAAACGAGATACAACAGGCAAGATGGTTCGCCTGATATTAAGCAGTTACCTCAGCATCCAATGCACCGAAAGTCTACTGAGGGCGTGCCCTGTGTTGCATGCAATTCAATTCAAATCATTTATTCCTTAGATACATTTTGTACACTAGGAAAAGTCACATTTTACAAAATAGTTAGATCAAAAACGGTACATTTACCGTACACACCATATAATAGCAATTTAACAATGTAAAATCATCAGCCAGAGCTTCCTCAATATTATAATACGTTTTAATAAAGTCTTTAAAACTCAGATTTCGAATATTTATTGTCAACTAGCAGTTACCCGCGACTTCGTACGCATCTACAGTTTCCGTGTACATTATATTATCTGTGCGTGTACCGAGCGGATACTTCTTTGAGAAACTTGACATTACACCTCATTACACCGAACTCGTACCTACTGGAATGTCAAACGCTAGTCGTTAGACCAAAGAGGTAGTACTACGCCCTGTCAAACTAACGTGACGTGACATGACAATGAAATCCTCTTGCCAATTGGCGCTGCTAATCCTTTTCGTTCATTTTATCCTGTAGATCTTGTTAATTATTCGGGATAAAAAGTAGCCTATATGTCAATCCAGGTTACGAACTATATATATGCCAAGTTTCATCCAAGTTGGTTCTGTAGTTTTGACGTGATTGAAACACAAACATCCAAACATCTAAACATCCAAACATCTAAACTTTCGCATTTATAATATTAGTAAGATTTATTGTAAAAAGTAATGCTTTTGCAGAGGAAACTCTTATCTACCTTAGCAAGGCTTTGAGTCGGGACAATTATTTTGTGCGTCCATAACTCTGTAGGTAGACGAATGTGAAATACTCTACTTTATAAGTAGTTCAACTGTTTATGGCTGAACACCTGATGCAAAATAAACAAACGTTGACCCAACCACATATAAAACAAGAAACACAGTGTCACTACCAGTCACTACACTATTCATAGTAGGTAGTAGGTACCTAGACTACCTACTAGTACCTACTCGTTGTAGGTACGTATTCCATTTCGCAGATGGTTTCCATTTCTGTTATTGAAAAAGTTGCAACTGTTGGTCGTATCGTAAAATGTTTTAATACGTGCTGTTTGCTTTCTAGCATTATTATGCACTCAAGAGACAAGGAACATAAAAATAATCGGTTTTAAGAGAATATATTAATCTCTGTTATTCATATAATATGCAGAATGTTTACCTTATCTTACACCTAGGTATCCAAGTTCATTAGAGTTTTCTCATTATTCCTATCTATCTTGAAACTATGTCCTTATTTTCATGGTTTCTAGATGGGGCAAGACAGGATAACGTAATGAGAACTGCGACAAAACTTTCTGATTAGAAATTAAATCGATAGGCTATAACAGAAAATTGGATTGAGAACACTCGCACTGGCAAAGGAAAATCTAAAAGGTCTGTGAGTCATAAAACTAACACGTTAGGTGCAATTTCAAGAAGCGCTGCTGGGACGAACCTTCTAAATCACCTGCCCAGACATAAAAATCAACAACTTTGCAACGTATTCTGCCGACAATGCAACTTTTGGGGTAAACACGACACTCGATACTTATCGAGTGTTGTGCCGACATCGTCCAATGATTGGTTTGTGATCGAAAGCAAATTGCAACAACTCTCCCCTAAATTGTATAGATCGAGGTAGGAACGTGACGATGCCAAAATGTATCGCGCGAATAACCAGTAATGTAAAGTGAACTGTTTGAAACTGTAGTCAACGTCGAAATATGAATTTATATTACAGTTACACACAGGTAAGTTTTGGTTTTAACAGCCTACCTAATAAGGAACTTAAAAAATAATACCCTAATACTAAAATGTCCACGTAGGTGAGCCATATTCCCTTTTATTGATAGGTCGAGTTCTCATTGCAGATTATAAAATAGTTGTATCAAAAACTTACACAATTTATTGCATTTACAAACATATCAATCTTATTTTATCGGCACAAAAACTGAGTTGCTGACGGCTTCCAGTTTATGTTATGAACTTTATTTATGTTTTGTAAATATTAATTTTGAATAATGACTAGCAAATATCGTCTATCCCCGTTCAAATTTCGAATAAGTTATCAAACCGGGGTTCGAGAATGTCATGAAAATTATTTGAAAATGGAAAACGAATATTCCAGCCACCACCAATGTCATTATTTAGTTTCATTTTGCACCGGATGGCGTCGCATCACATCGCATGCCTGCAGTGAAAATATTTTTAATAATAGAATTTTCATCAGAGTAGTGTTATCGGGTGCTAGATGTGCCGTAACTGAGCTTTCTCGTGTTCATTACACAGGGGGGATGTCTACCATTGTTCGGAGTCAGATACTAACGATATTGCGACCATTTACTCGTTCTACAGATAAAGGGTGCTTCACACGGTTTCAACCGTATCAAGATGAGGCGTTTTACCGTCACTTTGACTGACGGCTGGAGGCCCGTTTCCTTAGAATTTCAAAATGTGTAAGTTTATTGTGTAACTCGTGCGAAAGTTTCGCAAGACTTACCCCATCGTAAAGATGTATAAATAGGTTTAGATGCGTTGTTTCCTATAAAAAATTACAAGTGTAAGTAGGATAATTGCCTGACTTTTATATAGTCCTGCAAGCAGCATCGTAGCTGCACATCACCACAGGCTGTCTGAGCCCTATCTCTTTCTAACAACAGGCGTATTGGGGCTTTTTCTAGTACCCAATTTTATCATTTTTGCATACTGTAAAATTGTATTTGTGCCTTTTTTGGTGTATTGGTGGATGCGTATAACCAATCTATTCGTTTCATATCATTGGCTGAAAGGTATTTTATTAACATGTCTTGTATACTTGTAACATGCTAGCGTAAAATTCTCAGTCACGGAAACGAACCCTTATCAAATAAGACATAACCATTGAATGGGGAGCCTTTTTGTGTAGATATGTTTTAGATAAGTTCACGACTACAATTTGGCGTGTTGATTTTATCTCTGCTACTGTTGGGACTCATTATGAGGGTTCGTTTAGACATCAGCTTTAAGCTGCGAGGCGTCAGGTAGGCATGCTCAGGTAATTTTGGAGAAAACATCGCTAGAGTCTCACCACACTAAGTCTGCAATGTAATAAATGGGCAACAACAAAAAGATTTGGATATGGTATCATTTTTAAATAACTCTTGCGGTATGAACATAGGTTGTCAAACCGTTTTGGCGGTACAAACGATGTTTCTAACTTATGTTTTTTCCATATTTTATTATTGCGTGGTCAAACCTTACCAGCCAAAGATAGCTCCCCTCTATTTTGGTCAATTTATATGCAACATTTAAAATAACAAATTAAAAAGAAATAGTGTTCCATTCCTTCAGAGTAATTGCTTCAGAATAGTAATAAAGAAGAGTGATCCCACTGATCACATAATTCTGCCTACAATGTGCTAGATTAAAGTTTTGTGGCACGGAAAAGGAATATTAACGTTCCGATTCACGTTTTAATATAAGACATTGCTAGGGCTTCCACGTAGGTAAAACTGGACCTTCACCATCAACCTAAAGAAATCCACAGATAACTAGGCAGCACTCACTATTTTGAAAGAACGATTTTGAGACTTCGCTATCCACTGATTTCTTTCAGTTTTGAGCACTGGGAAGGCATATTGCTTCGAATACAAAAATCCATTGTTGGACGACCGGATTTGAACCTATGATCTCAATATCAGAAGGGAGGGTCGCTCCTACTAGACGAGTATGGTTACACTTTACGCTATTATCCGATATAAATACTGTTGGATAATTTCCACTGTAGGTATTAAAGTACTGTTACAATATAGTAGGTACTTTTACGACAGGGGTAAAAACCCGGATATGGCAACCCTACCTAAAGAAAACTCTTCCTAGATCCCCGTTGAGTAATTGCGTTTATCGGACCGTTAAATGAGCGTTGCAACCTTTAATCAGGTTGTTTTTTGTTTATTTAATTCCGCAGGCCGTTTGTTTACCGATTCTGTTTTTGGCCTTTGATTGCAAATTTGATTTCTCTATTCAAAATATAGGTCAATATTTAAATATGGAATTGGATCTAAATTAACGGTTTAACAATCTTGAGTTTGTATTTCTAATGAACTATTATTTTGAAAATATCTGACAAATTGCAATTTACCTAATAGTTTTGTGTTTCAGACTCGTTTTCACATCAAAAGTCGTAAGTTAAATAAGTACTTTTACATAGAAACGATACGAAACTCATTGTATTAAATTCAGGTTAATAACGCGTTGCGGTAAGATTATACATTGTTTTACTCTTGACAGCTTGAATAAGAACTTTATTCTATTATACCATGATGCAAATAGGTGAATTGCCTATTACAATGCGAATTACTACGTAGTAAATTTATTACTAATCGATAACGGTTGAAATAGCGACTTCAGATTTAGCAAATAGTATTTTTTTTAATCGATATTGACAAAACTGAAATAAACAAATTGTGCTTCAACTTTTTCACACAATGTGTTATAATGACAGATGAATATTTGATACCAAACGATAAAAAATATTTCACAGATTGAGCGCGAAAAAGTGGCCAACAACATCCTCATAGTTCAATTTCGATGAGTTCATAGGTATTTCGAACACTTAATTTTTCTAAGAGCGGCCACATACAGTCTGAACTCCGAATTGAAATTCCGAAGCGGAATTCCGACTGTGGCGGACTTTAATGTTGCCGTAGTTGAAGTCGTGTTTAGTTGCTACAATCATTTGTTTTCTTTTCTTTTCATGATACAGTGATGTAGCTTATTAGTATTTCGAATCCTCATTAGACTAGACCTAGGCAAAGCCTATAATGGCATTCATGAGAAGCGCGGTGCATGCGAAATTAGCACTGCAGCATTGCAGACTTCAGCACAATGATGCAATCCGAGAGCTCAGCAGTCGCTTTTGTGAGATATTCCATTCGCGTTTGTCTTTTTTGAATAAAGCCAGATTTGCTTTAGATGTATGCAGGAAGTGGTTTATAACGAACCGTGCTGTAATGACATGCGTCAAAATTACATGCATAATGCCTGTTTTTTATACGAACTCTGACAAACTTCGTTAGGTGATGTCATGAAGACTTTGGATCAAAAGAACCGCATTATTTCAGCTTGTGCATGTCCACTGCTGGACATTGGGCTTCTTCCATAGATTTCCAGAAAGAACGAGTCAAGGCCTTCTCTATCCACCGGTTCTCCGTGATGTGGATGAAAGGTCATCCAACGTTTCACGTTGCAGTTCGTGTTTGTCAATCGAGAACTTTTGTTCCCCATCGGGAAAACTGACAACCGATGGGGAACAAATGATACTACTGCTAAATATTTACAGTATCTTACCCACCTTTATGTTCCTAGGTTGTGTGCGTATCTTTCTGTGTGTGGTCAAGGCTATTAAATGACAGCTGGATAGTTCATCAGTTATCGAAGGTCGTCAATCGTCTGGTGCTATTAAAAGTTGATTCATAGAGACATTATGCCACGATCTTCAGATGTTACTCAATAACAAACGGATACGCGGTACGCACTTGCGTCACTTCTGTAATGTCAAGCGAGAATAGTTTTACGAAGAAATCATTTGCGTAGGTATTCTGAATTCATGCCGGGGTTATGATTTAAGCAATTCTCATTCATGTTATCAATGAATTTGTTCTGTTTTCATTCAGAAGTTGTCACTTACCTACCTTACCTACTTTATAAAATAGGTAATATAGAAATATATCGCAGATTGACAGGCGTCACAGCTCAGTCGGTAACGGCTCTGCCTTCCATGCTGTGGGTCGTGGGTTCGATCCCCACTGAGAACAAACATTTGTGCGTGGAAAACATAGATGTCTGTTCTATGTCTGGGTGTTACTATGTATTATAAATATGTATTTACAAAAAAAAAGTATGTAAGTATTCTATCAGCCATCTAGTTCCCATATCACAAGCTTTGCTTAGTTTGGGACTAGAGGGCGTTGTGTGTAAAGTCCATGAATATTTATTTATTTATTTATTTATCGCAATATACATAAGTAGATAAAGTATGTAAATCTTATAAAAATAAATAATATATTACTTTATTTCAAACTCTATATCTCAAAATCTCATCACATTCTCAGTGACCCAGAATGTTCTTGAAGAACAAAATGCCTTGGTTCCAAATTGCTCAAAAATGTGACTTGTGACAAAAAAGAAAGTTAGTAGCCCATGGCAAATCAACCTCATGATTTACATGCTTGCTACCGAAACGTGGTAACAGGTTGTCCACGACTGATACTGTTATTCGACACAGTTTGTCGTCCCAAAATGCTTTACTATGGCGCCATTTTATTCAATGAACGTGCTTTATTTTTGCCAGTTGTTTTTTTGTCTAACCAGTTTTTATCTAAGCGGTTTATTATCGCAAAACAATGGTGCTGAACGTGTATAAGATTTGAATTCTGACCAAAAAATTCAGTAAATCACAGTACATTTGCCTACTTTATTTGACTAAGTAGGCAAATGCAAAGAAGTAAGCTACAATAACAAGTGATATACGTTAGCAACTTTGTTTACATTACAACGGAACAGGATATGACAAGAGAAAGCGCGTAAGAAGTGATGCGGCAAAATTCGACGAAGGAGCAGAAACACGGTAGCACAATATTAACGCATAATCACAACATAAGAAGCTGGCAACACTGGAAATGCGTGCTACATTGTTGTCGCGTCAACAAAAGTGACGTGCGTGAACATGAATTCGGAATTAGAATTTGAAACTCACGACGTTCTTCTTTTGAATAGAAGAACAAAGTTATTGTAGGGCGTGTAAATTCGAAATTTGAAAATGCGTAAAATGGTCACGACTTGTGTCTAATTTTACAATAGAAAACTGAGTTGTTGGTTTGATTCATTGTGTTCAAAGGGCAAGACCGTAAAACTTGTGAAATTGTTCGAGTTTTTCTATTTTCTATTTGCCTATTTTATGTATCTATTGGTGTAGGAACACCCAACAAAATCAATTTACATGAAGAATTCATATCGAAGAGAAAATTACCCCAATCACGCATTGATTGTTCGTATCTATTAATAATCCCGGAACCGACACAAAAAGTACAATAAGTATAAGTTATCTTTGGTACCAATCACCGAAAAAATACCTTTCCCCTTTTATAATTGCTGAAACTCTGATTGAAACAATAATATTTTTATAAAGTATAATTTTGATAATATTTTTTTTATTATGTTGGTAGGTAGGTGTTGAGGGGACGACGAGGCGAGGCTTTACTGCACACCATTTGTATCACAATTCACAACATCACATCACATTGATAGATAGAAAACTCTTTATTGTACTTGCACCATAAGGAAATTTCATATAAGGCACAGTTCTTACCAACGCATACCTATCTATCGACCTTAAATTGAACTGAGGAATAAGTAAATAATGTAGGTATGTATTGCTTTGGCAGGTAACCGCATTAACATCTAAAAAAATGAAATGAAATGTATTTTTATAAATTAACCCTGCATAGCATATATCGTCAATTGTCGGAAAACATGCAACCCCAAAATAGGCGAACAAAAAAGGGGTTAAAGTGGAAAACGCGTTCAATCCCCAAAATCCGGCGGTCTGTGAAACAAACCGGCTCCATCTATCTAACCGTGAATTGTCTAAATCCAATCGGACGCCCTATGGATCGCACATAAAAAAAACTTCACAGGAAACCACATTTTGCAATGGACAAATGAAATAACAGTTCGATATTGAGATTGATACGGTCATTCGCGCCCGTTTTGATTTAGTCGAAACTAATTAGGTGTTTTTAGGGTTAAATCTAGAGCTTTAAGGTACCTACTTTCTAAAATAAATAAAGCTTTTAACCTTATTATGACCTATCAAAATAAGGCAAAACGCCTCGTTGATGTTGATGTATAAGTAGGTACTATTTTTTTTTAATAAATAAACAATTCGAATAATGTTCAACAAACCGACAATCACAAACATACGTAGGTATAAATCGTGAGAAAGCGCTATAATAAATATTCTATCGTCATGGAATAACTTAGAATTTACATAAATGGTAGCAATTTTCACACTTTATAATTTCTAACGTAAGCTCCACTGGTTATCAGATTTGCACGGTCGATTTACGTAAACGACTTATGTCATTTACATAGAGTTTCTCGTCTGGAAATTACGATTATCAGAATCTCAGAATCGTACAAAATAAATCTTAATTCTTAACATGAACATAGAGTAATCTTGGTCTCGTAATGTCGAAAACGCAACGATAGCGCGATTCAGAATCGGTACAAATAAGTAAGTGTCGTGATGTGTCGTAAGTGCAATCGAGTTTTTGTTTGTTGTCCGATGTTTTTATCGCTTACGATAATCTCAAACATTTTCATCAAAAATCGTGCGAGAATCTCCATGTAAATGAGGCTTCATTCGTAAAGTTTTCAATGCCATAAAAGGCGTAACTTTATCAATTATTACTTTGAAATTTATGGCAGGTAAATAAACTCTTGCGTTTCTGAGGAATACATAATTTTCCCTAGTATTTAATTTTGTACACTGGTGAAGAAAAACATTGCGATCTCAGTGCTTACTATTTTTCTTTATTTACTATCAAAACACATTAAAAACACAGAAATAATAATATTACCTACCCTAAACAACTTGTTTGATACAAGAAAAAATAAATAAAAAAAATACTCTATTCCGATCCATTTTAGGAAAAACGGAACACTTATGGCCTCACTCCGGTGTCCGTCTGTCCGTCTGTCCGTCTGTCCGTCTGTCCGTAAAGCACCTGGCCTATGGTCTTGCGTCATGCCATGCCTGCCTTTTTTTAAACAAAACCGGAATAAGTACCCTCTTCGGAATTCGTTCCCAGTCATCTTCTCTACTATTTTTATATGTGCAATAAAGAATTTTCTCATCTAATCTAATCTTAGGAAGAAAATATTCTGTCCTTTTCATTTCCAGCACACCAGTATTTACCTATCTACGTAGATCTGCATTGCATCACCCCAAGCGGGTGGTATTGGGAATCGTATTGCATCGTATATAGGTCGTGAGAGAATAAACTTACCGCCCCATCCAGAACACCCCATGCAGTTTCATTAAAATTTTCTATTTCAAAACGTCTGAAGTCATCCGTGTATCCTACACTTTAAGTTACCTAGAATTTTGTAATACATTGCGTAATTTTTTTTTGAGTAAACCTGCTGTTCCACAAATACGGATGTAATGTAAAGCGTACAGCACCTTTGTCATCAGTCCTAGACTAACGACTAGTTTGCAGGTAAGCGGAAGTTATTAGCGAGGTCAATGACCCCGCCCTATGCCGGCGCCGCCCGCCCAAACAACGTCGAACGTGTAATACGTTTTTTGTAATTTTGTATTTTTATTGGAGTTTTATAGTGTGATAAAATTTATGATATCGCATAAAATATTTATTTAGATATTGATACAGAAATCAACATAATATGAAAAAGTATGAGAAGCTAAATAAATACACGTTAGGAATTTATTAACATCTATTTACTGTGGTGAAGTTTAGAATGTGAAACTCAAGTATAAGTACGTAGGTTAATTTATTTTAACAAGGTAGGTAAGTACAGTCGGCGACAATGAGATGTATAAAAATCAATATTTTCAATATAAAAAAAATTAGTTTGTTCTTGGCTTGTTTTAAGGCAAGCAATGTAGGTTAGGTACAGCATTATCCTCATATTGCAATAAGTACCTAGTCCCAGGGTAGTCCGCGGAAGGTTGCAAGCCCATTACCCCTGCTATATTACTACTAGTTTTGTCTTCCCGTTTAGCTGAATGACTAATATCCTAGATTAGTGCATGTCTACAACTGGTAGGATAAGGTTATAGTTTAAGTTTCAATCCTACCAAGCCTAACTGCAAGTTAAGCTAAGCTGGGAAGGAAATTAGACAACTTTGTAGTCGATGCGTCTTAGGCTGAAGGATTACCATAATTACCTACGCGGAAACTAATAGGTACAGTCAGCAATCGAAGTTGGTTTCACATTTTCAGAAGTTCAATTAGTATAAAATTAATATGAGTACAAATGAACTCATGAATGTGATTTTTGAAAATGGCCACCGGACTCATGATTTCTAAGAAAAATAAATTTAAAAAATTGTTTTTTTTCTGAAGTTTTAAAATCTACATAATATTTCTAGTACCTTTTTTAAGAGATTTTTTTTTCAGGTAGGTACCTACCTAAATAATTGGGCCAACAAATAATGTTTCGTTATTTCAGGTGGTTTAATAGATAGGTAACTTAGTATGGTGTAGATAGGTCAAAATTCTAACTGAAAAGTTTCATAACCATGAACTAACAAATACCTACGTAGCTTGGTTCATATAATTGAATAAGCAAGTTGGAAACACGGAATGTGTTTCCAAGAAAATTCTAGACTTTTCTGAATTTACGAAAACAGGTCAAAGTTTTTGGAATATGGCCAAGTTGTTTTGGCTCAGCTTTAAGCTGATAAATACTATCTTAGATAACTTAGTTCCACTATTCAAATCAGCTCGGAACTTAAATACCTACCTATTCTACCGACTAAGTTACTAAAACTTTCACCTACTAAGTCCTAAGTATCACCAATTGGCGGGTATATTGAACACTCGAACAGTTATTACTTCAAATCAATTTGTAGATAAAAATAGCCTTTATTGCGATGCGTCTAAATTTAATTTAGTATTTTTTAGTTTCATAGTAATGTATAAAAAAACTCCTAATAAGTAAGAACTTTTGTCTGCTGTTGTACCGTTCGACGTAATAACTATTTGGTAATCTACATCGGGGTCGGGCCTAACCGGGGTCAGGCGGTACCAACCCGTTGTTTCTTGCCCGTTCTTAGGCTCTGGTCGCGTCTAGAATCACCTAGTTATATAAGACGAATCTAAATGATCCATGTGATTTTATTGAATAAAAGAATTATGGCAACTATGATAACTGTGACGATACACTTCATAGAAACTCATTGAGCACGTCCACGAAAGACGTACCCATTCAACCAGCATACGCCTTAGGCAGCGCCAGCGCCTAAATCCGTCTCTAGAGGGGCCTTTTTATCGTTTACTAGCAGTTACCCGCGACTTCGTACGCGAGTACCGTTTCCGTGTACATTATATTATCTGTGCGTCTACTGAGCGGATACTTCTTTGAGAAACTTGACATTACACCGAACCCGTACTCGAATGTCAAACGTTAGTCGTTAGACCAAAGAGGTAGTACTACTTCCTGTCAAACTAACGTGACATGACATGACATCATTTTCTTGCTAAATTGGCGCTGCTAATCCCGTTCGTTCATTTTATCCGGTAGATCCTGTTAATTATTCGGGATAAAAAGTAGCATATGTGTCAATCCAGGTTACGAACTATACCTATACCTATGCCAAGCTTCATCAAAGTTGGTTCAGTAGTTTAGACGTGATTGAAACACAAACATCCAAACATGTAAACTTTCGCATTTATAATATTAGTAGGATAAATTCGAGTGAGACTTTTATCGTACTACATGTTATTTATTCTGCGGTTAAAAGTTCTCTAACTTGGGGTTTCAAACTCCCATTTTAAACTAGAAATGAGCGCGATAGGCGCCTTAAAGTTTTACAATAACTTAAGTTATAGCGGAGCCTTATAATTTTGTTTAAAACTGCATATTTTTATAAGATAAAATAAATATTTGCCTCTCCTGATCTCTACCTACTTGAATTATATTAATTTAAAGTGTAAGAAACAAAACCGATTCCGATTCCGATTCCGATTGGTACTGATTTGGATCAGTTGAGCTATCTATAAATCGTTTGCAACGGTGTGTAGATAGCTCAACTGCTTCATGTGTATTTTGTACATATTATAAATATTGTAAATCCTTTATTAGTCATAATCTTCTTTGTGAATAAATATTTTATTCCATTTAGAAACAAAAAACTTCGTGAATTGTAAATAATTTATAAATAATTTTTATTTGCTTAAATATGTTAGAATTATTATTTTACCCTCACTGCGAAGGATTTTCGTATTCAGGCTTACTTGTGCTAAATATCCTCATTTTAATACAAATCTCAAATAAAGTACAGGAACAAAAACAGTCATAAATTAAGGACTTTACCCAACTTAACCTTTCTAAGCTCTTCGTTATTAGGATCCCCTTAAACAAGAGATCTTTGAAAATCGAACGAAAAAACACAAAAGTATGGTGAAGTTGCAGCGGAAACCATGGAGGCGATTGACAAAATGTAGACATCCAGACGATTACGATGTCACTCGAGATTTTACACTAAGAAATTTATAAAAAGTTTAGCGATTTCGTTTTTGATTTAAACGCCATTTGTCTACGAAAAGGGTCCGTGTAATGAAGCGTAAAACGAATAGTTCTATTTTCCCCCAAATTACGCCAAAAGACCCCAGTGATAGTGCAATTACAGCGGATTTACATGACGATGTAGGTCAAGCCATTACGTTTAGTTGAGGTGTGTAGCTAATCAACACAGCTAGGTAACTGCAAGGATAACCACATCGAAAGCTTCCCAACTGTTTAAAAAACGTGCAATAAGATAAGAACATGGTATTAAAATAACAGGATAATATATTACATTTTAAATTTTGGCTTTATTTACTTACCTTGTAAAAATTTATTCTTAAAGAAAATTATGATTAATACAGTATTTGCAATATTTATAATATGTACAAAATACACATGAAGCAGTTGAGCTATCTAGGTACACACCATTGCAAACGATTTATAGATAGCTCAACTGATCCAAATCAGTACCAATCGGAAGCGTGCCCAAGACACTGGCTGCATTGCCGCGCTGAATAGCAATGCTGATTCGCTGGTCCAGATAATCACCAGCCCTCGGAATATTCTTAATTTTTTTTTTTAATTCTTCTTTTATAAAAGCACATGTCATACCAACACGAATACTACTTTTGCTAATAAAATGTTTGGACATCTGCCCCCGTATGCCAATCTTTTGCTGTCAAGTTATATTTCACTGCCCAGTGTAATTTCTTCAGGTCACGTGGTACAATTTTGTACCACGTGATCATTCTTTTTAGACACTTGACAGCAAAATATGCGCGAAAACAAATTAAATGACATCATAATGTCACTATTTAGTCACAGAATAACTATGAGTTAGTATGAACTGACCATGATTTAAAACTTTGCAGTTCAACTTTTCAGTTCAACTTTGCAGTTCAACTTTGCAGTTCAACTTTGATTGGCATACCCCTGCTGACCATAACTACTCCGTGGAGAAACTCTCAAACGGTCTAGGACTAGGTATTTCGTACAAGTAAGAAATCTCAGTTAATTTTTTCCTCGACTGAGAAGTGTCCGGCAATATTATTTAACTGGCTGTTTACAGCGCTATAGAAATAACTATATTATCTTCGTAAAACAGCTATAATTAATAAGCTATGCATTGGCCAGTCTATTCATTGCCCTAGTTATTTAGCCAGTGACCTGTGACATTAGACTTTTGGAAGGGAGCTCTAAATATCGAGGACAGTGGAACGGACAATGGGAAATGTACCTAAGAATAATGTCAGAGAGCTTAGATTACCATGACCTAAAGAGCTAGACATGGAAGAAACAGTGTGGTGAAAGGATTCGGTTTGAGCGAAAACACAGATCTAAATAAAACAAAATAATGAAACTTGTTTGTAGACGAATATTTACTGAATAGCTTTGCTGACTACCCTACCTACTAAGATCTATTAAGGATGTGTTTCGGGTAGACACAAGCACGTCTAGCATATCATTTGATAGGTAACTTAACTACTGTTTGGCCATACCTAGGTACCAACATTTTTCTATGCCACCTTACGTACTAAATCGTAAACATGATGGCCGGGTTCAAACTATCGTTGTACTTACACAAAATAACGGTAGAGAATCGTGTACGAAATGAAAAATGCAACGGAGGGTGTTCAATACATTGAAAAGAGGCCTCGGCGCAAAGCAAAAAAAAAGTAAACCGCTGACAAAAATGTAGTAACCGAAGAAAGAAACGTTTTATAATAAAACCCGGTGTTTTACTTCGAATCTTTTTCAGAACATACACCAGATACTTTTTCGAACTTACTTTAAGTAAGTTCGATAAGTTTGTTTAAACACTAAAATATTACATAAATATTACGTAAAATATCGTAACGTATATTGCACCTAATGCTAGAGCAGAGGTTATCAGACAGTTTATCAGCTCCTTTCTCTCAAACTCAATCGTGCACGAATAAAGTTCCCCAGTTTATTCAAATCCATGGAAACCAACTGCAAAGCTATTTCAAGCATAATATTTTGATTGCCTATTTCC
Organism: Gandaritis pyraliata; assembly: GCA_947859175.1. NCBI lineage: Eukaryota > Metazoa > Arthropoda > Insecta > Lepidoptera > Geometridae > Gandaritis > Gandaritis pyraliata. The sequence goes on along the minus strand of OX401866.1, from coordinate 4,414,702 downwards.
TACGGCGCGTCACTCTAAAAAAAGCTTTAACTCACCCATAAAAAACCCTCAAAACTGCCATAAATTTAACATTTCTACTAACTTTAACCAAATATTGGCCAATTCCAAGCTGACAAAACCATCCTGTCAACTTTGAATTCCCAAAGACTGTTTGAAATTCAATGAGACTTTTATGTTAATTCATCGTTGAATTTCCCTCACTTTAGCTTACCGGTACTGGATGGTCCCAAAATACCTGTAACAGAATGAAATACATTGTTATTCACACGTCACAATAATTACACAATTACTTAGGGAAAAGCATTACAAAATACTACTTTCAGTCTACACAATGAGTATTTATTTATTTCCCAGGCTGTGGTAGATAGGTTGGTCATATAAATAGGTTTCATTATATTAAAACGCAGCCTAACTTTACGTACGTATAGTATTCTATTTGAGGAACTCGTATAAAATCTTCATAAACATTTCAATGCAAAATAACTTCTTGAAATTAATTTTGTCTATCTTTATTACACCACTATATGCATTATTCTTCAAGAATTTCTGCCACGAGACGACCATATCTCACGCATCTTATCGTTCAATATTTATGCACGAGCACGAATAAATCGAAGAAATAAAGGTAAGAAAGCTTATCTGAAGCTGTATTGGTACCATAAAACACGTAAAGTGCGATCACTCCTGTTTGCTAAAGCAAGTATTTATATACTTATATTTTTTGCTGTATGAACGAAGAAAGTTAATAGTCACTGGCGCCAGGAATAGATAACGGCAAATTGTTTTTAGTTCTTTCAAATAAAATTAAGGTTATAGTTAACACTAGTATTTAGCTACAGTATTACGATGAAAAATTATACAAGAATTTTTGTTGCATTTTTAACCGACTTCGAAAAAGGAGGAGGTTCTCAATTCGGTTGTATGTTTTTTTTTAATGTTTGTTACCTCAGAACTCCTTTATTTATCAACTGATTTCAAAAATTATTTTTTTATCTGAAAGGATATACTTCCAGATTGGTCCCATTTAATTTTCATCAAAATCGGTTCAGTAGTTTGGGTTATAAATAGAAATAACTGAAAAATATGCAAAGTTGCGGCGTAGCGCCTACCATTTTACTGCTAGCAACGATGCAATATGCCAAGTTGCGGCGTAGCGCCTACCATTTTACTGCTAGCAACGATGCAATATGCCAAGTTGCGGCGTAGCGCCTACCATTTTACTGCTAGCAACGATGACCCTCTGGTGGTGCACAACCTAAATTATAACATTTTTCTAAATTTGTCAATGAATCCAGTGTGTACCTACACCTACATTCAAACCGAATTTAATTGGAGAAAAGCAAAAACCCACCAGTTGTTCCTCTAAAGAATCAATACCAAACACGTGCACGAAATTGCGTATTTTGATTTCCTGTGACTTTTATGTGGTGTTTATAGTGACTAGAACATTCCCAATGAACTGTCATCATCATCATCACCATCTGATGATGAAGCTGGTAGTCGAATTGAAGTCGGTTTTTCCAGTTTTTTAACTTATAAATTATATATTTTTATTCGAAATTATTTCAGTTACCATTTTGTCAACACAGCTAAAATTCACAGTAGCTATGTGATACCCCAAACGAATTCGCTAACATTAATTTAACCCATACTCGCCAAGTTTGAAAGCAATATAGAGGAAATATATTGTTATGCAAGTATGAAATGGGACAATAAATATCAGAAATAGAATGGGGTATTTTGGAACTCGTTCAAAACCTGTCTATATTGGGAAAATAGATTTTAAGTGAACGTTAGGGAAAGCTCTCAGGTGCTCGTGCAAGTTTTATGAACCAATTTTCCTATATATCATATATATATTTATTTTAATAAGTTTTTATATCGTTCTGCACCTTACAAAGTCATATTTTGCTATATTATGAGATACAAATCAAGTAGTTAGGTGTTATATAGGGAAAAATTATAAATAACCAATCAAATGAGAATATTAAACACTCTAGACCAAATCAATATGATATTTATCTTTGCTTTCGTTTCTCGGTAATGATACAATACGATGTTACTATTAGACACTATCTTTGTGAATGTTCTAGTACGTTTCTGTTTAGTTTTATGATAATGGACGGACTATATTATGCTATCACTGGTATAGAATTTCACAATTTTCTGTCAATATGTCAATGGTCAATCTTTTGTATACCTACGTATCGTATAGGTAATATTTGTATTATTTAAACCACTTACGGTGTTGAATTTTTTTTATTTTATCTTGTTCTTTCAATCGGCAATTTGTGAGAAAATACTTAGCTTATTCAGATCACATAGGGTACATATAAAAAAAGGTATATTTCCAGTTTTTTTCTTCTTATTATAAGTATAGATTATAGCAGAATCAGCAAAAAGCAAATCATACGGAAAGCGCAAACGAGAACACCAATTACAAAGATAACATCGAAGGACCTCCTAATGGAGGGGAAAGATTGCGATTTTGCGAACGATCATAGATTTTATCTATACCCATTAAAACCGAAGTTGAGATCCTGAAAATAGCGAATTGAACGACGTGTTAGAGCAATAAATAATAACAATGCATCAAAAACAGCTACAAAAATATGTAATGAAGCCAATTTTGGACGATAAAAAAGTACTTGAGGTCAATAACAAACACAAATCAAAGACGACAACAATAATAATAAAAGTGAAAACACATAAAGTATCGAAAGTAAATCAGACAGTATTACGACACCATAATGTTGCAGACGGAATGGCAACCGAAAAAGGCACAATAGAAGGCGTAGTGGCACTGGTAGCCAAATCCGATGACAATAGCTTCGAATCGAATTAACTAAGCGCAATAAACAGTAGAATGCATGATACCTCCGCGGACGTTTTGTCTGTGACAAAGGCTGTTCGAGCGAGATAGGCAAACAGCTTACTGACTGGGTTGCCATTCAAATATGATCCTTTAGAGAACGAGAGGGTAAATGTTATATAGGAAATTATATAAAATTATATGCAGTTTAATTTTAAAAGCAGGAATACAGCATCCTACGTATTTAATCATGCAAAGAATGCGGTGAATTCTTCGCCACAGCGGATACAAAATGAGTAAGCTATTTCAAAAATAAGCAAGCATCTAAGTAATGGAGAATGGAATGCATTATCTTGTGTAAACCACAGGAAAACTAGTCTCGAGAAAGAATAAATGTCCACATTTCGACGCAGAACTTTCTTGCGCTTGGCTGAGAATGGGAAAATTCTCCGCGATTTTACAATAAGCTGTCTTACAGCCGATGTCGTAGAATAAGCAGTTTAGTGCGAATCAAGACCGTGGATTTCCAGAAATCCTCTTATCTTTCTCAAAATCCATTTAGCAACAAACACAAACCCTTGTTTTTGGTAGCATTACCGTATACCGTACCTATATCCTTGATACCTATGTCTCTATGCCTTGTACGAATTATTCTCTATTAGCTTTATGATTTCTGCATTTGTGTGGATGGTACGTTTAATGAAAAGATGATCAAACGTGGAAACCACTCAAACAGATATGAGGCATACATTTCATCCCTAATGCATAAACGAGTGGCACACACGTATTGCAATTAGGCCACGCTGAGGCAACATGGAAGGAAATATACGGATAAGGCTCCCTAGAGTCCGTTTAATATGAATAACTTTATTAATGTTTATAGTAGGTAATTCTTTAGTTAATTTATACAGCTGTTGGAAATTTAAGAGTGCTAGGCTTAAATGGGACTGGTTTTGGTCGAAAGGAACTGGCACATATTGTCTATATTACTGAATTTAACTAATTGATTAACATTTGGTTCTTTAATATTTCACTGCGATATCGCTCACAGTTGCAAAAATGAGTAAGTTAGAAAAAAATTACCGAATAGTGTAATAATTAGAGTAATTACAACAATCTCCCCGAATATCGTACCGTATGTTTTCTTCGTAAGAGGGCGGTAAGCTTTCGAGGCTCAAGGCAGAACCGACGCACAAGAGCAAGCATTAGGGCCGCTAAAATACAAACGTTTACTAGCAAAAACTACCAGAAAAATAAACCGTAATTTATTTTTTCATTTTTCCCTGAATAAAACTGTTTACTGAGAATTTTCTGTGAAAAGTTTTGCAACTGTTTTCGCGTGTTTGCAAGCTCGCAGGTAAATTCGCAGTTTCATTTAATAAATGTTAGTGACCTAACATTTTTTTCTGTAGGTACCGTTATATAAAACAGAAAAACAGTTTAGTGGCACTTTGTGATACAATGCAGCATTGTATTGTATACCTCAGTAGATATGGTCAGAGATACGGTAATATTTATTATTGTAAACAAGCATATCAACGCCAGCGATAAGGTATTGAGTAGTGAGTTACGACATCGATTCGCCCGTGAAGTGGGTCTCAAAACTTCTAATGTGACGTGTATATCTCATTTACAAACTATTAACTTCATATTTGAGAACAATCTTGAGAATCCTATTAATATCTTACTAATATTATAAATGCGAAAGTTTAGATGTTTGGATGTTTGGATGTTTGTGTTTCAATCACGTCTAAACTACTGAACCAACTTGGATGAATCTTGGCATATATATAGTTCGTAACCTGAATTGACACATAGGCTACTTTTTATCCCGAATAATTAACAGGATCTACAGGATAAAATGAACGAAAAGGATTAGCAGCGCCAATTGGCAAGAGGATTTCATTGTCATGTCATGTCACGTCAGTTTGACAGGGCGTAGTACTACCTCTTTGGTCTAACAACTAGCGTTTGACATTCCAGTAGGTACGAGTTCGGTGTAATGAGGTGTAATGTCAAGTTTCTCAAAGAAGTATCCGCTCGGTACACGCACAGATAATATAATGTACACGGAAACGGTACTCGCGTACGAAGTCGCGGGTAACTGCTAGTGATAAATAAATTAGAGCAAAAGAGAATAGTTTAATGAATAGCTTTTTAGTGCATTATTTAAAAATACAAAAGCAAGAAACAGTTTTAAAATAAATCATAAATATTTGTTAAATTAAACGACACAATAACAACAATAACACAAGACATTGAACATACAATCATGTAGCTTGTACACTGAATAAGAAAATTGCATACCTCAAAAGTAATTTCTGCTTAATGATAGAAGCGAAAACAACAGTTCAGTGAACACAAATACGTTAGATTACGGTAATGTGGCCGTTTTTGCTGAGTTACATGCATTAAAGGTAAATCAAGTTGTTACAAGCGGCTCAAATTGAGAAGTTAGATGTTATAACGCCGACGACGCTGAAAGGCATAAAGAGCTCACGGCAGACGTCTGTAACCGTAGCGATACTAATATAAATGGAGAATATAGAGTTTTAAATTACATTAAACATATAGACAAAGGAGTAATAAAACACTAAATTATAGTAATGCTTCCAAAGAAAGAATTTATAATAAATTATAGGCATTTACCGCACATAAAATTCCCACTCAAGCACATACACAAGTACTTTTGCTCCATTCAGGAAATGACCAACAAGCTAAGGAAGGAGGGAATCCAATCGGACAAATTATCCTATTCTAGTGGTTTTCAATGGTTCATTTAGTATTGAACTTTAAATAACTTATTAAGAACGAATTGAAGCAGTGATGTCATTCGTGTTCGTTCAACCAGTACAGTACCTACTGGACTTTACAACAATTTAATAGCATCACCGTATAGGTACCGGTTACGATAAAAATTCTGGTAGCTATTGTATTATCCTAGAAAATATACCTACAACGAACATCAACAATCAATATTACCAAAAGTATTTTTAGCTGATTAATATCTGTTGGTGACAAGTGACAACCAATATTGGGAAAGGAACAAATCGTTTTTAAATCTAAAATATCGTAGCTGACTAGAAATTATTATTTATTTTAATTATTTTTCCTAGAACTCTGTAATTATCCAATCATGCTGGTTGACTGATCTCAGATTGCATGACGTGAATCTGTTGAATGACCGTTGTCATCAGTTCAAAGACTTTGTTCTTCGTCAACTGTCTCGAATACAGGGAAACTCACTGAAGCAGAAAGGACAGTTCTGACCGAACATATTAATGATGAGTTCTCTCATACAGATAAATATAAATGAATAGGTAAATGATATACCTAATATCATATATATAATATAATATAATAGTATAACAATATGACTAGTACGTTCTTTGTAAAAAATACAGTGGTGATTCTACAGCAAATTAAGAAACAGAATTTATTTGCTTCTTAAATCGTAAATCATGTATCATTAAGATTCATTTGGAATGTACCGCATACCTACGAGTGTAGTGGAAAGTTTTATGGGTGTAAGGAAAGTGGATTTCCAGTAAAGACAATATTGCTACAAATTGCTATACAAGATTAATGTTACATCGGAGAAAAGCAAAACAATAACTTGTTTTTCAGAAATCTTTGAATACCACCGTATTGCTTTGTTCTTGAGTTCGCATACTAATAAATCTCTTTGTATTAGAGCGCTGAGGATTTTTTTTTATAAAAATAACTATTTTGAAAGTAATCTAAGAATATTTCATAGAAAATGTTCTATACTTACCTACATCTTTGTAAAATATATTGAACAAGCTTCTTGTGGCTGGAAAAGTTGAAAATGCTTACTAGGTCACAGTTCTATTCGAGGAAGTCACGTTCGATCGATCTACCCGTCCAAATGCAGTTTCCAAAAATATACTAGATGTTGCTCAAAAGGAAACTACACGAAGACGGTTATAGCTACATCAACAAATGCGAAAGTATAGGTACATTCATATCAAATTGTAATAAAAATAGTAACTTACGTTCACCAACAATATTTCTTGATGATCCATTTCAAAAATATAAAATAGCAACACAGAACACACGTTCACACATTTTAAAAAGATACACTAACTGGTCAAATTATACGGAAACGCCAAAATCCATGAAGCGTGGTCGGCAGACTTAATAACGTACTTGCAACGTCATACACGCTGTAATAGCAGACGGTCCGCGAACAAAACTGCAACTGGTAACCAAATATTACTTGCACAGTTAAAATATGAGGCTGCAATAGTATAAAACGTGCTAGCAGGCGAGTATAGCATTGAAAATAGCAAACACTACACATCAGAAGTCGCTGAAGTAGGTGCTTTGTCTTGCGGTTTTGTTCGTCTATCATAACGTGTCTTTGTTACGAGACTTTCAATGGTTTAAAACTACTTTTTTAATAAAATGAAAAGATTTGAATTACATGCGCTCTCATTTTCATTATTCTCTTCTAAGTTTATATAAAAGGCGTTTTCAGTGGAAGACGAACTTGTGGTTCTAGAGTTCAAGATCCAACCTAGATATACTTCTTTGAATATCATATTCCCAGTACAGTGCGGTTGTGTACGATGGAGATGAACATTGAACAGATGCTGAGAAGTTTTCAAGAGCATGTTGAGTAGAATCATCAACCAGAGAAGATTGGAACATTTTATTTGAACTAACCGCTATTGTAATATTTTGCCACCTTAAAAAGTAAATATGTGATAGAAAGATGACACATGAGCTGAAGTTATTCTAAGAAGTGTGACTTTGATATTGAAAATGAATTAGATGAATAGTTTTTGTGTCCGACAATACTGTCTAGACGAAAAATATTAAAGGATGCAATAACGTCAAGGAAAATGAATAAGATTGCAATGAATTTACATACAATTGCAGATATTTAAAATTGAATAAGTGGTAAAGTAAGAATACTGAATAGGCTGAATAAGAGTGGGTGCCTATAATAAGGATTGCGTATTTGTTACCAGCAAGTTAATGCTTTGTTACCCAAAGCAGGTATGGTACTAATTAATATTACTTCTGTAACTAAAGTAGATTTTTTATAATAATCTTATTAATGATTTGTTTCAGTAGTTTTCAATATTCATTGTTCTACGTAACTAACATATTAAGTAATTACCTCCTTTAGAAACAAAGAAATTCGAAATGTCTTATTGCTAATATCATAATTTATTGCATCATTTAAAAGAAAATTAACCAGACCCGCTCGTGTTAGTTCATCGACATTGTTTTTTGGCTATTGAAAAATATTTTGTTGCACATTTCATTGCATATTCTATTTGCACACAAAGTTACAGCACCTATTATTCAAGCTACAAGACTATTACGTACTCCAGAGAGGTTAGATCACACCGCCATTTCAATTTTAACCTTATTGCTATAGAATTATGGTCGAGATGTTACGTTTCAAGGGGAAAAGGCACAATGTCTGGTTTGAATACTGGCAATGATAGGCACCTATGAGTCAGATAGTGAGGCAAACTTTATACCTGTCTCTCGAGGCCCATTTTATTTATAGCAGTTGACTATTCATTGTTTATAGACCTTCTGAAGTTATATTTAAGTCATAAATACCTACATTTACCAATAACAGCAAACTAATACTCTAGATCTTATAACTAAACTCTCCAAAAACTAAAGAATCCTAATAAAAAATTTTTTTTTGTGTTTCGTTCAAATAAGTGCAATAATAATGTAAACGACAGATGCAACAGTTCAAACATTCGCACATAAAACTAGAAATAGTGTCGAAACTAGCCGTCAATGAATCACCCATCAAAAAGATAAATGAACCTTTGATAACAATCTCGGCAAACCGCAAAGATCACTTAGTTACCATCAAAACTGGATTTCGGAAACAAAACTTGGTGAGTCATTATAATGACTCAGTAACTGATCTGTAACTTTTTGTAAATGGGGGTCGTTTTGTGATATAGAAGGGTTGAAATTGAAACGACATGAGGTGAACGCATCAAATATCAAAGCACGTTTTATAAGTTTTGAAGGGGAACATGTAGGAAAGGTTAAGTGCTCTATAAAAATGCAGATAACAAAACTGAAGGATGCACATACTCGTAATGCATATTATACTAAGTACAAGAAAACATGACACAACATAAGAATCCATATACCGATCACAACTAACGTAAAATGCATTAAAATTACATAAATATTAAATCATCTGCTGTACAAAAGGCAAAACAATTATTTTGGCGTCAACGAACTAATCGCAACTGCCAATCAGTGTGATTTTATAATAACTGCTCATTGCTTGTTACGGCACCACGGTAATGAGCGTGGAGTGCTCGTTGGCACGGTAATAGACGGACTTTTGGATAATTAGAATAATCATGTAGATAAAAGAAATCGTAATGAAAACAATAAACACAAGCTCGTAAAAGTCTATTCCTGGATATTACCTACCTACAAAGATTTCTAAGATCTGAAATACTAAAAGAGCTAAGGTCTTGACTGCCAGCACTGGATATTTACTTGCTAAAGAAGTTTTAGGTTTTATAATATCACCATTATGTCACGACATAGCAAAAAAATCGTCAGTTCCCTAACTTTACTCCGTAAATTATTAAAACAGCTTTCATGCAAGTAGTTCAGCAGAACTGAAACTAAAGTCCACTGCGCCAATTCAGAACCCACAAATTAAATGTTTTAATTAGTTTTTAAACATCCAAGCTGGGCTGAAGCGAGTGCGTCGGGTTAACCACGCGATTAATCCTTTTTCCACCAAAATAAACCTTACCTTATTGAACGTAAGGTTTAAAATGATAGTTATTGATCAGACATCACATACTCCAAACGTAGAATATGGCCTTCTCGAAACGACTGTTGAACAAACAGAGACTAAAAAGTAAACAGTCATGTGATATTATTGTCAGTGCATTTTGTGAAAATACTCAATTTTTGTGTAGGTGGTGTATAGTACGCTGATATGAGAGAAGTCAGTTGATAATCGGATGGTCAAAGAACTCATAACAGGGTTGGTAAGTATAGTAAATAAAATGTCTTTAAATATATAAAAATCATATTTGCACATACATGCAAATTTTACGAAAAGTAACTCTCTGTACACAGAAATCCTTTTAGAAATATCCAAGATTCTAGGAGACAATTCCACAATGCGAGAGACAAGTATATTCAATACGTTATACGTATATTCTTCTAAAATATACCAACTGGATACTGGAAATCAGTTGCATTGAGCGGACGAAATATTTTAAAGAAAGACTCCAGTTTCGATACCATCTTATTTGAGTATAGGTACGGATGGATTTATGCCAATTCACGAAATGAAAATCATGTTGCATTGCAAGCCGCGTCAATATTGAAATAGGAGTTAGATTTAGATGTTTTACAGTTTAAAGCATTGCAATAAATTAAAAAAAAAATGGACATATTCATTCAAATATAAGTCTGTATCATATTTTAACTAATTAAATGCCTACTAACATTTTTGATGATGGAGATGAGTTAGGTATTACAACAAATATTTTAAAATTAAGCCATTATGTATCCAATATGGAAAAGATTCATTTTAATGTTCCAATATTTATTAATAACTTTTCTATGACGCAAATCGTATGTAAGTTATACCTATATTACAATTAAATAAATGTGTTTCATATAGATAATGCATTCTACTTTTTGCTGTCACTGAATAAGCTTATTAAACTGGGTATATTTACATTTGATAGTAAATTTTATTTGATAAAAGTAATCGATTTAATGTATTAAAATTATAACACTATAAATATAATAGGTAAACGATATATTATATGTACTATGCGACAGCTGCAGTCAATAAAATTAAAATAAAACTGGTGGTGGGAGAGAGGTAAATAAAATATTAGCTACTACCTGAATATGATTATGAAGATGTAGACATTGAAAATTAGAATTCCGATGAAATTACTGATTATACTCATCTACTAATTAATTCTATAATTATCAGCACGAGCGTTGTCTTAGCAGTTTTTAGGTCGGTGTCAATTATTGGAATGTTTTTAGCGTCTGTCACGCACGCATGCTTAGTGCCAACCCTATTCAGCTTACAAGGTAGCTTTTTATCGTCATTTTAACATCACATACTTTGACATAATAATATAAACACAACGATAATTATTTTAAAAAAAGTAAATAAATATTCATGGACATATCATACAACGCCCGCTAGTCTCAAACTAAGCAAAGCTTGTAATATGGGAACTAGATGGCTGAAGTGGCTATACATATTGCTATATGGGAGAAGTAATGTTTGCGCGTACCTCTAAGTTTGGATACTTTGATTTAAAGACAGACAAAAATAGAGATAGAGAAACATTATGTATTTGGCACACAACACAGGTACAGCCCCCGTATGCCAAGCTTTTGCTGTCAAGTTATATTTCACTGCCCAGTGTAATTTCTTCAGGTACGTGGTACAATTTTGTACCACGTGATCATTCTTTTTAGACACTTGACAGCAAAATATGCGCGAAAAAACATCAAATGACGTCATAATGTCACTATTTAGTCACAGAATAACTATGAGTTACTATGAACTGACCATGATTTAAAACTTTGCAGTTCAACTTTGATTGGCATACCCCTGCAGCACGGACAGAAAAACAATAAGTAGGTACATAATAAAATTATGCGCAAATAGGTAAGAAGATAAATACTTAAACTAACAATGAGAGGAACACCTACCTAATAATCCAGATTTGCTGTAGGATTTTCCCATCGACTCTCAAAAGCTAAATAAAGAGGAGGATAATATTGTTTGCACTTTGACATATGATATTATTTTCTATAAATAATATGGCCAAAGCAATTTCGAACGTACCTCTTAGCACAAAATTGATCATGCTTTAATTTGCAAAATTCTAGGATTTTCCTAGTGACTCTTGAAAAGGTACAAATAAAGGAAGCTGACTACCTAAATACTGCAAAAGGCCGTGTATGGTAGGTTCCAATGACTGACGTCAAACAATGTTGTTTTCCTGTAGGATGTGGTCCATCCAAGTTATACCAATAAATATTTTAATAGATAGTGTCATTAATTAATTCGTTTGCTTCTAATAAAGAGGTAAATTTATAAATAATAGGTCACACGCAGTCATGTACTGGAGGTCTTTTACTATGGTTATCGAAGATATGGTTATAATGAATTAATTTATTATTGTCCTCCACAATTAGGAAAAGTTTTAAACTAAATTATGTAGTTAAGTTTTATAACCAACTTACCATTATTATCTTTATTTTCACCAAAATTTAGGTATAACTTTAAGTATAGGTAGGTACATAAAATTATACTTTTTCTTCGGAAATTAGGGATATACCGTCATGATCCATCCCAATTTTGGTGAATGCGAATGACAGCTGTTGAAACACCTGCGTACGCGCAACTGTCGTTATGGCAACCGCACAAAACATCAAACATAGGGTCGAACGCAACGATGAAAGTTAAACCGTCATACCACATAATTTTTAGTATTATTGTATAATTTAAAGAACTAGCTTTTCTACTTTGCACAATATTAGTTTTACGAGTAGGTAACTAGTTAGGTTCATACTTAGACGCTTAATAACTTATCAGACTCATATCGTATACCATATCGACTACCACTGCATGAAAGTCTATTCTACATACGTTTTTCGCTAAGTTTACGATTGGTGTTATACGTACAGTCGGCTACACATCAACCTATACACTGTTTGAACTTTGAACTATTATAATTTGAATGTTGCAGATCAGGGATCGCAATAGGTGTAAGCGTGTGGCGCGCAAGCAGCGAGTCTCACATAAAAACATATTATTATCGTCCCTCTTGCATGATTCGCAACATTCAAATTATAATAGTTCTAAGTTCGAACCGTTGATAGGTTGATGTGTTAGCCGACTGTACATTAAAAAAATATATGATGTTAGTAAAAAACCCGTAGGAACGTAGGTATATAAAAAACTAAACAATCACCCAAAGTCCCATGGACACTCAAACTATGAAATTAAATTATTTTTCAACTTTAACATGACATGTCACGTCAAGTTACTCAAGGGAAACAGTAATTAGCCTTATGACATTGTTAATACTTACACCATGACCTTTGTTGTTGAATTGCTATAAACAATAATATTATTTTACAAATGCTGGTGACAAAGCATTTACTAAAACTATCAACGCGAATAAACACACGCATAGGTTGGCCTAGCAAGATTTATAAATTATTCTATCAATTCACCATTAACAAGTCTAGGAAAAATATAAATTGCGTGGTTGCATAGATAGATAGAAAATACTTTATTGCACACCTTAACCTAGGGATTAATACAACATAAAAAATAAAACTTAACTAATGGTACAATGGGCGGTCTTATCGCTAATGAGCAAACTCTACCAGACAACCTTGGACGGAATGGACTTCGAGGTAATAAATAAGGGGTACTGTCTAAAGATAACATAAAAAAACTTAAGAAACATGATAATTTAGATGTGTAGCCTATACGTTGCATACCTACTTATAAAAGCATTATTCATCTTCAAAATCTTCAATCTATCTCCAAGGTGAGTCAACCACGTAACAGTACTGTTGACAATACAAATAGTCATGCAGGAGCATCGCGCGAAGGTCACCCGACCTTGTAATACATGTTTGGCAGTGGCGATGAACTCTATCGATCGCGTTTTTAGGAATTACATATGACTAGCAGTTAGATTAGAGTGATGGTTGTACCTATAGAACTGATAAAACGTACATAACTTTTGATTGATTTAGTTTACGTAGTTTGTGCTAGAAACGAACGAAATTGTAATAGATCGTGTTGCTAAAGAATTACAATGGTAATAAGATCGATTCCTGGAAGCGCCCAAACTGTTATTAGACAGAAACAGGCAAAAGAGATAATCAAGGAAGTAAAATAAGAATAATGAAATTACTGGTGGTGATGGAAGCGAAGTTTAAAACGTGGCATTTATGAATAAAATTCAAAGTCTGAAGTGATTGATCTCGTATACTTTTGAATACTAAGACAACAGTTTTGTACGCAATTTGCATAAATATGTGGCTGCTATTTCAAAGACACGGATGATTAGTTATCAAGCAACACTATTACATTCAAGTTCGCATACGTAATGAACTTAGGTACCTACATTTTTACGCCGTTATTTAGGTCGCGATAAGCACCGGAAGACGACCAGTTTTCGCAAGATACTCCTTATATGTATGTAAATATTCGGTGTTTATTGAAAGGCATGTCAGTTTTTTTTTAAGTCTAGGTCTACTGAGGACTTCATTTACAAAGTATCTAGGCTTTATTTATTTTCATAAATTGCTTAAACTGTTACAGAGAACTTGGTAGTAAAAGAAGGTCCACAGCGAGTTGCATCACGCATGGATAAAAACTTGGTAGAATGATTCAGGGAGACTCAGCAAGAAGCAAAAGATACAATAGGAAGCCACAGAATGACGTATAAGATACAACTGAACTTCAAGAAGACACAAAAGATCTGTGAAAAATTTAAAAAGTCTCAGAAAGACAACGCTAGAGAAGCAACTGAACTTCATGAAGACTTATAAGAGATATATTTATCGATAGGCAAGATATGAAAAGATGCTAGGCCACAACTGGGAAGGCAGGTAGCCAATGATGCACACACGTCTGCCAAGGCAAGCTATTTGTAAACAAACATCTTGATGACTCAATTAACTGTATTAAAAACTTGTTTGTAATTTTCACACCTACTGAATTGACGGTAATGTAATCTTGAACGTTTCCTATTACTTCCAATATTAGCTTTGAGGTTTTTGTTAAATTCCATATAAAAATAATATATAGGTTTATATTTTCATATATGTTGTTCAAAAAGCTTGTTTAGGTTTGAAATAATCAGTATTCCAAGGCGAAAATGATGTTCTAGTCTTAGTCATAGAAATAGTTCTTCCAGTAGTTATTAATTGAGCCTAAAACACTATGCATGTTGGAGTTATCTCACCAAAATCACACGAGACTTACGCATCGTGACACCGCCGAAATCAATTTTGTAATCAGTAACCGATAACATAGACACAATTTCAAGGGCAACTACGATGCTCTTACGCATTAATATTTACAGGATTTTCAATAAAATAAATGAAATATTAACAAATGCAGAATTATACAGTACTTTAGATATTGATGACAAGCGGACAAATTAAAAGGGTTTCGACGAGTAAATTATCTGTTACAGAAATGGATATTAATACCACGCACGAATTTATACCATTATCATTATGTGAGCATTATCACCATTTTTCCACATATTGCATTTGCAAATTTAAACAATAATTTTAGAATTGAAATAATATGTATATACATACCTCATCAGATAATGGGGACCCGACCGGTGAAATATCTTTAGAGTTCTTCCGTTTGAGAACCTTTTCCACCCAGATATTAAGAGACCTTCTTCTGTATGGATTGTGCTGCGCCATTTCCATTTTTTTTCCAAACACTTTTAATCCATGTTCACTAACACCATTCAATTTTATACCTAACCGCACTATACCGCACTATATAATTTAAAAAAGTTCGTTCATATAATGTTTTTCAGTATATTAAATTTAAAATACAATACGTTTACTCGTAGTGAAGTGCCAGAGGAAAATGGTGGCGCGAAAAGTTTATAGTGGTATGTAATGTACTCGACCGATATCGGGAGGTGTCTACCAGGAAAATAGGTGTGATAGCAGGATCATTTGCATATGGTGTGCCAATTCAACTGTTTCTATTGTAAGCCCTTTTTCAATGCCGGAAACTAAAAACCATATTCAGTAGTAATTTTAGGAGCGCTCTCTAAAACTAGTACTCTTTTGACTCCACTCTCGGCACCCCTGAAAACCAGCGCTAAAGGAGCCACCGTGCACCTTTAGCATTTGCTGAGTGGGTTCCTTTTTTACGCATTTTATTTTTTATTATTAAGTAAATTATGCACCTAATTGTATGTTGCGTAAAATAAATAATTTCTATTTTGAAGGTTTTTAGTTCGAATTTCATACGAGCAACATTAAAAAACAAAAATGCTCCTGCTCTTAATCACGTATTCTGATTTCTGAAACGGTAAAAATACTTTTTTCTTTTAAAGTTAAAGGTTAAGGGTAAACTGATTGAGAATCGGGATCAATGACTCAAATGGTGGGAGTAAAAGATATGATGGTATACCTACCTACTTAAGAAGAGAAAGAGCAGAATGGGATGATGAGTAAATACCTAGAGTTATTAGCAAAGTTAGTATAAGTTTAGTAAACTATATAAGTACGTCGTAAAAAGGAGTTTCTACTCATTATCGCCCCAATCTAAACAATCCAGCTATCATTGAAAAATCAGTGCAAGTAATATAAAACCTTAATCCGACGGAATAAGTACGAGAATGTCATACAACTGCTCAAGAGTGTAAACTAAAGGCTACACACGGATTCCACTCGTCGACGGAAGAAAAGTTAATGAATGGAGGAAAGTCTAACCATATAATGAAACTCGGTTGAAGATATATCATATAAAATAGATAGGTAAATAAATTCGTAACGCGAATGGGGCAAAATACTTGTTGATATATAATAGTTGATAATGTTTTGTATTTTTTTACTTAAAATTTATAATTTCATGTTGCTATACTTTTTTTGTGACCTGAAATCAAGAAATAATAATAAACTTTGCAGTATAAAATAATATTATGTAGGTATATGTATATTATTTTGAACATTTCTCGATACATAATTTAATATGTGTATTAAATTATATTTATTCCCGGTATAAAGTGATTCAAATACAAATAGGTGTATTTTATTTTGGTTTCTCAGCCAGACTATATACATTATAGATTTGAAGAGTCTGTGGTTCTTCATTATGTTTATTGATTTTCTCACACAACACAACGAAGTTTCAGAAAGATATTGAATAATATATGAGCTTCGCCTTCAATGTTCATTCATGTATAGCTACTACCAAGAAGTACAAGGCATGTGTTGGTGCTATACACTACACACATCAACGTTGATTGATTATTTCAGTTTTCATTTTCATTCTGATTCTTGTATTCACGAATTCTGATGCTAAAAATGTCACTCAAGTATTGATTTGAGTAAAATTTTCATACAAAATCTATGTTTGAGTTCGGATCAGTGCTTGAGAACTAAATGCGAATACGAACCAAAAGCATTTGTGATTTCTTTTCGTAATCTCGAGAAACCTAACCATACATAGGACAATCTTCTCAAAGGTTCCTTTACTATCCTCTACGATGTCTCCTATAAAATAAATATGTATGAAATCCCACAAAATGGCTTGTAAATTCAGCACTAGACATAAACACCCAAAACACACTGGACCCGTGTCACCAAATGGATCCAATCGACAAATAGATGGCGCTGTACTCATTTTCAGGATCAGACTCAAACCCGAATAAATTGCAGAACCCCTCATACATCTAGGCGTGTGCTGAACAGCGGGTACCATTAATATTTATAAGGAAGAGGTAAAAAAGACAAAGACCCTCCACCGCGGGTTATTTAATAAACTGGCTCGAAAGGCTTTCAGTCATCAGCTCTTGACGGAGGGTCTCACTTGAGGAATTGTTATTTAAGCATTTTGGTTTAATGGAGCGTTTGAATGATGGATTGATGAAGCACGTACGAATGAACTTCAGAAGATTTACTACATCTACAAAGATGCTTGTAAAACATGAAAAAAATATACACTAGGTAGGTATTAGTAACCTCTCAGCAGAAATCTCTTTTACTGCTGCAAGTCTAGTCAAGAAATGCTTAAAGTGCTGTATTGGAAAGCCGATCACGTAGTGCTACAGTATTTCAGTGTCTGGACGTAAATATTATTTCTTATCGAGACGAGATATTGATTACCTGGTGAACCAGGTACGAAAACTATTTTTCGCTATTAACACTGAGTTTTTCGATTTCACTTTTCACGAATAAAACTCAGACTTCGGGGTAAGAGGACGAACACTAATGTGATGTGAAAGCACGGAATAGATGAGAATAAAAGTGAAAAGTCGAAGAGACTCGAGTAACCAAACTCAAGTTACGTTTGGAAACTCTACGGTTATTTAATTAAGATGAGTGCCTGATCTAAGATGCTTATCAACGGTATCTACGGATTATGTGCTTGGTTTTACTGCTACGCTGACGTCATTGAAACAGTCGTAAAATAAAATGAAATATGCTCTACATGCACGCTAGATATCTAAGGTTAATGATTTTGCATGAACAATGCACAACCATGTGTATTATGTCAAACTCTTTTATATTCTTACTTTAATACTCATACTTATTATACTAGTTAGCCCCGAGTAGAGTCGCCCTGAACTAAGATTTCGCCATTTTTCCAAAAATGGTAACATAACGCAAAAAAAACATTTTTATCAACTAAGGCTGAGATTTTCAAATCGCAGTTCCAGTTTTATCTGAACTACAAAGTCATTGAAATTCTAAGAAATGGAAGCTGAAGGTAAAAATATACAACAAGTTATATGTATATACTACATTATTTTATACATACAACGAAGATCTGCCCAAGTTGATACTAACACCGTCGCTCACATCGCTGCATCGCTCGCTTGATAAAAACGCTAGCTAAGCTATAAACAAAGATGAAATTTTTATCTTCAAAACACTATTTTCTACGCTAATAAATTTTAAACCAACTTTCCCAGGCTTTGTTCAGGAAGAATTTCAAAATTAATAAACTTAGTCCGCCTTCCATCCTCTGTACAAAGTGAAGCTATCAAAAAAGTAAAATGGATAGTAAATAAAAAAAATGTTGAAGTCATTTATACTTTAAAGAGTCTGTAAAACAAAAACGAGTAGGTAGCTAAAAAGAAATAGTTAAAAAATATTCAAGGCATTTTCACCCGTGAAAAGAGCTCTCCCACTTCTATTTCACCCCATAATAATGCGAAAAAAAGATCTCTCAATTCTTGTTCATCCCATAATAATGTGAGAAAAAACATTGAGTGCATCGGGGCACTTCGTTTTAAGGGTTTTCGCTTTGAAAACTTTTCAATCGGACGGACTACTTTGCTGTAAGGGGCAAGTTTATCCTTTGAGACTTGTTTGCCCCTGTTTTGGTAACCAAATCGAACAAATAGGGGAACAAAGCTTTGACTGAAGTGCCATTTAAGTGGCGAGAATAAATGCACTGCGATATTGTTTGTTATATACGTATCTCGCAAGCGTTTTATCAAGCTTAATGTTTTTTTCTTGGAACAGAATATGATAATGGCAACACATTAGTTACGCATCCTTTATGTAATTACGGATTATTATGAGTGTAAAATACCATTTTAACACTCTCACCGACACCCATCCACGCTACTAACGGATGCTCGTAGGTACCATTGACGAGGAACCAGGGTATGGAGTTATAATTTAAACAAATTGGCATAGAGAAATAGAGATAGAGAGATAGAGAAATGTTTATTTGAAACCCTATCACAACACAGGTACAGCACAGAACAACCAGAAAAAAAGAAAAAGAAAACAACAAATACCGACACAATACTACTACCTAAGTAGGTAGGTAGGCTGGGCAGGTGTGAGTGCATAGTACAATCTAGACAAAGTTATATGAAGCTAGATCGTAATATTAATTGCAATGATTCTCAAAATGTTATGCTACTTGTATTGAATAATGTGCTACAGATTACAGATAATGTATCTCAGATCAACATTGACTATTACAATATTTGTTTACTTTCTAATGCACAGTAAATTGCACTTTCGCTTCGAACTTTTGCATGTAATGCGAAGAGAAAAGTTAGAAAACTGTTATCGTTTTGTTGAAACCGCAATATGTGGTTTTACTTCTAAGTGATACTTTAAAACATAGTTTTATAACTAAGAGAAAAGGATAATTTCGAAAGATTTATGTAAAACAAAAAATGCTGGAACAATTTCAACTTTCCTGCTATTCAATCAGAAATCAAAGTAGATTAATTTTCACTCCAATTTCCAATGATAATAGTTTACTCAATCTTTGAGAAACTCCGTAGCATTAGGTATAGTTAGGGGCACCGAATAAGGTATGAATAACCTTCTATCGTTACAAAAAGTCTTCGAAAAGCTTTCGAGAGAGTGGCATTTATCATTTTTAACTTTCGACAGTACATCGCTGTGATCATTTACATTTGATGTGTCAGCAAGCCAGTTAGAGATATATTGCCCAGTCATTACAGTCCAAATTGCTGGAGCAATCTACAAGTTCTATTACCGACTGGTGGTTAAAGTAAGACATAAACCGAATTTCAATGACGTAACATAACCTTGCCATCATCATGACGGAAGTAATTGCATGTACATGACCATATTGTTTTGTACTAAGCAATCGTCTTAGTATTGTTGTCCTATGTTTCATCGGCTATACTTTAGTCAAATATATTGAGATGTCGTTGGGTAAAAAGGTAAAAGCTATGATTTTTGATCGGGTGATATCAGATGATCGAAAGGGTGATCAGATACTTAGCCAAACCTAGGTACACGATATCGATATGTCTAACATGAATATTAGCACAGACAAGGTGTGAAAGCGTAGTAGGTACTAAATGTATGAAACCTCCCCGCGCTAATATCGTGTAGTTAAGTGTAAGAATTTAAATCAACTATGAAAAAAACAAACAAAAATATATGGAATATGAAAACGGCATACTCGTAACATTCGAAATGCCTACTTCTTTCGTAAATGAAGTACTTTTCCTTCTCCAGTTAAAGTAAATTGATTTCTATATTATTTACTAAACGGTACCAATTTCTGCTAACAGTGCCGCATTTTATCGTCATCGGTATCGTAATAAAAATTTATATCTATATAAATACTGGTGTGAGCCACGTTTTGTTAGGTTACGCACGATAGGGGCAAAATAACAAAACAACCGTTATATTTTATCATGAAAATATACTAGTGAAGATACCCCCTAGGATACTCAAAGATTTTTTTTATGCAACTATATGATAAGTCAAGCCGATGGCTCACCTGATGTTAAGTGGTAACCACTACAATACATTGTCTCACAGGGAATTTGGTAAGTAGGTATTTAAGGCTCTATTCTATACTCTACCATAAATTCGTTCAGGAATCTATTGTACCTGTCATTTCGCCAAAATATCAGGATCTTACCTGAAAAATAGAAAATGAACTGTTAATCGAGGTAGGTACACATAATTATTATTTTAATGACAAAAATTGATTAAATATACAGCCCCCGTATTCCAATCTTTTGCTATCAAGTTATATTTCACTGCCCAGTGTAATTTCTTCATTCTTTTTAGACACTTGACAGAAAAATATGCGCGAAAACAAATTAAATGACATCATAATGTCACTATTTAGTCACAGAATAATTATGAGTTAGTATGAACTGACCATGATTTAAAACTTTGCAGTTCAACTGAGATTGGAATACCCCTGCAGTGATGCAAGTAATATCCTTCGAACCGGAAAACAGCAATGCGAACATCATTGCTTGGCGCATGGCGGCACAAATAAATACAGTGCAGTGTACAATTGTAGTACATGAAAATATATAACTTAAATAATTCAACACACTATGAACTTTAAGGTAGTGCTGTAAAAAAGGTTTTCTTTTAAAAACATTTTAAAGAAAAAAATCATAAATAAATAATGTAGCGATGCGGATATTGTTCAATGAATAGCACTAAAACTTAAACTTTTTGGTAAACTGCGGGTGTCCTAAAACTTGGCACTTGTTTTCCGTTCAAAATTAAGTTATGGTAGTCAACGATTTACCGAGCGTTTGTATGTTTTACTGTTGTTCAACTATAGTTGTATAGTCAATGTTATAACTTCCATAATTTTATTTGACTAACTGTTCGCTTTTTTAAATATTGAAATTAACATCGTAAATTAAAACATAAAAATATTAAAATCACACAAATTACATGTAATTAAAATTACAAATTTAATCGTCGACGACATCGTAAAGGTCGCAGGAAACACCTGATTGAGAGGCGCACAAGACAGAGGTGGCTGGCATTGCATGAAAGAGGCCTATACCCAGTAGTGGGTGATACCGGGCTGAAATGATGATGATGATGATGATGATGAAATTGACATTGGAATCATATTTAAGTACTCATTTATTTTTAACAAAGTTTCACGTTTTTATCTTTGTAAAATAAGAAATAACTATAGTTATAATAAAATTAGTCGATTGTCATCTGCCAGAAATCTGCTATCATTCTTTTTTCCCTTTGATAGTCAGTTCCCACCATAAACGTTCTACATAACTCATAATCTCCCGTCACGGCCCACTTTCAACATAAAAACAAACACGCATAAAGTTTACCATAAACTATATGGCACAGTATGTAAAGCATGGGCCTTACCATCTGTTTGCGGAGAAAAGTCGAACGAGTCCGTTGAAGTAGGAAAAGGCGAACCGAAAGTGATATTTGCAGTTAAAATTTCACTGACCGAGATGAGATCAGATTATTATTTTGTCTTGGTCACCATGATAAAACAACATCGTCTAAGTGATAATGATGATTTGTATGACGAAAATGTAGCAGTAATGTAGTTTTAATTAAAACTTCAAGTCAGCGGAAAATAATAGCGAGAAACGTTTTCAAGACTTTCTTACAAAACGTTTGCCTTGAGTTATTTTTTGCGTCATTAAGAATACATTAACCAATAATAAGAATATTTGAACTCGGGAATTTAGAAATATCTGGTATTTTATGATGTATTCCCGTTGACAACTATTGCGTAGCTAATTAAGTAGGTACGGCTAAACTTTAATGAATAGTTTTTAGACTAAAAGCATCTTGCTAAAATTACCCAATATTTATGTACCTAAACGATTTTAAATGACCGTTGTGATAAAATAACTTTTGAATCTTAGAACCTTTAAGAATTGCGACTTTAGATCGATCTTCTAGCAATCTTGCTTGAAAGTGTTCGTAGTAGGGGTGATTGCGAAAGTGCTTCGAACAATAAGATCTCGATGCTTGAAGATGCATGACGAAAGTAGCCACATGTGTACCGTTTGCTTATGCCAGATCTGGCAGGAAATTTACCGTTTAAAGTCGCATTAGGACCAAACTAGTGGAAGGGTGAAATCTATAATCGTAACAAGGCACTGATATACCTACATAAGAAAATCTAGTGGGTAAAGGTACTTTTAA
Source organism: Gandaritis pyraliata (assembly GCA_947859175.1). Lineage (NCBI taxonomy): Eukaryota > Metazoa > Arthropoda > Insecta > Lepidoptera > Geometridae > Gandaritis > Gandaritis pyraliata. The sequence goes on along the minus strand of OX401866.1, from coordinate 4,391,676 downwards.
CCTTTGATATGCCGGAACGCGGATCCACGCGAGATAATACATTTTCTATTTTGAACCGACTTCAAAAATGAGGTGTTTTTAAAATGTTTGTAACCACATATCTCCGTAATTTATGAACCGCTTTCAAAAATTCTTTTTTTATCTGAAAGGATATACTTGCAGATTGGTCCCATTTCATTTTTATCAAAACATTTATTTTATCAACGTAAACAAATACGCTTGTAATAAGCTGTGTTATCGTTGAAATAAATCTCCAGACAGCACAAATAGCTTAGACTATTGGCAAATATTCGAGTGTATTACCTGAACGAAATCAATAGGGTACCTATGTCATTGTCTCGATAGCGAAAATTATTTTCACAAAATATTATATAGAGCTTTACTTATAGAAGTAAAACTGCGCTGCTAAAATGAAACTATATAAAACTTAGTAACATTTCACTTAAAGCTGCCTTCGTATTCAATAAGAAAGCCTGAATAATCTATTAATCTTCACGCAACACGTTTCCAGGGTCACTCTACAAAACCATGAAAGTTTAGTCCATTTGCATTACATTGCGCGGCCCAGTACCAATCCACAAGAGGTAGAGCACAACACGCAAGGAAGCCGATCAGTGTAACTCAAACGTCACTTGCGAATCGCTTTATCGTTTCTCATAGTAGACCTCAAGCTTTCGTATTAATTCCGCAGTCCTCGATCTATTATGCATCCCTCCATCTCCGATACCACTTCAGAAGATGACGATCCTCCTCTAATATTTCGGGTCATTTACCTCATCCAATCTTGGAGTAGGTACCTATACCTATCACTAGAACATAATAAAAAAAAAATATTCATGGACTTAACACACAACGCCCTCTAGTCCCAAACTAAGCAAAGCTTGTGATATGGGAACTAGATGGCTGATAGAATACTTTTATACTTTTTTTTTGTAAATACATACTTATTATACATAGTAACACCCAGACATAGAACAAACATCTATGTTTTCCACGCACAAATGTTTGTTCTCGGTGGGGATGAACCCACGACCCACAGCACGGAAGGCAGAGCCATTACCAACTGAGCTGTGACGCCTGTCATATAATATAAATTCTATGGCAACCAAGGCATTTGTGGGACTAACGTCCATACTTGCATTTGTTGCTCAAGCAACGGTTCGGACGCAAGCAAAGATTTTAGTATGAAAATCTCTACTCAAAATTCTTGAGTAAATAGAGCCTAAGAGCCGATTTACACAATCATTATTATCCTAACAGTGGCGAGTATACTGCGTGGCAACGACAACTCTTCTATGGGGCAATGCCGCATTACCACGCAGTGTACCTCCGCCGTTAACTCGCCACTGAACTTGAGTGTCTAAATCGATTTTAAAGGAAAAGCTTAGTAAGTTGTTTTATGTTTACTTCTATTCTACATTAGCTTTTATGATTACCTAATGCAGGATACCTACAAGTGCGTTTAATTTATAAATCAAATTATAATAAAACTCAAGAAATAAAACTCAATGTACTTGACTGTGACCTCAACCTCTTTTCTAAAATGTTTAGTATTGAACCTTATTTCAATAAAAAGGTATGATTGTAAGATTTTATTAAAACTAAAAAAAAAGTCCGATAAACCAACGTATTATTTTCGGTGTGCTATTTTTCATAGCATAAAAACAATTTAGACAAACAGCATTGTGTGTTTGACAGTCTGAAAAGTTTTACTTAGCTCAGACAAAAATGATTGATTTTCTTTAAGTTGAGTAAACTGTAATGTAATTAAAACTGATTTATTTTGACGAGCTTTTGATTGTTTTCACAAAATATTTTTGTGAAATAGTTTTTCGGGTTAAATACCTCGCATGTGGTTTATGTTGTGACTTGTACACTCATAAGATAATAATAGTATTAAATTAATAGCTGTCAGTATAAACAGGTTATAAATAATTTTAATATCAAACAAAAGATTTCAATAAATGCATTTACTTGACGGCGAGCCTATTATAAACAAACTGATATAATTATTATCGCACTATTATCAACACAGATGTCTCCAGGCCCAGACTTATTTGTGCTATTGGTACTTTCTTGGGCCTGCTTCAGGTCAATGACCATTGTCACCTTGAGGGTATAATTTATAAAGCTGTGTACCTATTTTTCCAAAATCTTCTATTGCACCTGTTATGTGTATTCTTAGTTGTGCTGGATATAGACTAAACGAACTAACGCAAGCGGTTAAAAAAGATTTTTATGTCACTGGCGCTATACGAGTAAAACCCACTTCACACTGTACAATCGATTTAATATGAATCTGGTATAGAAAAAAGCTAGAAAGAAAAATAAAAACATAAGTATAATTAAGTAAGAAAGACTCAGTCATTCCAAATTCAATCACAAATTGAATAAAAATACAATGTATCTAGTCAAAACGCGCACAAGACTTGTGCGTTTCGCTCGATTGTACGCTTTCGCTCGTTTTCATTCTCTTGGTCTAACCTAGCATTATAATTAGAAGCTTTGATCTGATAAAAACGATAGATAAGTACTTACTAGGTACAGTAGGTACCTAGTACCTACGTAGAGTTCAATGAAGTTCAATGGCCTAAGCTCTTGAGTTGAGAGTAACTAGGTTGAAGGACGAACGATTTATTAGATATAGAAAATAATAGATTGCATTTTGTACAAGACAGGCCAAGATATATTCGAGATTTTGTTAAGTTTTATTTAAGTACCAACTAATATTTGAAAACTAAGTAAATATGTTAATAAAAAAATATATCTGGCTATCTTCAAAATTCTTCAATAAACCAATAGCATATTATTATCTTCTGAGATCAAAAACCTTGAAACATTTGCTTAGCACCTTGACGAAATGAAGAAAAAAAATCTAAACGATGCATACAAAAATAGCACAACTGAATAGAGATGAAACTGCATCACAAAATCTAAATTCTTTGCGTTAGAACAAATGAAGATTGCGATGTTCACACAAAAGAAAGAGCCATGAGAGAAAATTGAATCTCACGACTTTTTCACACCGATCGAGTAAAGGGTAAGAAAGAAAGCAAAAATCATTATCATCTCTCTGACTGATTTAAAAAGTTTTCACCATCCACTAGTCCATAGCATTTTTTTTAAGCTTTTTTTTTTGTACCTGAAAATTGCTGCTGCTTTATATTTTCCTGTTCAGATTTTAATTATTTTCCAATGTTTAAATATACTTGAATTTACAAGAATATTGATGTATTGTAGTAAGTATTCGATTTAGTTTAAAATCAGTTCACAAAAATGCACTAAAAAAAGTAGCATCAAGGACAAAGTACGATGGATAAGTGCCAAAAACATTGACATTACGTCAATTAATTTAAGTAGTTTTCCAGGTAAATGTTATACGGAAGATATGAAGCAATAACGTACATATCAAACCACGCTATTATCTCATACAAAACCCGCCTTAATAACACTACGTTGATTAGTTTTGCATGACGACAAGGGAGAAAAAACATCGTTTTCACAAAGAAAGCCGGCTGATTATGCAAAGATAATGTTTGATCAGATATTTTATATGCAGCGAAACGTGACATACTGCATGTTAGATACTCTAGATTTAGATTCATTACCGCCCTCTACTGAAATACCATACTTTATCCTCTTGTTGAACAATGAACTATTGTATGAAAAATAATTGTTGAACCTAAACAACGTGTTAATGCATAGAAAAGGTTAAAAAGTTATGTATTACATAGATTTTATTTTATTTTAATTTCATAATTTATTTATTCAAAACAATAACTATATTCAAATACTTTACATAGATATGTATGTTATTTACATAGATGTTTGTTCTATGTTTGGGTGTTACATGTATTATAAGTATGTATTTACAAAAAAGTATATATAAGTATCTATCAGCATCTAGTTCCCATATTACAAGCTTTGCTTAGTTTGGGACTAGAGGGCGTCGTGTGAAATGTCCATGAATATTTTTTTTATTTCTTTTTCGGTAAGTATAAAGAATTTCATAATTAAATAAAAAAGTTGACGTCACGAAAGAATTCGATTACAAAAACAAAGCTTCTTTATCTCACGACAGTTTAGAACAAAAACATAATATTATACTAAAATCCTCAAATTTATGAAATAAAATGAAATGAAACCTTGTTATCTTGATAGGACTATTATATAAACCTTTGAATACTAATGAACCTTTACCTAACCGGGTTAACAAGATTAATGTGTAAATAACTTACCGTAAATAACAATTTTCACGGCGCATTTTCATATGAAATTTAAATAAAGTAAGTATTGTAGGTAGGGTTACCTCATAAAGTCATAACATACTCGTAAGGTGGGCCAACAGTTTTTTTAATGTTTAATCTATTCAACCACGTAAGAGTTATATCTGTGAAATCATACACCTGGAAGGTTATTTTTTTGTAAATGTAAAAGGAACATTTAGCAGAATGCATCTGATCCAGAAGAGAAGCATTAAAAATAATGTATCAGTGTAGTTCACTAGGTATGAATAATTAGGTTTCAGCTTAACAATAGTCATGTTCATGATCCTAGATTAGCAAATTAACGTCGAGCTGAAATGGTTTACGATGTCACAAGTTAATGGAATGTTACTGATAACCGATAGCAAATTGTAGCAGCATCTACTCCTCTTTCACATTATAGTTACCGTTAAGATACACGTAGGCTTTGGTCTTGACGAAGTACACTGCGTTATTTGTTACTCTTAGAATTGGTATAAAGAGATACTGCAAGAGCAATGTACTCGTTACTCGTCCAAAACAGCTTGCGTTGATAATGTATTGAATGATATCTTTTGACTGATGATGAAAATCATCTCAACTTGTTTGTACAAATCACTTTTAACAAAAACCTTCAACATCCAACAAATCAAAACTTTCAAGTTTTCAACAATCAAGATGGCGATGGCGTCTAAAGTTCTCTAATGCCCGCTTTGTGACGTCACAAAGGAGTTCATTCACAATAAGTTGTATTACTTAGTTTAAAGTTTCATCAAATGCTTTGATAAGAACGCTACGACTTTTGAGAGTTTAGAATCGTAGCGAGGGACACTTGTAAACTCGTTTTGAAGATTCTAAACTGTCCTTTAAGGTCTTAACTAAATGAGTTTGATTTGGTAACTTGTTGTACTAAGTTTTGGTCAAAAGCAGCCGAAATTCATACTACCACAAAGAGAGAATGGGGTTTTGTATGTTTACTTCAGGTGCAAGGTATGTTTAGAGATCAGCGCGATCAGTTTTACGAGTACGTATTTGGAATCACTAATGGAGTGTAAAAGGTTTATTTGTGTAAACATCATAATGGGTGAATCCCAAAATAATATTCAATTTTACCTGCTTAATAATAGTGAAATTCAATGTGGGTAGTTATTATGCGTGGGTACACATTATTTTGGTTTCAGTTCGGAGCCTCGAGACGCAACTTAGTTCGGTTAATACATGAAAAGTGAGTCGCAACTTTTGTATTTTTGATACTTTACGAATCACTTCGCAAATCCATAAAATAAAACTCAAACTACTGATCAAATACATTGAACGCAAAGAAAATTCGAGCCTTTAAACAAATATCTTAGGAATGCTTTAGGATTTCTCGTATCAGAGTCACTTGAGTATGTGCATAATTCAGCGAACGGTCTCGTCTCAACTGATTCCTGCATCATTACAAACACGAAATACGTGACGGCCAATAATGCTACTTCAAAGTATTACAGATCACACAGTTATGGTCCATTTTCTCCTCCGTGTATAGGATGCATCAATTCTAACGGAAACGTTACTACAATCGAATCAAGCGTAAAATTTGAATCAGGAAAAGCGCGCGCAGACTAGATGCACTTCTTCACTTATTGTTTGGTCGTTTGGTAGTTTTGGCTCGAAAAATTTCCGGGAGCTTTGTTAGTATTACATTTTGATGTTATCTTTAGGATTTTTCATTATGCCACCTCGTAGTCGTGTCGGAAACGCCGCCATCTTGGAAAAATGGCGGTTTTTGGCCGTGATTTATGGACACTACACACTGAAAGTTTGCAACTTCCCTACCAGAAAAAAAATCGTAATACCATGCCACAGACTGCTAACTGCATCGTCAACTCGAGCCCATTAATCATCTATCTGTCAATGCTATCTAAGTTTTTACGTCACGTTAACCTTTTTGCTGGATAAGTTCGTGATACGCATGACTGGTCACACGTGAGGAGAAATACTTACTGAAACTCCATTACGAAGTTTTATAAAGTCGGATATATTTTCGTGTGATATGCTGGTATCTTGACATGTCATTTAGTCCGTCGTTTGTAACACCTCTAACATTAAAAGTCAGTGCTAAAGTAACTTCAAAAGAGTTTCTAAGTTATTGCTTAAGTTGACTGTACTTGTGAAGAAGAAGAAGACATACTAGGTCATCTTTTCATCTTGTGGTGGAGACTGAAAAACATTTTTTGAGCGTGTTTTAGTTTTCGTTTGGATCTAAATGATATTTTTGCTGAACCTTGTCATTTTGTTTTCCGACCTCCGAAACTTAGCAATGATTTTATATGATCATTATTATCATCATCAACCTATCCACTGCTGGACGTAAGTCTCTCTCAAGACGCGTCACTTCCGTCAAGGCCGGTCTTCTGCTCTTCTCATCCAGAGTTTGCCAGATTTTATATGTTTAAAGTGTTTAAATGCGCGAGCGAGCACTTGAGGAATAATAGTAACAAGTCTAAACTATTCCATTATTCCCAGAAATGCAGCAGTTGTCTCTAAATTTTCACTCTATTTATAATCCAAGAGTGAAATGCTTCCTGAAGTCCCAATTACTATGTTATTGAGGAAACATAAACTATTCGGATGTCCACACTAATCTTTGAACTTTTCTTACACGTTAACTGATATTTCGTCACGTATATCACAAACTATTATTATTTTTTCGAGGAATGTCAACAAAATTGACATTTTTATAACCAGCATGCATAATAACATTTATAATTTTAGTCATTTTATTGTTCTATTATTTCTAAAGCTGTAGAAAAATCGTTTCAATAATTGTTTTTTTATTAAGTTTTTCGAAATAATATTTTTTCTTAATTTGTTTTCGGCCAGTTTTTGCGTTTTAGAAGAATAAAATGCTTAGTATTTTTTACACAATAATAAACTAAACAGTTTATTGATTGCCATTACTACGGTTTTCTTGTTCTAATCACTTTGCTCTCGAAACCGAGTTCTTAAAAGCGCAAAAATTATGTGAGGATTAAGACTCGTTTAGATGAAGATAGTAACTAGAACCAGTTGCCAAAAGAATTCCTAAGACACTAGACTAAACTTTCAAATATTGGGTAGATTCGATAGGAAAATGTGAAGAGTCCAAAGAGACAAATAGGATCTTAATGTCTGGAAGAGAGCCAGATTCTGAGGACTTGCGATTTTGCCATTCTTATATGTACACTTTTACGTACGAGAACCTACCTAATCAATAACTATTTCAACTTAGATTTTAAAAAATAAAACTGATGTAGGTATGTGCCTACTTCAATGTATCGGTTGATTCTACGAAATCAAATACCAATAGTGAGTAATAATTTAAACAACTTTCATATATTAAATGAAAATAATGTTTTACACTCTTGACCCACCGTACCACCGCCCATACCCTCAGCGGTGCGGTGGGTAATTTTGCGAAATACTAGGCAGCTACTATGACCGTCTAAAAGCAACCTAACGCGAGTCACTGACCGGATTGACAACACCGGACAAATGCCGTGAAATACTTGTCAATGTGCCAAGTCACGTCGAAACTTTTGAATGTCGGAACTTGGAACCGAACTGTTTGACCGTATTTCAGAATTGCAGTCATAATGCAGTGTACGTAACGTACGTAATCGTGGAACTAGAACAAGTGACCATAGAAGAAATACCACATAAAGTAAAGTGTACAATATATAAAGAGTTTTCATTCATTCGTTCATTCAAATATAAAAGAGACACACATGGTACGAGTCTAACACTGTGTGCTATCATAAAGTTTCAAAAATATTGAATAATGTATCAAGGTATTTTATACTCTAGGAAGAGAGCTTTACAACACATTAACATAAAACGCAATTGAGTTCGAAATTAAACATAATAATATTTAAGCGCAAGTTTCATCTAGCGCAATAAATAAATTAATACCAAGTGATAGAATCGAACACGTAACCCAAACATCATAAACACACATCCCAAAGACTCTCCTAAGCCGACACTTCATAATAAACATCAAGATGGGCGAAAGGATCAAGAAAATACAATTTCGTCTCAAATGTGTCTGCCCATCTCCCTATGGTAATGAGATTAGGGCTGACACCGCGATTTGTCACAGATGACGTCACAATCACAACTGTCACGGAAAAGAAAGTGACTATCACCCTTTATCGGATTACCGTTATCGTTTCCTTTATTTGAGTGTCATTCACTAAGTTTTTATAAAGATTTCGTGAACTGTATTCATTGATGTAGTTTTTTCATTCACATTCTGTACTGAAACGTTCGTGCTTGCGCTTGGTGCATGGATTCTTTCTACATTTCGTAGAATCCAAACGATATTTTCTTGAAACTATGTGATATCTTGTCATTATATTATGCATAGGTACCTACTTAGTATCAGGAAGGAGCTACATAGATTTGAAAACGTGTTCTCCTTGCTTAATCAAGATTTATCTTAAGCGAATTTTACACAGTTTTGAATTGAGAAATAGTAAAAAGTACTTATATCCATGCTTGAGTCACTCACGAATCATTGAGCACAATTTCAGAATATGTGCCACAGAATTAGGAAGAACTATTCTTATTCATTCGGAAAGCCTTGTCGGATCGATATCGGAAACTTTCGAAGGCGATATTGAATTCGAAATTTGAAATCCGAATTTCCGAATTAATCAGAATAGCCCAGAAGATCTGTGCCAAATATTTTGACGTGCGTGAAAACCCTAATGATATCCTTCGAGAAAGTAATTAGACTGAGAAATATCCCAACCTACTTGTACCAAGCCGTGACGCGATTTTTTACGACCTCTTTCACTCTCCTCGTGTAACAGGCCCTTTATTTAGTCCAACATTTGGTATGAATCATGATTAGGTAAATAGTATGTTATCTATCATTGATATTATTATTTTACTTCTTGTAAAGTGATACAAAAATCTACGAAAACCGGTTGAAAAAGATTTATGTTTTCATCGTAAAAACAATTAATACGGCCGATAAACTTGTAGGTAGGTACCTATCATTTTATGTTTATTAATAATCAGATTTATTTGGATTTAAATATTATATTTTTATAGAACCGCTATAAATGACAAGAGGATTATAAATATGAGCTAGAACATACAACCAAGCGTAACAATGTCATTTTGATACATTTTCAGCGCTGAAAAGCAATGCAGTTTTACTGCATGCTTTCTCGTAAAATGATTTATTATGTTCTCAATTAAGTTTCAGCGCCATTTTTACAGCACAACTGTTACATAGTAAAACAGAATTTAATTAAAATAAGTTATTGCGTCCTCCTATATGCATGTTGACATTGTTTTAAACAAGAGACAACCGCAAATACAGAGTTACGAATCGATAACTCTAGAATATCTTGCTAAATACGAGTATAATGCAAGTTACTTATAATCATCATAATATTTATCAGTAATTATATTTCAGCAGTAGGTAGGACAAACCTTGACAAATTATTTTACTATATTTATATTAGGTATTTATGTGTAACTTGGTAAGAAAATAAAATAAATTGTACGCACCATAATTATTTAAATTGATAAAAGTTCATAAGGCCTACCAATGTTGTAATAATATAAATATAGACCATAATTAGTGCAATAATATAAAATAAACAGGTAAACAATTTATTAATTAAACACAATAAATAAAACACTAATAATAAATAAAACACAATTCTGCTTCTAACATAATAGCGATGAGATTCTAGAATTATATTGTAAAATGTGAAAACAGTCAAGCTCATTCCGCCATCTCAATTTCAATAAATTAAAAAAAACTCCTAAAATAACCTTGAAAGATGTAAGTAGGTGAAACGAGATAAGAAAGTGAGCACTTGGCAGAACATCCGTCGGCCTAGACAAGTGATTTTCACTATTCGTCACCTATTTACATAATACGTGACTCATTTTGAATAGGTTTTTGCAGCAGCCATCAGAGCCATCTAAAACTGACGCAATACCTGTGGGGTTATTCTTTTAATCAAAACTATTAAAAATATAAATAAATAAATATTCATGGACTTTACACACAACGCCCCCTAGTCCAAACTAAGCAAAGCTTGTAATATGGGAACTAGATGCTGATACAATACTTATATACTTTTTTTTTGTAAATACATACTTATAATACATATTAACACCCAGACATAGAACAAACATCTATGTTTTCCACGCACAAATGTTTGTTCTCAGTGGGGATCGAGCCCACGACCCACAGCACGGAAGGCAGAGCTGTTACCGACTGAGCTGTGACGCCTGTCAATGATTAAGATTTTGTTGGATTGTCAAAAAAACATAAATTATGATACCCCAACAAAATCGCTATTATATTTTTACTAGATTTTAATAATCTCCCTGCTTGTATTGGTATATCTATAGCCAATAATACAAACGTGCGTGTGTAAAAATATTTTAAATTAGTTTTTTATCGATATAAACAACTAATTTAAAATATTTTAAAGAGAATTCTTGTTTCAAAATAAACAATTCAACAGAAACAAATAAAATTACTATTTTAAAAAACAAAATACACAAGAAATGGTAGACCTATCTGCAGATCATTGCAAACAATCTATAGATAGCGAAGTTCAAAATAATAACAATTTCAATGACAAAGAACTTCATAAAACTAATGAAGCAATTTACAAAATTAGTTTCCGGGAAGATTTGACTAAGCTGCAATAATGGAGAACTAAAGATGAGAATATAATTGACTATAAAGATATGAATTTCTAAAACACGCCGACCGTCATATTTAACGCAAACATATAAGGGTGATTGGAAGGTGGGTGCAAAGCTGAAAGGGGAAGGTAGTCTAGACCATTTAGAACCATTTAGGCCATAGTTATGTTCTACGAAGACTGACTATTATTTTTTTACCGATTTTTTTATCTTTTTCTTGATAAAACTCGAAATTTCACAGTTAATTGCTAATACTTGCCAGGTTTCTTGATAAAAAAATTTTTTATTTTTTTTTTAAATTAAAGTAATGTGTAAGCAATGTAACAAAACATGGTTCAAGCATCTGTGTCATCAAACATTTTTTTGGCAGACACTTTAAGCTACGAAAATTTTCAAAGATTTAAAGAGACCGGTTTTTGACGCTAAGTTAAAAAATAACGGATGGTGCTTTTTTCGTTCAAACTTTTTGAAAACATGCTAGGTTATTACTCTTTTATTTGAGATATTATTTACGCGGTTATGTTACAAATTAACAAAATTGGGACCTAAAAACCAGATTGAGGGAAAAAATTTAAATTTTTAGGCAGACTAATAAAACAGCATTTTAATTTAAATTAATTATTTATTGGTGCTCAAAATGATTTCCGCGATTCCTTACACAAGCACGGGCCCGTCGTCTTACTTCTGTTGTTGTAATTTTTAACATCATCTCCAGCTTCATCGTTTGAAACGCTGAAATTATTCGTTCTTTTAATTCTTCTTTAGTATTTATCTCTACATTACTGTAAACAAGTTCTTTGGCACGACCCCACACAAAAAAGTCCAATGGGGTCAGGTCTGGTGACCGAGCGGGCCAGGGGATTGGCCCATCTCTACCGATCCAGCTGTGTGGGAAGCAATTGTTTAGACCTTACAACTAACGTCCAATGAGCTGGACAGCCATCTTGCTGGAAGATTACTTCTCGTTCTGTGTTCAATATCGGAGCACCGGATTCCTCCACAAGCACTGGAAGATCATTCTGTAGGAACTCCAAATAATTGTTCCCATTTAAAGTATCTGGTAAGAAGTGGGGTCCAATTATGGTCCTGCCAATTACTCCAGCCCACACATTGACAGAGAATTTCCTCTGTGATGAGACCCGTTTCTTCCAGTGCGGATTGCTGCCTTTGTCGGCCCATTGGTGGAGGTTGTGAAAATTTGTTATCCCATACTTAGAAAATTTGCTTTCGTCTGTCCACAAAATTGATTTCAAAAACCATCCATCTTCAATGTCTCTGTTGAGAAGGAAGCGGCAGAATTGAATTCTCCTTTGGGGATCATGCTCTTCCAGGCCTTGGACACCAGTGCCATGAAACGGATATTTATCACCATGGTGCATTGTAGTCCACACCTTCCATTGCGAAATGTTAAGATTTCGAGCTACTTCCCTGGTGCTGGCATGAGTATCCGCTTGGAATGCTGCCAAAATGTCTTCCTCGACGCTAGGATTGTGTCTACCGGGGTTGACTCCAGGTTCCTTGTGGCGTAGCCCATCTTCAGCAAGCCGACGAAATGAGTTGTAAAAAGTTCTCACATTCGGTACCCTGCGATTCGGAAAGCGCTCTTGATACATCCGTCGCGCTAAAGAACCATTGCCATCTGCTCTGCCGTACATAAAGATGATATCCGCATATTCTTCATTGGAAAAAGTAGCCATACTCGCTTCACAATTCAAAAGCAGCGTAGGAGCGCACTAAATGTCAACTCAAAAAGTGACAATTCAACTTAATCACAACACAATAGTCTGAGATCAACACGTCCAGGAGCGCAAAGCTAGGGCAATGGCTACGACTGGACACGGTGAAACAAAATTATCCAATACACAAGATATCAAAACATGCAGGAGCGCTAAGGGCTACAACTGGACACGGTTAATTGCGAATTAGCGCGAATACGAAAATAACGTCAAGTCACAAGGGCACTTGTTAATTGACTAACGAAAAAAAAACTAAATAAGATGTGACAATCCCTTCATAGTTACAGATCCTGACTAAAGAAACACGACCTTGGTGCTTTAATAACTAAGTCGACTTTGCTGTAAAATAAACCAATGCATTCTCCCTCCCTATTCTCTATTCTATTCATTGGGCATTGGTACCTGGAAAAACGCTTTATGGCACCGCGCGCGGCGGTCTTTAACTGAAGAATACTGTCAATATGGTTCTTAGAATTCTTAGAATTAAGTAGCTCTGTTATCATTTTGAACTCACAAAGTATGTTTTGTTGTTTGCCTAATGTGATGATGGTGTGCTTGTGTAAGGAATCACGGAAATCATTTGGAGCACCAATAAATAATTAATTTAAATTAAAATGCTGTTTTATTAGTCTGCCTAAAAATTTAAATTTTTTCCCTCAATCTGGTTTTTAGGTCCCAATTTTGTTAATTTGTAACATAACCACGTAAATAATATCTCAAATAAAAGAGTAATAACCTAGCATGTTTTCAAAAAGTTTGAACGAAGAAAGCACCATCCGTTATTTTTTAACTTAGCGTCAAAAACCGGTCTCTTTTAATCTTTGAAAATTTTCGTAGCTTAAAGTGTCTGCCAAAAAAATGTCTGATGACACAGATGCTTGAACCACGTTTTGTTACATTGCTTACACATTACTTTAATTTAAAAAAAAAATTAAAAAAACATTTATCAAGAAACCTGGCAAGTATTAGCAATTAACTGTGAAATTTCGGGTTTTATCAAGAAAAAGATAAAAAAATCGGTAAAAAAAAAATAGTCAGACTTCGTAGAACATAACTATGGCCTAAATGGTTCTAAATGGTCTAGACTACCTTCCCCTTTCAGCTTTGCACCCACCTTCCAATCACCCTGTATAAAAACGTTATCCGCTATAATAACCTGATACAACCGATAATGACGGTCACTATAATTTGGAAACAAAAGTTTAACAGATTGCTATCGATAACAACAACAAACTCATCATTTGTATTGAAATGAATGATAATTACTATAAAGAGGTGTAAACAGAATTTGTTAATCACTTTTCGGATATTAGCAACCAGTATTTAAATTAAATACAAAATTAAAGCAAACAAGTAGTGAATGATAAATTAATCTTAAAAGTCTAGAAAAAGGTAACTTACCTAAAGTAAAAATTACAAAATTACAATTAAGCACATGTTCACTAGATCGCTAAAACTAAAGTTCACAATAAATTCCGAAATAAAAATAGATTAGTTTTAAGACAAGACAAGGAGCAATTTAAAAACCATAAAGGCTAGTCTAATATAAAAAAAAAGAATATCAAAGAATATTTTTAAAACTAAATAAAGAAGTAGGTAGGTACCTACACAAAATCAAATGTTTGTTCCATTCCAAACATACAAAACAAATAATAACAAAGCCCTATGAAAATGATTCAAACAATAAATTGACAGATTTACGACTAGTCCTAAATTACCATTTAGGGAGAACGCAAACCAAAGACAAAACGTCTTGTCGAACAGTTAGTGATGTGAAACTTCTCAGTAAAACTTTTTTAGTTACGATATGCTTCTTTTTATTTGCTGTTTTCGTTACTTGCTTATTTAATGAGAATCATCCTAAGTACTTAATAATATTATTAAGTACACTACATAATTACTTTATATTCTTATTTATTAAAAAAGCACAGTTCATTCTCTAGGTATATGCGTATAAAGCAATGTTTAATAGGTAGGTACTAAACAATGCTATAATAGATAGGTAAACATAATTTTATGCATGCATGTTTGCTTTTGAAGGCCGCTCGGCCAATTTAATTAATTAATTAAATTGTTTTAACGGCTGGTTTGCGAACCTATTAATAAAAAAATGTAAGAAAAGACTGTCGTGTCAATTGATGTGAGTTTCGTTACAACGAAAACAGCATATGACGAGGAAGCATTCATCTTATGCTGTTTTCTTTATAACAGAAAATTTATTTTCACGTCACTAAGTACGCGACAAAACAGTTTTGTCGATAGATGTGCGTTGGCCCTAAGTACCTTCCTATACCTACTCATTCGGATGAGGTAGGTACCTATATCTGTCATGATTTTTTCTAAAGTACTCTTAGGGAGAACGCAAACCAAAGACAAAAAGTCTTGTCGAACAGTTAGTGATGTGAAACTTCATAATTTCGTGACAAACCATGTCAGTATAACTTTTTTCGTCACAATATGCTTCGTCTTATTTGCTGTTTTCGTTACTTGCTTATTTAATGAGAATCATGCTAAGTACTTAATAATATTATTAAGTACACTACATAATTACACTATATTCTTATTTATTAAAAAAGCACAGTTCATTCTCTAGGTATGTGCGTATAAAGCAATGTTTAATAGGTAGGTACTAAACAATGCTATAATAGATAGGTAAACATAATTTTATGCATGCGTCGTGTCAATTGATGTGAATTTCGTTACAACGAAAACAGCATATGACGAGGAAGCATTCATCTTATGCTGTTTTCGTTATAACAGAAAATTTATTTTCACGTCACTAAGTACGCGACAAAACAGTTTTGTCGATAGATGTGCGTTGGCCCTTATTAGAAGTGGTCTAGCCTACTCAGAGATAAGATCATCAATGACGTAATGTTCAACACGACTTGAAGTGATATTTACACTATTATCATACCTTACAATGACTATTTCCAAGTGATTGACGTGTTTGATTGCGAGAAACTGACGGATAACTTTGTTTATGTTCCTAGAGACTGCTAAGTATTCTTGTTTCTGGTTTTTTTACATTACAATATTGGTAAGACTTTTAAATGAGTCTTTGTCATCGTTTGTAGAAAAAGCTTGTGTGATGAAAAGATTTGTATCTACCAAATTAAACGTATCTTATAATTTGAAAGAATTGTTGCGATTTTGTAAGACACCTTCACAATTTTTTTTAGGAGTTTGAAAAATTTTGTCTTTTCTTAACCTTACCTCTTTCTGATCAGTAGGCGTGCTAGTCCTAACTCCTGTCAGGTCCTTCCACCTGAGCACCCCCATGACAGCGTGCCGCACCCAGGAACCTCGCCGCCCAGTCCTCCCGTTAGACAGTTCATCCACCACACCGCATAGAACAGAGTTCACGCCCAACTTTCCAGTTCCATCCTTATCACCCTTGAGCGCCACTTCGCTGCTGATAGGAAAAGACCTCCGCTCCCTCATATAGCTCAGAGTCCCAGCCAGCTTGCTCATCGGTCTCCAAAGCGCATCGTAACGCACGCACAATTAATCATGTTAGGTATCCGACTTCAAATGCGATAAATCTTCTGGTAAATCGTTTTTTTTTTATTACAGTTTTCGGGTCACCCAGCTGCGATATTTCCCATAAAACACCCGAAACTTTTTCAATTATGTACACCTAAGAAATTTTCCGGCTACACTTTGTCCAAACACCGATACGAGTAATCGGTGTTTAAACTTTCACTTGACGTCCTCGGTTTTGGTAAAGTAAAACTTTTTCGCTGGATTTACTCGCGAAAACAACACTTCACTGAAAATTTTCCCGGGAAATTGCCAGAAAATGCAGACAGAGTTCATAAGTTCATGCACAGGTTGTTCAAATAATCGCGAGGTGAAACTAATTTGAGCTGACAGAAGCCAATCGGATCGCAACTATTCGAAAATCGAGGAGACGAAGGAACAAACGTCCGCGCGGTTTGCGTTCCAAAACGGAATGGAGCGGCGCGTGCCACATGCTTTCACAGTCAAGCCTTGCTGAGAAAACCCCGTCTCTTTCTTCGAGGCGATATCATTAAACATAAGACAAGGACGAATAGTAATATGAACCTTCAGATAGAAGTCAAGACAGGTGAATGTAACAGCAGGGGAAGACAACAAAAAACTTTTGAAGCGTTACTAGTGCGATTTTCTATTGTGTGCAAAACTCAGGCCTATAGAAATAGAGCTTGAGTCAAGATCAAATCAATCATTGTAAGAAAAACTAAGTCAATGTTTACTAGTTAATTAAGTATAGTAATGACATATTGTGATATAAACAATTAACACTGGGTAAGTTGTTATTAAATGTAAACAGATATAAGTTGGTAAGTAACTTTAAAATGCAAAACAATAACAATTAATTCTGGAACAGCAGATGCAAAACAGATTAAAAATATCTTTTTTTTAATTATTGAAAGTGTTCAACTAATAAACCTCCTAAAAACCGTTTGATAGTCACTAACTTGAAATAAACGAAATCATCAAAAAATACGTTATACTTTCCCAAATTCCGAATAATGAAGTTGCGATTGCGTGGGAACTTCCGGTGTCTACCCTAAACCCACCCTTATACTAAAGCGAACTATAACATCATTTGTCCCAGTACTTAGCTGGTAACGGCGAGATACCCCTGACTGACTATCACGTCATCTGTGGCTTCAAACACGTACACTCACCGACATTAATTGATTAACAAATCGGAAAAAACCGCTCTTTTTTTTTAACTTGTTAAGTACTTACTCCCATTTGCTAACTTTAGAGAAGAGCTTACTTCGTTAGTTGTTTCCTGATCAACTAAGTAAGCAACGTTTTGTGAGTTCACCATTGGATGGGTGACCGTTGAAGCGTTCCATCTGAACATCCCAAAGTTGCGTCATCTATAAAAGATTCTAACAATAAGTACAGAATAAAAAAAAACCTTATTATTTCCTTACTTTAATTTTTTTTAACAATAATTCATGCATAGTAGTTAATTCACTTTTTATTCTTATTATTTATACATTATGTATAGTTTTTGTATTTGTTTTTTTTAAACAAACTTTGTTTAAAGTGCCTATTCATATTAATTTTTTATTCAGATTGTTTTTTGATTCTTACTTTATAATTTTCGTATTTAGACAGATACCATAAGGCATAGAACCTAAATCCTCGTGTCAAATTCTCAAATTGCTGACCAACTTATCTCACAGACTGTCAATCAATACGATCAAGCAACCTGGCACTCAAGAACAAACAAAGGGAACCCGGGAGACTAACGGAACATTGCCAGCTGTTTCCGAAGCCTCTGCTTTCGAAGCCTCTATTTCCGAAGCCTGAGAACCACGATGACGGAACACGATGCCATATTAGTGGAGGAAGGATGTGGTACAGGATAGTGATCGGCAAAAACACAAGTATTTCGATACTAGCGTTTTTTTATGAGTTTGAAAGAGAAAAAAAATATTGGACTAAGTAGCCGATAAAATCAATGGTTTCGAAAAATATGGAAGACAGAGTTAGGGCGGCTTGCACCAGAATCACTAAACGTGTTTAAATTGATTTAGCTGTTAAATACGTTTAGTGATTCTGGTGCAAGCCGCTCTTAGTCTTCCATATTTTTCGAAACTCGATTTTATTTTTAAGAGAAATAATTTACCGAAGACCGCTGTCTTAGAATACCTATAATTCAAACTATCTAAGGAGCACAGGAAATACTACTATGATAGTAGTATTTCAGTAATACATTGACTATCATTTAGAACAATTCAAAATAACCGAATTTGTAAATAGTCAAAATCAACAAAGAACAATAAGCTGGAAGTATGTAAACAAATACTAAATGCCGTAATAAACACAGTAGGTACCACAAAGCGATTAGTTTGCAACACCAGTTATAACACGATCGTTTGGTTTAACTGCAATTAATGTAATCCGGCCTTAACAAATAACATTACACACCTATTTCCGCGTTCACATTATAACAAATATTTGGTTAACCGCAAAATAATAGCGATTCCATGAAAACTATGTAAAATAACGAGCCTTTTTAGCACGAGCAGAAAACTTTTTTTATACATTATAGACAAACGTTTGACCGCAATCTCACCTGATTTTAAGTGACGATGCGGTCAACGATGAAGCACATTTATATGACTACTAATAGACTTTTGCGTTTTTCATTAAAATGTAGTGTACTTTATCTATACACAATCCACACAACTAACTACATATAATTTCTTTAGCTTGTTCTTTTACAACTCTCCAAAGTGGTATAGCGATATGTAAGCAATGTATATTCGCCATTACAATTGAAACTAAGAAACAAACGTGAAAATGATGATAAAAATGTTGCTAATGTGGGAAAATTCCAATAATTGAAAGTATCGTATGGTATAGTTGGCTGACAGTGAAGTTCCAATAATTGACAGCAGGGGTATTCCAATCTCAGTTGAACTAAGTTGAACTGCAAAGTTTTAAATCATGGTCAGTTCATACTAACTCATAGTTAATCTGTGACTGTATTGTGATATTATGATGTCATTTAATTTGTTTTCGCGCATATTTTGCTGTCAAGTGTCTAAAAAGAATGATCACGTGGTACAAAATTGTACCACGTGACCTGAAGAAACTAGACTGGGCAGTGAAATATAATTTGACAGCAAAAGATTGGAATAGGGGGGCTGTAAGGCTTTTTCTTTCTCTAGGAATTAAAAACGTAAGACCATGAAAGCGACGCGTGTACAAAAAAGTTGCAAATCGTCTCCTTGAAAATAATTATCATTCAAAGTACGATATCCATCGCGTCTAATCAGACAAAATAGGTGACGAGTGGGTCTAGTCTAGAATACATAATAATCGTAGGAATCTATCGTGATTCGTGACTGATTGGACCTAGGAGTGCCAGGAGTGCTAGGAGGCTAGGGATGTAGTTTTGCATACGCAAGATCACGTAATCTAGTGATGGGAGAACCCTAATAGCGATTCATCGATATCGATACATTTTGAAACGAACTTTGTTTTGTTGTTTGAAGATATATTGATTAATAAGATATGCCTCGATTAAAAAGATATCTTTTTAATCCAGTGTCTTGGGCACGCTTCCGATTGGTACTGATTTGGATCAGTTGAGCTATCTATAAATCGTTTGCAACGGTGTGTAGATAGCTCAACTGCTTCATGTGTATTTTGTACATATTATAAATATTGTAAATATTTGTGAATAAAGATTATTGGGTTTACCAGTGGGTTGACTCCGAATTAGAAAAAAAAAAAGATATCTTGATATTTGTATCTTTCTGTAAAACATGCTGGTTACTCTTGGTTTGTGTTCGGGTTAAAATACTCTTAAACTCAAAATACTTTGTGCAAATTGATACCCACCGGGATTTTAAGTAAATAAATAAAATAAATGAATCTTTATTGCAGACACAATGTAGTCCATAGGGTAGGTTAAGTGTAGGTACAATATAAAACAAGTTACCTACAGTTACGATTGTAAACATTATATTTTACAATTTAACAAACATGGCATCGCCTTAGCTATTTCTCCGTTGAAACAATCATCGTCTCTACCATTCGTTGATTTGACTCGAATAAAGTATGAAGGCGATTTGAATATTTTCAAGAGGAGAGTGAATAGGTTTCTTCTAGGCAAATGTGCTACATCGTCGACCGCATCGTCACTTACCATCAGGTGAGATTGCGGTCAAACGTTTGTCTATAACGTATAAAAAAAAAAAGGCGAACGAACCGATTTGGACACATTATGGAGAACAATGGAGATTACCTACATGTTTTCATAACATCGTCACTGTAACATTATCATAGAATATCGGGAACATTGTTTTTAAAAGAATACGTAACCTATTATAGTATAGAATACCTACTCGTACTCAATAAACTCAAGATCTACCTACACTAAGGGCTGTATGTTAATTTCTTGTGTCTGGATCAATGCTTGTGCATCGATCTGAGTGGTGCTTTAATTCCGAAACGTTGATTGAATGTCGAATATTTATGTAGAGTTCAACTAAGTCATATTATATTCATATTCATATTCATATTCATTTATTTTTAACCATAGGAACTTATATAGAACACTTAGTTACGTCACTTTTATAAGTACAAAGCAATAAATAGGTATAGCAAAAAATCAATAATAGTAAAAAAATTCTAAAAGTTAATTAATAAATTTGTGTTGTAGCTGTATAGGGGCTTTGTCAAAAATAAAAATAACATTAATAATAATCTTATACTAATGTAAAATATAAATAAATAACGAAGCAGCTGTACAAGGCCTTGTCAACAAACAACTAAACTAAGTATAGGTACTAATAGGTAGATTGTTGGAGCTTTTCAGAGAGTTTGTTCTGTCCATCAGAATCGTTCGCAGCGATTGGTAAGCACCATGCATTTCTATCGTCCAAATAGTTATTGATTGTGTAGTATGCTTTATGAATTAAGTTATGTTTAATACATTTTTTAAATTTATTTTCATTTAAGGCTAAGATTTCTCCAGGAATTTTATTGTAAAATCGAATCGAGTTTCCCATAAAGCTTTTGTTTGTTTTTTGTAGTCTGAACACTGAACTTAATAGTTTGTCTTTGTTCCGTGTATTCCTACTATGAACATCGGCGTGCCTTCTAAATTTATTAAGATTTTTGCGAACATACATGATATTTTCGTAAATATATAATGACGGAACAGTTAATATTTTTATATTGTTGAACACCTCTCTAAGTGATGCACGTGAGTTTAGATTATATATAGCCCTAATGGCTCTTTTCTGAAGCACAAAAACTGTATTGGCGTCTGCCGCTGATCCCCATAGTAATATACCATAACTCATTATGCTATGGAAATAGGCATAGTAAACCAGCCTAGCAGTAGCGACGTCTGTGAGCTTCCTCACCTCTCTTACTGCATAAACAGCTGAACTTAGCCTGTCACCTAGTTTAGTAATATGAGGTCCCCACTGCAACTTACTATCTAGCGTTATCCCTAAAAACTTTGTGCTTGTCACTAGATCTATGGTCTTGTTCATCAACATTATGTTATTGCTAGCCTGTGTTTCATTAGTTAATGAAAACTTAACATAATTTGTTTTTGAGGGATTTAATACTAAATTATTTGCACAAAACCAATCACTTACTACATTTAGTGCGTCATTTATTATCCTTACGTCAGTACTTCTTCGTTTAGTCCTAAATAGAAGTGATGTGTCATCAGCAAAAAGCACGATTTCCTTATCTGTTTGTTTTTGTACCATATATGGTAGGTCATTTATATACACCAGGAACAAAAAGGGACCCAATATCGATCCCTGTGGCACCCCTGATTTAATAATTGATCCCGCTGATCTCGTGTTACCTATTGCTACTCTTTGCTCTCTGTCTGTCAAATATGACACTAGCATATTCAAAGCATTGTCTGCTACACCATAGTATTTAAGCTTCATAATAAGCGTTTTATGGTCGACACAGTCGAATGCTTTTGACAGATCACAGAATATACCAATTGTGTCATGTGAGTCCTCCCATGAATTCAGTATGTACGAGGTCAGTTCCAATCCAGCATCCAATGTCGATCTCCCTTTTGTGAAACCAAATTGTCGGTTATTTAGCAGTTGTTTATCGGTAAAGTAAGAAAGTAGTTGGTTAAGAATAATCTTTTCAAACACCTTACTGAGAGCTGGAAGAATCGATACCGGCCTGTAGTTAGAAGGGTCTTTCTTGCATCCCGTTTTGTAGATTGGAATGATTTTACTGTGCTTCATCAATTTGGGAAATACACCACTGTCGATACTGGAATTGAAAATATGTGCTAAATTTTGAGAAACAAGTTTAATTGTACAATCTAAAACTTTTATTGATAACCCCCATAAGTCTTCTGTTTTTTTTTATATTAAGTGACCTAAAAACCTTTTCAATCGTTCTTGATGTTACATATTCGAAGCGAAAAGTACTGTAGTTTGACGAAACATCGACATTATCCTTCAATAACGCCTCTGCCAAATTAGAAGCCCCATTTAATCCCTTCGTTAACTGTAGTGGGATATTGGAAAAAAAGTTTTCAAACGTATTAGCAATATTAACATCATCATAAACTACTAAATTATTAACATTCCTTATGCCATTTATATTTTCTTTCATCTTACTTTTACCAGATTCTGTTTTTATAACTTCCCATGTAGTTTTAATTTTATTATGAGAGTTAGATATTTTGTTTTTAATAGATAAAGACTTAGCGCAGCCGCAGACTTGTTTGAAAACTTTCGAATATCTTCTAACATGTTCCAAAAATGCAGTCTCTCTAGTGAAATTTCTTTTTTTGTATAAATCGTATAAAGTCTCCCTGCTTTTAAGAATACCTGTAGTAGCCCAATCTGCTAGTTTTGGCTTGGTATTAATTTTTATCTCCTTGGTTTTAAATATAATGTCAAACTCAGCACATATCACTTTAAGCAAATGTTCAAATTTTATATTTGGATCTTCAAAATTGTAATTTAAGTTCAAAT
The DNA here is from genome assembly GCA_947859175.1 of Gandaritis pyraliata. Lineage (NCBI taxonomy): Eukaryota > Metazoa > Arthropoda > Insecta > Lepidoptera > Geometridae > Gandaritis > Gandaritis pyraliata. Next base: position 4,368,495 of record OX401866.1, on the reverse strand, counting down.
GCATTGCTTTCCCTGCAATAGCAAGTGTAAATTGCTCCATACGTTTTTCTGTCAGAGGCCTACAGATGACTTTTCTTTCTGTACGTTCTTCACTGCCACAGAAAACGACACTCTGCCCTCTATGATCAGACCGTAACTTATCCAGTATAAATTTATCAGAATAATCAAAATTTAAGAATATGTTGTCTAGACAAGTGGCCGTCAGAGAGGTCATTCTTGTTGGTTCCCTGAACAGTTCACGTAAATTAAAGGATTTACATAGTTGAGTGAATTGCTGTGTTTCTGAGGAGTTTGTCAAAAGGTCGATGTTAAAATCACCACACATCAATATATTTTTATTTTTGTTTGAAAGGCGCCGTAAAGTTTCATCTAAATTATTCATGAACATACTAAAATTTGCAGATGGTGGCGAATAAACACATAAAATAACGTGGTGATCTAGTTCTATGCATGCCATTTCACAAATGCGTTCAGTAGAAAGACCAACTATGTCTTTTCTTTCTTTGGCTTTAATTTTTTCATTGATCATTATTAAACTTCCTCCACCCATCGCTGATTTTCTATAAAACATACTACCGATTTTATAATTTTTCAATGTAAAAGATAAGGTTTTAGACGACAAGAATGTTTCTGTGAAGCAAAGTATGTCAAAAGGATTTGCTTCTAAAAAAATCTCTATTTCTAGTAGTTTACCCAGTAATCTATTTATATTTTGATGCAGTAACCTAATTAATTTTACTGACTTACTATACACTATCTTATTTACTAGGTTGCGAGGGGAGTTTTGTGTATTCTGGGTCACCCTATCACAAAGCTCCCCTTTTGTCGTACTTATCAGTTTAAAGTTTGAATAACAATCATTCCGTAATCACATTTCGGGAACTTAGTCTTTAAAACATATGCCAACATCTGTGCAATTACGATCTTTCCTTTTTTATGCAGAAATAGACGATTATGTGTCAAAACAGCATTGTGGCTGTAATTATTAATGTCAAAGAGCAAAATCTTATCTTGTTTACAGTTTGTTGCAATTATGTTGTATAAAATAAGATTTAGCGCATGTATTTTCTTATTATCATTAGAGCTTAATGATTTTGAGTATGGGAATGTAGAAACTACTATTTTGTTAACCTTTCCTGAGTCATGTAGGGTAAGCAAGGATTTAATGTTATTCACTAACTGAGTCTTAGTTATACTTGAGCTATCACCCATCAATATTACAATATCATCATTTTTGGTGTGTTTCTCATTTACAACGTTGTTTATAAGTTGGCTATAAGAAATATTTGGCAGTATTTCTTTATTCTGAAACAATAGATTTCATGTGACCTTTTTAATGAGGAAAACGCTTGATTTTGTTGTATTTTCGGAAACAGAATATGACCTGAGTCTTGATTTATGTCTGAATCTGTACTCGGGTAATCTGAGTCCGGATCAGTGCTTAAGCAATTATACATACATTACGTCCATAAATCGTGATACTAGATCAAAAAATAAGAAAACTGGCGGATATAACATTGACACAGATCAAATAAAGTTCAATAACATGCATTGTATAAAAATAGCAAAATTACTCAGTATTAGTTACGAAAACTACATTTTTTATTCTTAACATCTTTGGAATCCCGTGACTATCCTCGACTTTTGCTATTGTTATTGTACTTAGAATTTAAATCCGTTTTTGGCTATCTGTTTTAAATATAAGTTTTCGCCATTATTTTTAAGAGCTGTGGATTTTGTTACTCAATAAAATAAAAAATAAAAAAAGTTAAAAAAATCGACATCGATAGAACGTTCGTTGTCCAGCACTAGCCGATGGGTGATTATGTAAGCAATGCATCACTTATGCAAGTGCATGCGCCTCATTTGGCGGTCGTTAGAGCAGGTACTGCTTTCCTGCCACCAGCTCCAGAAATACGAGGTTTCGCTTCGGTTGGAATTTGAGTGATCGCGATATACCTGGCGACGATGGAGGGTAATGTTTTTCGAATTTTACAAGATTCTTGAGAATCTCTACACAAATCTATGCTTGTATAACGATTGTATCTGAGTCTTTATCAGACTACGAAAATAGGCCCATATTCTTAGTCGTTACCTCTAATATTCCTCACCTCAACTCGACCTCGAAACCTTGCATAAGACTACTATAACAATTTAGTTGTCAAAATTACTACCAAAGCACAATTTTCAGGTCGAGTTGAAGCGATGATTATTCAAAGTAAGAACTTATAAAAAAACATACAACCGAATTGAGAAACTCCTCCTTTTTTGAAGTCGGTTAAAAAATAGGGCGTAAGTGTAAATCTCAGTCTCATCCGCAGACAAGTTTAGGACTGTGTATTACTCTTAAAACTTGACAAGTATCGCTTGTTTCAAAATCCTACATACATAAGTAATTGTTCTCTACATCACCGTACTGTTTTCTCCTCAGAGCAAGAGTAATCGAACACGAGAATGAGGGTATGAACAACACACTCATTCAACTAAATGATGAATCAAGCCGATGGCACATCTGATTTTCAGTAGTTACCACTACATGTAACGATGCATTGCCTCATTGAGCACGTGCCCTACCTAGGGCACGTCTTCTAATAAAAATTCTGTCATAGGGCCCCTATGACGGAATTTTCATTATAAAAATTTTTTAGGCCGCCATAAAGCCTCTGTAGAGCCAGGACCGATAGTTTAACGTACCCTCCAAAGCACGGAAGCGCTCAGATGTAAATGCCGGCGGCCACCTACCCAATAATGACCGCGCAGAACGTCGCTTAAGTTAGATAATCGGTGAAGATTGACAGCAAGCTACGCTGCAAGCACTTCAATTGAATTATTGGTACAGGCGTCACAGCTCAGTCGGTAATAGCTCTGCCTTCCGTGCTGTGGGTCGAGGGTTCGATCCCCACCAAGAACAAACATTTGTGCGTGGAAAACATAGATGTTTGTTCTATGTCTGGGTGTTACTATGTATTATAAGTATATATTTACAAAAAAAAAGTATATAAGTATTCTATCAGCCATCTGGTTCCCATATTACAAGTATTGCTTAGTTTGGGACTAGAGGGTGTGAAATGTCCCTGAATATTTATTTATTATTGGTACAAGGCAAGGGGAGGTTTTCGTTCAGTCGCTCTATATTTTGTCACGTCTCTGAGATTCTCCCCTTCAAGAAATGCAACGGTCATTTATATTTCAAGACCACGTCTGGCTAGTCTCGCTCCCTGCAAGTATTTATATTCTGGATCTTTTCAGTTATTATTTCAGTTGTTTCTTGATTAAAAAATTATTTTCAGTAGAAAAACCTTTCTGGAGAATGAGATGTTTGGATCACAAACGAGGACAAAATGAAATGCTATGCTGTAACGTGTGGATTGAGGATTAACTACCATTTTATTCGCAACGTTGGATAACATACTAACCAGGTTATCTGTTCTGGTACCTAATACCTACAAGAGAAAACGCAGAAGCTAGTATTTCAGGAGGATCGTTGTGTAAGGAGCGAAGAATACGTCATCATGATCAACCTCACTTTGATGAAAGCGTTTTCCAGCCTCCGTATGCCAATCTTTTGCTGTCAAGTTATATTTCACTGCCCAGTGTAATTTTTTCAGGTCACGTGGTACAATTTTGTACCACGTGATCATTCTTTTTAGACACTTGACAGCAAAATATGCGCGAAAACACATCAAATGACGTCATAATGTCACTTTTTAGTCACAGAATAACTATGAGTTAGTATGAACTGACCATGATTTAAAACTTTGCAGTTCAACTTTGATTGGAATACCCCTGCAGGACAAATGAGTTGAATTTATTTCGTCCACCGATTTCTTACTATTTTCCAATGCTAGTCTACCATGTAGATAGGTAAGTATATTTAGGTAATATTTGCTACTTACATCAAACTATTGTATGGTGTATGGTATTGTGGTGGTATTACAACACCAAATTCACAAGTCCCCCATTAACAGGCTGTGAAGCCATAAAGCAAGCCTGACCCAATCTCACGAAGGTCGCTCATTGTTTGACCAAAAATATGGCTGTTTCATACAATGGATGCGGCATTAGAGATTTTAAGCCATCCTAAGACCTCCGTCATGGCGTAATGACTGCTAAAGCTAGAGCTGATAGCTTAACATGCCCTCGTGTTACCCAAAAAAATAAACACAAAGATCTCTAACAATGTCATACGATGGATGTGGCATCGAACAAAATTCTGGGCCATATCTAAACATGCCCTCGAAACTGAAGCGCTCCAGTGAGAATAATAGGTTTAGGTAGGTACAGGTACTATATTTCAATTAGTTTTACAATTACATTTTTACAATGTTTTCAGAATTGGAATGAATTAGACTAACGGCTTCATCATCAGTTGATGATGATGGCAGTGCATTGAGACCTTTTTTGAAGTCTGTTAAAAATAAATGGTCCTACAAGCGCTAAATGACAGCTACAACACAGTGGAGGGATGTTTAGTTTGATGACATAGTACTTATCTCTACCTATTTATAAAACAAAATAAACGCCGCCGCCCGCCGGTTTCCCATTCACTAATACCTTCTCCAGTTTTTCTAATTCACGTTCAATATACACTTATCAGTATTCTGTGCCTCAGCCTCGCTGAACAGAATTGAAAAATGCATTCACTATTTGATTTGACCATCGATTCAACTCTGAAAATAGGTTTGAATACGACGTTCTATTTTTGAATTTAGAAAAAATCTTATTCAATCATTTTCACACAATCGTTTGGAGTGTTGTATATTTGTAGACTTGTGATAGGTAGGTATATATCGGTAGGTAGGTACCTACTACGGTAATATAATAGTAAATTAATATTTTCAACAATATTGAAATACAAAATTAAATGTCGAGATTTATTTACATTTTCGTCAATCGATAAATAATTAATATTATTCATTTATTTGTACCTAGTAATATTTTTATTATTTCCTAAATAGATCATTTCTAAATATAGAACAGAGCTACCTAAAGAAGGCAATTTACAAAATCAAACTTAATTTAGCACAATTGGATTGACCTAAAAAGAGCTGCACCAATTTAAATGTAACTAATAGATGAACTGAAAGACATCTCATTGGGTAGGTTACATAATATACATACATACATACACTACCTACTTACTTTATGTACCTACCTACCTACCTACTTCCACCCGCCTCGCAAAAATGTTAGCAAAACTGGAGTCGAACCTGCACCTTAGTTGTGAAACTCTTCAAAATCAGGGAGGCATTTTTAACCCCTTATCTAGGCATCAGGATTAAAGGACTTTGAACTACCGTTAGTGTAATAAATTGTGTAGAAAGGCTAAGATATGTATTTTCTTTGTTTTATCAAACAAGAGATCTCAACAATACTAAAAATAATAATACAATTTTATGCAAACAAACCCATTACTTATAAATATTCATTCATGCTAATCAGAGTCTAAAATATAAATACTGAACCAAAAACGGTTGTTTTAATTTTGAGAAAATAACTAATACAGCGATGGAAAGTAAATTGTTTTGTTAATTATTAGAATTCGTCGTTTCGCTGAATTTTTATTATTTTGATTTATTTTGCTAGCTCTGAATCTCTACACAATCATATCTCAGTTGAAGATTATAGAAAAGAAAGCATGAATATTTCACAAAACTCTACCAAAACAGACACGTACTTATTAATTGACTAAAAACTTCCCTGTGGATGAAGCGGACTGCCGACTAGGCTAATCATGATGGTATCAGGCGCTTGATATTACGTTTTAGAGTCTAAGGTAGTGTCTAAAATTTAGACACTACCTTTTTTCGTATTCGAAGGGTTAAAAGTCGCGCAGAACCCTGCTCTGAGTTTTTGAGTTTCTCGCAAGTCTCTTTTCGTTATTCGTTTCTATCAACAATACAAAGCTCAGATTACGGGCTGCAGAGATGTAAAATCTTGATTTATCATTGAACCTTTATCTTCAGCTTAAATCGCGAATAGATACCACACCAACTCTACATTACTCACCATCATCATCATCCTGTGCTATTGTGCAATTTATTATATTAGGTCCTTACATATGAAATTGATGTTTTGTCGTACTGGCCATTTTGATATCAAGTATATTCTTTTTGGTTATGAATTCCAAATTCAAATTTATAAATCCATTTAGCCAGTCCACTGCTGGACGTAGGTCTCTCCCAAGACGCGCCACTGAGACCGGTCTTCGGCTCTTCTCCATCTAGTGTTAGCCAGCTACATTTCGCAGATCGTCGCCCCATCTTGCCGGAGGGCGTCCTACACTACGCTTGCCTAAAAGCGGTCTCCACTCAAGTATTTATTTGTTCTACATCCTATCCTATCCTACTAATATTATAAATGTGAAAGTTTAGATGTTTGGATGTTTAGATGTTTGGATGTTTGGATGTTTGTGTTTCAATCACGTCTAAACTACTGAACCAACTTGGATGAATCTTGGCATATATATAGTTCGTAGCCTGGATTGACATATAGGCTACTTTTTATCCCGAATAATTAACAGGAGCTACAGGATAAAATGAACGAAAAGGATTAGCAGCGCCAATTGGCAAGAGGATTTCATTGTCATGTCATGTCATGTCATGTCACGTCAGTTTGACAGGGCGTAGTACTACCTCTTTGGTCTAACGACTAGCGTTTGACATTCCAGTACGAGTTCGGTGTAATGAGGTGTAATGTCAAGTTTCTCAAAGAAGTAAGTATCCGCTCGGTACACGCACAGATAATATAATGTACACGGAAACGGTACTTGCGTACGAAGTCGCGGGTAACTGCTAGTATTGAATAGTCTCCTAAACAACAATCTCAAAGTTACCCGCAAGTAACCATGGCAATTCCTCGTCACGCCTACAGCCTATAGCTCCAACTGACCCATTCATTACTTTCTTTGCGACATGGTCCGCTTACCACCCCCGTATTCAACTACCTTCGCAACATCCGTCGATTATTTTAGAGTTAACGAACTCTGTGTGAGCTGACCCTTGAAATAGATGCAGAAAGCACACTTGCTTTATGTAGGTATGCTAATACGAGTGTAAGTAGAGTTTTCTATTCAAATTCTAATGTCTAAGTTACGTTGCAATGTAGTGCAATGTCTGGTGGGTATTGATGAAAAAATAATTATACGTGTTGGCGTTTTGGACGAAATTACTGAATACTTTTGAAGTAGGTACCTACCTACCTAGTAAACTAGTAAATGCTATCGATTCTGTTGTTGCATTTTTCTAAACTAACCTAATTTGACAGTGCTAAAATTATAGCTGTCTTTGTCGTTTCAGTTTATGAGAAAGGGACGGCAACATTTTTAGTGCTGTCAAATTAGGTTAGTTTAGAAAAATGCGACAACAGAATCGATAGCACTACCTAATTAATTACACAGGTAGGTACCTAATAGGTTCAACTAAGTTACTCTTGAGTTTTTCTTGGTATACAACCATGGTAAGTGTAATATAATACGCAATTGAGCGGGACATCTAAAACGCTTTTAGCCTTTGTAGTAAAATGCCTAACATGGATGTCTAAAAAGTAATATGCCTCAGTTAAATTCATTAATTAATTATGTAATAAAAGAACTTAGTCTCAAATGTTGGTTTTCTTGTACAGCGCCACCTAGTAGTATAGAGCGGAACTAAGTGAGCGTTGACTGAAAATAACCAGCGAGCGGAGTACCTACCTACGGACTGTGGTACAATCAGGTTCTAAAAAGTACACGGTAAAGTCAACAGATGGCGCTGAACACAATTTTTTTTATTAAGGTGGGCGTTGCGCGATGCAACTCTTTATGCGTTTATTAAAAATCCTACCTGAGAGAAATACGGTGGAAGCACTGCCCGCTGGTCATCCAGCCGGGAGCATTGCACCCGCTCCAGAAGCTCGAAGAGCTCGTGTTGGGCTCGAGCACCGGTTGTCGAGGTCCATGGTGCTGGCACGTGCTGCCGCCTGGTGGACAAAAAGGGATCAATTAATAATGTGAAACTCCTTGATGGAACTACATTTTACTTTTAGGTACTACTAGGTTACCTAGGTAGGAGATTTTTTTTGTAGGTAAGTTACTACTACTTACTGTAAGACTTACTTACTTAGTTACTGTAAGATCTATTTCATCTTTCATTTTATTTCATTTTTTCACGCACATTTTTACTTCTTTTTAAGTACCTACTACTACCTACCTACTTAAAAAAGTTAAATTTTTTCCTTGTTATATTATTTTCAGAACGATTTTGGTGCCCATCAGTTTGGTAGGTGTAACTGGGTACTAGGATCATATAAAATACAGAGTGTCCCGAAACCAGTAGCATGTTAACTTTGGACTAATACCTAACCTACCCAAAGTCCCTCAGTGTCAAAGTAAGGCCTATAAAAGAAATAAGTTAGTGAATGCGAAGCACATTACGCAGTCCCAATCCCAGTACCTACATCAATCAGTCCTATCGATCAATGTCTACTTAGGTAGGTTAGGTATGTCTTCTTTTTACTATCTTTAGGACAATAGACTTCGTTTCTAGTAAAAGTTACGGCTTATTCCAGTATTTTGTTATTCAATCTGTATATAGGTACTGTATTGCTATGTATTTGTTGGAAAAATAAATTAACATTAAATTAAAAAAAAAATATCTTTTTTCTCTGAACATTTTTAAATGAAAAATAAATTTTAAGAATTATTTCTGACTAGTTTGTTACCTACCATATTTCATACATAGGTACATACTCGTATATTCCATACTGGCTTAATTTGCCAAACATCAGAATTTTTTTCGCGCTATACGATTTCATAATAATATTATGATTAAAAATTACATCAATGAATGGGTAACTTTACCCCGCAGTTTTTGGGAATGGGGTTATTAGGTACAGGGAGGTGATGATGATGATTGTTATCATTATTGTTTAGGAGAAGTATACAAGCACCTACTTCCTACTTAGTAGGTACCTACCTGAACCTGCCCACTGTAATTATTATGTGCTTATATTAATATGATTTAATTCAATCAGTGGTTAAAATGAGTAAAAAAAAAGACTTTGCAGGTGAACTTGTGCTAATAAGATAATAAAAATTACACCTGGCTTGAATTTATTGTCTGTCTCCTTGCACCTTTGATGAAATACCGGTTTACTGCTAATTAGTTTAAGTTGATCTAAATACATTAATATTCATGGACATTTCACACACGCCCTCTATTCCCAAACAAAGCAAAGCTTGTAATATAGGAACTACATTGATTCCTGAAAGTTGTACTTTTTTCTGTATTTAGGTTAAACTTAATCTCTATCAATACAATACCAATCAGCATCAATAAAGCATAAGATTAGATTTAATATTAAAAAATAATGCATAATATGATAAGTATTATCGTTATGGTATTATTAAAAAGTATAATGTGAAATATTGGACCCATTTATTTCTGTAGCCTGTAGGTACCATCAGCAAAAGTTCTGCCTTACCACCTTAAGAGTGCATTTTCTGTGAACTGACTAGCCGTTCATTTTTGAATACCAATAGAAGCAAATTATTTCGGGTGTAAAAGTTATGAAAACAATGGGCCGTCATAAAAATAAATAGATGTTTAGATCTCTGGTTGGTCAAAATAAGAAGACAAAAGAAAAAGGCGGGCTCAGGTAGCTAACTGCTTGCAAGCGAAACAGTTTCAAAACTGGTAAGGCGGAAATTTTGCCGATAGTACCTACCTGGTGGGCGCAGCCACGGGCAGATGCTAGTAATTTATAGCCCTTAAAAAAGTAAACAAACAAACTGATTACGACCATTTAGCAGCACGAGACCAGAAAAAATTAAATTTATTTCAATAGATGTAATAAACGATGACATCATATTTCAAAATTATTGTAAACCGGTTTAAATTGTTTATCCAAATAATTTGGAGAATGGACACGCGTTGACCCCATCTGTTGGACGAGAGAGGAAACTATCAATGCCTATGGTTCGAGTCTGTGATTTATGGAGCAATTAACTGACCATTCATGGCACACCCTCAAAGAATTAGGGTTGTCAAAAAGCCGGACCGCAGAATGGCTCTTATGAGTTTACTGTCATTCCCATTAGAGTGTTCTTGGTTGCGCCTCGATTTACCTACCAAAAACATACTTAATGATATCTTTTGACGACTTTTTAAGTGTAGTTGTACTAATAGGTACTAATAGCCCAATACAGGAATTCACAAAAACTGACAGGATTGTCGCAACACACTGTAGAGTAAGCAACGTAGGCAATGTGAAGCCAGAGCTTTCTTTAGTTTAAAAAATTTCAAAATACTTATTACACAAATCCACGATTTTTACCGGACAGTCAGATGTGGAGGCATGTCCGGATTGTCTGGCCTTTCTAAATCCCCTCGGACATTGCAATTCGAACCCTTCAAGCAACGATAATAGCCGTAACGGTATTCGGCAACTCAATCAAGCAATGTTTGTTTTTCGGCTTTGCGTAATTTCTGTGATGAAGGGCTTCATTGTGAGCGAAATAAAGATTGGCAGATGTTCTGTTTGTTTTCTTTTAATTTTTATGTTGAAAAAATTGTGAGTTTTTAGTCGATACGTAATTGGAAATTCTAAAACGATTATTGATAATAAAATAAACTTTTAAGAATAACAAACACAAATAAGAGATTAGAAAACGAAGCGATAGATAGTAAGATAAATAGTACATTGAGATCAAAACGTCTAGCGTATCACATAACAACAAACCTATTATGATTAATATGCTCATCTCTAACAAATATACAAAAAAGTCAAAAATTAACAAATAACCTCTATTTTAGTTTTGATTCTTGCAAAAACAAGCCCATGTGTGTTTTACATAAGTAAACAATTTGAATATTGCACTCAAAAATTCAAAATACTTCTTGCTTTGCGTGTAAGTAGTCCTATTTAAACATAGTATCGGGGCAACTTTAGCTAACAATACATTGTTATTCTATTGTATTTTATACCGCAATGGAAGCGTGTTAGCATGACAATAAAATGGTGTAAAATTGGCAAAGGTACGATTGGGGATAGTAAGAGGGCTCCAAATAAACCTACTGCAAACGAAAACAAAACACGATGAGATCTAAATAAGATGAGCTTGAAACTCAATGAATTTATAAAAACATACGAGTACTGAAAGCGTATGAATGTGAATAAACATGCAAAGATAGCTAGCATTATGTATTCTTCTCTTCTAACTTAAGAGCTATGCTCTTGTCGGCGTAATGTATGCATTTCCCGCCAGGTTCTTCTTTTCAGGGCAGCTTCCTTGACGTCCTTATACGACACGACATCGTTCTTCGCCTTCACTTGGCTCATGTAGCTAATACGCGGTCTTCCTCTTCCTCTCTTTCCTTCTACCTTCCCTTCAATGATATTTACGATTAAGCTGTCATGTCGTATAAGGTGTCCAATCATCTTTCCTCTCCTGTTCTCAACAACTTTTATAAGGGCTCTCTCGTACATTATGTATTAATTCTCCTAAATAAAAGCTAATGTATGAGTGTGACCAGTTTGACTAAAACAGAACCAGTAGCACATAGAAAAGAAGCGCTCCGCTATAATTCAAACATAGTAGAAGAACGAAGCAGAGCTACAGATGTTAAATCGTAAGAAATATTTTTATGTCTGAAAAGCTAAAAATATTCTACAATACAGCGATAAATACTTTCTCGAGAGTCTGACAGACAGATGATTAAACCTGAATGAAAGAACATAACAAACAGTAGAGTCACAGATTATAAACATTGGAGTCTATTAAGAATAGTTTAAGAGTATCAAACGGTAGTAAACTCAGACAATGGGGCAGTCAAATAGGATTATAATCGACGATGCGGGCTATAAAAACTATAAAGTAAGCACACGTGCTACAATTAAGTAATCTTACGATCCAGCTGATCAACACGTATCTAATGTGACATCATAATACCAGTCCAGGTCCTTTTCGAGCTTGGATATTGCTCTTAAATGAGAACAGGACCAGGCCAAGAGGATATTGATAGTACCTTCCAACCTGCATCCGTTCCATTTCCATACTATTCAGTAAGTACTCTATGCGTGCGTCATACTCGTAATCTGTAGCTATCTACTAGCGGTCTCACCTAGAATTGTCTCTCAAAAGTTGAGAAACCTTAGCAAATAGTCAGAAAAATTGTCACCCATAAACCTTTCACAGCGTTTGTTTTGTTTGGTTTTGACACTTACCTACTTAGGTAGGAAGAAAACGTCGTATAGCAGTTTGAGAGTAATTCAGTTGAAAGGTGGCTAAGTAATAATCAACGATCTTTTCATAAGTAAGGCCGTACTAGTTTTTTTGGTATACCAAACCTACAAACCGATTAAGATTGAAACCGACTTTCGAAACAAACTGCGAAAGAGATTAAAATTATTTGAAGAAAAGATACCACGAACCTACGAGTACTTATAAGAACTGTATCATGATGAAAGATAAATGATTACTTCCGATGATAATAACACAGAGCTTATTAATTTTGATAAAAAAGACGAATTCACACGTCGCGAAGCCACATGCAGCAATCAACATGATTTATACACGGATAACGTATTTCACGGTCTTGGTCGCTCATTGTTTGTTTATTTGTATGAATGAGAAAGATTTTTTGATAAGTAATTTCTGAAGCATACCAGTTAGGCAACGAAAAATTCGTTTTAGATTCAACGAGAAAATATAAAGAACAAGATTATGAATTTGCATTTGAAAATGTAGCTATTCGCTTGTACATACGAAAAGATCTAAAAACATTCGCATATTGTTCGTACCTACAATTTGTTATTTTTTATACATATAAAATTATAATAACATGCGGAACTCTTCAATTTTCATATTGGCTGTGTTTTATTTTTAACCGACTTCCAAAAAGGTTTTTTTTTTTTTTTTTTTTTTTTTTAATGTTTGTTACCTCAGAACTCCGTCATTTATGAACCGATTTCAAAAATTCTTCCTTTATCTGAAAGGATATACTTTCAGATTGGTCCCATTTTATTTTCATCAAAATCGGTTGAGTAGTTTGGGTTATAAATAGAAATAACTGAAAAAATATGCCCGACGTGGCGCAGTGCCTACCATTTTACTGCTAGCAACGATGCTCGCGTAGGTATTCTTTCCGGCCGGTTCCGCAACTAATTTTCGTAACCAGTTGCGAAAACGGAAATATCATTCTTTACCCACAACTGGTTGTGGTAGAAGAATAAATACTCTTCTATCGAAACGAGTTGCGAATGAAGAATTTTTTGTAAAGTACCTATTACTAAAGCTAATGCATTACTTTCGGACCTTTGGTGCTGTGTACACCTTTTTTTGCATTTTTCTAAATTTGTCAATAAACCCAGTATTTGTACATTCAAACCGCATTTAATTGGAGAAAAGCAAAAACCCAAAGGAGAAAAGCAAGAATCAACACCAACCACGTGCACGAAATTGCGTATTTTGCTTTCCTGTGACTTTTAAGTGGTGTTTATAGTCACTAGAACATTCCCAATGAACTGTCATCATCATCATCATATGATAAAGCTGGTAGTTGAATTGAAGTCGGTTTTTCTAGTTTTTTTAAACTTATAAATTATCATGCGTCGCAAAACATTTTTGACGTTGCTAAATAAAAAAAACAATATTTTTGGTAAAAGCAATATCCATTTCCGGGATACAAAATTCATTCAGTATAAAGTAATCAAAATATTGTTTCAATACAAACAAGTGCTTGGCCAATTAGTAAAGTTTCCTTACTGAGTTTAACCAAACTGGACAATCAACCAATGAACAAATTGTTTTATTTTTTCTTTTTCATTAAAAATACACACGCTTGACAGTTTTTAGGGATGAACGGATAACACAAAATGTATAAAATATTACGTGGAATTAAATTTATCACGACGCGTGGGAAAATGATGATCAAATTTTTGTCTCGCGATCCAGACAATATGATATTACATTTTCCTCAACGGAGATGACAAATTCATGTCTTTACGGAATACTATTGCCTTTTAAACAGACTTTCTTACGTTATCTAATATATTTTTAGATTTTGGCTGCGTACCATATTTCATTGGCTCCAGAATACAAATTTTATTTTCTACATCTGTGTGACCTTCACAGGTTTCAAAATCTATCTTTACAATCTATCTAATGTTTGTTACTTTTGTATTTTTGCAAATTTCGTTCGGTTCATAACTTTTAGGATTTTATAAATCCTACCTAATGTAGCTATTCCAAGAAAATGTATACTTTTGATAATCCAATAGGATAATCTTAATACTCAATACTCAATACATTTATTGCTTTCACATGTTATTATAGTTGTTACATTGTAGGTAGGTATCACACATGAACCCTGTTCAGGGGGTTCTTCAGTAGGTATTGCTCTTATCTTATTATTCAACATTATTCCCATAACGCTTCATCTCCCAAGATCATGTAACAAGATCGATGTCAGTCACACGCGCATGCACATGACAGACACTTGACACCGATGTCCTTTTATTGATATATCTGTTGGATTGTGCTTTCGATGCATAACATGGTTTTTAGATAGCTCTGCTTTACTCTTGGATGGCTTTACTAAACCATGGCATGTGTCATTGAAGAAACCAGACAAAGAATAATTTACAAATGAAATTCTAAACCAGACTAACAGATTGATAATGTTTTCCCCTAAATCACCGCCTCACTTGAAAACGATTCACACGTTGCCAGACAGAGTTTTAAAAGCCTTTTGTCAAGCCCAAGGCCCAAGTGCGTCGTCTGTCATCAAGGCGAGATTTTACATGCGTAGCTTTGGCTCTCTTGAATTTATGGAGTTTTTTTTAAGTAAGGGTAAATATTTTGTAAACACTTCTCATTCTAACTTGACGGTCTTTGATTAGATTTAAAATTTATTCACAAAGAACATTACGACTAATAAAGTAAGTGCCTATCTAAATTATTTATAATATTTACAAAACACACATGAAACAGTTGAGCTGTCTACAAACCGCTGCAAACGATTTATAGATAGCTCAATTGATCAAAATCAGTACCTACCAATCGGAAGTGTGCCCAAGACACTGACAATTTTATTAGCTTTTACAAAATAAATCTTTATATATCTTGATTCAGTATATCTTTATGTATTTTGTATGTAACACAAACACTAAATGAGTGAATCTTCTATTTCATTAAATATATCGTGGGAATTTCAATAGCCTTGACGACTCAAATCGAAGTTTTTATTTTAGTCGATGACCTAGGCATAGTTTAGGCTTCGGCACCCACTCAGCTAGCTACATAATGTATAAATTATCATAACATTTGTACGCCACAAATGCAGTGACATCGCCGATATAGTAGGTTCAATTAATTTAGATAGAATCAACTTAAGAATCAACTCATCTTGTAGGGACACAATTATGTAATACAATCTATCTAGTATACCATCTATTAGGTATACCCATCTTTCTGCTGTATTAAAATGCAGTTTGATTTCATTAAAATTTAAATTTTGAAACTTTTGCAAATTAAATTGTTCAAAACTTTTCATCGAAACTAAACTATCGTTCAACTTCTTGAACTAAAACTAAAAGCTCGATCCAGTCGAAGTTCGCCGCCAACTTAATTCTAACTATTAATTTTTAAACTATTTATAAGAGTGTCAATTTGTTTCATTTTTAATTATATACTTTACAAAATTAATGTTGTTTTCTTTTGTAGTTAAAAAACTCCAATTATGTATATAAAGTGTAGGTTCTTTAGGCTGCGTTTCCATTAAAGATTTGCGTGTTAGATAAACGGCGTGCGATGTAATAATCTACCAATCACGTGAAGTGATACAATGGTAATTTTTTTCCGGGTTAAATTCGTCCAAGGGTTAAAGTTACCTACAAAAAAAAGTTTCGTCGCAATGTTGTCGTACCTATTTTTTTAATAATGAGCCAGTGACCCGAAATACCCGAGCTGGTATTTGTTTTTAATTTGAAGTTCAATTTGAATTTCGAACGTCTCGTAGCAATAGCAACGTTTTGAGCAAAAAACTCATTAATTTATTATACAAAATTGAAAATGAATGGAAATGTGCAAACACTTCACACAAAAACTTTTTGCAATAATTTGGAAGCATCCGCCTGCACTGCGTCAAAGTTTGCAGACAGATGACAAATTGCACTAACAGCTGTACGAGTACCTTTTTTTCTTTATCGCCATTATTATTTTACCGAAATTGCTGTTTAAATCAAATGTAAATATGGGAAATTACTATACAGTCACACAGAAGACAAGAATCTAAATAATTTGTGTGGCTTACGTACTAATAGAAATTATTGAACCGATATAAACCTCGTTGATAGCAAATAACAATAATTTTACATGGACTTATTAGTGTCACAAAAGTTCGAATATATTCGAATTTCGAACATATTTTTTAGAAGTTATTGTATTCCTCAGAATACTGAACTGTGACGTAGTAACTATTATTTATTCTATGCTGTACCCTGTGTACGCTATGTATTGTACCAAGGCGAAGGGTTAAAGGTGAGAGCCAACAAAATGCAAATAGGTTTCGTACTCAATAGTCACACTTATGCAGGTACTTTGGTTTATTGTATGCACCTTTATATTCCTTAGTAATAATAATAATAAATATTCAGGGACATTTCACACAACACCCTCTAGTCCCAAACTAAGCAATGCTTGTAATATGGGAACCAGATGGCTGATAGAATACTTATATACTTTTTTTTTTGTAAATACATACTTATAATACATACTAACACCCAGACATAGAACAAACATCTATGTTTTGCACGCACAAATGTTTGTTCTTGGTGGGGATCGAACCCACGACCCACAGCACGGAAGGCAGAGCTATTACCGACTGAACTGTGACGCCTGTCAAGTAATGGTTGCCATTACCTTTTCTGTCTGCATCATCATCAACTTATTGAAGTCCACTGCTGTACTTAGGCCTCTTCCATAGACGGTTTTGGAATAGAAATGCCCTTCTCAGGGGGTTCACGCAGGGGATTTCAGGAATAAGCCAAAACTAAGATGTTTTACATTTTTAACCTGCGACCGAAAACGGAAAGTGTCTTATAAGTTTGACGGTGTTGTGTGTCTGCGCCCTCGTAGCTCCGGAAGTAGGACTCCGAATTGAATGCGGTTTTTTTTTAAGAAGCCTGATTGATCGGAGATTGTTCTTAGCAATGAAAATTAGTGCAGCCGTATTCATATTATGGACAAATTATTCAGCTCTGAAAACTTAAACCAAAACTTCTTAAGAATCTTAGGCATAATTGCAGTTTGAAACATTCAGTTCAACTCAATGTATTTAGATCTGATGAATTGGAGTCCATTTTCCAGGGTCTGATGATGACCAGTACCTACTGATAAAGAGGATCTAAGGAGATTTTAATTGCCGGGGCCGCGGGGGTTTTAAAACTAACATGCTCTTGGTCCAAAATAGTTCATTTTTCTTCTAATAGTGTTCTAGTAATGTTCTAATAATGTCCGTTGGATCGACTGTCTTCGCTTCGATAAGCAACTTTGCCAGTAACATCAATGTTTTGCCGTGTATCACCATAACTACCAACATCTTCCAAAGACCGCGTTTCTTATTGACGGTAAACACGAAACCCACATCAAGTCACTTCGTATATTCATTACATATTCATTAAGTTACGAACTAAGCGGGTGTTGCACGTGTAACTAAGTTACTCGTAGCTAAGTTTAATATCTACATGGAAGGTACTGTTTCAGGTCAGGTCGTTTCAGCTTTTTGATCACCGCTAGGGTATACCACTTTGTGTGATGATTTCAAAGGAATGGTAGAAGGGAGACATCATCTTAATAAAAACAGCACCAATGATTGGCTATAATACGCTACATCTAAGTCTGTGGCCATACTTACTACTCACACTATACAGTGACTGGCCTAATTTATTAAAGATAAACAATCATACGAACGATGAAGAAGACGAAGACGAAGAACGGGCCAGGCCAATTCACGTAATTGAGCTGCCAACTTATTTAAATGTAACTGAGTAGAAGATGAAAAACAAAATCACATTGCTATAGTTTATGAGAATTTTTTGACATCTTTAGATAAATCTATTTTCATGACGTCTTTATCCAAGATCGGAACTTCAATGTGACTTCACTTCTAAAAGAGTTTGGTTTCAGAACGAAACGGCGAAAGGTTCTCAACTCAGATATTTTTGAAGACATTTTAAAATGCTTTGTGAAAAATTACAATAACACAATTACGATTCTGTCAATCAAAGACCAAAACGAAGTAAAAAGCAGTCCGTAAAACAAATTGCACAAGAACCAGCGCTTGTAATATGATTTCGTCCTTATCATAGGGACACATTCAGGGGATAAGAAGGACAATGTAGGTGACGCTGCTGCAACGTTCTGTGTACCGATAGAGAATATATTACTGGATTGCACTGCCACAAACGAAGCCAGGTATAAAACTGGACTGCAGGAGCTGATAGCGTCTTGCTTCTCATCATCGGACTTCTCATCATTAACCCACAGTTCTTCTCCGTGCTGGCTGGGGTTAGCAGGGGGACAATACACAATACCCCCCAAAGCGGGACGTCAGTGCAGATCTTATTCCCCCACCATAAATTAGAATTAAGTGTAACGATGATACATAGTACAAATACTCAAAGTTCTGTCACTACATTAAGAACATCTAACCCTTAAATGCGTAGCACCCTTAAATACGGCCCTGAACGATGAAAGCAGACACAAGCAATGTTTATTGTTTGCTAGTAAATCTCATAAACTTGGACTTGATATTTCAACTTAATCTTAAGCGTCTGTGGGGAAGCACGACTTGTCTAGACGATGTTGTAGGGTTCACAATTTATGCTTAGAAGAGAAATATTGTACAGAGAAATGAGCAGGAAAGGCACTAGGAATGTTTCTTGGCTGAAATTATAAAATTAAATGGAATAGACAAATGCAAGAAGATGATTTTATGAAAGGGAACGGAACGTGAGATTTGTATGTGTAGTATTTGTTGTAGGAACGAGTGAAACGAATGAAAGATGATCGAGTGCTTTATTTTTTTTTAAATAATGAGTGTGTGATTTGGCTACCGGCTACGACGAAGCTGCGTGTGCAAAAAGTTTATTACTAAAAATAAAACAAGAAGATCATCAAAGTGTTTTCAATGCGCCACCCCCATCCGATTCCACACAAATAAACAAAATGGGGTCACATCTATGATGGGCATGACGTTACTGAAACTATAATAAATCTGTCACGTCACGTGGCTATTGCACATTTTCCATACTTGCACATATTCATCAATTTCTATTCTCTATCATTTATTTTTGTTTATTGCTTTTAATCAAAACAATAACTAGGTACCTATATACAAATACTAATAAGAAAATAGCATTTTTAACAAAAAAAAAATTAAAATGAAAACAGAGTTCAAATCACCGACTGCAGGCAGGGTGCACAAACGGCTGGCAGCGTTACCTCTTTGTATGGCAATACTAATTCTCTGTCCAAGGTAAGCGCCAGCCCTTTGGTCATTTGTCACGTCCACCAACCTTTTGGATAACTCTTTGAATAGAAGCCACGCCTCTGGACCCCACGGTCCTAACGTTTCTACGCCAAAAGGCCGAAATATGTACCCATCTCCGTCTCCGATGGATGCATATTTCCGCATTTTATTATCATTTATTTATTATAGAACGTCAACTTAGCAGAATGCATGCCAGTTCGTCTATATTTGGTCGCGTATTCTTTGGAACTTACTTGATCGCTGTGATTTTTTATACTTAATTATAATTATTTTTTGCACTTAGGTTTAATATCTAGGTAAGGCTCCAACCGGTTCTACAAAATCTTTCGAGAAAGTGATTCGAATTTCGAACATTATTTGTCTCAACCAAACAGAACCTATGATTTGGGTTCGTTGTCGCGTGCCGCATCGCATTCATAATTTGAAATTCAAATTAAATCATCGCATTTACAGCCATAATTATGCCCAATAACGAATCCTAATATCCACTGCACATAGTGCATAATAGTATTTATAGAGAATAATTATAGAAAAAAATTATTGTTCTCTAATACTGGGACGCGAATCAAAATAAGTACATAAGTTTAGAAAGGTGTAATCATAGTTTAGGAATAACAACGCGCCACAGATTATATTCTAAGCAACGCGCATAAAAAGTAGTGTGGAGTACAGTCAACAGCACAACCGGTATATCAAGACGAATTATTCAGTCGATTTTGCTTAGTAAGTGATAAAATAATACTTTAAAAAAAGGTAGGTGCAATAAATAAAAATAAAACAAAATACATACCATTATGTAAGTGAGTTTATCCTATTAATATTATAAATGCGAAAGTTTAGATGTTTGGATGTTTAGATGTTTGGATGTTTGTGTTTCAATCACGTCAAAACTACTGAACCAACTTGGATGAAACTTGGCATATATATAGTTCGTAACCTGGATTGACATATAGGCTACTTTTTATCCCGAATAATTACCAGGATCTACAGGATAAAATGAACGAAAAGGATTAGCAGCGCCAATAGGCAAGAGGATTTCAATGTCATGTCATGTCACGTCAGTTTGACAGGTCGTAGTACTACCTCTTTGGTCTAACAACTAGCGTTTGACATTCCAGTAGGTACGAGTTCGGTGTAATGAGGTGTAATGTCAAGTTTATCAAAGAAGTATCCGTTCGGTACACGCACAGATAATATAATGTACACGGAAACTGTAGACGCGTACGAAGTCGCGGGTAACTACAAGTACTATTATAAATGTCAAAGTTTAGATGTTTGTGTTTCAATCACGCTGTAATTACTGGTCCGATTTGGATGAAACTTGGAATATTATTATAGTTCTTATCCTAGATTAACACAAAGGCTACTTTTCCCGCTTTTTTAGGCTATATTTTTTTTGTGGACGAAGTCGCGGGTAACTTTTAATACTTTATATTGGGTACTTACCTACAAATAATTTTATAAACTTTATGCGTTCAGTAAAATATTATTAGCTGTCATTTTATATTGAAAAGCTCGACCCATTTTCGTAACTGACTGTACCACTTGTATGGTTTACCAGAGATGTAATCAATTGGGGATAATCTACTATTAGAGCTAACGGCCAGCTGTTTTGAATTTAAAACTAGGTAACCATTGTTTTTGAAGTCGATCGATACTCACCAGTTCATAGAATGATGGTAGGGATAGGAGGGACGATGACGATACGACATACAACAGAAATTATCGATCGAATTCTATGTTTTTTCTCGCCCGTTCCATCAACGTTCGCGTGGTATTTCAATTTTATTAAAAAAAACGTAGTACCAGATCTTCCAGCCCACCAACTTCTCTGCGATATTAAGTAGATAGATTTTGTAATTATTTATTGTTTTGAAAATGAGACTCCGACCGCATCTTCAAAATAAATGACTGACTATTCTGCAACGTTGAGAATTGTTCGGAGATTGCCAGGCTCCTTTTAAATCTCACCGAGTAGAAAAGCTATTGATTGTAGACAGATAGATAGATTGTAACTCACAGTCGTCGTCGAATATATTATTAGCATTACGGTAGTAGGGGACCAAATTCATAGGGGTGTCAATAATAGGTGCAAGCACGTTGAATTACATGTTCATTGTTTTTCAATATATCTGTTTGTATTAAATTCCAAGAATTTATAATAAACACGAAATAGTCATTTGAGGATGTAATTAACGGATAAATATATAACGTAATATTACAGCGAGACCTATTTAATTTGAATAAATGATTTTAATAAATACTATGGGTATAAGTAATTATATTTTTTAAATATTTTTTTTAATCTTCTTCGAAATAAGTTCTATATTCTAATGTTGTTTGTTATTTTGCTATCTAGGTAATTAGGCTAAATGTTAAAGTAGGTACTATGTACCTTACCTACCTACTTCACTCAGGGATAGAAATCGAAAATATCAATTTTATTAACAAAATGACTACATAATGAATGTTAATAATAATAATAACGACCGTATAAATAATCCTCATTGTGTGTTAAGCTGTTACATATAATTATATAAAAAATATAGCAAGATATTGGCTATCGCATTACATTAGCAATAATTTGAGTGATTAGGTATATTATACGTACATAAGTTTCTTCATATATCTGCGTCTTGCCGATAACAATGTATAAGATTCCTTCTGCCCGCCCGTGGCCAAATATTTCATTTTCAACTTGGACTTCATTCGTCGAGATGTCTCATTCACTCGAATATAACCTCTATTCACTAAATTCACTGTTGATTCTAACTAATTCTTCTTTGCACCTCCTATAAATTAGAGAAAGAAGATTGAAGGTTTTTACAGAAGCGACTAAAACTAGTAAGCGGTGCAAATTATTAGAACGAACTGACACAAACAAAAGCCTAAGCAATATAACTTGTTATTAAAGTAAGTACAGTCAACAAAAAAGTTCACTTTAGAATACGAATTTACAAAAAAATAAAATAAAAATGTGCAAAACAAGAGCTGATTATTTTCGACAACCCTACCCTTTTCCATTGACAAGGTGTTTCAAATTCGATCGATAGAGATAACGGTTGGTGTAAAATCTCACAGGCTTTCCTAGTTTGAGTATTTTTGCCATCCATATAGATTTTTTTAAGGAAAGTTCACTTTGATGTTTTAATATAATTTTTTATATTTGCATTATACACCAAAATGTACTTATCTACTTTATTTATATTTTATGAGAAATAAATAATCTGTAACCCTAAAACCATTTTTTTTGTTTTATCTTGCTCGTATCTTCATTTCATAATAAACTATGATCCGGGAATGTGGCTGCACGCTGCGCCATCGATTCACCAAATGAAATTCAAATCCACGTATTTTATGACATAATTTTTTTAATGTTTTTGATGTTGACTGTACTTTACCTACTTCTATGTATAGTGTTGAATCATGTCTTCTCGATAAAACAAGGAAAAGTGTCATTATTTTTATGGGGACACGTCTGAGTTGACGAGAGCTAGCAATAAGGGTCAAACTACACACCACCAGTTCCTTTAGTACCTATACCTACATCACCTACTATTTGCAATGAACTTGCGATTAAAAGAGAGAGATAGAGAGATAAAGAAAATAATAATAATAGTAAACAAGATAGTGATGCTAGTTAACATGCTTTGTTTTAAGGTTTTATGCTGTAAAAAGAGACCAAGAAAGAAATGTTAGTGACATTTGAGCATCAGCACATTCGTAACACTCACATCACAACACATCATGCAACAAAACATACAGAGCAAAAAAAAAAGTGTAAATAAATATTTAATAAACATTACCCTCTCCCCGTTTACTTAAATCACTAGAGTTTATTCACCTAGGTGCATTATGTATTCAATTAACCACTAATTTTAGCTAAATGCCGTAAGAAAATATTAACCTACATTAAACTACTTCATCATTGTACTCAAGGAAAACATTGTAACCGGAATAGACTGACAAATAAAATAACTGTTTGTGGTCAAACCCGAGCTTCCAAAGCACCAAATGAAAGCTTATTCCAGAAATCCCCTGCGTGTTGCCCCTGCGAAGGGGATTTCTGGACTTTTTGTCCAGAATTCCCCTTAGTCGGCCCTGCGACTGCCGGCGGGGGTCTTTGGACAAAGATTCCAGAAATCCCCTGCGTGTTGCCCCTGCGAAGGGGATTTCTGGACTTTTTGTCCAGAATTCCCCTTAGTCGGCCCTGCGACTGCCGGCGGGGATCTTTGGACAAAGATTCCAGAAATCCCCTGCGTGTTGCCCCTGCGAAGGGGATTTCTGGACTTTTTGTCCAGAATTCCCCTTAGTCGGCCCTGCGACTGCCGGCAGGGATCTTTGGACAAAGATTCCAGAAATCCCTTGTTGGGTTCATTTACACCGTTAATGCGTCCGGTCCGTAGCTACACTTGGAGCTCTTTTGTTGATATCGCTACTGATAGTCAAAGTGCTACTTATATTCGATTATTACCATACTGTTACAGATAACAAATACTGCAAATTCAAATTTTAATGTGATGAAAGACCGCAACGTACTGAATTGAAAAAAAATATGGATTTATCTCACCTAAATGCTTTCTAGTTCCCATATCACAAGCTTTGCTTAGTTTGGGACTAGAAGGCGTTGTGTGTAAAGTCCATGAATATTTATTTAATTTTTTATTTAAAATCCTGAAACCTCATGTTCCAAAAGCAACGGTAATGCATAATCGACGACTATGAACCATATCACACAAGCATAAGATTCAACATCACTCCATCTGTTATTTCCAGAAATCCCCATCATCTGTTCGAGGATATTTACAAAACAAAATGTGGAATATATAGGCACTAAACACGTTTGCAGGTACTAGGCTTCAGAGCTTTTAGATACCTACCTATTGTTTGATAGCCTAAAGAATTGATGACTAACGGTACCTTACCTACCTAAGTACCTTAGAAGACAAAGCATTTTTAAATGATCTAACAAAACTATAACGGTTTAAATAGAAGCAAAAGTTTCATTCTGCACGAGTGCGGTGAATCCAACGACAAAGTATTTAACAATTCTAGTTATATTTAGTTGTTTTAGTTAGTTGCACTTTTTCATTTGCAAAACAAAATAGCTAAGAAATTATAACTTACTAACTTTATATGCAAGTCTGTAAAAATACTTATTTCAGTTGATTACCTACCTGTTTACTTAACTTCACAAGTTTCACGATATTTTGGAATAATAAATAGGTTTCGTTTAAAATGAAGTAGGTACTTAAAACTTTTTACTTTTTAAATCTTCGGTTAGTTTTGATTTGTTTTCTGCAGGTGTAGAATGATGGTCCCAAAGTTGTTTATCCATCATGCTACGCCTGCAATGGCAAACATCGTATGACAGCATAGTACTGAACTCCAACTCAACCATTAATTAACTTTTTAGGATCAAGATTTGGGATAATTTCACATACTTATATGGCATTTTAGTTAGAATTTATGGGAAACTTAATAGCTTTACTTCAGTATCGCCAAGTTTATACAGAGTTGAACTGACGACCGCCTTCCGAGAAAACAAAAACTTTAGCGCACTTAGTAAATGTTTGCAGAAAATTTGCATCAACTGTGTTGTTAGTTTTCAAAGGATTACGCTCAGCTCGAGATGCGCTTAAATTATGCAGTGTGTTCCAATGGCCATTTTTACAGTCACGACACCTACACGATATCGGCGGAGAGCTAATCTGATAGATTTATTATGCTTTCACACTATGAAGGCTGGAAATTCATATTCGAGCCACTGATATATATCGGTATCGGACAGTTTGCTTACTTTTAAAGTAAGCCTATTATTATGCACATTTTAATGTGAAATAAGCCTACCCGCACCGAGCATTGCTCAAATTTTTATTACGTGGTCACAATAGAAGTTTTAACCAGCGTTTATGCACCCAGCCAGGTTCATTGACTCAGGAGAACTAAGTATTGTATAAATTCTTACAGGCATTTGGATGTTTTAATGCGAATAAATATAGAAATGAGTAAAAAAAGTTAAAAATCAGCGAGGGATGATGATGCTATTGATGGTAGGTTTTCGATATCATAAAAGATTTCACTTATGTAGTATAAATAAAAAAAAGCATTAGCTAGCATACAGAGTAAGTAAGACAAGTCCGATTTCATATTCACATTGTTGACTACTGTAGTAGTAGCTACAAGTACCTACTAAGACTTCTAGTTAACATAAAGTTGCAAAAAGAAGGTTACTTTCTATTGTGGAAGTATTGTAAGTCGCATTACCGTTAAATAGGTATAGTCCTTGCAGTTTGGTTATCAAACTACTCTACAATGTATTTTTCCACAAATCCATTTTCGGTTATACAAACTGTTTACAACATTACCTAATTACAACTGCGTTATCTAATAGTAATGTTGCCAACTGCCCTTTTGTTGCTAAACAATAATTAAGAGCTCACTACGTCCTACGCATCTATTGTTCTCTGAACTTGACAACTTCATTACCATGAACAAGGACTTATAAGAGAGCTTCTCATGGGTGAGGTGAGATGACGTCAAAAAATGATACACCTTTAACATAAGCATCGGTCAAAAGCAAAACTAATTTCATAAAATCTAAAACTGCTGCAAGCTAAGTATTCAGGGTTTAATAAGAAAACTCCTGAAGTACCCATCAAATTGATCAACTTTTCCTAAGGAACGAAAAAAAACTGTTGGTATATTTATTTGGTATATGATACATTTGGTTAGTAAGCAACTAATTCTTGTGCTAATCTTTTTACGATAAGTGTGGGAGTTGTTGAAATAGATACAATAGGCTTCAATGATTGAGTGCTTATGATGCAAGATATTGTCGAAAGGTATTGCAAAATATCATTCAAAGTATATTCAGAAGCGATTACAAATCTGTCTACTTTGCAAAGCCATAAACGAAGTATGTATTGTTATTGACATTTTCACATGCGCGGCAAATACAGCTCGATTGCAGAGCTCTGCTGCGTTGCCGAGCAGTGTAAGTCAAAATGTCAATACAAACCTTTGTATCGTTTTGCAGAATGGACCCTTTGAAGCCCTTGTAGGGTGAAATATGTTGAAAGGTTAAATTGATAGCTTCTACTGTTGCGTGCAATGTTTGATAGACGCAGTGTATCCGCACCTTTGATACTAGTATTTGCATGTGGTACTAGATTTTGTTCTAAATATTTGACTTACCAAGCAACATTTTACCGTTATTTTTCTACTACCTTACAAATATTTCTTTCAACGCTTATAAAGAAGAACACACTTTTTCAAGGTTTCTCCGTATCTTCTGCGTACTATACACATTGTATAATTTCTCCATTGTTATAAATTTTTGCTGAGGTCAATCTAACTTATTTTATAGGTCTTTTCTCACACAGTATTAACTTTTCTTAATTAAGTTATTTACCATTCTTTCATTAACTGCTCATTACAAGATTAACCTTTTGTTTGGCTTTTATTTATATCTTAATTTTGTATGGGTAATTAATCTTTCGTGAAATAAACTAGTTCATTGCTAAGCGATGGCCTTCTCATATTAGTTTTATCATTTATCATGTACGGACAAACCAAAATTTGTCCTAGGAGATACGCCTTCGAGCATCCGCCGTTGATACTCTATCAATAATAGTCGATCATAGTTCAAATTTCAGAGTCTTACGCTAGATCCTGATTTGTTTAACTGTTTGTAAAATTCAGTTGATGGAGAAGACCCAAATTTGAGAAATTGGATCGAAGAAGGATTAGGCCTGAAACCACCAACTCTTAAAATCTCACAAAGCATCTGCCAGTATCTTGGGTGGGCTGAATCTGATTGACACCCCAAGATAATAAGCTATGTTTAGATTGCCAGCTTATTTGCATAATACTAGTAGTTAAAAATGGTTTGAATAGTTCAGTTTTTATTTTTAGCGTAATCGGCTACAGCAACACGACAGCCGATAAACTCAAGCCATAATAAAACTTAGGTTAGTTGAACTAAGTTCATTTTAGCACAATACCAGTTCGGGGCTTGGAATCGAGACTTCATAGACTGCATTATCACTGCAGTGGTTGCCAGCAAATAAAACATAGGCTAAACATGTGAAAGAAAATTTACTATCTATTTGAGAAATGGCGACGAACAGGTATACATTTTGATAGCAAATAGTAGTGCTAAGTGCATCATTATTTATTTTATGCAGCCATATTTCTATGGTAAATGGTGATTTATTATTTTAAGTCTCTAAAATGTTTGAGTATAACAAAAAGATGTTGGTTCTCAAATGTTTACTTATTTTTGTGTTATTATTTACACATTTGTTTTCTTTTATAATCCTTGGCTGGATGATTGCATCAGTGATATATAAAGGACTAAATACATTTTGTGCTATAATATTTATATTATTTTTGATAAAATTTTACTCGTGTGGAGTGTATGTCATTCATTTTGAATATTTAGTCACATTTCAATGATAGAATTACATAGTAAAACCACAAACGATTTCTTACTCATCAAACTACTAAAATATATTTCGAGATACAATGAAAGTATTTTAATGTAAAACTTTTATCAAATTCAAAATCAGTTATTACAAATTCAAGTATACGTTACAAGTAATAACACCACTGTCTGACAATTAAGAAAGTAACAGTAAAAAAAATAATAGAATATTCGGTAGCAAAATAACAGTAAAAATAGATAAGATTTATTAAATTTCTACTTTCGTTTTCACTACATTTATCTTCATTCTAGCATCGACGTTGGCGGTAAATTACCTATGATAAATATTTAAATTTTATGCATTTCGAAGTTACACAATTTGCGCTTGCTGTGTTTTGCAACACCTAGGCATAATACAATTTTTGAATAAGTAAATAAATTATTAATTTAACACAAGCCCCCCCCCCCCCACAGCTATCCTTTGACTAATTTCTAAAACATTAGGTACACGAATTTTTCAACATTTGATTAAATCAAATGGACCTATACCTATTAGTTTAAATTCAAAAGCATCTCAAAGCAGTCGGTGTGATAGTTATTTGGGCGCGGATTTTTCGTTATTTTTTCATTGAAAAAGTAAATATGCAAAAGTGTATACCTAAATACTCAGGTGAGTTCCGATTCAGTCTTGTGGAGAGGCATACGAGCCTCCGTACCAGAATTTAAGAATAAAATCATTGTTTTTCTTAGAGAGGCCAAGATCTGCTGTCTTGTCGAGCATCAGCTTTCGATCTATTGTTACTTATAACCCGCCCCCAATTGCGCAATTGGTCTGTTGATACCTAATCAAAATATCATCAAGTTACAAACCGTTTGTCAATTGTGACACTTAGCCTGAGTTATTGTCTAGGTGGGATTCGTACTGGTACAAGGCAAACCGCTCCTACGCGTCGCGTCCACTGTAAATCTAGATCCTACGGTTTTCAAACTAGGTTGAGGCTCCAAGTAGATACTTTGCCTTGACTGAAACCGGCTGGAGGAAAAAGTGCAACCATCGTAGTCGAACCTACCTAACCTACTTATCTGAAAATTTGTAAACGTGTAAACAGTTACGAGACTAAACTAAAACTTACTGTTGAAGCTACATATAATATTCTTTTACTTCAGGCACAGAATATTAGCTGTAGCCAAGAGCAACGGGAAAGTTTGGAAAACACTGTCCTAGACAAAGCTTGCATTCGAACAGCGAAATTCGAGTGCCAAATATTATGTGGGTGCAACGGCCGACATTGTGAAATGTTTTATTAATAATCTCTTGCAGGAAACCTGTAATATGAAGGAAAGGTCCTTACCTTATTTTTTTTTTATCTACAATATATTGCTATTTTATATTGATTTTCAGCGAGATAACTTTTAGGCCTCTATTTAGAGATTAGGATTAAATATGTAAATATTGAGAATAAAAAATAACTTATCAACTTCTAACACTGACTGAACAAAGGCGAGTGCTCCACAAAGACCGTCAATGGCAGTCAATTATCTTTTCAATTCACCCATGTCTTTTCTATTCACCTATGTCTTCCTATTCACCTGAAGGTAGGTACTAATTTATCTTAGAAGATTTCCGCTGAATTCTCCGCGTATAAATCTCGCTAAGCACCTTAGCTAATTTATTGCCAAAGAAAATAAAGGTTCAGATATTATTATTATTACAGTAACCGCTAAATAAAGATGCCATTTTGAAAAGTACGCTAACTGGACCGATCTCTATGAAAACTTTGACTTCGAAGCTTGTAAATAAGTAAATATGATTCATAAGAAATAGCTTTAATTTTTGATTAGGAGAGCGAAACCGCGGGCAGAAATCTTTTTAGAGTAAAATTTAGGATTTGTTTATTTCTTTATTTGCTCAAACGCCGATAGGACGAGAACTACATCGTAGGGTTATCCTACTATGCCCTGCATGGGTATGCCAATCAAAGTTGAACTGCAAAGTTGAACTGCAACGTTTTAAATCATGGTCAGTTCATAACTCATAGTTATTCTGTGACTAAACAGTGACATTATGACGTCATTTGATGTTTTTTTGCGCATATTTTGCTGTCAAGTGTCTAAAAAGAATGATCACGAAAGAAATTACACTGGGCAGTGAAATATAACTTGACAGCAAAAGATTGGCATACGGGGGCTGGATAGGCCACATTAATTACTATTACATATGTGTTTGTCATTTGAAAGCAATTACCTAGGTAGTGCAACTAGATGTAAACAGTGCTTCACACAGTAAACTTTCAAAGCATTTAGGAAATACACTATTATGTTGAAACTACTAAAGTTTAGTTTCCCGTAAAATGATACCAATTAGTAGATGCCAACATTCCTTTGATGTTAAATGTTTAAATTGCAATTGTGCAGTTTTGGCGCAATTTCTAGAGCACATATTGCTATTTCAGTAGACTTATCATAGCAATTTTGAAACCGGAACTGTGAGACCACCCATCATTGAAGTCTTGATTCCGTTTGATAAAATTCTGATTCTGAATTTTAACTATAGACCTAAATTAAAAGGTACGACTTTCGCGATCGGTCGACCGGTGGTTAGGATCCTTCAGTTTTGGGTTCGTTTTCCGTCGGGATTTTTACCTTTCATTTTAATTTTTCTTACTTGAATAATAAAATAACTTGTAAACTTTAGATACCTACTGCATCACAGATTTCGTTTTCGGGATACTTACACCACCAAAGAGGCAGCAAACGTTCGCTGCAACAACATTTTTGTTTGCTGAACAATAATCGAATTACAATATTTACAATCGATATTGTAGGTGCCAAACCTACCTAATCGACTTATATCATCTTATTGCGTACACCCACTCTATCAATTCACCATTTATACATGCCATTATATGCTAATGGTGATCACCGAGGCGGAACTTCGGAACAGGTTTCTAAGTCCATAAAAGGTCAGGAACCATTATAATCTGGCACCTTAATTGTTTGCCCAAAGAATGATCTAATGAACTTCCTGATCCAGTGATACTGATACCCATAAGTGGATGAACTTTTATTGGGGCAAAAAGTGATTTAAAGACTGCGTTTCGATTACATCATTTCAAGATATAGGAAGCTAATTTTATTGTATGCGATATGCGTTACACGTGCTTATAACCAGCCCCCTCGAAATCTTGAAGGATCTGGAGTGTCATGAGATTTTGATGAGATTTAGAGTGATTTTTAGACTATAGATTAGAATTAGGGGCAGGTCCTGACAGCGAGCAGACCAATACAGTATTACGCTACTGTGCTAATAAAATAGGTTGTTACTAAAACATAGAAAGAATGATAAGTAGGAACACTGCACAATAATCTCGCATTGCACTGTTAATCTGGCAAAGGTTAAAACCTTGACCCAGTAGCTGAATATCCAATCCAGGCCATCAGATAGCTAATAAGACACGTAGTTTTAGATCACTGACTCCGTCATCAGACCCTAGAATTACTAGAAGTTTCAGTATCATACCACAGATGTTATAATACTAGTAATCATACTAAAACTTTTGGGAACATGAACATTATCGAGCTGATTTTTGGCCAGAACAAAACAAGTAAGTACCTAAAAGTCGGGAGCTGTAATATCCACTACAAGTTATAGGATCTTTCAGCAACATACACAGATATTGGAAACGGGCTGAATGTTTACGTTAAAATGTGTTTATTTGCTCAACAAACCGCATCGTTGGTGGTTCCTGCAGTCAGTCCCTATCCCATTACAAACTTTATACAAACTGATCCGAATGTAAACAGGAACAACTGCATCGCAATAAAATCGAGTTAAATCGATGCGTGAATCGATTAACCATGACGCATCGATCGATTAGAAGCGTGGGCCAAACCAGAGTTTGCTAAACCGACTTCAAATGCTTCAAACCCGTAACTAATCACTGGTTTTAAAGTATAGTTTATGGACGTTGTAATCGACCGTAAAGAAAGCATCGAGTTACTAGAAAGCTAGCTAGAAAGCGATTGTTGGGAAGTAAATGGCTTCGTTTGAATAAATCAAAGAAATAACAAATAAATCAGTCTTCAGCAGAGCCTTGGTGTCCGCGGCACTGGATTTGCTGCATTCCAAGAAGCCGTATAAAAATCACCAGCAAGCAGCAACAAATCAAGATGGTGTATATCGTCAAAGAAAAAGCGATTCAAAAGAGGTCACTCGACCCTCGGCAGTTAAAGGAGTATGCCGCAAATCGGAAGAACTTGCAAATAGATATCATAAAAAATAGCTTATTTAATAAGCTATTTTTACCTAGGTACTAAACTAATAAGTAGTACCTAATGAATGCAGCCGTCGTCGTGCCACCGATACAAAAGCATTCAAATTATTGGCAAATCCTTTGAAGTATTGTGCAACAGTTTTCAAGAAAAGCTTACCCGTCACTAAACTCTCCATAAAGAAAACAATGAAATAGTATTGTGTTCCTTATAGGAGATGGTCAGAATACTTCGCGCGCCAAGTCCTAACACAATAGCTGATGGCGCGAAGAATTCTTCAAACGGAATGGTATACAGATATCCTGTGCATTTCCTTAGTATTTTTAAGTATTTTCCTATAACAAAACTCCGCTCGAGACATGTATAAGCTATACAAATATTCTGTGGTAAAAGCAAAGATGAATTAGATATACGGTATATTCGTACCAGTTTTTATTCGTTTGTGATTGACGTAACTAGCTCGAAATATGGTAGGTAGTAGTTAGTTACATATATTCGAATGTTGCCGTAAATGTAAGACTTACATACCAGGTCTTGCTTGAGTACCAAAACATATGCTAGTATTCCGTTAGTCCATTTTTTTCACTCTATTTAGGTAATGACTCTTGTTTTTTAGGAGAAAAATGATGGAATTGCTGGTCCATTTAACATTTAACCGGTTACCTCTGCAATGACCTCACAGGAACAATGAAGACGTGCTCTGTAAAGCAGTTCACTGCGTTCATCGCTCTGAGATAAATATGAAGGTAGGAGTATGGGGTACTTGTCTTCGCAAACCGCTACTACTTCTGTGACTCAATAACAGTCTGTGCTGTAATCGTTTCGCATAGAATAACCATAATTCCAAATGAAAATATCAGCTAAAATCTGCCATTATCCGCCCACTAGGGACAACTAAACGTTACCATTGCATTATAGCGTATCTCTGTTTACATTAGTCTCTGGTTATGGCATAAACAAGAAATGTGGATACTAGGTAGGTTACCTTGAGATTTAACCTTTGGTATGCTGAAACGCAGATTCACACGAGACACAAATTGACACAATACCTTTTCAAATGTGTCTGAAATCGAGGCGTACTTACTAAAGGTTAGACAGCGTACCTACTTTCATTTCTAACACCTAAAGCGCAATGAAATGAGTTGGTCATTGACAAACCTCAAATGTACTAGTTCTTTCCATTTCTTTTTGTGTTTGATAACCATAACCTAACCTAGTCAATGTCCTTTAAAAGTTAGTACCAAATGTGCCAATGATTTTCAAAGGATTGAGCTATAAGATCGTTACATTTCGCAAAAACTGTTTGTTTACGAATCATCCCAAAAAGTTTAACCCTTATGTCGACGATGCCCATAACCCATCCATACCATTTGAGCCATAAAACAGCAATAAGCTCGTAGATGCCCGTTCCGTTTGAGGGCCACATTAACGTTATGAGTGGCAATTCATACAAGACGTGCTCAGCTAATTCCTGCAATATTGGTTTTACGGGACTATGATTGGTTTGCTTAAGGTTAAGACAGGCGCTATTCTGTCTATTCTGTCCACCAAGCCATACCATTCGCCTTTCGCCTATACATATAAATCTTTGATTATATGAAAAAACATTAAATATTGACTTTAATTTTTGGGCTCTGGGACCTGGGTCTATCAAATAAAGTATTTTTTATACTACTGACGTGAATAAAAAACACAAAAAAAAAAAAAAAAAAATCTAATGTACTACTGCTGAACTAATTACACAAGAAAACAATTATTATTATTGACCACGTCTTTGAAATTGCTCATCAGCTCTTACCACTATGAACACAAGAAATTAGGAAATAAGTAAGGATGCCAAATAACTAAGTATACAGCGTAGAATAGTGCAGCGCTGGTGCATGCAATTAGCTTTTATGATCGTTGGTAATGGTCGAAGTTCGCTTATGACGACCTTAATTTTAAACCAGGTACCTAACCTACCTACTTTACTTAACGACCTAAGATTCTAAGATACTAACTTATTTCAGTTTTCTCAAAATCTTTTTGTATAATATAAAAATATGGTAAGTAAGC
Organism: Gandaritis pyraliata; assembly: GCA_947859175.1. Taxonomy (NCBI): domain Eukaryota; kingdom Metazoa; phylum Arthropoda; class Insecta; order Lepidoptera; family Geometridae; genus Gandaritis; species Gandaritis pyraliata. The sequence continues at coordinate 4,334,208 of OX401866.1, read as the reverse complement.
CCTTTTCAGTGTTTTATTTATGTTGAAAACGGAAAAAAATGCGATACACTTTTTTTGATTGAATTGTTTGGCAATCCCGGTTTTCAAAACGGAATGGATTTAGACGACGCATAATTAGTTCTCTAAAGTAGGTACTAGCTAGGTCTTGACTTCCCGGGTCACGTGGTCAGAAGGCGGGTCTGATGGAGTGGATATGAGCCGTGCATTATGTGCGTTGCTGAATAGGTGGGCTGAACTTGGTACTTGAACGTCTTGAGTCGGTGATGTTCATCATAATTAATTAAATGGGAGGGATGGTATAGGATTCTGACTATTTCTGCCTTATAGATAAACCTGCAGATACCTACCATACTAGCGGGGATACTTACCTACCTACACTGGGCAAGTGGGCACAGAAATTCAGCTTTCCGTAGGTGCGCGGCGCGGCGGCGCGTGGGGCGGTATAAAATCATGAAATCTCTTATACCCGTCTGTAGGGTAAATTGGTGATGATAACTGAGGCACTTACATACAATCCTACTAATATTATTAATACGAAAGTTTAGATGTTTGGATGTTTGTGTTTCAATCACGTCTAAACTACTGAACCAACTTGGATGAAACTTGGCATAAGTATTTATAGTTCGTAGCCTGGATTGACACATAGGCTACTTTTATCTCGAATAATAAACAGGATCTACAGGATAAAATGAACGAAAAGGATTAGCAGCGCCAATTGGCAAGAGGATTTCATTGTCATGTCATGTCACGTCAGTTTGACAGGGCGTAGTACCACCCCTTTGGTCTAACAACTAGCGTTTGACATTCCAGTAGGTACGAGTTTGGTGTAATGAGGTGTAATGTCAAGTTTCTCAAAGAAGTATCCGCTCGGTACGCGCACAGATAATATAATGTACACGGAAACTGTAGACGCGTACGAAGTCGCGGGTAACTGCTAGTCACCTATATATTTCTTACATGGGTGGTAGGTAGGTGGTTTCCAAATCAAGGGGGGAAAACTTAAAGGGAGTTTTGAGACTAACCCACCCCGGGTTACACCCTAACATCTCAAGGCACTCGATCCTTGAGAATTTCCAAAGGGTCTAGGTAAGTAAGTAGGTACCTTACAAACGAATTTAATTTACATAAATATCTTTGAATTTTTTTATACATAAAATATTGAATTAGCGATATCAATTCTCTGCCCAAGGGTGAGCGCCGCCAGACCTTTTGTTCGTTTGTCATGTGATGTCACATCTACAAATCCTTTGGGTAACTTTTTAAGACCCACAAATATCTAATTAATAGGTACAACGAAAGTTTGACCTACAGCAGACATTGCATCAAATCATTGTGTTCGGAAGTCTGACCACTATTTGACCTTTCCGTTTCGATAAGATAAAAACATCAAAGTACTTTACAGTTAAATGGCTTATTGCTTATAAATTGAGTTTCGAAGAAAGAAGTGATACATCGAATTGATTTCTGCTATTTACCTATTATATGTAAAATATTTGACATAGAAGAAAAAATATATATATGCACATAATATATACATATATGTCATCCCGGGGAGGAGCGACTCTCGAATTCTCGACAAAATTTGGACGTGCCAAATAACTGAAGCCCATAGTTTTTTGAATTAAAAAATACCTACTCTGAACTTCATTTACCTAATAAGATTGTGATCTTATTTAATTTAAAATATAAAAAAAAATCCATTGTCTTCAGTTTTTATTCATCACTCCCTATTGTTTATTTTTCTATCACTAATCGATTCTATCCGATTGGAAGTCCGAATACAAACGTCCATTCGAAATAAACCGACCGTAAATTAATTACCTACAATGCGAATCGTAAACAACCACAATGCGATTACGATTTAGCTGGCTCGAATCGAATCGAGCAAAAAGTATCGATTTGTACTCGATCACATCGATCATCTACCGTTAGCATAGCTAGAGTACCGTAAGCTGGGATGCCGATTTATCTATATTAAGGGTTGCCCCGCACTGCGTCGCAAGTTTTAAAATCACATATAATAGAAGTCCTAGAATAAGGTAGCTTTTACTTTGAGTTATGTTCGCCAATGTAGGGCCTACCTAGCTTGTACTAATAATAATAGAACTCCGTCGTTTATGAACCGATTTCAAAAATTCTCTTTTATCTGAAGTATGTAGGTACTTCCAGGTTGGTCCCATTTAATTTTCCTCAAAATCGGTTCAGTAGTTTGGCTTATAAATAAAAATATCCCATCCATGTGCACGAAATTGCGTATTTAGCGTTTCTGTGACTTTTCAGTGATTTTTACGGTCACTAGTACATTCCCAATAAACTGCTATCATCGTCATCATCTGATGATGAAGCCGGTAGTCAAATTAAGTATTAGTTTTTCTAGTTTTTTAACTTATAAATTATTTGTGCTTTTTTAACAGACTTCTTTACAAGCATATGACCGGAGATCATACCACCCACCCGTCCCAAAACAATGACCACATTCATGACCAAATAGCGGATAAACCATAAAATATTCGTAATTTATGGACACAATAGCAATGAAGCCGTACTCCAATACACCCCAATAACTAGTTTTGTTCGTAACAATAACCCCTGAATATGATTACATCATATTTACTTGGATAAGATCAGTGAATGAATGAAAATAAGAACTGAAATAACTGTATGTGATTTACGATAAATACAGTGAAAAAATATGAATAAGCGTCGTATTACGTGTAGAGAGAGATAGTAGCTATATAGTGGGTTGGTTTGGAATGTGACACTTTATAAAGTCACTTCTATGGACATTGGAATGGAAAAAGAACCACCCGTTTCTACCATGAATCAGTTAACTGGTTTTATAATATTAAAAGTAGGATAATTATAATTAGTAGGTACTTTTACCTATGTTCCTCCATGTTTTTTACCTTAAAATTAAAACCCATGTAATTTAATTTTCAGATTATTGTTTTATGAAACATTAAAGCGTTTACCGACGTGCCGCCTAATGAGCAAAGAGCTTCGCTAATAATAAGCTTTTATTGCATAACCCTTAAAACTATTTATTGCGTAATGAAGGATGAGTTTATTACGCAGTTGCTTCTTTGCATAAATTGCTAAACATTGCTTGCAAGTTGCATGCACACCATTGTAAAAATAGTGGGGTCACCGATTTCGAAGATTGAAAGATATGTCACGTACCAAGAGATATATCACGCACGCGTCAGTATAAACTTTAAATAAAATAAAGAGCGATCGGATTATCAGAGTGAATAGGTGTCCGTTTACCGCGCAAAATCGATATAACTGAAAAAGTTTTTTTTGGCTGGTTTTTATAATAAAAACAACATGCTTGGATATTTTCGTCATACATTTTAATGTTTATATCATGAGTCGTAAAGTCGTAAACGCACCATATGCTGCGCCGGTCCACATACTCATAAATACTTTTTTCCATCTAGAGATAAGATAAAAAGCTAATAGATACAGTTAATAGTTAAATGCAACAGCAACTAGATAATTTCAAACTATCGACAGCTAAGATTAATGATAAAACTAATAAAGGAGACTGACAAGCCGGGACAGACTCCCCTCTCACTGACTAAATAAAGTTCAGTCGTAAAACCGTACCCTTACACCAATTTTAGCTCGACTAATAAATAAAACCGTTCGGATTGTGGGGAGAGAATCAATGGAAAAAAATTGCGGAGGACCCAATAACTATATTACTTTCACCCGTGAGCAAAAATACTATTTATCGGCTCAAATTTCTAATAATAAAAAGTAGGTTTTGTACAATACGGACGCTGCTAACCTACAATTACCGCGTTTGAATCCATCACTGACAGATGGTCCGACAATGCGTACCTATTGTTGAGCCTCCGATCATAGTTTTGGGGGCATTTTCGCGTATTCATGTTCAAAAAACTCGATAACGACGATAGTTCCGGATTACTTTCAATACGTTTTGATCGCTATCATTAATCAACAATCAAATCGCATCACTTACATTTCAATCAACGCCACAAAGGTTGTACAAAATAACAAACATACTAGTACTAGTCGGCATTCGTAAACAGATAACAATGTGAGCAATTCTAGAGCGTGATTCATTAAAATAAAAGTGATTTGCCTAATTGTAGGGTAGGCGGTGGTTATTAGTTTTTCTCACTTTTACTTACAATGTGACAGAGGTAGAAAGCATAACTATCTATTCACCGGGTGAAATCAATGTGAACGGGTAGCATGCGCTCGCGCCGACTAAACATAAGCGGGTAATGTTGCATGATATTTCAGTAAAAACTAAAATGAGAGGCATTGAGAATGCTAATTAGATGAAAAAGATAAGGCAATTTTGACTGTTATTATCGTAAAAAATCTGAATAACAACGAGCAAAAAAATTGCATTTAGATAGAAGAAAAGTTTAACTCATTCCAACAAGGTAGAGGACTTAGATATAAAAATCGAGTTGCAAGATTTGTTTAGATACATAACTACTACATAGAAGTTATTTAACCTACCTATGTATAACCAATGAAAGGAATCGAAACAAGAGTCGTTCACCTTTATTACAAAATCGATATGGTCACGCTCAATGCATTTCTTTCAAGATAAACTTTATCATTACACTTTATAGCGTGATAAATGTTCTTCAGATACCCTCTTGTACGGAAGCATCAGTTAAAATATGCAATAGCGTGCTCAAATACTAAATGATCTATCTCTTTTACACAATGGCGTGCCAATATTTGAAAAACGACTGCATTTGAACATAAACAAACCACTGGCTATAATTTATTAAGTCAAGCAAACGCGGTTGCAGTATTTCAGAGTTTCACACAACAAAGAACAGATGATGACTCCATTTGATTAATGACAGCAGTTTGACAAGATTTCAAAACGTCAGCTGAAAATAGGGGATATCAAAATCCTCATTCATCGTGAGTATTCATCAGTTATCGAAATTCTGTATTAAATGAAGAAACTAAAACTACAGAAGTAGACGTTTGTAACCTCTTTTAGGGTATAGCCGATAGCCATACATGAGCCATACCAATCGATTGACTAAATCGATGCAATCAATCTAAAAGAGAATCAAAACAATGAAATCAAATTCGAAATTCGTTCAAATCAGTTGTCGTTTGCGTTACCACAACGGATCAATAGCCAATCACACAGCCAATTAGGTACAATGATGATGATGCTGATCAATAAATTGATCAGTATTCAATAGCAATTCAGTAAATTTCACTAATTAGTGGAAAAAGCTTAGTTTAAAGACATTCTGTGTAGATTTATTGATACTCAAGACCAGATCTAGGAGCATTTCTAATCTGCTTTGTGGTTTATGACGTTACATTTCTTAATCGGAATCTGAGCAGTCTTGTAAACAAGTTTACCATTGAAAGGGAAAGCCATCAAGCTGGGAATATAATCATCAATAACATGCTTTCTGGTCACTTCTGGTAGAAGAATGTTTAGTTTAACCTTAATCCATTTAAGAAGCATTCCGATAAAATTCTGATCATTCTTTAGAGAAGAAACTAGATTACTTTTAGAAATCACGTAGTAAATAGCTAGTTAAGTATTTGTGATAAAAAACTAGTGATTATCCTTACGTGGCTTCCTAAAAAACTAGTTTTTGTCATTACTATTTCCGATACTTAATGCCAATTTAATCTATCGGTATCGGAAATAATAATCGATAATGTGGTAGGTCATTTTAATTGGTAACATAACACGGTTAGCGAAAATTGAGCCAATTTCTTCAGAATAACAGTAGCAGATCAAAGGTGAGCATCACTTCACTTTAAATTTTAATTGATAGATCGTGGTCAATTCCTTGCTCATTGATACAGTCACGATTATGACCGACAAAGATATTTAGAAAGTCAATGTAGTGCATGCAACTTTTCTGCATTCCCTTTAATAATACTACGGTTTCTCTGTTCTAACATTAAAAAAGTAACATTTTCTCTATGAATACTTCTTGTCCTTGGTTATCGCTTTTCTCTATCACCGAATTTACTGCACACATAAAAATGCAATACCCAGCGATGATCTACCTATCCAATTGGTGATTTATGTTTTGGTCATATTTGATAGAAGAAAGAATCGGGCTTCACGCTCTTTGATTAGAAATTCAAACGCAACTTTTTTGTAGTCCCTATGGAGCGAGTTGACTCATTATTACTAATGCGACTGCGACCCAATTTCCTAATGCAAATCGGAATCGAACCGGTAATCCCTGGGTAGGCATTCCAGTTCAAAAACTTGTTGCATAAAAACGGTATCATGTTTGTTCTTTGATAGTACATATTCTATAGCAGTTAGAGCTATATCGGTGAAGAAAAACATCGTGAGGAAACCCGCGGCTTAGTCAGCACGTATTGACCTTATCTTTCCTGTGGATAAGGCAGACTAGGCTGAGAGGATGGTATAGGTGCCGGGCCATCTGAAAAGTCTTGTCCCTTGCACTGCAGCGTCCCGTACATCGAGGCATGGATAAAAATGCAAAGTCGGGCTTATTACTATAATATCGGTATTGTAAATTAAAAAAAAATTCATGGTATTGTGAGTTCTACTGGTTGGATTCTTCATGCATTACGCAGTATGTGTTATAGTCACATAAAAGATTGAAACTTTCACCTTTATGCTCATTGTTTTAAAGGCTAGAAACTAGCAGCAATGATACGAGGGTCGCTTTAAGTAAATATGCTTGTGGGCGAGTACGTGATTCATTATCATTGCTTGCAGACGTCCCATGCCTAATAATGACCATTCTAAACCGAAGGAACAATGCACACAGAGACAACATGCTAACTTAACACATGAGTAACTCTTCCATCGCGACAGGTTTGCGACAAACGTAGGAGAGTCAGCGCAATCGCTTTTTGTATTAAAAACCTTTTTGTATCAATTTCTTCCTATAATGCTTGTCGTTGTCGCTGACCTGTCGCGAATTACGTAAAGGGGCGGATCTTGTCCTCTATACTGTATTGTCGAAAGTAGAAACCGACATATTATTTATATCTGATGGAAAGATTGATAGTGTAATCATAAGATGTTGAAATAGGCACTAAGGTGAATGGAACATCACTGAAACAATTGGCTAACTGTCCCTCGATCAAAACCAATCACCGTACAACGAGCCTCAAAATTATTTGCGAAGTAAACTGCAGTAATAGAATTTTTTTCTAGATCTAGAGGTCCGCAAAAACACTGGCCCGTTTTTAGAGAGAATTGATAATACAATTTATTTGAAAATAGAACAACAATTTTATTAAGTACGACTAGTGATGTGAAAAGATACATTTTGATGAGTCACTCAAGTAAGGTTAGAGTGACTCGCGAAATTATCTTTTCAAGATTATCAACAAACGACAGTTAGGATCGAATTTTCAATATCATTTTTATGAGAGAAAAATATTCGGGTACGGCTTTATTAGTAAAAGCTGGTAACTTGCATGTAGGAAGCTAACCGAACGAATAAAATTAGAAAAATCTTTTATGTTGCTTGTAATTAACATTTATATTCGAGCACACCGTATTATTTACAAGACAAGTGTAGAATATCATTAAAATTAATGGAGCATCTGAGAAATCTCGTATGAAATTAAGACGTAAGTATTTACAGTCGTTTCAAAAATGAAATGCGAAGTTTATGAGAAGTAATTTCACGTTGTTTCCAGGTTAATGGTTTAAAAACTTGAGACGGCTTTTAATGAAGTTATCTCGGATCTTGTTTAGTCTTTACTGGAGTTTGACTGAGGGTTGAATTAGCATCTAACTTCCTACTCTCTATTATCATAATGGTTGTATGGAGTGGCCAAAAATTATATAAAATTGTGCTCTTTACTCAAAATTGCCCTGTCTGATGTCCGTCTGCACAAGGGTACAACTGAGATATCCCAACATAAATACCACATTAGTATCTCTATTGGTTCATAGATTTTCCGTACGGATTTGCTCAGTCTCCGAGCGATGACTCAAGAATTTTTTTTACAATTCAATGAAAATATCTAAGCAAATCGGTGCTTGAATCTTGAATATTTTAGGAGCTTACAAGTCTAAAACAACGATTATCTAATAAAATATCTTAGTAGGTATTGAAACTTCTTTGTTATTGACCATTTAATAAACTTATGAGCACGGAGTACTTACTGATTTGTTAATACAATGCTAATGGCCGATATTTATGTCACTGATACGACACTACGATAGGTACCTGGGTAGATATAGATACTTACACCCACAGAACAGACTTTTCTCTGTTCTGTGCTTACACCGACAGAAAAGTACACGGCTGAGTCGAATGACAACGAGGCCAAGACAGTATACCAAAGTTAGATTAGACAGGTAGGTAAGTAGGCATTTACCTATGTATGTGTCTGTACATGTGTGCAGCTACTAAAACAATACATATTCAAAGATCATTTTCCATTTCGTACGCGTAATCGGAAACGCATCGGAACTCCGGGAAACCTCCATCAATCAATTTTTAATTCTAAAGCCTATACACATAACCGCCAAAATGGCTTGCCAAGCTCAGATAATGACTTATTCATTTCTTAATTACTCAAGGAAGTTCGCGAATGTGGGGAGGAAATAAAAAAAATACGCGGAGTCATATTGCACGCGTTATACCTACCTACCATGTAGGTGGTATCAACATTGATGTGTTATGTAAAAGGAAAAGAAAACTTGGGGTTTTTATACTGTCAACGAGGCTCCACGTGACAGGGTGCAAGGTGCATGCAGCTAACTAACAATACCTATTGGTATGCTACCGATTAAAATTGACGAACATCGTGTTCTCAACACCTTATTTAGACAGTTATGGTTACTAGGTCCTACCTAGATCTACCTACTAAAGATGTTTAAGATGAAAACTCTTCAAATCAATTACTCACTTTTTCCCCTCACTAACTTCATCGGTATGATCTCCCGCAAAGACGGATGTGCACTGGGTGCGCTTAGGTAGTAGGTTAGGTAGTGCACCTTATGTATGTAGGTAAGCTTATAACGTAACAATACATACAATAAAATAATTGTAAGTTGTTGTACAAGCACACAATAAAAAACATGCAAATGCAACCAAATCACTGTTAAAAATTCACTGACCTGTTAAAAACACTGACGATCACCATAGTATACAATCCAGTCAAGATGTTTTACACAAGACGTGAGAATCCATCAGCACACGAGAGAAATAAAGCACATTTCCACTAAAATGCACATTTTCCCGAAGTCAACAAACGAAAGAATGCTCGAAAAGTTCGAAATACGAAATGGCATAACCAAGAGCGACGCGACCTCACACGGCGGCGGTTGGTAAGCAACTGGCCCGCTGATTGGCTGGCTCGGCTGGCTGGGTCACTGAAGCGGTTATTACATTAAACAATCTCAAGCACGCTAACTAGTCCGTGCTTAGAATCTACGTAGACTGGCTTGCTATTACACTGCGCTAGATATCGCATGCTTACTCATTCGAAAGGCGGACGTCGTCCTTGACGGGCGTCTTGAAAATCTTTCGAAATGACGGAAAATGGCGGTAGCTCTTACCGCGACTATTTCAACAAAATTTAAGAAATAAGAGATAAAAATATGAGCGAATCATACTCTTTCACCCATATTTTAGTCATATATCTGTATGATTTTTCTCCCATAAATATGGCATGTCATGATAGATATCGATAATATCGAAGATCACCTCTCGTTTTGTTCGTTCGTTCGTTCGCATGGCATTGTGTAGGTACGGCACCGCGAGACACGACCCTCCTCTGCGGCTGCCGGACGCTGACTGAACGGTCTTACTGTCTTACTCTTATTACACCATGCAATATCAAGTCAGGCTAACAAGTCCGTGCTTGGAGCAGACTAGCAAGTCAGTCTACCTGTCTTTCCCTTATTACACTACGCTTGATGCTAGTTAGCGTGCTTGAGATTGTGTAATGTAATAACCGCTTGAACTTGATCAACCCTTTTGAATTTTGATGAATGCAATGAGTCGTTTCATTTTTGATATTATAAAAAATAATGGGTAGATTTAATTTAATCAATGAGAGTGTAGGTAGTAAGTAGGAATGAAACGTATTGTTGAGGTGAGGTTAGGTAGTAGGTAGTAGGTAGGTAGGTAAGGTATAGGTACCTAGTGTACCTTACCTACCTACCTACCTGGTAGCGAGCCTAACCAAAGTACCTACCTAGTAGGTTAGGTACCTAACCTATTTACTAAGTAGGCTCAGTAGGTGTAGTATTACTACTAGTATCCTAGTATAGTTACCTACCTACACATTATGCTCATTATGCGAGATGCCGATCGAACGCTAAGAATTCCGGTTGTCCGGCTAACCAGCATTATGAAATGTGAAAATAGCCGGTTACCTTTTGGCACTCCTATTCAATGTTCCAGAGATCCTATTATGTTTGGTGTGGTCGGTCACTGTAGGTACGCATTTTGTAGTAGATGCAAGTAAGTATATTAGTTACCTACAGCACAATTTTACTTAACTACCTATTGCTACGCTTTTACTAGTTAATAGTGTTACAGGTGCTGATATACCTACCTTACTTACTAACCTAGGCCCATCTCAACCCCAACCACCTTCCTACTTCAACACGGAAAGTGGTTCCGAAAATAGAACATGAAAATGGATCTTGCAAATACTTAAGTAAGTACCTATTGCAGAAAGGTATGTAGGTAATTTAGGTAGAAGGGTAAAATTCATGTGCAATGCAACTTGTTTCGTCTCAATCGTCTAAAATTATATTCTTTAGCGTAGTCGGCGTTTTATTGGAAGAAATCGTTTCAATTCAATCAAAACCTTTTGCAGTCGGTAAACCGCCGCTATTCACACCACTCTCAGCGTCCTAATTCAAAGATTGCGAGATATCGATAGGGTGCATATCCGAAATGGGGTCACCGTTCTAATAGGTACGTAGTACACCTGTAGCTTGATAGGGAGCGGTGAGAAATTGCTACTGGGTCGGCTTGTTTGGTTATTCCACTTTCATTGCGATTTATGATTTGAAAGTGGCTATCGAGGCAATCTTAAGCCTACTATGCACATACCTTATGATTTACAAAGACTTTTATTACCTTCCTACTAGTTCCTACTCAAATTGCTATTTATTATTAGGTTATGTTAGCCTATACCTGCTTACCTACTTCTTGTATTATTCCAACACCTATTTATAAAATTAGAAAAATAACTTAATATTAGTTTTGAGATCCTACGAAGCATCTACAATACCTAATTCATAAACGTTATCTTCAATCGGACAATACTGCATGAAAAAAATTATGCCATTACATTAGCAAACAAGTTTTTTCGAATTCTAAGCACTAAAAAGCGGCAGCCCTAGCACAAAAGTGTGTCGCACTGTGCCAGTAGTGCCAATTCTGACAGCTAACCTCTCTAGTCCCTAGAGTGCCATATTGCCATCCCGCAGTTTAATAACCACTACCGCGTCTTCGGAGCCTACCAAATTGACTTCTGCAAATGTGTAAAGGTTTACTCGCACGAGGGCCAGAGGACTAATAAATGTGAATCTCTCAACAATTCAAATCAGATAGGATTGCGAAACTTGCAGGATGAGCTGAAATGATATCCATTGCAAATAAACTACTGTTGCTTTTAATAAGTAATCATTGTAGCTATTTAAATCTTAGAACTAATGTAAATAAATAAATCACACCTGATCCTACACAATGCACATTGCAATGCACATACGCAAGCATCATCACGTCATTCTAACCTTTAGACGTGCGATACTTCACTACTAATATTACAATAAATACAAATGATTCTCATTTTAAGTTCACGGGAAACGTTGCAGACGATGATGCGTCAAAAGAATCAGAGTTGAAATAAACCGAAGACGTGCAAAAAGGTACTAATGACAACCAAGTCTACATTACAAGCATTTCTTGGAAGAAGCGGTGACTGTCATTGACTTTGCATAAGGACTAAAAGTCAACGCAAAAATTGGAAACAAATATTCCGATTATGCTGATGGGTGTGCCGTTAATATGACAGGAAATAACACGGAATATTTTTCACAAAACGTAAGATAGTACGTTTTGTCTAGTTGCTACACTAACTTCCGATCTCTTACTGACGATTTAAAAGGTGTAATATTCACAGTAACGGTACTAAAATATCCTCGGAATATTGCAGCGTCATCATTATCCTATCAGTAAGTATAGCCGAAGAAGTGCATCTCAGGACGTAAATCTTCCGCAGCAACATACCAAGACAGAGACCAAAAGGAACTTTGTGATTCATTTGAGGCAGATCTACCATCGTAAGTAGTAGCTAAAAATATCATCTCTAAGATCATAAATTACTTGCCACTTTTTGCTGTAGCTTGTTATTTGGGTCACTAAACCTCAACCTGCCTCAAACGGTGGCAGGGTAACCTGAAAAGAACCAGTGCCAGTGCCATGAAAGAACAAAAACACAACAGCACAATTCTTCTCACAATTTCTTTTACAAAGTTCAAAGTCCTCGCGTCTTTGAGGTCTTTGTCGCAACATTTCAAAAGGGTCAGTGTGACCTATAATTAACTCCGCACGGAAGCGGCTACGATCATTTTTCAAACATGTTAAGTTATAAGTATTGCTCGTTTTTGCTTACCGTTTAAGAGCCTACAATACTCCAGCTCAAATCCAAGTTTCACGGCCCATTCGTGCAGATACCGCACCGCGCACTCGCAGCTATCTCACTCGCACAGTTCATCACGCAGCGCAGAGGTCACGAGTCGACCGCACGATAGAATAAATACACAGTTATTGTATGTCTAGTACCGAGGTATGGAAATAAAAAATAAATTATTGTACAAATATACTAAAGCGCCGTAAGTAGTTATGATACACAGTTATTGTACACCCAGTAGGTATGGAAATAAAGTGAAAGGAATATTGCAGAAAAGTGGTCCATAGTTGGCCACTTTTTCTAAGGCCTGTGGCACGGCTCATGATCATGCTAAATATTGTAAGTATTGACAGGCGTCACAGCTCAGTCGGTAATAGCTCTGCCTTCCGTGCTGTGGGTCGTGGGTTCGATCCCCACTGAGAACAAACATTTGTGCGTGGAAAACATAGATGTTTGTTCTATGTCTGGGTGTTACTATGTATTATAAGTATGTATTTACAAAAAAAAAGTAGGTATATAAGTATTCTATCAGCATCTAGTTCCCATATTACAAGCTTTGCTTAGTTTGGGACTAGAGGGCGTTGTGTGAAATGTACATGAATATTTATTTATTTATTGTACTATGGAATGGACACAGTAGTAAAAAACAAGGAGAAATCAGAAAATTTTATTGTATTTCAAGAGGGAGATCTCAATTCGATTGTATTTTGTTTGTTACCTCAGAACACCGTTCGCTTCTCTCACTCGATCTGATCATCATCATCGCTTCAGATCAAATGGAGTGTATGCTTATTCGAAAAATGGGAAAACCTCAGAAGGAAGCTTATTCCACATCTTATATGAGAAATATCACGCCTATTTACATGCATTTATTTATTTACATGCACATCATCGGGTGGGTAGAATGCTTGTTTGCCTACTCATCATCAGGTGGGCTGAACGTCTGTTTGCCTACACATCATCAGGTGGGCTGAAAGCCTGTTTACCTACACATCATCAGGTGGGCTGAACGCCTGTTTGCCTACACATCATCAGGTGGTGCTAATTACGGAAATGGTATCCATTTTGAAATCCAAGATGGGGGGCATTGATTTTTTTGAAAAAAGTGATATGGGTGTCGTTTTCGGGATATTTTGGGGTGCTGAATACGGAAATGGTATCTATTTTGAAATCCAAGATGGTGGACATTAATATTTTGAGAAAAGTGATATGTGTGTCGTTTTCGGGATATTTTGGGGTGCTGATTACGGAAATGGTATCCATTTTGAAACCCAAGATGGCAAACATCATTTTTTTTTAATAAAATGATATGGGTGTCGTTTTCAGGATATTTTGGGGTGCTGATTACGGAAATGGTATCCATTTTGAAACCCAAGATGGCAAACATCAATTTTTTTTAATAAAATGATATGGGTGTCGTTTTCAGGATATTTCGGGGTGCTGATTACGGAAATGGTATCCATTTTGAAATCCAAGATAGCGGACATCGATTTTTTTGAATAAAATGATATAAAGGGTGTCGTTTTCGAGATATTTTGGGATGCTGATTACGGATATGGTATCAATTTTGAAATCCAAGATGGCGGACATTGATTTTTTTGAGTAAAGTGATATGGGTGTCCTTTTCGGGATATTTTGGGATGCTGATTACGGAAATGGTATCCATTTTGAAATCCAAGATGGTGGACCTTAATATTTTGAGAAAAGTGATAGGTATGTGTGTCGTTTTCGGGATATTTTGGGCTGCTGATTACGGAAATGGTATTCATTTTGAAACCCAAGATGGCAAACATCGATTTTTTGAATAAAATGATATGGGTGTCGTTTTCAGGATATTTCGGGGTGCTGATTACGGAAATGGTACCTATCCATTTTGAAATCCAAGATAGCGGACATCGATTTTTTTTAATAAAATGATATAAAGGGTGTCGTTTTCGAGATATTTTGGCATGCTGATTACGGATATGGTATCAATTTTGAAATCCAAGATGGCGGACATTGATTTTTTTGAGTAAAGTGATATGGGTGTCCTTTTCGGGATATTTTGGGATGCTGATTACGGAAATGGTATCCATTTTGAAATCCAAGATGGTGGACATTCATATTTTGAGAAAAGTGATATTGGTGTCGTTTTCGGGATATTTTGGGGTGCTGATTACGGAAATGATATCCATTTTGAAGTCCAAGATGGCGGACATAGATTTTTTTGAGTAAAGTGATATGGGTGTCGTTTTCGGAATATTTTGGAGTGATACTTTTTCCGTAATCAGCACCCCAAAATTTCCCGAAAACGACACCCATATCACTTTACTCAAAAAACTCGATGTCCGCCATCTTGAATTTCAAAATGGATACTTTTCCGTAATCAGCACCCCAAAATTTCCCGAAAACGACACCCATATCACTTTACTCAAAAAACTCGATGTCCGCCATCTTGAATTTCAAAATGGATACTTATTCCGTAATCAGCACCCCAAAATTTCCCGAAAACGACACCCATATCACTTTACTCAAAAAAATCTATGTCCGCCATCTTGGACTTCAAAATGGATACTTTTTCCGTAATCAGCACCCCAAAATTTCCCGAAAACGACACCCATATCACTTTACTCAAAAAACTCGATGTCCGCCATCTTGAATTTCAAAATGGATACTTATTCCGTAATCAGCACCCCAAAATATCCCGAATATGACACCCATATCACTTTATTCAAAAAACTCGATGTCCGCCATCTTGAATTTCAAAATGGATACTTTTCCGTAATCAGCACCCCAAAATTTCCCGAAAACGACACCCATATCACTTTACTCAAAAAACTCGATGTCCGCCATCTTGAATTTCAAAATGGATACTTATTCCGTAATCAGCACCCCAAAATTTCCCGAAAACGACACCCATATCACTTTACTCAAAAAAATCTATGTCCGCCATCTTGGACTTCAAAATGGATACTTTTTCCGTAATCAGCACCCCAAAATTTCCCGAAAACGACACCCATATCACTTTACTCAAAAAACTCGATGTCCGCCATCTTGAATTTCAAAATGGATACTTTTTCCGTAATCAGCACCCCAAAATATCCCGAATATGACACCCATATCACTTTATTCAAAAAACTCGATGTCCGCCATCTTGAATTTCAAAATGGATACTTTTTCCGTAATCAGCACCCCAAAATTTCCCGAAAACGACACCCATATCACTTTACTCAAAAAACTCGATGTCCGCCATCTTGAATTTCAAAATGGATACTTTTCCGTAATCAGCACCCCAAAATTTCCCGAAAACGACACCCATTATCACTTTACTCAAAAAACTCGATGTCCGCCATCTTGAATTTCAAAATGGATACTTATTCCGTAATCAGCACCCCAAAATATCCCGAATATGACACCCATATCACTTTATTCAAAAAACTCGATGTCCGCCATCTTGAATTTCAAAATGGATACTTATTCCGTAATCAGCACCCCAAAATATCCCGGATATGACACCCATATCACTTTATTCAAAAAACTCGATGTCCGCTATCTTGAATTTCAAAATGGATACTTTTCCGTAATCAGCACCCCAAAATTTCCCGAAAACGACACCCATATCACTTTACTCAAAAAAATCTATGTCCGCCATCTTGGATTTCAAAATGGATACCATTTCCGTAATCAGCACCCCAAAATTTCCCGAAAACGACACCCATATCACTTTACTCAAAAAACTCGATGTCCGCCATCTTGAATTTCAAAATGGATACTTTTCCGTAATCAGCACCCCAAAATTTCCCGAAAACGACACCCATATCACTTTACTCAAAAAACTCGATGTCCGCCATCTTGAATTTCAAAATGGATACTTATTCCGTAATCAGCACCCCAAAATATCCCGAATATGACACCCATATCACTTTATTCAAAAAACTCGATGTCCGCCATCTTGAATTTCAAAATGGATACTTTTCCGTAATCAGCACCCCAAAATTTCCCGAAAACGACACCCATATCACTTTACTCAAAAAAATCTATGTCCGCCATCTTGGATTTCAAAATGGATACCATTTCCGTAATCAGCACCCCAAAATATCCCGAATATGACACCCGTATCACTTTATTCAAAAAACTCGATGTCCGCCATCTTGGATTTCAAAATGGATACTTTTTCCGTAATCAGCACCCCAAAATTTCCCGAAAATGACACCCACGACGACACTTTACTCAAAAAACTCGATGTCCGCCATCTTGAATTTCAAAATGGATACTTTTCCGTAATCAGCACCCCAAAATTTCCCGAAAACGACACCCATATCACTTTACTCAAAAAAATCTATGTCCGCCATCTTGGATTTCAAAATGGATACCATTTCCGTAATCAGCACCCCAAAATATCCCGAATATGACACCCGTATCACTTTATTCAAAAAACTCGATGTCCGCCATCTTGGATTTCAAAATGGATACTTTTTCCGTAATCAGCACCCCAAAATTTCCCGAAAATGACACCCACGACGACACTTTACTCAAAAAACTCGATGTCCGCCATCTTGAATTTCAAAATGGATACTTTTCCGTAATCAGCACCCCAAAATTTCCCGAAACCGACACCCATATCACTTTACCCAAAAAAATCTATGTCCGCCATCTTGGATTTCAAAATGGATACCATTTCCGTAATCAGCACCCCAAAACATCCCGAATATGACACCCATATCACTTTATTCAAAAAACTCGATGTCCGCCATCTTGGATTTCAAAATGGATACTTTTTCCGTAATCAGCACCCCAAAATTTCCCGAAAATGACACCCACGACGACACTTTACTCAAAAAACTCGATGTCCGCCATCTTGGATTTCAAAATGGATACTTTTTCCGTAATCAGCACCCCAAAATTTCCCGAAAACGACACTCATATCACTTTACTCAAAAAATCGATGTCCGCCATCTTGGATTTCAAAATGGATACCATTTCCGTAATCAGCACCCCAAAATATCCCGAAAACAACACCCATATCATTTTACTCGAAAAAGTAAGTAAATTCTGACAGAGTCAAAATGTTCCATCATTTTGGCAAAATTCATGTTTCAATTCGAATGGCTCCAAATACTGGAGGTCGAATTCTGCTAATAGCGGAGATACGGCAAGGGGGTTACAATATCTCTGAGAGGAGAAGAGGGGGTTAATGCCCCCTCTGGAATTATAACTACTGTTAGGTATAAGTAGGTCAATAAAAAAAATGATATAGAGGGGTTGCAATATTTATTTTATTTTCTACAATCTTTTTATTACAATTCGTACAACAGTTCTACACACTTCACGTGGAGATAGGTACCTACCACATACCAACTTAGTAATTAGACTACAAATCTATGGTACTCATCCAATGAACGAACATGTCGAGAAAGATCAAATTCGTTTGTCCTTTGCGCGTCGCAAACGCGTAGCGCAGCGCGTCGCGTATTCATAAATGCCTAAACTTGACGTCGTCAAATTTCAATATGGCCTCATAGAGTCCTAACCAAAATGCGTACCCGCGGGCACCTAGGTAGGTAAAAAACATTTTATGACTCATTTTAGATACTTACTTCAATATATTATTCATGTTTTTAGCAATTTCTTTTCTCCAATCCCTACCCTTTTTTTTGTACTGGTTATTTCCCATTTTACTTTACTTACTTATCATTTAATAATTTTACGTATCTACGTAGGTAGGCGTGCGAGCAAGCGACGCGGGTTCCCTGTTCGACTGCCGGAGTTAGACTGAATCTGAGCGGTTGCGACGTCTCACGCGCAATATTTGAGAATTTAATTTCTTAAAATGCAAAAAAAAACATTTTAATAAATCTAAAACATATGATGTACGTGTATTGCTAAGTTGAATTTATATACAAAGTTTCAATAGTATAGGTAAAGTATTGACTGACTTCTGTGGTTTCTTAGTAAGCTTCAGAGGGAAGTTTGGGATTTTTTTCTATCGAGAAAATTTTTAGTAATCGTGTTTTCACATCATATGATGTATCACAAATATTCTCAACTGTAATATATATTTTTTTCAAAATGATTGATTCAATATTTTTAATGATATGCGGGTTCAAAAATGAGAGATTGGGGTACTATAAGCTCTTAACGATTTTGACTTTTTTTGTAGCTAATTACTGACATTATTGTGTGTACATTTTTTCTATTCAAATCTTTCTGTCATAGTCTACCCTTGCAGACTTTATCTGAAGTACTTATGTTTGAAACTGAAAGTCCATCCTCTTACCAGTTATTCCAGCATCAACCTCCGTATATTTTTGGTTGTAAATTACCTGCAAGAAGAAAAAGTTTGGCTTTAGAAAGTATTAATGTGATAATAACAAGAGAAACGAAGGAAGTGGAGCAAGACATTATTGTTTTAATTGCGAGTTTTGTAGTGACTTGACCTCACGTTCATGAAGTTCAAGATAAGATAAAGAAAATGGTCAAGAAATAAAAAAACTTATGACCAGAAAGAGAGAGTGGAGAACCATGGAGATTGGAGAGTGGCACAAAAGAGATGCCTGTACCCAGCAGTCCGTGAAGTGAGTCCGTGAATCCGCGAATGATGATGATTTATTTATTTAATTAAACATGAACATACCTAACCTACTCAGGGTTAGCCACATCCTTAACACATCCTCAAGGATGTTGATAACCAACAGTCTGAGAAGGTTTACCATACCTGGTGGCTACCGTTGCATTCTCATTTATAATTTTTAAATACCAACCCTCACATTAAACACAATCTCATCAAGTTTTGAAATCACCCTTATAATCAGAATCAGTTTAATTTTATTTGCTCGATAAAACCTGATTAACCTATGAAAAAAAAAAACGGGTTTTTGTGCGAAAATCTCATCTTAAAATGAGTTCACAGGTTCACTCATCATTATGTAACAATTCATAAATCCTAAATTCACTCTGGTTTAGAAGTGATTCTGGTTTTTGCAACCGGATTGCGTCACCTGTGATCTTCAATTGTTGGGAACCATTATTTTGAGAACCAGTTGGTGGTTTGCAGCTCATGAGAGTAATGATAAGTTGGATAGTTTGCTGAATCGAAATCGAACTGCGATCTACAAAATAACAAATATTTATAAATAGCAATCAAATTATAAAAGGTAATCCTTTTTGAAATAAAAATTCATTTCAGTTTAGTAGCTGACTTCGTAACAGAAGCAACGGAAGTCACGGAGCTGAATCAAATAGGTACCTATTTTGAATTTACTCAACAAATCATAAAAGATTGCAAATTATTTGAAGATTTACGGAACTTGGAAATCGGTCCTTTTTCACTTAATTGTAAAGGAGCAAGAAACACTTTAACAGCTTAACTATCGCACACCAACGCATTAATTAAATCTTAAAACGACGTCCAAAACCAGTTGAAATTGCTTCCTATAATTTACTACTGTTATTTCACACCCACGTGGTTCACAGATCAACAATTCTACTCAGGGTACAGTAAAGAAAGAGTTGTTAAACTCAGCGTCCGGCTTTTTAAGCCTCCGACCTATTCAAACTAAAATAACGTGCAATTACAGGCAAATTTATATCTCAGAGTGATGGCCGCAGTGCAATGCATCACAGACACAGACAGACAGACAGTTCACGTCTTCAGTGGACGTGCAATTGGTTTAGGTCGCTGTGCTATATCAAGGTGTTCATAATTCTGAAAATAGCCGGATTATTAATACCTACCTGTTGGATTGCTGTCAGGCTAATTTGGATAGCCGGATTTCACTTGCAAGCCCTGTGAAATCGCTTTCTCCAACCCAATTTACCAGTTATGTTACAGTGATTTCGGTTCCATAGACCCTAGAGCGAGATTTACTTATAATTGAAGCTTCCGCAGTAGGCATTATGCTCTTAACCACTAATTAAGCTGCTATGAGACGCATTTATAAATATTTAAAAAGCTAAACAAGTATAAAAAATAGTCGAAAACCACAAAATATCTTTTTCTTTTTTTTTAACCTCCGAGTTGCCTCCGAGGCCCCGATTGAAAAAGGCTCTTTCACGAAAAGCACTAATCGCTAAGTTCGTTGACTTTCATATTACGACATAATTTGAAAATCGAATCTAAAGTTCTGAAATTTGAAAAAAGAACAGTATCGAAATAAGTTTGAATACAGAAGACCCTTTGGTCATTGTGATGTCTAATAAAAGGGTGACATACGATTCGGCTGCGCTAATGTTTACTGGACAATGAGACCACAAAGACCTGTTTATTACACACTGACCCAATGGCACCAAGAAAATGTTCTCACAAAACTACAATAGAATAACAAAAGGATGCTGTTATTCACACAGTTAATTCTATAGTTATACAAAATTATAAAGAATAGGATTATGAGCATTTTGTAAATGTGTGCACTGTCCAGGGCAGTGAAAGTAGACGCGAGGAACTGGCACCTAGGACCACCTAGTAGGTAACTGTAGGTTTTTTTTATTTAACCTATCCCGTTCCACCGCTGGGGGAGTCCAAGGAGAGACCCCATCCCGCCAACGCTTTCTCGGCAGGCCCCGAAGTCTAGGTAGTCTGTAGGTATTATTCAAATCCCACTACTATTATAAATGTCAAAGTTTAGATGTTCGGATGTTAGTGTTTCAATCACGCTGTAACTACTGGTCCGATTTTGATGAAACTTGGACTTGGACTATATTATAGTTCATAGCTAGGATTAACATAACTCATAGGCTACTTTTCCCGCTTTTTTTAAGCTACTTATATTTTTTTTTTCGTGAACGATGTCGCCCTTGTAGTAATTTTATAAGACGATTTACAAAACACCTTATGCACGAGAAAGATCTACTTACTACCAACAGTAGCAACTCGGCAAAAGCAAGGTATATGAGACAAGTGTGAGACGATCTCGGCAAGGCTAAGTTTGGAAAAGTACGGTGGCCGTCATATTGCGGATACATTTATCGTATGAGCTAGTGGTAAACTTTGGTGTGAGAAACTTAAAACCAGCTGAAAGCCTTTGTTTTGGTGTAACGAACATTGAAGCTGGACTGGCACTGAGCGTAGACAGTCCAGAATAACTGAAACTTAATAAAATAATTATCTATTGACCGTAATAAAAACAAACAAGAAGACCGTGAAGTAAACCAAAGACTTTATTAATCACTAATTCAGCCGTTTTCTATATCGTCATAAATATTATCATCAATTCATGGATAGATAGACATTAGCAATAATTATGGTGTGGATTGAAAAAAGAACTAAAAATTAAAAGTTTGGGTCGAATGAAGAAAAATACCTTCTGGGTTGAAAAACCTTAGGTTGAAACAGGAAGCACTCAAACTCAAAGCTCCTGAGCCTCGAACATCGGCGAAAAGTTGCCAGTCTTTCGGTCTTTTACCGGATACATTTTGGAGAGTGTGCGTTAGAACTCCATGAGTTAGTTCCCCAATCCCCATTCCATCATCGGACCACCAGACGTACGCAGACGCGGCACCCATACATGGTCGACATGCCACTTGTCCGCACCAAGCGCTTGTCAAACGTTTGTCTATAATGTATTTAAAAAAAAACCTTGACAAACTTTTATTGAGGAGTCTTCCAGAGTTATTGTCTGATGATGATTTCTATAAATAAACGGCTTGATTCTTTGTTTCTTTTCTTTCTTTCATGATTCAACAAAATACAAAAGTTTATCATTACAACAAGTGAAGTCCCGTGATTTTCAAGGTGTGTGCTAGCTCTGCTATATTGTCACCGTAATATGACTGACAACACTTTTCAAGAAATCGCAGTCTAAGGGGTGTACCGCTATTCTCGCATAAAGGGACAATGAGACCGAAACAACGTCATAGAGCACCCTTTTATCTTAGAAACCCTTAAGAAGGTCGGTGACCTTTCACATTGCCCATTTCACCCATTTAGCCGGTTTGGGTTATTGTGCCATGAATATTGATGATGAGAAGTGACTGTTTTTTTATACAACTTTATGTTCTAATTTAGATTTCTTCCCCGTTCTCTGCAATCTGCAACAAAACAGAAGCTCCACTATTCTGTGCTTTGTGGACTCCACTTACGATAGAAATCAGTTCTTCGTTTTTGAAGCGCTTAGCCATTTTGTGAAACTGCTTTTGTTTCTTTTTTGTAAAAGTTGAATTAACAACATCAACAACATTAGCAATTTGAGTTTTTAAAATCAAAGTAGCTAAATGGCATCGTAAAATTTTAAAAGTAATTCTATTAATTAAATTAGTAAGTATAAAGATAATATAAAAAGATTTACCTAGCTCTATAAAAGTTACAAACTCCAAAGTGACAAAAAGTTACTAAAAAATAGTTGGTTAATCGCCAAAAGGTTGCTAACAGTGTCTAATTCATGGGTCGTCTAGTTAATTTATACCTAGGTATAAGGGTACTACTTAGGTTAGTTAGATAAGTCCCCGGCCCCGTGATGTACTGGTCACAACACCTTGGTCCCTCTGAAGTATCCGCGCAGTACCCATTTTGGGTCGAATTTGTCCGCACCTGTATCTTGCAATTTTTTGTTACACCTAACATCAAAGGGACAAAGATCCGTTGTGTGAACTGTATCTTGAGATAGATATGCGATAGGTAAGAGAGTACTTCCTATTATTCCCTACCTTAAATATCACTCGCAATCACACGCAATCACAGGGCCTCTTGTCACATCACTTTTACAGGCACTAAGAAAAAGTGTCAAGAAAATGGACAATTACTGCTGATTGCCTATTTCCTTATCGCAGATTTTTTTTTGCCCACTATGGGCAGGATAAAGTCAATATGACCATGCTGCTTCATCTCCTCTTCCATTTTCTCTGTCTGAGTGTAACGCTATTTAATCTAAAGAATATCGTTAGGTATTCGAAGTTGACCCCGGCCTTATAAGATTAATTTATTCTAAAACTGCAAAGCAGGTAAGATATCAAGTCAAAGGTGAAATTGAAGGCATTACGACTAAGTACAACTGACAATGAAAAAAAAAACTAAATCAGAAACCAGTTAAAAAATTACATCATTCAGATAGTACAAGTACTAAAATGAGCTTTTAATCATGGCAGCATAATCTTAAATCGCTCTACAGAAAAAGGAAGTCCAAACGGACGAATTGCAAAGCTTATATGTAGTTCAGAATCAATCGGAAACTTTATATCAAACATTCGTTCGATGGCGTTCGAAATTAAAAACGGGAATCGGCAAAACTGCGGCGCTTACAGATTCAATTAGTTCGATTTTTGTGGAAACTTTATTAATTGCGTTTGATTGAAGTTTCTAGTCTGGGTTTCGTACTTTCGTGCAAATCTTATTGCTTTCGGCACAAGTTTTCAGTATTCTCTTGGACCATGTTTTTCTGAACCTCTTTTGACCAAAAAGGTGCTAATTATTTTCCTATCACACCAAATAATTAAAAATTCCTGAATACGATTTCACACAATGCCATGTTCAAAGTGAAGTATTCAATTACATTGACCGCTGCTTGAAATCAAAAGCCTTTCAAAACGTTATAAAGGGAACCCTTTTTTACCCTCAGAGAAATACAATAAACACGCTATAGCGACTGGAGTTTGAACGTAAGCAAAAGTACTGGTATGAACAATATGGAAACACAAAGAGAGACAAGGACAATGAGTGATTTTTCCAAAAGTAGCTCACAAAATTGTGATTTTTCTTATAGTTACTACTTAGGTACTTACGTAACTGAAGCTGGACGTACCTAAGTTTATTAGAATCACAAAATACCTGATAATAAATAATAAATATTCATGGGCATTTCACACAACGCCCTCTAGTCCCGAACTAAGCAAAGCTTTTAATATAGGAACTAGATGGTGATAAAATACATTATTATACTTTTTTTTTTAAATACATACTTATAAGTAATGCATTATTAATTACATTCTGAGTTGACGAATGATAGGAGCGAGTGGAAGAAAAAGACATGTTGTGCCGACCCCGCCTAGCGCGGGATAAGGGCAGGGAAATGATGATGATGACTTATAAGTAATGCATAAATGTTTTAGAATTTAGTTTATTTACAGTAACAGGAAACGCCGAGGCATACACAGCGTAAAACTTTTACCTATAAGTACTGGCATTACCTAGTGGTTGTAGGTGCAGGAATTGCAATCAAAACGAATATTTTTACTCTTCATCTCACTCTCTGTCACATATTCTTGCTCCTCACGTTACTCTTTTGTCACGTACCTTTGCGTATGCGTCGGGGTAACAATAGCCCTTCTGATGGTACATGAATTTCAGTGTAATTTTACAAAGATTATTGACACCCAAAGGTAATGAGATTACAGGGTGTACGTAATTTATTTAAATCTTGCTTTTGATGTTTCTGCTTTGAATTTTACCATATTTAGTGAAGCGGCGTAAAGAGGACGAGGTTCGGTTACGACCCATTTTATTTTAAGTTCAATACAAAACTTAAAAGCTAGGGTAAATACCTCTTTAGTTGTAGATGATTGTAGTCAATGTACACCGATATATAGGCCGGATTGCAATCTCAAAGTTGAACTGCAATGTTTTAAATCATGGTCAGTTCGCATACTAACTCATAGTTATTCTGTGATTAAATAGTGACATTATGATGTCATTTGATTGGTTTTCGTTTTCGCGCATATTTTACTGTCAAGTGTCTAAAAAGAATGATCAATGAAGAAATTACACTGAGCAGTGAAATATAACTTGTCAACAAAATATTGGAATAGGAGGGCAGATGGTAAAACGTTGTTTTAAATAGGTATTTTTTTAGTAAACCTATTTAGTAGTGTCCTAAAGTTAACACATTGTGGTTAGGTAAGTACCTAAAGTTTTATTAATATATTAAACCCCTTTATTTCCTGCCTAATTAGTTTTCCTATATAATTTTATCATAGATATTGTTTTTATACCTATGTTTTTAAATAAAGTAAAATATAATAACCAAAAAATGCCTTGGATTTAATTTACTTCATTCGATTAACCAAAGATACTTAGGGAAGCGAAACGTGAACGACGTGTCATGAATATTCGGAGCTACACTTGACTGACTTCAGTGCGTATCAACTTTAATCTTTTACTTCCCTGCTTCCGGTTAGTACTGATTTTTGTTAAAGTGCTAGTTCGTCCTAGCTTGAGGTAATTTAAAGTAATAAAATATGGAGCCTATCTAATCACGTAGGTACTAACTTAAGGTACACACGGGGACGCATCAACCTAGACTGTTTTTACGAATCATGCCAGAGGGGGACAATTTATGTCATGTAAAGTATGACTAGAGATTTAGCGGAAAAGTGTGCGAATAAGGATTTTAGATGGAATATTTTGTAACATTAGTTTTTATTTAAGAAACTGTGTTGAAAGATTAATATACAGTATTTTAACAATAGTAGCTTTATTCCTTTGTCCGTCGAGGGCACGATTGTTAATTTGATATGTTATTACAACTATTTGCATAATCTGTGCACTCGTCTGTAAGAACATTGTGAGGATTCAAAGGTTCATGTTCATGGCTTCAAAGTTAGCGTGCTCAGTCAAAATGCAAAACAAATGTAAACTTTATTATCATAAATACAAAGTTCACAGTTCAACAAATAGAATTTGGTTTTCAAGGGTTGTTATATATTTGCAAATTATAAACTTTGTTATTAATAGAAATAGAGTTCAATTCTGTTGTGTTCTTGTTTTCTAGGGTTGTACATCAAAGGCGCTAGGTCGATGACTCGATTGAAGTTTGCGATAAAATTTGGAAGTGTTAATTTCCATGTCGGTGAATATAAGATTTCATCTTTTAATCGTTTGCATTCAAAATGTTATGTAGAAAATCACAAGTTATTTGAAATTAATTTAACTTATTATGGTTTTTTTGAATTATATAAAGAACGTTTCTGTAAAATAGATCTAAAGTCTTCGATACTTTAGAAGAAAAGATCACAATTTCTTTTCTACCAAAAACCACTGTAAGTTGAACCATATAAAATATGAAAATGATAAGTTAATCCATAGCTAAAATAGTGTAGCATACAACTAAGGAGTTCCCAGTTTAGTCAAACACCTTTGAATTTAGATGATCAATTTCTGTCAAAATAATACTAATTCATGGCAAATAAATAGATACCTAAGTATCTTGTAAAATCCACTTCCAAATTTCAGTGTCCAATGTCCAAAACGTCAATAAATTCTTGTTAATTTATTACCATTTACAGCATTTTTTTCCCGTCCGTAACTTAGAAGCCTAAAAAAGACTTTGGGTTTCTTGAAGAAAAAATTCATCCAATCAGCTCGAAAAAAGCAGTGTTTTGACTACCACACCACGTTCCCATACACTTAGTTATACCCCATAGAGTTCCGAGTGTTAACCAACAAAAATAAGTGTACCGTTTATCCAAAACTGGATCGGAACACCAAAAAGCTCACTGCAAAGCAACGGCTTACTGCAGTTAAAATATCCGGTAGCCACCACGTTAGGCACACTTTACAGACTTCCTACAGGATGGCAACACTGCCACACCACAAAAGCTCTTATCGCACACAATGAAGAGCGAAAGTTGCAAAACAAGAAAAACACTCGCGATTTTCTAAACAAACTCGCAATAAAATAACGTCCGAACCGTGCGTACTCTAGCCATAAAAATGGCAATAATTTCTTTACATAATAAAAGTGACAGAATGTGAGAGGACACTTTTATTAGGCGATAAAATATGAGCATCATATTGTTGCGTCGTGTAGTTTTAATTCACCTTTGCCAACAAGCCGTCAAGGAACTTTATCACCATTTAGCTAAAACTAATTTATTTATTAGATAAAATGTCGTGTAGTATTTAGGGATCGAATAGTTTGTGGAATTACTGTCTAGATTTAGTGAAACAAACCCTAAACATCATCTCTACCGGACAGGTAGATCTCCATTTCCATCAGTCCAGTATCTATAAGTAACTATACCTATAGGAATGTATCTACTGAAGCGTTCATTGCGTTGCGACTAAACCAAGTTAACAGCGTTGTTAAGTTAGCATTTGAACTTTGCATGAATGAACGCCAGAGGCAATTACATCTGAGCCCTTTTGGAGACCACTTCTGGCGGTCCTAGCTCGCCAAGCTAAGAAAGAGACCCTAAAACGTCCTTAAAACTACGTCACAGGAAAGAGTTGGCCACATTTACGAACTTTCTTTCTTAGGTTTGGAAATATTTTTCATTTAATTAACAATATTTAGATTTTTTCTAACTTCTTCGTAGACGAATTCAATAAATCGACTTCCAGTCAAAAATATCTGGCGCTTGGCACTTTTACCTACATCTCGTCGGTTCTCACGATCTTATTTCCTGTGCAGATCTGGAGCTTCCTGTGGTTTAAAAGCTGCAAGCTCAATATATTTATAGCTCGTAAAAATCGGTTGGTCAGTATCCGCAGACACTTTATCCCAAATTGGTTATTCCTACTAATATTATAAATGCGAAAGTTTAGATGTTTGGATGTTTGTGTTTCAATCACGTCAAAACTACTGAACCAACTTGGATGAAACTTGGCATATATATAGTTCG
The DNA here is from genome assembly GCA_947859175.1 of Gandaritis pyraliata. Classification (NCBI taxonomy): domain Eukaryota; kingdom Metazoa; phylum Arthropoda; class Insecta; order Lepidoptera; family Geometridae; genus Gandaritis; species Gandaritis pyraliata. The sequence continues at coordinate 4,306,041 of OX401866.1, read as the reverse complement.
TAACCTGGATTGACACATAGGCTACTTTTTATCCCGAATAATTAACAGGATCTACAGGATAAAATGAACGAAAAAGATTAGCAGCGCCAATTGGCAAGAGGATTTCATTGTCATGTCATGTCACGTCAGTTTGACAGGGCGTAGTACTACCTCTTTGGTCTAATGACTAGCGTTTGACATTTCAGTACGAGTTCGGTGCAATGAGGTGTAATGTCAAGTTTCTTAAAGTATCCGCTCGGTACACGCACAGATAAAATAATGTACACGGAAACTGTAGACGCGTACGAAGTCGCGGGTAACTACTAGTTTTACATAAAGTTGGACCCAGATCATATCCTGTATGAAATAGGTAAACCAAATCGTGAAGCTTTATTTAAGGTTTCCAAAGCTGGAGCAAAAGTGGCAAAAAGCGATGAAGTGTGCGCAAATATCATAACTTTCATAACTAGGGGGCCAATGGCGCCATTGTAACTTGAGTGTCCCACTTCAAATTACGACCATTGTCACCTTGGCCTTTATCGTGTTTGCGACCTTTTTTTGCGAAGTTAGAAAAACAAACTTTTTGTTTTGTATCTGCGACGTCTGATATAATTTTAACGATGGATGATATTACATGACGCTGCTAAACAGCTTTAAACTTTGTAACCAAGACTTTAGAGCTTATAACTATATGGACTAAAGGCCTCGTTAGTAATTCAATATGCGTTACCGGCAAAAAATGTTCTCCAGTACCAGCTGGGAACACTTTAAAGTGGTTTATCTTATCGATTCGGTGATCTATTGATGGATATTGGTGTTAATTGACGTAGATGATGGTCATTTTGTTAGGAAAAACCATCTGTTTTTTTATCAAGCCGTTTTTTTTTGACGTCCATTTGGTCACAACGTTTGTTTTGTGAAACGTGTATCGTTGGTATTGTACTAGTAAAAAATAAAACAAATCTGTGGCACAGTTTACAAATCTTACCATAGTCGATATAAGCAGTATTTGCATGATTTCTGTCTGATAGCTAAAACTATAAAAGTATTAAAGGGACCTATGGAAAACAGGGACGGATAGAGTAACCAGTTTTTTTTAATTTATAAGTGTTAACCCTAATCGCTTTATGAACATTTTAGAGTACAGCTGTTTCCTGAGTAGAAGTAACAAATACGAAATTATAGACTTTAATTGTGTAAAGTAACCAGAAATACCGGACTTCTCTTAATTCTAAAGAAGCAATGTTCAAAATGACCGGAAGTCTAGTTTGGATTGCATTTGAATCAACAAGTTCATAAAAATAATTAAGTACTTAGGCAAGTAAGTGTAAAAGATTTAAAAATTGAGTGAAAATCACTGAAGTAACAGTAGATAGGTTAGTTAATGAGTGCTTCCTATTTCAACCCAAGATTTTTCAACCCAGTAGGTATTTTTTTTTCATTCGATCCTAGTTAACGATTATAGATAAAAATGGTAAAGTAACCTAAAATAGTACTTATTCAGTTTACTGTACTGTAGAACTAGATAGGTACTCATTAATAATTCCAATCGTGAAAAGCTTGAACAACTTTAAAATTAACAAATTAGACCCCATATTTCTTGTATCGTAAATAACGAGTAGCCCCCTTTGCACCATAAATAACAAATAAGCATCAATAAAATCAAGCCCTTATTTTCTTAAGACAAATAGGACGCCAACCTATTTTCTAAGGGTTCTTTGAAGGGGTTAGAAAAACGAAATTGGGTTACGCACAGTTACACTTCAGTGACGTCGTAAAAAAGCAATGAAAATGTTTCATAAATCAAACGGCGGGTTCTGCGAATGTTTTATTTTTAGGTTTAATTAGCGGCATTTTGTAAATTTTAATTGATGCGATAAATTTTGCGACACGAATGTGACGATGCGAGTGATGCGACGGACGACCAGCTAATGGACTATGTGTGGCTTAATGGTTTTTGTTTATGACGGAACCCTATATAAAAGAGTACGTTTTATGAAACCACTGAGTGTTTAATTAATCTATTAAAATTTCAGCGGTACTTTATCTTATTTGTACTTAAATTAATGTCGTGATGTTACAAAGATTTCAAAAGGGTTGCCAACATACTGTGTAATGACTATATATTTTGTAATTTGTCTTTTTTTGCTTAGTTTGGGACTAGAGGGCGTCGAAATGTTCGTGAATATTTTTTTTATTTACATTTAGGGCGGCTTGTACCAGAACCGCTAAACGTGTTTAACAGCTAAATAAATTTAAATCTGACGTATTTATGTGACTTGACAACTCGCTAAATACTATTTAATAGTTAAACGCGTTTAGCGATTCTGGTGCAAGCCGCCCTTAGATAGGTGATACCTACATCTGATGCTTCTAAATTCAATAATGACGTCGATAGAATAGGCCATCTCATGCGCACTGGTAAATTTGTTTTAGTCGATTTATTTACATTGACTTATATAGTTCAATAACCTTATAAATCACACAAACTTCCAGACTCCATCACTCAAAGAATCCCTATATTAGAGGTATCAAAAACTATGCGCTACAATACCAAATCCTGGAAAAAATATTTTACTAAACATACGCCTCATCATCTCATCAGATAGACCGTCATTTTGTGCAACGAGCACAGAACTTTGAGCGTATCAAAATATGAGCGATAATCCCTCTACTATTATATATGCAAAGCCATTCTATCTCGAATGAACCTTCTTCTTAGAGCCCCACCATCAGAAATCGAACCACGATCGAACAGTTCCAATATTTTTCAATTAAAACAAAAAGTTAATTAGGGTCCTTTTTATATCGCATCGGTACCATCAAACGCCGAAACGAGCTCAATAAAAAAATCTGAAAAGAGACAGTTTTTTCCGTCGGAAATAATTAAGATATTTAGTAAAAGTCGTTAGTGTTTAATTAAATCAGAAAGAGAGAAACGAAGCGTGGAGTCACGCCGGGTGAACAAACTAACTTACTGTTCACAAGAAATTTGGTAACAGTGAAAAGTAAACTTTGTCGCGTTGTATTACAATCCAGTATTGTTTGTACCTAAATGGCTGAAAACGGGGATTTCGGCAAATTTTGGGCAGCTTTCAGATTAATCTCGGCTGGTTGAGTTTGTTAAAAAATGTCACATACATTCATTTTCCAGTTATAGTATCACAGTAGAAAATATTAGTACCTACTTATCCTTTTCCGCAGTGTCAGTTTTGTTCATCAGTGAAACTTTTTAAATTTATACTAAGTATAGTTTATTCGCTGGTTTTGCTACTCATATTGCTAATTTGTTATGTGATTTTTATAAGCAAATTTTTGAAGATTGTTTTAGTTTTTGAGCTAGTTTTAAAAGGAAGTTCTATTTTATGTAACAATAATTTTTGTGATTAACTTGATAATTTATTAATACTTAGTACCTACGACGACAAATTAAGGGGACTTCAATAGCTATAAATCATAATAAATACTTACAAATAAAAATCCCAAAAACTTAAATAAACAAAAATTCATTTAAGAAAAAAAACACAAGCTTGATATACCTAACAGGAAAACAGTTAAATGAAATGAAATGTTTTTCTTTTTTTAGGTTCTTAAATAAAAATCATCATCATCATTATTATCAGCCTATAGAAGTCCACAGCAAGACATAGGTAAGGTAGGTAGACCAAAGGACCCTAGATTGATTGCCTGACAGAAAGATTTTGGGCCTTCTCAATCCACCTCCTTCTCGCGTTAGTCTGTCAATGGTGGGTCTTTTTACGCTTCGCCTTCTAGTTCATGGTTGCCATTTCACATCCTATACAAAATATATTACACATTATTCTGCGCCTATATGTATACATACATAGTAAATTATATTTGAGCTAATGGCTCGCGGAAAGTACCTACACTATTTACCTTCATGATCATTTTAAGTAGACCACGTCTACTTTGTAGCAAAACCCCCATCTCTATAATTAAAATAAATGATTCAAAAACGTCAGCACAGAAATAAAGCCACATTCACACCTACAGTTCCTAAAAATAGGTGTGCGCTTTCATCCGCAACCTTTGAACATCAAAGTCAAGGTAATGAGGGCGTCAGGTTGAAGACAGCTGTATACTTTTATTATCCGTGAAAACCACTGTGTTTTTGCATGTTTTGTAAGGAAAATGTGGAAATTACCTAACTATGTAACTTTATATTGTTTTTATAAAAATGGTAGTTACAAAACGGCATACTTAATGTATAGTAGAAACAAACTGATCTGGGTTAGGTACATTTTCTACTTTATGCGTATTTCAGAATTACTAAAAATGGTGAATGGACCCACTGGGAATGAGCCGATTTTTTAATTATCTGGGTAAAATATTTTTTTTTTTAGGTAGTTAAGTATTCCTAAAAAGTCTCATTTTTATATTTGTGGGTTCCTATTTCAGCGAAATAAGTCTTACTTACTTACAATCTAAAACGAAATCTATGCCTATAATATTTCTTCACAGTAGCAAAATAAAGTCATAAAACTATGTGGTGTAGTAATAGTACTTTACGATGTTGCAGCATATAATTGACAAGCAATAAATATGACACAAATTGCAATTTGCGCGCGTAATGCAATTGGCACAATTTTCTAACTTCATTCATCTTGCGAGCAGACGGGAGACAAAGGAAACGTTGTTTTCTTGCAAAAATAGAGGGATATTTTCGCTTTTGTAGGGCGACACGGTTGTCGGTAACGTATGTGTAGTCAGAGCGAAAGTTCAAAAATATGTTTAATTGAAAATACACTTTTCCTTTTTTTTCTTTTGGCTCTATTTTAGACGCAGGCAGATTTTAGGGATGTCTTACAAATATTGCAAAAACAATTGAGTGTCAAAAACAAAAATGTAACAAGTTATATATTTTTTATGGTTTTTTTTCACAGCGATACAGAATAAATAGTATGAGTGACACAGGGTGACAGAGAGTGATGCAAATTGACAATTTTCAAGCCGCTATCAATTTTTCAATGTTGTGACGGGAGAGCGATGCGCTGTTTCAAGTTTACCGATCAATTTCAGTTTTGTTTTGTTTCGAGTGTTTATTTTGTTTTTGCAAAATCAGAAACTACTAAGTTCGAAATAATGTTTTACAATTTTGGCGCGTAAAAATTTATTACCAAATACAGACAAACCTAACGACGATGGTGCATGGGGCGTTGTATCCAAATTATGCTAAACTAAATAATTCTGAAAGCAAGAGATAAAAAAACGTTGCCAGGTAAAACGAAATTAACTTCACACTGGAGTTTGAAAGCACACGCGTCCAACAAACGTCATAAGCACAATAAAAAGCGCAGCCCTTTTGTCAAATAACAACAAAAGATGCAATTTTTAATTTTAAAATTCAAGTATCCGAACATTTCGATCTCATTGAAACACGCGTACGACAAAATTAATTAGTTCCATCAATCACAACTTTGAATGGTGTCAGTTCGGCACCAGCCCACTGGTTTTGTAAAAGAAACTATCAAAAAAAAATACTGCAACCCCTAAAAAGAGTAACGTGATTCGACCATTGTGTGACAACCCTTTCGTTCCAATTTTGAAATGAAGTTTTGACTCTTCCTAGCAGCGCCTGGGAGGAGATGTGGGGATAATGTTTTGAATATCCTGGTTTACATTGATATAGGAGAACAATTTGGTTTGTGATGTGATGATGTGCTTAGGTCATTCACCTTGGCTTCAAAATTATGATAAAATAAAAGTAAAATTTTATGCGACAACGCGTGGTTCTTGACATTTATGCTCTTTAGTTTTTAAGCAAACGATTATTTTAGTTTTGTCATCAAAACTGCTTTTTACAATCTTTCACTAGTACCTAGTTATCTCAGGTTTTTGATACTGTTAGGTATGTTCATTTGAATAGATCGTCGATAATTGTAGGTATCGTACTTATTTTATAAATACTCGAATCACATTTTTTAAAAACAAACACGGTTTATTACTTAGTATCTTTTTCATAAAATACAAAGATACTTCAAACTTGACAAATTGCGAATGTTTTATGCATAAAAAATATATTTTTCTGATAGTTTATTTTATTTAAATATATCACAGCCCTTCAAATTCCGACAATACGTGGCGCGCAGACGTACAGACATTCATCATGGATAATGTATTTACATTTGTATGGCGTCAGTCATCTATCATTCGGTGACAATGCGCTCGCGCCCTTACCTCACCTTTGCACAAATAGTCTGTGCGCAATAGAATTAAGGGACGGGTTAAAAATAGTTAAAATTGATTGATCTTGAAGTTTTTTTTATGAATTTTCAGGGTGAATTGATCCTTCCGGCTGTTTCCGCGACTAATTTTCGTAACCAGTTGCGATACTTAGATGTTTTTTTTTATACATTATAGACAAACGTTTGACCGCAATCAAAGTTACGTAGCTCGGATATAATTAAGTATTATTTATTTACTATCACACAAATTTTTTGGATGACAAAGTTTAATTGTTTTATCGACGGGTAATGATAATGACCACAGCGCTTACCTAAAACAAAATATGGAGCATAAAAACATTGTATAGGTAAGTTTTTTTTTTATATATGATGAGGGAATTGTGTTGTGGGAAGCAGGTGCTTTCGGTATACTCCTGCTTCCCACCACTGAGAGGAGAGGGGTGATAGGGGATGATTTGTTACGGTGCTAGGGGTACAGGATGGAGGAATGGTTTGGTGTTGTGTGAAGCGACGACTCGTCGCGGAAAACGTCAGTCGTATTAAAGAAACGAAATAACAAGATCAAAAACAAAACAATATAAAATAAAAGTACCCAGTGATAGGTATAGAAAATTAAAATAATATACACACAAGTGGGAAATACCGCAAAGCCGCAAGTGTAAGAGTAAGTGATTAGTTAGTTAATCGGTCAGTCGGTATCCGTGCTGGAGCTGCTAGGGCTGCTTCCCGAGAGGGGAGTTCCCGATGGGTGCTTAAGGGAGGCGGGGTAGTTAAGCCATTTGTAGCTCACCCCTTTCACTCCCCCGACCAGGTCTTTGGTCGGGCGCAGCTCAGGAGGGCAAAGTTCTTTGGGTGCATTAGTTCTTAGGTGGAAGAGTTTGGGGTATTTCGGGTGGCGGTTAAGTGGCCCTGCGAATTGTGTTTTAAGGCAGCTTGGGTGCTTTTTATTGAAAGGTCTGGTAGTCTTGTGAGTATAGTGGAAAGCCCCACATAAGCCATTGGAAGCCAAGTTTTTCCCGGGAAGGTCTAGCCCTAGATTCCACCACTCCTGACGTCTCGCAATTGTATGTTGGTGAAGGTGCTGGTATTTGTGGGAGTGGTGGTGGAGTTGTGATAAAAGTGAGAGTGTAGGAGAGAGGGAGGACAGGGCTGAGGATGAGGATATGTGTGATTGTAGGTCGGTGCTTGGGGCACGTATGGGGGTACTATAATTTGAATGAGCTGATGGTGCGGAAGTACTGTGATGAGTTAAATCAGCGTCATTTAGAGCGAACCCCAGCGGCGACGAAGGCAGGGGGGAGAGCATTGGTGGTTGAGGGTATTTTGAGTGATATGTGTTTTGGAGTTGGAGAGAGGTGGTGTGTGGTTCTGGGAGGTGGTTGGGGTCGGGTTTTCAGACTACGGAATCAAAATCTTAGATGGGATTAGATTAGAAAATTCTTAATTGCACATAAAAAAAATGGTACACAGGCGAGTTTAATGCTATTTAGCATTTTCTTCCAACTATATAACATTTGTGTAGTGTGGAGAAAAAGGTACCTAGTGCTAACATGGGAAACATGCTAAAAAACGCCTCTCGAACCTTAATGGGGATTTCAGGAATATATCGTTAAAACAATAGGTAATTGGAAGATTATTATATTTCTAATAAAATATATTTTTACAATAATAGTTAAGTAACTGTATTGTATGAAAAAGTCAATTATTTGTTGCACTTGAAATAACAGTTTATAAATATATTTAAAGTTATTTTATGAACTGTTATTTCAAGTGCAAAAAAAGTCTAAAAATCTATTGAAGGGTTAACCCTTCAATAGATTTTTAACTTTTGTTTCGATTGTGAGAAAAAAATAACCCTAAATTATCGAATCTTTTTAATTTGTACTCATGAGCATTTGCGGTACTTTTGTAATTTTTTCACACGCATAGTAGTTATTACTACAGTTAATTTTTCATGGACAAAAATATACAGATAATGCTAACTCCATTTTGCCTATGTTTACTAAGCCCTCGAGACCCCTGCAGATAGGCGTCGACCTAGACTGTTTGAAGTTGAACATTGCGAGTCGTGCGAGAGGGACGATATAGGTATTTTTCTTGCGGAACGTGCCACGTGTCTGCTCCTAATGCAGCGTAATTATGGTTATGTTGGTTGTCTAACTTAACGTGTAGCCGTGTGTACTCAGTCAGACTAGACTGCAAATTCTTTTTCTTTGTTTCTTTTACTTTAAAAAACTTTCCTATGTGGTCTTTATTACAAGTGCGTTTATCAATAGTGACTAGCTAGATAAGTATAAGTACTTACCACAAAACCATAGACAAAACACTTCGGTGAACGCCCCTACAAACAATAGAGCTACTATTGATAAACCCACAAAACTATCAGCTTTGTTTTTTTATTGCAATAAATCTATTGACAGAAACTGTGCACATATTTTTTCACAAAAACGAGTCCCCATTGAAATAGAACGTGTTCTAGCAAATCAAACACAGATTTGCAAGTTTTTCTGTTTGTGGTTCTTTTAGAAATACGGGTTTTGGTTAACATTCGTTTAAAAACCAAAAAAAAGAGAGCCGAATGATTGTTTAAAAAAGCACCAGAAAGAAACCTATCGAAGAGAAATTGATAGGTTCCTCCCTATGCCAAATAAATTAAATCAATTAAAGCCATTAGAGATAGTCTGACTTCCAAATAAATCACTAGCGATTCTGAGCTTATGAAGTTCAAAATTCAGAGAACAATGGATTTCGAATTGAGTGGAACTGACCCAACTTTGCAGTCGTTATTTTTATAATTTATTTACTCATACTATTAATTTTCATTATTCTCAGCGTTATAATAATAGAAGGTCTAATCTAAACTAGAATTTGGAAACCTCATCAGCGTCATCTGAAATCACTTCTAATAAATCAATTTCATACTTACTTCTCAAATTCATAGCTTTATACAAGTTACAACTATAAATCTAGTATTGTTATAAATTTTATGAAATATTCCTCTGTATTGCGATAATGTTTGCCCTCTGTTTGGGGGTAAGCGGTGCATGTAATCAATATATTGAACTAAAACCGTTTGCATTTTCCTCGTGATGTTGCATAACATTTATTGTTAGGCGGTTATAAAGTTGGCCATAGCTTAAAAATTTACAGTATTTTAATTAAATTTTATGTAAATTACTTATACTTACTAAGTAAAATTTTTTGAATCAATACTTAGTAAAATATTTTAAACTTATTGATACTAATTATGTGTATTTTAAATTTTAAAAACAAGACAGTTAAACTTTTATATAAAAAATTTAAGGTCAGAAAGCTTCTCAAGAGCTTCAAATGAATGACTCAGTCAAAAATTACCACTTTAAAAAATTTAAGCATATTTACAAAATAACAAGACAGTGTTAATTAATATAATTAAATGCATTAAATTTAAGCAGATAGTGAGGTAATGCTTAACATCAGGTCGTCAGCTTGTTCCATTACGTTTTCTCATAATAAAAAAGATAGCTACGTTTCATCAACCCCTGCACTATTTCAAATTGTATCCACTCTCGCCAAAGTAAATCGGAATCAGACGAACCGTAGTAAAATACTAAATGGTCCGTGAAAATTGTACATAATCGTAAATAAAGCTGATCAACAGGACCAACAAAGCGGCACTTTATGTAACAAAGACTTGACGTGTTAAAACCCTTTACACCTCTCTCACTGAATTAAATGTAATAAATTTTGCGTCAAATCTGAAATTCTATGGTCGCGCACTCTCATGTTTCCGAGGACGAAATAAGAATATTTATTGTTTTTGTACCGTTGCCACTACTATTTATACCGTCTAATAAATAATAACACAAAAGTAGTTTAAATTATGCTTGTGACGACAACGCACTAATACGTATTTTAAGAATTTCAAGTTAGGGCATCCATATAATAAATAAATTGTCTGAATCCGATTGGCAAAACATGCCACGATTGTCTATTATTATTGTGCCATTCAAATAAACAATGAAAAAATACAGGCCAGTCGACCCTTTGAAATTGGTCTTTCGACATTCCAGTCATCAAAAAATCCATGACTCATCCAAAGCTAGACAAATTAATGTTCATAACTCACGACTCGTAAGAACAACAAAACCCTAAGTCACGGGTGTTGAGCAGGGACAATTGGACATCCGACACACGTTCCTTATTAAATTATAAAGAAAATAAACCGGTAAAATTGTGTTACATCCGGCCGGACATTTCGCGTAACTTATTTAAAAACTGTCCAATACAATTATCTGTATTTGTCATCCGAAAATGAGTGCCAATAATGATGTAATATTTTCCTTTCCGTTCCCAGCTAATAAACGGGTATGATTTTGAACTTACAAACATTTTCTGCAAAGATTAAGATTACATTGTCTAGTTCTATATTTATCATGTAATTTTCATGAACCACGTTTAGGCAAGCGGAGTGTAGGACGCCCTACGGTAAGATGGGGCGACTATCTGCGAAATGTAGCTGGTAAACTACACTGGATGAGAAGAGCTGAAGACCGGGCTCAGTGGCGCGTCTTAGGAGCGACCTACGTCCAGCAGTGGACTGATATAGTTTGATGATGATTATGATTTCATGAAACAAAACTATTTTACAACACTTTTAAGAACCTGACTTGAGGTTTCATATCACGTCTTTTTTATGAAAGAGCGAACCACTTAGTTTAATTAATTTTAAGACGTTAAAAACCGCGAGTTTAGAGACAGTCAACTCTCTTCAAAAATAAAAGACTTACGACATTATAATCTTCAGAAGCGTTTTGTTATTGCAAAGGGGAAGACACAGGAAAGGGACATGCCACGTGCCTATCCAGGTGGGTGACTTTTATAAAAGGAAATGACTTTATAACCAGTTTAAAGCGCCACAATTTGGTTTTTTGTATCACGTTTTTTATCTTCTATCAAAAATTGCAATGTGTTTGGATTTGAGCTTTTTTATAACATTTGAATGCTTTGTAAGTAATTAAAACAAGCATAAAAACTTAGCAATATTATATATCATTATTATATTAGCAATATTATATATAATATTTATTTTACGTATGGTACTTATGGTAAGATAGAATATGGATTCATATATTCTGTTGTATTCACAACAGATGTTAAACCATAATTTATGTATTCCACTTAATAAATTTTGTGTAAACTTGAGACAATTTTCTTATAAGTAAATGAGGCATATCGGTGCCTGATGATTACAAAGTTAACGACCCAAGGTATACCTTTCTAAATTGCTTGTTCACAAACGTAATAAAAAGTAAAAAACTCGAGATGCACATAAAAACATAATGATATTGGTTTCAACTTGGTTAACTTTCAAGTTTCATGTCCATTTTTAACCCCCGACGCAAAAACGACGGGGTGTTATAAGTTTGACGTGTCTGTGTGTGTATGTCTGTCTGAGGCGACGTAGCACCCGAACGGATGAACCGATTTTGATTTAGTTTTTTTTTTGTTTGAAATGTGAATAAGTCGGGAGTGTTCTTAGCTATGTTTTGATGAAAATCAGTCCAAGATTCGGGGTTTTTTTTTTAATTTTTAATTTAATTACTTGTTGCTAATGTATGAGGTGTATTTCTTACTCGCTTCCTCCCGCGGATTCGCTCGCATATCTATTTATACCTATTCCTGTAATAAATCACGATCTAAGTTTCATCCAAATCCACCCAACAGTTGCAATGTGAGAGAAAGTTTATAATGTAAGTACCAAATTGGATTTTTTAAGAGTAAGGACTATTTGGCCCCACCTCGGATATGCACGGGTTAAAATTTTCAAATGGTAAAAAAAATTGTTCTACGTGTAGATGTTGACCAAACATAATCAGCACAGAAATTGTCAGCCTATTTAAAATGCAAAAGGTAGCATATAGGTACTTCCTTCATCATAATTAATACCTACAAAGTCTGGGTTAGTAAATTAGCTTAGTTTTCTAATTGACTCCCGTGGGCTTTCTGAGCCAGTAGTTAGAATTTCATTTGCCTAGATATGCATAGATAGATGCCTTCAATAAAAAAAAATATAATAATATATTTAGGATAAGATTATTCCCTTCTGTCACCCAAATCTGTCACCCTGAGCGACAGATTGGAAAAATGTCGAATCAGCGCCATCTATGAACTTACACTTGAACTAGGTTGTAAAGTACCCAGTCTTCTAGCATAACTAATTGCTGCTACTGTTTCGCAGTAGAATAATCAATGGCGAGTAAACGTAGTACGGTTATTGGACAACAGATGGCACTGTACTGTAAATTCTAATAAGATCGAGCTTTTGAACTGTTGATCATTGTCTACATCTAAATTCAATAATTCTACTGAAGTTCTTATGCTTCATTGATAAATGTGATTTAATCATAACTTTAATAAGTAGGATACACATTATACCCAAGGGTTATTAAAAAACTTATGAGCGTAAAGGCCTCTTTCACCGTTTCTGAGTAACGCTATTCGACAAAAAGAAATATTTATATCCTTGTTTGTGCGTAGCTATCTAAAGCAGAGAGGAAGATTTTATTTTTGACGGATATCGTATGAGATCACATGAGATGGTAAAATAGGCACCAAACACATACCTTGTTAAAACTACTTACTCCACCATATATTTTCTCCATCATTATGTATGACCTATTAATTCAATTTTACCGTAGACCCAAAGCTTGCACAAAATGATGTAACTTATCTCTCTGATATCGAGATAGTCAAACTTACATAATAGGACCAATATAATCTGCCCTCTAAATGCTGAACAAATCAGAACATCGGCGGGTCTTGTTCGGCTGGACGATTTGAGATATTTTCTTTTTAAAAGATTCGAGGGTGAAGCGGATAAAAAGGCGTTGTTTTTGACAGGTTATACCTTTGTAACAGGTGATGCAAAGTATAAAGGTCGTAACAACCAAAGCAAAACAAAAATGCCAACAAAAACAGCTGTTCTATACAAAATTTAATACATTACCTTTTTTTTACAAAAATATGGAGCAAGCCGATGACACACCTGATGTTAAGTGGTAACCACTGTCAATAACAATGCATTGCTTCACTGAGCATGTCCATTGAAGATGTGGCCTGTGATGCATTGCACTGCGCCCATCACTTTGGTTTCATAGGTAAAGTTGTTCTGTGGAACTGGCACCTAGAATCATCTTTTATGACGATTCTAAATGATCCTTGTGATTTTATTGAGTAAAATAATTATGACTTTAACTTTGTTCATATTAATTAGTACTTTAACCTCCAAGATCCCTTGCCGGCAGTCGCAGGGGCCCAGGCGAAACCAGGTTTGTGCGAAACGCCTCTTCACATGCTAGGGGAGTGTGGGCCGCGCAAAAACGCAGCATACATCTGGGAAAGCATATTCTAAGCCCAGATGAGCTAAAAAACCTCGCCCCTAAGAAAATCCTTCAGTTCTTAGCAGCTGCAGGATTTTGTGGTGAACTATGAACGCTCCAAATAGGGGTGGTACTTACACAAGCGGCGATCACAATAGGCCAGAAGGCCGCAGTGATATCATAACCGCAAAAAGCTAATAAAAAAAAACATTAGGCGATTTCTGGAATAAGCCTTCCAGAAGCTTTCGCGAGTGGTATTATAACACTCTGTAGGTATAGTACCAACTCAATATTATCTATTAGCCTACTGGTTCTGTAAATCAAAGTACCTCTTGCCTACGAGTACGTAGCAATCTGTAGTCATCCCTTAAGCCAGACACAGTGTCGGTAGCATCTTAGTTCGTTCTTTCAAATGGCACAGATAAAATCAAACGACCAATAAAATAGCCCTCCTGACCCCGATCTAAGTCCCTGTATTATTTAGAAAAGTTCCCAATTACGTAACTTCGTTGCGATCACATCGGAATGATATTTGAAAACGGTGAATTTTGATTTATAAAGGTCTTTGTATTCATTGATAGAATCACCATCTGTAATCATGTTTCGTTAAAAACGGCTGCTAATTGCAAAGCAATTATAAATATTGAGCCGATCAGTAACTTGGACTTGCTAGATATTGACAGAAACTGATTGTATCGCAGAGTTACATAATCATCATTCAGGTAACAAAGCCGGTGCCATACTGTTTTCTATTTAGCTAGGTACTAAAAGAGTTTTGGTGAAATCACCTTTCATAAAAAATAATGTATCAGATAGAAAAGAAAAAAGAAAAAGAGTTACTTAGCCAAAGAAGTGGCGTTGAAATCTCTTGTTCTGTTTCTTTTAGAATCATTCACGTGATATAAAATAATATGCTCATATTGTCATGTATAGATGCGTGATCATCATTCCCTTGCCCTTTTCCTACGCTAAATAGGGTCGGCACAACATGTCTTCTTCTTCCACTCATACCTATCATTCGTCAACTCAGAATTTACTCCTCTCACATTCATATCCTCGTTCACACAATCCAACCACTTCTTCTTCGGTCTTCCTCTACCTGGTGGTTTTTAATTAAATTAATTTGATAACAAATTAATATTGAGCTTTACTTTTTTTTTCAATGTATAAAATAGATACATACAATGTTTTAAGTATAGTATAGGCCTTTGCCAAAGAGCACACAGATAAACCACAGTTATATAGTCAAACCATACAAATATTCTAAAAGGCTGGAAAAAAAACAGGTAGGTAGGTATATGTTTTAACGTGCCTGTGATTTATTATATTTATTACAAAAAAAAAACAAATTAAAAGATCTGAAGGCACGACTACCGTGCCGAGGGACAACAATCGTGCGTAAGACTACGTGAGAGGAAGCTAAAACAATTTAAACACACAAAAACTCGGCAGATAGCGTGATAGCTATAATATTACGATTTGTAATAATTCAGAATCTAACAAGATAACTACTTACTAAAGAAATGATAAGAGTCGTATTAGACAGAATGGGCTCTATTGAGGCTCATCCACAAATAATACTTGCCCCATAACAGATTACTAATGCCCCCGAAAAATCATTAGCATGATTTTACGAGATCTAGCTAAAATATTAATCAAAAATATTAGAAAAATAATAAGACACACAAATATTTCACTTATCTCTTAATCAAGTTGCTATAGTGTTTCATTTATTTTTGAAAATGCCAGTAAAAGTATCCTCTTCTTCTTGTTCTTCCCTGTTCCCATTATTTGGGGTCGGGCCTCCTTATTTTAGTTCGCCAAGACAAGACAAGACAGCCAGTAAAAGTATCCGTGTTCAACAAAACAATACCAAGATTATTTGACAGACTTTCATTGAAAACTTGTAGCTTTTATTAGGGTGGGAGTGTAAGAGTTTTGTAAGTTTGAAATTCAATCTTGAGAGCCATGAACATTGTTTTAGAATACGAATCTTTTTAAATCTATCTACTCCATTTCATTAATTATTTATTTTCTCAAGCCTCACACATCACTAATTGATCAGTTTTTTTGCAGCTCAGAATTTCACGGCTGGATGGCTTGTGAACGGTGTCTGTGGTGAACCGTTGTTGAGTAACATACTGCAAGTAACCGTACAACAGAGGCGGAGTTAGGGCAAGAGGCAAGGGTCACATAAATTCACCCAATTTAATTAACAGTCACGTATGAGGTACATTTATAAAATAAATATAGCTTGATCCTGAGACCACATTCATTACTGTTTGGCTCATTCATGGACTGTACCCGGACTAAGTATTTGCTACTGATGCATGAATCAAACATAACCATGACATTTAGGGCGTCTTGCACCAGAATCACTAAACGTGTTTAACAGCTAAATCGATTTAAATCTGACGTATTTGTATGACTTGACAACTCGCTAAATACTATTTAAGAGTTAAACGCGTTTAGCGATTCTGGTGCAAGCCGCCCTTAGCCTTCCTTTCAAGAATTTAACAACCTATGTGTGGACATGGCTTTACGAATCATAATTGACCGTCAATTAGGAATAATTATGGAATACAATACTAAACTACTGCAAAAAAGGAAACTAACTTACGTATCTTAACAAGCCTTATTGTGGTACTAAAATAAAAAATACTATAGGTATTATAATATTGAAATAAGATCCACAAACCAGACACAAAAGAAAATATTTTATGATTATGTCTCATCAACATCTACGCTCTATAAAGAAAGAAAGAAAGAAAGAAAGAAAAAGCTTTATTTGACAACACATCATAATACAAACATAAAACAAAAACAAAAGTACCTAGGACTATAATAATATGTTGCCAAAAAGGTGGCAGCTCAGCATAATTGTTGAGTTGCTGAAAAATGCAATTCAACGCTACACAGATAGGAACCCCCAAATATTATCCTTAATCCGATCCTGTGTTCATTATCTACCTGCATAATTAGAATTATGATTATAGGTTTGAATGGACTATTTATTGTCCAATGGCTCAATCGTAACCATAGGTTAACATGGACAGGACATAAAATGACCTGCTTGCTTATTTCATTTGATTACTAGCTATATTATATTGGTCATTATTTCTTAGTGCCAATTATTTAATTGTGTAAGTAATTGTATAAATAAGATTGCTTTAGTCTAGTTTAATTAGCATTTAAATAAACCTAATATCTATAAAATGTTTTAGGCTGATTAAAACTCTTTTACTTCATCTAATTTAGGTAGAACAATAATTGATTTGAATAAAATTATTTGTTAATTACCTGTATAGTTTTTATAAGTATTTACCTAACTAAAACTAAATGAAATAACTTGATTTGAACATGGTTTATCCATTACGTAATAAGTACGTATTTGGTATGTCCCTACTTCAATAGTACAATTTTATTTTATTTTTGTCGTACAAAAGACTTCAACGCGTTGCTTTTTTTTAAAAGCTTTTTTAAATTATTTATTAACTTACATATTTTTATAATTTCAAAATCAAGACTTTTCTTAATTTATATCAATGTGAAGCAAATCCTACACGCAAAAATAATGCCTTACAGAGAATTGAATACCCGTCTGTTTTTGAGCTATTGTTCACGATCGCGCAAACGAAGTTTTTCAACTAATTAACTTATTACCAGCTTTTTGAGAGGCTCTGTTGGGTGTCCATATATACTGAGGCTACCAGATTGGGGTTTTCTGGTCAAAGTAACCCTGTACACGACGAAGTTGACTCTGGGAGGCATTACGTTTCAGTAAAAGGTGTACCGGAGAAGTAAGCCCACGTTTTCTGTGGTATAACAACGTCGTGTACCTACCCGCTCTTGCGAAAGCCCAACGCCATATAACAGTGATTCTTTAGTTGGGTGTCCCTACTACAGTATATACTTTGACATCCTTGTTTTTGCTATTTCTACAGGAAATTCCTATTAATAATTTACTTGAAATTTAATTTAACTTTATTATGTATCAAAATTTAAATCTATAATGTATTTTTATAACTTCGAAAAGATAAGTGGTCTAAGGCGCTTTAGTTAATTTCTTTGCCACAAAATACGTATAGTAAGTTCTAATAAATTCCTTTCACTGACATCGCTTTACAATTTACAAAACATAATTAGTTCATATCATATAGGTTTGGTTTACTTAGATGATGTCAGTTTTTTGTTTCAATAACTTCTTCAAAGTTGCTACGCAGGTCCTTAAAATTACTATGGCCACACACTTCGTCGTCGACCGACATGCAACATGCGAATATAAATTATGTAAGTATTTTACAAAAAAGAAAATGTTGAAAGAAAATCATCCTTAATAATAAATAGCATTAAGCTCGCCTCTGTACTATTATTATATGTGCAATATTTAATTTTCTAACATAATCCTTCTACTGTTTTTTTCCTTAAAACAACTACCTATTAACTTCAAGGTGTTTACAATACCTACCCTATCTACTTCTCGTAAATATAATAAAAAATAAGTATTCCCTGTTTACACCATAAACAATGTTGTTTTGCTGTAATGGCGTGGCGACGTCCAGTCGCGTTGGCGGCGGCGCG
The DNA here is from genome assembly GCA_947859175.1 of Gandaritis pyraliata. Taxonomy (NCBI): domain Eukaryota; kingdom Metazoa; phylum Arthropoda; class Insecta; order Lepidoptera; family Geometridae; genus Gandaritis; species Gandaritis pyraliata. Next base: position 4,287,914 of record OX401866.1, on the reverse strand, counting down.
GCGGTCTACTCGTATTTTTCATTCCGCTTTTTACGACGTCAATGTTTTCGCTTAGCTTCTTGCTGTGACGAGATTGAGATTGAAAATGTATGTATGACCTTATTTATTAAATAGAAAATAAATATAGCTATCAGTAAGTATAAGTACTGTGTTGATAAAACGGCTTTATTGCTTCGTTTCGCAACTACCTAGTTAGTTACATGAGTTAGTTCAGAGTCCGTATTTTAAGTTTTATTTTGTTGATTTTCAAAAAGTGAGAATCGAGAAACTCACCGTTTTTGTACGGAGAAAAATAATTTGTACATCTCCCGCTAGAGACGCTTATTGGGTATTCATAAAAAATATCTCGCAAGTCTCATTTCGATATTAATTAATATCGAAACTAAGTAGTTTTGATCAACAAAACTCAAACTACGGGCTCAGAAAAGAGTAGGTACTTACTACAAAAACCCTAGTGATTAAATTAGTAATGGAGATTTACAGAAGAAAAAATAGTAGTTGGAATCGTCAGGACAAGGGCATTCAGATGGTACAAATAAAATATAGTGCTCGAGAATGAAATAACTTCTTGCAGATTTTTTTCTGATACAATTTTTTTCGAATGTTTTGTTCTCTTCCTTTGGTAAGTTGATATTCTAAAATTGGTTAAGAACGCGTCGAAATATATGTGAATAGTCACGTGACTTGAAAAAATATTATAATACATTTTGGTTAATTTTCCATTCCCGTTTGATCGTAGAATGTTGGCTAGCGAGGGACTGAGCTAAAACAGTAAAATATAACGAAAAACATTCACATAATTCACCTCGCATATTCATGGCGTTTGCGACCGTTTTATCAAAAGCAAACGTGGCTACATTTTAGGAATCTGTTTGTGCGAAATTGTTTCCTAACTTCATGCTCTGAACGGGACAAACAACTGTGATGTCCCAATAAAAAGTTATTTGCAAAATTATGCCGGCGCCGTGGTGTCGGGTACTAGCTGAGTAGCTGAGTGTCAATGATACTATTCTTACGTCAGTATATACTGTCAACACCACACGCTCAATGATATTAGGTCGGAGAGATCTCTGCAAAGATTAAGTGCTTTTGAATGCAACGTGTTGTAGTCAAAAGCGTCATTGCAATGTTATCACGTTCTGTAATTAAGAAATCCTCCTCCTTCAATCGCATTCCTCATGTTTGAGGGTCGTGACCACTTCCAGTCAATATCCTACTCCTGACAATGGTACGCTATTCCCCGGCCATTTGCAATTAAGAAATACAAAGCAAAGACTTCACTATTGCTTTATGTACCTATCACTTTCAAAGTCAATCGTTTTTTAAACAAAACCACAAGGTTTGTCTGTAATCAGCTTAAAAAGATGTGGCTCGCTTATACAATGTTTTTCTTGACTATGTTACATTTATCAATGGATCGAATATGACGTAAAACTTATACAAAAAGCTCCTGGACTACAAAAAAATTACGTCCTTGGAATAGAATCTAATTAATTTACTATCTAATTCTAAGTGATGTGCAATCAGCTCCCAACTCCTCATCAAATGGGCTGCAATTAAATTTTTTTTAAAAAAAGCTTACCCATTATTCTGCTGCTCCTGACTTTCATCAGCGTCATTGCTGTGAAGTGACTCCAACATCTGAATCTTCAACATTGTGGATCACATGACAGATGACGTCACAACACTTCACAAGAAAAGTCTTATAAAACACTGTCGTTTGTTTATTTTTCACTCACTCAATTCTTCGGCATACGTTTGACCTGTAACAAAATAAATCTTAAGTATTTCATACAACGATTGCATGAGCACAAATGCGGCCGCAGCCTTATCTAAAATAGTGTGGGTCTTTATGTGTGCCAAATAAATACCTATTGAGTGTCTCCACATTTTCAACGACACGATACCTACACGATATTTTCAGATAACTAATGTTATTGAGTACTAAGTAGACGAATTCGCACTGTGTCGGGACTGACACTGACATTTTTGTTTAAGCCACTGACAGTTTTGTGTATTACATGTGTCAACATTGGTCAGTGTGCAAATGTAAATCCTCTGTTCTGGAGTCACGTAGGTTTAGTATTACAACAAATCTTTGTCCCTCTGAAGTCTGAATCTGTACAAAACCGATTTTGGGTCGAGTTGGACGTAAGCAAATTTTTCCGCACAACAGTACATGCGCAATCGTTATTTGCACCTAATTTAAAAGGGATAAGGATGCGTTTTACGTGCGTGCATCTATACTTGCATATATATAACACTAGCAGTTACCCGCGACTTCGTACGCGAGTACCGTTTCCGTGTACATTATATTATTTGTGCGTGTACCGAGCGGATACTTCTTTAAGAAACTTGACATTACACCGAACCCGTACTCGAATGTCAAACGTTAGTCGTTAGACCAAAGAGGTAGTACTACGTCCTGTCAAACTGACGTGACATGACATGAAATCATCCTCTTGCTAAATTGGCGCTGCTAATCCCGTTTTTTATTTCATTTTATCCTGTAGATCCTGTTAATTATTCGGGATAAAAAGTAGCCTATGTGTTAATCCAGGTTACGAACTACATATATGCCAAGTTTCATCCAAGTTGGTTCAGTAGTATTGACGTGATTGAAACACAAACATCCAAACATCTAAACTTTCACATTTATAATATTAGTAGGAAGTAGGAAGTAGGATAGGATAGGATAAGATGGATAGGATAGGATATATATAGTAAAGGTCTGGTACAAACTTGCCTGAAAGGTGAAACTTAAAATCGATATCGATACACACCTATTATAAAGTATCGCGATAACTTCTAACTTTGCCAATAACAACTTTAAAGATGTCTAAAACAAAGCTAGATTTAAACCGACGCGGATGCTGAAACAGGCGACGCCGCATCAAAGACATGTGATAATTTTTTCATTAGAAATGTGTGCCTTATGGTTGTGGAAATAGGGGTCAATATACTTTATATATTTTAGTTTGGTGCTTCACTTTGCTGTTATTGTGTGATTTGTGAATTGCATTTACCCTAAGCAAAACTTAGACCTGATATTGTGTAACCAAGCAATTCATAATCATTCCCTCGCTATCGTTTCCCAGTCGATTCTACGCTTCAGTTTAGGCGTAGCTTTATTTCCGATTGCTAAGAATTCTCATAACAGCCTTGGAACTTGTTTGATTGTCGTGTTGATTAATTGGAATAGTTTGAGTTATTAAGAGAACTTCGTCTAGGAATCACCTACACAAACGTAATACCAACATAACCGTTAATTTCAGAATATTTCTACAATATTGTCATATTATTTTAATTGTAATAGTATTTTTCTATGCTTATGTGTTCATTTTGTTATTAATCTTAAAAAATGTAAGAAAAATGTACTTTTAGCATTTTGACACACACAAGTGACATGTTTTCATAATGTTTATTTCTTAAATTAATATGTTATACGTATTATTGTAATGAAAACACCCTCTACCATTAAGTTACAAATGATTATCACAATATGAAAATGATACAAGTTTTCATTTATAATTTTTGGTAATGCGAAACATAAAACGGAAAGTCAAATCGCGAGAATCGTCGTCGGTCCCTTATGCGCGAACATTATTAAAAGTTTCGTAAAATTCCATACAAAGTATTCAAGCAAACATACCTACTACTACCTACTTCTAGTTTAAACATAACACAGTTAAAACTTGATGGAATTAAAACATAGACTGGAGTTTGAAGCGGTCTCTGGAGACCAATTTAGACAACGAGTTTTAAGCGAAGAGATAAGTACAGTCAACGATATAAGTTGACTGACAAAGGGCATTTGCACACTGCCAGACATCGATACCTACTTACACAACCGTATTTTTAAGAAATGTGGTTGAAAAATGGTTAAAAATGAGATATTCATTATTTGGCTATCCACAATAATGCTACGAAAACGCGTAGCACCCTCTACGGTCGTAGCTTTTAGCGGTATGAAATCGAAATAAATGTAGGTATTTATTTATTATTTATTTACTATATTAATATTTATTCTGTGACTGGAGTAATTTTCTTAGATATTTGACTTCGTATTATCATAAAATATTATTGTCTAGTGATAGGCTGATGCCGCCACCGGCTGCCTCAAACGATTTCTATTTGTGTTTCACCCCCACCCCTGATCTAACCTTCACCCAGGTAGCAAAATGCATCCCCAAAAACGTCAAACAAACCCAGTTTTTTCAATACTGATCCTGCATCGCGCAAACGATATTTTTCCGTCATTTATGTTTATTTAGAAATTTTGGGGTTTATATGATGGGGAGTCCGTTTCTACGCGGGAAGTGTGACCTTGTATAAACTGAATGCAAGGTCACATAAAAATTGGTTGGACGTGAAGTACTAATAGTATGATGTACATCCTACTTGCATGGAGCGTGTCGTTCCGACCTCGAGCTGGGATGTTGGAAGTATGACGTACATCATTCTTGTATGGAGCGTGTCATGCCGGCATTGAGCTGGTGTGTTGGAAAGTGTAGTGCTTAGCACTCGACCCCACCGACGTAGAAGTTTTGACTTCCTTTTTACTTTGAAGAAGACTGTACTTTTAAGTTTCCGATAAACTGTGTGTTCTACACTACCGGAACTAAAGACGCTGATTCAAATCTTGCCAGCCCCCGTATGCCAATCTTTTGCTGTCAAGTTATATTTCACTGCCCAGTGTAATTTCTTCAGGTCACGTGGTACAATTTTGTACCACGTGATCATTCTTTTTAGACACTTGACAGCAAAATATGCGCGAAAACAAATTAAACGACATCATAATGAAACTGACCATGATTTAAAACTTTGCACTTCAACTTTGCAATTCAACTTTGATTGGCATACCAATGCAGATGAGTAACATTTTGCTGTTGGAACATTTCATTTTCAAGTTTTTTTTACTCTGGTAATTTTATTTATTTATTTCAAAATTTCACACAAATAAGTAGTGCTAGGACTTAATGCCAAGAGCATTGTCTGCCAGTCTTCCTGAGCGTGCAAAAAAACGGTGTGGCGTGTTAAATTTGTTTTTAATTTTTATGAGTAAAAATTATTTGTTCTTAGACAACTAATATTATAAATATTGTAAATACTGTATTAGTCGTAATTATCTTTGTGAATAAATATAATTAAAGTATAATTAATACAGTATTTAAAATATTTAGAAAAATACATACCTAAGCTATCTGCAGACCGGTGCAAGCCATAGATAACTCGATTGATCCAAATCGGTAGATAAAGGTACCAATCGAACACGTGTGCAAGCGTGCCCACCATCAAGTGTGTGATGATGATGAGATGAGTTCATGAACTAATTTTTTTTCATGTCGATATTATGAAAATACGCAATACATAATATTTATTACAAAAATCATTAACTAATGCCCTCCATTCGGCAGATGTCACAAATAACAGCAATATCTTCAAGGCTTTAACGGCAAGAACACCAATAAATTGCCTACGTTTGTTTGGCTCAGGTGCTTTCTTGGGTCTGAATAATACAAGAGCTTCTACTGCTTAAACATAGGAGACACAGTCAAGATACCTTCAATAGCCGGTTAGTTCACTCATACGAAGACGGACATAAAAAGGAACATAAACCAAACTAGATTTTTTTTCTCGCTAACCTTTTAGGTTCTATAGAGAGATGTTCATTTTGATGTGCGCTTTAACCCCATGAAGTTTTCGGAAGTGTTTTACCCTGTGTAGTTACACCCTATAGTTGTAAAAAATGCTCAGAACGATTTAGATCTCCCATTTTTTTTTTCATTTGAGATAATTAGACACGTATTCGATAGCTTTAGATCGATAAAGTGATTCCTGGGATTCACGGGCTAGTTTTTTCCGCCATTTTTCTTTTTAAAACTCGGTCTTATAATCATTAACTTTTGTTGTTTTACTGAAAATAATGCTTATACATAATATTGCCCACCTATTTCTATGTAAGTAGGAACACACGAGTTTTGAGACTAGGGGCGGCTTGCACCAGAATCGCTAAACGCGTTTAACTCGTTTAAACGTTTAAATAGTATTTAGCGAGTTGTCAAGTCATATAAATACGTCAGATTTAAATCGATTTAGCTGTTAAATACGTTTAGTGATTCTGGTGCAAGACGCCCTAGGTGTAGGTAGGTACTAACTATCTAGGTTCCACGCAGGTGTATGCGTCATTGCACTTTATAGACGCAGGGTATATTTATCTGACACATTTTAAAAATAGATAAACAATATTGTGCGTCAGTGGCACACTGAATATGAGCACTAGATACCTGTTTACATAATTATTATGTGGTTGGACATGGATTGGGCAGTAGGTACCTAGTACCTACCTAATACCTATAGTAGTCACAACGGATCTTTGTCCCTCTGAAGTATCTCCGCAGAACTGATTTTTAGGTCGAATTGAAAGTGAGCGAATTTTTCCGCACCCGTAGGTACATACGCAATCGTTTGTTGCACCTAACTTCAGAGCAATAAAGATCCGTTGTGCGTACTGTAAAATGGTTGTCAATGGTGTTCATACTGTTGTTGCAGTTTTCTAAACCAACCTCTTTTAACAGCACTAAAATTGTAGCTGTCTTTATCGGTGCAGTTTATAAGAAGGATGGCAGTATATTTACATTGCTTTAGGAAAATGACGTACTTTCAAATTACTTACTGACTTTAGTTTAAAACCAAACGCACTCAACGCTACCACTTGATATATGTATGTCTACTCCGCCGGGGGGTTATAGCCATCCAAGTTGACATGCTACAGTAGCTAGAGAATAGAAAAGCAATGAAAATAGAAGTAACATTTTCTGATCGTAAAGTTCTCATACATTTTTGACGTTTTATACCTATTAAAGCGATTGCGAATAACTTACCTAGGGGGGCGGATACATATGTGTGTTGTGTACTAGCTATTTTAATAAACACTGTACCATCCAAAGAGTGCGCAAAAGATAAGAAAATGCCATTTTACGTGTAAACGTGAGTGGGATAAAGCAAAACTTTTGAATACAAATGAAAGTTTAAAACGGTACGGTATGATTATAACTTCGCTTGCATGAGTTTTGTATGGTAATCAACTATGTTTATTCTATAACGTTATGATAAAAACATTTTCTCTCATATTTTGAGTTCAAAGGACGTGGTTGATAATCATATTTGTATTCGCAGTATACCTAATTTTACAAGACTAACACGTGCAAATAACTATCACAGTTCATTTTCATAATTTAGTGATATTCAAAAACAATGTTCCTAAAGAATCTTGCAAAGTTTCGACGAGGCCTTATTCAAAACGGTATCTAGCTATGTTTTGAGCAAACTATTCTATAAACTATAACTATGAGGGATTCTTGAAAATCGCAACTAAATCAATCAAGGACTTGAGAACCTCCTATTTTTAAAAAGTCTGTAAAAAATTTATAATTGGCAAAAAGGGATGTCAAATTCGCTCTTCTTCGGTGGTTGAGAGAACAGTAAACTGAACTCCGGCCTAGAAGGCCGAGGAGATAGCTCGGCGGTAGCCTCTCCTCAAACCCTCTTCTTAAACGTGCCGAGCACTCAAACAATCATAGAATTTTGGAACTGCGATGCACAGTTGTGGCTCAGAATAAACATACACTAGTCTCAAAAGTCACATCGAAACGACTGTGACTTACCGTGAAGAGCTGGACACCCCCGAAGAAACTTATTTGAAACTCCTATTTAACCTCCTTCGTTGTAAAATACCGTCAGCGCGATCGAGAACATACGAAAAAGTTTGAATGAAAATCAATATTTCTCCGTCAAAAAACGAAATAAAGAATAGGATGGTTTGAAAAAAACTTGAGTGTTTTTGATAAAAAGTTGCATTCGATTTTCAAATTAAATAAAATCGATAAAAGGTGAAGGATTATCAAAAAATGCCACACTGGTGACATCTATGGAGACGAATTGACAACATTTTCTACAAAATAAAGATTACTGAGGGTATTTACGCTTCGTAAAAAAATTGTATTCATTAGATCAAAGTAGCTTGTCCATCTTATTTCGCTCATTTTAACAAGTGAATATATTATTGGCTTTATTTATCCTATCCTACTAATATTATAAATGCGAATGTTTAGATGTTTGGATGTTTAGATGTTTGGATGTTTGGATGTTTGGATGTTTGTGTTTCAATCACGTCATAACCACTGAACCAACTTGGATGAAACTTGGCATATATATAGTTCGTAACCTGGATTGACATATAGGCTACTTTTTATCCCGAATAATTAACAGGATCTACAGGATAAAATGAACGAAAAGGATTAGCAGCGCCAATTGGCAAGAGGATTTCATTGTCATGTCGTGTCACGTCAGTTTGACAGGGCGTAGTACTACCTCTTTGGTCTAACAACTAGCGTTTGACATTCCAGTAGGTACGAGTTCGGTGTAATGAGGTGTAATGTCAAGTTTCTCAAAGAAGTATCCGCTCGGTACACGCACAGATAATATAATGTACACGGAAACTAGACGCGTACGAAGTCGCGGGTAACTGCTAGTTTGAAATAAATTAGTGTTGTTTGATGAAAACGTATAAAAAATAAACACAGTGTACCTATCTAAACAGTTTCTAAAATATCAAAGCGAAGCCTGAAAAATGAAGTGAAAATATTATTCGTAAACATTGTAAACAGAAGATTGAAAAGTGGTTATAAAATGGATTTAGAGGTAAGCTATTCGAAGGTCAAGTTTATTTGGTAAGGTTAGGCTTCATTCAATATCACCTAGCTTTTACTCTTTATGACAATATCCTAAGGCTGCAGGCGCATTTGCAGTCATATCTGCGATAACCGGCCTATAGGAAAATCCCTTAGATAATTATCATAAAACGTTTATTCAGAAAAGATTTTGAATATTAAAAATACGACAACGCAGAAAAGTCACTGAATTTGTCAAACGAAATAGTTATAAGCGATCCCTTACCGCTGCTGACTGTTTGACCGCCAAGTGTGCGTACAGCCTAAAGATCTTCTCTTTATTAACCGACTTCAAAAAAGGTGGAGGTTCTCAATACGGTTCTATGTTTTTTTTTGTTTTGATTTTCTTCTGTCGTGTCGTGTTACAATATTTTACAAATAAATCTACTTTGCCTAATATGTAGCCATATTAATTTCCTTCACTGTTTGAGAGCACTGGCATTGCGCACATAAATTCGAATAGATAAATCCATTGGTGCATTGGTGCACGACTGGGTTTAAACCGACCTTAGAATCAGAAGGCGGGGTCGCTTGCTACCACTAGACCATGGGTGCTATTTTTTTTATAACAATACAGTAAATAAACTTTCAGACCTAGTTACTTCCCAAACAATTACAAGAGGTTTATAAACATTACCCATTAGAAACAATAACTCTAATTCTATTGTTTCCAGGTAAGTTTTTGTGAGATACAAACTGCCAACATACTGCCAACCAAATTTTACTAGGATCTTGCAATTACTCATCTTCTTAGCCAGAAATCTGTGGGCATGTCTGAGTGAGTACGTACAGCTCAGAGATTATAGTGAGCTTATTATTACAGTCTTCGTAAGACGATGTTGATTTAACATGCTAAGTTTAATCATGGCATTCATGGGAGACCCACGGTTTCACACCATGTCGGCACCGATATCGATATTATTGTTTATGCCACCGACATGTCGTGTTGATTTTGGCTAGTGTAAAAATGACCATTGTGGGGAATCGCTTGCGTGCAACTTATAAAAAAATTGGCCATTTTTTTACATTTCAGCTATCAAAAGAACGTCAAAACGCCTTCGGCACTGGGGTTGAGGTCAATGAACACGCACTTTGTGCCAATTGCTCATCAGCCATCAAAGAGGTAGTCACTGGTTTCAAGATCAAGGTCACAGGATCTTGATACAAGACCTGCGCCCTTCGTCAAACAGGAGTTAGACCAGCTCCATCAAACTGGCTTAGCGCGAAGACACGGACGCCCCAAGGAACACCAAACAAGGTCGTATTTAAACAAAATATCCCAAAAATATCGTTTGCGCGATCCAGAAATATCTACCTGCGTCTATTATCTAGGATTCGGGACAATAGAAAATATTTGGGATCGCTATTGTTATTGCGCTATTGCATCTTTTTTTTCGATATGGGTTTTAGTCGGTGCAACGCTTGTTAGCTCGGAAGACAGTGGTTCGAATCCTCACAAGGGCAACTTTTTGTATGTTCTAGGTGCAGTTTGTAATATTAATGTGGACGAGCGCAATGTTCCGCTACGATAGATTTTAAGAAGATGCAGGGCAAACGCTTTTTGTGGGCATAGGATCGAATCCGAGGGAGATAAACTTTTTGGGTTTTTGAATGCAGTTTGTATACCTATTACCTTGAGTTTTTTTTTAAATTAGGGAAACAAAAAGCATTACCACTTTAGATTTAAGAATTTACTCGATAATTGTGATTTTCTTGTTAGACGCTCGAAATAAAATAATAAAAAATAAAAAAAAATTATCTACACCATCGTTGTGTTTACTAAGTAGTATGAATGCAGATATAAACACACATCAAAGTTTACAACAAAATCAAAAATGTCTGGTCACTATGATAACATTATCAAAAAGTCTCACATGCTTTTTTTTTTTTATTTCAGCACAGAAGATGCGCAACTAATCAATCGTTATCATGCCGAACCAGATGCCCGTTATTGCGGCTTATTCCTGACAGATAACCAAGACGAGATAACTGGTTATCTCAGAGGAATTTTTTCCTCCCAGATAACTGGTTATCTCAAAGGAATTTGCGATGTCTTTGATTTTTATGTTATCGAAGCAATGATCTTTTAATGGATGTCAATACATGTCATGTTGTCATCAAATTATTGCAATGTGATTACAATGATGTCACTTGAGATGGAATGCGGATGATACAATCTATCCTCTATGTATGTTTACTCATCATTCTTACCGTCATCTCACCCACACATTAGTCTCCACACGGCGATGTTATCGCAGCGATAGTTCGTGGAGGTGGTGCCTTAAATACAATAGACGTGTAAATTCTACCCTCGAGGTAGAACAAATAAGTAATTGTTGAACAACGCGTCATGATGTGCAACGTGTACAGTCAGCATCAGAAGTAGATCACTTCTTCATAATTTCAAAATTGTGACTGCTGCTCTAATCATAATTTTTTATCTAAATTCAACTTTTAATAGTTTTCATAGTAAGGAAAAGAACATGGAAAGTTCTTTGTACATGTTTAATGATTTTTTTTGTTGATTACGTAACATATCGATATAAATCGCTGAACCACAGAAGTCAATCTATAGTTATTTGAAAAATAAAACTGTTCGTTAATTAATTTAATACTTTATTGCAGAAAACAAGTTTCTACAAAAGGAGGGCTTAATGCTAAAAGCATTTTCTGCCGTCCTTAGCACGTGGAGAACAGACGTGGTACGTGACATATCGTTTAAAACGAAATGAAAAGTGCTGCCATGAACTTATCTGCTCTTGTGGCGAAAAAAGGAACTAAGATGTCATTAGTACCTGCTCAAAGAGAATCTATGATGGAGTCTATTATTCAGTGACAAGGAAGACGCGACAGGAGAAGTAAGTACTTTGTACGCGAGAAAGTTTGTTTATGGTTGGCTTAGGTGATATTTAAAACGTGATAGATTCACTGGACCTTTTTGAAGTAATCTCCCAGTTCTAATAAGCTTCCTATACCAATAAGACTTGGCTACGAATCAGTAATCAGAAGTCCTATTAGATTCCTAACTAACCTATTACCATCGTACCTTTGAGCTAGTAATCGATCAACATGGAGTTACGAAGCGAAACGATGTTAATGTCCATACTTTAGTCGTGATAGAATCGATATATTACTTGCGTACATGATATCGTTTGTCTCTGCAGCATTTTACACACTCATAAATAGGTACAGTGAATTGAATAGCAAGTTTCACTACGCGGTAACGCACAACTGTACCCCGAGTCTATGTTTTGGAGTAAAAAAGCTCCGAAAACTGAGCTGCGAAAAGTGAGCTCTCGACTATTATTTGGCTTCAAAATGCGAACAACTCACGGTAGTCTTAGCCCTAGGAAAATACCGAGCTCCGGAAGGCGAGTTCTCGCAGACAGGAAGTCGATATTTAGTTTTATTAGATTGCCAACATGTTTTTTAAAAACTTCGTCTATCTACAGAGATAGACGAAGTTTTTAAAAAACATGTTGGCAATCTAATTGAATCTAATTGAAATGAACGAAGGATATGACAGATGAGATAGAAGATAAGTAAGGAACAGTCCTTACTTATCTTCTATCTCATCTGTCATATCCTTCGTTCATTTCAATTCAATTCTTTTTTAAATGGCCTTTGCCCTTCGTTCATTTGTCTATGGAATTCGATTTTTGACGTGTTATTAATTTGTCAATGTCAGAATTAAAACTTCAACATATTTTTGGATATAAAACTGCCAGAATTCTGTAACAAAATATTTTTAGTTTTTATAAACCAAGAAGTTGGAAATTGAAGCTTTGAACGTGTAAACAAAAATATTTCAGCAGCCAAATCGAATGCCCACAAACAAAAGAAATGCGAGAAAATGAAAACAAGCCCAACTCAGTTTGAGATTATGGTAAATTTTATGGAATTGTAAGTACCTAAAGATGTCCGTTTCGAATGTCTAGTTCGAGTTAGGTACATTTTGATTTAAGTTTCAAAAATGTAGGAGTGTGTAAACACTACAAATGTGTAAACACTGCTTTAGAATTAATATTGCTTTCAATATAATTTATTTATTCGTGTAGAATATTATGTACCTACATAGTTCTTCAATTGAATGTGATATTGCTTTGTGACACGAACCGAATTAAATACTTAGTTCTATTTGAAATGGAAATTGAATTATTACGTAAACAGTCTAAGCTCTAATAACTATCTGTATACAAGTCGAAATTACCTTCTTATAATTTAATTAAGTAACTTAAGATTTTCCAATTAGTACGATGCCTTAGAACTAAATTATGCGATCGCTCATAGCGATAAGGACGTTTATTGTACTTCGCTTTAATTTAAGAATTTTGTGTCTAATATGAAATTTCCTTATGGTGCAGGTACAATAAAGAGTTTTCTAACTATATATCTACTTTAGCGGTACCAAAAAAAAACATCTGCCCCTACACTAGCCAAGTTGAAATTCTACAATCGCTAATAGAGAATAGAAAACGCCATAATTTACATGTTTAAAAATCTATAAAAACCGACTTCAACTTGTCTACCTTCCAGCTTCATCATCAGAAAATAGCAGTTCATTGGGATTGCCTGTAAACAGTTAAATACCACAGAAAAGTCGAAGGAAAGCAGAATACGCAATGTCGCGTGAATTACATTTTTATTTTGATTAAATTTTTATGAGACCAATCTGGAAGTACTCTGGAATATCCTTCCAGATAGAATATCAAATCGGTTTATAAATGACGAAGTTAATGTTACCACACCTTCACCATTGGTATAGCTTAGCCAATTACGTACATAAAAGCAAAATAAACAAATGCGAAGTTTCTATCTCCTCTCATTTTTACAGGACATTTAAACATGAGTCCCCGTCTCCAATATTGGGTTAAAAACTTACAAATTTGTCCAATTATGCGTAGACGTTGAATAAGTAATGCGAAACGTAATTTTATCGACTCCAACTTTCATGTCCCTGTGTGTACTTTTATGTTCTTTTTATTGGAAAAAACTTTTTACTAGGCTTAGAATACTGATCCGTATCATAAAAGATTATTGGAATGGATTATATTATAACTTTTTGCATTATATTTTACTTACTTATTAAGTGTCTGGGTCTTATAAAGATATTCTATGTATGTAGCTATTTTGAATTTATTTTAAGTACGTACCTAAAATGAAACGGTAGTCAGTCATATACAGATTTTATGTTAGTGTACTGTACCTACTGTCTGGTTGGTAGGCACATAAAATAGGTATTACCTATGATTACTAGAATAATAACTAAAAAAGAAATACAAAAAAATTGGAATAAAAAAAATTCCATATCACACAACGCCCACTAGTCCCAAACTAAGCTTGTAATTCGGAAACTAGATTGCTGATAGAATTAGGGGCGATTCCAATCTCAAACTTGAACGGCAAAGTTTTAAATCATGGTCAGTTCATACTAACTCATAGTTATTCAGTGACTAAATAGTGTCATTATAATGTCATTTGATTGGTTCTCGCGCATATTTTGCTGTCACGTGTCTAAAAAGAATGATCACGTGGTATAAAATTGTACCACATGACCTGAAAAAATTATACTGGGCAGTGAAATATAACTTGACAGCAAAAGATTGGAATACGGGGGATGATATACATTTGTTAATAAATACCTAGTTACATAGTAACACCCAGACATAAAAGAAACATTTATGTTGTCACACAAATGTTTTTCTCAGTGGGGATGGAACCCACGATCCACAGCACGGAAGGCTATACCGACATAGCTGTGACGCCTTTCAACTACACTGTATTCTGCGTGTGTGCTGTGTTCTATACGATTAAATTACAATTTTGTAACACATAAAAGTATATATGAGTGTATAAATGCAAATTAAAAAAAAATATAGTGTTTAAATTGTCTAAATGTCGCTGTATAGAACTAGGGTCATAAACGTCTGGTAATTACTGAACGTAAGCAATTTTCAGAAGCTGGTGTGCAAGTTCAAAGAAAATATATTTGCAAAAGAAATAATTTATAAATTTATTTGAATTTATTTTGACAGGCGTCACAGCTCAGTCGGTAAAGCTCTGCCTTCCGTGCTGTGGGTCGTGGGTTCGATCCCCACCAAGAACAAACATTTGTGCGTGGAAAACATAGATGTTTGTTCTATGTCTGGGTGTTACTATGTATTATAAGTATGTATTTACAAAAAAAAAGTATATAAGTATTCTATCAGCCATCTAGTTCCCATATCACAAGCTTTGCTTAGTTTGGGACTAGAGGCCGTTGTGTGTAAAGTCCATGAATATGAATATGAATATTAATATCATGAATATGAATTTAAAAAACTAGAAAATTTCTCCTACCTTACGCTCTTCTGAAACATTACAATCGTTCTTTCTTTCTTTTCTTTTTGTCTTTTTTTTTACTTACGTAATTTCTTGTCCAAACAAAAGTTCCATTTTCAGAAGGTTAAAAAACATATACCTAATTTAAACACTTTTCTTAAAATTGTTATTGCGTAGGTACTTACTTAATTGTTATGTAAGAGCAGGGCTTCTGTTTGAGCAATACGTAACTCTGAAAGGGACTGTTTGCTTCGAAACCTTTGAATTTAGGGATATTTACATTTACCTGATATGTTTTATTGATTAACTTCGAATGTTTATTGGTTTTCGATTAAAAACAAAATGAAAACGGTCTAAGAAAATAAGTAACTTTGAACCTTCGAAAGAGTTTGCCGATAAAGTGTTTTTACACGATATCTTGGGGAGCCAATTTTATACATTTACCATTTATTTAGTACCAGAGGCTTTCACATCGTGCCGTCAACGACAGTGATTTTTAACCCCTGACGCAAAAACGACGGGTGTTATAAGTTTGACGTGTCTGTGTGTGTGTGCGTGTCTGTCTGAGGCAACGTAGCTCCTGAACGGATGAACCGATTAAGATTTTGTTTATTTGTTTGAAAGGTGAATTGGTCGGGAGTGTTCTTAGCTATGTTTGATGAAAATCGGTCCAAGATTCGGGAGTTTTTTAAATTTTTAATTTAATTATATATTTTCGTTTGAGCAACTGAGCTACTTTTACTCGAAACACTACTACGTAATGCGCCTTGCCCAATTTTTTTATTTTTTATGACATGTAAACAAGCATTCGGCCCGCCTGATGAAAAACGGCTACTCCGGTTTAATGACGTCACTTTTATATATCACATCATCATAACATTTTCGCTATAGATCCCCAATTAATTAAATGTGAGACATTTACACCCCAATGCGTCCTTTGAGTATCATAAAGTACTTATATCCTCACACCACAACCTCACAAGCTATTATGAACCTTATTACAATTCAATAACGTTGAGAATGTACATTTTCGACCACCTAGAAAATATCAGACCGGACTTTCTATTCTAAAACTTATTTTATGGCTTATAACATAAGGTTTGAAATGGATAGTTGAGGTCATAATACGAGGTTAAAAGGGAATATGGTCGTAATAGTAGGATGTTGATAGTTTATGGGCTATAAAATAGATGCTTATGTTTGTTGTAGGTTCACTCAAAGACAATGATTTTTTTATCCTAAAATCAGTGATCCAAGCATATAAAATCGTTTAAGCTGGATCACCTTACAACTAGTTGTCCTGTGAGAACATAGACCTCGCAAGCCTTTATAACCATACAATAACCGACAATTTCCCTTTTACCCTGGCTAAATCGAATTTCAGGTGCTTGAATTTTCCAATAGGCCCACAGATTATAGAGTTTTCTTTTTTCTATGAATAGGCCTATGTAGACTTTTGAACAAATTAACAAGTTTTAGCGATTACTCGCGTTCCCTTGGTCCTAGGAGGTCGAATCTCGTGTCTACGGATTTGTCTCGTAAAGGCGAAGAGGACTGTGTAGTCTTATTGATATTGGTAGAAGTCAATTTTCGTGAAATAAATAAAAAAATAATTTCCCCTTTTTTCCCCTTTCTACTCCCCCTTTTTGGAAATGTTTTTACACCATCTTGTGTAGAATAAAATCTTACGTGTGCTTCTCAAATTTGATTGAAATCCGTCGATAAATAACGCTACAGCAAACTTTCCTCCTTTTCTCCCCTATTTTCCCCCCGATCAAAAATCCCCGACGACAAAAAAAATCTAATAATTCATATAACCTGTGTACCAAGTTTCGTCCAGATCGGTTGAAAAATGTGACCTGTAGAGGAGAACAGACAGACAGACAGACATCCGGACAAACGCATTTTTGGCCAATGTGGAAACTGAGACGCTTCGCTCACTCGGTCAATTAATAATATTAGTAGGTTGTTAGTTCTCATAGATCACCTTATACATGGTGGCGTCTTTGTAGCGCTACCCTGTATATTACTAGTGCATAAATGCATTTTATTGTACCACTTACACTTTTTAAAAGCATCACAAACTAATTTGTATTCAATAACCGATCAACGACAACAATAACAATACTCGTCACACCATTCTGTCTGTCCTAAAATTATAGGCATGCCGGCATTGTTGGCCGCCATCTTTATTCTGCGCGCGCGCATGTAAGTGTTGATAGAAAGTCTCTAGGGATTTGTAATTGGCTCACGTGTTAACATTGAACGATTTTGTTTAAAGGTGAGAGTTGTGAAGTGGGAAGAAATTCATTGTATGGTACTGAGTGGACACTGAAGTACTGATTATGAAAACATCATTGTCCTGATGGTGATGATATTTCGTGTTTTGAATATTGATCTGACATTTCCTGCCTTGTTCACTTCATTCAGAGTATCATAATCATAGATGTTGAACAATTGATCTCAGCATCATGTCACTCTATCATGTATCATCGGGGAGGGCAGAAACGCTAATATTTTTTTTTAATAATATTCTAGAATTATTTATTTTTAGGTATTATTTAGGATCAAAAACGATCAAGTACCTAAAAGACACCAAGCACGTGTCAGGTTAAAAAAAAATGTGCAAGTACAGCAGTAAATAATGTACTTAAGTAAAAATAATGTACAACTGCTTCTGAAATAGAACCAAAATTATTCTAAAAGTGTTTTATTCAAAACTAGCAGTTACCCGCGACTTCGTACACGAAAAATAAAAATATATAACCTAAAAAATAGAAGGAAAAGAAGCCTATGTGTTAATCCAGTTTACGAACTATAATATCCAAGTTTTATCCAAATCGGACCAGTTATTACAGCGTAATTAAAACACAAACATCTAAACTTTGACATCTATGAGTGGGATGTCTCTAAACGGCTAACTTCACGAATGTCTATATCCGTCGATCGCGTTTCGATTTTCTAGAAATGGCATTTTGTTCTAATTTAATATTTTTTCCATACCACGAAAACCAATCATCAATACTAACTATTGTATCTCATTCATACAATTATTATAGCATTCCTGCATTACTTACACAATGCCAATGCAGCGCGATACAATAACAGTCACAATACAAAATACAAACACAATAAAAGTTTTTACAATGTTCTCTACTTATATTGTTGGTTTAGTTGAATTTGTTCTCACGTTCTAGTAGCTAAATGTCATGGACTTGGTTCAACTTATTGTTTTACTTATTAGGTACAACTTATAGGTACTTTATTGAGTGACTTACTTGATTATACACACATTTGAAAAAAAATTGCGTCTATTGCAAATAGTTCTAGTTATAATCCACCCAGTACTTTTATTTTGTTCTGTTTTCTCACTTTCTATGTACTGACTGAGGTTGTAACTCAAAGTCAAAGTCAAAATTTCTTTATTCAATAAAATCACAAGGATCATTTAGAATCGTCTTATAACTAGAAAGGGAGGTCATTCACATAAACTAGGAATAAAAAGGGACCTAATATTGAGCCCTGTGGCACTCCCATATCAATGGTCAAAGGTCCCAGAAGGTTCTAGAAGGAACCCAATGGTCAACTTATATCTATGTCTTATTATATTAGAAGGTTATCTCAAATTACTGCAGGCATATGTATGAAATCGTTCTGTTTGAACTTAAATCATTGTATGATTGATTAAATACTGTAAAATTGAAATAATTTAATATTTTACATCTATTAATATTTTGGTATCATACAAACCAGATTGTATATCAAAATGATACGTTATTGTATCGAAATGCTTACGAAAGTCCTTTCTCGCTAATAGAATGTCACTACAATATCACGTTGCAAGGCACGCTTATCTGAAAATACATTTTGGGTTCGTGTAAGTAAACTAGGCGAATAAAATGAAAACGTCACGAGCAGCAAATACGATTAAGTTATCCTAATGCTTGTTATGGGTAAGTGCTAAGTTTAGTATACCCACCTGCCTTTTAAATTCAGGCTTATTCGGGCTGTTTCTTGAAGAAGGCCCAGATAAGTTTTTTTTAATTCATTTTTTTTTCAATTCGGTTAAGTTCGAAAATTCTGCAGATATAATAATATGATTAAAAATTAGATAGGTAGGTAATTTAGAAATGCCTAGGCATTTTTTTCTAAAATTAATTTTATTTACAAAGAAAATTACGACTAATTACAGTATTTACAACATTTATAATACACGCGAGAGCAATGATTCCGGGTCACTTAAAGAATGTTAAAAATCTCGGAAACTAAAAATGATAGGTTAATGCAATAAATTGTATTTAATAGACAATGTAATACTCCTTAAATGAAGGTATTAAAACTTCTTAGTTATTGTAAAGTTATATCTTAAAAAAATCAAATTTGAAAAAGGGCCACTTTCGAAGATGGAACTACGAAATTACAGCATTTGGTTTTGCTTTTGTTTGTAATCTGTCATTTATGTGGGTATATAAACCATGTTGATAGTGCTCTATATTCATTATTCAAGCTGAAATTATGTCGCTTACGCCTGAAGAATGCACCAGAATACTTACAATGCTGGAAACCGGCCGGAGTCAGCGCGATACAGCCAGGACTGTCGGTGTGTCGCTGTCAACAGTACAAAGAGTTCTCCGACGTTACGAAGAAACTGGTTCTAACCTACGCAGACCAGGAACGGGCAGAACCAGGTGTACCACAGCACGAGAAGACCGATACTTGGTGAACACCATGCTTCGAAATCGCTTTCTCACAGGAACTGAACTCACAAATCAGTTTCGACGCCTCGGAGGAAGTAACCCAAGTGCATGGACAGTAAGACGTCGGCTTGCTGAATCTAACTTAAAACCCCTTAGACCTGCAAACGGCCCTAAACTGGAGCGTGGGCATCGTATTTCAAGACTAAGATATGCCCAGAGCCACGTAAATTGGAGTATTGAAGATTGGTCAAAAGTTATGTTCTCCGACGAATCAAAATTTATGCTCTACAAGCACGATGGAAGACACAGAGTGTATCGAAGACCAGGGGAAAGATTCAAGCAAGCATGCATCGAAGAAAAAGTAGCCTACGGTGGTGGGTCTGTACTTGTGTGGGCCGGAATTTCTTCTGAAAGTCGCACAGAGCTGGTGATCATAGAAAACGGCTCTTTAACTAGCGTAAGATATGTGGAAGAAATCCTCAATGATCATGTTGGTCCATTTATGGTCAATTTAGGTGAGGATGCTATATTTATGCATGACAATGCCCGACCTCATACAGGTAGGATTGTGAATGACTACCTTCAAGAGATGAACATTACTCGTATGGAGTGGCCAGCGCGCAGCCCGGATATCAACCCGATCGAGCATGCTTGGGACGAGCTAGGCAGATGCGTAAAACAACGAAACCCTCCCCCAATCACGCTTCGTGAGCTCAAAATTGCTCTCACAGAGGAATGGGAGAATATTCCCCAAAATCGTATAAGGAACTTGGTGTACAGCATGCCAAACCGCGTAAACGCAGTAATGGAAGCACGAGGAGGCAATACGAAGTATTAAAATTCAAGTCAAATCGTAATAAAGTTCAAAAATTTCATGTTTCCTATTTTTGTTTTAAGGAGAGATCAGCAGTTTTTTTCTTTATGTAATTTTGTGTTAATAAAATGTATGGTGACTCATATTTTTTTACTTTCATTTAAGGAGTATTACATTGTCTATTAAATACAATTTATTGCATTAACCTATCATTTTTAGTTTCCGAGATTTTTAACATTCTTTAAGTGACCCGGAATCATTGCTCTCGAGTGTATTTACAAAATACACATAAAAAAATAAAATTAATTGGTTTATGATAATATCATTAAAAAATTGCATTTCTTCTCACATTTTAAAATTCGCAGCCGCCAGAGCACGTGTGGTGTAGAATTTTGATTCAACGACAGCACTTGGAGTGAGTTATTTGAAATTGCACACGTCAAGATGCCCTTATAGCGACCTTCTAATGTAGTCTTTGTAGAAGAGAAGCAATCAGAGGAATTCCTCAAGCGATGCTTCAATTTCTAACTACTCCAAGTTGTGACCGAGGGAAGCTGGTGCTATAAATTCGATGTGAACCCGTTATAGAGATTGACTCATGCTAATTTACCTGCAGCTAATGTCGATCTAAAATGCCGCTACGTATTTTGCGTCTGTGATATAAACTCACTACCGTGGAGCACATTTGCAGGCAAAAAGCGACACGTTTCTATCGATTTCATAACGGCCGATTTTTTTTATGCATAGTAATTTTTTTCTTCTAGTTCTCATAAGAAAATTCATAAAAGTTTGGTCCCAGGGTAAACTATTTTGGTATTTATGAGATGAGTCTGAACTTTTTTAGAACATTGCTATTGATATAATGTACCCTAATACTTTTACGATCTATCCGAAATACAGGCTAATGAGTAATTTAACTCTCACTTAAGTTTATAGTATAGATTATTCTTTCAGTCGATAGAAAAAAGTTAGTGGCTTATCTCTTTACCCACGTTTAAAGATACATTCCACTTTGTTACTGAGCTTGTAGCGTCCTTCACTGACCTACAAAATTATTAATAACAACCATAGAAACTACAAATAAATTACACAGAAACACAATTATATAATCAAAACGGTTTGTAGTTAGCTCAAATGTTTCATGTGTATTTTGTTTATATTATAAATATGGAAATACTGTGTTAGTCGTAATTTTCTTTGTAAATCAAAACTTTATAGTTAAAAAAAATATATATAATAGTCAAAACCATTTGGTCAAAATACACAGTACCAATCCATATAACCGATCTTGACTCGATTTCCTAAACAACTTCAAGTTTCGCAGCTTCAAGATGTGGAAGATGACTGCAATATGATCCTATCTTTCTTCAGTCGCATTCTCTCTATATTTAAATTATCTAGTTGTCAGTTAGAAACGGGATTTGCCCTACAGATTGAAACGACATTGATTGGTCACACATCGCCCTACTTCCGACCGTACGTGTTTTGAATGACAAACTGAGCATCTACTAAAATATGGTCTGATTTTATTTGACAGCCTTTTTTTGCTTTCATCAGCCCCCGTATGCCAATCTTTTGCTGTCAAGTTATATTTCACTGCCCAGTGTAATTTTTTCAGGTCACGTGGTACAATTTTGTACCACGTGATCATTCTTTTTAGACACTTGACAGCAAAATATGCGCGAAAACACATCAAATGACGTCATAATATCACTATTTAGTCTCAGAATAACTATGAGTTAGTATGAACTGACCATGATTTAAAACTTTGCAGTTCAAATTTGCAGTTCAACTGAGATTGGCATACCAATGCTGTGATGTAAGAGTTATTTTTAAGGTTCCATAGTAAATAAAAAACCCTTACAGATTGCACCATCTCCGTGTTCTGACTGACTCAATTATAGCCAGAATAAGTAGCAATAACGACTAAAACTGTTATTTAATGCCGTCATCCCTATATTTATTTATTATTGAAAAATATTAGGTCCATAACTAGAAAAATTAGGTACTTATCTGTCTTATATTCTTGAGTACATTTCAGTGCAGGATTCTTGTATTTTTTAAGGGACGACGAATCCTACGAGTTCTTATAAAAACTCTCAAAGAGTTGACAAGCAATGTTTCCATTATGCTTAACATACGAGTAAGTAGCATTTTATATTTTCAAAAAATGTTACTGGGTTCTTTTTTTTCATTCCGAAAGGCTTTTGCTTTTTCTTCATCCCATTCATAACTTTAGTATATTTTTGATGCGCGAATCTGCTCAAAATATGAATGCGAATCTAAAATGTAAAGCATTGAAGGCTTGGGAGTGAAAAACTTTTCGCATTTGAGTATTCATGAAATCTTTCCACATTGTCTTTACGGATTTTAACCCACTTTTCATATTTATGTTTCAATTTGAATAACCAACATGAAATTTTGTACTTGTGAATGGAAAATGTTTATTTAGATTGATATTTACATTTTCTTTATACATAGGTACAACAAAAACATTAAACAAATAACAAACAAACATTTTTTCACCGTGAAAACTAATTTTCGTTGAATGTGCCTACTTTATTTTTTCAGAGACAGGAGCTCTGAAGGCTGTAAGCAGTTCCGAGGTGCACATAATATGAATACAGCTCGCGAGTAGCGTTTACACTGACAGAAGAATTAACAGGATAAAAAAAAACGTTGTAAGTCGAAAACATAGTGTCCTACCCTACTACATTACATAATATCTTAAAGATACATATTTGAACGGTGCAAAAAATTATACATAAGTATTAGGCCACATTTCATATTCTATTAAAATAGTTATGTTATTTTGTATTTTACACACATCAACCTATTTTTTTTTTTTTTAGTAGCCCGTAGGGATCCCACTGCTGGGCAAGGGCCTCTCCCAAACATTTGGGAGGAATTGCCATAATCGCCACGCTTGGCAGGCGGGTTGGCGATCGCAGTAAGATGTCAAACGGTTCAGAGACGCTGCTGCCCGTCTTCTGTGTTCCTTTATTCCCTTAGGGCCATAAGATCAAAAACAGTTAAAACTACGGATTTCCTAAACTACGATCACATTTGATCGATGGTTTAATCTACTGTCATAAGATCAAGTCGAAAATAGAAGCAGATTAGATAAACTTCGATTAGTCCTAAACACATGGCAACATTCTCGTATTTCGTTCTTTCGTTCATGAAAAAAATGGTTATGATTAGTCAGTTTGACATATTCGACCACATTGACATTGACATACAGACGCAGTTTTTGTCAAAGCCTTATTACACTATGCAATCTCAAGTCAGGCTTACTGATAATGATGTAACGTGACGAGTTGAGTTATTTCGAACTCAAGTTATTTGAATTGACTCGCATCGAGGACTTGCATGTGTCAGAAAGGGGTACCTTTCTAAATAAAGCAAATATTTTAATATCAACTAAATCGTATATTTAACAAATATCCTACAACTGATTACACTTTTCTAAGCCAATTATAGTTTTATTCGACAAGCAACGTTATTTTACACGGAAAACTTTAGCACTTTAAAAATAGACAGCTACAAATATCACAAACTACTTATCTTATTCGACAGAAGTATATAAAGTACTCAGATATGGATATGACCACCAGGGTGCAGAGCGAAAACTGTAATGTGCTCTCCTCGAGCCTCAACACTGGAATGCTATTTCAATATGGCGTCGGGTAGATATCGTTTGACCTACATTCGCTCTGCATCACTTCTGACTACCAATTTATTGCTAAATAAATTGTAACTAATGTCGAACCATACATTTAAAATTACAAAATGAATTATAAAGCAATATCTGAAGCAATTACATTGCAAACGGAATATTATTGAAATAATCATTAATCAAAAACAAAATAAATCACTGCATCGCAAAATAAATACTTAAAATCAAAAACAGTAACAATTATTTCTAAATAAATAAAATAATGAATTATCATAACAATTTTAAGACTTTAAACCAAAGTTAAATATTATTTGAGAATCAGTTTCCACATCCGGCGTTATTAGCTTATCTTTTACAAAATTCAAACTAATATAAAGACTTACAGAGATATTACTACTATATAGTGTTATCATTAAATTAAGAAGAAAAATAACCGTGACGATTAGTACCTATATACGTCATAATTATTTACTGACTATGACACATGCATATAAAGTCATACAAGTGAAAATCAAGCACCAATTTCTCTAACCACTTACGTTGCATACGGACCTAGTTGAGTCAAGCCAATTGGCGGCTCAAATCAAGGTTCAGTTTAACTAAAATAATTAATTCGAGTTCGAAATAATTCAACTCGTTACGTTACATCCCTGTCAGTAAGCCTGACTTGAAATTACATAGTGTAAGAAGGCCTTTTGGTTGTTTGTTTTGAATTTGAACTCTTGTTGTATGTAATGTTTTCAGCCCATGAAATAATTCGATATCCGAATAATTTTCCATTGCAATAGAGTTTTTGTATTTATAATCTCAAAACTACAAACTACAACAAACGAATTACAATACAAATAGAAAGTTTAGTTCAAACAAACATCTGGTAGCCAGGCAACCATATTGAAAAAACGTCAAAAATGAGCGTTTAATCTTTGATTGGCAGTTTAACCGTACCCTCGGCCGAGTTTAAACTAATCGTTAGTTTAAGCTACCCATGGTCAATTAGCTACCATTGATCTTATGAAATAATCGGAGACTGGAGATTAAACTCTCTTTTGTCGTTTAAACCACTATTGATCTTATGGCCCTAAGTCGCCTTTTACGACCAACCTATATGACACAAAAACTTAAATAGCCCAAAAAACGTTCAATTCACCAACCACTTTTATTTATTTGGTTTTAAAATCAACAAGTGGCCGGCCGAGTAACTCGCCAGTGCCAACAAGTCTTGAAAATATGAGGCGCAGGACGATCCCAGACTCACAACCAGAGGCGGTTTCAGGATTTCAGTTTAAACGCGACCCAGGGGCTTGACTTATTAGGAAATCCTACGTTCTGACCGTCAAGTGGTAAGGGAAATCGTGAGGTTGCAATTTTCAGAATATTTGTGAAATCTTTAATGTTTTAACTTCATAAGTTTTAACTAGCTGCCAATAACTATCTTACCTCAATTAGTCAATTTAATTTTTTTATCAAAAGACCAAAAACAAGACTGAGTTTTAAAAAAATGCACCTTACTTTACTCAGTTTAAAATGTACTTAATTTAAAAAATAACTGTATATCGGGTAAAGGTTGTAAAAAATGCATGGGTAGACCCGGATCTTTAGGGATGGGGGGGAAAGGGGGGAGCCTGAATCCGCTAGTTACCCTTGCTACCACGTGTAGAAGACATGGCAAATTACTTTTCAGTCAGCTCCAAGATTGAATTCTTTGCATAAATAATAAAGCGAACAGTCTTGTGACATGTGATTATAATATTAGACGTTTTAATTTCAAGAAGGCTGCGTAAATATTTTTGCTATATCTATTTTGATACTCTCATTACAATCGAAATAGCTTTTCCTGAATCGTTTTTCAGAGAAATACGTCGATAACTAAACAAAAAAAATGTGTGTGCGCGTGTGTGTGTCTGTCTGAGGCAACGTAGCTCTCGAACGGATGAACCGATTTTGATTTTGGTTTTTTTGTTTGAAAGGTGAATTAGTCGGGAGTGTTATTAGCTATGTTTGATAAAAATCGGTCCAAGATTCGGGGGTTTTTTAAATTTTTAATTTAATTACTTGTTACGAGTATACCCTGTATGTAACTAAGTAACTAAATAGCGTGTTACTTTCTGTTCGTGACGAAAGTAAACTGTTAACATAATTATATTTCCGCTCTTGTACGGAAAATGCTACTGGGACCGTAATAATGACATGTGGTCGTTTTAATTCTACCTTACATAGACAGTAGCGTGTAGAATTACATTGCGCGGCAACGATAGAGCGACTGCGGAGCGCTGCAGAATTACCACGCAGTGTATCTCTATTTGCTAGGTACTGTACAATGTAAGTATAAGATACCAGAGTATTTGAAAGGCTGACAACATATGCTTTGTGGGATCAATGTTTCAATTTGAAAATATCTTTATTTAAATAAAAACTTACGTGGTACGAGTTACAGTGTAAATTTTAATCCTAGAACGTAACTATCAAATTTTAAAACGTCAATCAAGCTACACCGCTTCTCAAAACTTATAAACGAATAAAAATTAAGGTACTTATTACAAAACATACCTACAGTCGAAGTTAGTTGATAAGAAAAATAATTAGAGAACTACCTATGCAAGCATTACATTTCATAATTTAATAATATTTGTGGGATCAAACTGTTACAATAAGAGGTGACCGCTCAGCATCACGTAAGCTATCAGCTAGTTCGGTAACTTATCTGAATAAGTACTATCTTAAAAGAAAAACTTAACTTAACCACAACAAAAGAAACCCGAAAATGTTACTAAATTCGTGATAATAAGAATCCACGCACTTACAAAATCACGTGACGAAAAACGTGACCACGTGACTCCGTAAAGGGCAAACAGCCCATTATCCTAATGGCTACCTTTACAATCTGCAGTGTTCAGAATTACCCAAATTCCACGGAAATGAGAAATTTACCCGGAACTACTGTTTAATATGTATGGTTATTCTTTTAACAACAAGTAACAATATAATTGGGATTTTATGTTTTTTTTGTTGGTTATTATCTTAAGGGTCACAAAATGGCAACATCCCAACAGAATTCTTATATTTTTATTGAATTTTAATGAGAGAATTATCCCTCTGAGTGTAAATCCAAAGCTCACGTTGATCCGATGCCCCAATTCAATCAAGTCTTAGTTTGTACAGCAGAATCGGTAGGTACTTGAGGTGGCTGTTTGAATACCAATTGAAATTTGAATCCAACTTTGTTCGGTTTCAAAGGCACTAAATGTTACCTAAGATATCTAATATTCTCTAGATGATACCTAATACCTGCCATATGGATTAAAGAAATTGGTCCATGCTAATATTAATTAGGTACCATCTAGTGCCTTTTAAAATAACAAAGTTGGATTAAAATTATTAAATTAGAAAAAACCTAAGTACTAATCTACTTAAACCTTCTTAAGATAGATTAATCTATTTTTGGAAAAAACTCTACCTACAGTTTTATAAAAAATTGTTGAGAGCAGGGCTGACCCGTGTTTTACAAAAACATTTTTTTATTGTCAAAACCAAACATGACTTCTTAAATAAAATATGGCAGAATCTACAGAGCAGCCTCACAAAATGTTTTGATAACTCGTCGGAAACGTTCCCAAGAGGCTGGCAGCATTGTCACGCCGAATGACAATGCTGATAGGTACCTACTTGGCTGATACGCTGAGCCAGTATAATCCAGCCTAGGATGACAAAAAGTAGCTAGTTTCGACCAGCATTGGTATTCCAATCTCAGTTGAACTGCAAAGTTTTAAATCATGGTCAGTTCATACTAACTCACAGTTATTATGTGACTAAATAGTGACCCTATGGTGTCATTTAATTTGTTTTCGCGCATATTTTGCTGTCAAGTGTCTAAAAAGATTGATCACGTGACCTGAAGAAATTACACTGGGCAGTGAAATATAACTTGACAGCAAAAGATTGGCATACGGGGGCAGAAAATTTTCCGGATGACTCTTAAATTGCTGTTCCCCCACTCGGGGGAAAACTTTGACCAAAGCATTTTATTTAGCTTGTCCTTCAAACAAAAATCACCCCAAGAAATGCTTACTTCTGCACAAATAGGGGCTTACTTAGAATCGCCTCTCAACACTGTCATCTAAACAAAACGAGATCGAGAAAAAGTACGGCACTCTTCGTGACATGAGACTTAACACATTTATGTCTCAGAGTGATGGGCGCAATGCAATGCATCATCCTTACTGGACGTGCTCAGTGAGGCAATGCATTGTTATAGGCCGAGGTAAACACAAGGTTAACATCAGGTGGGCCATCCGCTTGTGCCATCATTTAGTTGCATAAAATATATTTTCGTTGCTTAGATTACCAGTGACTTGTTACTACCCATCTACTAGCAATCAAGCAAGCAATCACTTCAAGTGTCCTTGGCATTTAGAGAACTGGAACTTGACAAACGTCGGACCTAATCAATTCGGGACTTGGAAGGCTTAAGAGTTTCCAGTACCTACTTGCAAATAGGAACATTTAGAAAGATACAAGTTAAAAGATTGGATGATGAATACGAACAGAGGGGCGATTCCAATCTCAAAGTTGAACTGCAAAGTTTTAAATCATGGTCTGCCCCCGTATTCCAATCTTTTGCTGTCAAGTTATATTTCACTGCCTAGTGTAATTTCTTCACGTGTCACGTGGTACAATTTTGTACCACGTGATCATTCTTTTTAGACACTTGACAGCAAAATATGCGCGAAAACAAATTAAATAACATCATAATGTCACTATTTAGTCACAGAATAACTATGAGTTAGTATGAACTGACCATGATTTAAAACTTTGCAGTTTAACTTTGCAGTTCAACTTTGATTGGCATACCCCTGCAGTTCATACTAACTCATAGATATTCGGTGACTAATTAGTGACATTATGGATATCATTTGATTGATTCTCGCGCATATTTTGCTGGCACGTGTCTAAAAAGAATGACCTGAAGAAATTACACTGGGCAGTGAAATATAACTTGACAGTAAAAGATTGGAATACGGGGGCAGACCTTTTTTCCCTAAGAAGATAAAATCTGGTAGAAAAATAGAATACTCGAATTTCGCAAGTCGAATTCCGGTTGCAATGGTCTGGTCTAGGTATAATGCAGAAAAAATATCTTCATCTTTCTATTCAACTCGTGTGAAAGAATTAAGAATGTTATCTAGGCATTTTTAAATAGATACATCTTTTGAAAATGCTGCAGGATTAGGATAAAATGTAGGTGGGAAAAAAGGAGGTCATACTATTTTGTTAGTACTAGGTACTTAGTACCGTATACTTGGAGGTACACGCATCCAGTTTGGAGCAAACAAAGTACAAAGACTACAAAATTGTTGTTACATAATAATCCACTGTTCAATCCAATAACACCACACGAATCTACACAAGTTTTTCACTTATTAAATAATTTGTATTTTCTTTTCCGACACGAAATCTTAAGTTTTATAAAAAAAGGACGAGATAAAAAACGCTAAAGAACTTTTTCCATCTCCGTTAAAATACCCATTTCTAATTTCTACGAGTCGGGCCTTATAGATTTGGAGACAGTGGTGTTTATTTTTACAGCTCATATGTTTTTACTACAGAAAATATCAAGAGAAACGCAACTGTTAAAATAATCAGCGAAATGTATGAAAGGTGAGGTGGCCATCGGCTTGTTCCATGATCCATCAGTTAGTTGTACTTATACAAAAAATCTAGCTGGTAAACACTGGATGAGGAGACCAAAAAACGGGAGAATATTTTGAAAAAGAATAATACTATTGTAGGTACCTTTAAGTGCCTAAATATAATATAACATTTTTGCGATATCTAAAAATGGTGAATAAGTTTAAAAGTGCCTCCGACTTTAGCATAAGACCAAACTGTAACACTTATTTCGGCAAATAAATGTATCTTGTATCTTGAGACTTACCACCCAGGTTGAGTAAAATTTTGTAAGTTCATGGTCATCCATCTCAATATACAGCCTAAATAAATCATCTGCTAATACCTGCCTCTGCTATAGATATTTAGGAAGCGTGACTTCGGACTATCTACAGACTTCTCACGATCTTTACAATGGTCCATCAGGTAAGAGTGCGTTTTCGCCATCCAGTTTGTGATTACCATCGAACACATTTGTTTATTTGTTTAAGTGTTATCAACATAATATAATTACACTGATAACAATATAGAAGTTATTACATATTTTAGGACATATTCAGTTCTGCCCTTGGTATACCTACCTACTGTCCATAGTAGATTTTTTAGAGAAGCATTCTTTACGAGCAAAAGACATAGGTAAAGTTCAAAAATAATTCAGCAAACAAAACATCCACAAACTTTTATGCAAGGTAAAAAAATGCTCTTCAACTCTGGGACTCTTGGGAGTGAAAGTAAATAATTCATTTAGAAGTTATCTCGGACTGCAAACTCAATGGGGTGAATTATGTAGATCAGGGTTTTAGATTTAAATTTTTGTCAAGGCCGTTCCGTATCATGATCTCTTAAAAACAAATTTAAATTATAGTAAGTCAGTCATCATTTTCATTTTAGTGCTTTCACATTTAGACATTTCACACGACGCCCTCTAGTCCCAAACTAAGCAAAAATCACAATACTATGAAATTAACTAAATGTTTCATTTAAACCAAACTGAACTTATGCCTGAGATTTCTCAAAACTGATGAATATCCTCATTACTTGGAAACGGCTCTACCAATTTTAACCAAACGTATTACGAACCAACGCAGAATAAACAGCATTCTTTAAAAAAAAGTTGAATGCAATATTTTCAGAACTACGAGGGCACAGGACAGACCAACTGACACACAACACCGTCAAACGTATAACACCCCTAAAAATGCTAAAATGCGAAACAAATTCTACTCCTCTTCACTAAGTCGGATTATCCACCCCCTTGAAATCTCCCTGGCGCCGGTCTGTCTGTCACATCCAGTACCGGAAATCAAGACAGAACACGGGTAAATTCTGGTAGTCTCGACTACTACGCAAAACGATACGACAACAATCCTATATCGTTTACAGTTCCATAGCGCGGCGAGTTAGCGACTCCGTAAACGGTCTCGCGGAATGCACGAGGCGGCCACGCAATGTAACTCAAAGACTTATTTACCTTGAATCGTTTTTGTAGTAGAGCCTTTGAAGCTTTCAGAAAGTTTCAGGAACTTGAAATTGTGCTCTGAATGATGAATGATATTACGGGGTCAGAATTGTGTTAACATTTTGACGTGAAAACTGTTGATTTTGAAACAATAAAGTGCAAAGTTTTACAAAGTAGGTAAGTACTATGATTTACTTAAGTACCAAAGATTTTTTATTTATTTTTACTTTCAATACATAGGTAAACCTTTTTGGTCTCTGACCTAATGACTACCTATACCTATTGACACAGGTAATAGGTAGCTATTTCATAATCCCATACCTACATTTATATCCAGTTAGTACCCTTGTCTATACGGTTCAAGTTTGAACAGAAAAACTTAAAGAAACGTACATTCAATGTGAAAATTCGACTGAATTTAATTTCGCTATTTTATCTCCATGAAATTACCTACTTACCCAGTAGCAACAAACAAACGAACTAAGACATTTATTCGAGTTTTAAATCCCAATCAACCACTTTGAAGTAGCCGCTTCAAATCTTAACACATTAAGAATGAACAATAACAAACAAACAGTAAAAAGTTTACGCATCGTGCGGATAAGTTGCTGAAAGGTCAGTGACCCTTCTCGAGTCAGATGTCAGCGTTGGCTGAAGTGCTGCACCCTTTCGACACTGCGGCACCGGGTAGTGATGTGCCATTGTAGTTATCGATAGTGTGTGCAGTCACTGTTTTCGATGTCTCAAAAACCAATCGTGCTATTTTCAAATAGGTTTGACGATTTAACTAAAAGTTTTTGGCTGAAACGTTCAGATACAGTTAATAAGTTAATATCGTAAATACCCTCAACTCTAGTTCTTGAGAATATCCTGAGTATCATTAAAGCAGCTTTTTTAAAATAAAAAAATAAACATGGAGAATTGCTTCTTCTAATTGCCAGCTAAACGGGTTAAATTAAGTACCTACATAGTGTTATTAATTCACCCAGGTCAGGCTATAGGTAACTAAGTGTTCTATAATGTTCCTATGGTTTAAAATAAATTAATATGAATATGAGGTGAACTAAACCTACCTACTCTATTTTTAATTATCGATAGTGCCGTATGCCGTATCGATACATCCACAGCACATCACTAGATCGCCTTGTTTCATCTCCCGCTATAAATGACCAGATAGTAGCTGAATAGCCGCTTTGTAAGAGATATTGCCCGTACTTTATGGATTATACAGACACTGTAAAACCACTTTACGATGACGCAGTTATTAAAACATTCCTGTGGTGGACACTCAAATAGACACAAAACATTTCTAGTAAACAATGCTTTTTTTAGGCTTACGGCGGCAGAGGAACTCTGATTTCCTGTCAAAATGGCGGCATGCAGAGCGGCCAAGCGCCAGGCGGACAGCCCCCGTATGCCAATCTTTTGCTGTCAAGTTATATTTCACTGCCCAGTGTAATTTCTTCAGGTCACGTGGTACAATTTTGTACCACGTGATCATTCTTTTTAGACACTTGACAGCAAAATATGCGCGAAAACACATCAAATGACGTCATAATGTCACTATTTAGTCACAGAATAACTATGAGTTTAGTATGAACTGACCATGATTTAAAACTTTGCAGTTCAACTTTGATTGGCATACCCCGCAGAGCAGTCGTTGTGGCGACTTGGCCGATGGGCGCTGGTTACCATATAACATAAGGTTGGCCAATTTGGCCATCGGCTTGTTTCATCATAATAATAATTATTATAAAAAAATGCTTAGTTGATACTTCGATAGTCAATGATGAAGTAAAAATCAAAGAAACAGGCACAATTTCTTTTTTTGTTTTATTAATACTTATTTACAGACTAATTAAATTAATTTAATGAGCATTACTTTTTAAATCGTAAAACACCACCATCCCAGACAGAATTTTTATTGTCTCAGAGAAACTAATTCAAATACTAATCGAATTAATTTCAAGAACTTTTAAGGACCATCCTTAATCTTGTAATAGTCTCGTTAGGTCAAAATGATTTTGGCTATGTCATTATATTTTATTTCTTTTTAGGCTTCACGCACACTTGACGGCGGTCAGCTACAGCGGTCAGCGACAGCAGCGGTCGAATACGATGTTTACATTTTCCATTTGACAAACATAATGGCTCTATGCCATCGTGTTAGAATTCTCTATTTGAATACATCGTTTTATGATAGCTATAACCACTGCTATTTGGCCGCACGTTTTCCTGAAGCCTTGATCAATTTGTATTTATAAAATAGAGCATACAGTAACACAGGAAAAAAATATGAGGGTAGCTGAAAGGTGTAGGCGTAAAACATTTTCCAAGCTTCGTTTTCAAGGTAAGAATTGAGTTCAGTGCTACTGAAGGAACCCCTATTTGCATAATGTAATTTACTGAGTGTAGCGTTGTTTTTTGGTATTCTACGGATCTTTTGCATTGGAAGTAGGTACGTAAAATGAACGAGAAAAGACTGGTGTTTTTATCTAAAGTAGGTAACAATAAAAATAATAAAATTGACATTGAATTTAATTTTTTGCTTCGAAAAGTTGTTTTTATTGTTAGGCACCGAAGTTTTCAGGAGTGGTCTACACTCTGTATAAAACATATTTCACGTGCTAAGACGTAGCAGGTACCTACTTGTACTTTACAATAAACTTTGTACGGGTTGAAGGCTGTGGCGCCAGTCACGTGTTAAAAGCTGAATTTTTTTATGGATTCTACAAGCATAAAATACAAAATTTCGCAACCTGCCATTTGCCTGTACCGAGTGTAGAAGGCTCATGAAAATATAATTTCATACAATAATGATTTACAAGGAAATGTTTATTGCCCCGTGTACACTTCCTTTAAATTCCTGAATGGCAATATTTTTCCATAGGTACCTACTTACAATTATTACCATCTCTCATTCTAAAAACTTAACATACGAAAATTATACTTTAGGCAGTGGAAACAAACATGATTCTACCGGAGTAAAACATTTTGTACACATTGTACTATACCCGAAGTAACGATAAACATAAATAGTTTACGAGGTTTTTTTACAGTGGTCAATACGATAGCGGTATTAGTAAAAGTAGCCTGAAAAATAACTCGTCATTACGTCTGAGTGACATTTACAGATTGGACTCTACTGAAAGCTACACTCATTGGTACTTGGTGGCTAAACAGCGACTAGAAACTATGAAATTCACATTTTTCTTTTACCAAATTCAATAGCTTTTATACCGTCATGTTAAAGGCTATTATAAACAGGTATTTTAATAGATTTCAGTATTTAGCCCTGGCTGACCGCTAACCACTATGGCCGCGGCCGCAAGTGCGTCTGCAGCCTAATAAGTATCGTTATCGTATCGCCTTTACTAAAAACACAATCTTCAGTAAACTAAATTACGTACGAGTACCTTTTAAGTCGGTAACATAATAGTGAATTCGGCAGAAACTATGATTGGCAACCAGACCTCGCCCTCATGTTTTATTCATCGAAGGGAACATTTTGAATTATACATACCTATAGTTTTATACCTAATTGAAGCTAAATACAATTACTAAGCATGTGCCAATAGAAAGTTTGAACTTGACGCTGATTAGCCCGTACAAATAA
Organism: Gandaritis pyraliata; assembly: GCA_947859175.1. Classification (NCBI taxonomy): domain Eukaryota; kingdom Metazoa; phylum Arthropoda; class Insecta; order Lepidoptera; family Geometridae; genus Gandaritis; species Gandaritis pyraliata. The sequence continues at coordinate 4,252,932 of OX401866.1, read as the reverse complement.
TTTCAATCCTTTTGAAAGATTAATTTATATAAACGATATGACGTGTGATAAAAAAAATGTACCTAAGTACTAAAACATAAAAAATAACTGATGATCGTTTAAAAAAAAACTTTGCTAAAAGCTATTCTGAAAATCACAAAAAAAAACACAGTGAAAATTATAGAAAGTTTTATAAATAGAAAATCACTTAGCAAAACTATTTTTCGCTAAAAAAATCGAAAACAGATAGATCACTGAACCCAACATTCGTGATCATTTCGGATGATGTACTTATTTGTCTGCACGTGCATCTCCTGGGAAATCTCTAGAAAGGGTTATGGAATAAGTTCGGAAAGTTTCATTTTTAGATAGTTACATTATTCCAGACCGTTTTAAAAGTACCTGCATTGGTATGCCAATCAAAGTTGAACTGCAAAGTTAAACTGCAAAGTTTTAAATCATGGTCAGTTCATACTAACTCAAGTTATTCTGTGACTAAATAGTGACATTATGACGTCATTTGATCTGTTTTCGCGCATATTTTGCTGTAAAGTGTCTAAAAAGAATGATCACGTGGTACAATTTTGTACCACGTGACCTGAAGAAATTACACTGGGCAGTGAAATATAACTTGACAGCAAAAGATTGGCATACGGAGACGGTCTATGTTTTATTGTAAGAAATATTGATTTTAAGTATTTTTTTGTTTAGATCTTTTGGAAGATATTTAGTGGCGTGTAAGGCTGTACTCTGTACTCCATTGAGTATAGCACCATTTTGATTTAGTTTTATTCATAAGGCTCTAGCATATTTCGGCGTTTTTGTGTATTTGGCTCCAAAAACTTTACAGCCAGCGGATTGGGGTGTTTTGTATGAGTTTTCCAGGCTTTTTATTTCTTATTTCTTTTTCGATTGTGGTAATTTAGCGAATAAGTAATGTTAATATTTTTAAATCAAGTTGGATATACGCAGACGTTGTTGCAGGCAAATCGGGAGTTCTGTGTCATCATCATCATCAGCCTGTAGGTCGCTGGGCCCGGTCTTCGGATCTTCTCATCTAGTGTTTGACAGCTACATTTCGCAGACACCAATCGCCTTGCCAAAGGGTCACATACGCTGCCTAAATGCAACTCTACAACTCTCAAAAATACGCAAAATTGAAGGGCTAACATAATAGAAAATGCAATGCATAAAACACGTTATAAAATTATATACAGTATGGAAATACACAATGTTTACTACAATTTTCTGGCAAAAAGAAGGATTTTGGCAACCGCAGACTAGTCTGAACTATGTATAACTTTGTCTAGTTATTGCAAAAGAGCATTCACCCCTGCCTCTAAGGAGAAAATATTTGTACTTTATACAAGCATGGAATAATAACGCATGTCCATGCCCGACGTGTTTTAATTAATTATTGTGCATTCGTGTGGTATAGTGGAACATATTTCACGATGTCACAGTTTGAAAAAGCAGCAGATTTTCTTACAAAAAGTAGAAATAATTTTTTTTCTTAAATACTGCAACGAGAATCTATGGACTTTTTTGATTTTAAAATTATTTGGTAAGACGTTGTGTTGCATCCGAAGGGTTATTCCCAAACTCCCCACAAGGCATGCCCCACTTATGAAGAAGAATTTGGCTCATTATATCAAACTGCGAAACAGAACTCTATCAGCTATCCGACTAAGTTGTCATAACTTTTTTCTTGTTTCTTTATTCGTAGCTAATGAAACGTTGGACACTAATTCATTTGGACCGGACGCTAAATTGACCTATGCCTAACTCTCCCCTTTGTAAAGAATACACGCAAATTCTCAAGCAAATTTCGCATTTCTATCTTTGGGAATAAGTGCGAAAATAGAGTAAAGTTGGAAAGATAAGTTACATAAAGTGAGAGAACAATAAGGTCACTACGTCCGGTTGGGAATTAATAGCTCGAGATGAGTTTTATTAAGTGTTAAATAGTTCGAATGGCAATACAAATGCCGAGAAAATACATTTATTTACATATGGGTTTTATATTTTATGATAAAAACGACAGAACAACAAATCCATGGAATGAAATACCTACCAATTGCATTACCTCACTTCACTATGAGTCTGCATTTAGTGAGGTACCTAATACTCGGCTCTTAGTGAAGATGACTGACGGCCATAGGGTTAAATAACACTTTGGCGAATACTGATTCACCAAAGTGTTATTTAATTTAGATTATTAAATGTATTTAATTGACTTTTTGTGACTGTGTGTAATTTAATTAATTTTTGTTATTGGTGTTAACCGTAGTAATTAATAATAAATAAATAACTAATATAAATTATTAACCCTAACGTCGGTTACTAGCATGTACCTAAGTAACTAAAATATAGAGCTTAAACAATGTAATTTTCATTCGACCTCCTTCGGATACTCTCAAGGAATTTGCTTGAGTACCAAAGGTACCTTACCTACACCACTATAAAACCTTTTGGTCACCAAAACGATTCATCAGATATGTCTAACCTCTGACCTTCACCTGCCCTTTTGTATCAGATCCATGGGAAATTCATGGGAGCTCTGATTTACTATCGCCAAACTAATCTTATGCGGCGCCTCTTTTGTGAAACAAACATCTCACTGAAAACTAACTTGAAAAGTAATATGAGCTTTATTTGTAAGACTTAAGACTCAAATTGGTGTGTCAGTGGTATTGCTGTATTCCAATTTCAAGGGTATTGGTGCCGGTGCTGTAATTTAGTTTTACGTCTCTGAGTAAAGGACGCAGAACACGTCCTCGATGGACGTGCTCTGTGAGGTATTGCATTGTTTGTTATAGCCAGATGTAACTTCGTAACATCAGGTGCACCCATAAGCTTTTTCCATAGCGTTCTCATAATAATATTTGCGTTTTAGTTATTGTTGTACACGCGTACTCACCCGGTATAAAAGCTGTAAGTAACTTACCAGTGATATACTTGGGGTAAGTGCTGTATACTCTGTGGCATTGATACAATACAAAGGTTGTTTTTCGGTAACTTTTTTGGCAGCCTACATAGCAATGATAGGATCTTAACTGCCTATTTGATGAATAATCGCTGAACAACAAATGTGTGGGATTTCTTTCGATAAACAAAACTTGTAAACATGCGTACTGACTGCTTTTAAGTATACTTATACCTAGGTAGGTATTTTTTTAATACAATTTCTCGTAAAGTGTACTATCGGCAAAATTTCCGCCTTACCACTTTTGAAACGGTTTCGCTTGCAAGCAGTTAGCAACCTGACCTCGCCTTTTTTTTGTCTTCTTATTTTGACCAACCAGAGACCTAAACATGTATTCATTTTTACGACGGCCCATTGTTTTCATAACTTTTACACCCAAAATAACTTGCTTCTATTGGTATTCAAAAATTAACGGCTAGTCGGTTTACAGGAAATGCACCCTTAAGGTGGTAAGGTAGAACTTTTGCTGATGGTACCTACGAAGTCAGTAATACATGTCTAGTAAGTTCTCTTTTGTGCACAGCGCTTTGACGGGCGCGAGCTTGCGTGATACGCAACATAACGCACGCTGTGCGATTTCCCGAAATATCGAGAAGCAATAGAACTCGCAAATAATGGTAAATATGGGATATTTACGGCTTATTCCTGACAGATAACCAAGACGAGATAACCAGTTATCTGAGAGGATTTTTTTTTCCTTACAGATAACCGCGGTTATCTACGAGGAAAAAAAATCCTTTGAGATAACCAGTTATCTGAGAGGAAAAAAAATCCTCTGAGATCACTGGTTATCTCGTCTCGGTTATCTGTCAGGAATAAGCCATATTTACCATTATTTACGAGTTTTATTGCTTTTTGAAACAAAGGAAAGTATCTATTTACGACACAATAACAAAAAAAACTTAAAACGCAAAACGTTTATGTGCTGCAAAACGCTTGGTGAAAATTATGTTCCTAAAACTGTCAGCAGGGGTATTCCAATCAAAGTTGAACTGCAAAGTTGAACTGCAAAGTTTTAAATCATGGTCAGTTCATACCAACTCATAGTCTGTGACTAAATAGTGACATTATGATGTCATTTAATTTGTTTTCGCGCATATTTTGCTGTCACGTGTCTAAAAAACAATGATCACGTGGTACAAAATTGTACCACGTGACCTGAAGAAATTACACTGGGCAGTGAAATATAACTTGACAGCAAAAGATTGGAATACGGGGGCAGTACGGCTTTACGCTACTATGAAACTATCATAAATTTTCCTGATTTTTCCATCTATCTTCAGTACGTTTCTCGTTCAATAAAACGGCTCTTCATAAAAAGGTAATCAACGAGCATTAGAAATACGTTCCGAAAGAAATGTCCAATGAAAATGCAATAAAAAGCCGATGGGAAACAGATTGGATCGGCGACGGTGTTATTGCTATTATTATAGAGCACGAATAGCGCTTCCTGTCTTGGGTATGTTACGCTTGGCACCGAAGGTTTTGTCCCTGTTCATGACATAGATGTTCTCAAACTTCGAAGTAATGAAAATCGATTTAAAATCGATCTAATAAAGGCTTTTTAGCTTATTTTTTCGGCTGTTAGTATTTATGAGAAAGGCCATGGGGCAATGCAGGTCTCCACTCGCATCAATATAATATGGCTATAAATTAGTTTTGTTATTTTTAAGTAGTTATTTGTTCTATCGAAATCTCTATTGCAGCGGGAATTATAAAAATGCGATATAAAGTCATTATTTTGATGACACGACAAGAAAACGGGACTGTGACATCTTTTTTTCCTTCATAATATAAGGTTAGAAAAGTCTAAAGACTCCTTGGACAGTTTGCTGACTCACAAGGCAGATGAACTCCGAACTAAAAAAAATTTTTTTTTCTTGAGGTAGGTACCTACTTAAATAAAATAAAATAAAATATTTTTTTTTGTAAACACCTATATAGGTACTTACCTAGGTAGGTATCTAACAAAACAAGTGACATTATAGGTAATAAAATAAACATGAAGTATTATTTAGATTAGGTAAAACCTTCTTTTTCAATCACCTCTTCCCAATCACAACAGGCCATGTAAAACTTTTTTTAAAAAAAGAACGTCCCTCTATATTTTTTGTGGGAGTTCTGATAGAACTTGAAAAACGCACGCATTTATACTTTTTATCTGGCTTTTCTTTTATTGATTTTCCGGATTTTTTGCCAATAAAAATATGGAAAATACCGATAAGAAGTATGAGAACGGTGCATCAACAATATGTTTAGGCCCTAGAAGGAGAAGATTGTTGGTGCAGGCTCAACCAGTTAATATTGTTGAAGCTGTGTCATTGTGGATATCCCCAATTCAGGTATGTTTGTGCTATTTTATATTATTTTCATGAGACGAGTGACGAAACAAGTCCACTCCACGGAGGACGTACCCTTTGTGGCATTGTAGCGCGTCCATGTCAGACGCTCAGCGAACTATACAGAGCTATGATGGATGTTTCAATATGTGATAAAACCCGAATCGAGGAACTCCGTGTAGAAGAACTAATATCGACATATTGGTTATTTTAGAGTTTTGTTTGTGTTTATTTTTTTATTATACCCTGACTTGTACTCATACCTAAATAAAATGCAATTCATTTAACTATCGTTTGCTATTATGTTTAAGTAGGTAGGTAGGTCATGGTAAGTACCTAGGTAGGTAGTTATACCAAACAAACGTAACAAACGATGGTATCTATGATATTACTTATCACAAACTTCGAGAAAAGCCGCAGGTGAAAGCTAGTAAGTCAAACAAATGCAAACTGTCAATTAAGTCATCGAAAAATACCATTTTCTGGCAGACAATCTTTGTTTTTTGTGTTTTTTGACGAAGTTTGGATGTCGAGTAACTAAGTATTCCCGTTGCTTTTTAATGAAATTATTACGTATATTAAAACTACGTTACAAGTACATTGTAACAAACAAAGTTTCATTAATGCGAGTTTAAATAAATCGGGACCTGGGCTCCATAGATTTTTGCCCCAGACCCTTTAATAGTAGGTTAAGGCTTTAGGTTTTTTAGGTTAGGTTTTTAATAGGTTTTATTTTTAACTCTTTTTTTTTTCAATCAATAACATTTTTGCATGTATTTTAGTATAATGAAAATAATGTATCTACGTACGTTGATCGATAACTAAATAAAAAACTTGGAATTAATAAATGGTTGTGTCTTAAGGTTGGTATGGTTACCCACTAAGGTTACCTGTTTAAGGTTACCCACTGAGTCCGTATCATTCCATTACTTAGACGGATCCAGACCCATAATTTAGTAGAATTGCGGAAAAACGAATTTTGATGCATATCTTATGTAAAAATTGACAGACTAATGGTAATTTTGTTGATAGTCATTTAGGCAAAAAACTATAATTGGCTGCACACCTACAAATATTTGACAGATCACAATTTGTCAACTTTGAAAAATGGGTTTAGTTTTTCCTATCTTTGATTAATAGTTCAGTTAAATATTAATTTGTTTAGCGCACGCAATCTACTTAATTAGTGCAATTAGGCATAATTCTTGGAATCCTCATTCTTAAGATTGTATAACTAAGTATTTCATGCACGAAATTGAGTTAGGTAAGTCGTGGCAATTTCCAAGAAATCATTATTAGTAGGTAGTACCTTTAGTAATAATTGGTAAAAGTTTGTTTGAAACAAAACCATTATTTTTATTAAATCTTATAAGACGTAAGATTTCATAAAAAATAATATGTTTATTAAAAGATGTCTAACTAGTAAACAAAATTGTGATTGTAAAATAGGCTAATAAAATATTTTGAGATATTATTATAATACAAACATTTAAGAAATGGTTATTTTTTTTATATAATATACAATGTCCTTCGGCCACAATCTCTTATGGTTATACTGGGTCGTGCCCACTTACCTAATTTACTTTGCAATATGCCCAAATTTTAATATATTTTAGTACCAATCAGAACAGTCCAGCCCCCGTATTCCAATCTTTTGCTGTCAAGTTATATTTCACTGCCCAGTGTAATTTCTTCAGGCCACGTGGTACAATTTTGTACCACGTGATCATGCTTTTTAGACACTTGACAGCAAAATATGCGCGAAAACAAATTAAATGACATCATAATGTCACTATTTAGTCACAGAATAACTATGAGTTAGTATGAACTGATCATGATTTAAAACTTTGCAGTTCAACTGAGATTGGAATACCCCTGCAGTATAGTGTCGCATGCCTGTTGAGGGTTAAGACTAGGATCTTAGCGCGATTCTAATAACTTCGCAATAACGGGATAACAGGCTTAGGCGCAACCCTGGGCTGCTCACAGTGTCCATTTTTATTCGATTTTATAGAAGTTGTTCTTCTAGAAAGCACGTAATTTTTTTTTGACGTATTAAATAATTTATAAGATAAAAAACTGGAAAACCGACTTCAATTCGACTACCAGCTTCATCATCAGATGATGATGATGATGATGATGACAGTTCATTAGGAATGTTCTAGTCACTATAAACACCACATAAAAGTCACAGGAAAGCAAAATACGCAAACCTAAAACCTACTCTTCCTTTTTTATCCATTCACATTATGTGAATAAAGCGGCGGTTGTCAAAAAAATGGACTCCCAAGCAAGAAAATTAAGAATTAAAATAAAAAATATTAAAAATAAAATAACGTGATATTGTCCCCGATTCTGTTGGTGAATTTTTTTTAAACTAAACTAATTTGACAGCACTATAGCTATCTTTGTCGATTCAGCTTATTAGAAAGGGATGGCAACCATTTCTCTAAACTCTTCTTGTGAATAAGTTGTTATGCAAGGCAAGAGCAATTACGACCATCATTGCATTACAATCAAACAGACAGATGCTAAAATTATAATAGAACCGAAACCATACCATCTCGTATTGGATTACATATTTGTATTGTGATAGTATTTCACAAATTTGATGACGCTTGTTCCGTCGGTATACGGTCCATTATTTTGTAGCCAGTGGAACAGAGCGCAATACATTCTCAATTCATGTTTGCTATAAACTTCAGCATACAAAAGACTAATTTTGTTGAATTACAAGACCCTCTGCATTAAATTCTGTATCTTGACTCAAGTTTGCGCTAGTACCTAAGCAAATATTATCTCAAAAGTTTTGTGTTTATTATAGTTGCACGTGGTGCTTAGAATATACGATTAGGTTACAAATGGAAGCGAAGTCTAGCAGATATAATCGTTGCGTCCCGTTTTATCCTGTTGATTTTCCGAGATAAAAAGCAGCCAACGAACTATACGTATTCCAAGTTCTATCCAAATCGGACCAGAAGTTTTTGCGTGAAACAGTAACAAACATCCATACATACAAATATTGCGTTTATAATATTAGTACTAGTATAGTATTATATCTGTGATATTAGTAAGAATAGTAAGGATTACTACACACAAAAACACAAAATGTGTATAACAAATACTGATTGTATCAAATCACCATCATTCAGCCGTTTCGGAAAGATTGAGGCACAAATTCATATTTTTAAGTTTAATTAGTAAGGTTTTCTATTTAAGGCTGCAGGTACACTTGCAGTCTTGGCCGTAGCAACGCCGACTTCTACTAGAGTTAGGTGTCCGTACTACCAGAGTTAGGAGTCATCAAATTATGAACTCTACGACACAAATTCATTGAATTTAAGCGAATAAACTTCATAATCGAATCCTTGTTACTTACTGCAGGGGTATGCCAATCAAAGTTGAACTGCAAAGTTGAACTGCAAAGTTTTAAATCATGGTCAGTTCATACTAACTCATAGTTATTCTGTGACTAAATAGTGACATTATGATGTCATTTAATTTGTTTTCGCGCATATTTTGCTGTAAAGTGTCTAAAAAGAATGATCACGTGGTACAAAATTGTACCACGTGACCTAAAGAAATATAACTTGACAGCAAAAGATTGGCATACGGGGGCTGTAGTTATTAAAATTAAGGTATTTTCAAATCCAAATTATATCGCCACTTTCTATCAATTCAGATCTCTCAACAAAGTTGAGCAATTCATGTATGTATTTATATAGGTATTTAGGTAGTATACATATATATATTTGGTTAGTGTATTATTATTTTATGTAGGTAATTTTTATATATTTTTAAAGACGTTTCTCCCTACCAAGTTTTCCATAATATAAGCACTACCTTTTTCTCCACACTACACAAAGGTTGGTTGGAAGAAAATGCTAATTAGCATTAAGCCCGCCTCTGTACTGTTTTTATAAGATGCAATAAAGAATTTTCTAATCTAATCTAAGTTCGATAAATTAAAATTTAATTCAGAACCTTATTTTTTTAATGTTGATTAAAAGCTATCTTCAGTATAAATAAAATTCTGAACTCCGTTTTACAAAGCCCGCATTTGATTTTCTATAGTTAACTTAGGGTTAAAAAGTATAAATAGGTAGGTAGGTGGTAACGACATGAAATTCATTACGTCATGACATGACATTAACATGCATTTGACCACTTTGACATAATTTGTATTCTTGAAGCGTTGTGTCATCAAAATGCTTTTGTAAATGAATTTTGTACATTTTTACGTAATTTTAGGAGGTTGTTTGTAATACTTGATGAAGGGCCTAGTAGAATAAGGAAGAAAAAAAGGTATGTAATGTAATTACCTACCTATTTACAGCAATATAAATGATTTTGTCAAATGCACTCTAACAAAGTGTTTTTTCTACAGGAATAGAACTTAGAACCATAAAACACTTTTGAGACGAAGAGAAAGTTGAATAGAGTTTGAAGCTAGTGTACCCAACACCCTAACTTAACTGATGGAAATACTTTCTGGCAAAACAATGCTAAACAGGAAACATGTGTACTTACCCAACACTGAGCCAGGAAAAACATGCCTATGATGATGTGGAAGTGAGTATCTACCTACATTACAGAATAATTGAGCACTAAATCATTTAAATGTGGCTGGCAGACAATGCTCCTAGCACTAAGTACTTATTTGTGAAAATTTGGTACCTACCTAGTTATGGAGGTACTAAATCATAGGCTATTATTGCTCATTCCTCTTTCTTCAGCCAGCTTTTTGTTCCGTGCAGACAAACCAATCCCATTTTATATTAGTAATAACTATAGCATAGTTATAATGAAATGTACAACTTGATAAATAAATTAAATTTTATTTTGTTTCAGTCTTTAAAATACCTAACCACCACACAGTCTTAGCAAATATCAGCTGGGAGGACTTTTCATACAAGTGATGTTTAAGTTACAGTTTATTTTTAGTGAATTATTTGTTATTGTCTGCAAAACTAAGCAAAATTCAGTTTTATTCAATGTTTATGACTGTGGCAGTGAGACATAACTCTTGGAATAAATTAAAATGATTATCAACATGGTTTTATTCAGTTATTAGATACAAACCAATAATATATTTAAAAAACATTGTATGCATTGCTAGGATTTCAGCTCACAGTGGTACCTTGTTTTGCAAAGTGTGTAAGTATATGAAATATATAGTATGCGCATTAAAACACCATTCAAACAAGACTCATTTATTGTTAGTTTGCGGTAGGCAGCGCAAACCGTATTTGCGAGTACCCACATACCTAGGTACTATCTATAAGTAAACATGGATACATTACAATTTTCCCCTCTTAGAAACTATGTGGCTAAACAAAATAAAAACTAATGGATAAATGAATCAGAATAGCTACATTACTACCTATTTGATACACGGGCAAAACCAACTCTAAACTTAGGTACCTACCTAGATTCTTACTGTAAGTTTACGTAAATCTAGTGCACATAGCAATAGGTAAAACCACAAACAGCACTAAGCTACGTACTTTCCCTCACAAGAGAAAAAAAAACTGTAGGTAAGGTACCCAACCCACTCAGGTAGGTACCCAATGATTTTTACAAGATATGAACTTATTAGCTAGAAACGTTTTGCATAACGACAGTAAAATATAATTTATAAGTTAAAAAACTGGAAAACCGACTTCAATTCGACTACCAGCTTCATCATCAGATGATGATGACGATGATGACATTTCATTGGGAATGTTCTAGTCACAATAAACACCACATAAAAGTCACAGGAAAGCAAAATACGCAATTTGGTGCACGTGGTTGGTGTTGATTCTTTAGAGGAACAACTGGTGGGTTTTTGCTTTTCTCCAATTAAATGCGGTTTGAATGTACAAACTGGGTTTATTGACAAATTAAGAAAAATGTAAAAATTTAGGTGTGCACCACAAAGGGTCCATCGTTGCTAGCAGTAAAATGGTAGGCGCTACGCCGCAACTTGGCATATTGCATCGTTGCTAGCAGTAAAATAGTAGGCGCTGCGCCGCGCCGGGCATATTTTTTTCAGTTATTTCTATTTATAACCCAAACTACTCAACCGATTTTGATGAAAATAAAATGGGACCAATCTGGAAGTATATCCTTTCAGATAAAAAAAGAATTTTTGAAATCGATTCATAAATGACGGAGTTCTGAGGTAACAAACATAAAAAAAAAAAAAAAAACATACAACCGAATTGAGAACCTCCTCCTTTTTTGAAGTCGGTTAAAAATAAAAAAAACTTCTACGTATAGGTAGGTATAAGTGTACCTATATTTCACATCCTATAATTAGGCCTTTTATTACGAGGACGAAGATAGCCCGCTGTTGGACTTGCAGAAGCGCCCTCGTCATCAACCTGCCGGAAAGTAGGTGGCAGTGGAGTCGACGGTGACGTCGCTGTCGAAGGGCACGGAGACTCTTCTGCGTCGAGGAATGCCGCCTCAGTGGTGCGCCCAGTAGGCGCTGGATCCGTAGCTAGTTCTGGTTCATCAGCGTCGTTTGTGCTACTCTGAACGCTTCTAGCGAGTGACAACCGATTAGTTTTACGCATCGGCATAATCTGATCGATGTGTCTGGTTTTAGTCACGTCCTCGGTACGTACCTTATAAGTGACAGCACCGGTGCGTGTTTCGATGATGCCTGGCTTCCACTTGACGGTGCTGTTCGGGCGAAGTTTCTTGACGAGTACTTCGTCAACCTCTTTGAGATCGCGAAGTATGCCGCCTGCATTGCGTACTTGCGATTCCTGCGCGGCCTCGACGAAGTAGGCGGTTTGTGGGCGCAGCATGTCGAGCCGCGAGCGCAGCCGGCGGCCCAGCATGGCTGCGGCGGGTGCCCGCTTTGTGCTGGCGTGCTCAGTGTTTCGGTATTGGAATAAAAACTTGCTTAGTGCACGGTCTACGTTATCTCCTTCAAGTATAGCCTTTTTTATAGCCTTTTTGACCGTCTTCACGGCATTCTCCGCGGCTCCGTTACTGGAAGGATGATAAGGTGCAGCCAAAACGTGTTGAATGGCGTTGCACCGAAGGAACCTTTCGAACTCGACCGAAGTGAACGGCGGCCCGCCGTCTGATACCAATTGCTTTGGAAGACCGAATCTAGCGAAACACTCTCTCAGTACAGCCGCGACCTTCGCCGCCGTTGTGCCCGCGGTCATGACAAACACCTCAATCCACTTCGAGTGAGAATCTATAATTAAAAAATAAGTCTTTCCTGTGAAAGTATGGTTTTTCGTTCTCAATTTCCGGATTATCCGGCCAACCGCTCAATAGATATCCGTAGATTCTTCTTAATATTAAATCGTTCTTGGTTTCCCTAGCCACATCCCTGTGACCGATCGGAAAACTATCTTCCACAAAATGTAGGTATGCGGCGTCATCCTTGTCAGACTCCCCTTTGCAATGCTGCAACGGCAGGCGCGATAATGCGTCCGCATTGCCGTTTCGTTCCGTCGGCACAAATTTAATGTTGAAATCGTACGCGGCGAGCTTCACAGCGTACCTTTGAAGCCTGCTGGCGGCTGTCTGCGGTATAGTATAGTATATCACCTCAAGCATGTTAGGCCTCGCCTGAGATGTCTTATATAGGTATGCATTATGAAGACCTGAAATAAAAGTTTATTGAAATTAAATATCAGCGGGACATACCTACTTCATTTTAATCATAGTTCATACTAATTATTATAAACGCGAAAGTTTGTAAGTATGTATGGATGTTTGTTACTCTTTCACGCAAAAACTACTGGCCGATTTGGATGAAACTTTGAATCTACATAAGTTTGAGCCAATTTTTGTTTTAGATATGTAGGTAGGTAAATTTAAAGATGCCTACCTATTGAAATTGGTTCCCTCTCATCATGTTGAAATGGGAAAGTCAACAGTCACATTCATAGAATAAATACAAAATTCTTACCTTGGTAGTCTTGTTCGAAGTAGGTACCTATCAATATGTGGTAAGTAGGCACGATTCGAACATACGAGCACACACAAGCAAAATGTATATTGCTGGAGGTGTTTTTTAGCATCAACACAAAACACGAAACTGAGTAAATAGGTAAACGTAGGTAGATATTAATAACAAAGCATTTTCAGAAAAATATACATATTGTTTTTCTGTCAACAAATAACAAATGTCAATAAAACATAGACTAATAGAAACCAAACCACAGAACAATTACAAAATACATGAAATGCTGACATGGTGCGTTTCAGATACTACGCAACATAATTCATCAATTTTTTGTGTGAAGTACCGGTTTTTTGTCTGATTACGAATTTTGGTTTTTTAGATCTCTGTACATTTTATTAGATCAGATTGGTTAAACATTTCTTAATTTTTGCATTTTATAGACGTTTATCTACTTACATTTTTCAGTACTTATGTGTCCAATGAGCTTATTTTAAAGTAGAGTAAAAATAATACGATCAACCACGAGGAGAGTTTTTGAACGCAATGTTTGTTACATAATTAACCCAGCAGCAATTCAAAACGGTCACATAAACCCATCATATCAAATATTGTTACAAATCATCATTATCATCATCTAATAGTATTCCAGAAAAAGCTATTTTGGCCCATCTTCACCTATCGACTTCCCGCAATCTATACAATGTCATCGGTCCATCGGGTTGGTGGCCATCCTACACTTCACTTTCTGGTTCGCTGTCGCCATTTGAGAACTTTATTCCCCAGGGGTAGCCAGTTCTGCGAGCTATGTGGCCAGCCCATTGCAACTTCAACTAGCTAACTCTACCTGTACCGGCATAGGTGCACCATGAGTATTTGACATGATATTCGTTTCACGCATATTCTTAGATATTCCAGTGATTCCGCCAAGATGACTATATCGTCGGCAAATCGATACGTTTACTATTGATGTTGATGCCATACTCATTCATTGCAAGAGTTTGAACACATTGTCCAGTGCAGAGGTGAACAGTTTCGGAGAAATAACATCTCCAAGGCTCACGCCTTTTAGCAGTCGAATTGGATTTGTACTCTGGTATTGCAGTCGAATGGACGTGGACGACGTGGTGGCATTACTATACAGTCTACATAGGTGTACAGTACACAGTAATACAAACACTTCGATATACCGGTAGTTGATTTGGCACCGCTGAAGTAGGTAACTGTCGCACTGCCCAGGTTTTAACTGAATCAAAGGCTTTTTACAAACGATAAACAAAGTGGCCGATTACTCTTCGATCTTCTGTAGGTATAACCTGCCGAAGCGTGTGGATGTGGTCTATGGTGCTAATGATATTTTCGGAACCCGCCCGCATTCAGAAGTTCTGTTGTTATGCCGTTCTCCCCTGGCACCTTGTTGTTCTTAAGCTGCAGCTATGTTAATGCTAATGTTATTTGTATGTTCATATGCGTTGATTTGTAAAAAACATACTGAAACCAATTTTGTTATTATTTACGGGTCATATTGATCTGAATTAACGTCGATATACACAATTTCACAGTTTGACATGACAGGTTAATATTATGACACTGTCGATTGACAATTGAGTAAGTCAACCAACAGTGTTGCCACTTAGATTTTTGAAGCTAGATTTAGCATTTTTTTAGCAAAAGTGACACGCATTAAAAAGTTAAAAACTCAACGAATGAGCAAGGGATATTTTAACATTCACTAATGATAACTAAACTAATTTTTATTTCTTGTTCAATCATCATGTTAAATTCAACTATGTACAATAAAAGGTATTTATAATCAAAGTATTCTTACAGTACGAACACACTTCACGTACTAGTACAGGCGTAAAAAAATTTTCAGTGAAAACCTTCTACAAATAGAATAAAACGTAAAACAGTTGAGAAAAAAAGGTGCTTTTTGTAACTTTTAATTAGGCAGCTCAGTTTGTGTGGCAAAATAGGGGATTAGCCCAAGTCACCAGCGTGCTAACTGGTCACGTGGTACAATTTTGTACCACGTGATCGTTCTGTTTAGACACCTGACAACAAAATAAGCGCGAAAACACATCAAATGACGTCATGATGTCACTATTCAGTCACAGAATAACTATGAGTTAGTATGAACTTATAACTTTGCAGTTCAAATTTGCGGTTCAACTGAGATTGGCATACGGGGGCTGGTGTTAAAATATTTATAGAACAATTAAAAAAATATATGCCTATCACATTTTGGGGTCAAGTGCGCAAGAAGCCTTTAATCTAGATAATGTCCAATCAAAAACCTACTTTCTTTAAACTTTTTTAACCCAGACAAGAATAAACTTGAAGTAAATAAAGGCGATGGACTTAGAACTTTGCTGTGATGGATTGACACAGGATAAAGTCTGGATTAAAAAGTTGTCTAATGGATTTTGTGTGAGTTTTGAAGAAATTAACCAGTATTGCCATGGCTCAAACCTCTTAAATAAAAGAAACTTTTGTACATCATTATTTGTATTTAAGTATTTGTTGTCCTAACTTTATTCTTTTTCGTCGGTATTCTAAATGTATGATCATCAAAATGGTTTCTTTGAACAACCCATAAATGCTCTACTAAATAGTTTGAAATATGTGCACCTATAGTAAGAGTAACGCTTTGTTACAAAGCCTAATTCATTTAATAAATAAATATCAAAATAGTCCTGTTCAACCTCTTGTCGTTCTTTCAGTCGTCATTTCAGTAGGTACCTAATTCTTTGTCTTATTGGGCCAGTGAACTGAGCCAGGACTTTGTTTTCCATAAATCTCGTGTTCCGTAATAGGTACCAAAAAGGGAATGAAAACTTGTTGTGTTTTCCACATCAAAGCTTTTTTGTCACAATACATTATTTCTTCCATAAAAGGCCTAACTTACTCCTCAACTTTTCCATCCTTGTCAAACTTCCTGTATGAAACTCATATCTTATTTATTTTCATCTGTATGTATGTCACAGAAAAATAGCTCTACCTCTCAAATACATAGTAAATTCACTCACGCTTGGCCTAGTTTAATAAAAAAATACAGAAAATACACTCTTATTCACTCTTACCTATCTTATGTAAGGCATAAATCTTCTGCGGATGAAATAGCGTGCAGTTCGTCACGGTCTACCTTTCGGCGAGTTTGTGATGCCTCAAGTTTACTAGTTCAGGTCAGATACTCATACATTTATCTTCATTGCATAACCTTCGATCGTAATCATCGTAAAGCTAAGGAAACGTAAGGAAAAAATCTTTACAGCTGGTTTCTATATTTAACTATCGGCAGTTTTTTACTGCTAAATGATGGAACAAGCCGATGGATTTGATGTTAAGTGGTAACGACTGCATATAACGCGGTATTGCTTCATTGAGCATGTGCACTGAAGAGGTGCCCTGTGATGCACTGCGCCATCACTCGGAGACATAAAGGTGTTAAGTCTCATGTACCCAAAATTGCACCAGCAGTCTTACCTTTAAACAGAGCAATGCTATCATCACTGCTTGGTGGCAGAAATAGGTACGGTGGTAGTACTTCCCGTAGAGCTCTTGCACGAGAACTGAGAAGCTCTACTACAACTACATGTAGTATTATTAGTATGTAATTATTAGTATAATAATTTAGTATTATTATACTCTAAAAAAAGCAAAATATTTTTGACAAGAAATCGTAGTCTACCTTGGTAACGCAAAACAGGTTTAGATATAAGACGATCGCATGGTTTACAACCAATCAAATGTGATCTCTTTTTGGGAGTAGGTTAAAAACACATTGTAATTTTTAAGTACTTAGCTAGCTACTTATAAGTAAATGATGATGACTATCACTTTCAACATCTTTTACTCACGAATTCAAGAATGCGGAACATGTTTTTTTTTCTAATTAAATCTACTACAATTTTGTTAGATAGGAAACATGTTTGCAAAATCTGTTGTCTTCGAAATTATGTTCTGGGTCTAGTTAATCTGGTCATTGTCTAAAATACGAGTTGAACTACAACCAAACCAAACCAAAACCAACCTTAACCAAACAAATATTGAATGTGTTTAAAGAGATAGACAATACTTTGTCCCTTCAATTTTTTTTGTGACGTCATGATTTTATGTTTGCGTGGCCAGCGCCGCCATGTTTTGTTCCGAGTTTGTGGTAGATCTGCTGTCAATACAACTAAGAAGGCAGCCATATTTTGTTCCGTTGTATACACGCTTTTTTTGTTGGTATCCATTATTTTCTGGATCAGAGGTGAAATTGGAATGTGTTCACATCCCACTTAATTTTGGAACAAACTATTTCATAAATTGAAAACGGAACGTACATTAACAATAAACACTTGTTAGGCTTATACATTGACCAATGACATGACACAAATGCACAATGTATCCATTCCATTCACAATGTCGAGTGCGGTGCGGTCAATATAGGATAGGGTTGAACAATGTGCACTAAGATTTTTTTTAATACGAGTAAGCTATTTTATTTTAATTATTTTCTTCACTCTTTGTGAAGTAAACGGATAAGTAGATTAGGTACCTTCTTTCATGACGAACTAACAAATTATGTAAGTAATCAAAAATTGCCAATACTTTACCTTTTGCGAAACGAAATGACTAAAAAAGTATGTTAGGTACATTGAATTTATCCATTTTCTTTCAACCTTTAATTTTTTTTGTTCCATAGATTACTTTTAGCAACTTTAAATGACCATCATCGACATTATCTGCATCTGTTAGAAAAACTGATCATTCTTTACTTAGCAAATGTTTCAACTGTTTCTTGTGTATTTTGTAAATATTGTAAATACTATATTAGAGAGAAATACTCGTAAATTTTCAATTCTTTAGCTATTTTCATTTGTTTTATAATTAGACTAGTTATATTTAGATAGCTCCTCACCTACATACACATACCTGCCTAAATAATAAAGGAAAATAGATTTTTTTTAGATTAGTAACCAGCCCTATTCATCTGACGTCCACCAGCTGTTTCATGTGCTAAGCGCAATTTCAGCGTCCAACAGATGCCATTTGTTAACATTCATACGTTCACTGGATCGCTATGCTACCACACTACCAAATGAATATTGTGTTTTCATTTGATGAATAAAATATTGGTCAACCCTTTGACTTGCCAAACATTGCTGGAAAAATACACATTTTATAAAATCCAGTTATAAACCTATAAAATAATAAAATAGGTACTTATGTCCATCATCATCAACCTATATTGGTCCACTGCTGGACGAAGGCGTGCCATTGAGCTTGGTCTTTATTTAGCTTTTCTCATCCAGTGTCTGCCAGCTAAATTTCGCTTGCAGATCGTCGCCCCATCTCGCCGGAGGGCGTCCTACACTATGCTTACCTAAACGTAGTCTCCAATCGAGTATTAGCTCTAACGATTTTCGGTTCTACGATAAATCTATGTCATCACACAATTTTATTTAAAAAAAATACCTTGTAAGTGTAACTTGATACCTCTTACTTTTAGTATTTCAAGATTAAGGGCGTCTTGCACCAGAATCACTAACGTATTTAACAGCTAAATCGATTTAATTCTGACGTATTTGTATGACTTGACAACTCGCTAAATACTATTTAAGAGTTAAACGCGTTTAGCGATTCTGGTGCAAGCCGCCCTAAGTATTGTCACGTCAATAATTAAAAAGATTCCCTAAGTAACTTAATTTTATTCAATTCGTAATAGCCAGTATTCACGAAACTGAATGTCATAACAAAATAAACCAACATAGAAACGTTTGTATAGCACACCACAACACGACCGAACCTTTTGAAAATTTAATTTCAACTCTGAATTTATTATCATTCCCTCCCATATTTATTAATTTCTGTTTGGCCACGACCCTTTCGGCTTATATGACCCACAATAATTATGTGCGTAACGAGTTTACCGGGATGATCACCTGAATTCTGTTACTTTATTTACAAACGTGGGCGATGAATAACAAACAATACTAGTTTGGAAGTTTGGGAAGTCGACAGTTTTGTAATAGCAAGTATTTATAGTTTGTATTAGTTTTGGCCTTTTAGGTTCCAGCCTAAGAAAAAGCCGATATATACGATACGACCTTTAGTTAGCGTGTTATAGAGAGACATAGATAACACTATTTACTAACCAATAACATTATTATTAGTTAGTAAATGTCCTTAATCGCCAGCAAGTTAAATTTTCTACTATGTAAGTATTATATAAAAAAAATTTAAGATACACAAGGTAGGTAGGTACTAGGTACCTACTTTGATATTATAGAAATAATTTTGTTATCCTATGAGGAGTCAAAATATTAACAAAATTAACAAAATGTCCTTCAAGTTACTTTTACATTTAATTTAAAAGTTACTTGAAGGACAAATGTAGCGTAATCTACCTCTAATCTACATAGATGATTTATACAGCGTTAGGGGATAGGTCTCTGGTGTCTGAAGGACAAATACCTAGCAAGTATAGTACCCATAGTCGATAATATTTTTTCTCCTGACTATACAATTTTCATTGCTGCTTTAAACGTTGAGCCATGAGAAAAATGTAACAATGTCACTTAGGCAACACCAAGGTTCTCTAGGAAAAACCAATCATTTTCATTTCTCTAACGTGTTTTGTCGACGGTACTAAGAAACTGCAATTTATCGGAACAAGCCATTTTTTGCTGCCAAGAAACTAGAAAAATTACGTAGAATTTTTCTCAATGCCGATTATAATAGCAATTGTTCCAATTTGAATGGAATCATAATAACCCTTTAAAGAATCTTATAATGACCATCATCATCATGATGTAATGTTTCTTAAAACCACACTCAGAGAACATACTTAAAATTGGCAATTCTGTTTGTAATTTCATTACTCATTGGGAAGATAATTTATGTCAATATAGTCAGTCACATTAAAGAATATATTGATCATCGAGTATTTTTATTCAATCGAGAGAGTTGCTACAGTACTTACGGTCTTACTAGAATCGTCTGTCAAACGTCTCTCAAACGTAACGTAACGTGTAACGTAGACGTATGACCAAATGATCAGGAAAATTCATAAACCCGTCTTAAGGCTACTACACACATGCCGGCGGCAATGCCGCCGGGTTCATGCCGAGCGGCATTATATTGTATTGGCATTGGGCGTTGTATGCCGCCGGGTGCACGGCGGCTTGGCCGGCGGCTTGCCCGGCGGCCCTGCCGCCGGCACTGTGTGTAGTAGCCTTCAAAGTTGAGAAGCTACTAAATGTCTATAATTTCATTCAAATCGGTTCAGCCTTTACGGTGTGAGTCACATTCGCCCAAACACGTTTGCTTTTACAATTTTCCAGGAAGTTTAAAGAGTACTTCGCCAGCCCTCATTTTAAAAAGGAAACGGAACGTACCTAGCAGGTACCAAGTACATCACAAGGACCACTTTACAATTATCTTCTCCCCCTTAAATATAATAGTCATTTACTGTTATCAATAGTATAGGGCTAAAACTTGTGATAAGGCACGCTTTGGCAATCGGGCCCTAAATTGTGAAAACGCCCTCAGGGGACCCTTGATTGCGGATTACTGGATATTTCAGGATGTAGGTAAGTAGGCACTTACGGAGCTATGAACTTGAATAAAGTATTTTTTGCTAAAGTACACCGTAAAGGTATATCTGCGTCTTGGTGTGCTAAGGGGTGATTAAAATGGCCTCATTTCCGGCATTTATTTAATAAAAAAAAGCTCAATTCAACCAAAATACATTGGCCGTAAAGATATTTTATAAGCAAAAGTTAGCTATCAGTTTAAGAAAATAGTAAGTATCAACTGTTGTTCTTAGTAAAGCTACGTTAATTTTAAGCTCGATATATCTCCAGCAGGGGTATGCCAATCAAAGTTGAACTGCAAAGTTTTAAATCATGGTCAGTTCATACTAACTCATAGATATTTTGTGACTAAATAGTGACATCATGACGTCATTTGATGTGTTTTCGCGCAAATTTTGCTGTCAAATGTCTAAAAAGAATGATCACTTGAAGAAATTACACTGGGCAGTGAAATATAACTTGACAGCAAAAGATTGGCATACGGGGGCAGCACCCCACAATCGACCTTACACCAACAAACTAAATCCATGGATTAGGCAAGAATTGATGGGACCACATTCAATTGCTAAGCCAAAGATTATAGAGCAACTCTACTACACGTTTGAAGAGCTCTACAAAGTTTCTTCGATCTTTTGGGTTATCACAATACACAGATTGGTATTACACAGAATGTATAAATCCATTTCTGAAAACTTCAGTAGATTGTCGTACCTATCAGTATGAACAACTTTTTTTATGCAACCAACAATAGTAACCAGCTGTTTCTTACAAAATGCAATAGCAAAAATGTATAGAATGGTTTTTTTTTCTCGCTTTGTTACCTACCTATTACCTACCTACCTACCTATTTACCTACCTACCTATTTACTTCCACTCCAATTTATTTAATTATTTACTTCTCTCTCGCAATATTACCAACGAAGTGCCTAGCTACCGTCTTGATCGACAGTAGTGAGTGTTGACACCAACCAAATGGCTATTCGTTGAGATTGATGGCCTAATTCCTTCAGACACCACTCCTTTTTGCGCTTTCAATGAGAACCGACGTAATTCGGATTGATGTGCTTTGTAGGTTATTTTTAGGGTTGACCTTTCTTCACAATAAGACATTGTTTTTAATATACAGATATAATTATTTTGTCATAAAAAGAGCAGTAATAACTCCATTGTGAAATTTAATATGTATAAACATTCCTTCTATAGTTTCAAAATTGTTTTGACGAGGCTGCATGTTTGTTTAGTCTAAGTTTTGCGTAGGTAGGTAGGTAGGGAGGTAGGTAGGTATCTCATCATCATCATCATCAACCTATACTCGTCCACTGCTGGACGTAGGTCTCTCCCAAGATGCGCCATTGAGCTCGGTCTTCGGCTCTTCTCATCCAGTGTCTGCCAGCTACATTTCGCAGATCGTCGCCCCATCTCGCCGGAGGGCGTCCTACACTACGCTTGCCTAAACGTGGTCTCCGCTCCAGTATTAGTTTGCTCCAACGATTGTCGGTAGGTATCTATTATAAATTTTTTCCAAGAAAAAGCTATTTGAAACATAAACTTCTATGATATAATTTTATTTGCTATTTGACTACATAGGTATAACATTATTTTGAAATAGAAAACCTTTTTAAAAGATAGGTACCTATCTAGATATTTTTTCCAAAAATGCTCATTGTTCTCTTTTCATTTTCGACATTCCCTTACATCTAAAAAGGCTTGACTGACACCAACACCCATAACATGTAATACGCAAGTGCCCCATATCACACCTGATATAGGTATACCAAAATAGAGATGTAGCAACAGTACACAGGCAGGGATAAGGACAAGAGGGGACGAAAGTGGGTTAAAGAGTGTCCCATTTACAACTAACCAAATAAAGTACCTTACGGATGGTGTTTGTAAGTTGTTTTGTAAAGGTTCCTGTAACCCTTTTTTGTGAAGGGTTAAATTACAACAAAATAGCGGAAAAGGTTTACATCGGATTAAGGTTTCTTTGCCAGTGCTCTAGGTATTTTATGGTATGTACCATAAAATAATAATGGGTATGTAACCCTAGCTAGGGTTGGCAAATCTGGTCGTGCATCACTAGGTTTTTCTATTGTAGGTGCACTGTGAAGCTTTCAATAGTGAAAAAAATACCTACACTAGCTGATGCAGTAATCCGTTACTTATGGAATAGTTGCAAAATGTGTTTTCTTGGTTTGTAGTCGCCATTTTTTTTAGAACTTTTATATTTGGGAAAGGTATGACTGTCCCCAGTCACATTGTATTTTTTAAACATTATTTACTGAGGTATTCTTAAAATTACGAGTAATCCAGTCTTGGTTTTCTCAGAAGTGGCTACTCCCTACGCGAAAACATTCCTAAAACTACATCATTTGTCTTCGTTCCGATATATTACTTACCCTTGAACCACGTCCTAAACAAATGGTTCAAATCCTAGAGTGAAAATATAGAGCTCATCTAGGCATTGTATGAAATAGTATCCATGCTTACGTACAAATATTTGCTAATGGATTTAAAAAAAAATAGGACAATCTCAAAACTCATAACTTATTTTGAGACATACCTAAGTGATGATTTTGTCAACATCGTCGGAAGATGCTAATTTTGATCCAAACAAGTTTTCCGACCAAAAAATAAATTCTTAGTTTTTTTTTTACTTTACTTTTTTTTTACGAATCTTTTAAAAAACTTGACTGGATCAAAATTATATTTCTACTAAACCTTTCTATTGTTATTCCCTAAACACTGGTGGTCGATCGCCTCTTAAACGTCTTTCAAAAGTAAAGACGTAGGTATATCCAAATGATCAGGAAAATTCTCATCCAGATAAGACCGTAGTTGTTTGCGATTTTAGAATTCAACCCTTGATTGTACTACTGTATGGCTATGTATTTTTTTGGAAATAAACGTTATCTTATCTTATTTTTCATACTACACTATACCGATATGTATGTCAGAGGCTAGACAAAAATATCTTGGTCAGCGTCAACACGATACGTGTGGGAAAGCGTCTACTAATAAATGCATTTAGCTCTCCGACGAGCTCACGTGGGTGTCATGTCGAAGTTATCTTCTATAGAAAACATGCACGTCCTGCTTTCTGTAACAGTACCTAAGTATGCAAGTCAATTGAAATAAAATGATACACACTATACGGTTTTTTCAGTTTTCCATCGTTCCTCTCTAGTTTTTCCACTCTATGGACCCGAAACCAGCCACACATTCTGAAGCATATAGATTCTGTTCACATTTTCCGAAGCAAAGTATCGGTCGCTCGCTTGTATCGCTTATTTCGGTCACTTGTTGCTGAAGTATTTTGTTCTTGAATTCTATGTCTCCTTCGATATTCTATAAAACATTTTATGTTGTGGTTTGGTTTCAAAGCTTTGGTTTCATAAGTCTAGTCCCAAACTAAGCAAAGGTAATATGGGAACTAGATTGCTGATAGAATTTTTTTTTTTTAATATTTTGGGGTACTGCCCTCGTATTCCAATCTTTTGCTGTCAAGTTATATTTCACTGCCCAGTAATTTCTTCAGGTCACGCGGTACAATTTTGTACCACGTGATCATTCTTTTTAGACATTTGACAGCAAAATATACGCGAAAACAAATTAAATGACATCATAATGTCACTATTTAGTCATAGAATAACTATGAGTTAGTATGAACTGACTATGATTTAAAACTTTGCAGTTCAACTGAGATTGGAATACCCCTGCTGGGTCGGTTTTACCGATTAATTTTTATTAAATTATTGTCGTAAACTTGGTACATGAGTGTACAAAAAGTAGCCAACTTTATTTATGGACTTTTATTTAGGTTCGTATGTGACTCATTTTCATTCTAAACCTCTTCACTAAGTAGCTCTTCAAAACCCCTAAATTGGATTTTCTGAACAGACGGGTCTATAAAACTCATCACATATGGAAAACAAACGGTTAATAAACCGACTATTTCATAAAATCCACATTATTTTACTCTATAGATAGAGGCTTCAAATAGGCTTATATTTGACAAGTCTAAAGTAGAAACGAAAATATTTATAACCGATGACAAACAAACAAATATTTCCTCTTTATAATATTAGTATAGACTACGTGATTGTGCCACAAAATAAATTCAGAAATCTGTAGCAAACGCTTATTAGAGTCGAATTTGGAACAAAAATTGTGCACTGAATTATTTCCGGTGGGGTTGGGTTACCCCGCTTTCTGCATGAATGGTACACTGAAACTTTGACGATTCGGTCTCGGTAACGAGGGAGCCGATACAAAGACTTATCTCAAGACGTGCTTGATTTTCCGTTTCACAATGAAAATATAATTTGAACCTTATTTTATTGCGGTAGTATTTCTGAGAGCCGAACGCTGTATTCTATAGCGGCTTAGATTTACGAACGGATATGGATATTATATGAATTACTCGTAATCAAAATAATTAAAGTAATTTTCTTTGTGAATAAATTCATTTTTACTTCCTATATAAATAGATAAAAGTCTTATGATTTTACTAAGATTAAAAGACGAGTCGATGCTGAAAAGAACTCGCTGCAGAGCGAACACTTCCGTCTAAATAGTCGGAGCAATTTCCGCTCACTGTATGAGCTACCTATACCATAGGGTTGCGGTAACACGAAACTGAAAAAAGTACCTAAAAACGAACTCAAAAATATTAGGATCTACTTGAAGGGTTTCGCAAAATCATTGGGTTTTGCGTTAGTGTTATTACGATTTCAATTCGGCAACGCGTGACATACTAAAGGCACAGGTGAGGTATCAAAAGCGCCTGTCTTTTGTTAAAAAAAAATTAAATAGCTACATTCCAAACAATAAAAAAAAATTAAAGTCGGTTAAAAAGCCGGTACACTCCAGCCATCTCTATGGTGTAACGGTCAGTTCATTGCGTTCTGTACTGGATATGCCTCAGTGCGTCCTGAAACTCCTGAAACTTCAAATATTACAAGCTTTAATTTCACCTGGCGCTTGTAATGAAAATAGTTTCACTGAAAATGTTTTTCATTCTGATGCAATCGTGTATGAAATTGTGTAGGAAACCAGATTGGATTGGTTTTAAAAAAGTATACAATCGAAAATTCTCTCTGGTTTCGATAAAAAAAGTACCTACTGTAGAGTTTGGGAATCGATAGCGTTGTGTGAAAAATAAATAAATATTCAGGACATTTCACACAACGCCCTCTAGTCCCAAACTAAACAAAGCTTGTAATATGGGAACTAGATGCTGATAGAACACTTTATAATTTTTTTTGTAAATACATACTTATAATACATAGTAAACACCCAGACATAGAACAAACATTTATGTTTGCCACACACAAATGTTTTTTCTTAGTGGGAATCGAACCCACGACCCACATCACGGAAGCAAAGCTACATAAAAAGCTACATTTTTACCATCCACGGATCAATGGATAAACAATGACAAATTATTACTTTGGGATTACAATCAATCTTTACCAACGTCAATTTCGAGTAGAAGTACCTATTTCCTTTATAAATAAAAAGTGGTGCCTAACTATGCTCATTGTAGAGTTACTCTATGACCTTTACTATCACCAGTTTAATTATGTAAATAATAAATAAAAAAAAATTAAGTATGTATAAATTTTTCAAATTTTTTTATACAACAAAGTGATGGAACAACCCGATGTCCCACCTGATGTTATGTGGTCACTTCTGCTTATAACAATGTATTGCCTCACTGAGCACATCCACTGAGGACGTGCCCTGTGATGCATTGCACTGCACCCATCACTCTGCGACATAAAGGTGTTAAGTCTCATGTGCCTGTAATTACGCCGGCGCCCTTCAAACCGGAACACAGCAATGCGAGCATCACTGCTTGGTGGTAGAAATAGGTACGGTGCTAGTACTTCCCCGGACGAGCTCTTTCAGAACGAGCTTTACTACCCTTAGGGCGGCTTGCACCAGAATCTCTAAACGCGTTTAACTCTTAAATAGTATTTAACGAGTTGTCAAGTCATATAAATACGTCAGATTTAAATTGATTTAGCTGTTAAACACGGTTAGTGATTCTGGTGCAAGCCGCCCTTAAAACTACAATATAAACATTTGAATGCTTTTTTTGGATAGCTGACAATAAGGATGCAAAATTCTTCTCGCAGAATCAATATCCTTGTGATATAGCTAGATCTCGTGTTTATATAAGTAAACCCTTATCGGACGGGAAAGTATTTTCATTCCGGAGACTTATCGTAGATATTGAATATCGAGTGAATTATCCTTTTCAGAGAATATCATTTCCTACTATAGTTTATTAACTAAAATGATTTAAGTATTGTCTTTCTAGGCTTTGTTGCGTGTTTAGGTTCACCTAGTTAGTAGGTAAATTAAGGTAAATACTAGGTTATCCTTGATTCATTAAAATCAATGAAAATGACTTTGACTTCGTTTCAGAAATAGTTTTATTTTATTTATATTAGAATTTTCACATTTATTAATGTTTTAATGATTCTTTTTATTTACTTATCCTTAAAAGATATGCCATGTTATTTAAAATGAGGTCAATTAAAATAACTTTAAATTAATTACCAACCAAATAATGTATTAATAATAATGTGCCAATTTTTTTTTCACAGTTGAGAGTTCTGTAGACAAGAGTGATAAAAATATTAACAAAGCTTTAAATGCTTGGCTGTCATGTGGAAATCAAAGCTATGATAGAATATGTATCTATAAATAAATAACAGCTAATACATAATAATGTTACTTCTATTACCGCGTTGCTTGATTGGTCTAATTCAACCAGTGTGAGCTAATACACCTCTTATTAAGAACATTTAGCAGTGAATTGCGTTACAAGTAGAATAAACGAGTACTAGGTACTATATTCGTCTAATTGGCTCAGTAAAACAATTGATTTACAGTTTTATTCACTGACTGACTGATTAGGAAATCAAACGTCGGCGAAACTTAGTTAATTGCCGACGAAAAACTGATACGTTTTCACGAACTCGTTACGCATCTACATATTTAATTAATTACAAATATAACTTACTTGAATTTTACAGTCAAATAGTTAAACCGATTTCCAATCCCAATCACAATTCACTCACACGTTTTAAAAATTTGATATTCCAACTCACTGTTTACGTTTATCGGTATCGTTAAATATACGTTACGCGCTGCGCAGAAGCGTGCTCTGCCTCTCCTCACACATTCTGAACTGAGGTCGAACAGAGGGAGGCCTTAGCACGAATAAATATGACAATCGTAAACGTATCGTAACAGTAGCGTATCCGAGATACACTGCGCGATGACGCTGCAACGTTTGGGAGTCGAGCTGGTCGTGCGCGCAATATGACTCGAATACGCTAGGTTTACGTAACACGGCAACTGTCAGATTTTTTCGTGCTTACCCCTCAGAACCACAGATACGGTAGCATTTCTAAAAGAAAATGATGTGTACCTTACCGTGGAAAACGCTTTCGTCACACGCCAGTAATATTTACGTAGAAACTGTAACACCATCTGTGGTATATGCGTAGTGGTTTGTAATCTGTGGTCATATTACTTTTTACAAGATGTACGTTTAGTAACCCGTGTAATAAGAGGCGGTTTGTGATGTAATAAATCAGAAGCGTGAATATGTATGGTATTAGCGTTTACGATAGTTTTGCTCAATGTTTTGCGTATGAACGGTTAGATTTTTGATTGCTTGTTGATAATCACGCGCTTCTGAAAACACCAAATTGAAATCTATGTGACATAAATAAAATAAATAAATAAATATTCATGGACTTTACACACAACGCCCTCTAGACCCAAACTAAGCAAAGCTTGTGATATGGGAACTAGATGGCTGATAGAATACTTATATACTTTTTTTTTTCTGTAACTACATACTTATAATACATAGTAACACCCAGACATAGAACAAACATCTATGTTTTCCACGCACAAATGTTTGTTCTTGGTGGGGATCGAACCCACGACCCACAGCACGGAAGGCAGAGCTATTACCGACTGAGCTGTGACATGATCACAAGGTGTAATAATAGAGTAACGGGATTATTTATTATGCAGACGCAATGTATTTTTATTGTTTCTGACTCTACCATACAAATCCAATAACTTTTAATAACCTTTGTGCAAGGGTACGATACATTTTATGAAAATGTCAATATTAAAAATATTTTATTAATTAAAATCACGAAGATCGTTTAAAATCGCCTTATAACTAGGTAATTCTAGGTGCCGGTTCCACGCGACCAAAGCCTAGTAGAACGGCTAAGAAACTATCAGCCTACCAGGCTGCAAATGCCTACTGCTAAAGACACGACACCTACACGATATCATTCGAGAGCTAATGACATTTCTAGAAGCTTCCACATCATCATCATCAGAGGCAGCTTGTATTAACCCACTGCTGGGCATAAGCCTCTTCCCTCAAACGCCACTCGTGTCTATTTTGGGCCTTTTGCAACCAGGTCTTCCCCTGTACGGCAACGATGTCATCCATCCATCTGGCTGTTGGTCTGCCAAGGCCTCTTTTGTGTCCCCTAGGCCACCATTCTGTCAAAACCACCTGCCATCACCAAATCTTGCCAAGCTTCCACATAGGCAAAGACAACGATATTTTAGTTCAAGCAAAAGACATTTTGGTATCATGTCGGTGTTGGTATCGACCAATTGTGTAAACACCCATAAAATACACTATGTAAGTACACTCATGTCGTTCGAAGGCGGTATAAACTGGTGACAGTTCTCATTTTGCTATGGAAATAAACGCAATCCAATCTAAGGGGTGAGAGTGACCCCAAAGGGCTTCAATGGAAACTTGAACACGATGGCAGCGCATGACAGACAATGTGGCGTCAACCCGCGTAAACAAGTCCTGGGATGCCCTAGAATTATTGGTATTGGAAAAGTTTATTGGTCTTGACATATGAGATGAGTAGTTAGTAAGGAGACGGATTGGAGTGTAAATTCGATGTGCTCAGTAATCAGTCAAGATCGTTAAATACCAATTTTTAAATACATTGACGGCTCTGTCTCAAACGTGCTACATTACGCAAGTATTCTGTGATACAATGAACGTCAAATTACCGATTTATCTTCGTTCAACCTTCGATATAATCACGTTGCAGTAGTTAGTAGACAAACGTATAACAAGATCAGTTTTGAATCGAGCATATTTCTTCAATCATGTGATATTATTTAGATTAGGATAGTATTTTTCTAATATTCCTAGCCATATTTTATTTTAAAAACCTTAAAGTGTTGGTAAGTATAAGCAAAATGAATTTCACGCATTTTTACATACATTATTGACATGTTTTCATCTTGTTTGTTATTAAAAACAACGATATCCTTTATATTGTTGACATCGGAACATAGCTTATTTATATCATCAAATAACAGTTTAGTATTACAATGTGCAAAACACAACAAGTTTTAATTCATAATTTTTGGTATTACGGAACACAAATTTTAAGTCGGAACCGAATAAAAAAAAGTATAAAGTATAATAAAAGTATAAAAAAAGTATGTTTTACTCTACATGCATTGATGCAAATGATTTACCTACTGATGTTCCGATCGAGTGATTCATTCATCGATTGATATCATTGATTCGTGTTTTGTTACTACTTTGCATAGTATAGGAAAGAATACTTTGCATATTAGGAAATTAGTTTTTATTGTTTACTTAATTAATTAGGTACGAATTGTATTTCGATTCACGCAGTTTGGTAAAGAGGAAGGTGTTTTCTGATTGTGAAAAAGTCCGCAGACTTGATTATCATCATCACCATCATCATCAACCTATATTGGTCCACTGGTGGACGTTGGTCTTTCCCAAAGTCCCAAGACGCGCCATTGAGCCCAGCCTTCGGCTCTTCTCGTCTAGTGTTTGCCACCTACATTTCACAGATCCGCGCCCCATCTTGATCTTGTTATCTATACTATGCTTGCCTGGATGGTTTCCATTCGACTTGCTTATGAATAAAAAGAAAAAATAATTGAAAACTATAAGTTATGAGCATCATTTTTCGAAATAAGTTGAAAACTTTTATAGTTTACGATTTTGCATAGGTGATTAATTAATTACATTCAGTGGTTTTATATCTTCATTATACATTTTGAACGGAGTGAGAGAGATGTTGTTTGACGGTTCTCGAACTTTTTATTATGCTAAAATGGTGCTAAAACAAAAACACGAGCCTACGTAATTGTAATGAAAGAGTAATGAGAAAACTCATTACTCTCCGCGTTACTCACGTCGTCTGAATTATTAATAGTTAAATTGTTATCCCATCAGGGCTTGTGTGAAATTTAAATAATGTGTCACCTTTTTCACGTTTCATAAAAACGTTGACCGTAATATAACGGACGTGTTTTTATCATCTTCATCCAGTTTAAAAAAACAATTGCTGCCTCTACATAACTCACAGACTTTCAAAAAGAACAATGCAATTTTTTTTATAATTGTAAGCGATGAAACAAACAGATGGCTCATCTGATGTTAAGGGGTAACATCTACCTATAACAATGCTTTAGCATAATTCGCATTGTTGTTATTTATAGACAAACTATTTTGGAGGCCAATTTTGGAATTGGCCTCCAAAATAGTTTGTCTACTTTAACTTTACAATATCTTTGGTTTAGTAGGTACTCACTTTGTATTTCAGCCCAGTGTTGTACCTTCAATCCACTGCTCTAGGAAAAACGAATTTCCGAAACTTTCCGCGATATAAAGTTATTTTTTTATCATTACCAAGGAAATTTCAGATGTATCTTGTCTTTGGATTTTTAAGTTGCCTTTTTACAGAGCTGACATGGCGGTAGTCGCTTTTTATGAAATCAACGGATTCCTCGCAATAAGAATGTTTGATATGAAAATTACCATGTAACTCCTACTTGTATTATGGGTGGGTTGGGTACAGATACAGACAATGTCATCAAATGATGATGAGAAAGAGTTTAAATGTTTTATTATGACATTTATGACTGATGTTATTATTAGAACTCAAAATAAACAATTTCGAAATTCTGGAAATTCTTTAACTTCATTATTTTCAATCTATGGCTTGGTTTAAATTGTAAGTATAAGTACTATCGGCATTTAATCAGTAGGTAATCTAATTCCCAGAACACAAGCTTTGCTCGGTTGGGACTAGGTATAGGGCGTTGTGTGAGTTGTCTATGAATATTTAATTATTTTAATACGACTTGTAGAGATAAAACTTGTACCTACCTATGATGTTATGTGAAATGTCTGTGAATATTTATCTAAGTACCTATCTATTTTTACACCTACTTACCTACTTATATTTTTGTTAAGTTTGTAACTACTTACATATAATTACGTTGTTGTTATTATAGCTTTGGTTCATTGTTCTCTATTATTAATAAGTACCTACTTTACTACCCTATGTTAATTGTAGGCTACTGTGATGTTGCCCACTAGGCTCTGACAGAATACCAGTGTTGCACTGTTACCTTTTGGTCACAGTGCACGTATGCTGAGTCAGCCTAATTAACCCATAATTATTGTTTAAGTTTTATTGTAGTTTAAAGTAAGTACCTATAAGTCTGGGTTAATAAATTCATTTTCTTTCTTTCTTTCAAAGTGTGATCTACTTCGTATGCTGACGGTACTTTTCTACTGAAGAGACAATAACCTTCAAACGACACACGGCTTCTAATTTTTTTTACATTTTATGTAAAACTGTTCAAAATGCAATATCTATTGGCAAAAAGATTTTTTCTTTTGTGCTATCGCTGTTGTTTTCAAAGGAAAAGTTGTTTATATTGAGGAGTACTTTAAACCTCCCAAAGTTTTCTGGAGTTGTTTTATTACATCCTTTAATACTCAGCTAAATACACAAATAAATAAATACTTAGGGACATTTCACACGACGCCCCAAACTAAGCAAAGCTTGTAATATAGGAACTAGATGCTGACAAATGATGCCTATTTGTGTATTTAGCTGCCAACTATGTGAATACATTCATGTCTGGAGCAAATAGAAGAGCAAAAACTAAACATAAAACAGATCTTCACCATAATATTAACTAAGAAAGTCATTAGCACCTTTTCGGGTCTCCGTAGATTTGATTATTC
This sequence comes from Gandaritis pyraliata, assembly GCA_947859175.1. NCBI lineage: Eukaryota > Metazoa > Arthropoda > Insecta > Lepidoptera > Geometridae > Gandaritis > Gandaritis pyraliata. The sequence continues at coordinate 4,220,021 of OX401866.1, read as the reverse complement.
TAAAAAGGTTCCCTTTGAACATCAGAAATACATTTACAAAGACCTGCATACCTCTGTAATTGCGAAAGTCTTAATTATTCTCGGGTAAAAGTTGATTAAAGGTACGTTGGGACTGGATCACAGTCAAAAATTTACAAATGTAATGGACAAATGAGAAATTAGTAAAAGGCTATATACAACGTGTAACATATTGACCCTATAAGCCGAAAAGGGGCTTATTCAGACCAAACACGTGAATAGATTGGCATGTGCAAAAGTTGAATAAGTACAACATGTTTGAAATTTCTATTTTTTTTTTTATCATAGAATTTGCGGTAACCCTGATTGTTTATTTACTTTGCGTATATATCCAGCCTGTTAGTACACATGCTCACGCACCTTTCTATCACGTTGCACCCACAAATAGACTCGTGTGCAATGCTATTTTTAAGGAAGCTTTAAGACGCTTTTCATGAATGAAAACTTAGAAATATTAAAACTCGTAGAATAAAATGTTCGCCATGACGTGTAGAATACCCCCCCTTTCAGACTTATAGGGAAATTATGTTACACCTTGTATAGGAGCGTGCAGCAAAAGCCTTTGGGCGTTTGGAACCTCAGGTCACCAAAATAATAGTTCTAAGAAACGTTTTGGCATCAAAAACTAAAGAAACTATAGAGTAACACAATACAAGACATAACCTACTGAAGTATTAAATGGTCCCTTAGCTCAACATCCAAGGTCCTGAACATATTTTATCACGTTTGTAAAAATTGCTCTTGCGGATATTTCCCATGGGTCAGACCTTCAATCCTGTTTCCTACACTACGGGCGTCTTGCACTAAACGTGTTTAACAGCTAAATAGATTTAAATCTGACGTATTTATATGACTTGACAACTCACTAAATACTATTTAAGACTTAAACGCGTTTAGCGATTCTGGTGAAAGACGCCCTACATTTTGTACACCATAATGATGGCCGGTTTCTAAAAACTAACGGATGTCTGTTATTGTCCGTAGGTGGATTTTCACAGGTCTCTGACATCTGACCCCGGTATCAGAATGAAGTAGAAACCGATCTTGAATTGTTTTATAATCTGATCTCGGGAACCGTTTTCCAAATATATTATCAATATATTATACTTATGACTGTTTTATGACTATGGGACTTGACTGGGATTTTGAAATTTTTTACATGTTTAGATGGAAAATGGATGGATGGATGTAGATTACCAAATAGTTACTACGTCATCCAGCACCCTTACCATCCTCTCTGCCTAGTTGGCCTTGACTAAACAAGGACTAACCTTTTAAATACCTAGTCGTAAGCAACAGAACCAATCAATAGCGGCAGGCGTGAGTTGAGGAAGCGAACTGTTTTCGCGCGACGGCAGTTCCTGCGGTTAATGGAATAATTCAGTTCCGTGGGGTCCGACCCCTACATGCTTTGAATAAAACTCATCAATTTTATAGAAAGTCACATTATTGAGGGCCATGTGGTTTGATTTTGTGAATACGAAGAGTAATCAAACGAAACGTTAGACCCAAGTTGATTCCGCTTTTATCAGAACTTGCAATCTTTCCTCATTTTTCCCAGCAGCCAGGCTTCGCTCATGCGCATTGTAAAGTCCTGTATTTTAACCTTTTCCCTGGCTCACCAATACACCAAGATCGAATACCTCGATATCGGTAGCGCTGCCATACTCGTGTGTCTGTTTTAGCCCTGTCTGGCATTTGCCTCTCACGAGCCTCACGTCATGTCATCCGGACGTACGGATGACATTGACAGGTCGGGAGATTGACACCGGCAGTTACCTCACTTACTTGTGCATGTGAGATAGGGTACAGTATCTACTTAGTAGATACAAACACTACAACCCCTTTCTTATTTAAATATTTTGAATCAACAAAACATAAAGCTATGCCCCATATAGGATCATACTGTGGTGTGAGCGCACACCTCCGGACAAAGCCCTAGATTACAATATAATTATCATTAGCCTTATGCAATTCGGTACTTATCAAGACACAGACCAATAAAGACAACTTCACATTGAATACTTACATTTTCATTACACGCTTTCACCAATACCACATGTGATTACATTACAAACCATTTAAATTGGACTTTTGCGCACTTGACATAATATGTCTGAAATAGGTGTGAGTTGTCTACTGGCAACTCATTGTCCACTTGCGTCTCTATGTCCGGCTTCTATTGATCTTCTACTTCATAAAGACAAGGAAGTTTATATTTCTCCTTAACTCTTGCAATCTCTTCTCCGCCTAAAACATTCTCAACTATAGGTAGGTAGGTAACTATAGGCGTTGGGTTGCAATACAGAGAGAGCTTATTTTTCTTTTCTATCTCTTCCACGTAAACCTTATAAATTATTATCTTCTGTTACGTCTGCATCTTCAGCTCTTTATTTCCAGTCTCCATACTCCTTCCCCTTTTTCCTCTGTCACTTATGGCGATCTCTTACTTGAATCGTCTTAAATCGGGCATTTTATGTCTAATAGGGCTCTAAGCACAGAAATCCCGAATTTATTTACCTCCGCTACGAAGAATAGTCTAAAAATTATGGTTCACGTCACAGAACGAAGAAAAGAGCTACACTACGCAGGCATTACTTACTACACCTGATAGGTATCACATAGGTATATAGGTATCACACCAGATAGAGGGCACTGTCGCTCGTTGATACCTATGAACGACATCCATCGACAACAAGATCGCTCAAACGCTTGGAGGTTCTAGATTCCGCAAAGACAGAGTTTGAACTTCAGTGATATTTCGGAATAGGTACCATTAATACATTAATTGTGTTTTCGCTTTGCCTTGTAGTTCAATAGCATAGAAGACTCGTCCTTTTCAGTAGGTAACTTCTCTAAATAAAAGTTAAGGTATAGATATAGGTACCTTGCTTGGGAATGGCTTTCTTTACTCATTCTTGTATAAGTTGGTTCCCCAAGAAGCAAACATATTTTTTTCTATGTACTGTATCTAAATCTTTCACTAATACTTCCAGTACTTTGACAACTAAGTTCGGCAGTATTATTCTTTGTTGTTCCCACAAACCAGGATGTTATCTATTACTACACAATTTATCATTTTTTTCCGAATATTAAATTCTGGTAATCTGAATCTTTCACAGCGAAGTTAACGTTTTGTTTCAACATTCTGGAAACATTTAAACACGCACGATACACACATCAAGCCTTTTGTGCCTGTACCATTCGATGTTATAACTTTACACTAACATCCGGTTGCCGCTCTATTCTAAGGAAAGCAGTTTTAATGTTTTTTCATGACATAAATACAATATTCGAGAATATTTCACACAACGTTATCCTAGTCCCCAACGAATCTTTGGTAGGTAGCAAATGTTTTATAAATATTGGTGATTCTTCCAGAGTTTTGCATCGTTACTTAGTGTTTTTTACGTCTACTCATATTCGCACTTCACATCGAAAGTTGGCCAAACTCCTTGGATGCAGGATGCAGGCGTACAAACATACCTTATTAACCTTATTAAGAGTATAGGAGTTCAAAACCTCTTAAGTATTTTCTTGTTTATTTCGTCCCATTTAGTTAACACTGATTCCAATTAAAATACATCTAGGTAAACCTACCATTTCCTTATCTCTTTTTTTTGATTTTGTCATAATATCACGGGTTTTCTAATACAGGTAACCGTATTAAACAACTTGTAAGCTACTTTTTATTTTATTTTTTTATTTAAGTACCTACTAATTTAGTTATGCTTAGTTTTAATTTTCGGTTTAAGTTGTTGTCCGTTTTTAAGCAAACCCTGTCTGGTCACCATTGAACGTGAACGGGAAGTCTTGTTTCCTCCAACCAATGGTACGATTTTGGTCAATCATCAGCAACCAATTTAATGGTAAGCCCCTAAGTCATATTATCAACCAATTTAATGGTACGCCTCAGGTCAATCACCAGCAACCAATTCAATGGTAAGCCTTCCTAGGTCATCAACCATTTAATGGTAAACCTTGACCGTGTTCAACCAATTTAATGGTAAGACTTGACCTCTGTGCAACCAATTTAATGGTAAGCCTTGACTTCTGTGCAACCAATTTAATGGTAAGCCTTGACCAACAATCATGTAACCAGTTCAATGGTACCAAGGGAAAGCTTAACTAGTAATAAGTTTAACTTAATTGCAGGTACTTAAATATTGTAAGTATTGTTTTGAAATGGTGTTTGACTTTGCATCCGCTTGTAGGTACCATTAATTATTGTATAAGTGTATTGAAGCTTTTCCATTATTATTGACATAAATTCGGCTTTTAAAATGACACTTTATTATTTAAATTATGTAGGTATTCTATACTACCATTGCCGCATCCTCACAGGCACATGACCGCTCCTTTAACCAACTAAGACCTAAGCTATTTATTTAAACCATGTATGCAATGAATAACTGAATGAATAATTAACAAACTTAAATTGCATAATAAAACTTTTATAATTTGGTGTACCTTCCCAGTGATCGCCTATTGAAATAACAGTAGGTATCTAGATAGATCAAGATATTTAATTACCTACTGAATTCATTTGTAACAGTTAACTAGTAGTAGGCCGTCAATAGGTACTAATAGTACCTAAGCCAGGAGTTAGTATATCAATACATACTAAACAGAATATAGGTAAGTAGTCAACCTCATATATACTAATTTAAAGTTTTATGAAATGCAACTAAAATGTTGCGTAAAATAGACGTAGGTAGGTACCCATCTACTGTTCCGCATGACCTTTTAGAAAATCGCTTAGAAACTTCTTCTTCTTCTTTTATATAAATATTATGGATTTTTAATATAAGTAAGTAGGTGTAATATCTTTCCCAGTAGAATTAGATAACATCATGTTATTGTCGTCCTTATAAAATACTATGGAATAGGTTCTTGTTCTTACCTGTCTACACACAAACAAAAGTAGCAGACTTGGTAACCATTTAGGTACCCATCGGATAAGTAAGTAGGTACCTCTCCTATCCACTTGTGTCAGGCAAATCACACGTCTAGGTAGGCTATCACGTCTGGTGAAACTCTTGAATTATAACTTCCAACAAAATCGGTAGGTACTACCTACACTGCACGATCAAGGCGGGTGACCAAAATTGAAATTTTATAAAAAGTATAGACCCGTAAAATGGTTCATTAATGGTAAAATATTAATCTCGCTTTTATCTCCTCATAACAAGTCCAAGTGATTATAATAATATTCATTTTTTGGCATCACAAAATATAATAAAATAGGTAGGTACTAGGTATCCTACCTATCTAAGTATGACGACACGCAGCACTAGCACTACACGTCATACCGCACCACCCCGCGCCGACGTCCGACACAACATGCAGCGAACATAATTATCGCTTTCCTTTTATTTATTTTTTTGAATTATTACTGCACTTTACGCATTGCCTGAAGGTTAATAAAATTCTACTAACGATTCTTTTAACTGCTGGAACGCAGCTCGACTGCCCCTTCATCCATTTTAGGTCAATTCGCACTTTACCCTCAAGCCCCGACAGCCGAAACGCAACCGAATCGGAGTCCTTTTATTTTATATGCCAAGCCACAGATCAATCGAATTAGGTATAGTTGAAACGAACATTGGAACGCTCGTTCTGTAATGCTACTTTATTATAAGAATAAAGAATTTGAATTTGAAGAATTTGAAGAACAGAAAATCAACCGTTGTAAATAAGTAGTGGAATTGAGCCCGTGAACTCCATTTTTCCCTAAATTTATGCCATCTTATTGAATCAAGCATAAGTATAAACAGATGTTGGCAATTTTAGTATTTTTATAAATTAGAGAACGATCAATGACATCTACCGACGCAAAGCGGAATTAAACGTCTAATGCCATTTACCGACGCAAAGCGGAACTAAACGACCAACGCCATCTAAGGATGAAAAGTGGAACTAAAGGACTGATGCCCTCCACCGACTCAAAGCGGAACTAGTTGTAGCATCAGATGACTGGCTGACGCTAATGAGCCAACGCGAATGAAGCAAAGAAAAAGGAACGAACGAGGAGTGAAGTGGAGGTTCATTCGGTCGAGGCTTCATGCTTCTTCTTTTGGATGAGAGAAAATACGGCAGCCTAATTTTGTTTTCATTATTGTAATGCAACGCCACCTGTGTAGTGGATGCGGAACTTTTTTGTGCTGTGTAAACATCTGTTTACTATAGAAATACAATATTGCACAAAAGAAAATGTTCTACACAAAATATAAGGAGGGACCCCAATAATAATAATACACGCTACTAACCAGCAGTAATAATTATTAGGTAGGTACCTAGTCAATGAAAAATTGTACAGCATCAAATTAAACAATCTGTATCTGTAATGGAGATCGCACGCCACCAATGGCCGAAACCATAATTTTACACAAAGAAAAGACATACCTGAACTCTTCTTCCTCCTCCTTTTGAAAATTATAGTTTCTACAGACCTTTATCCTCGTCGCCACTGTAAAGTCCTGTATTTTAACCTTTTCCCTGGCTCACCAATACACCAAGATCGAATACCTCGATATCGGTAGCGCTGCCATACTCGTGTGTCTGTTTTAGCCCTGTCTGGCATTTGCCTCTCACGAGCCTCACGTCATGTCATCCGGACGTACGGATGACATTGACAGGTCGGGAGATTGACACCGGCAGTTACCTCACTTACTTGTGCATGTGAGATAGGGTACAGTATCTACTTAGTAGATACAAACACTACACGCATTGAAAAATTCATCTAATACAGAGGAGTAGAAAAAGAGCTTTCACTAAAGAATGGTGTGATCTATAATTTGTCTTTTCTTCTGTAGAAAGAAACTGCCTACGGCGTGCTAATTCACTCATGGCAAGTCTGTAGAACCACCATGAGAAAAACAGTTGAAATCGGAAATTCTTTTTCCCTCTAGGTTCTAAAGTAAAAGCCAGTTTGATACAGGCTTACAGGCTCCTTACAGGTTGCGATATCCACTCGTGATCCAAGAAAATGGAATACCTAAACCGGCCAAGGTTTCTCCGACTTTCAACAGCTTCAACTAGAAAGAAACCGGACAAACCGGGTGATATCCACAAGGAAGTATTTACCTAACGGGGCCACTTTTCCTCTCTAGCATTGAGACTATTTATAGAGTAAGGCTACACGCGCACTTGGCGACCAAACAAGCCAGGTGACCAAGGGATGATTATGAAACGATGAAGTTTACATTTTTCGTTTGCCAAGTTCAATTATGTCGTGTCAATATTGATTTATAGATTCATGAAAACTCATTCTACCATTCTACTCCAAAGCTCTAAGAACTAGCAAGTTGAAATGGCAGGCCTTGCAAAACTGATCATCGCTTGGAACAATACAATGGCGACTACTACTAACCGAAAGGCAAAGATGGAACAGCCTCGACTGGATAGACTGACGGCATTGTTATTATCGCGGGATGTCAGAGGACGAAGAGTACTCGGCCTGAAGTCCACGAAGTAAGCCCTTTGTCCATGCCCACCAATAGCCTTTTACAGACTATGATGGTGAGTAAGAGCGGCTAGTCATCATAACCAGCTGTAAGTGGGCCTGCAGGTTAAGGTAAGCATCCGGCTCGAAGTGTAACAGTGCCGTGCGGTAACTTTAGTTGCAGGCAGGATGGAAGGACAACTTGGCGATAGCGGGCCAGAGCGGAATTCCGGATCGGGATGCTGTGACTATGGTTCAAGGGACAAACTTTTAGAGGATTACGAAATTTTTATGGACTGTGTGAAAAATTACATGAATAAGAAAGTGAAACACAAAAAGCACACACAAGACGCTGATGGTCCCCGATTGGACATATATACGACATCTTGGCTTAGTTACTCTGGAAATCTAATGATCGTAGTGTAATTCAGTAGTGGCAATGGCTGAAATGATGGTGATGAAGATGATGAACATCACTTTACCACCGTACCTACTTAGTTTTGTTTTGTTGATAAACAAAACTCAGACCACGGGTTCAGGTCGCTCTCGAATGATTTTCAATGAAACAACTTGATAGAATTTTTGCGTTTCACTTGGACCACCTCCAGACACTGGGTATACAGCTCGCAACTATCTCAAATTCCTCTTCTAAATAACTGGCTATCTGGCTGGACTGTTATTTAATTTTAGAAATTTGAATATAATTTAATTTTTAGTTACGCAAGTAATTTCCAAAGAGTTATAAGCAAGATATGTAAGTACCTACCTATTTAACTACACTCTTAATTTAATAATAAATAAAAAAATAAAAGTACGGTTTAGTTTAATAAAATATATTTTCATTTTTAAAATCATTAATCTTAAAGATTACAAAAATAAATGTTCTTAAAATTAAGTCAAAAATATAATTTCTAAATTCATACACTGTATTCATTGCCCAATCTACACTTTTTACATTCAAGTAGGTTATAAAGCTAATTAATTTAAGTATTTACAAAATTATATTTATTTATGAAACAAAGTCAATAAAATTGGAAGACTTAACACATAATTGACTACGAGTAGGGATAATATAAACTAAGTAAATGATAAATCTTATGTTTCAGAAATAAAGTAAAATTAATTAATGATGTTATGTCAAATCAAGAGTTATTTATATAATGCTTCAAAATAGTTTTACTTACATAGTTTTACGTAGTTACTTACATTTTTGTAATAATGATGGACAAAATTTGAAATTATAAATTTTTATGCTCTTATCTTGATTGAATATTACTTTTTAATACTTATAAATAATAATATTGATAGATACCATTGCACAACATTAGTACACTAAAAAAGAGAAAGTAATGTTAAGTATAAAGATTGTATTGAGACTTTAGAAAACATAATATTTGAGCTATTTACAAGACCTATTTAACAAATTAATTGCAATGCAATTAACCGATTTATCTAGTACAGAGAATAAAAAGACTACTGTTGAAAATTGATAGTGCAATTTAGGCAAAATGGTTACCTTTTTAGAATGAGTTCTGCTGTCTAAAATAATAGTTAGATTCAGCAGTTTGTGCTAACCACAAACAAAAACACCTTTTAGAAGACCTGATTTAAAAAAATACTAGGTAGGTATGTTTTATATCTTTTTGGAGAAGTCTTTTTATACTATGTATATTTTTCTACATTGATTAGGATTTTGAAAATAATCGTTTTAAGCTACGCGTTCACTGCGTCAGAATCGGAGCGTACAAAGCGAAAGGATTTGTTGCATTGTAGTGATTTCTATGGTACAGCGTGCACTTAATCACATATCGTGCGCATTATCTGCGCAAATAAATTGTAAAAACCGACGCTTCGTACACTGCGTAAGCCCCGATTTCGACGCAATGGACGCGTAGATTTAAACTGCATACAGTTGCATAACAACTGGCAAGAATAATTAAAATCTACGTAATAATGGCATATTTTTATCTGCTCTAGCTACATTTCGTTTTTCTTTAATTAGGAAACGTCATGTTCCCAAATTAATGAAAAAGGTATGAGGTACACGTACTTACATCATTCGGTAGTTACTTTTGCAAAGATGAGCCAAGTGGGCAGATGCTTTATGAAATTAGTTTTCTATATTATGATAACATTTTATTTCTAAAATATAGGTATGTTGGGTACATATAATTTTTGGAGTATGTATGTAATAGGTATGTATATCGAATGAAAAAAAAAGTAAAGATGAGCGGCACAGATAAGGCACCATGCACAGTTAAGTTAGCCGAATTAAAACCTACAGTGTACCCACTATACCTTCTTCATTGCATTTATGTAGCTAGAGCTAAAGCTCCGAATTCAGAAACAGTATAATCCTATCTACATGAGAACTTTGCTTAAATTAAGAAGAAATAACCGAAATCATATTGAAATCTTCTCGAAAAAGGTTCAGCTCAGTCGAGCTAACAAATGCCTATTTTCACCAACCAACACCCTGAAGGGGCAACAATTTTATGTCAAAATGGAAAGGTAAACCCACCCGATTTACAAAGTTGCCGACTCACATAAGTTCTGTTGGTGAAACATGCCTGATTTCACAAAGTAGTTTATAAAAAACTTATGTATGCCAAAAGTGGAGTAAACGAACCCGTTAATTTTCAAATTAGATGAATATCACCACTGAAAATCAGTTGGTTGAAAGCAGGCACCAGGTTTCTAAAACTTAGCAATCACCGCTTCGCTTCGTTGACGTTGATCAGACGCGCTGACAGACGTATAGCTGTCTCGTTTCCTCTCCTAGAATGTGGAGTCCCAGCCTGAGAGGTCATCTGGCGGTGGTTCTTCCGCATCAGCTGGGTACTGGTCGAAGTTGTGTGTATCGATGGGCGATTTGACAGTGGGCGTTATTGGCGGTTCTAGGGAACGGGTCGCCAGGCCCTCCCAGTTGAAGCCATCGAACCATCTGGAAGGAAGAGAAGATACGGTTTAGTCTGTACCGATCTGGATTCAATTCAACTACTGAAAACTGATCACCATTGTTTGAACCATCGTGACCTCACATCATGACATGTATAGTAGTAATATGATGTTCGTGATTATAATGATAGGAAGGTAATGATTGTGTACTACTGCTTCGAAGGATATTATATTTAGCACTGCGGTGATACCCACCTAGATGGACTCTAACTGCAGAACTTCACGACCTCATCGGAACTTTCTGTATTACGTTTATAAAAAACTCACTTGTGCTTTTGAATCTCAGTGATTCCTCCTCTCTGGTACCCCAGCCGCTCAGCCGGGTTGTCCCTGCAGAGTTTCTTGATAAGGTTAGCTGCGTTCCTAGTGATGCATCGCGGGAATTCTACCGCGTCGATGCCTTTAAGTATCTTGTTGTAGGTCTTCATTGGGTCTGTGCCGGTGAAGGGGGGTGAACCGGTGAGAAGCTCGAACATGAGAACACCTGGAATTCGGAGAAATAAAAATCATAAATATAGGACAAGGGACATTGATGAATTCACACAGCTCCGATAAAGTCCCAAACGAAGCAAAACTAGGCTATTTGTTATGTAGCCCAAATTGCTGAATTTGCTGATAGAGTTCTGGGGCTACCAACTATAATTGCCTTACAGAGCACGTCTACGTTTAGCGATAAGACCGCCCATTGTACCATTAGTTAAGTTTTGTTTTGTATGTTATAGTAGTCCCTAGGTTAAGGGTGTGCAATAAAGAATTTTCTATCTTCTATCTATCTATCTATCTACCCATTAGGAAGTGATAGTAAAACGGACGTTGCAAATATATACCTAAGCACACGAGGGTAGTACTTTCTCGGATACACCCTTTCACACTAAGCCCTACCTTTAGGTACCCACTGAGACGTGCAACATCAACAAGTTTTTTCCTCTCATTTTCTATAAGTAAGGTATATTCTGAGCCTCGGTATATTAAATAACAGTTTCAAATTCACTTTCACATTTTTATACAATTAAACATCTACCCACGAGTAATCACATAACCAATTTGCAACAATACCCAATAAACTAAGAGTAATGGTTGCAAAATACATCCAATTCTTCAAACTAATTCATTACAGAAAAAAAAGAGAAGAAAGTGAAGCAATTTTATTAGCTCTATTATCTGATATCAATTACGTATAGCTGATACTTTAAGTGCCTTTCATTATCTCATGATTGGCTAACCACTAGGGGCTTTATTCTCAATTCGGCAGAGATTTTAATCTAATAGGGATGACGTCACATCTCGGCCAAAAACTCATTTTAACAATGGGTGAGCTAAATCGACGTCATTGTGACATCTCTATTAGAGTAAAATCTCTGCCAAACTGAGCATAAGAACCCTGTTACAAATATTTCCGTACCTACTTTATATTTGTCAAACAGATAGAAATATTTTTATTTGACGGATAGCGATAACAAAACAAAGTATATAAGTATTCTATCAGCAATCTATTTCCAATATCACAAGCATTGCTTAGTTTGGGACTTAGAGGGAGTTATGTAGTATCCATGGAATATTAATTTATTTATTTTGATGACGTCAAACATACTGATGGATAGAAAACCTACTCCAATAATGTAGATGATAGTAATGATAGTGGAGCTAGTGATCTTACCTAAGGACCAGTAGTCAGCGCTGATGTCATGACCTCGGTTCATGATCACCTCAGGCGCAACGTACTCTGGCGTGCCGCAGAAAGTCCAAGTCTTACGGCTTGCTTGCAGCTTCTTGGAGAAACCAAAGTCAACTAGTTTTACGTAGCCTTTACCGTCTAGCAGTAAATTTTCTGGTTTTAGATCCCTGAAAATACACAAAAATATAGTAACAAAGGCACCGTTAAAGCGTTTTTTATGTGATAAAATGTTTAAAATTTTAAAATCCCCATTTTCGGTGGGTAAAATTCTTTAGCGAATAACAGGGGGATGCCACTTTTAGAAGCAGCATCATACAAGCATCTTTTAATCTATAAGTTAGTCTAGGTATCTCTCTTACCTGTAAATAATATTCCTAGAGTGAAGATAGTGGAAGGCTTCCACAACACAAGCAGTGTAGAATCTGGTCGTGGCATCATCAAACTGTCCTGAAATATAGAAACAGAAATATTTTATACAAAAGCCACTCAGGAATGTAGAAATCAATATCCAGTAAGTACATCATAATTATTATCATCATGCTGTAGGTACAATGTACATAATCCTAAACAGGTTTCTTCTTACCTACCACTAGGTATAGGTATACTCGATGGGGCCAATAAAACAGCAACTCACCTTTATCTCTCAGAATAGTCCACAGTTCTCCACCCAGGCAAGTTTCCATCAGCATATACAAATATTTCCTATCCTTGAATGTCTTGTACAACTTGACTATGAACTCGCAATTCATTTCTGACATAATCTCCTTCTCAGACATAATGTGCTGTTGCTGCCTTGTTTCAACGATTTGGGCTTTTTTCATCTGTTTCAGTGCGAATGACCTGGCTGGGTCACCTTGGATTTGGACGAGTTCCACTCGGCCGAAACCACCAATACCCAGTGTGGCGATAATACGGAGGTCTGAAAGGCGGAGCTGCGCAAATTCTTCGTTGAGTCTGAAAACCCATAAAATTGTTATTTTACAATTTTGATAAATAAAAATAACAATGATATTTTCACTTTTAAAAATGCAGGGAAAATTATGACAAAGATTAACACGCCACACCATCTTTTTGCACGCCCAGGAAGACTGGCAGACAATGCTCTTAGCATTAAGTCCTCCTAGCACTACCTATTTGTGTGAAATTTTAAAATAAATAAATAAATAAAGATTTGTTATTGGATGCTCAAAGGAATATTCGTATAAAAGTTATTATAGTAAGAGATAAGTTTTTTCGCTATTCAGTTATATCGGTGCAAGCAATTGAATATTTCTTATTAGGTAAGTAATTGAAATAATTAAAAGCAATAAAATCTATATAATTTAATTGATTACATGCATTCATAGCATAATATAATAAGGTAATTTATCTTTCACATAAACATTTTAATTGATGTTTTTGTGGTTGGATCGACATGTCATTGGTAAGATCTAATCACTCCAACAGGTCTATTGTTGCAGTGTTTAAAAACAACACATGCGCAAAAACGCGGGAAAACATAATTGGCTTGCTATCAATCTTATCGAAGACATTTCTATGCTACAAATGAAAGTTAGTTTAACAACTATTGAGAGTAAGTAGTAGAAATTTTCGTGATCCAGAAAGCGTTCTTGAGACGGGCATATTTACATATAAAGGCATATATAATTATATATCAAAAAAAAATATCGTGGAATGGGAAAACGACCTTCTCATGGACGAAGGTTTCATCAAAACCTAGATTAAAGCTTATGAGCAAAAGAAATACTACAATATACTTACCAAGATCAATATCCCACATGTGAGCAAAAGAAAAAATAGAAAACGTTAGGAAAATCAAGATAAAAATATCTAGTTATTAATTTCCAGTCATACAACTACTATTGTTTCGGCCAAAGAGAAGTTAACAATAGGTGTTGAATTCGTAATTGCATCGGGCTATTGTGAACCTGACATACGAAATTTTGAATAAGCAGATACTGAGAAATGCTAAATGAGACTATTCATTTTATTCAGAAACTTTTGATGAATTAATCATAGAATTTGATATTCTACAAAGTTTTGTAGTCAATAAAGAGGTGACAGGAAAAGTCAGAGAATATCGGTAGAAAAATTAAATGAATCAAACCAAAACTAATAATCAGTTTGTTCAAAAAACATTAATAGATACGTACGTACGTACTTTAGTGTGTAGGAGTGACTAATTATAGAGACAAGATTTCAAAATATACAAACCAAGAATGGTGACTAATAAACTTGACCAAGAGAATACCACTGAGTCACTTACTCTTTACTTTACCCTTGAATTGTTAATAATTATCAATACGTTGCTTGTTCCTGTTAAAGATTTAACAATACGCGTGACAGTGAAAATTAATACAGACGGTCAGATTTAGTACTTTGAGCTGTTTGAAAACAATGCTCTTATTGAGACTGTTGAGAGTGAGAATCAAAGTAGAGTAGACTTTATCATAAAATAAATAAAGCTGAACGTACCGTGCTCTGCTCTCTCCTTCATCCTTATATTTAGTGCGGATCTCGTCAAGAGTAGATATCAGCTGGTTGAAGGTTTCCCTGTCGATGACGAGACAGGTTGTGCCCTCTGGGGAGTCGCAAATGATGTTTGCTGTTCGAAGATCGTCTCTGGAATTTCAATATTTAGATGTTAAAAAAGTCAAAAACTCAAGGTGTATGTATTGTAAATAATATTTTGAAATAGGAATAATGCATTAGTCAACGAGGTCGTTGACAAAACCACATCCGTAATCAATCGAAAACTTAAAAGTTTGATAATGATGAAAATAATTTTATTTTTAACAGTTTTGAAGATATCTTACCCTTGCAGCGCCTTTTCACCGAAGAAATCTCCTTTAGTAAGTGTTCTGATGAATTTCTCTTCATTATTCGCAAGTAGCTTTTGAGTGACTTTGACCTGGAATCAAAATAAAACAAAAGTCATACATTTTTCATATTTAAAATATTGTAATTAGCTCACCTAACAAAATATAAGAAAATTATTAGGTTACCTATCTAATGTTTTAATGTCACGTTCATGGTTATGAAATTAACGTGTTACATTACAATACATTCTATAGATAAGCACTGTTACATGAAAGAGTATTTATTGACCTACCTACTGCATTCAATTTTAATGTTCAATACCAAGAAACACATTTAGGGCGGCTTGCACCAGAATCGCTAAATGTGTTTAACAGCTAAATAGATTTAAATCTGACGTATTTATATGACTTCACAACTCGCTAAATACTATTTAATAGTTAAACGCATTTAGCAATTCTGGTGCAAGCCGTCCTTAAAGACAAAATAATTACGTATAATATTAAAATTCTTTCCCAAACATGCAATACCGGGCGGATGGAACTAATGTCCCGTCAACAACTTAAAATGACAACAAAACAGCCACTGCATAATTATCTTGACTTGTGCAGATGAAACTAGTTAAAACTGGTATGTTTATTACCTGGGGTGTGATTCTAGACCGATAGACTTTTTTATCACGATAGATATATATCCCAAAAACTGTTAAAAACTATGGAGTTTTGACAGTTCTTGGGATATATATCTATCGTGATAAAATGTCTATCGGTCTAGAATCGACCCCCTGGTGCCATGAAAATGTGAAACGTTTAGACAACACAGCTGTTAAGGGCGCTGTTATTTAGCAATAGCAGATTGCACATGGAAATAAAAGCCAAAAAATGGGTACATAGAGAAAATACGATACAGTTTTTAGTTATTAAAAAATAATAAAGTAGTTTTTGCTTTGATATAACTACTTCAAAAATCGAATTCAGTTATCCAGCATCTGCAAACGATCTGCAGATAGCTCTGTTTCATGTGAACTTTGTAAATAGTCGTAGTTTTCTTTCTGAATTTTGTAGTTGCCTTTTCAATGGATATGTAGTAGGTATCTACAGGAAGTATCTGCGCAAAACCCATTTTTGGTTAGCGGAGGCAGTTATTGGAGGTAAGCGAATTTTTCAGCACAGCAAATACGTGCGCAATCGTTTGTTGCATACTTCAGAGGAATAGATCCATTGGGCGTACTGTACGTTCTTTAAACAAGCAAAACTCACAAGCTTTAATATACACATCCAGTATTACAATGAGCTTGCAGTAACAGGTTCCATTAATGCAAATTACCAATTAGATGGGTCGTTATGTCGTTAAACAGGCAATAGTTTCTTTGTGTTTCTAGGTAAAGCTATTTAAAATATAGAACCATTTTTGACCGAGCGAGCGAAGCGAGCGAAGCGTCTCAGTTTCCACATTGGCCAAAAATGCGTTTGTCCGGATGTCTGTCTGTCTGTCTGTCTGTCTGTCTGTCTGTCTGTCTGTTCTCCTCTACAGGTCGCATTTTTCAACCGATCTGGACGAAACTTGGTACACAGGTTATATGAATTATTAGATTTTTTTTGTCGTCGGGGATTTTTGATTGGGGGGAAAATAGGGGAGAAAAGAGGGAAAGTTTGCTGTAGCGTTATTTATCGACGGATTTCAATCAAATTTAAGGAGCACACGAAAAATTTCATTCGACACAAGATGGTGTAAAAATATTTCCAAAAAGGGGGACTGGAAAGGGGAAAAAAGGGGAAATTATTTTTTTATTTTTTTTCCCGAGAATTGACTTCTACCAATATCAATGAGACTACACAGTCCTCTTCGCCTTTATGAGACAAATCCGTAGACACCAGATTCGACCTCTTAGGACCAAGGGAACGCGAGTAATCGCTAAAACTTATACCCTTATTTTGCTCAAAAGTCTACATAAGGGCCTATTGTAAAATTCAAGCACCTGAAATTAGATTTACTTAGCCAGGGTAAAAGGGAAAGTGTTGGTTATTGCACGGTTATAAAGGCTCGCGAGGTCTATGTTCTCACAGGACAACTAGTTATAGAGAACCTAAATGATACTAAGTACTTAACATCATTCTTAGAATTTAAAACAAAACATACACAACAAACAAACGAACAGATAATTTAAGTAACATAAAACGCGTGACAGCGATATTCGATCGCGGTGCATTATTCGTAACCAAACGGAAAGAAACAGTTTTTATTAACATCTTGTAACTAATTGAAATTACAAACATAATTTCTTTGTTTTACGTTTTATAATCATAAAAGACTTTAAAGTTTATGGTGTTGTAAAATATAACTAGTTGTCCTGTGAGAACATAGACCTCGCGAGCCTTTATAACCGTGCAATAACCAACACTTTCCCTTTTACCCTGGCTAAGTAAATCTAATTTCAGGTGCTTGAATTTTCCAATAGGCCCTTATGTAGACTTTTGAGCAAAATAAGGGTATAAGTTTTAGCGATTACTCGCGTTCCCTTGGTCCTAAGAGGTCGAATCTGGTGTCTACGGATTTGTCTCATAAAGGCGAAGAGGACTGTGTAGTCTCATTGATATTGGTAGAAGTCAATTTTCGGGAAAAAAAATAAAATAATAATTTCCCCTTTTTTCCCCTTTCCAGTCCCCCTTTTTAGAAATATTTTTACACCATCTTGTGTAGAATGAAATCTTTCGTGTGCTCCTTAAATTTGATTGAAATCCGTCGATAAATAACGCTACAGCAAACTTTCCCTCTTTTCTCCTCTATTTTCCCCCCAATCAAAAATCCCCGACGACAAAAAAATCTAATAATTCATATAACCTGTGTACCAAGTTTCGTCCAGATCGGTTGAAAAATGCGACCTGTAGAGGAGAACAGACAGACATCCGGACAAACGCATTTTTGGCCAATGTGGAAACTGAGACGCTTCGCTCGCTTCGCTCGCTCGGTCAATTAACGTTTTTATGCTGAAGTCTTACTTTTGTATCCAGTATGTTTTTGATGTAAATATGATATATATATATATATATTAAAGTTAAAGGTAAAACTAAAACTTGAAATTATATATATATATAAAATTTAAAGTTTTAGTTTTTGTAAACTGTTTTTATCACCAAACTAACCACCAATTAGAAAAAGAATACCTAGTTCGCAAAATTGACACGAAATTCATTGGAAAAAAAAATCAAGTATACATACTAGTGGGTAGATAGCAATAAAAATATTAATAAAAAATCGGAAGTGGAACTCAGTTAACTTAAGTATTAGCAAATATTTGTTAGATAACATCGGAAACGGATGAGATAATGCACCTTGAAGTAACGGCTAAAAAAACAACAATACCAACTACGCAATCGAACGGTATACTCGGTGATCTTTATTCGGTTCCAAAAAGAACGTGAGTATTTTGTTAAATAAAATATGCGTAATGGATAAACAAATACAATTTTGCATATCTAAGATTTTCGTAAGGGGTATTTCTGAAGTTCGTCATTCAACAGATCACAAAGAGCATACACAATCTGGCCTCAAGCTCTATGCGCTTGCACAGTGTGTTCGTCAGTGCGGTGACCTTGTAATATGCTTGTCTTATTTATTTGCCACTTCAGTTCTGCCATGTATTCATAAGATGAGTCAAAATGGAAAATACAGGTTGTTTCTTCAAAACTCACAGATATTAGAATATCATGTTCTTACCCTAAATATTATGAATATTCGTCAGTCACCTTTTTCTTTGTTTGTAATATAAAACGCTAGTTACGTCAAGGCATGCCTAGATAGAAGTATTCGTGCTAATAATTACTTCTGCAATAGGATATTTATTAGAAGACAAGTATAGTAGTTTGTCCAGTTTTATAATTATCTAAATTAGGTAAGTATTTGGACAGATCAAAGTAACAATCACAAATCAGAAAGTCAGAGCTAAATGCCAAGGTGAACCCACACAGTCACCGCAAACCACTGACCATACAATCAAAATGTCACATTACAATTCTACATTTTATGTTATTTAATCGCTCAAAGAGCATTCAAAATAAAACGTTAATTCGTGAGATAAAATGTTAGAAATGACAACTATTTTGAAATCTAAACTGTAATTATAATTACACAGTTGAATAACAAACCAACGGATTGTGTTTACAAAACAGATGTGGTCAGAAGTAAAGTCGCTCGGAGCGTTTCTCGAAAGTTAAGACGAACGAAAGTGAAAACTGAACATCTTCACAAACATAATAATGTCCGTCCAAAGAATTTTGAACTTTACTGTTGTGTTATACGAATGAAATTCGTAAAGAATGTATTTGCAGATGCCAAGAGACTAAAAGTCATCAAAATAAACAAGTCCTCAAAGGTGACTATTCATAGAAAGATGTTAGGTGTTTCTAATGAGGCAATTATGATAAAAATACAAACAAGACAACCGTTCATATTTTTATCTCAGTTAACGATGCCTAAAAAAATAAATTACGCTAGATAGTTTCATAATTAGTAGTAAGTCGGTCCCGGGGCGAATTCACCGCGAGTTGGATCGCCAGTTTGATAAAGCTCTAATAGTTTAGTTCAGAAAAGCATATGATACTCTGTTACAGCTAAATTACATGCAATTTAAACCAACTAGTATAAATATAGATTCCAGAAGCGTTGAAAGTGATTGGTTTAAATAAATCAAGGTTGTTGCAAAACAAATAAAAAAGCTAACGTAAATAAAATCCTGTTTGAGAATAATACACAGAATTTCATTTTGAAGAACGACTTATATGTATAAGTAATGGTCTTAGTGAAGTTTTTTACCTGTCCTTTTGAAATGATGAAAAACGTATCACCCCGTGCTCCTTGCCTGATGATGTAGTCACCATTCTGGTAGTGAGTCTCTTCTAGAACATCGGAGATTTTGATCAGCGTGTCTTCGGGAAGGTCTTTGAAGATAGGTACACTGTAAACAAAACACAAATATGAAAAACCAAATTATAACCTAGATAGATGTATTTCTTGGTATTTATGCTAACATCGTACTTTGTAAGTACAAATTACACTAAGTATACAAACAATAAACATATTTCGTATTTTGAGAGCAGTGGGTCAACTATGGTTGATAATTTTAGTGGATAAGACTAATATGAGGAACTTAAAAAAAACAACTTAAGAGACTGGCAAATTTGGAGAGACTTCCTTTAATGCAATCGAATCTGAACTTAACCAGGAAGCAATCAAGGTCCTATTAACCGTCACTTGTAGTTTTATTGCATTTAAACTCAAATAACGACCTTCATAATTATCGTGTGAATATTAAGTATACTTATAGCAAATGTAATGGTAGATCTCTGTAATGTGCTACGGACTGTTATTCTTAATGACAACGTCAAGAACATTGGTATGGTACCCACGAGTCATTTAATGAAGTCATCGTTTCAACATAGATTTATTTGTACAAAACAGTCAAGCGGTCAAGGGTTCGCCGGGTTGCCTAATGCGTTGGAGCTCTATAATCATGAACTACTTTTAAGAATCTAAAAACTATTTGAAATATTAGGTTTAATGGTAAAAGAAATAAACAAATCGTTCAAACCAGTTTTCAATATTACCAAATCTGATAATTACATCAAAAGAAAAAACCATAATGGAACCAGAAACTTATCAGTCAATTAAACTAACATAAAAGAAATGAGAGCCATCAAAACAGTACCATATTGTTGTAACTGTTCGTTACACTATATGCAACAGAAAATTGCCGTAACCATACCAACTTTCCTATTATTTTGTGCAAAAAACTTTAAGAAATAAAAAGAACAGAATGCAGCAGCAAAGATTGTAATATAATATGGCAGTTAAAAAATAAACAACAAAAACTAGTCGGAAACTCTTACGAAACTTAGATTAACTATTTGAATAGGCACATCGTTAAAGAATGTTGTATAAGAATGTTGATACCGTTGAAACCAATAACAAACTTAAAATCAATTCAAGTTAATCTAAACTACACGAAGGTTTATAAGACGGAGTAAACAAATTAATTAATTTAGCACCAAACCATACAACCGGTTGCATGTTATACGATGCTAATAGACTACTAAGTAATTATTAAAAGTGTGTCGAGGTGTAACCACCAAGTTGATCTCTACCAGATAATTAATATAGTGAAAACGTAATTAATAAAGATAAACTGTTGTTGCTTCGCCTATGCTCTCTGCAATATCATTTTTTCTTTGGGCTTTGTATGTATTTTTATATTTTATACAAAGCTTTTAAACAATAATACTGATGATGTTGAAGATACTATGATGATTTAGGAATGTGAAACCAAACAGTATTGTATATATGAGCTATAAATAGTAGGTCCTGTAACACATGCCAAAAAAGAATTACAATCTTAAAGTATTCAGAGCCCCACAAACGTGACGACTAACTTGAACGTTTCGCAAAGTGCGCACGACTCTTTAAGCAATGGTGACATTGGTTTCGACAATAGCAACGTACAGTTTACTGTTTAAGAAATAGACGCGATGGTAATTGGAGCGGATGAGGATAAAAACGCACTTACGAATATATTGGGGTTAGACAAGAACCGAATGTTTATGTGTTCTCATTTTAGCTTGAAAGAAATAATATAGAATATGTAAATATCTACTATTAGCTAAATAAAAGTAAAAGTAAAATGCATTGACATAGAACACATTTTTGTAATCAAGCAACTTCAAGCAATTGACCTTTTTATCTTATCCAAAATAAATCCAGCCGAGCGTAATAAGGTAAGGTAAGGTACTTTTATGTGGACCAAAGATCTAATACAGAAGTGTGGACTTTAATAAAACGTTACGTTTTAGATAATTTAAAATTATAAGCATCACAAGACGATAAAGTCCATGCTGCAGCTCTGTATTGTCAAAACAAGCGTATAGGCAAGCATTGAGGTTACTGCCCTCAATATCGTAAACATCGTCTCGTATTAGGAGAGAAATATAAAAATAACTCGTTCCAAAAAGTTTGATACTGTGCCAAACGTTTGAAGAAATCATAATGTTCTGTTGCCAAAGCGATCCCTCTGAGAATCGAATAATGGCTTCATAATCACTGTTTCATCGCAAATAATTTGATGCTATTGGTGTCGCTATAAAACAAGAATCATTGCAATTTTATTGCAATTTGTGGAAACTGCTGTATGTAGGTTCTCTCCGAATTAGTCTTGGAAAGTCTAACAGCTCAGTCTACATACCGGATGATACACGCAATATCCACTGAATAACTTTAGAAACAATTTAAATTAAAACTATTAATACTGTACTTCATAATTTATTGTTTTCTACACTCAGCAACAAGTGTTAATTTTTTTTTACCATTTTTGATGCGTTAAATTGCAAAACGCTATAAATATAAGTATTTCATTTTAGACAAACTCTGAAATTCTACTGTGTAACGCTTATACGGCATGTATGAAAGACTTCTACTGTTGTACGTAAGTATGTGTTATCAAAATTATCACATACTTCTACAGCAAAATGTTCGTATTCTATTTTAAATACAGACACTATTTATAACTAGTTGAAGAACGTACAACACAAAATGCTATATAAATAATTAAAGGAACTGAACCTATGTCAAAAGTATTTCATAATAACTTGGACAATGACTGACGAAAGAAGTTATTTCACTTACATAAAATAATTAATTTTACTTTGTGTGGTGCAACAACATTCAAAATTATCTTAGACACGTCTTACACATAATCTCAGATGATGTATAAAACCTTCTGCAATAGCTAGTTTAGCTGGTATGGCCAAATCAGAGACTTGATAATTTCAATGTTCATTATTCCGAATATGTTCATCTAGGTCACGTTTGTTTTAAAACCTTTTACAAAAGCATAGCAAAGGTTTCTTACCTCTTCAAGAAGTCGGTGTACTCCGCCTGCCGTATCAGGCCAGTCCTCATCATAATAGTTTGGAAGCACTGCCGCTCGATGGCCCAGAGTCTACAATCACTAGCTGCCTTGATGGTGGCCGTCCTCTTGCAGTTGTAAAGGATGGCCAGCTCTCCAAACACCTTGCCAGGTGCCATTGTGCTGAGGTATTTGTTCTCCCGTGAGACTTCCACACGGCCCTCTGTTGAAGAAATATTAGAATTATAGTTATTGCTGAGTGAGATCCATACATGTATTTAATAGAGATAAGTTACACTATACACTAGAATTTCAGATTATCAAAACACTAGTATACATGAACGACAAGTAATTATGATTGTTGTTTGTGTTTGGGCCTATAAAGATTGCCGTTATCACTTCTTCTTCTTTTTCTTTCATCATCTGACCTATTTATATTCGCGTGTGTTCGAAAAGTTTTGTTGCATCTGTTTGATACATTAGTATTGTAGTTACAACAGGGTCTTTGTCCCTCTGAAGTATCTGCGCAGAACCCTTTTTTGGTCGAATTGGAGGTAAGTTAATTTTTCCGCACATCAGTACATGCGCAATCGTCTGTTGCACCTAACTTCAGAGGGATAAAGATCCGTTGTGCACATGGTCCACACAGATCGTGTCAGTGAATTATTGACGAGTTATTGACTATACTAAAGCACAAAACGACGAAAACTATACATAGGTGCTTTCGATATGTATACCTCGATTTTGATACAAAAACTAACCAGTTATCTACACTTTAATTGTTACAAAGACCCCATATCTAATTAACGCTAGCCAATCAAACCACTATTGATTGCCAAATTCAAGGCCACAGAGCCTTAAAATAATGACTCATACTAGTGAATGGTAAGATATAACCAAAATGATGGATGCATAAAAATAAATAGGTCTAAATTATAGTCTTTATGCTGTAGGCGTTAAAGATCACTTTGCAGACAATGAAACCGACCCTGAACATAATATGCGAATAAATGGGGGACCGTGTGAACAATCCTATTCTTTGCTTGTTTATCTACGATCAGACTTGTTCTAAGAGCCTGTATTATTTGAATACAAATTGATTTAAATTTATACAGGTCCGTTAAGAAGACAAGTCCAATTTGGTGTTTATTTGTCGTTATCTGTTTATAATTTAATTATGACTATGCTGTAAAAGGACTTTAACACCGAAAATGCCCATACAATCAACCCATTTGTTCATTTCTAGAGCTTCTAACTTATATATAATAATAAACTGTCCGTACCTGGTTAAAGATTTTTATATGTATAATGCTAGTAGTAAAAATATAAGTACAACAAAATTGCTATATGTTTGAACTCGTTTTGAATTGCAGTCTATTTACCGATAATTTGACACGGCACGTCATACATATTAACCGTCCACAAAAATACATTAGTTTTGTCATTGAGTGGTCTTATAAGCACGGATATAGGTAACGCTGTGTCATTGTCCTCACACCTATTGTGTTTTTTTAATGTTCCGTTATTAACATACTGTATTTTGTTTGACATTTAATCACGCTCATACACTTTGGTATTATCTACTTGTCTATAATCTACTCTGTTTTAGGTAAATTTGATACAGCGAACACCTGAATCGTTTCGATGGCATATTGCCTAAACCTATTTTGAAATCTTCTATCACTATTTTGTCTTATTTTTAATCAATAGAAAAATTTCAAAAATCCGTAAAACCTAGAGGAACTATTGAGATTCACAGTAATTCAAACCATGCAGAGTGAACATGCAACGCTTTGTGTGAGAAACATACACATTCCGAGCAAATAGCTAGGTATAATTAGCGTAGATTTAGAAACTTCCTTACGTTGATATAGATTTTTAATTTTGGAGGTATTTTCATAATGTTTGATGAGCACATTGAGCACAGAAATCAAAACTTAAAAAAGCATTTTGGATCGAACTCGTATGTTGTTGTAATCATTTTGATTGTAACTATGTGTAGGTAAGCGAATAGACAAAAACATCTCACTGGTAAAAACGTAAGTACATTTTAAAAAAGAATACAAATTGTATAAAAGAGGAAAAAGAGAACACGATTATTAATAAAAACTCTGATCTTGAAGATGATATTAAATCTGTTAACATTTCACAAGTTTTGCAACAGATATTTCCTCATGTAGAAACCTCCAAACTGAATCCTAAAACCAGTCTCGAGGATATGGAGAATAAATTCACTTGGACACAGCTAAGTTATTGCGTTGCAGTTGAATCGGACGCAAATTACTTGAGCAACGAAAGTGTTTCAAGGCAAAACCAAGACGTAGATTTAATATATCTGTGGCAGGCGCGGGGTTAAAAGTTCACGCGCGTGCTCGTTTTTATAGGCAATGTGTCAAGTCAAGACGTCGAGCAAGTGCCTATTGAATGAATGTGTATAAAAACATTACATGGTGAAACTGAAATGAATTCAAATAAAATTATGATAAAATCACACGCTTTATATGTAAAATGTTACGGGAGAAACTTCACTTATTTCAGTGCTAACTATTTTTGACTAGCTACTATTACTGTTTGCTTCCGTAATAAAATAAAATAAAAAGACTACCTATATAATACCCTCAATAGCCCTCATCGATCGTTTTCTTCAGAAGAAAACAATCGATGAGGGAACAATTAAGAAAGAGGAAGATACAATACATATTATTATGTACTTACCAAAATAAAGGAAATACATTACAATCTTATTCACGTAGGTACCATTTATGCTGATGATTATAAGGGAAGCATTATATCAATATTAAGCCAGGTAAGCCAGTCTAGCCAAGCTGGTCTAATTTGGCTATCATTCAGATGTATCACTGACGCGTGAGCAATTCAGTGATAAACTAAATCAGAACTGTGGTAATCAGTTTCTGTGGGAATGGAACAGGAGTAATCCTAATATTTGTAAATATACTAAAATCAATAATTCCAATACACCTGCAATTACTATCAATATTCATGTTTTTAAACCAAAGTAGGGCAAAACGAAGCCTTTAATGTATAATTGATATGCCGGACTCGCGTTTAGCAACCTCGTAAGTGGCTCGATACGTATGCCAAGGCATTTGGTGCTTCGCTAAATGGATTGTGCGTGTCGCAACTGTTATGCGCCAATAAACTCCGAATGAAACCTCATAGTTGTTTCTGTATTGATAAACTTATTTATAGTAGTTAATATCTAGAATCAAGAAGAAGTTAACTTCATATTAATCTTGGAATAAAATTTTGATAATATTCAGAATATGAATTTATACGTACGATGATAGTTATAAAATTTAATATGATGGTCATTCTTGTATGTTGTGGAGTCATACCAGTAATATTTTTACAGTATCCATTACGTCATTTAGATTGCTATTCGCCGAGGCCTCAAAATCACCTCGTTAACTACAACCTACATCGATCAACATCAGTCTGTACACATGAGATCAAAATAGCATCAAGATAACAGTGGGTAGATAACTGACTGTAGGAAATAGCAATGATAATAATTTAACATATTACCTGAATTGCCATTCCGAAGCTTCTCAGGAGTCTTAGAAGAGTCCAAACATGTCACATCCAACACTATACCAGCGTCAAGAGATGCCTCCGTCGCGGTACTGTCTCTCTGACAGAGATTCCCCGTCCTCCTCTTTCTCATACCGTACGTATGAACAGGAACTATCAACTTAGGTCGGGGTATTGAGAAATCTGAATCCGAACCACTGGATGAACTTTTAGCACTACGCGCGTAAACACTATTGCCGTTCGTCGCAGGCACACGCTCCTCACTGATACGATTGTTTCCGAATGACATGATGTCATTGTATCGTTTGTACCTATCATCACTTTTCACTCTCACTGTATTGTACATTTTTCCGTTCTTATCACGTTTGATTGGTTTCGTAACATCATTGATAGTCCGATGGTCACTTTCTTTACCCAGATCGTTGGAGTGTAACCCGTTGCTAATTGGCGCCTCTGGTTTACTTTGGCTTCCGTTAAACATTTCGTACTCCATTAATGTCAGCTGTTCGCTCGGCGATAGGTTTCTTTTCGGCTGCGTGACTGTAACTTCTTCGTTGCAAGGATCATTTTGCACCGAGTTGAAATATGCCCGAAGAGGAGCTCTTCCCACGCTTTTAACTCTGAGAGATTTGGACCGAAAACTAGGTCGGACATCCTCGACACGTCCGTTCCGTGCATCCACCTGGTGCGTAGTGTGCTTTGGAAATGGATTGCATGCAGATAACGACTGAATAATAGGTTTCATGTGTATACCCGAATCTTCCGCATCATAGTAAATATCAGGATTATTTTTTCCATTTCGGGATCTCATAGGCGTCAGATCTAAAGTTGCCATGGAGTTTATCAATTGATACATGGTGTTACCACTAGATTTTGAGACAGTGTGGTTGTTATTATAAAACCTATCTTTTCTTGTATCATTCTGAATCTGTTTAATTTTATCGCTGTCTGTGTCATTGTTTTGTTGGCTCACTCTTGAATAATATTCATAGTAGGATTCTGATGATGGGTCTGGAGGAACTGGGCCCGGGTCAGGCAGTGGGTAGTAATTTTTCTTGGAGTCGGCTTTTCTCTGTCGGTGGGCATATTTCAGAGAATCTTTACGTTGTGGTGGTACAGGTGGTGGCTGTTTACTATTTGATCCAAAGGCTTCTATATCCCACTCAGTGAAATTCCTTCGCTTTACCCTTCTCAGTGTTGAAGGTCTGTACCCGTTCGGCATGTCTTTAAAACTATAGCTGTGTTTCAGTTTGTTTTGAGTAATGAGATCGTTATTCGCTCTCGCCTTTTCTTCAATGTCTTGTTGGTATTTAGCTAGTTGGGATATGTTTTCATTAGGATTATCATTAGGATAAGCATATCCATTGTCTTCGTATGAATATGTTTTGTTTTCATACTCTTTGTCGTTGTTGCAGCCGACATCTCTGCATGATTTGCTTCTCGATATGGAATTGAATTTAACCTTGTCTGACGGATTATCTTGTTCATTGTAAAGGCCAAGATTGCTTGCGCCGACCCAGTTAGCTGCATAGACAAGGTCCATGGTCCGGTCATTGATGGAGAGCCACGGGTCCTCCATGACCGCTTTTCCTGGATAGTGTTTTATTTTCATAATGTTATCTTCACTATTTCATTAGCGTAAACATCCGAAAGTTTTCTTGTCATTTGATGAGTCATGCTTATCTCCAATGGTCCCATTGTCTTCAGTTATGTAAAAACCACTAATGTTCCAAATCATTCGTTATGACCAAAGTGGTGCCTTGTGTTTTTTAATAATCAGCATTAAACCATCTAAATAAATAAATAGGAGTGAAATTAGGACGCCATTTTCAACAGCAACAGTTTGAACTTCTTTTCCTGGTTTTTACTAGATTATGTCAAGAAGTGATTGCATCAAGAGTTCGATTGATTAACGTACAACAATAGAATGATTTTGCAAGAAACTAACTTAACGTCTGGAAACTCGATCAATTATTATACGAGACACGAGCTTGCGTTGTACTTGTCCTCATTGCAGTGTTCAAACAGGTTTAAAAATACGTAAAAATAAAAATGTAGCTTAAAATTGCGACCGTGGAATATTCATTATAACAGCTGGAGTTATATCATTATAAACTTCTATGATTTGCATATTAAACTCAGTGATTTGCATAATATATTGTGTCATCAGAAAAGTACTTAAAATAGTGAAAGTATGTGTTTGTAAAAATGCAATAGATGAAACACTGAAGAATAGATAAAGTAATAATTAACTACATTTCATAACTTATGTAATTTTACAACATAAAACAAAAATCAGCAATGTTCTTCACAAAAGCCTTTGATGACGACATGCAAATAAACACTATGTAAATGTTTTTGTAAATAAAATAAAGAAAAACTGAGAAGTTACATGAAGCGATACAGAATCTCTAGATTCCAACAAAGTGAAATTCAGCATTACTAAACTGTCATCAAATAATGGATCAAAAAGTGCTGAACAGCATAATTCATTGAATCTAACTAATTTTAAAACTCCGGCAGCCTATAGTGATATATGTAAGTACGCGTAATCCAAACAGTTTTATATGTAGGTAGTTGATAAAGTTAATAATAATAAAATAAATAATAAATATTCTTGGACTTTACACACAACACCCTCTAGTCCCAAACTAAGCATAGCTTGTGATATGGGAGCTAGATGGCTGATAGAATACTTATATACTTTTTTTTTTGTAAATACATACTTATAATACATAGTAACACCCAGACATAGAACAAACATCTATGTTTTCCACGCACAAATGTTTGTTCTTGGTGGGGATCGAACCCACGACCCACAGCACGGAAGGCAGAGCTATTACCGACTGAGCTGTGACGCCTGTCAAATCACATAAGTTAAAATCACATTTCATTTTACACGAAAGTCAACACACGTGTATTGCCAGAAGATAAGATTTTACGATGTGCTCATATTATTACCTAAATGTAGCTACATTTTCCTATTTTCTATCACAACTTCTGCTGATATATAGATAATCACTTGCAGATTGCAGACCACGTTCATAAATCTAAAATGAAACAAAGAAGTTGACTACACAATTCTTATACCAGTTTCGTTCTCAAATAAAATGACTTAGGAAACAGGTAGGCACTGATTTTGTAAGCGGATGCGTCACGGGAGGCTAACACGTTGCACAACCCAAGGTACTGACGAGGAAGTGGGTACTAACCACGAATCAGTGGTCATAGAGCCACATAGCCACCCATAGGGAATGCAAAATGATTGTGTAATAAATTACTTATTAGATAACCCTGGCTTGGCGCCAAATACGACACTAATGTTATCAATACTTTCACTGACATTAAGCTTGGGAGCAGACTGAGCAATTGAATTGAAAGTTTAAGATAAAATGCATCGTCAATGCGTGAGATTGAATAGCTCACTTATAAATACACTAAGAACTGATTGTTTAAACCAAAATGACTAATACTAACAGATAACACAATTATACTGTAAATTCCCATATAAAAATGCACTTCGTAGTTTTTATATGTATATATAAAAGTGTAGGTTTTTTTTAATTTTTATAATTGGATAGACACTTTAGGTGCCCACTTTCTAACTATAACACGATATGTAAACAATTTACAGTGTTTACTATATTTGCATTATCGTAGAGAAATCACAAAACACAAGAAAAGAACTTGAAAGCGTTGCGATGACCAATTAGCAACAATCATTAAATGCATGATTGAGTTAATAGGAAAGATTTCTAAGGCACGATGCGCGGTTGAAACCAGTTCAACGGTCCACATATCCAGCCGGTTGGACAGTGACATGAGAAACTTATCCGGGAATTAGAAAACCGGGTTTAATCAATCTTTAGAACAACAACATTAAGATGTGTGATGATGTTGCGAGACTGTACGTCCATTGGCTCACGCCGTCGTCTAAGCACATTTTTACCGTTCCATGAGAACACCAATCGTATAAAATATCGTTGATACCAAACCAAATTTTTGTAGTGTGATTCAAAATCTTTGGTTGTAAAAATTGATTGAAAATATATAATGGGCCAGTCAGTAAAAGTCAGTGTCAAGCCAATATCTAATGAATTATACATAGTCGGTTCTAAGACACTATGGATATCACTGGGGAAACTTTCTCAAACAGCATTTCTGTAAAGGGATCAAGGTATATGCACATTGCAGCAGCCATCTGAAGCAAAAAGTTGGCACGTTCCATATTTTGTTGCACGTGCTGTGCGGGTCGTGGGTTCAATCCCCACTGATAACAAACATTTGTATGTGGCAAACATGTTTGTTCTGTGGGTGTCACAATGTATTAAAAGAACCTACATAGGTGCATTCAATAGTCACCTCAAGGCTTACTGATTCACCTCATCTATTGAATATTGAGAACGCACCACAGTTGTTGTGGTTACTACGAACACAGTGCGAATTTATTTAAACATAACGGTCAGTGATTTTATTTTTAACAAATGATCAACAAACATAAGTAAAAAAACAAAAGCGTTTGAACGTTGTGATAGTAAACAATGGGATGTTTTGGTTAATATTTTTAGAAGAACCTATTGATGTGATCTAGGAAATAGTAATAGCAAGCTACAACTCATTGTTTTGATATTAGTCATAAACCATTCATTAAAACGTGTTTAGTAAACCTTCGCTTTAAAATTTATATCCGTATTTCAAATCTTTAAAGCACGATTTTAGACCCATTTTATTTGTAAGGTATTACTTTGTGGAGCGGTGTTGTGTAAGTGAGCTACGACCTTTACAATCAAAAAGTGAGGGAAACCTTCGAAACATCATTAATATTGTCATGCCAAAAGATATCCGTATACAAATTGTATGCTAAGTAAGCGATTTATAATAAAATATGTTGTGTTGATATTTAAGTATTTAGAAATAATGTGGCAAAAAATGTTATTGTATAGCATCAAGGTTGTATCGAAACACTCAAGTGATTCTATAGAAATGAAAAAAAAAATATACAACGAAGTTAATATCTTGAAAAAATGTATACTGTGGAAAAAACCGGTTCATAGATTTTATAACTTAGTAACTCGGATAGGTATAAATTATATTGCCACATAATATGACAATAACCACATTGAAACGTTAACTTTCCATGGTCTGGCAGCCCTTATAATAGTTTAAATAGTTACTGATAACATCATAATAACACATGCTATGTGGTTTACTGAACATGACGAGTATGAAGATCAAAACACAGTAGCTGTGATAAAATCACTGTACTTTCTAATCTTAGAGAAACGTGACAATAACCCACAAAGGCGTAACGAATCGATGATAAACGATAAAGGTTTAACTAATCATGTATGTAATGGTAACAATTACATATTTCGATATTGCAATGAACCGTCAACTATGGATTGCAACATTTGTAACAAAAAGTGGTCCAAAATTTTGTTAATTCGATTATTTGTAACTTAGAAACCGGTTTATTGTGTGTGTTTACAGGCCACAATATCGATTTACATGCATTCTAGGCTAGCTTATTCTAGGTCGATGCTTTCTATTAGGTCACTTTAATACCTATTGCCTTTGTTCTCTTCTATTAGCTTTTTCTTTCTTTGAGTGTGAGATATTTATTTTTTGCTGCATAAAATCATGTATAACTCAAAACTATGATTGAAATATTATGATCCCTGTATTCATCCATGTAACATAAAACTAGGCCAAAACAAATAAGCCAGATAATGGCTCAGAATACTCAGAAAAATAAGCTATGGTAAATGACACCTTATCGCTTTTAAGTTTAGTTCTGACAACTTGAAACCAGATCGGTAAGCCTACGTGTAAGTTAGTGATGCTAACATGAAACTCAAAAGGTAAAATGCAGCAACCTAAAGACTACGCGGACATCAAAACAAGAGTGATGTCACTCTGCCAAAGGCAGACATAGAAAGCTCGGGTCTCGTTCATTATTATGCTAAAATGATCTTCGCAAAGGCAACGCTCCGAAATACTTTCACGAGACTGGTAGTGCACGCTAGCAGACTTGCAACCTTGTGCCTATGCTTTTGGCACTTTCAAATTGATTATAGCGATGAAGGACATTTATTAAAACAAGTTTATTAGTCATCGCATCTAAATATCACACCGTCAAATGTCAATAAATGAAAACGGAAACCAGAAAGACTAGATTGTAAAATCGAAAAGAAGTTCAAACGTTGCTATTATAGCTAGAGGTATATCATCTGAAATCCAGGTGCAAGATAATCAATTAAACCGAAAATCCGGTGCATTGACTGCTTTCGCAAAATCACACAACACAAACACTATTACTATAGGTACCATAGTTTAGAGAAAATTTAGTGACAACTGTTTGTATAAAACAAAGGAGAAACATAAAGCACGCCGCCACAGACGATCGCAACTATTTTAAATTCAGAACGCGACGTTCGAGACACGGCGGCCAATCACGACAGCACCGCTCCGCTTACTGTCGGTTCTCCGATCGACTCCTGCGCAGCGCAGCTGTTGACGCTAGAGTGAGACAAGACTATACAACGGAAAGGGACAAAGCACACCTACCTGAATAATAAAAGCTCCAAGTTCATACTATCACAAAAGGTGGACCAGACGGTGAACCTTTGAATTTGATCCTAGGGGATTCATGAAACGGTAAAACTTGAGACCAAAAAGTGGAACAAGAAATAAATCAGAAAGTTACGTCAACAGTAAAATCTACAAACATAGTTAACGTAATGTTTGAACAACTGGAATAATAGAATTGGACTGACTTTTAAACAATGAACATAATACATGTTTTTTGTATTATTCACTTAAACATAAAGTGCATGTTAATGGTCATGACCAACTAGTAACTGAATAACAAACTACCAGATAATAACCATTTATTTGAACATGCAGTAACTTTAAATAAATTAAAAGTTTTAAGACTGAAGGCGAGCGTAATAAATAAAGCAAAACGGTGCAAGGTAGCGCTCATGAATGCTGAAGCTATTGAATGTTGATCTGATCACAGAAGGTCAAAGTCAACATTTTATGTATACTGATATTACCTACTTAATTACGGTAGATAAGTTGCTTCTTTTAAAAAAATCAGTCTGCCAGGGAGGGTATAGTTGATCGAAGGCCAGGAACCATAAAATTGTACAAAAATGTTGTTACGGTAAGCATAAGCACTAATGTAAAAATAATAAAAATTAAAACTCGTTGACGTTCTTTCTCTCAAATACTATAATAAGGTAGTTTCAATCAAAATGCATGCGATACGGAGTATAATTTTCATTTTATTTGAAACTGTTTTGATAAGGGGGCTACAGACAATCTTTGATATAATAACTTCATTGTAAGTCATGCGGATGAGTAGGAGTAAGTAACCTCATAAATAACAATACGACATGCGTCACCCATTGAAAGTACGAGCTGCATTAATAAGAGGGAGAATGCCCGCATACCATCCAATTTTATTGTTCATTTAGAAGGAAATAATAGAGGATAGCTTGTTTTTGTTCCGTCTAAAGTGTGAATGAATAAGACGAGTAATCTAAATGTGAATGAAAAGAGAACTTCCTTTCTGTTCCTCGTCGAAAATGTTGACTTGTGAGATACATTACGTGATCATGATGCAATGAAGTAAATACGCATGTACAATAACTAATTCAATGAAATGATAAGAAAATAAGACGTCAAAGTTAAAAAACTAATACACTTATTGATCATAGCGTTTGAATGATCAGTACAAACATATTAAAAGGTATTGGATATACACACACGTATAGCTTAGATACAAAGATGACAAAATATTGAAAATCACTATTATGGTTCATAATCGGCGCAAACACACAAAAAAGTATTCTGGAAACACGTGAAATTTTTTTTTAATAATTTTTAAGTAACATAAAATGTTACGCGGGCAGTTCAATATTACCATAACATTTGAATTGAAGATTTCATCTCATAAACCACCAAGCCTTGAAGTTGCGTCACCAAAGACCACATCCGCTCAATTTTCATCATTCTCACTTTTACTTTCGTAGCAACTACTATCTCATCAGAGTTTTACAAAAAAACTTTCATTTTGTCTGACTGATTATAATTACAATGTGCTTTACTTTGAAATTACTTCGCTATGGGAAATTACCATAATTTGCCTTCTTTGTGATATAATCGTAATGACTCTATTAGAAATCGAAATGCAATTTAGTTGTTAGTTAGTGGACAGACGAAATTGTTTATTCGTGAGCTTATAGATCATTTCCAATAAAACTATTTTGCAGAAGATTCATAATGTTAGTACTCGATTTTGCTATGGTTGCTTTCAGTACTAGACTAACCTACAAAATTATACCTACGATATTTTTAAGATGAAGCTTGCCATCCTTCTAAATGATGTAGCTCTATATGATGTAGCTCTATATGATGTAGCTCTTCTATATGATGTAGCTCTATTACAACAAGTCCAGCAATCAGTTGTAAATGTGTGTTGAAATATCCAGCTAGCAGTAAACCTTAGATATTTATCTAAGTCGTTATTTTATGCACCAATTGCTTCTTTGCTTCCGTGACTTGGTGAAGAAATATTATTTTATAGATATTAGGTTTTTTAGTATTTTCTATTATCCCAGCGTGACTTCGGCGTACATAGCTAACTCTTTTTATGTATGGTTCTTGCGGTAGTCTCATGTGCCACTATATTTTGATTTTACTTGTATCATTATTTTAATAGTTGAAAGATTTTTGATCATAATTATTGCCGTCCGTTTTCCAGTTTACTTAGCCTTGTATGCTCAAAAAATACTCAGGCTCAAGCGTGTCTCAAGAATAGATTTTACGATAGTTTTCAATGAAAATATATACTAGAGTCTCGATACTCGTTGTTTGCATGAATAAGCAATTGTTTCGACTAATAATACCAATCAGCAAAATGAGGTTGCATCAACTAACGCATCTAAGTAGATTCCTCGGAACAAATACAAAGTTATTTAGAAAGAGATCGTTACGGTTGGTCACACAGTCAAAATGCAGTCAGATCAGACAAACATCAATGATTACACGCATACTCTTTTGAATCGGTCTGTTTTTCTGTTTGTACATAAGAAAGAAAAACGTTCGACTTGCCTGGAAAATAAACAAGGCTTGATTATAGAGACTTTTATTGTGTATATTGTAGAATACATAGCTGTGATGTTATATTCATAGAGAAAACAAGAAGAGCTTTAAACCTTTTGCTTGCTGATAATGATGATGATATACTTTATAACATTTTGGCAAATTGACAGTATAAAGACCTGCCGACTTTATATGACATTTTCTACACAATAGAAGTAAATCTTGCAATAATAATGGTTAACATTAGCGCAGTAATCTTGCTCGTTGACCAACAATATTGCTGTTAACGAGCTGAACCTATTTCGTATTGCAAGTACCTATTGCAACATGCTATTTGACAAGAGGACGACGTGTGTGTTGAAACTGTATGCTACCCTGATTTTCATGGTTCTTGCTTTAGACTGCGTTTCCACCAGAGATTTACGATACGGATGAGCGCGATGCGAATGCAGTGCAGGAAACTTCGATACAAGTTGCCTTTTGGATTCGAGTTCTGTCAATTTTAGAAGCACCATAAAGCATTTATTTTAATTGTTTTTCTTTGTTTTATTATGAGTTTATAATGCTTAGTTTTTGACTGATAAATACAGACCAAAAAATTACCACTCCCTCCCTTTATCTCCGAAGTTTGCAGAATGAAAAGTTTGATTTTATTTCGCAGCAAAGTAATTTACTCCCAATTCCAAAAGTTATTTTATTTAATCTTTAGGAATAAATATTTGATAATAAAAGTTGTTCAACTCAGTTATACCTATTTAAGATAACCTTTGCCATAATCGAATTCAATAGTGACTTCCTTACTTATTTAAAGGCAAAGTATGTATAATGTATGTCAAACGTGAAACTAATTTTAGATAGGTAATGACGTTGCTAGTATCAAATTCAATAGAATAATAATTTGTATTCCTATATCAACCATTTATATTTTTCGAAAATTTCACGTACCTAAGTGGAAACCAAAAACAGAACCAACAACCACTCATCAAGCGAATATTTGACCTTCCTTGGAATCGAACCTACAACAACTAAGTCAGGTACTTTTTTCATTAGGTAATTCGTAATTAGGTAATTGACTAAGCATTACCAGACAAAAACAAAGACACAAAAGTACAAAAAAGATCTGAATTCTCGATGACTGGACTGCTGGCCGGTTGATCGTGAATTGTGAGAAAAAACTCATTGTCGTATGGTTACGCTTTTTAGGAAGGTTCTATTTTTAGAATTTGGTTAAGTATTAGTACCGCTTGTAATTGATCACCAATGAATGAGTAATTAATGACGTACCACAGAAATAATATTGATACAAGTGTGATACGGAGCTGCAGCTATCGGGTCCTTCTCTGGATTCCTTCTTCGACTGACCCGATAGCTGCAGCTCCGTGCTGGGTATGAACTCGGACGACTAGGACGGCGCCACACAAGTATATAAAAAATCTTTCTTCTTCTTCTCTTATATATGGCCTCTGTATACGTCACTTCGACAGACAATTTGCCAGTGCCAAGTGGATTATTTGAAATAAGTTTAGTCAAGTCGAGTCATACGTCAAGTCGTTGGTTTTGAAGACAAAATGGTGGATTTTCCCTTCAAAACTTGGAAACGAATTCCATCAAATAATAAAAACACATAATACACATTTATTCCAATGGCTCACACTTTATGCTATGACTGCAAGTATTATTGGTTAAAATTCCACCAAAATTAAAGAACACTTACTAAAACACCACGAAAAACAATTAAAATAAATGTGCTATGTTGCTTTTACAAATGACAGAACTCGAATTTAAAAAATCTTTAATACAAGTAGTAGTAATAGTCTTTCAGTGTAACAGTTACACATACATTTCCTGGATGAACGATTTTGATTCTTCTTCATCCACCGACTTCTAATTACGATCTTTACAATGTCGTCGGTCCATTCGCTTAGTAAGTTTTTCCTCCAGTATTTAAATTGCTAAATTATCATGAACGTTTAGAGAAGTATTTACTTTCCCTAGCTAGACCATACGATTAGAAATTATCACAAGCTTCTGTGTCACAGCAGGAATTGAAACAGCTAAGGATGTCTTCGTCTAGCTGTTACAATAACTTCTGAGTTCTACATTCTGGCTAATTATTTGATATTAAATTTTTATTAAATATTGTCAAATAAATCAAATTATAAGTAAGTTAAGTAAGTACCTACATAATAACCCTTACATTTTATTATACTTTTAAGAAAATTCCAAAAATGATTATTTTTCAAAATGTTTTTTTAACTAACTAATTCTGATGACTCTTCAGCGCTAGATAGATATACTTACAAAAATCTAGATTTATTCATCTCATTTTAATGTGAACAAAACTCATTTTCATTTCATAAGTCATTGGAAAACGTTAACCGACTCACTACACAAAAATTTTTCGTCAAAATAAATATTGTGAAGGGTCTTTTCTGTACCATGAGTTAGCTCTTTGTTCCTAGCCTGTGATTGAGAAAGCGGAAAACAGACGACGGAGAGCCGTAACATTACAGACTTTCCTACACTGATACTTGGCAAGGGTGCTAAGTTAACCAAACATCAAAAAAAGCATGATAAAATTACCTTATTTATAATTATATAGTGATTCCTGCAAAATAATTAGTCATATATAAATTAAAAAAAAAAACCGAATAAATCTTATCTTATAGGTGTAGGTAGGTAAGGTACCTACACAGTGGTAAAAACCATTTTTGGTTATGTAATAATTCTGAGTTGACTATATTATCAAACCAACTCGACATTTAACTACAAAAATACCTACAAGAATTTTTTTCAAGTTCACGTTCTATGCAATAATGAATATAAGGTTTTGAAACTAGCGCCCTTATAACACCGCGTAGCTGAAAAGAACTTGAAGTGTCGCTACACAACACTAGATGTCACTATCAATATATCAATATTTTAATAAGCGCCACCTAGTTTAGATGGTTTAACCAAAGATTGCTAGCATTATAGTACCGCTTAGCCACCGCTTGATGTCGCTAGTAAAACTTATTTGCTTGCCAACAGATGTCGCTACGAGTAACTTCAAAGCGTATTGAGATGTATGACAGTCCTACTCGCCACTAGATGTCGCTATGGGTAACTTGAAAAACAAAGATCATAGATGTTGAAAAGTTCACTGACCTTCCATGACATACACAATGCTGCCAACATCTCCTTCCTTGATGATGAGGCTACCGGCTGCGTACTCCACAGGGTACATGCAGTCCACTATCTCACGGATTTGCGTCATCTCAAGATTCTTCATGAAGTCGTTGTCTAGGATTGCGCCTTTGATTAGTTCCCGTGATCTGGAAAAAGAGATTTTGGGTTAACGAGGCTTTTATTTTACCTAGCGGATTATGCAACCAGTAGACGTAGTAGACATAGGATTTGAAATATCCTAAAAGGAGATGAAAATCTGAATCAGCTGACATGTTTTTGGTAGAATTGAGCCCCTCGCCAGCCATGTATTGTCCATAGGCAACCGGCAAAAATAAACATTTATTTAGGTAGGTTAGGTACCTAAAATGCTAGATAAAAACCATCAATTAGCTAAAACAGGAAAAACAGTCTAGAATGTGTCTTTTTATAGGTAGGTAAGGTACCTACTAGCATGGTGTCTTGGTTAGTACCTAGGTACCTAAACTTACTAACATTATTACCTACATACTTACTTAGGTAACTAGGTACCAGCAAATAGGTAAGTAGGTAGATCTAGTAATAAAAAAAATAGTTTAAAAGACCTAATAAGGTTCCTACTTCCTATCCTATCATAACTTATCCCTATAGCAATTATTGTCCATAATGTTATCCCTACAAATTACCTACCTATTCTTATACGGAAATCATAAGGTACCCGAAGGTCCTTTCAGCTACATTGTAAACTACCTACATAATGACAGTCTAACCTTAAAATTATTACAGTTAATAAGCATCATAAACAAAGCATAAGTGTAGAATAAATCTATCGATATACTTAACTTAGTAATAGATCCGATGTTTTATTTAAATTGATCGTTGTTTTGATCCTAAATCAAAACATAATGTAGTATAGATATAGTGTGACCACGCTAAATCTTACAGCACTTAAAATATGGCAGAATAAAACATAGCTAGTAACACTTACAGATAGGTAAGGTAGGTAGTGTAGGTACCTAGTTGGTAACACCTCGAAAAGGTTAGATAGATTTTACCTACCACGAAAGTTACTATGTAAAGATGATACCATGTACAAATCTTTTTTAGGTTGTCCATTGGAGATTTAGCGTGGTATTTTTATCTCAAAAATTAAGTCACATTAAGCCGCTGATCTCATCCCACTCAATCTCAAGTTACGTATGTTTTTGTTGGGTGCCCGCCCAGCCCACACTGCTCACAAAAAGTGTAAGTACCTACACTTATTTGAGAATAGCAAAGCAAGAAACAAAATTTTTTATCAGTTTTGCACAAATATCATCTAATTTTACGATAAAATATTTATTATTAAGACTCGAGTAAGTAGGTAAATTAAATCAATCGGCAGGATCAATTTTACAGACAAGCTCCTAAAAACTAAAAGAAAAAGATAATAAGCTAGGCACTACTTATTTCGTTAGATCAAATGTATTTAGTTCACATGAACTAATTTTTATCAAAGATCAAGGAGAATATAGTTTGGGCCTTCGATCCAAGAAGGAAGCATTTTCCATTAACATGAATAATGTGACTGCATTATTCGCCACCCCACATTACCACAGCCAACGGCGAGGACACACAACATAAAGTTCGATCGTAATTATACCAAATGTGTGCACTTGAAGGCGTACCACCACCGGGCGACCTCGTCATGCGCTTAGAAGAAATTCAATCACTTGGATGACGTTTGTGAGAAACTTGAATGAAGTATATCTTCGCGCTTCAGCAATGAATAAAAGATATACACAACAGAACAAGCTCGTATCCTCAAACACTCAGACGCTCTGAGTGTTTGAGCAAAGTGACGCTAGCCGTGACTTTTTTAACACCTCAATGAATATCTGTCAAAGAATCTATGGTTGAAACTTGATTCAAACTTGGCCAATATGTTAGCATGCCTACATGCAAGCTGATTTGCATTTTCGTACTTGCAGCTGGCAACTAGGCAGATATCTACTTACTAACTGGTCTAATTGTACTAGAACGAAAACTCTATCGGTCACCGTGTTGCCAAGTTACCGTGGCAGTCTACTTTACTCGCTACCTGCTACTACTTACTTTGTGTACCTCCTTATGGAAGTGTAAATCGGTTCTTATTAGGTTGTCATAGCTTCATCTTGCGAGAAGAATCTTACGAGCTTCAACTTGTCACGACACAGTGATGTACCTATTGCTTAGAACCTACTGGGAGTTTGTTGTGACTAATAACGACAGTGACCTCGAGCATCGAAAATAAAAGGTGTTACAGTTTAAAACGAATACCTACCATAAAAAAGCTAGCATATTTTTTTTATATAACAAGACGAGCTCCCAGAATCCCCACGTTGTCATCCTTTTGAAATCGAATACAGAGTAGGAAGTAAACAAAAGATTGATGCCGTAGGTTCACAACTTGGCAGCGATCCTATATTGCGATTTGTTCTGCCAAGTTCTAGTGCGATTGATAAGTGCACCTTCAATTCAAAGCACGCACTAGACCAAGTTGACGCACTGACAGATTAGATGCAGAAAACTGTTTATCATTTGAAAGATACCAATACTGTAAGTAATGATTTAAAAAAATCCCATTTATATTTCAACGGATTTAATATTCAGGGGTTGTTATATTTGAATGAGTACAAATTGGTGATATAAAATGCTATCCAATAGAATAAACTGTAGACAACTAGTAGGTAACTATAAAATAAACTACATAACCGATTCTAACATTCAACAAAGATTGATCAAAGATGATGCTGAATGCTTGCATTGTAATATTTTGATTGAAGAATCAATTGATTACAATTGATCGATGGATACAAATGAATGACTGATGAGTCAATCACACAAAATAGGTTATTACAGTGAAGTTATGGAAAACAGACTAGGTACTTATAGTTGATTATAAATGAACTATTTACCTTATGATTATTGTAATCCTTACCGAAAAATCATAACATTAATAATATAGAATAAATCAATATGTCCACGTGATTGAAATAAAAACACCAATACTGATAAATAATATTGTAAATCTAAATCAGTTAGCAAGGATTTTGATATCTTAACTAAACCCATAAACATAGTTTTTGGAAATTGATTACAGTCATAATAATTTTATTCACGAATAGGTAGGTTAGATACAGATGCTTACATAAAAGCCAAAATAGCGAAACTATAAGTCGTGAGCTATTTAAACAAATGGCAAACTATGTTTAAAATACCAAATTAAATCTGGAACGTGTTTTGTTTCTGTAAGTAGCTAAACAACGATTTGAAACCAAGTTTGGAAAACAAAGAACGTAGGTAGTAATGTACAAGTCTCTCATTCGTATGTAAGATATGCAAATAAAGCCACGACAGTATTATTTAGAAAAAAATCTACAAACACTGTAGAGTAAACCAGAGACCTTCAATTTAAAAAAAAAATCAAAAA
This sequence comes from Gandaritis pyraliata, assembly GCA_947859175.1. Classification (NCBI taxonomy): domain Eukaryota; kingdom Metazoa; phylum Arthropoda; class Insecta; order Lepidoptera; family Geometridae; genus Gandaritis; species Gandaritis pyraliata. The sequence continues at coordinate 4,177,957 of OX401866.1, read as the reverse complement.
CTTACTAAGAGTGTTCGGTATTTATTCTAGCTAGACACCTCAATAAAAATGTAAAATTATTTTAAACTGGATCTTTACTTTTTGCCCAAACATTTTATTGCTACGCATAAATGACAAAAAGTCTTTATGTTTGCCAAAAAACAACATTTGGTTCCATAAATAACATTTTATTATTCGTTGAATACCCATTAACTATATTATTAGGTTAAAATTACTCACTTTTTACTCTTGGGTATCCTGACTAGCTTCATTTCATGACCTGAGTTGAGAGACGCTAAAGGTTCAGCAGATATAGCCGTTCTTTTCAGTCTTCGCTCACCAAGAGGAAAGACTCTAGTATTCTCAATTCCTGGAGTCATCATTACGAACCCGTCTTCATCATCCAATCCGTTCTTGTGGCTGTCTATGATTTGTCTTGTTAGAGGTTTCACTACTTGTCTGTACTTGTCTATTTCATTTTTTAGATATCGTATGGTTGCATCTTTATCGTCCATTTCATTTTCTAGTATTGCAATGATTTTGTCTCTTCTTTTCAGTTCCTCTGTCTTTTCGAACACTAGACGTTTCATTTCTAAATATTTCTTCTCCAGCTTGTACGTGTTGTCCATTTGGCACTGTTTTGTGTGTGTTTGTGACATCTTGGATAATATTCCACTTCTTATTTCATAAAATCATTATCACTTTGTCAATAAAACAATGAAACACGTTTACCGAAACTATAGTCTAAATAGAAACTGAAACAAACTTGTTGATATCAACAATCATGTCGTCAAGATATTTGATAATGCTATCGTTATGCTTTCAAACTTCGTTTATTGAAGACTGTTACTCGAAAAATGATCCCATTCTGGCCAGTGCTCACAATAACCACATTATCCTGTACCTTAAGCGCTAATAGCGTATTGTTTTCTAAAAAATATTGTGACGCCTAGGAGGCGTCCGGCTAAACCAGCTATCAGCGAGTGACTCAATTTGCTGCGTGGATTTCTATCTGCACATACTACATTGTACTAGTACTATGTTTTAGAATGTGCAAGTATATACGGCCCCTGTCCAGTTCGGCTTTAATTGGTTTTTATTAAACATGATGAATGGGACAGATTAATAAACAAACTGTTGGTATAAATTACTATGGAATTTGAAACATGTGTATTTCGTAAGACAATATATTATATTTGTAGATCGCACTGACATTTGACAATTGATTTGTGTAGATATAAATACTATTCATTTTTATTACAAAACCAGTGAGAATAAAATTAACCGATTAATAAAGACAGTATAATGATTAAGTATTATCAGTATCACATCATCAATGAGTTTAACATCTCTGCTATCTTTTATCTTGATCTTGATCAGTCTTTTACATTTCTTGAATATGCCACTGATTTTTATAGCCGAAGCGCCATTTGAATTATGGTATAAGTGTCAACAATATTCTTTTATTCTACAAATTTTCACTCTTTTATTACAACGGAGCTTACGGAGCTTCTATGAGACCGGTATGGTTGAACAAGTTTTTGGGCTGTCCACATCTAGTTAGATTGCTATTATTATTCATTCATTGTATCTCCAAGCTTATTATCACTTGAATAATCATAATACAATAATTCTAAAGTTCATAGATTAAACCTGAGGTGGAACTAGTGGAACCAGTTCTGTAGGTGAAATTATTTCGGTAAAGGTTAGTGATACCTTTCTAAGTATTGTAAGGTCAGACGGAAGATTGATAGTCGTGGCAGGATATGTAAGTCATGGTCACGAGGCTATATATCAGGGTGTAACCAAACCTGAGCACGATAACAAAATAAAGATGCAAAATAAACATTACGTCAATAAAACTCCGAAGACAATCAATAATTTCGATGATTTTCCAACGAGTCAGTGTGACAAGATTGAGTGTGACTCTGAAAAAATCCAGACAATATTAATCCACTTGAGATAGGTTTACCCAAACTACATAACACAGCTAAGTAAGATGGGTTCAATTTTGTTTATACTGTTAAATGATGAATCAAGCTGATGATTATTATATATAAATAAATAAATATTATTATAAATATATAAATATTCAGGGACATTTCACACAACACCCTCTAGTCCCAAACTAAGCAATGCTTGTAATATGGGAACTGGATTCACCTGATGTTAAATGGTAACCACTGCAATGCAATGCTTTTTAAATGTTTGTAATTTTTTTTTATTATTTGAAACTTTTTTAACCAATTAAATTAAATCAGGTGCATAGAACCCAAATATAGGTAATTTATCTACATGTCTTAAACTTGACACTACAGAGTCAAGGTTATTATTTAATATAAATTAAACACGAAAACGTGATCACGTATTACTTAAGCTGTAATTAAATGTGAACTAAAGTTACTATAATTATTATAATCTGACTGACGTTGACAGGTGAATTATAGAGCTGCATATATATTAGTGACACAGTTACACCTACTGATATACCTATTTCGTATTTTAGTTTCTATTACAATCTGGTTTCATTTCACTTCACCAACTGTTAGTTTTTTTATAGTGTCACACTGGATAAGCTGTTCTCAATTTTTGATTTTTGTTTTCTTATTCACTACAATTTTACGATCCAGTTTCAGAATTTTAACTCGTTTCACGTTAAAGTTAACGCAGACGCAACGCACTCATCTTTATTAAAAGATTAGATAGCCTATCATCGATTACTTTGCCGCTCATCAATGATATCTCGAGATAGCACACGTAGCAACTGTCACATGATAGGTATACATTAGCGAGAGTCATTTAGAAGCTGACCTAGACCTGTTTTCATCGATTTTTGGATGAAAGCCCAAATCGTTTCGTCCCATTAGGCTTAATCTCTTGTATATCTATTACAATGATGTTGTACAATTAAGGGTTCTAATGAGCCAATCAAGTTATATAACGGTTTGTTTCTTTAATTATCCTTGGTATTGTGTTCTTAAAATAGATCACTGGTTTATGAAAAAAACTGGTTAGTAATTAGTGGTACGACGCTCGATAAAATACATAAAATTATGAGAGATCAAGAACCAGTAAATTTTTATGCCACAGTTCAAAATAAAGCTGTAGGATGTAGGATTGTAAGACGACTAGGAAAATAAAATAATTTAATTTAAATTATTTATTAATAATTTAAATTTAATTTAATAATTTAAAACTAACTAGCTACCAGCAGAAAAAAATAAGGCAAATGTTATAGTAACATAATTAACTATCGCGGAAAAATATAATATATAAATAAAAACAAGATTAAGAAAAGGTAAAAAGAGTAAATAAGTAAATCTAAGCATCGTATCTACTATCTTAGATACAGTTTGAGGTTATCATTATTAACACTTGGACAATTTATTATACTTAGTTTGCTTGATTTAATTGTGTGTTTTGAAAAATTCTATATGATAAACTGTTTCGGTTTTGTCTATTTATGTAGAATCTAGTTTATATTGTCATAATAAATCGACACAATTTACCGTCTGTTTGATATAATTGCTTTGCGTGTAGTAATGGATAGGTACTAATACCCCTTGATTGATGAAAATGGTTTGCATGATAATAGATTTAATAACATAAGGCTTGAATGAATTACAACTATTATTATTTTAAAGTGCTTTACATAAATAAGAAGACTTATTCATAGTATACAACAAAATAGATAAAGCAATACAGAAAGCCACAAAATACGTAATGTCAGGTATCCACAAAAAAAATTGTTCTAATGAAATTAGTATTGTTTGTAGAATAGATTTGCATTGATCTGAAATAATAACCTTGATATATCGTTGTTTTGTTATATATATCATACCTATGATGTCTGGCGGAAAAATCTATCTCAAACATAAAAATCTGCCCGGTTTAAGTTCTGACTGATGCTGTTACGTCTAAGCAAGGCTGCAAACTCAAACATTTACTCTATTTATCTGAAAGCTGGATAATCTCCCGCATTTTGTGACGTCACTAAGCCTTTCAGGTAAAGTGGACAGACTACATACAGCTATTTATGTGCTTGACGTTATCGTAGAAACTACTGAAACCATTAGCGTAACTGCTTATGATGGCGTAATGACAGCGCTAACAATAGCATCTATTACAGCACTAATTTTATTTTACTAAAGTCACCAATTTCGCTTCTCAAAGTATTTTTGTGCACCAGTTTGGAACAGTGAAGAAAGGTATTATGACAATCAACGTGCAGTTCTGAGAGGTTTCGGGGAAAACCTGAATTGCAATATTGGAAATACGGAATGGAATGGACCGTTATAAGATAAGCCAGATAACAGAGCTATCCAACCGTCTTTCATCTTAACTATTTATCAGACTTTACCGCGAAAACCTCCAAAGTAAATAAGCATCTGTGATGTTTCCTATATCCGTCTAAACAAATATTCGCCGTGTGCGAATCTAGACACTTTCAGCTTACAGATCATAAAAAATATTGTAAAATTTTTACAGTGGGTGTGAATCCGAGGATTTGAGTGGAAACGTTTAGCTCTAATTAGCCTCGTACATAGCAATTATAGGACCTTGACACCGATTCCACATTGAAAGAAATGCAAAGCTTTTCAGAAAAACTCTCAAGATTATTTCGTTGATGACACACCGAGGAAAAAATAACGTTAATTATGATTGGTTTGTTATTTTTGTTCCCTTCGTGACTTTGAAGATGACAGGCGTCAAAAAGTCTACATGATTTATAATGGCAATTTTAAATTCTACGTAACATGGAAAACTACGAAAAACAAGGTTGTGCATAGGGTAGATGCTTTAATAATGTTTTAACGTAATCTATGAGAGTCAAACAAGTATTTCATACTCATAGGTTATAGACTCGGGAGGAGGAAGAATTATGACGTCATGCTTTGTCAATGTACTTACGTATTATTATTTTTATTCTGAGCACCTTTAGTGATGTCAGTCACTGGTACCTATTCAATGCAAATCAACCGGAAACGTTGAATATAAAAAGTTATAAATAAGTACGTTGAAAGTGATCTTTGTGATAAAGTTGATTTTTGACTGACCTTTAGTTAAAGCTTCGTCATTTAAGCTAATGCTTTTCTATCATACAGGTTAATTGTATTTTGCAAAGGACTCATTGCTGTCGATTCTGTTGTTGCATTTTTCTAAACTAACCTAATTTGACAGCACTAAAAATGTTGCCGTCCCTTTCTCATAAACTGAAACCACAAAGACAGCTAAAATTGTAGCGCTGTCAAATTAGGTTAGTTTAGAAAAATGCAACAACAGAATCGATAGCATTAGCTTTTTTTTTCAAGAAAAAGCTTAAATAAATTTACTTCCTACAGCTACGTAACCTTTCCTAGTAAATCTGCAGTCTATTTAGACGCTAGTAATAAAATAGCTCTTACACATAATGACAACAATAAGGATAAAAACTATCCGGAAGCCATCGAAGGCTACTCTTGTAATGTGGAAATCATTGATGTGAAACCGCCAAATGTACTACTATGTCTGGACCAAGTTGTCACTCCCCACCCCACCCAATGAACTGTTTGATCTCACTGACATAGTAGCTCTAACCTTTTAAAAAATAAAAACCGATAGGGAGAATTTCCGTCACTTTGTAAAACTTTGTATAATTTTATGTACCCAGTGACACTCTCGTGAAGAAGACGAATCTAATGACGATACAAATTAAGTCAAATAATGATCCTTTCACGACCAAACAATGTAATCGGTTCGTCTCTTGATTGTTTACCTTTTGATACCATCAAAATCTGACAAATTGCAATCCAAATGTCTGTATTATCATTTGGATTGAAATTTGTTGATAAATAAATAAATATTCATGGACCTTATTGCTGCAAAGCCATAATAGAAAACACCATCAATTCTATTAAATAGGTACCTATGTAATCGTAGTTTTTTTTTTTCAAATAATTAAAAAATAGCTAACGATATCGAATTCATTAGTTAAATAATTGTTCAATACAGCGCAATTGAACACAATTTAATATAGCAAAATGTCACGGCGAATGAAGTCGACATAGTTGTATGAATTCGTATGTTCACCAATTGATAGTCGTAAAAGGAGTCAATTAAATAACCGATTAGAATATTTTAATAAGCAATTGAATTTAAATGAGGTATCTAAAGCATTTCCAACACAAACCTTCTGTTTTTAATTTTAATTATTTAGATCATTTCTTCGCGTATTATATAAATTTTTGAATAACTGAGATTTAGGTTGAAAAGAGTTAAAATCACCTTGCATTTTAATTTATTTAACCTGAACAATAATTCACGAAGATGCTCCTAAAATCAATATTTTTACAGCTCTCGAACTGAACTGTTTGCTTATTCCATTTGTCAACAATCAAGGTCAGTATTCGGTTTATAATATAATAGTAAAGAGGTATGTTTATTTTACTTGTATTCTTTTTTTATCAGATGTTGTCATTGTCAAGTCGTGGTCACTTTAAAAAACTTTACGTGACCTAAAAACAGAAAGCTAAGTGACCTTCGTACATTCAATGCTGTGTGTAACGAGCTTTGGGTTTTAAAGGTTTTTTTAATAAAACTTTGCTCATATTTTTTTAAATTAAGTAAGTATATCTTTTTATTCATCTTAATAGTTTCATAGCGGTATTGTTCTCTATATCTGGTTATAATATTATTTAAAACATTAAACTTAGTTCTACGTTAGGTAGCAATTGCATTTATATTGAGCTACCTGCTATACAAGTACGAGTACCTAGGCTTTACAATTATATAGGTAGTAGGTATGATAACTATAGATCACGACATTGATGATCTCATAATGTCTGGAGTTCAATCACTTTAATGAAAAAGGTAAGTATTCAATTGAACGGTCGTGTTTTTTTTACATTTACCAATGCCATTGAAAACCTGGTTTCATAACTCTCAGTATTTGTGACGTAAAAGTGCGGTTTTGCTGAGAAACCAAAAGGTCCTGTTATCCTTAGTATGTCACTGTCTATAATAAAATAATAATCGTACGCATGACGAGTTGTCAAACCAGTCATTTTATTTTTAAACCTGATTTTAGCACCCTTATTAATCAAAATATAATTTAAATGAAACATGTAAAACGCGATTCTTGTACTTAATGAAAACTCCTTGTAAACTCGAGGTTTTATTATCACAAAAGTATACAAGCAGAAAAAATATGCTTAGTCACTGGTTCGAATAATATCACTTTCCTACAAAATTTTAAATTTGGAATAGTTTCGGTAAACCTTCGCCGGTAATAAATTCGAAATTCAAATTCGCGAACGGAATGTCCAGCAACGTTTTGCCGGCACGAACGCGGCAATCGCACTAGAGGTTCCTTCGCTCCACAGACTATCAATCTCATAGTGCTCGTACTTCAACACGCAGAAAAATCTTCACTCGCAGGAATCGTAGGTACTACACACACAGTATGGGCATTTTAAATAACTTGATTGCCGTTGATAGATTCAATGACATAGAAATTGACCAGCTGCTGTGAACAACTGACGTACCTATAAGCGTGTTAATTTTTTATGTGTTTGTTTATGTGTTCTATTTTAGTTTACGATGAAAGCAAATTGCGTGAAGCTGTAAGTCACGGGCTCATTTTCGATTAGGCAGGTTTCTCAACGCTTTTTGGAGAATTTGAAAAAAAAATCGGACAGATTTTGTCATAGTTCCAATTATGTCACATGTCACAGCGTATATTATGCAAGATTATTAATTATTATCACTACTAACTAACACCAAATTAAGTAGTTTGTTTCTAGCTCATCTAGAGGTAGGTACTTGGGTAGGTATATTTTAATGCGATTCTATTTTAGGTACTATTTTAGGCATGTTGATAGTGTTAAATGCCACTATTCAAATATTCATGTTTTATTAATTAGGTATTTTTATTCTCGCTCATCGAAAAATTATATTTTTATAAGTAAAACCAAACGACTCTAACATTCCACTCATGTCAGATTATTTTTTTAGTTTTTGTCTTATATATGTAGTATTTATTATCAAAACTATACCTACTTAGTTGTAAAATTGATGTCAGCAATTTAGTATTTTTAGGTTTGTATAAAATTAATATATTTTACATTTCCAACCTCTTAATATCAACAACAGTTAGTTAGATTAAAATAAATTAGGTGTCATTATATTTTATATTAGGTACCTACACCTACCTACCGCGAAAACAATTTGACAACCTAATATAAGGGCGGCTTGCACCAGAATTGCTAAACGCGTTTAACTCTTAAATAGTATATAGCGAGTTGTCAAGTCATATAAATACGTCAGATTTAAATCGATTTAGCTGTTAAACACGTTTAGTGATTCTGGTGCAAGCCACCCTTAGACCACAAAAGTTACTAATCTAAACTACCTACCTTCTATGAGAAGATTACACTACCTATGCACAAAACTTTTTTGGGTTACCTATTTACTCTATTGCACACATGGCGTGGTTAGACTAACTAAATCTACAAAATATACTCCCCACAATAAATCATGCGGCACTGGGATGATCGCGACATCTATCACACACATTGCTGCGTCAAAATAATGTAATTGCTACTCGTCCAGAGATGGCGCTATGTAGTTATAAACATTACACAGTTTTATGGCGGATAGATGTCGCTCTCGCATGCTTGGAAGGTAGGTAAGTAAAAAAAAAAAATTGATAGGAGGTAATTATTTTGATACCTAGTTTAAAAATAAAAGAAGAAAATAACATGGAATAAATAAACGACAACAAAAAATTATTTCTGAAATACATAGTGGAGTATTATTCGTGTTACCTGAGGGGCGAGTACGAGTTGACAATGTAAAAACCGGTGTCAAACGACTGACGCCGAGCACACCGGTGTGCGCTGCTTGGTATGGAAACACTGAGCGGATTTTTTGAGAAGCTTGGTTTCGTCAAGCTCCCGCTCAGTGTCTCCATACCAAGCAGCGCACACCGGTGTGCTCGGCGTCACACGTTTGACACCGTTTTGTACATTGTCAACTAGTACTCGCCCATCTGGTAATTAGTCATTATTCGGTCACGGCTTTCTTAGAATTTTAGATAGGTATTAAGTTAAGTACCTACCTAGGTATACCTAAGTATTTATTTGTTTACTTAAGTAAGTGTTATAGGTAGGTGGTACCTAAGTAAATTGTAACACTTAGTTAGGCAAATACACGTAGGTAGGTATCTTGTGTTTTCAAAATGTATTGGGTAGGTACTCACTCACACTCAACCTTTGTCTCTCTGAACTTAGCTGCATATAGCACCGCAGACCCTATTCTTGGCTCGGATTGTAGGCAAGTGAGGAGTCAGGTGTGACCACAGTAGGTAGGTACTGGGGTAAATAAACAGAAGTCCTGTCACTTTTTACGGTGTGTCATGTCAAGTCGTCTACCTAATCGTTTAAAAAAAAATGTAATAAGTAATGTAATAAATGGGTCCCACTCAATCCAACCCAAGCACCTAGCTTAAAATCGGTGCTCTTCGTGGAATAGCGTAGATGCTCTAGTGCTCTTCGTGGAATCCTCGTTATTCACGTGGACACGGGGTGAAGTGGCCCGATGTATTGAAAATGTTCATGAAGACGTGGCTACATGAGAGAATACCTACCGATGTGTGTGGCCCAGGCAAGATAGAATGTGTCCACGTTTACACCTCGTCTCGAAAGACCACAAGAAGACCGGTTAGACAAGACTGCTTCATCTCGGACCCGGACTAAGGGCCTTATCACACTGGCGATTTGCGAGCGAGTTCAAAGCGAGGCGATTGCGCGGCGAGCACGCGGCGACTACGCCGCGGGCGCGCAGCGAGCTCGCCGCGTTAATAACAAGCGCCGCCGACGCCATTTTGTACACTCGCAACAACAGACCGCGCCGCCCACCCCACTTTTTCATTTTCTTACTGACTGTGCAAAACGCGTATCGCACGCCGCGAGCTCGCTGCGCGCCCGCGGCGTAGTCGCCGCGTGCTCGCCGCGCAATCGCCTCGCTTTGAACTCGCTCGCAAATCGCCAGTGTGATAAGGCCCTAACACGGTTTCGGACGAAAACGGTTTAAAAAGACGCCCACAATAAGCACAATATTAAATTGATTGCGTGGTCGTTATGAACTGTGGCTTGTTGACTAAAAATAGAACGTCCACTCAAATGACAATTTATTGTAGTTTGTCTGATGATTGTTCGAGGTTCACAATGTACCTACAGTCAAGGCTTTTTTATAAACATCTAAATAAAACCTTACAATATTGACTGTGGGTAATTCCGTTTCACATAAGAGATTCTAAAACTAGTTTCAGTCAAACCTAATCAAGTTTGTACTTATAACTGCCTGTATCAGAAATTCTAGACTTTATTTGATACCGGTACCTACTAGGAAAACCCACTAGGAGTTTTTTTAAAACGTCGGAGCTTAATAAATTCGATGCTTTTATAATGCGGACAGCCAAAGATTGGAACTCGTTGCCGGCGTCTGTGTTTCCGCCTTCATATAGATTGGATGTTTTCAAGAGACGAGTGAATACGTATCTTCTGGGTAAGCGTGCTACATCGTCGACCGCATCTTCACTTAACATCAGGTGAGATTGCGGTCATCCGCTTGCTTTAAAATTTATAAAAAAAAATACTTAGTTTTGACTGGGATTGATAATAACATTGTGTCCTTTGGGGGAATTTACTTACCATATCGTGACTATGAGTTACCATTTCCAATTTACATACTAAGTAGTACCGGTGCGGTAGTCTGCTAATGTACCTAATGGCAGTGAACTCATAATGATGGTATGTATTACTTTACAATAAGTATAGTTCAATAGTAGGTACTTCGAAAGGAATGGAGCTTCAATACTTTAGCCCCGTTTTAACCTAAATCTCCCATTTCATCGACTTTAGCGAAGCAATTAAATTGGTTATCATAAGCACACAGTTTCAGCATACCGAATGCTAATGTATTTCTATAAATAACTTTATCTTCGATAAAATTTAAGTGGTCTACTTATTATGTATATTTTATGCTTTCTATTTTAGATATGTACGCTAAGTATTTTGTTGTTATTTATGTACAGTTCAGTTTCATTAGCAATGTTGCGATTCTAATTTCTAAATACGAGAACTGACAGACAGACAGATGGACAAAAGCATTGTTCGGCCTATCTCGAAACTCAGACACTTCTGTCGCTTCGCTCGCTCGGTCAATCATTTCTAATCCTTAGTCACATGATAAATCCCATACATTTTTCAGTTTTCTACGTTTAGCGATATAGAGTAAACCAAGTACTTATTCATTTTTTTATACTTACTAGACTTTTTTTCATTTATTTTATTCACAAAGAAAATTACGAATAATAGGTACAGTATTTACAATATTAATAATATTTACAAAATACATATGAAACAGGTTTAGCTATCTACAAACCGTCGCATAGATATACAGATAGCTCAACTGATCCAAATCAGTACCTGCCCCCGTATTCCAATCTTTTGCTGTCAAGTTATATTTCACTGCCCAGTGTAATTTCTTCAGGTCACGTGGTACAATTTTGACAGCAAAATATGCGCGAAAACGAATTAAATGACATCATAATGTCACTATTTAGTCACAGAATAACTATGAGTTAGTACGAACTGACCATGATTTCAAACTTTGCAGTTCAACTGAGATTGGAATACCCCTGCAGTCGGAAGCGTGTCCAAGACACTGGCTGCATTCCCGCGATGAACAGTAGGTATCCATTACCAGATGAAATATTGTTTTACTTGAGTAAGTAATTATAATTTTAGTCGTTGGAACTTAAATTACTTACATGGCAACGAAATGGGATGGCATCAGGTTTAGCTGACTTTTTTAGCTAATCGAGCCCTCAGCAACCAATATTATACGACCAGTTTCAAAATGTAAAAGCAAAAACCAAAGAGCTTGTCATAATGACAATGACATTTCGGCAGCTGGATACCTGTTGCACTTATTTTGGATTTATCAAGAAATCATTAAAGTGCAGAGCAGTTTTTAAAATGTAGATGACAAATTAAAACACTTGTTCAATAAGTCAGATGTCATGTAAAACTTGTCATGAATCAAATTGAGCTTTATCTACTGAAAATAGAGATTACTTTGTATTGAAGGAATTGGCAGATTAACCAACTACTGTAAACCGGAGTATACCAATAAATCAGTTTCTTACAAACTCGTACAACTTTATAAAAGTGATAATATCTTCAATACTACCAATCGAACACTGCATTTTTTATTTCATGTCTCACGCAATTTGCATCTTTAACTGCAAAGAAATAACGTCTATTTTATTATTGGAATGATGAAATTTCGATGGTAAAAAGTGAAATTACAGACCACCAAACAAGTTTTGCGTGAGATTGTTCTGCAAGCATAAATAATATTATACGCAATTATCGAAAACAAGCCTCAGGTAAAATTCACTTTGAATTCACGGTTTCAATCCCTTGGAGGGATCATGCGGACTGGAGGCAAAAGCAATCTTAAACTTTAGGTTGACTGTGTGTATTAGCAAACCGGTAGAACTCTAATAAGTAGTTTGTACTTTGGACTCCAAGAACCCTTACTACACTGTAAAGAAAAACGACACCATAACAACAAGATGAAAAAAATAAAGACAAAAAGACAACAATACGAAATATCTGTACTTAGGTACAAAGATTCTATAAAGATAAATGTAAAACAAAAAAAAGTGTAGATATTGGGATATTGGGTCTTGGTAACAATTGAACCCTAAAGTCAAAACTGAAAATTTGACTTCTGTAAAGATTTTAGTTAGGTGTACGCTGCAAAATTGAGCGACTCAGCTGAAAGTGCTGAAACACAAAAAATCTTGCTTGTGGCGGCGCGGTGCGGCGTCCACTATAACTACAGTAGTCTTTGTAGAAGTGCTTTTTTGTGTCCAGTAATAATATTCTCAAAGACAAAACGTATAATTTGGAGAGACGGCTTATTGAATTCTTTAATTATGTGATACAACGGAAATTGTCTTATAGTAGCTGATATTTATAAAAAAAAACTGAATAAAGGTTATCACGTTGTAACGTTAAATGCAACAGAGTTTATTTATTTATTTTAAAATTTAAAACAAATAAGTAGTGCTAGGAGGACTTAATGTTAAGAGCATTGTCTACCAGTCTTCCTGGGCGTTGAATCTCTTCTGGGTTTATCTAATTTCGTGAGTATTTACACAATATTTAAATAGGTTTTAATCAAGTTCATAATACTTACAAATTTTCATTTACCTACCGTGGTTTAAATAATAATGTGAGTTAATGAATAAAATAATCAAATTGTTGCGTAAAATATTAAATAATAAGAAACCATTTAAATTTTATGACTAAAAGTAGTTATAAATTTTATATCGCAATTATTTAATGTTTTTTTCGGTTAAATAAACCAGAATATAATTTAACGGCTCTTTGTTAAGCTTTTAACGGGGTTGTAAATCATTCGATTTTTGTAATCGTTATCTTAAATCGAGTTTATTTCTGACTGTTTCGTTTGTCATGCCGCTTTATAATGAAATGTATAAATAAACTGTCAGCTTTTATCTTTCTATCAAGTTTTGCCGCCGTTGAACGTCAAGCTATATAGGAATATCTATTCTATGCTATAGGGTTAAACTAAATACGCATAAAATAAGTGTTAATCTATAATTTACCTTTAAAAATGGTTTAGCTATTATATATTTTTTTGTTCACAAAGAAAATAACGACAGTATATTATATTTACAATGTTTATTATATTTACAAAATACACATGAAACAGTTGAGCTATCTACAAACCGTTGCAAACGATTTATAGATAGCTCAACTCAACTGATCCAAATCGGTACCAATCGGAAGCGTGCCCAAGACATTGGCTGCATTGCCGCGCTGAAAAGCAATGATGATGCGCTGGGCCAGATACTCAGATATTATTTTTGTTATATTCTATACGACTTTATACCCGATGATAAATACTGTAACTTCTAGAGGCTTGTATATATCATAAATAGTGAACGAGTGTACTTTAAAACGTAAAATAAAAAATATAGTAAGCTTGTATAAATTAATTATCTAGCTTTTTCTATATGAGTTGTAGTTTAAAACGATATATCAAAATAATGATGATTGGTATCATCATTATGATTAAAGCAAATTGTAGTATAAAAAGCAAACAGGTAGAGACATAAAAACTAAGTTACGGATGTGAAAGATTAAAATAATCATTCGCAAAAGTTTGTAACGTACCTACTTAGAAGTAATAAGACAAGTAGTAATGATTAGCATAAAAACTATCAGGTAGACAGATAAACAAGTTACGGGCTTCCAGTTAGGGACCTTAAAAACCAGTATCTAGAATATGTATAAGACAATGTGGTAAGTAAATCAGACAACGTATGGCCGTAAATAATAATTACATACCTACAATTTGAAGTGAATAAGAAGCCAAAACAAAACTTGAATGATTGAGTATTTTTCATAGATAGATAAAAAATATACTTATGCTGAGTAAAAGGTTCGTACAACAAGTACAATAAGTTTGTACAACGTACAACAATAGTTCATGGTAAAGGTAGGTATGAGCTCTGTGTCCAGCAGTGTGCAACCGCATATAACTGAGTGACAAAAAGAAGTTTAGATCGAAGTCAGCATAAAAACGTAGACAGAACAATTTACTAATTGCATACATGGACAAATAAGTGAAAAAGTAGTAAGTACCAACATCTGCTTAGAACATCTAACTAGTAGATAACTAAAAGTTAGATAAGCTTGAAAGAACTTACTTAAGCATTGATAATGAAACTCATGTAATAAATTATCACTAAATGGACAATAATGGACATATCGAACTGGCGGCGGCGCCTAGATTAGACCGGGATTATAAATTGATAATCTTTTTAAAATTTCGAATTTGGAATCTAAAATCAAAGACAGATTAATATACGTTTTTATTTTAAAATCGTGTAGGCAATACATGCTCATACGCATATTGTAATATTCATAATTATACACTCTATATTCATTTGATCCAATTGGCCTCTAAATTACTCGTTATATTCGAATGCGTAAACCGATCTCATTAAATACATTTTTATTACTTTTATAATGTACATAAGATTACAAATGCTTTTTAATAAAAATATATACTCGCTGGACTTTAAAATCTAGTATGTTTATGATAATGCTGAGTCTTATTAATATAGTCCCCTGCAAGCTCCATTGCATTGGCTAAAATGATAGGTATTGCCATTATTTTCATTCATAAATGTAAAACAAAAATAATACTTTTTCTAATAAACGTCATTCACTGTTATTTATTTAATTTGGCAGCACATTATAAGTAATTATTACCTACTCAAAATTTAAGAGGAAGAAATGGAGCGTATAGGGGCCAAAAATAAATATATATATAAATCATTTTTAAAAACTCTTGTAAAAATAATTTTAATAAACGTGAGTTCAATAAAATAAACGAAGTTATTATTTCATTTTTATTCCTCGCTTATTATAATTAACCATGTCTACTTTGTAACTATCAAGTTATCAGCAAATCGTAATGTACTAGTATCGTTACATTCGCACTTAGTGCTGTAACTCAGTAGTTTCACTTCTTGTTTTAGTACAGTCAGCTTAGAAAATACCTAAATAAATCTAGCAATGAAATTGGAATCATAATAGCGGATATAAACACCGTTGACAAAAATAATAACAGATCACTGGATGATATAGCAAAACATATTAATTTTTGAAATAAATCTAATGAACTAATAAAAAATAACGATGTACAACTTTGAAAATGACCTAGGGTCAAAAGGGATACCTGATCTAATACATATTATGTAGACCTTTTACAAAATTTAATAAATAGGTTAATTCCATTCATTCTGACCTTATTTACAAAGAGAAATCACGCAGTTTATGAATATTTGTACTATTTAGGTGGAATAAATATAGGTGCTACTAAGCTAAGCACATTCAAGCATTATAAATCTTAGTATCTTGAACTATAATCAGTCAAGAACTGGATAATAAATATATTTTTATGTCCCTTTGCACCTAATGAAGTAGATGTAATTATTGCAGTGCCATGTTTATAAGTCAGTGCCATAACTACATTTTAATTATTTAGCTCTGATTTTACAATCTTTACAACGTAAGGATTGGCTGCACTGGCTTATTTATAGTTTTTACTCACTTTCATGCAATTATGCATAATTAGCTTTATTATTTATTTACTATGACAAGCGAACAATTTATATTATAATAAATATTATAAATAGCAGCTATAATTAATATTATAGAAAAAACCATTCAGAAATGATTGAGAGACATTCTTTAAAAAAAAGATGGATCTTATAAATCATGACTAATATATAATTTTAAGATTAAATACTGCTTGAAAACGTTAAAGTCAGCATTGCTAATATTGCTATTCAGCGCGGCAATATAGCGAGTGTCTTGGGCACGGTTCCGATAGGTACTGATTTATAGATAGCTCAACTGTTTCATGTGTATTTTATAAATATTGTTGATACTGTATTAGTAGTAATTTCCTTTTTATTTATAGGCTAAATTAGTTAAATATTTGGAATATACTAATCGGTGGATGTCATCGAAAATGGTTAAAATATGATGCTGGAGAATGTCAAAAATGCCAATGGTATCAAAGTACACGTACATGGCAAGAAACATGTCAATATAGCCAATGCTCTTAATATGGCTGCATTTGATTAATAAATAAATATCAACGAAGAATAAAACAGAATAAACACAGAAATATAGCAACATATAATTAAATCAAGTACGTATCAATCAACCTACACCTTTACAGGTAATCTTATTTCAAAACCTCCAAAACATGTACTAATACGTACATAACGGATTAAAGAAAGTTATAATATATTTATTGCATAATTTAACTATCAGTATAAAAATATATATACGAGGTATCTTTTCGTGATTGGGATTTGTATTATCGTAGATGGATAGTAGAAAGATACTTGAAACTATATCAGAAAATTAAGTTTTGTGTTTGGTAGAAGCCACAAAATGAGCACGTTCCCAGAACAATTTAAACTCAATAAAGAGGCGGAGCTCACAAAACTTTATTCAGATTTAATATCAATTCGAAGTAAAAACACCTGTTACTCTTGACACGTCAAAGTTACAAGAAAATTATATAGGGTTAATGATACGAGTGCAGCGCTGTGATTATTGTTTTATGCGTACAGAAACCGACATCGTGATTCTGTTGCGTCATACACATCGTAGTTACAGCCTCGTGAAAAAAATTATATTATAGCTACTTACCTACGAAAGCTAAATAAAAATGTGTGAACTTCTATGAACTAAATTGAAATATATTATTAATTATTTTTGAATAAAAATAATATAAACTTTAGAAATTCAATTGTGAGAGAATAACCTATTGTCTAGCCTAGAACGTACGACAAAAGTCCGTCAGAAAACGCAATGTATTTAACCAATAAAGCACTCCCTACATATAATGATTGTTCAATTGACAACAATACAATCGAAGCGAACAATATACAAAACCATGCACAAAATGCCCCATTCATTGGACAACAGCATCAATTTGCAGTGAGTAATTCGTTCACAAGTGCATAAAAAGCCGAGCACTTGTCACCGTTACAGTTCAAAATGTTAAAGGCTTGGGCACTTTTTGTAGATAAACATTCTACTCTATATTAGTGGAGAGATGAAGAATATTTTGCATGTTCGATAAATTTTCTATCATGCTATGTGTGTCTGCAATCTGCATGCTTATCATTCATTGTAGAACAGATTTTCGGCCTTGTGATTGATATTATCTATCCAATATCTGAAGAGTTTGATAACGCAGCAAATTCTATGATACACTTGTTAGATACAGATTTACATTTTGGTGTGTCAAACCTAGTTTTATCAGAGTTTACCAATCTCAAAACCCCAAGGGTACTCCAAAGGATAGCTTTTTTTGGACGCAATTATATTGCTGATGATTATGACAATGACTTAACGTTTGCCGATAGCGAGCTGCAATGTTACTGGGTTTTCAGCAAGCGCTAAAACGGTTTGTACTTCAAAAAACATAATAGCTTGAGTTTGAGCCCTGTTTTTTGTATGGATGAACTGATCCAGCTTGTTTTAGTGAGCTGCGTGCTACTGTCGGCATTTCGGCGAACCGTATCGCAAACACTTATCGACTTGCGTGCATATAAATTTCATTTACTTTAGGGTAATTTTTCACTGACAATTTGATAAAGCAATTAAAACTCAAACACGTTTCTTTTTATATTATTACATGAAAGTGGCTATTAATTTATTTAAAGTATTTAAAGGAACTCTTACGAAATATATAAACCCTTGAAGTTTGCGTCATGTCATAAACACTGCTAAAGTCGGGACACATGCCTTTCGAAGCTGATGAAAATGTCTTTAGCGGTCACCCAGCCAAATCTGCAGCGAAACATGATCATGCAGAACCAAACGATGTATAGCATAGTAGATCAGATAAGAATGACT
This sequence comes from Gandaritis pyraliata, assembly GCA_947859175.1. Classification (NCBI taxonomy): domain Eukaryota; kingdom Metazoa; phylum Arthropoda; class Insecta; order Lepidoptera; family Geometridae; genus Gandaritis; species Gandaritis pyraliata. The sequence continues at coordinate 4,159,445 of OX401866.1, read as the reverse complement.
AACAAGCAATGCTATGAGCACTCCCCGTATACGAAATTCCTTATGAAGTTTATGTAAGGTCTGTGCTGGTAATTATTGGGTATTCTAAGTATGCGGTCCGAAAGCAGGGTATTTATATGCACCTGCACCGTAAATAGAAAACCACGTTTATTCAACCGAGATGGTTAAAAGTATTTATGTTATTTTTTTTTTAGTAAATCCATGCACGTAACTGACGTAACAGCCTCTCTCCCCAACAAGCGTCTTTGAACCTATAGAAGGAGTTCCGTGGATGAATAAATTAACCAGATTACTCCTAGCGAATCTACCACCAATGTTCTAAATGCAGAAACGGGAGTACATTACAAGATACAAGCAATTGTTATGTTACAGCAAGAAGATCAGAACAGAACGTTTGTTAAATGCTACGTGAAACTTTTAGCAGAGCGAGAAATTGAGCGTCTTGTAAATTGTACTAAAGTTGCATGGATAGCTTCATCATGATTAGTGGTATTCAGTACCTGCGTACCTACAAGACATTCAAGGCGCTTAACGTGTTCGAAGTCCTCGAAATCGAGTTAAGTGTCTTGTAAAACAACATATTCAAGTCGGTGTAACTACTGTTCTCACACCACTATCAAATGAGTCACGAAACTCTTACTCATGATATCAAATTTAGCGTCTGCTTTTATTCTTTTTAGCTACATTTTAGGTTTCTTTGTCTTAATATCATTTTGCAATTCTAGAATAGCTAAAGCATCATCAATATTGGGCTTTGTCTTGTCTCACCTACATAATGTATAACATTTTAGTAATTGTAATTTATGTTAAGTAAAAACTAACAGCACAATATTGTCATGGGCATAAAATAAATTGTATTCTATTATTGTCTTGTATTTAGCTCATGAATACCTAACACACGAACCTCTTATATTGTTGTTTAAAATAAGGTAATAATTATAATATTTTTTGGTAAAAACATTTTCTGGTGTTGTTTGTTTACCTTTACCTACCTAAACCAGATTTCATATCCATCCATCAACACCATCATTTCCCTGCCCTTATCCCGCGCTAGGCGCTAGGTCGGTCATCCATCAACACCATTCTATTTAATTTTGTTATCGGGCAAAGAACTCACGTCTCTGTGTTTTTAAGTTAACTTTTGAGAGTGGCATGTCCTTAATTGTTTCTGAAGAGGAACTGCTAATAAAATCCAAGAAAAAACACATTAAAAAAAGTTTAGATCATCTACTGTGTGTGCCTAAAAGACTTGCGCGACGTTATTTTCATTTGGATAGAAAATGATATTTTAACTACTGAGCTGTTTTTTGCGTGTCAAAGATGGAATATTACGTTTGTTGAAGGCATAATCCTCTTACTTTTATTAAATACGTTGTATTTGATGAAGTTTCTCTTCAGAAAAATGTATGTCAAGTGATTCGGGCTATCTCGCTTCGTTTATTGTTGAGTTTCCGAGTAAGGACATCGTGGCTGTAACTTTAAATTAAACTGTAAGGATATCAACGTACTTAAGCGTTTATTGCAGATGCTTTATTATTGCTAATTGTGGCTAAATTAGGCTGGTGGGGAACGAAACTGAGTTTTAAGTAGTTGTCGTTAGAGTTCATTTTTTGGAGAGAACATTGAGCTGCTTTCAGGGTTTTTATTGACTGGTAAGATTTTATCGAGTCTGCGTATGCTTGATCTTGGCCGCTTGATCTTATTTTTAACGAGTGAAGAGGATGCGTCATTCAAATACATATTTGCTGTTTGTTTTCTTATTTCAAATGGTATATACTTTCGTCCTTTATCAGTAACATTGATCTGTTTACTTGTTGATGAGTCATTAAATACTATCTTAGCGCTGGATAACTTTTCAATGTCAATTCAATTGGTTTTAGCTTGTCTGTGTGCATTTAATTTGGTTTTTTATCAGTTGGCATCTTTTATTGCAATAATTGACCGAGCGAGCGAAGCGAGCGAAGCGTCTCAGTTTCCACATTGGCCAAAAATGCGTTTGTCCGGATGTCTGTCTGTTCTCCTCTACATGTCGCATTTTTCAACCGATCTGGACGAAACTTGGTACACAGGTTATATGAACTATTAGATTTTTTTTGTCGTCGGGGATTTTTGATTGGGGGGAAAATAGGGGAGAAAAGAGGGAAAGTTTGCTGTAGCGTTATTTATCGACGGATTTCAATCAAATTTAAGGAGCACACGAAAGATTTCATTCTACACAAGATGGTGTAAAAATATTTCCAAAAAGGGGGACTGGAAAGGGGAAAAAAGGGGGAAAAAAGGGAAAATTATTATTTAATTTTTTTTCCCGAAAATTGACTTCTACCAATATCAATGAGACTACACAGTCCTCTTCGCCTTTATGAGACAAATCCGTAGACACCAGATTCGACCTCTTAGGACCAAGGGAACGCGAGTAATCGCTAAAACTTATACCCTTATTTTGCTCAAAAGTTTACATAAGGGCCTATTGGAAAATTCAAGCACCTGAAATTAGATTTACTTAGCCAGGGTAAAAGGGAAAGTGTTGGTTATTGCACGGTTATAAAGGCTCGCGAGGTCTATGTTCTCACAGGACAACTAGTATTATTAATAGGTATAAACGAACCGGATAGGTTACATGAGATTTCTAGATACCTATATTGACATTGTTCTAACTTGTTTAACCAGTATGGTAAATTATTGTTATCGATAAAGCACTAATTGAATTTCGAAATGAAATTAAAAGTGGTCCAACCAGCATTGACTATACCTCAACTTTTTTCTACAATGTTGGTAGAAAAATATGTATTTACCAGTAGGTAAGTAGGTACGTATATTTTCTAAGGAGTACCTACCTTAGACGTCTACGAATAGCTATTCTGTAAGTAATTTGAATTTGTTATTGTACATATACGAATATAAATTGAAGAATTTCGAGCTATGTGACGAATGATAAAACAATTAGGTTCAATGTAAAATCTATTCAAACAGTAAGTAGCTAATATTATAATAAATAGATAACCATAAAAAACAAAGTGCTTGGTGTAAAGTAGCATAAGAAACTGCGTTTTAGATAACGAACAATAGAAACAAAGATAATAATAACCCGCAATTTATTCGACACCTTATGGTAGATACGACTTAATAGATACTCTGGGCCTGTTTTATTTATACTTACCGCAATGCCTCGTTAATCGTCGTGATTTATTTAATAACCTAGCCTGGATACCTACCTACATTATCTACTTACCTATTTTAAAAGAAATATTTGGTCGTACAAATATTCAGTAACTCTCACGACTTGACATTTAATATTTGATACTAACCTATAAATACGTACCTGTTTTTAAAACTATTATTAAGAAAATATTTGGTATCTATAACATTGTGAAACGAGCATTTTTTAATCAATGTCTTCTTCAAAAAGGTTTACTTAACCGTATCGGAAATAATGGGTAATGTAAGCAATTTACGCAATACGTAAATTCATATTGTTACTGCCACCATAATAATAAAAGATCTACCAGCTGACACTAAAATAAGTACTGACACCGATAATAAATCAATAAATCAGACACAAGATCTATTTGCATGTAGCATTGTTTTGCAAATCCATACCTACATACAACATACATACACTCTATTGCACTTTATATCAGTAGCTTAGTAACATAAGTATATTCTGCAAATATAAAAATATTATTGAGTCAGTTTCGACAGTATTCTTTTAATAAAAAAAATAAATTATGGCTTCAGAATAACAATGTAATCCATGTTCCCAGAGAGTATCTTGTTTTCTGACGAAGAAAGCTTCATGCTTCTGATTTTTTTTTTTAGTTTAATTACTAATTTATTTCAGGTAATTTGATTTAGGTATCCGAATACAAAAGTAGACCCATACATATAATAAGTAGGTACATTATTATTATAATAATTAAGTAATTACTTAAAATAATAACTAAGACTAATTTTATTGATAACCGAGAATGATTATGATAATAAATAATAGTTGACTACAGAAAAACAATATTTGTACTATTTTGTTATATAAAAAAATTAAATTGCATTTGATAAAAACTAAAAGGCTTATAACTTATCTGGGTATTGAATGACATAATGACCACCGCAAAAAACAAATTCTGTCATATGATTTCACACTTGGATGCTGATAAGCAATAACATGTTAACCTGCTCAGGAGCCATTTTGAATAAATCGTGGTTGAAGTTTTTGGGTCTACTTTAATTAGTTTGTTCCAGAAATGTCATTCAATATAGAAGAAAATCATATAGTATACTTTAATAATAAGCTTAAATCATACCTGCACAAAAAAAACACCATTAGTAGTTTAGGTATTTCAATAAACGCAAAATTTGTTATGACAAAATGCGCTATTAGTCATTTTATTTCAGTAAACATGTCAAGTTCCTTAACATATATTTGCTTAACAAAAAATAGCGGATTCACACTCAATGTGATCTATGTTAAGTAACTTGACGCTTTATTGATTAATGCGTTATTCCCTTAAATATAAAAAATGTTATATGTTATCAATAAAATTCACATTGTATTTTTTAAATGTAGCTTTATTGAAAACTTACAAAACAGAGATCCACAATATTACTATGTAGTTATTTTAAAAAATAAACATATTATACATTTCTATTTTCAATAAAACTGTTAAACAATAACACAAACGTAAAGTACTTCCAAAAATGAGCCTCATTTTACCCATAAGGTTTTTTAAAAAGTGTTCTCTTATAGCTAATCACAATCTCTCATGTACCTACCTATTTACTCAGTATCTTCTCATAATAACAAAAAATAAAAACTTTCTAGAAATTAACAGCCTTAATTCAATGTTTTTCGACAAATTTTCTTCCTTATAACTAAAAAAAATCTTCTTATTTAAATTAACAGTCTTCTTATTGTTATCATTAGTCTTACTAGCCTCACGATAGACGAAACAAGAACCATAAAATGAGACTTATTCTTCTCGTTCATTCTCATCTATTTCAAAATCAATCGTATTTCCAAAGCCTTCTGTGTCATCAATAAAGTCATTAGATCTGACATTCCTTAAAAAGCTATAAAATGGTTTGGCGTCGGCTGGAATTAGCTTTAACATTTCTTTCAAGTCCTTTATTTTCGCTTCTGAAAGTTCTCGACCTTCAGGGTAAAGAATAGGGAGATCTATCTCAAAACTGGGTGGAAATCTACGTCCTTTGGCACCTTTAGATATGTCTACCTCTTTGGAAGCATCTTCAAGTTTTGTTTTCATAAAAAGCTTTGAAGGATCATTTTTACGTACTTCAATTTCAAAAGTATTCATCCATGAGATCTTTTGCTTTTCTGTGTCCGTTTTTCTGTTAGTTATGCGTTCTTGAATTGGTGCCACTGATTTGAAATCTTCCTTTTGTAGTCTTTTGACTATGAATTTGTTTTTACGACGGCAGTTTTCCATTACAGTAATGTAATCATCGGGTGTGTACAATCTGATCTGTGTTTTTAGAGCACATTCCACGTCTCCGAACTCGGAATCATTTGGTAGGTACGTATGTCCGGGTTGTAAAAATCTCAGCGTAATTTTTTGCAGCGCCTCATGGTTATGCAGAATATGTAGAAGCATAAGCACCATTTTAATGCTTCTATTCTGTCCGCCACATGAATCAGACCACAGAATCAAATGGGTTGTTTTTTTTTTTTTTTTTTTTATATATTTATAAGCAAGCGTTTGACCGCAATCTCACCTGATGTTAAGTGAAATGGTTGTAGTAGGTTTTAGATGCTCATTCACAAATTTTTTTAGAAATGATCCTACCTCCTGCGTTCCGCGACCTGCTTCGTGTTCCAACCAAATATTAAAGTAGCCTTGTCCAGTACTTCCACAATGTATACCCAAATTGTGGAGATTCAGCTGTCTCTTGTAATAGACGATGCTTGTGGGTAAGCGAGGCAGGCAATGGGTTTTTTCTAAATCGAATGTTAAAGCTTCGACTGATGGGTTTATTTTAGCTATAGCCAAGTCGTTCTTCATTTGGGCTCGTAAGGCATAAGCACGATCCAAATGATCTTTGTGTTCATTTTCCAGTAACTCCAACTGCTCATTGTTAGCCCCTGTTTTACTGGCTTTATAACGATCACAGCGGAAACACGTATCCTTTTGGGGTTTTTTAAACCGTAGATTGAAATTGGTGTAGAAACACAACCTGAATTTCGAGAAACTGACTGGACTTAAAACCTTTTCCTTATATAAATCATAAATTTTAGTTAAGTTCAGGTTAGGGGCCAAAAAGTTTGCCGTCGTTCCGCACCTGCAGTAATGTGAAGTGTATTTGGGCAAACTTTGAATGAACTGTTCTATTTCTTCTAGTTTCTGCCGTGAAATCGCATTCCTTCCTCCAGATTGACTTCCTCTCTTGTCGCTGAAAGAAGCTTGTGACCGATATTTTTTCAGAGCGGAGTCAATTCTCGCCTGACTTATACTCAAAGTGTTCAGGAAAGTTTTCTTGCAAACTATAATCTTAGCCAAGGTGTATGTCCTAGTAAACGTTCTTCTGGAATTGACTTTATAGCTTCTCTTCTTTTGCGACTCTCGAACGCTTCCCTGTAGCATTGCACATCTTGCTTCGAAAGATCCAGCGCTCCAAAATCTCTGAAATTCGGTTTCTCTTTGCTCTAATGTTACTTTTTCAGTACATTTTAGCGGACAGTTGCAGCTAAAATCGGTTCCTTGAAATATTCTTTTACTTATTTGCTTACCCTTGGCGCTGACGTAATCTTCATTAGTGTTTGCTCTCTTTTTCCGTATGTCTCTGTTCTGATCAGGGTACTTTCTTTTTCGGCCTTTTTTGGGCCGTCCTTGTGCCGTCCTCTGTTCTTCATTTGAATTAGTTACTTCATTCTGATGATTTTCTTCGGGTAAAAAGTCAGGATCTTCTACGATAGCTTGCAGAGCTTCTCGTGCGCTGGATTCAGTTTCATCGTTCTCGTTGTTTTCACGTTGGGATTCCGAAGCATCAACGTCTCTTAGAGTGTGTCCGGATTCTTCAGAAGCTGCAGGTTCCTCAGAAATATTTGAAATTTCCGGAGCACTCGGGAAGTATGGCTCTATTAAAGTGGTTGAAGAGTCCACTAAAGCAATATCATTGGGCTCAGATATGATCGTTTCGGTATGGTCAATAAATTCAATTACTGACGAGTGATTTGGTGTTGAGCTTTCAGGTACATTATTTGAAAATAGACTACACATGGAGTATTGTAGATCCTGTTCAGAAATTGTGATGGTCGGTAGTGAGGTTTCTGGTGGAACTTCGAACAACTCTTCATCCAATTCGCGTTGTAAGGTGGTTACAATTTCTTGACTAACAGGTGGTGATGCAGGGCTCTCTTCAAAGGGCATAACCAGGTCTACAAGTCTGTGACCTCTTGACCTTGGTGGTGGCATTCCGTAAAAATAATCAATGAAATTAACCACCTTTAAACTTCACTAGATTTCAATAGCATAGGCATCTTAAAATCCTTTTTAGAATAGGTATTTACCCTTTAAAATAGTATATTATAATAGTAGGTACCGAAAACGGTTTTTAACAAAACGATTAAAAGTGATTTCATGTTTTTCAAAAAAGAGGTATATCATTTACCGTGTTAATGCAATATGCTTACAAACAAATATATGAGTCTTTATTTTCGCAATAACCTAACAAGCTTCATAGATCATTTACATGCACAAGTCAATAGCCTATTTTTTGTTTTTCAATAACCAATCAAGCCTCATAGTTCATTTACATGTGCAAGCCAGTGATAGAATTTGTGTTTTGCAAAAACCAGTCAAACTAAATCAGTAGCTATTTTGCTAAAATAAGAATTTGCGTATAATGAGACGCCATTGAGGTGTGTGTAAAACGCTATACATGTTATTTTTAAGCATATTCTGTCATATTAATGCTTTTTGAAAACTTATTTTACCGGTAAAATAACCTCTTAATATGGGTAACTAAAATTCTCAGAAATATGTAATATTTGGACTTACTTTGAATGGATTTCTCTTTGTGTGATCGTCTCCAAAGTTCCCCATCAAATTACCACTTGAACGAGTTCAGTTAATTAATGTCTTTGTAGTTTTTGATACCAAACGTTGTTGACACACTCGTAAACAAACACAAACTAATTTCGCAATAAGCGCTCAAGTCCCTTAGCTCGTCATGACTTTAAACAGATGGCGCTGTACGTGTTTGAAAAATCTTCTAAGGAACTAAGTATCTTATTGCAAAATGTTGTACCCGACGTACTGTTTTCGGGATAAGAATTTTAGGCATTTTTTACTTATTCAAATCGATTAACCATGTTAAAACCTTATTGAAAAACGATCTTTATCTACTAAAGAAGCGTCGTGCATCAAAATCTTTTTTTTCACATTTTTGTGGCTTAACATGTTATTGCTTATAAGCATCCACTTGTGCAAGTGTATGATAATAAAGAAAAGGGTCAATTTTAAAAACGAGATTTCACTCATTGCCATTTTCGGTTTCGACAAGTGTACGATTCCAACTCACTGGTTTTAAGTATACGTTTCTCTGTCGTATCTGCTTCTTTAATATGGTTGAAAGAATCTTTAATCCTAAAAATTACTGTTTTTAAATCTGTGATAAACGACTTGGCTTCGGCATAAGGTATTTAATTGGACTGTTCAAATTAATCATCGAATCTGAAGTCAGTTATGACTTTTGAAATTATAGTTCATTTGTTTTCTCCAAATTATAGAGTTGATCCACGTTGATCTTTACGTTCACATTTTAAGTTGTCATACATATTTAATTAATCAGTTATCATAATTCGATAAGTTATTTCATTTAATTGAGTGCGTAGACTATTTAATCATACCCTGTTATTCATGTCAACTCTCAACAATTTACTACCATGCAGGTACTTAGAATTCTAGCAATCTGCATAAGACATTTTGAAAAGGACTGACACAACTAGGCTCACATAATTTAACGTCCAGTCGATAAGAATGTAAATGACAAGATAACATACATTGCTACCATTATGGTAAATAAACGCTCTTTGAGAAGATTAATCGATATGTCTGTTGGAAATTCCGTGAATTAAGTTATCTTTTAACTTGGGGATCGCATGCATTTCTTACATCAACCCGTTAAAGCACTATTTGGTATTGCAATGAAGATTCTAAGCTCTAAGGAACTAAGGATATAGATAAGTCGATTATGATATCCATTGACACTATTAGTATATTTTATAGACTCAGCTAATCTTATCATGAAACAATATTTTTATTTTGTCCATAAATCAGAAAAAATCTTCCATAACTGTAATACATAATCTGATAATTGATTGGGTTTTGGTTGGATCATTATAAACGTTTAATAAATAACTAAACGTCAAATTTAATTACACAAAGTAGCCAAAAACAACAAGTTTGTAGTAGGCATCTCGGAACTATGTACTTCATAAAGCGATAAACGTATCAAAACTAGTTTGTAAACTGTCGTAAACATTCCTAATAGATCTAATGATAATGTTAAACTGGTTTCATTGATAAAAACTTCAAATTATTGTCCTAATTGAGTTTCATACCACCCAAAATGGTCAATCGGGTCAAATCTTGTTTTTTTGTCATCGATGTTGGCACCATACTGTGCTTGCTTCTGTTTTACTCAGTTACAGTTGTTCATGCAAATGTATGAAATAAAGATTTATCACGTATGCCTTATCATTATGACTTATGACATTACCATAATACTGAACATAAATCAAAGATGAATAAAACGGAACTTACGATCAAAAAGGAAACACAATAAGGTGACGACAGTGAATTAAATGTATCAATGCCTCTTATTATGTGTAAACCACGATTACTACATTAACTTGACAGTGATGTATTAATTGAGGACAAAGTAGAGTAATAATACTATTTTTTTTATGAACTAGAATAATGCTGAATTGAGGATGTGATAACTTTTAGGAGGTCTTCACATTGACCATCACGAATCACGATACCGATATTGCAAAGGTTTTTGCAATAGAAGATGAGGAAAAAAAAATCCTTTGAGATAACCAGTTATCTGGGAGGAATAAAAATCCTCTGAAACAACCAGTTATCTCGTCTTGGTTATCTGTCAGGAATAAGCCGTTTATTTTTTCGGTCAATAAGAAATCACCTTAGTTGGTAAGCATAAAAAAGTGATGAGTGACATCGAGTACACGACAGGCGACAAAGTACCTGATAAATGACAGCTAAACTAAACTGTATTATAAGTAAAATCGATTAAAGCTGAATAATTAATGACGCTTGACTTGAAGTGAAATGATTATTCTATTAGAACTTGCTGACTGGATATTATAAATTGATTTTTAAACCTGGCCCACTACCTACTGGATGCTGAGTATTGAACACTAAATTTTCTGAAATTTGACCATGACACCGGTAAGTTACAATTTTCCTTTTAGTTAGTTTTTATGTTTTCCGAGGTTATACAAAAATAATTGAGGATGGTGCTACAGATGTACACCATGAAGCAAATCCTACGAATCCTAATTTCAATGATGGCATTGCTGAAGAACGTTTGGAGCATAAAAACATGATGTTATACAACGATAAGGATAATCATTGAGGTTATCTAATCACCTTGAACCGACAGTTTTTGACTTCAATTTTGAACTGGAAATGAATGGTGATGAGGAACCCGTAGAGCTTTATCTAGATCGTATCTAAAGTACTTCAGTCTTCAAAGCGACACGTGTTTCGGATAAAAGAGAAAAATTCAGAGCAGAAGGTAACTAGACACCGGATTCAAATTCAGTAATACCATATTAAACCATGCAGTTTTAACATATTGACGAACTATTTCGACTGTTTATATCAACAGTAAAGATAATTCTCCGCATATCCTGATTGCATTGCAATTTTGACGACCAAAAAATAGCCTCCGGTCCAAAAATATTTAAAAAAATAATTATAACAAAATTGAAGTAGTTAATGTCAAGACTAAAATGTCAAGAAATATTTAGGGTGCAACAGTCAAGATATTTTTTGGGTGCGAAGTGAACCTTTTAATTTAATCGTTGTCGAATGCCAGAGATTTTTTTAATGGAAAACTTTAAATTTACTATCAGTCGACTGGAAGACTATTTTGTCAAAACCTACCTAAAAGATCTAATAAGCACTACAAATTAATAAAATGTTCTATTAATACGTACCTGATTTAGATAAACAGGTTTCGTATGCAAGTGTTTATTCCAAAATTACTTTTCCGGGGTTTAAGTGGTAATAAATCTTGTCATAACCATTCAACGTATTTTTGTTTGGAGACCTTGCTCGTGTCTTACTTATCAACGATGAAACCGCACTAAGCAGATTAAAATCTCAAGCCAGGTATTTGGATGTATAAACAGTAGATATTCTATTTTTAAACAAATCCATGTCAAATACAATGTGTTACTTTTATTACGTAAATTCAACGAGCTCAAGAAATTGCAGTAAATTCCTTTATTTTTATACCGGTCGTAATATTTTGTAAGTAGTATTAATAACCGCGTTGACATTAGGAACACGTATCTATGACTAGAATGCTATTTCTTTTTATATCTTTTGTTTTAAAAATGATTTATCGCTTCCTTTACGGCTTGTAACTGCCAAATGTTATGGAGGTTGTAAAGCTTTAATAAGATTCTAATGGTCTTAATGTAGATGATATTGAGCTCCAATATTGTATTGACAAAGTTTTTTTATCGTATCTGAGTAAACATTCACTGAATTTAGCGATCACGAGTTTTATATTACCATGTGATGTTCCCCGTCAATAATCTTTCTCATTAAATAGACATTAATAGGTACTTGAGTGTAACCGTTATTATATGCCCAATATGGCTATTATCATTAGTATCGCTACCATCTCAAAGTAAAGACTATTATGTATTGGAAATAGAGTAAGTTATCTGTAGTATTCTGTCATAGACCATAGCTACCGATCATAGAGAAGTAAAGAAAAGGTTCACTCTAGTTCACTCACCCCAATGTGTTCAACTCGTTCGTTCTTGTCTTGCCTGTCATGGCGTCGTACGTAATGTGTAGCGAATAGGTTTCCATAAAATGTATTAGATATAACTTTCCTAAGCTTAATAAAAGTATTTGATTGTGCCATGGAATTCTTCTTTATTCTATAGGTTATGGGCCCAGAGTCCTAGGTCAGTCAGATCGACAAAGATTAGCGTAGGAAAAGTTGTAGGAGTCCTCGTGCCACCACAGAAAAAGGCTAGGCAAAAAGAGCGTGGAAAAGTGTTTCTAAAGCAAGAACACCAAAAATATAAAGATGACTACACAAGTAAACCAAATACCTAAATTGGAAAATGAAAATTTCTCGAACTGGTTATTTCGAGTGGAGATGGCAATGGATGAAAAAAGTTGTAAAGATGTTATAGAGAAAAATATAAATCTCGATGACAAAGATGTAAAGAGCAAAGACGCCAAAGCAAGAAACATAATAGTACAAGCGTTATCAGACAAGCATCTAGAATATGTAAGAAAAGCAGGAACAGCCTACGAAATGATAGAAAATTTAAAAAATATTTTTGAAAGAAAAAGTACATTATCAAGCTTATACCTGAGAAGAAAATTAATAAATTTAAAATGCAAAAAGCAAGACAGCGTAGAAGAACACTTTAACAAATTTGATACAATAGTCAGAGACATAGAAGCTAATGGAAGTAAAATGGATGAGAAAGAAAGAGTGTGTCAACTATTACTAAGTTTAGAAAATGCTTATCAGCCGGTCATTACAGCATTGGAGGCATCTGGAGCTGAGCTCACAGTAGAGTTCATTAAATGCAAAATGCTAGATGCTGAACTTAAAGAAAAGAACAAAGACAGTAAACAAAGCTTCACAAAAGATTATGCTTTTCAAAATAGCTCAATAAATTGTTATAACTGTGGAGAGCCTAATCATTTTGCCAGAAACTGTCCTGGCAACAAGTCAGCACATAATCAACAAAAGAGAGGAGGTTATCAGAGAGGACGAGGCTATCAGAGAGGAAGAGGCCATCAGAGAGGCCAAAGTAGCTACAGAGGAAGAAGTGATAATAGAAATTCAAATGCAAATTTTACAGAAGAAATAAAAGAAAAAGAATCATCATCATTCATAGCGGCACAGGCCCATGCAGTAACAAATGGAGACAGTGTAAATAATGAGATAAAATTTGTGATTGATTCCGGTGCAACACACCACATGATAGATGAAAAATATGAGAAATATATGACAGAAATAAAAGAGATACCTGAGATAAAAATTCAAACGGCAAATAAAGCTATGTTGTCAGCAAAGAAAAAGGGAAAAATAAATGGTATAACAGACGATGGAGAAAAAGTCACTATAAACGATTGCTTAATATTAGGAAACCTATCCCAAAATTTAATATCAGTGATGAAACTAAATCAGAAAGGCTTCAATGTTGAATTCAACAAGAATTCATCAAATATTAATGATGGTAAAGTAAAAGTAAATGTGGACAACAATGGGAAACTTTTTACTCTACATTTAAATATGAATAAAGGCAACGCATTGGTCACAAATAAGACGGATACCAATTTATGGCACAGAAGACTAGGTCACCTAAATCATGCAGGTATGAAAATACTGGGAGTACCTTATTCAAGTATGAAATGCACAGTATGCATGGAAGCAAAGGGAACACGCTGCCCTTTTACTCCAACAGTAAAACCCAGAACAAGGCGAATTGGAGAATTGATTTATTGTGACATTGGTGGACCAATTACACCAGAAACCATGAATGGAGAGAAATATTATCTGTCAATAATAGACGATTATTCACATTTCACTGAAGTACATTTACTGAAAAGAAAGGATGAAGCAAAAGATTATATTATGAGTTATATAAGAAGTCTGCATAATGATGGTTTTTATGTGAAAAGAATAAGAACAGACAGAGGCGGAGAATTTGTGAATGAGGAACTAAAAGAATTCTATAACAAAAATGGTATAAGACAAGAAACCACATGTGCGTATACACCACAACAAAACTCAGTCTGTGAAAGGATGAACAGGACACTAGCTGATAGAGTAAGAGCTATGTTATTAGAAACTTCATTACCTAAGTACCTATGGGGCGAAGCGATCCGTGTTGCAGCATACACCATAAACAGATCCCCCTCTAGAGCACTCGATGGAGACACACCGGCCAATATATGGTTTGGAAAGAATCAACTAGAGAGACTGAGAGTCTTTGGTTCTAAAGCGTGGTGCATGATTTTTCCAAGGCCAAGTAAACTAGAACCTAGAGCAAAACCTATGATTATGATTGGATATTGCGGTTCAGGGTACAGATTGTGGGATCCAAAAACAAATGAGATAATAATATCGAGAGATGTTCGCTTTGATGAGACCGACTACAAATATGATCATGGAGAAAGACATATATTTTTAGAGGAAAGTGACACAAATGAGTCCAGAGAGCAACCACAAATAGAACAGGAAGGAAAAGAGCAAATATCAAGTGATGAATATGAAAGCTCGGATGAAAAAGAAGAGAATATTCAAACAACAAAGAGACAAATTACAATGCCAAAGAAATATGAAGACTATGATATGAGTAATGTAGCCTATGCATTGTTGACAGAAGACCCTACAAGCTACAATGAAGCAATTGAACAAGGAGAGTGGTCTGAAGCTATACAGAAAGAGCTAGACGCACATAGAAAGTTAAAAACATGGGAAGAGTGTGAATTACCAGTGAATCAAAAGGCTATCGACACAAGATGGGTATTTCGTACAAAATCTGATAATACTAAAAAGGCAAGACTCGTTGCAAAAGGTTTTCAGGAAGAAACAACACAAAATGTCTATGCACCAGTAGCCAGAATGACAACAGTAAGGTTATTCTTAAACAAAGCTGTTCAGGAAAATTTACAAGTCAGACAACTCGATATACCAACAGCATTTTTGAATGGAAAATTAAAGACTGATATATTCATAAAATACCCAGAAGGAGTACCATACAAAGAAGGAAAAGTACTGAAGTTAAAAAAGGCACTATATGGACTAAAAGAATCCCCACGATGCTGGAATGACACATTGAACAATTTCCTGATAAAAAATGAATTTGTCCAGTCACAAAGTGATTTTTGTCTTTATACTGCAAAGAGTGTATACATATTAATATTTGTAGATGACATCCTAGTAATTGGAAATGGCCATAACATTATAAAGAAACTACAAGAAGAATTTCAAGCAAAAGATATGGGGAATATTAGCAAGTTCTTAGGCCTAGAAATAACAAGATCTAACGAAGGAATGAAAATAAAACAAACACAAATAATCGAGAAACTTTTATTAAAGTTTAATATGGTGGACTGTAAGGGCATTGATACACCTGTGGAGGTCGGCCTGAATATTAATGAAGGGGAAGAAATTATAAATAATGTTCCATACAGAGAACTTGTCGGATCATTGATGTATCTAGCAACGATCAGCAGACCAGACATCGCATATGCAACAGGATATCTCAGTAGATACATGCATTGTCCAACACAGACTCTATGGAAAGCTGGAAAGAGAATTCTCAGATACCTGAAACAAACAAAAGATACAGGATTAGAATACAAGAAACAAGAAAATAATCACTTGCACAGTTTTTCAGATGCAGATTGGGGAGGAAACCGAGATGACCGCAAAAGTATCAGTGGAGTAGCCATATTTCACCGCGGAAACTTGATCAGCTGGAGCTCAAAGAAGCAGGCAACCGTTGCACTCTCTACCGCTGAATCAGAGTATGTCGCAGCAGCACAAACTGTAAGTGAAACAGTGTTCATTATCGAAGTGTTAAAGAACTTGGACTGTGACAAAAACTTACATTGTTATTTGTTTATAGACAATCAGAGTACTATTAAAATGATAGAAAGTTACGAAAATAGTAAGAGAACCAAACATATAGATATAAAAGTTCACTTTATAAAGGATATAGTAAACAAGGGTTTATTGATAATAAAATATGTGTGTTCTCAAGAAAATAGTGCTGACATGTTTACCAAATCGTTTTCGAAAGTCAGACACCAATATTTGTGTAAATTACTTGGTTTAGAATAAGTTTTCAATGTGTAAATTGTAATGTTTACTACCTTGTCAGCACAGATAATAAGTTATATGAATCAAAGAATGTAAACAAAGATTGCTAAATTATGATTTAGCAAACAAGCAAGCAAGAGGAGACTTCTTCTTCTTTTAATTGAAACCATAACATATGTTAATTGTCAAAGTCAAAATACGATTGATTGTCAAATATTTTAGAGTTGCCATAGTATTGTTTTAAATTTTGTTAGCAAGTTAGCAAGTCATTTTTGTTTTATATAAGTTTAAAAAAATTTGACTTGAACTTGAGCCGGGGTATTGGAAATAGAGTAAGTTATCTGTAGTATTCTGTCATAGACCATAGCTACCGATCATAGAGAAGTAAAGAAAAGGTTCACTCTAGTTCACTCACCCCAATGTGTTCAACTCGTTCGTTCTTGTCTTGCCTGTCATGGCGTCGTACGTAATGTGTAGCGAATAGGTTTCCATAAAATGTATTAGATATAACTTTCCTAAGCTTAATAAAAGTATTTGATTGTGCCATGGAATTCTTCTTTATTCTATATTATGAAATACTATAGACTAGAAATACAACTATGGCTAAGAAAGTATGTTCCTCGATATTGCTACATAATGATTTTAGACCTTAGACGAGGGGTTTATCGGCTGATTATCAAAAGGCTGCAGTATTTTGTTTGCTCAAAGATAAGTACTATGATTACCTATTTGTAATAATATAATTTGCCTTTACACGTAGTGTTAAAAAATGTCAAAATACTATACTTTACTTATTCTGAATACTTACATTCATTTTTCCCGTAGTTAAAATTTATATAGCATGCGGTCACACCTGTGCCTGTTTTGTATCTATCTACTAGGACTTTCAACATGACTCGATGGCTTTAAATTCTAAGTAACAGCATGAAATAAGCAAGATGTATCTATCTACTTGTACATATACAAATATGAAGTATCTAAGTACCACTTTGCTCGTCACTTTTACATCAACCTACATGGTAATGACTACCAAGAAATTTTCCTACATAACGTTGATGGTTTTGATATTTTCACTATTCTGTTGAATATAATCTGATTCTTGGCCCTAATCATCGATAAATTCCATATTTCTTTCCTGTTATTATAAGCATCCATAATTTTACTGTACCATGAGATAACTCTCTGACGTACGTATTATTATAAATACAGCTTGCAGCAGGTGTACTTATCGCCCATTAATTTGACGGCTGTCTGTCTGATACCGTCATTAGTTTGGCATTTTGTTTCTTACCAGCAGCAGCCAAACAACCGAAGAAATTGTTTACACCGGTTTTAAAGCCAATCTATTGTCGTACTGATAAATGTCAAGAGTCTCTTCGCACCTCTGAACACATAACACCTCGATAAAGTGGGCTAATGTTTACAAATAAATGGGTACTCACGTTTCATTCTTGTCGTATGTCGGGAAGGTTTGATGCGCCAAGTCTTGAAGGGACGAGCTAGTTTGTGGCTCCGCAGAGATACCCTGGGCTCTCTGCTTACGAGGAGGGCGGGACGCCCTCGCATACTGTTGATACGGGAACACGCTCTGCAGCTTGTCTAGCTGCGAGCGCAGTTCCAGCATCTCCTGGTCGCGTTGCTTCAACAACGCCTCCAGCTCCCTGATCCTCTCGATCAGAGGCTGCATATCATTGGCCATGGTCGCGTTTGCTACACAATTTTCCGAATCCGCGTTCATAGTGCTAGGAGTCCCCATTATACCGTTCAACTCTGTCTCTCTATAAGTTTCGTCTAATGCGCGTCTGTCACCGTTGACAGTGGGCGCCACGGTAAGTGCACCTCCACCTGTATTCACTAAGGCCCTCGGCTCATCGTCACCAGCTGTGCGCTGTGACGATCCAAAGCAGAGGGTGTCGAAACACACGCGCATTCACCTAGTTAGGTTGCACTGAATGGAATCACTGAGGATTTCACTGAATGTTTGTCGGTTCACTTGTTTTGTTGTCGACTAGCACGAGTGCGTGGCGGGTGCGTGGGGAATGGAGGATGTGCGTGGGTTGCGTGGAGTCGTGCGGCGCGGGCGCGGACGAGCGGTGTAGTGTAGCCGTGCGCGTGCGCGCCGCCTTGCTACCGGTGACTTAGCCCCGCGTGCGCCGACGCCTCCCTGTAATATTTCATTTCCTCTTTATTTTCTACATTCTTTAGACAATAAACAACCGATAAAGAACAAATAAGAGTAGGTATAATTTTAGGATCAAAAAATTGTTTTAAAAACATAACAACCTAGCGTTACCAATGCGGATTTAATAGCCAAACTTTTAAAAGAGCTTTTTTTTATTTATCTAAGTAGGTACTAAATCAACAAGCATAATTTCAAAAATCAATTTGAATTGACGCCGCTTAAAATATTATCGGCAGTCGATGAAGCTTTATTTTATTTTATTGAGTAACAAAATCCACAGCTCTTAAAAATAATGGCGAAAAAACTTATATTTAAAACATTATATAAACATTATTATTATTGTAAACATTTTTTTATTGAATTCGTAACAAGTTTTAGAAGTGAATGAATTAAGAATCATAATGATTATCCCTAGCTTGTAAAATCTAAATTTATTATAACAGGAAAGCAAAAACTACTAGGTACTTGTAAGCTATTTAACAGACACGGATACACAAAATAGATTTATGCAGGTAATTGCAGGTGTACTTAATGCACCCTAATGTTACCTCATAATCACTATAAATAGGTACATCATCTAATAAACGGTGTACGTATTCCTTCTCGTGTGATCCTATCTTTAGGATCAATGGAACACGCTCACTCTTGTGAGCATTGTATAGGAAACATAGGAATTATGTTTACGAGTAAAGATCATTGATCACCTGATTCGTAAGTGATATGGACCACATGACCTGTATGTATTGATATATGATGATTACATGTATCTTATCTCAGAACATTGACGTGAGACATAGATCGAGACAGAGCTGGTACTAAAAATCGTACTGTAGGTACACGAAAGAGTGATTTCGACAAATAGAGGATAGCATGTGTTAATTTATTGATAATGATGCAGAATGTTGTAGACGGTATTGGCCTCAAAACGACGATATTCACGTGACGTGGGAAAATTTTCCGTTCAATGGATTTGATGTTCGTGACGCTTGGCTGCAATTCAATATTATTATTCGCAATTTTGCGTACACAAACCACAATTTTAAGCAGTGAAAATTATTAATTTTTAGCAGATAATAACATATAAACTTACGTACCTAATAATAGTTTAGTGAAATGGATATTATCAAAGAAGTTTTAGTTATATTACGAAGACGAGTAAAAATAGGCGAAGCACATATTTTATTGGGAATAATAAAATATTAAAAATAGATGAACCTAGCAGATGAAGATACTAAAGAAAACATTTAAAAACGGGACACTTTTAACTGGATCAACAATAATAAAGAAAAATTAAGATAAATATTATATTTGGACGGCCGTCAACTAAAATCAAAACAGTTTTTGTAGAACTAAAATGGCGTTACAGTATGCATTCTAAAAGAATCTATCCAAACAAATCTTGCTCTTAAATAGATTAACCTTGATCAGCAGACTAATAATGCTAACAAGTTTTAGCAAATAGCAGTTAGGTACGTATATTATAATTAAATTTGTGATAAGTATTTCTAAGATGTCTGAGTCGTGCTCCAGTAACAACAAAGATTCAATAAGCGAGTTATTCACAAACTTCACAAAGACACTTTCCAAACTAAGTCTTTTTAAAAGCCAGAGGGATAACAATGCTGTAGATTATTTCAGTCCGAAGATACTTTCTCTAGTCGAGACAATGTCACAGTGTAATGGAATGTTAATGTCAAACAACCTTACTCTAGTTTAGTTAGTGGGTGTTCTTGTTCACTATTAATGATTCAGTTCCGGTGGGTGTACACTGTGTAAAGTATAAAGGGCAAGGCACATAATGCTTGCAGACAATAATAATGCACACAATCACAAGAGACTGTCTATACGCCTACATTACTTTAGTTTAAGACGTCAAAGACAGGCGTCACAGCTCAGTCGGTAATGGCTCTGCCTTCCGTGCTGTGGGTCGTGGGTTCGATCCCCACTGAGAACAAACATTTGTGCGTGGAAAACATAGATGTTTGTTCTATGTCTGGGTGTTATATAACACCCAGACATAGAACATATGTTACTATGTATAATAAGTATGTTATTTATAATATGTACAAAATACACATGAAGCAGTTGAGCTATCTACACACCGTTGCAAACGATTTATAGATAGCTCAACTGATCCAAATCAATACCAATCGGAAGTATGTATTTAAAAAAAAAAGTATATAAGTATTCTATCTGCCATCTAGTTCCCATATCACAAGCTTTGCTTAGTTTGGGACTAGAGAGCGTTGTGTGTAAAGTCCATTATTATTTATAAAAAAAATAAACCCTTCAATGCTGTCTTGACAACCTGTTCACGATCATCCCATACCTGCTCCGAAAATATTACCAAATACAGCTTTTATTTACTTACTTGACGTTAAAATTGCTTTTTAAAAGGACCGGCCGACCATAACAGAAAGCGTTTTTATTGTTTTTAACGTAAAATTATACACGCAATAAGCAGTACCTACACTACCTACCTAGTACGTAGGGTACATGCAGTTAGCAACTGTAGAGAACCAATTGAAGTTAACGCAATCGTAACTAAATCTGATATAGCTATACAACGATTTTGAGATCAATATCAGAATTTTATCTAACTAGTTATTTTTAACATGGAAATGCTCCATTTTGATGTCACAATCAATCTATAGATAACCACAATTGAAGATGACAACGACAGATAAATAAAAAGTGTTTACTATTCTAGTTTCTAAGCCGTTGTGTTTTGAGAATACTCTCATCTAGTCATATTATCGAGTCATACATACACATCTAAACATATATCTAGTCCAGAGGACGCGAGGCGCAACTATAGAAAATAAAATAGATGAAATCATAGTTATATAATTATTTTATATCAGTTTTGGACCATTTTATAAATTTGTCCAAATCGTTTTTGATTTTTATAAATTTTAATAAACATCGGAATAATTTATCCCAATCAAATCAATCATTATCCCAAGTCACAAAATATGAAGAGAAACCACGCTATAAAATACTATTTTCGGCTTTTATAATAATTAATTAAAAATCTTAATGTTTATCAATCCTTGTTTTATATAATTACTTGAAACTCTTATATCTTTTTATTAATTGAAAACTAGAAGCGTCAGTGTTTCCGTTTCCGTATCTATAGCCAAATTATAATAATCTATCTCGTAACCTTTAGTTCATGTAACCTATGTAGGTACTGTTTTGATCTTGAGTTTTATAACATTGAATAATAAGCTTCAAACGAGATGCATAATTATTTTAATCAATACTTATCTAAATATTTAATAAATATATTAAAACCGTGTTTTTTTCTTCTTATTATTATATTATGGCCTCTGTCCGTCATTTCGACAGACAATTTTGCCAGTGTCACGTCGATTATTTGAAATAAGTTCAGTCAAGTCGAGTCATTCGTCAAGTCGGCTGTCGGTTGTTTTGAAGACAAAATGGTGGATTTTCCCTTCAAAACTTGGAAAGGAATTCCATCAAATAATACAAAACCGTTCTCTAATTGTCTATATCAGATACTATGAGTTTTTTGAAGGTATCAGTTTATTGATACTATCAATGTACAGCGACCGCGTATGTTTACTTTTTAACCGTAATCAAAAATCAAGTTTTTACAACGTGAAACAGTTTGCAAATTATCCGCATCCAACCAGTTTTAAAAGTAGTAGGAATCGTGTACAAATATGGTTTTTATGAATTTTTTATTTGGTCGTATGTTTACATCGATAGTAATCAGTCCTGTCAAAAATGGTTTTTGATAACATCCGTGTTATTGTTGATGTTAGCTGGTCGCTTAACTATCATTTTAACTTGTCAGATTTTGATTGATATTTGTCAGATTCTGATGGTGTCGGAATTAGACAACCAGAATCCAGATTCTCACTGAAACAAATAAAATGTGATATATACCTAACTAACAATATTACTAAAATGACCAATAATAACTAGGGTGCATCTTGTTTTCTTTCTATGCTCACTTTTAATTTGTCATCGTCTAATAAATTACTTTTATTATTAGTGGGTAGCTATTACCTATATATTAACCACACGTTAATGGTTAGAATAAATCAATGACGAAAATCATTAAAGTTCTTGTAAATATACCTACTTCGCAACCTGTTACACTTTTACTGAATTAAACACAAAATTAATAGGTTTCATTTAGTAAAAATTCATAAAAGCAGTGTGAATGTTTTTCTGTAGGTACACATTGGTCTTTTTACACATTTTTCCTTTTTTTTCTATTTTGTTAACAGAATGCCATTTATTCTGTTCTGGATAATGGCACCTCGATTCAGTATTTTGTACATTTATTTTTAAGTTATTTTTTAAGACTGACTCAAAATAAGAGGATCTACCTATTATTATCAGCGAATAATATACCTTTAACCTATCACCTGCAACGATTAATATAATAAAATGTAATGCAATATTAGCTACATTGTCAATAATAGTGTCTAACAAGGTGGAGTAGTCACGCGCATTTTATTCTGATTCGCCATTGAGGTCTTTTGTTTTATGTATTGACGTTTGTCCTAAATAACTAATTGATTATTGTTACTTAGCATGTGACTTCACTTTTGTTTTGAATTATATAACTAGGTATCTACCTACACATATTATTAATAAAATTTTGGTATTAACGAAATACGTAAGTAATAAATTTTTGTGACGAAATATAAAATTGCGACCACAAAATACATATAACGGAAATTGATGACTTCCTGTTTTCACTCATCAAAATGTATACTTATCTGGTTTTATAACAAAAACATATTTCGTAATTTATACAACAATATTTTTTTAATACTGTTTTAATTTTAGAATAGAAAAATAAATAAGTATTTAATTTTGTAAAGTTCAATTTACTCTGTTGCTTATTCGAGTTCAGTTTACTTTGATGTCAAGATTTCGTGGAAATGAATGCAATTTTAATATGATAACTTTACTTGATTCTGTCTTTTAAATAGTCCTTTAATTCATTAATCGAACATTACTTTTTATCTTTAGTCGTTTCTCAAGAAAGTTGAAAGCCAACCCAATTAATATTTGACATTAATTAATTGCAAACTGCGAAAATAATGCCAATGTAAGTTGAGGAAAAATGATTAATGACTGACACCTAGTAGAAAAGGTAAGAGCTAAAATTAAATAAAGTAGTGACAAGATTTATATTAGATTTTAATGACACTAACATTAATTCATTTACAATGGTAAATCTCTAGGTAGTATGTTTTTTAACTCATTCAATAAGAAATTAGTTAATAAGCACAGAATAGATATAGTTAAATAATATGTAGGTCGTAAGTAAACGAGTAGATATAAGCATGAAGAAATTTAAAAAATAAGGGAGTCTGACTTCTTTTTATGCCTGTTCCAGACAAAGAGAAAACAAGGAAGAAAAACTTACTGCTTACGGTGACGATAGCACCGATGGCATTTATAAAAAGAAGTTAAAATGACCCACATACGAAAACATGTCCAGAATAGTAACATATGACTCGAATTCCAGTCTAGTTGCCCTAAAACCTGTCGTCAATTATATAATGATGTCTCTACGGAAGCGGGTTATTCTGACGACAACGGCCCACTTTTAGTACCTACTGGATACTTTAAGGATGAAAAAAAAACAGGCCTTTGCATTTAATCAAGATGTTTCAAGTATACATCGTCAGATCAGATGCCACATATTCTCATGTCCCGTAAATATACGGTTTAGGAATTATAAACTACACTGGAACAAATTTTGCAAAAAGATTTAGACTGCATATCACGTCTTAATGATGCTTGATTATTTTACAACCTACTCGTACATAAAGATAAGATTATGTAGTAAGAGATACCTAATTTGAGGATTAAAGTTTGGAGGAAAACTATTATGATGAGCAATATTGTGAGTTTAAAGATAATAAACATAACATAGCTGAACTAGGTTGAACCTACTAATGTTAGGTCATAGTTTTGATAAAATTTCAAGAATATTTAGAACCTCTTCATATAAGGCATATGGGGACGCAAACATTAAACAATTCGGTATACAAGCTAAGCAATAAAGAACAATTAACGTTAATTATCAATAAACGCGATTTCACTAAGCACATCGCAAAGCACATTGTCAACTAAAGCATGACGCTATGCACTGGTTGGTTAGATCAGTTGATCGAAGGTTAGATCACTTGTTTCAATAGGCATGCAATTTAATATAGATCTGAAATCTTATTTCAAACTTGAATCAAGACTTTCTGATTCTGAATTTAACTTTACTGAACTAGCTAATGACACCATAAAAAATGTTTCTAAATGTTTTGGACACCAGTATCAAGCAAAATAATCTAGAAAATTATCTTTAAAAATACTACAACCATATAAATAAATAAAACATCGTAAACTCAAGTTCGTAAGAGATACCTGCCGACTTTGGTGACGGAGTTTTCCAAGGCCTAAAACCTTAGAACTGCATGAAAACTCCATCACGTCTATTGACGCTATAGTGGACATCGGTCTAGTGCTCATGTACTTGTAAATCACGTAATTGGGAATATGACAGCCTTAACCAGTGGAATTGGATTTAATTGAGGCGATTCTATTTATAGGCGGTAGTTGTGATGACACAGTTGAGTTTAAGTTCAGTCAAGACGTCTGAATTCTCAATTTATAGGGTATTTTTATTCCAAATATATTGGACAGATTTTTACGAGCAGCTTTTGTAAACTCGACGTTTCCAATCGATCACTAAATTGAAGCGTATGGCTTCTAACCCGTTGATACTGTAATTGATTACTAAGTTTATTACTTATTTTGGCGGCAATGCAGCCAGTGTCTTAGGCACGCTTCCGATTGGTAGTGATTTGGATCAGTTGAGCTATCTATAAATCGTTTGCAACGGTGTGTAGATAGCTCAACTGCTTCATGTGTATTTTGTACATATTATAAATAAATGTAAATACTGTATTAATCATGATTTTCTTTGTGAATAAATGCTAATATTTGTGTAATAGTTAAAAAAAAAAGTAACCAGATAAGGTTTTGATCTTTCATACCTATGTCAGTATTGTGTTTCCACAAATCATATGGTTATAATATTTTTATGGTAAGAGCAAGGTGTCAAAATCGGGTTTATGATAAAAGGCCGCGCCGCCGCCGAGTGTTGACTGACAGAATTATTCATTGAGGTGTCAGTGGTCCATCGGACCAGCAAAGAGACCTTCTACCGGGTGTAACAAGACCACTCTCGAAAACTAGTACCTATCAATAGGAATAATTTTTTCTATGGTGCTAATACTGTGAATATTTATGAAACTAGTGAAAATTTTTGCCCCAGTTGTTAATTTATAAACATTAATTTGAGATTTTTATAAAATGTAACTAATTTTGTATTGAAAGAAAGCGTTGGTCTCTCCAACACAGTTATATACGTCTGCAGCTATTATCATTTCAACGTCTATCTGTAAAACTCGAATATTATGTTCCTTCATTATACATTATTGTATTATTGTTTGACAGTTTTTTATATAAAAATAAAAAAATTCTTTTAATTTTCAGCAGTTATGTTGTTGCAGCTGGTTACACAGGAGTCACTTGCAGCAAAATATCTAAAGGATCCTTCAACCGGGCCGATGACGCATATGTCTTGTTTAGCGACTGCTCTGTAATTGAAACCTCGTGATATTATTACATTGCTATATATATAGGTAATACAATATATATCATAACAGTTATGTACCTAATCATCATCAACCTATCCACTGCTGGACGTAGGTTTCTCCCAAGACGCGCCACTGAGACCGGTCTTCAGCTCTTCTCCATCTAGTGTTTGCCAGCTACATTTCGCAGATCGTCGCCCCATTTTCGGCGTCCTACACTACGCTTTCCTACACGCGGTCTCCACTCAAGTATTCGATTGATCCAACGATTGTCGGTTCCTACATCATCATGCATTTCAACTTGCTCTAAAATACCTATATACCAAGACTGGACTATTCTTTTAAGTCAGGGGCAATCCGTCGCATTGGGTGACACAACTTTACATTGGCTGTAAATATCTTGGGTAATGAACAGAGGCCCATTTCTATTCACTGTGAATAGAGAATTTTATTGGGAAGACTGCATAGTCAACATTAAATCTGAAACATATTTTTTTATAACTTCAAAATTAAGTTTTGTTATATGTCTGTGTTATTACGTAACGATAACGATAGCCTTATGTTAATAACAGCACGGTACGTCAAATTATGCACCATTGCATTATATTAGCAATTTTCCCAAAAATTTTATAATAGAATTCAAAAACAACAAAAAATGTTTTTGCTAATAATCCACCATTAGAATATTTGACGTATACAGGGTGTTACCAGACCACTTCCGAAAACTTGGAGGTTCCAATCAGACCATGATACTGAAAACATTTAGAGAAAAAAATCGCAAAAAAAAAAATTGCACACATAATGCACACACATAATAAGACATATCTACCTAATTATCTCATTTAAAAAAGCAAAAAACAAATAAAATAAATAAAGCAGCAATGTACAGTGTACAGAACAGCTGAGAGTTCATCGCGGGTCATTCGAGTACGCGACGTGCGAGCGAGACAAGAGACGCCCGTCTTTATCGCGCGGTCACGCGGTCTTTATACCGATTAGGTATAAATAAACATAGTAGGTTAGGTACCTACCTACGCTAGTAGGCACTTACGACACAGAATAAATAATAGTACTACGCCTCGACCTTACCTACGTAAATGCGTACATTGCGGACTGGCGGAATAAATACAAATCTTTAAACATTGTTTTCTCCGGCTATAATTTTTTTTCAGGATAACTGATTTTTTTTTGGTTGGGTTTTGGTGTGCTGTACCCCCCCCCCTTTCGTTTTCGGAAGTGGTCTGGTAACTCCCTGTATTTTGATAGACCCAGTGTATTCGGTCTGATGAACTCTTTGAGGCAACGGCCGGGACAAACGTTTGCATTATTCTGTAAATATTTATTCTTGATCTCCAGTGTTGTGGTCGGCTCACTTACCTACCTACTTACTAGTACTATGTAGTTACTCGTACTATACCTTAATACTATGCGCCTACTATGTACCGTACTCGTACTTTGTTTATACATACATTATATGTAATACTTTGTGTCTTACGAATTTGAAACTGTGCAAAGACACAACACAATAATTTCAGAACTTATGTAGCTAGATACTTATGAAGCTTATCGAAAACATGGTTTTTAATACGTTTAAAAGTAAATATTTCAATTTGTATGGAACAGCTGATTCTTATTCGCGTTTGTTTGATCCAAAAGAAATATTATTCATATTTAATTTTTACTCATGGTATGAAATTATGCGACTGTAATACATAAATAGACTGAATGTATACATTAGTGTACGTGTTCATTGTTTGGGACAAAAAAGTCTGACTTGAAATGTCTGAATTTGAAAGGTCTGATCCTGGATAGACCTTTCAAATTTTTAAAAGTTTCATCTATCACCCTGCTTAAAAACGGGGTCAGATTGGACTGTTTGTCCCATCAGTCCCCCTAGTGTGACCGAGCAGGGTGACAGATGGAAATAATTCACATTTACAACGCCGCTGTACGCGGGCACAAGAAAATATAATAAATAATAAAATATAATGATAAATCATTTTAAATCAGTACTTTTATGTCGATAAACGCACTATATTTTAATAAACTTCCGTTCCCATTCCAACATGATTGATAAAAAGTAACTACCTATTCAACTAGGTAGGTAGGTAGTTCTCATAATCGGTCTAGCCGTCTAGGACATGACAACTAGGATACAATGGACTGAATATTTGTTCTCAGTACCTACTTTTTATTGAGTACCTAACCTACTTTCCTATTCATTCATACGATAGTCTTTTTTTGTGAGAGGGGAAAATCAAGCGTAGGAAAACACGCTTGTAGTAAAATCTTTTGTTTTTGGTAACATTATTTGTTGATATATTATATCGATTTGTATAAGGATTACGAACGAGACTTGTATAACGATTTACAATAAATTACAAAGTTAAGTTAAAACATGTTTGGGTTTTTGTTTATTTTATACTTTTTAGGGTTCTTTTATGTGTAAAAACTTGTTTATGGAACTAAGTTCATAATGTACTTTTTGCAGAAATAATAAATAACTCCGAAGCAACCTTATTATAAATACTTACTACTTAAAAACACATCCAACACAATCTTTCGACTAAGTACCAACACGGTTCCACTGAACTTTAAACAAAAAGAATTAACACTTATATCGTTGTCAAACACCGCGTCGGACACTGCACTTTATTTCGAAAAGAACCGAAATATTTTAAAGCGTTTAGCAAAAAGCGTAAAAAAAGTTCAAACTAAAAAAAGTAATTTAAAACACTCGATACAACTTATCGTGTAGATGAGAACTCGGAAAAGTGTTAAGCTGCTTTTAAGGATATTTCGAGATTAGCTAAGTAACACGGGCGTGCTTGATAGCGTCTGTTGGACAATAAATTGATATTGAGGCGGCAAACAAGTGCAGTCAGATTTACTGGTTATAACCACTTGAGGTGTGGAACAAGTTTCGAGAGATAGCGGAGATTCAAGACGAGACATGAGGCACCTTTTGTACAGTCAGCGACAAAGCAGGTGAACAATTCAGGCAGAACTCAAAATAAGGAGTAAGAGCGAACTCCTTATTTGAGTTTAGTTCCTAAATACTAAAAAAAGATATTTGATTATAAGTAGGACGGTAACAATCAAATCTTTTTGTAGTCAAATTACTAATTTGACTTAAAAAAGGTAAAACTTGCAATAAAAATCACAGATCCTTGTAGTGTTTTAGGTTTCATTTAAAATTATTTAGTATTGTTAACTGCACAAAACTAGTAGGAACACTTAAACCTTGGAACCTATTCAAAAGATGAATTCCTGAATTTTCGCAGCTTTTTCAAAGTCAAAGTCAAAATTTCTTTATTCAATAAAATCACAAGGATCATTTAGAATCGTCTTATCGTCTCATTTTTACCAGACAATCAAGATAGGTAAAAAACAGTTTATAATTAAGTAGGTATATTGAACGCCATAAATTTAAATTTAATTTAAATGGTTGACTTTTATGATATCCCAACAAAAACACTATACTAGGGAGATTTTATCATGAGAATCAGCCAAATATTATGCCATCGTAACACGACTATTTTGTTAACCGACTTCAAAAAAGGAGGAGGTTCTAAATTAAGTTGTACTTTTTTTAAAATGTTTGTTGCCTCAGAACTCCGTCATTTATGAACCGATTTCAAAAACTCTTTTTTTATCTCAAAGTATATACTTCCAGGTTAGCCCCATTTCATTTTCATCAAAATCGGTTCAGTAGTTCGGGTTATAAATAGAAATAACTGAAAAAACTATGCCAACCACGTGCACGATTGCATGTTTTGCTTTCCTGTGACTTTTAAGTGGTGTTTATAGTGACTAGAGCATTCGCAATGGACTGTCATCATCATCATCATCGGCAGATGATGAAGCTGGTAGTAGAATTTTATTGATGTCGGGTTTTCTAGTTTTTTAAACTTTACTTTTATGACAGTCAAATAATGCTGCAGACCATTGCCTGAACCTAGTTACTAACTTACTCATCACGACACTGTGACCTTCTCAATGCATTATCTTATAAGTACTTACATAACTACAAAACCACAGTAATATCAGCTAAAACTTAGAACGAAAAAAAACAAAACTGCGAACAAAAATCACCTTGTCCGAATGTAATTCTTTCAGGATGTCTAGTCGTTCAGCGTGGGAATGCAGCCTGCGTTTTGGGCACGCTTCCCATTGGTAGTTCTTTAGATCAATTGAAGTATTTAGATCATTTGCAACGGTCTGCAAATAGCTCAACTTCTTTATAATGTAATTTTTATACTATTGTATAGTTTTCACAACGGATCTTTGTCCCTCTGAATTATCTGCGCAAAACCGATTTTGGGTCGAATTGGATGGAGGTAAGCGAATTTTTCCACAACGTACGTACTGTACTTATTAGTTCTAGGTAATTTACTATTCCGTGAAAAACCTTTTACCTATTTTTTTATCTCTTCATTCTTTGCCAAAGACCACGTAGTCGTAGTCATCTTTCAGGCGATCTTGTACTTGCTGGTATCACTCAATGTGTTTGCGCAACGAGGTCGTTATTACCTACGCTCAGACAAATGAGTCCTATTGTAGGGCTTGGACGAATTCTAGGGCCATTATAAAAAGAGTTTACCTAGGATGTAGGTACTAGGTATCTACCTGTGAGTAGTTTAAATGTATAGAGAATAATTGGTTGGAAAATGTAGGGAGTGTTTTGAATTTTTCGATGGACCTGTATTTAGATCGGGTAGCAATATTTACTTGCTTGACATTTGGCTTGAAGACACTAACGGCGGCTTGCACCAGAAACACTAAACGTGTTTAACAGCTAAAATCGATTTAAATCTGACGTATTTATATGACTTGACAACTCGCTAAATAATTCTGGTGCAAGCCGCTCTAAAATGCAGTGCCCGATTCACGTTTAGTCAATTTTTTTTTATCCATAGGTAGGTAGGTACTAGGTACCAACTGTTTTTATAAACTTTTCATTTTCAAACATTTACAAACAAGTTCATATTCTAACTTTTTGAATCAGGTAAAATAAGGGTAACTAGGTAGGTACCTAATTAATAACAAGAGTATCTATGACTTCATAAATTGGTTGGTCGTGTAGAGTCATCTAGCGTCGAGTAGCGTTACTAAAATTGTGTGCAACCTATAAGACAGATGGCGCGCTTACCATCTTTTTAAAAACAAAATGTGATGACTTGGATGACATGGTTTTTAGGATAAACTCGGAAATTTTCCGGAAGTTATTTTTAGCCCGAAACTAGATAACATGGATACTTGTCGATAAACTTTATCTACACGTCGTCGCTTGTCGAATTTGTGTAGGTAGGTATGATTATCAGTTTTTTTGATTCAATAAAATACCTACCTACCTAGATTACGAATAACAATACCTACCTACATATAAGTACTTTAAATATTTTCACACTAATGAAAGTGGATAAAACCTAACTAGGAAAGCGACTTACAAAATCTACGAAATGGTAAAATGATGAGAGTGGGTTCGATTCCTTGGGATGGCTTAAAAATGCCACCATATTTTTTTTATAGGGTCTAGGAGCTAAAGGTACCTAGGTACCTACTACTACAATCTGTTTAGGATCCGCAGCAGGTAACACCTATTGTACTTATTATTTTATCTACCTAATTTTTTTTTATTTCAACGATATTACGCTGAGAAACTGGCACTGTATATCTTCTAGTACCTACCTACCTAACCTACCTATCAAAAATTACATCATGTTTTTTATCAATAGATTGTTCAAGTAGGCATTTGTACTTATCTATAGTAGGTAAGTACAAAGATAAATCTAGAAAAAAAAATAACAAAAATACGTTATGGGCTTCGATACGCATACTACCTACCTAGGTAAAAATATAAGCTAGTTATTAGGTACCTATATAATATCTTGTATCTTGCGTAGAATTCCATTTTCTGCATAATTTTTTTTTTACACCAGATAAAAAGGAACTACCTAAATAGGTACGTATTTACTATGGCACGGACATTAAATACGTGTAGTTTAGCTAACTAGGTACCTAAGTAAGTACCTATCTAACCAAAGAAATTATTAAAGTTCTCGCACCATACCTTATTAAACCGGTTTTCGGCGCGTTTTAATAGGAAACATCAAAGCATAAAAAATGCATACAGATTAGGTACTCAAGTTGCACCGATGCGGAATTTTTCACAATCAACTCTTTAAGATTTTAAGTTACCAAATGGGTAAATATTTACCCATAAAATTAAATTAAATTTGTTTTCTGCTATGCTAATTGCACAGTAAAATCTGACCTTTTTTTAAATTAAAGGTTATGAGTTTAATGTATCATTAAATAAGTAGGACGATGTAGGTGATGATGATGAAGTTATAGGTAAGTACACCAAATATAATTAACCATATAATTTAGGTACACTAGAGAACATACCCGTAGGTTTTAGGAATTACCTAAGTAGGTATATCAAATTTTTTGTTCAAATAAAATACCTTTCCAAAATTAAAAAACGCAGGAATTCTGCTATTTTTCCATGTTTTTTTAATTAGTATTTTATTATTATGCCTGTGCACGATTTTTTTTAAATTTAATTTTTTTTTTTGTAAAACCATCTGCTGTCTGTAATTTTCAGTGCTATTCAAAAAGAGGTTTATAGATAAGGAAAACTGCGTCACGTAGAGTGGCAGTTTATATAAGTAGGTACTTATACTTACTAACTTAATAAAACGAATATCGTAATCACTTTTCCTGGTAAAGTGGTGATGTGGGAACCGGTTACGGCTAACAGCATTTCACAGAATGCTCAAAAATCTACAGCACTTTAGTAAGATGGAAAATGTCACAGAAACCAGTTGATTCTGATAACTGCAGGATCACGGATCTGTGCAGACTAGGCTGTCCAATGTAAAATAAAATATATACAAAAATTGCACTTGTGATGTTTTTACGTTAGTTAATAGTGAAAATATCATGCATTGCAGTTTTATACCCTACCCTAGTCCTTCATAGTATTCGACGATCAAACGTGGATCAAACAGTACCTAATGTATAGGTAACAAAAAAACGTGGTCACGCCTCCGTCTGAGCACAATACTACCATTTCCTTTAAAAAACTAGAAGGTATAAAAATGTCGTTGGCCACCAAACCAATGTAGGTATCGGAAAAACTATCGTCGAGTGCAAAATACGAATTCTCAATTTCTTTAGCTACATGTCTTTGTGCCTCTGGATTCTTCTTCAGGCTATCAATTTTTTTAGGATACATTTCGGGGAATGTGTTGACGAATCGCACAATCTAATACCACCATCTCTTTTCCACCATAGAAGAAGCAGGCTGCACAATACCATCCATACCTTGGGCCCAATCGCGCTAATCTTCAACCTCTTCAACGGGTCAACCATTACCGTACCACATACGTTATGACCGTTTTGTGACGATTTCGAATCAATAGTCTTTTTAATTTGAGTTATTTACTTGAGCTCAAAAAATTCCAACTCGACCCATCGCTATTCTGTTAAAATATTATGGCGTATCGCCATAACTTTCTGAGAGAACAGTCTTTTCATGAAACCTTCAAAAACACATGTAAATAAAGTAAAATGTGGGTCTTTACCTATTTAGTCTGCGTATGATTCATACAAGCCACTGGATATTTATAAACTTAGGAAGGAAACGAATACTACTAAGTATAAAACGCCATCCATTATAATAATTAATGGAAGATTAAAATAGATGACCTCAAACACAAAACTTTGGATATACCTAAAGTTGTTAATGATATTGTAATTGCTGCATACAATGCATTGGACAAAGTCCAGCATTATGCAGTTATGTGATCGATTTTCACTCTTTTTGCAATGTTGTAAGGTTAAATATCCTTTGATAATAAGTAACAGTTTTGTCCTGACCTGCCGGCAGCTGGTTTGAATTGAGAAGATTCTGAGAACATTTTGTCTTGTTTATTGTTTGAGGAAGACAAAATGGTCATATTTCAAAATGAATTCCGCACAGGCCATTCGGCCATATGATTTACCTTTTTTCAAAAACTCCTATCAATATTTTGGTCAAGAACATAAAGTTACCTAACAATTGTTAAAATTAATTATTCAATAAAGAAAATTAGATATTTCTAGTGACAATGATGTTGATTCTGTTTAGTTATTTGACAGCACTAAAAAGGTTGCCGTCCCTTTCGTATAAACTGAAAAGACTAAGACGGCTATAATTTTAGCGCTATAAAATTAGGTTACTTTAGAAAAAATGTAACAACAAAACCGGTACATTGGTACCGGTTTCTTTATGCGGTCATTGGACCGCATAAAGAAACCTGCCTCATCAATTAAGAAAACAATAAAAAGAGATAAAGAGAAATCCCATTGAAATAATTAAGACTATCAGTATGTTCTTAAATAGAAATACCTAAATGGAACATAGTACGATGTGCTGACCAAAAACGCAAGACCTTTGTGTCAACGAACAACAGTTTCTGCTTGCATGAAAAATGACACAGCACGCACAGTCAAATGTCTCTTTATATAATTTATAAGTTAAAAAACTAGAAAAACCGACTTCAATTCGATTACCAGCTTCATCATCAGATGATGATGATGATGACAGTTCATTGGGAATGTTCTAGTCACTATAAACACCACTTAAAAGTCACAGGAAAGCAAAATACGCAATTTCGTGCACGTGGTTGGTGTTGATTCTTTAGAGAAACAACTGGTGGGTTTTTGCTTTTCTCCAGTTAAATGCGGTTTGAATGTACAAACTGGGTTTATTGACAAATTTAGAAAAATGTTAAAATTTAGGTGTGCACAAAGGGTCATCGTTGCTAGCAGTAAAATGGTAGGCGCTACGCCGCAACTTGGCATATTGCATCGTTGCTAGCAGTAAAATGGTAGGCGCTACGCCACAACTTGGCATTTTTTTTCAGTTATTTCTATTTATAACACAAACTACTGAACCGATTTTGATGAAAATTAAATGGGACCAATCTGAAAGTATATCCTTTCAGATCAAAAAAGAATTTTTGAAATCGATTCATAAATGACGGAGTTCTGAGGTAACAAACATTAAAAAAAAAAATAAAAAAAAAAATAAAAATAAAAAAAAAAAAACATACAACCGAATTGAGAACCTCCTCCTTTTTTGAAGTCGGTTAAAAATGGTCTGTATGACTAAACAGATCTAAAAATAGATGCCAACCAGGGATGGGCACAGCGATAACTGGTCAAACTTGAACCAAGTGGGTATTTGTGATCCAAATATAGCTGAATGGAAGTCCACTCACATAATATGGGTATGGAGATAACTAGCTGGGGTAAGGGGAGGTATAGTTGATCGAAGGGTAAGGGGTACGGGACGGACAATGTATTGGTTCCTTGTTTAAATGTTAAACTCATACTAATAGGAGATAGGATCATGATAATCTATGAGATGGACACAGAATCGATGTTGGGTAAACAATATTGGGACACAGTCGTTACACAGATTAATAAGTATGTTAGGAACAGCGAGGCCCAGACTAGGCAAAAGCCTGTATCTTGGGTCTCAGGAATGCGATTTACCTTAAAAGAAGAATTTAAACAATTTACGTTGAGTGACATGTACTTCCTTAATATGGGGAAACTTCCTGTTAGGCCAGTCAGGCAGGACTAATATTGTATCTGTTGATTTTATTTATCAAAGTATTATATAAAATGTAGAAAACATCAACTGCTGGGATCTTCGGTTTGCTGAGTATACTTCCCAAATGAGCGTCACACAATTTTATGTAGGTAACACAGAGTCAACAAATCTTTGCAAACGTAAACGCAATACCAATTCAGGTGTTATAGTCTCAATTATCAGTTGCAAAAGGCTCAAAAACCTGGTTTATTGGCAGGGATAAAAATTAAATATGGATGCTAAATCACTAAAATAATTTACAATCTTCGTCTGCTAGGTGCATTTCAGTTTCGGGCTTCTAGTACTATAAACTGTGATTACATTAGCAGTGTTTGTCTGCCGAATGTTTTAAGATATGATGTAGTTGGCCGCCCGTTGACTGCGTTTTCTTCACGTTGACGCACTCAGATGCTTTTAAAATAATCCTAGTGATGTTTCTGAATAAATAATCACTTTGAGTGATAACTAGTCTGTGTTACCTTTTCATTATTCTATTTGTGCTTTTACCCTCTACGTTCATTATTTACATTTAAAAATACCGAGTACTGTATCTTCTTTTGACTTGAAGAATTATAACATAATTATAATTATGTAATAGCATCACTGCATCTACCGTGCCTGGGGATATAAACAATAACGAAACGCACCTTTGTAATAATGTCATTATATCTACCGTGCCTGGGGATAGATACAATGTTGGATGTACTGGTTACATCACTGATGATGTCTATAATTTAGCACGAAGGCAGACTATAACGTCGGACATAAAAATACCTGAATGGCAATAGCACGCATAATATATGCGATGCCTATACTTTAACCTCAATCTAAAAGCTATTTTGAGACTGTAGATGAAACATTATCAGGCTTGGATGGAATTTAAGTGGGACAAAATTTAAATAGCTACTTATCTTTATTATGATCAAATTTGCAGAAATCAACGATGATTCTGCAATTTCTGTGTTTATTATATTTGTCACCATTAATTTTTTTCTTTATCAATAAAAACGTGACACAAGTTATCCTATAGTTACAATAAAACACAGAATTATATTTGTTATCTTAAGTATGATATGATATAAAGTTGATTCATTAAAATAGCTTATCATTATGCTAAAAATCTCATAAGTAATATAGCTCCTAGCTTATCCATCAAGATAGGTACCATAACCCTTACAATGGCATTGGCATCTCTATATGATCTTCCAGTTCATGACCAGCCTCGAAATGTTTTTCATTATTATTAATTTACATTATAATATTTACAACCTCAACAAAATAAAAATGGCAAGCGTTTGAGTTCGATGCAATCGACGATGTAGCATGCTTACCTATTCATTTGTTTCTTGAAAACATCCAAATTATACTAATTCGGAAACACAGACGGTGGCAAGGAGTTCCACTTTTTGGCTGTCCGCATCATAAAATATTTAAATTATCATTAGGCTTCGCGGTAAGGCTGCTGCTGACAAACTTTATGGATAGTCTAAAGTTGCACTTACTTGTCAATTAATTACGCAGGTGAGCATAATCAAGGTATTTGCGTGCTGACGTCACACGCAATACCCGCGTAGGTTAAAATCTATTTGCATTGGAGAAACCAAGATAAGTGGAGGGTCTGCAATTTCAATACGTTTGCTAAGTTAAAAAGTAAACATCATGGTAGGATTATTCTGCTCAGAAAGGCTAGCGACTGTTGAGTTATAGAGTTGTGGGTTAAAGAATGTTGAAAATAGTAGCATTATATCGCTTTGAACAAAAACTTTTTGTCAACTCCTTTTTCCGTAACCCAATCAAAAATCTGTTACATATACGTTTAGAGTAAATTACGTTCATAAAAAATGCACACATGACCAAACCTGTTACACCTTCATCAGTATTTATGTCTATCGCTCTGTCAACTCATAAATGAACCCGTTGCCGATAACATACGGTATTTTAAAGGCCTTAAATCCAAGTCACGTTCACATGTTTCAATATGACACGATCACGAATGTCTAATACCATCTTTTGTAGTCCTTTTTCGTCTAGTTACACAATGAACCGAATTTTGTACACGTCTAGTTCATGTAGGTACCAAAGCAAAACTGTAGGTTACATTAACATTCAATTGTTTCATTGTATGTAACTAGTTTTCATTAAAATTATCGTGATTGACAAAAGTAGCAATAAATCTGCAACGCTTTCCTTATTTTTCTCTTTCCAAATTTCGTTTGGCTTTGATTTATTGTTAATCATATTCAACTCGTCTAGACTTTTCCAAATATTGATAGTTTTTTTTATGTTTTTCGATTTTTATCTAACTTTCATGTTGCACTTTTGAGTTTCTAAGAGAAATCGGAGAAATTCAAAAAGATTAAATTTTCAAATGATAGTTATAAAATATTTTTAATGATAATATGTAAAGTATGGAGGTATACAATTCTTATTATAATTATCTAAATCTTTATCAGCACACCCCCAGCAACGTGAGCGAGTGGCGTGTTGCCAATGATAATGTTATGATAGTAAGTAGTACGTTACGTACGTACGTACGTTTATTCTACCTGTTACTTTTGGCTTTCTGACAGGTTTTCACCTATTTTCTTTCTATAAATTCCAATAATTTGACGCCAGCTTAGAAATAAACTGACGTAGTTGATTTACAATTCTCGTTATTTCTCTTTGCGCCATTTCCAACTTCATAACATAAACTGGCTATGAAATATTACTTTTGGGCCGAGCATTGAGGTACCTATACTTTCTGCATTTTTCACAGTAAAACAACGGTGTAAAAAATTTATGTTTATATAATTTTATTCTGTTCATAACATGATAAAATATGAGCGTTTTTATCAATATTAGGTAATTTGTTCTCCAAAAATCTGTTTCTGCTTATTTTCTCCGGACATTTTAAGAGCATTTAAAATTCAATATTTTATTACGAGCCATGAATCAGTTTAATCAATTTGCAGTTTATTTATATTATCTGCTATTAGCAATCCACCAATATTTATTAAACATCATCGTTAAGAATCTATTCACTGGGAGATGTGTTTTAAAACTCGCTGAAGAGGTAATAATCTGTTCAGCTGTTTATTTTTACAACGAGTTTATATAAACAACATGGTGGTAGTGTTTAGGAATTTCAATTAAAAAGTTCTGATATATATTTTAGATGTGACCTTATGTTTTTCATGATCTTTCTCGAATAAGAGTTGCAGACGATATTCTACGATATTTTTTACGTTACTTAAGTAAATGTACATAAATACTGTAGAAAATATCGTTCTATAAACAAGTCTATCATGTCTATAGTGTACTTATTCTTATTCAATAATTTTGTTACCTTTAAGTTAAAAGAATCAGGGAATTTTTTGTTTTATCATTACTTATTAAGTATTATAATGTATTTAATATAGCTAGGTTAATAGGTTGGATATTGGATTTACATACGAGTAGGTAAATTAATCTTCGATGGAATGTAATGTATTTAAAAATACTTGATTATTTTAAGCACGGTTATATACTTGGTGGTTCGTATGTAACTCACGTGTCTGGCAAAGTAGGTACTACATTCATGTATTTTGCATAGTTGCATTATTCATGACAACAAATTGCGACTTATGGTACAACTCGAAAGAAATATTAGGTTGTTTTATAGTCGACGAAGACTGAATAAGAAAGTTAAAACGTTACGAAACACTTAAGGATACCCAAAATGTTCAAATTAGACTTTTAAAAGCGCTTTTTTGTGACTTTATTGTGTGCCTGTATTATTTGGTTTGAATAAATTGCGAATAATAAGAGCTGATTATCAAAACTTACACAGAGCGTGAGAAACAAATAATTTGCGAACACATACAAGTACATATCACAGAAAATAACGAAGCAACGGATATTTTACAAAAGAACAGGAACACAGTGAATAAAACGCATTGCTAAGCGTAAAGGCCTTGATGCCAGTTGGAAAAGCTAAGCTATTTATAAATCCGATAAAGGTTGAAGAAATAGAGATGACTTTTGTATCTTCGACCGTAGATTCATAATCATAAGAAACGCTAGTAACAAAGTCTATTTTATTCCGACTAGTAATATTTCTAGATGCCCTGCTGATTATTTTGCTTTCAAAATAGATTTTTAAGGTCGTCTGATATCCAATATTATAAACACTATCCTTAGCTATTGCGTAGATCACTTATCATTTCGATTACTATGCATGGTAGATGATAGAATTTTTCAACGGCTAGTTCTGCGTGTTTACCCTACTCGTAAAGGATATTGGTTAGTCACGCACGAACAAACAGGACCTTTTTAGGTGCACACGTTGCAATCCACGGGATTGTAAATAGGCGAAGGACGCGGAACTATATAGGTACGAGCACTTATTTGAATTCAACACACCTTTGGCTAATACAACATCGAAGTCAGCTATAAACGAACACTATATTTCTGTCTGTGATGACAAACATTGAAACAGGTCAAGAGAATTTGAACAATAATTTCTCAATAGTGGAAGGTTTTGGAATAATGATGTAAGTAACAAGATTTTAGGACGATTTTAGACATTCGGTAATATAATTCGAGGTATGAAAAAAAAGAAAACGGTGTTATAAAAGAGAAGTGGACAGCACAACAATATACAGTATTGCATTCATAGACGAATGCAGTAAACCAGTATCCGTGTAAGTTATCCACTTCTCAGTTACAATTGCGACACGATCAATTCGATTCGGTTAAATAGCCTTGCTTTCAGAAATGAAGCCGCCACAAATCCACTAATCCTCACTGATATCCTTACCTACTAATATAAAAATGCGAAAGTTTACATGTTTGTATGTTTCTTACTTTTAATCACATCGCCACTGATTCGCACGTCTGCTTGGCTGATTTGTATAAAAATTTTAAAAATATAATAGTTCCTAATCTGGATTAGCAATAGATTTTTATCTTAAAATACAACAAGAGCTACCTGTTTGAATATTTATATTGATTTACTTAGAAGAAACTTGTAAAATATATTAGTTCGTACCTTGAATCAGCGTAGCATAGATTACTTTTTATTCCAAAATTCAACAGTCTACAGAAAGAACGAACGGTCTCAAGAAGCGTCGTAAATAGCTGTTAGCAAATCTCAAATCTACATTCTAGGTCGCGGGCGAACACTGGTGTTTAATAATCTAGGCGCATAAGGAAGAGCAAGAATGAATCAGAGAAATAAAAACCATTAACCCGACAGATAACTGTTTAACTACGATTCTATTATAAAAAGTTTCGATCCATTTCACCGCACCTTTTAATAGTTTTCTGCTCAAAGCAATAAATTACACCATGATGTAGTTTATTCTACGAAATAATAGTTGCTCTTCTTGTTTTTCGCAGGCATCATTACAAGACTGTTAGATCAAATTCATTCAAATATTTTATTTCTTAAATGACAAATAATATTAATGCCCATTTTATGCAGACGGCGGCGCCA
Source organism: Gandaritis pyraliata (assembly GCA_947859175.1). Classification (NCBI taxonomy): domain Eukaryota; kingdom Metazoa; phylum Arthropoda; class Insecta; order Lepidoptera; family Geometridae; genus Gandaritis; species Gandaritis pyraliata. The sequence continues at coordinate 4,118,433 of OX401866.1, read as the reverse complement.
CTGCAGCACATCTTATTTTTCAGTCTCAAGCTGTTAGATATGACATAGTTATTACTCAACTCGCTAAATAGGTAATATTTAATAGTTAAACGCGTTTAGTGATTCTGGTGCAAGCCGTCCTTAAATTGCTCTTTTTCTGCAGAAACTCGCACCAAACTAGCCTTCGAATTTCCAAAGAAGTCTTCAATAAAATGATTTTGGTAGATAAGTAGGTAGGTATATTATTGGTAAATTACAAATTCATCTGTTGTGCATCCCCCGAGGACCATATTAAAACAAAGTAGGTACCTACTTATGTAATTTTTTATTCTGATATAGGCTTTGTTATTGGATATTATAAAAATTTAGTGAAATGTTACCGAGTTTTTGCCAACTGCTGGGGCATTTAGCTAAGCAACTCTATCTCTAGGCCAGGCTAATAAAAATGTTTCTAAAAACAGTTTATTACTTAAGTACGGAAATAAAAGTTCTTTTTTCAGGACATGACGTACGTATTATAATTGCTGGTTGTTTGGTAGTAGGTATGGTTTATATTGGATGGTAGTTACAAATCCACCTAGGAACTCTATGAAAGTAAATTCAGACCTACTTACTTAGTTATTTTAGACGGCGATCTTACTTTAAACATGACGATAATGTTGTAGACTAGAGGGTTACCTACTTTTTAGTAAATGAGGTAAGTAAGTACATTTCTTTTCACACTATGAAGACCTACTTACCTTTACCTCGTCTTCCCAAAAATCAGGGACCTACCTATAGCAAGAAGCCGGGTGATAGCTATCTATGTAAATTAGATAGGTAAACAAGCATTGCATAGGCTCATAATCTCTTTAATTATCAACGTTTGTTTACGCGTTCCTGTGAGCATATCGCCTAGCACGAAATCCACACATGATTGCAGGCTTGTTATGTAGGAAACGGTAAATACGACCCGGCCTAGAGTAGCAATAGGGCTTGGACCGAGTACATAGCTATATACTGCTGATTAGGTATATACCTACCCGCCATTACAGAGCGTTCTATTTTTAGAATCCGCACAGAGATCACGTCTTTGTCTGCTGTAATGTAAACGCTATCATTCCGTGTTTCTGCAACTAACGATTCGCGGATCAAAACATTACATAACCTCAAATAGTTTTAACTACTCACCGTAACGAACTAGTGGCCCCGTCATTTCATCTCTCATGTTTGCACTAATGTTTGTTTTTTTCACTGTGTTAGGTTAGAACGTCACGTCATTTTGACAGTTGACGCGTTGCCACCTTGCGCGGTGGCTTTGGGAGCGGGGATTGTTCCTAGCGTGTTACCGGACTGGCATAGTTTGGAGGAGGTTTGCGTCGGGTTCTGGCGGGCAATGAACGGCACAGGCCACTGCTTCCAAGGTCAGGCAGCCGGCGCAGCAGAGGGCAGCACGGTCGCGACGCGAGCGACAACTTCGCTGCCCGTATGGCAACTAACAGAAACACCGCTGCCTGCCTGCCTGGCGTGATGCGCCGATAAGCGGTATTATGGAATATATAAAAACCAATGAGATGTGAATATCAATGAATGCAGGCTACGTACCTATACCTACTTACTTACGCTGTGCTACTTTGCTCAGTTTTTGATATATGAATCAATCTCGAATTTGACCTCATTTAACTCCAGACGATAAGCTTCTACGAGCTTCAGCAAACTGTGATCTATATTCACTTCTATCTTATTTAATACTAGTAGGTAGTTAAGTACCCGCGACTTCGTACGCGTCTACAGTTTCCGTTATCTGTGCGTGTACCGAGTGGATAGGTACTTTGTGAAACTTGATATTACACCTCATTACGATAGGATATTAGTAGGATTTGTGTAGACTTATTGAGCTGACCATTTACCTACCAAAAAAGAATTTCAATGGCGAAGGGGGTGAGGAAAGTTGAAATGATAAAAATTACCTACGAAAAAAAAATATATCTTTAGCTGTTAGGAAAAAGACGACGGCGGCGCGGCGGCGTGATGAAAGGACTTCTGTTTTAAAATTAGCTCTCTCACCTCACTGTTTGACATTACCGTTTACCGTTACATTACCGTTAGTAAGAGATAGCAACGTTTCGTTACACAACGATTGTAGATAAAAGTTAAAACAGAGTTACTTACTGAAAATTCAGTTCTGCTACTAGACGCTAGATGTCTACTGTAGTATCATTGAAATTTATTTCGTATCGATCTCAATGTAAATGATTTCGAATTTCTTCTTGTTCTTTCTTATTTCGTGAATCTTTGTCTTTGTTTATATTTTGGTGACCATAAAATTAAGTTAATATATTTTAATTATTTTAAATTGGTGTTTTATAACGTTCAAAATGCTTTAAAAAAGCTTTTAAATTTTGAAAGTTTAAGTTATTAAAAAACAACATAAAACATGCATAAAACTTTTTAATTTAAATGCTATAAAATTATAACAACGTTATTCGCTTAATTAACTATAAAATTATTCCATCAGTCAAAATAGCAAATGAGTAAAAATAAAAAAATATTTATATAAAAATCAAACATTGCATATTGGATCAAACATTTTTTACAAATCAATATTGGTTAGGTGAAAGCAAAATACGCAATTTCGTGCACATGGATGGCATATTTTTTTCCAGTTATTTCTATTTATAACTACTAAACCGATTTTGTTGAAAATTGAATGGGACCAACCTGGAAGTAAGTAGGTACATCCTTTAAGATAAAAAATAATTTTTCAAATCAGTTCATATATGACGGATAAATAAATAAAAAAACATACCACCGAATTGAGAACCTCCTCCTTTTTTCAAGTCGGTTAAAAATTAACGAACATCTTTAATTTCAACTTTCAACTTTAACAACTTTCGTAAATAATATCACTCTGTTGAGTAGTGGGCTTATCAATTATTATCGTGTGATTTTTATATAGCAGGTGAGCATTTTGTTAGCAACATTATTCAGTAAGGTTATAAGAAATTATTGTACCTATATAAGGTCATATTTAAGGCTACATGCATGCATATACCTACCTACTCCAGATCCGTCCAAGGTGTGAAGGTTCAGGGTGTGAATCACGTCGTTGAGTCAGCATTTTATGGCTGAACTCAATACCTTCATTCTTGGAAAAGGGTTTGACCGACAGTAGCCTTTGTTCGGTGTAGGGCAGATTCTGGGTTGGACAGATTCCATTAATTCGGCAGATTCAAGGTGTGCATGCATACCTATAGTTTTTCTCATGATATTTTTTTGATTTTGAAACTGATACGTAATACCTCGCTCTTTGTATACAAGGTTACCTATCATAACTTTAAAAACGATGCATTTTAAAGCTCACTGTGTAAGTTTTCATAGGTAGGTGTAGGTACTTACTTATACTTACATGCCAAGGTTACAAGTCCATCATTACTTCTAAAACGGCTTATTACAGAAATACCCTGCGTGTTAAAACATCCACTGGATTTACTTTCTTAAAATTAAAAAATTAAAATTAATACACCTAGGGCGGCTTGCACCAGAATCGCTAAACGCGTTTAACTCTTAAATAGTATTTAGCGAGTTGTCAAGTCATACAGATACGTCAGATTTAAATCGATTTAGCTTTTAAATACGTTTAGTGATTCTGGTGCAAGACGCCCCTAAATAGTTAATCGAATAGAATTGGTCTCTTTGTTTTAGCTAACTAAATAAATTTCAATTCACATTTTTATCGTTCAATCATTTACATGCCTAGTAATCTAATATCCATTACATTAGCACTTACTTCTTTTATTCATCCTCTTCCAAGAGGTCTACTCCTCTAAACAATAAGAGCCGAAACACTCCATAATTCGAGTGTCGTGCAAACCGCGCACTAAAATATGCCACTAATACTCGTTTACTTTATTACTATATTATTTACGAAGGAGGTTGCTAGATTTCAAGCCGAATAATACCATGTATTTGCAATAGTGCCTACAGGTATGTAGGTACGTCTAGTAGGTAGGTATGAATAGTTCACGGCTGTTAGCATTGCGGTGCGTGTGGCACGACATCGAAAATCTAGCTATAAAATGCCTATAATTTGCCACTAGCTAATTTAAAGTTATCTCCCACATAATTATATTCTAACAGCCGTTGCCAACGTATCATTTGAATACTCATAGTAAGGTATAGATATAATATTGTTGTTTTTATTCTATAACTTCCACGCCCTTGGCACATTTTTATTAAATTATATGAAATTTCAAAAAACAATACAAATTGGATCGGTTCCAAAGTAATAAATAAAATGCAATGATATTTTAAAGATTTTTATTTAAAAATAAATTATTGTAGTACAACTTGCACCAAATAACAACAAAATTTTGGTTTAAACAACATGAAACCTTAACTTTCGCTCAAAGCAACTTATTCTGCATTACATTTTAAGATTATAAAATTAAATACCTACTACGGTGCGATAGGACCTAGGTTAACGTCACTTTATGTATTACTTTATCCTATTTATAAATCGCAAAAACTCACATCATTCACAACGGAGATTCAACCTCATCATTCAGGTCTTCTTCGCAACACGAAATACAAAGGTCCACTGCATGGCAACACGGTAATGCATCACGCGAACGTGAACAACTCACGAATTAGCCGCGCAGTGTAACACAAACACTAGTGAACCTTCGTGTATCGTTTTGCGAAGTAGGCCCCCAGTTTACAGAACACTGAATCGATACGAATGGCGGCTCTATAATTGATATAATTCCGTTACCGATGATAAGATCCAGTTTCTTTTTCAAGAATTCCGTTTTCACTATCAAATCTTTACGGAATTAAATTCCGTCTCACAAGACTTAAACGGCCTAAGTAAACCATAAATCCATATTTTAGCTCAAGTCTAGAGTAAGACCAATAGATATACATTTATGCATTGATAAAAAACTAAAACCGGAGATAAGCTTAATTAGGTAATTGCACTTTCGAAAGAGTACAATACGCACATCGACTGTAGATTTTTATCTTATTTTCCAATTCGAAGGCACAGTATGATTTACTTAGCCTATGATTTGTATATTTTGTGTGTTTGTGAAGAGTTCTTTGTTCTTTGGTGTTATATGTTATGTCAGCTTAGTGTGGACTTTTTACGTAGAGTTTTTTACCTACTACAAAGTTCACATAATCTAAATTTTTGTATGGAGAATCATCAGTTATGTAAACTTCCCGCTAGGGGCGCTGTTCAAATCTCCATACAAAATATAGTTTACGTGAAAGTCCGCACTAGGCACACGGAATCGAATTCAAAAATTGACATCAAAAACAAGATGTAGGGTTTTGTCTACAAATCACCCCAAGAAATATAAGATTTTCTACTAAAATCTTAGTAGTACCTATTCCACTCATAAATCCGAGGTCTTGGTACGAGTACGTCCAATATCCAGCTATATGTAAGTCATCTGTTTTTTATTTTGTTTGGGGTCAAAAGAAAAGTTTTGTCACATAAATTATGTCAAACAAACGAGCTATAATAAATTACAATTTCGTTAATTCCTACATCAATAAAATTTACTACAAAACAGAAATTGTTCTAGCCAATTCCATTGCTATAAAAATTTACTCTACCTACGAATGGATTAGCCATTTTTCCTAGTACTTTGTAGTAAAAAATAGTAGTTTGTTTCCCATAGAACGATCAACTAAGTTCAACTTAATGATAGAACAAACCTAAAGAGGGATAAACTGAAAAAAAAACTCAAATATCAGTTACCTACTCGACGCTCCTAGTTTTTTACAGCACATTCTATTTCTGTTAAAGTGTTCAAGCTTTTGTAGATAAATTTTTTGTACAGATAAATGTGAAGAAAAATTGCTTATCTAAGTATTTATTTATAAATAAGAATGCAAAATGCGACATCGGAAAACTTTCTAATTATAATTGACTGCACGAAACATAGTTTCTTCGTTTTATTGCCATCGTTTCTGAATGAATTATATCTACGAAGTTATATCTACTAGCCCCTTGCCCTTTCTCAAGCGCCGACAAGCCGATTTAATTCAAACTTGTCTTCATAAAAAAAGGATAGGTGTGCAACTTACCAAAGCCCGTAGTCTGAGATCTATTTTGTTGATCTCCGAAAAGCGAGAAACGACACTCGCAGTTTTTGTATGGAGAAAAATCGTTAGCAAATCTCCCGCTCTACCGGCGCTTATCCGGTTTTCATACAAAATATCCTGCAAGTCGCTTTTCGATATTCGTTTCGAAAATGAAAACTCAGACTATCGGGCTTCGTAGTTCACTAACAGCCGAGCCCAATATTCAATCCTCAGAGCCCAATATTCAATTTTTTTTGACGAAATAAATGATAAATACCGCTATAGGTAAATAGATTGAATATTGGGAATGGAGTAATGGACATAACACAATAAATTACTCAACTTTTTTATTTTTCTTGATCTTTAAAACTAGTACCTAGTTTAGCAATATTTCTTTTTCAGCATGAAAAGTGACTTACTTTGACAGAATATCTTATAGCATGGACTAATATTGGTCCATGCTTAAAGTAATGCTACGTGGTTATAACATAAAAACGTAAAAATAGCACTCTACTAGTTACTCTAGTTCAAGTGGTTAGTGCAAAAACTATTCGTTCATATTACAGATTGTTGAACCTCCTAAAACTGTTTTAGTTCGTATAAATATGTGAACAAGGCTTAGCACTAACCAGTGAAACGCAAAATGCATACAACTTTGCAGTTTACATCGTAAAACTAAATCAAATAATGAATAATAGTGTTTAAGAAAAGGGCGTCACTCAAAACTTACTTGTCTATTCGCATTCACTTCTACACGATTGTGACTGTTACACCAGTTGTTACTCCAAAACTGGTACTAGGGCCTCTGGGGATTACAGACGTGAGCCTATTTCATTTTCCAAGTTTCAACAGATTTTCAAATCTTAAAATTGCTAAACAGGCCTGTGACAAAAGCATCATTTACTTTTAGCAATCAAATTATAAAACTGCTATGTCGACAGTATTTTGTGTAAAAAGTGGTAGCGAATCTCAACTGAGATGCATAAAAGTACTATCTTCATTTAGACCCAAACACGCTATGTCTTATGTGTACGCTATGCTATTCAAGTTGTTTGTACATGTCTTCTATTTGTGGTTTGAAGTAGCTTCGGATTTCCGGCCGCTTCGCCTTCAGGGTGGGGGTTAGTAGACCGTTCTGGACTGAGAACGGATCCGGGTGTAGATAGATGTCTTTTACCTGTGAAGTGAGAAATGTATTTAGGCAAAAATAAACAAAAACATAGCTGCTTTACTAAGGCCGGATTCAATCTATTCGTTATTCGTCAGATAAAATACTATTCGTCTCTACTTTAAATTTGGCAAAAACAAGGACGGAAATATTTTAACCTAAACGGCCTTAGGTAAGTATAATCGAAAACACGGTAACGAATATCGTTAACTTTGTACAGGCGCTAAGCATCTCTGTTTTTTCCAACAATCCAGTATACCTACTTACCTTATTTTATAAATAGTTTTTTTTCCAAACCTACTTCGCCCCACTGCTGGGCAAAGATCTCCTAACCAGTATAAACCATTATTCTTCAAAAAGTCTGAATATCGTTGGTCATTAGTCTTGATTATTGATTTCAGTAGATTTTCATTGATCTCATAAGCTCTATGCTTGAGCAAACCTATTTAATATTTATCCCCGATTTTTTTTCTAGTAAAGAGTGTCAAGAGACGATAATTTTTATCCTAATTTTAAATAACATTTCAGCGAAATCTCATCTACATACCTGCTCAAATGTCTTCAATCCGGCTGTCTTGCCGAACTGCAGCATATCGTCCAAGATCATCTTTTTGACCTGTTCGTTCTCGCAAAGAGCTGAGAATGTTCCTTTGATGCCTTTCTCAAGAGCCCAGCATTTGATCACGTCCACATCTGGTACCACCACTGCTACTATGCAAGACTGGAATAATACATTGAAAATGAAAAAAAAAAGCCACGACAGAGGCCCTAAAAACTCCGTCACCAGAGTTGGTCATCAACTTATACGAACGAACAAACGATTGAAAATTAAAGCATTTTTCGAAATAGGTAGTTTTTGTCTTGGGAGTTCTCGCGTAATACAGATTCTATATCATTATTAAACTTTGTATCTGACACCCCTCAAAGTGATGAGTTAATGGATTTACCTTCAGAGATTCTCCATGAACGAACACCTGCTCCACGTACTGACTCCTAATGTAAATGTTCTCAATCTTCTCTGGGACTATGTATTCGCCTTGGGACAGCTTGAAGATATGTTTTCTTCTGTCGATTATTTTCAATGTACCGTTCTGAAACCAAAAGTAAAAGTTTAAATTCAAATCTATGCATGACAACTTGGTTTGATAGTCACCAACGATCTCTCAAGCAATCTTAAGATATCAGTTGAAAAATTATCGTGATGATGCTGATATCACTTTGAGAAAACCCGCAATGACGCAACGGCACCTTGGTTCACTACTTACCTGACTCTAGGTACTAAGTCCAATGTGCTATTACGACTTTTACCCATCAATTTTTTAATATATTTTGACCACATTCTATGGGACTCACCGGTAGCCATTTGCCGACGTCACCAGTATGATGCCAACCATCGCAGTCGATGACCTCACGCGTCTTCTCAGGCTCCTTGAAGTACCCTTTGAAGACGTTAGCACCTTGCACGCAAACCTCCCCTTGTCCTTGCACTGCGTAGTACTCCATTTCGGGCACGTCCACTAGCTGAAAGGTTCCATAGCTTTGGTTAGGTTAGGTATTGGTTTTCGGACTCCGGAAATCGAATCTCTTTATCACCATATAAAATTTGAACCAATCCTGCTGGATATAGGCACTAGCTAGAAGGAATCATTGGAATAATACGCTTTACCTACGACTGTGCGTACAATCAGTTTTTCTAGAATTATTGGTTACATTGACGCACACGCAAAACCACAAAAGTTAGAATTGAACAAACAAAAGAACCTGAATAGAAGTCAGGTGCATCTTACGCTCGTGGCTTAGATTCCTTGAACGATCTAATAGAATAGATCAACAAAAGTATAGAGCTAGTAAAAGTATAGCAACGGTCAGTGGGTCAACACGTGAATGACACACATACCGGAAGGTGTGGCGTAAGACGGCCCCCCATTCGTTGAACTGACGACATTATTAAGATCGCAAGGAACCGGTGGATGGAGAATGCTCAGATTTTTTGTTTCTGGAAATCTTTGTCCAGCAGCGAACTTCTACGGGCTGATATGATGAAGAATCTATGACCAAGACCTACGTCAACATATTTGACCTCAAACTCCAATGAAAATGATAATCTACAGCCAAGGAGACAGCTGCCAAAATACGTCAGTCAGCAGTCAGTAAATACCCACTGGAATCTCTGAAGTGGGTTCACAACGGAAACGATTTGTTTATTTTTGCCCTTTAATTTCAGACTGTCAAATTAGCCACATTAAAAAGTCAAGTGGGTGTAAGTAAATTGTTGTTATGCGATATTCTTCAACCACTGGAAAAAATCACATTAATTATGGGAAACACAGTAATTTTTTGACTATCTGAAGTCGAAAGGAAAGTCGAAGAGGGATGGTCTGGGTTTATAGACCAGAAACGTCTGTTAGCCCTCTGGAAGCGGACTCTTGACCTATAAGGTAGGCTGTAAAAGTAAGTTCTGGGCGCTTCATGGGGGAAAATAAGTTGGCGAACAGGGATAGCTGAAGAGACCATAGAAGGCTTTTCGGCAGTAGAAGGAAAGCACTTAAGCAAAGAATAAAAATGCTAAATGTGGTTACTTTTAAGCAAATTTTGACGTTGTTAAATCAATATAAAAAGTGTAAGAAAGATTTTTTCGAATTGATTAAATGCTGGTGGTCGTATGATGGCTCTTACAGCGCTATCGAACAATAGCAAGCGCAGACGGCGCTGAACTCGTAATGTACCCGTGAACTTGTAATGCAGGAGTGATCACACAGGTCTTGTTGATGAGCAAGAAACATACCTTCACTTTGCAACAAGCGACGGGAGGCCCGACGTGTTCCGGAACATGGTCCCCTTGAACTGTCAGAGTAACTGGCGCAGTGCACTCCGTCTGACCGTAGCCTTCTACAATCTGAAAATATAGAAAAGATTTTATTAAAAAAATGGTAAGCAAGCGTCTTCACATTGAATAGCCCTGATGATATAAGTTCAGAAGACCTGATACAGCTAAGACAGAAAGAAACGAGCATAAGTCTTGTGACAAGACTTATGCTCGTTTCTTTGCCATATTTAGATTTTTTTTACCATAAACATCCTGTGACAAGACTCTTGTGACAGGTATAAAAATAGGAGCAATCATATTTGTTTGCTCAAAGCTTACCATCGACAATCTTCGGAGATAAACTGTGTATGTACGGAAAAATCGAATGATATATGTATTTGTTAGCATGAAAAACAAATTAGCACAGATCACATTAGTTCCAGTTTTAAGTTTGTGGTTCTAGAATACAGTCGGCTTTACTAGTATACCTAAACTTAGTCTGGTCAAGCAGTAACTTCAACTTGTGTTAGTATAATTGAAGATAAGGCTTGTTGCAAATTGGCAGGTATTGATAAAATTGTCATAAACAATCCATTAGGTCTGAGCTGTCTCATTTGGAATAAATGCATAGTGTCAATGACTGCGGGTGGGCGCTGGTAGGTCGTAAACTAAAAGAGGCACTACCGTTAGGACGGTGGGTAGGACCACAATAATGACCTACGTAATAACTACCGATTGATTTGGGTTGATCGATAATAAGAATTATTCACCCATATTACAGCGTACTACAGCGATGGCGATATGACCTGGATGCTTTTGAAGACTTCTGTCAGTCAGTCAAAAACTCTTCAGTTTGAAGTATAAATATTTACGTGCAGTGTAAGTAGCTTCAATAATCTTCATCTGACCTCGAATGGATTTGATTTTCTGATACAAAATAACTTTCGATTTCAGTGGCAACAATCCCAAAATATCGATGAGGGAATTTGGCGGTTCTCCACCAACGACACGACTTCAGAGTAATAATTTGGGCTATAAAGGTGCGCCCGCAAGTCTCGTAACAAAAGCGTTAATATGCAATGAATAATCCAAAAATTTATAGATGTCCACGCTGTTTATATTTGTGAATTCGATGGAGTAATACTAAGGTGTATTTGTTTATTATTCTGGCTGGGACACACTAAAGGATGTAAGACTACTACGTACTAAAACTAAAGCGATCAACATAATTTTATAGGGCAGTTAGCATCATGAACTCGTAAAAATTAATGAATTTAGAGTTGATATAATTTATTAGCAGTATAGTCGTGTCAATCGTTCATGTAATTTCTACTTTCACGACTACATACTATATTTTTTTCAAAAGGCTGAGAAACTGTGCTTTTCTTTGTTCTATTTCTTCTTGCTTTACCTTTTATCACACCTTAAACCTTCTTCCCATTCTTTATCTTTTTGTATCCTCTTTTGACATACTCGGTATGACCAAACCTGTCAAGATACCCACACTAGCTTTGCGAGTACTGTAAGGTTAGCTACTCACCAGACAGCCAAGAGCGCACCGTGCGAAGGTCAGAACACCTCCAGCAAGTGGTGCAGAACCCACCACCATGATTCGCAGACGGCCACCCATGCCTTCCCGCACTTTACGGAAGACCAACTTATCCCAGATCGAATCTCCCCGGATGATGCCTCTGAAACAGCCATCGTCAGTTGTAAAGTGTCTACTAGTCTTTTGTATGAAGTTCTACGATAAAAAACGCCTTAAATAAGCTCACCTTTTCAGTTCTGACTCTTTCGCCGACAGTGCCATATTGAAAAGCAGTTTCTTGATCTTCGAGTTGGATATCTCTGACTGCGCTCTATCATACAGTCGGTTAAGAAGCCGAGGTACTGCAGGCATCATGGTAGGTTTGAGGGCACTGAGGTCATCGGCCAACCGTCTGATGTCGCCGCTGTAGAAACCAACGGCGCCTCCTACCATGTAGAGAGCGTTCTGGAAAGAGTTCCAAGTGAATTGTAGTGGATATAAACTGGAAAGCGCAGCATAGAACAGCTCCCCACTAGTTGTAAAAACGATTTAAAGGTAGCTGGGAACCGCTGGGTAAAGCAGAACAGATCAGTCGCACTAAATATCTACCTATGAGAAAACTCTAAGAGCTCTAGAAATCCCTGTTCGGCAGTGGACAACCATGGCAGAAATAGATGATGAAGGTGATAGTTCAGGTATAGTTTAGTTTCATGCTAGTATCTTAGAACATGAGCGACCACTTTGAGAAGATCACGGGAAGTCGGTAGAAGAAGAAGGCTCCTTATAGTTTTTTCCTGAAAATCTATGGAGAAGGAAACTATTTAAGCTAGTACGATAACCATAGAACATAGATAAGGTTTTTTGAATAAACAACTCTACCAAGATATGCTACAAGAACTATTACTACCTAGCAAAGCTAGAGTTGATGAATGTATCAGATGGACGTCAGGAATGCAGTGTCGGGTTCTAATCTCACCATTCAGGCAAAAACCGCACGTTTGTGATGCAAATGATGTGACCTACTACCTAGCTAGTAATGAAATCATCGGATTAGTAGCTAGAGACTATCTGATACTGGGTCCACTGCTCGTTATAATATCTATCATAGATAATATTTCGGTTTCAAAAACATGATTTTGTGTTCCTATCCTAGTACTGCTGTGAAAGTAAACCCCTACGGCTGGAGCACACAAAAAAGTATTGACACCAAGTATTACTATTAGTAGTACCTACTATTAGTTGATGATCTTAGAGGTGGTCAAAACATTTTGCAATACTCCAACCATTCAAGTATACTTAGGCAATGTTTAGGTAAGCTCAAAAGGTTCGAATAAAATTTTTACATCATTTTCTATGGAACTTTCATTTTACAGACTCTCTGAACTGCATAGTAGTGTAGGTAGTTTGATACATAACATAGATAATGTCAATAACGATTATAATAATGTTGAAAGTAATTGCAATAAGAATAAAAATAATTTATTGCCAAAATAAAACACGAGAGATAACAATATTGGGACAGTTGTTTCAATAATGAGGATGGTAAATGATTATGATGGTTAAGAAAACGATAATAGTAAGTACCTAAATGTGTTTATTCTAAATTATCCTAATGATTTTATTGAACAGAAGATTTAAGACTTTGACATTGCCAAAAGCGAGGATGGTATCAATGATGTGTATGATGAAAATGACGTAGGCTACAAACCTCGCAACACCGCTCCAGCATATGCGCAAGAGGTAGGAAGGAGATCATGACGTCATTCTTCATAGGCCGATGCTCTCCCAACTGCATAGTGACACTGCACATTGACGCGACGACGTTTTCGTGAGTCAACATAACACCTTTCGGCATTCCCGTAGTGCCGGATGTGTAGCAGATTGTGCATAGACTCTCTGGTCGCGGTGGCTGCAAAGAATGGTATTATTATGAAAAGTCTAACCAAGTTTGTCACAAAGCTTCTGCTACCTCTATGTCATAATATTTATCCTCTTCCCTGTAAAGAATTTGCGCAGAACTCATTTTTGAACGAATTGGAGGTAAGCGAATCTTTCCGCACAACAGTACACGCGCAATCGTTTGTTACCCTACCTTTGTAAATTCACTTTTAGCATTCTCGCGATTTAAGTGAATATGATGTAAAAAAAGCTAATTATTAAATTCCATCTAGGAGCCAAAAAATGGACATACCTACTTTCATAGAACGATATACTATTTTTAGGCGAGATGTGGTAATTTTAAATATCTATATACCTAGTCTACTTTAACTTCGTATAATAAAAAGAATATCTACAATCTCCTTTGCATAAAAAGCCTCAGGCCGGAGTAAGATAAGTTACATTAAGCACTACAATTTTCCTACAAGTTGCAAAGAACTTGATATTCTCATATATTTCTTGTAATCTCACATCTTGAAGAAGGAAAAATATTGGTTTATAAAACACATTCTGGTAAACTTAAATTCCAATGAGCAATCCAATTACAATAATGTAAATTATACGGTTTAAATTATAGTTATTGAAACTGTAATTATATAAATGGTCAAAACGATATATAAGTGGTAAACAACGATCAATTAATTATCGCAGAGGGAAATATGCAATTAAGTGGTTTCATTTTGACTTCCAATTTTAATTTTGAACCAGTTCTCGTTTAATAAATTGTATATTTGTGACACATATAGTATCATCGCAAAGTAGTAATGTTATCAGGAACTGTGAGAGTGTAGAGTAAGGATATCAGTCAATAAACGAATTCGAATTATTTGGATCAATAGTTCTAAGCAACTTACAACACAAGGATGATCTTTATGAGCCCCCTGAACTTCCACATCGCTAAACTTCAGAATCTCGACTCCTCGACTCTTCGCTCTCTGGTGCGTTGAGGGTGAAACTTCCTTGATGGTGATGAGCTTCCTCAAACATCTTGGCGATTGGTCCAATAGAAGGTTAGCTTTCTTGTCGTCTTCGCAAATAACCACTGTCATTTCAGCTGTAAAACGGATGTGGTGAAATTATTGTTAACGACAGACAGAATATTTATTGGTCTTGAAATACATTACTCAAAGAACTACTAGAGCGATTTGAATATTTTCAGAATAAAATAACTTTATTTTGTTGGCAGTTTGTCACTCGTAAAATGACCGGACAGTATGGATTATCCAAGAGTGATTCAATGTCATTCTGGACTGCAGCTATATTGCAAAAAAGCTTAACATCTATTGCATTTGAACTGGGTACTTCAAAAATTCCGCAACCATTGTAAGATCTGAATGATATTTTTACTAAGGTTATATATAAGTTAACTCATAATAAAGCTCATGAGAAAAACATACGAAAGTGACCATAAATTGAAAAGCGGAAAGAATATGAATAAACATACTTTGAGTAACAATGAAGGCACATGCGTTGGCTCCTAGCGTGTCATACAATGGCACAATGACCATTGAATAGCAGTAGGCAGCCTGTTCTGTCATTATCCATTCCGGACAATTCTGTGAATAGATTCCTGCAAACAAATAAAATAAAAGACTGCTCAGACTGAACAATGAATAAATTAGAGCCTGCTGAGAACATAAGGGACTTTGAGTAGAATTAATACCACCTACGTACCTGTATGTAAGTTACATAATACATTCTGAATCCTTAGATTCTTTATTTTTATTTTCTTTGTATTTCAAATGGCTTGTATTATGTTGTATGGTTATTGCCGCAGTACCACCCGCATGGAACCACAATCTGTTGCTCAGATGCTTATTTCAAAACCACAAGAGAAGCATAAAAATTGTGAGTATAGTAGAATGTTATGCAGCAGCTTACAAATTGGCTGTATTAATAAATGAATGTGCAAATAGCTTACCCACAAATGTGTTCTGACCAGGTGTCAAGCCTTGACATATAAGGCCAGATCCAAAGTTCTTAGCTCTCAAGAGCGTTTCATTGTAGGTCTGCCACACATAGGGTTTATTTGGTCCTTCGCGCCAGCCGAGACAGTTTCCATTATCTGCAAGTCAAGGTGCTGTCATTCTCATATTGAAATGATTATCTTTTTCATTAATCAAATCTACTCAAGCTTTCTCGATATGACTGCTGGCAGGTTAATTGTGAAACGTCCAAGAAACACGTTCCCGTTTCAATGTTTTGTTTTGCATCAGGGTACTAATAACTAGTCCCAGTAAACTGAGAGTAAAAAATTGCCGTCGTGACTACTCTAGTGGCACAAATTATGTTTTAACTGTATCCTGAGAACCGGTTTGTGAATGATGGCAACATTTTGTAATACCTTGGCATTATCTTGTTTATCACTAATGAGCGGAAATGTAGGGAAATGAGGTGCGCCTAGAACCGTGCCTTGAGGCACTCCTCAACTCGCAATTGTGTGTGAACAATCTGTAATTACGGTCTGTTGGCAATAACTGAATGCAAATAATAAATCTCGCAAGATGGTGCTAAGTCGTAACGATCTTGCGTGCCATAAATCTTTTGCAAAGAGCTGCAATCAACCGATGTAGCGGCGAGTCAGTAAAGTACCTTTTGTGTGTACAGTGAATAGTATACACAGAACTTCGCTCACTTGACCACAAACAAACTATGAACTACAGCCAAATAGAAACGTTGCATTTGAAATAAGATAACATAAAACTTACTTGATTCCTTGACACCTCGTCTGAACGTTTCATAGAGTGTGCGCGTGTCTTCATGCAGGTAGCGTAGATATCTGCCGTTTTTAGCTTCCTTGTAGAATTTGGAGACTCGTACCATTTCAGGTCCCTGCAATAAAAAGTTTATCAGTGATTCATGGATTCATAAGATCACTATTCGAGACCAACGGGTATTCTCTCAGCTTCGAAGAGATACAGAGCTTCATAAGAGTATTTAATGGGAACTTCGTCGTTGTGTCAACCAGCATTTCGACTGGTTCTTGTCCAACGATTTCATGCAATTCTAAGCATCTTGGAATAAAGTAGTTAGAAACGTCATCTCGTATTATTATCCATTCACAGTCAATATTATCATTATCGTGAATCATTATCGTGACGTGACGTTTCTGTCATAAAATATCTAATAACAGTAGATTGTAGATATATTTTGTTTTTATCATGATTATTACTAAAAACGATGGCTATAATCGTTCATAGAGTTTATTGAACTGAATCCTCGCAACACAGGATACTAGGTAATCAGTTTTAATCTAATTAACCAACTGTCGACAAATCATTAACTTGCATAGCGACAACGGTACCTACTACTGCATATATTTACTTACCTATGAACAATCACTAAGTTTGTTAGTCTTCTAAAATTATCTTTTTCACAATAGCTTTATCCCTTCTTTATTTTGTTTTAATTTCAGTAATCGGTAAACCGAGTTTGGATCAAAGAGCAAACCAACTGTTATCTTTTTTAACCTCAAGTTATGCTTGTTAGCCTAGAAAGGTTAAAAAACTCAAACTCGACTACGTAAAAGCACGAAGATGCATAACAATATAACCTATGTCACATGGATCAGAAGATCAGACACGTTACATTTGTCAAAATCTGGAGCTACGATATGGAGGGAATTATTATTTATAGATCTAAAGGCTGTTAATCTCATTTTGCTCCGTGTTCTTGGGTAAAAAATATTTTTACAATTAAGGACTAGGAAATTGTCAGAACCTAATGAAGCCATGCATACTACAGTCCCCGTTAACCTAATGACATAGTTGGCCCACTTCGAATCTTGGCTTCGAGCATGGCACTCTTACATTACGGTATATTATTACAGTTTGCACAACGGATGAAACCGGAACGATGTCCGGGTCAAAGTCATCGGTAGTGAAGATGAAAACATACAAGATAATCAGTAATGAATACTAATCAGGAAAAATACCTTAAAACTGTTTGGTAAATAATCTGAGTCGGAGAAATTCATAAAACAATACGCAATCACTATAATTAACAGGTCTCTAGAATATCTAGGTAAAATTAAAAAAAATGATCATATTGTGTAACCCAGTAATCAGATTAATGACCGACTGATACATGAAAAACACAATCATAATACCTACAGTTCGAAGAAAACGTAGCTTTTTAATTTCATTCTCTTAATAATTTTGTGCTGATTCCGATATTTTACATAAGACAGCTGTAACTTGTGAGGCTCTTTTCCCGAAATATGTTAAACCTAATGGATGGTTATAAAAGCATCTAAATATATGAACCATCAAAGTGATCTTGAATTCAGTACACACTACGCAAGGTCAGGAGGGAATCGGTCACATGCCGCGACACGACGAAAGAAAAAATCATCGGTTGTTTGACCGAGTTTATTTATAACAAAGCTTCATGACACCACTGCCTAAGCTTATTTCAGTCACAAACACCACTTTAGAATGTGGTATAGCGTAAACTTGACTTTGATCGTTCGATTTAAAATTAAAACTACGCGCTCATTCAACGGCTTTTATGATCACTTCATTGTTGTTCACAGATGAATCACTGTTATTATGGATTTTGTACCCACTGCTGGTAAATTTCATGAACTCAACGAGGGAATTATCTTATTTGTGTTTAAACATATCTAATGGAATGCGTATGAACATAACCTACCTAATAAACTAGTTATTAATAAACCGTCCGTAGAAGGTAGAGTTGTGCAGACGATGGCTGCTCTGCTCACGCAATTTAAAACGCACCTAAGTACTTGAGAAGCATCAGTATAAAAGCTATAATATACGTTTTATCTCCACCACAAGGTTATGATATTAAAATCTGACGAAGTGACGAATAACAACTTAACTATAAATATATTAGGAAAGCCCTGAAAGAGGGCGGGTTCTAGAAACGAGACACATGCTCTTGGCAACAAAATATACGATGTCGCCGAAATAACCTACATTGTCGTCTCGTTTGGCTAGCAACCATTTCCGCGTAAACTGCTGATGAAAACCGCGCGTTAAATAATGTCTAGGAGACACTATTTTTTTTTAAATTTAAGCCACTAATATTATGGGTACTATAGAAATTACACTTACGAATAAGTGCTACAACAGCGTGATAACACAACATGACCATGTAGGTAGGTATCTTATTTTTGGTGATATCACAGTACCACCTGAAGAGAAAGTAAACTAATAGAACTGAAAATAGCTTTGGCAGTTACAAGATACATTATTTTAATTATTTAGACGCCATGGTAGTTTCACCGCTGTTTCTTCTTCCTAAACTGCTTTCTGCAATAGTAGGGCAAAAAAGCCAAGCAGTTTAGGAAGAAGAAACTGACATCGGTGAAGGGGGTTTAAAAGACTAAGACCAGCAATGGAAAAGAACATACCACACGACGTCTGACGTCGACGTCACGACGTCTTTACCATATGGTAAAGACAAGTGTCTACTAAGTATCGTAACAGATTAGAAATTGTGATCGTTTTCAAACAACAATAATAGAGTTTTGCTTGTCACGAATGATGACAGTAGGAAACAAATCACGTGTAGTTACACTGTACATTATGAGTGAGTGGTGTAGAGCATCGATTACTAGTGGGTATGGCCACCGAAGAATTTTGGCTAGCAGTCAAATATGTCACGAGACAAATGCCTTTATCAGGCAACTACATTGTCGGCAACATCCTATCCTATCCTATCCTATCCTATCCTACTAATATTATAAATGTGAAAGTTTAGATGTTTGGATGTTTGGATGTTTAGATGTTTGGATGTTTGGATGTTTGTGTTTCAATCATGTCTAAACTACTGAACGAACTTGGATGAAACTTGGCATATATATAGTTCGTAACCTGGATTGACACATAGGCTACTTTTTATCTCGAATAATTAACAGGATCTACAGGATAAAATGAACGAAAAGGATTAGCAGCGCCAATGAGGAAGATGAGTTAGGCTTTTTTTCCTGTTTTTTTAGCTTAAATCAAAAGTCTAGAAGATTGTAAGAACAACTGTGAAAGAATTTTGGCGATAGCTCAAAAACTGAATTTTCTACGATTTTTTAAAGTTTGGATTTTCAAAATGTGTTTTTAGCCCGGCGATTTCGCGTGTGACGTCAGCCGGGTCCGATCGCTCACCCGCGCGTTTTAAGCGTTTTCTGCCTTTACGTTTCTATTTATATTTCTGATAAATAGGGAGAAAAGTACCAATATTTTTATGTAATATTGTGCCTCTAAGTCCTAAGGACACGTTTAACGCTTCAGATAAACTTTTTAACCACCGACTGAAGAAGAAAGGTGTTCTAAGTTTGAGGCTTTTTTGTGTCTATGTGTCTGTACCTTTCAAGGGTCGTAGCTCCAAAAAATCACTCGTAATTTTTTTATAACTATTCTTGAAATGGAAAGCAGATAAATCTGGCATAGTTCTAAGCCAAGTTTGGTAGAAATCGGTGCAGTGGTTTCCAAGTTATGAGGATGTTTATCAGCCCTCGACACGCATTTTGAAGGGTTCTCAGGCATATATTGATTGTAGTTTGAAACATTTGGTTCTTATACCAGTATAACGTGAGCTACTATTTCTTAGTGTTTCATTGATTTTGTATATCAGGTAAGACTGGTAATGAGCAAGATTGTGTTATCGACGTGATTAGCAATGTTTTTAACCCCCGACGCAAAAACGATGGGGTGGTAAAGTTTGACGTGTGTGTGTGTGTCAGTGCGTGTGCGTGTGTCTGTGCGTGTATGTGTGTGTGTGTCTGTCGAATGCGCGCGTTGGTGCGCGTGCGGATGCGGATGGTAGTAGTCTAAGTCACATTGTCTACTAAGGACGTGCCTAGTGAGACATTGTACTGTCAAGTACAATGCCTCACTAGGCACGTCCTTAGTAGACAATGTGACTCGCTAAGAAGAAGAAGAATGTGACTTACACTAGGACGTGCCTAGTGAGACATTGTACTGTCAAGTACAATGTCTCACTAGGCACGTCCTCAGAAACTAAGGACGTGCCTAGTGAAGCATTGTCTACTGAGGACGTGTCTAGTGAGGCATTGTCTACTAAGGACGTGCCTAGTGAGGCATTGTCTACTAAGGACGTGCACGTGCGGATGCGGATGGTAGTAGTCTAAGTAACATGACAATGACAATGTGACTCGCTAAGAAGAAGAAGAATGTGACTTACACTAGGACGTGCCTAGTGAGACATTGTACTGTCAAGTACAATGTCTCACTAGGCACGTCCTCAGAAACTAAGGACGTGCCTAGTGAAGCATTGTCTACTGAGGACGTGTCTAGTGAGGCATTGTCTACTAAGGACGTGCCTAGTGAGGCATTGTCTACTAAGGACGTGCACGTGCGGATGCGGATGGTAGTAGTCTAAGTAACATGACAATGACAATGTGACTCGCTAAGAAGAAGAAGAATGTGACTTACACTAGGACGTGCCTAGTGAGACATTGTACTGTACAAGTACAATGCCTCACTAGGCACGTCCTTAGTAGACAATGCCTACACATACATATAGTGCAATGCCTCACTAGGCACGTCCTTAGTTACGAAGGACGTGCTTAGTGAGGCATTAGCAATGCATTGCTTAAGGACGTGCCTAGTGAGGCATTGTACCTACTGTACAATGTCCTTCGTAACTAAGGACGTGCCTAGTGAGGCATTGCACTATATGTATGTGTAGGCATTGTCTACTAAGGACGTGCCTAGTGAGACATTGTACTTGACAGTACAATGTCTCACTAGGCACGTCCTAGTGTAAGTCACATTCTTCTTCTTCTTCTTAGCGAGTCACATTGTCTACTAAGGACGTGCCTAGTGAGGCATTGTACTTGACAGTACAATGTCTCACTAGGCACGTCCTTAGTAGACAATGTGACTTAGACTACTACCATCCGCATCCGCACGCGCACCAACGCGCGCATTCGACAGACACATACACACATACACGCACAGACACACGCACACGCACTGACACACACACACACGTCAAACTTTACCACCCCATCGTTTTTGCGTCGGGGGTTAAAAACATTGCTAATCACGTCGA
This sequence comes from Gandaritis pyraliata, assembly GCA_947859175.1. Taxonomy (NCBI): domain Eukaryota; kingdom Metazoa; phylum Arthropoda; class Insecta; order Lepidoptera; family Geometridae; genus Gandaritis; species Gandaritis pyraliata. Next base: position 4,096,905 of record OX401866.1, on the reverse strand, counting down.
TAACACAATCTTGCTCATTACCAGTCTTACCTGATATACAAAATCAATGAAACACTAAGAAATAGTAGCTCACGTTATACTGGTATAAGAACCAAATGTTTCAAACTACAATCAATATAATTATGCCTGAGAACCCTTCAAAATGCGTGTCGAGGGCTGATAAACATCTTCATAACTTGGAAACCGCTGCACCGATTTCTACCAAACTTGGCTTAGAACTATGCCAGATTTATCTGCTTCCCATTTCAAGAATAGTTATAAAAAAATTACGAGTGATTTTTTGGAGCTACGAGCCTTGAAAGGTACAGACACATAGACACAAAAAAGCCTCAAACTTAGAACACCTTTCTTCTTCAGTCGGTGGTTAAAAAGTTTATCTGAAGCGTTAAACGTGTCCTTAGGACTTAGAGGCACAATATTACATAAAAATATTGGTACTTTTCTCCCTATTTATCAGAAATATAAATAGAAACGTAAAGGCAGAAAACGCTTAAAACGCGCGGGTGAGCGATCGGACCCGGCTGACGTCACACGCGAAATCGCCGGGCTAAAAACAGATTTTGAAAATCCAAACTTTAAAAAATCGTAGAAAATTCAGTTTTTGAGCTATCGCTAAAATTCTTTCACTGTTGTGTTTTGGACGTAAAAATCTATCGATCTACATTAAAAAAAAAATACGCTCATCTTCCTCATTGGCAAGAGGATTTCATTGTCATGTCATGTCACGTCAGTTTGACAGGGCGTAGTACTACCTCTTTGGTTTAACGACTAGCGTTTGACATTCCAGTACGAGTTCGGTGTAATGAGGTGTAATGTCAATTTTCTCAAAGAAGTATCCGCTCGGTACACGCACAGATAATATAATGTACACGGAAACTGTAGACGCGTACGAAGTCGCGGGTAACTGCTAGTAGTTTGATAAATTGGAAAATATTGAGGCCCACTACCTTTGCATATCCAATGCGCATACGCACTTTGCATGAAAATCATGAAATTGTATTCTTTGAATCTCCAAAATAAGTACGTGAAATAGGTACTATGAAATAATTCAAGTTTATTAAAAGATAGTACCTATCTACTTAGGTGGGTATAGGTGATTTTGATTTTAAAAGTCTATTATTTGTTTGCGGTCATAACATGTATACGATCAAACGAAAAATACTCTAAAAAGCTGCAATAATAAGTACTCATAACAACGTTCCGCACTGATCTGGTCGCAGTACATTTTCAACAATCATGCCCACAAAAAGGTTGATGTAATAGTATTTTTTATTTATTCATTTTTATTAGGTTGGTGTGTTTGCCAAAGAATGAAAAGTCACGAGTAAACTATGCCTACAGATTTCGTTAAGCATTGTCATCAGTTTCGTAGTAGTCAGCTCTCGTCACCCTATAATTTTAGTTTGTTAGGTACTAGGTATTCCTGCCAGTAAAGTATATCAGATAATTTTATAAGCGTCAAAGAATCTATAGCTTGGTAAATGACGTAAAATAGATTGTTCGACGCCTTTTTTTCTTAAAAAAATTTACTATGGAATATAGTAAACAGCAAGATGGCCGCTTTAAGACTGATTTGTTGATATAACGCACCTACTTAGGTACATACTTAGCTACGAGTATGTCGGTATAATATAGGTTCTATTTCCCTTTCTACTGTTTTTCGACGCGTTTTGAAGGATTTTGTGCCTTTTATCATCGAAAACTTCCATTAATTAATTCGATTTACCGCTGTGACCATGAAGTAAACAACAAGATGACTTACCCAGGTACCTTTAATATACCTACTTAGCTATGTCGATATATATCTAACGTATAGCGTACTTTCGGTTGGTTCACCTTTGTTTCGTTTGTTTAGTAAAATAAAGTTTAACTTTAACTCAGACCCTTTTGTTGAAAATCTATACAATCAAACTTTCCAGAAATATTCTCTTATAATAATTCGTATTCGATAGAAGGTATCGATTATGCATTACCTAACTAAAGATACTGCGGATGTGCCTAGGATACTTTACAAAGTCGTGAGTTTCAATCTCCGTAGAAATTGTTACAATTTTCCCAGTGAATCATGAATCTACATAACAAAATGCTCTGGAAGGAATTCCCCGTTCCAAAAGCTTCCTATTATTAAACTTTACAATACTAAACTATAAAGTATTCTCTGAAATGTCGATTAATACATTCTGAAGTGTCGGCTTTGATTGCTTTAGGCGTGTTAGTTACATTGCTAATGAATGCATTGTTATTGCAATGGCAAATTAAATTAGTTTCGATTATGATCTTGATCTTGACCTGAATTTAGATATTATTCATTGTTTCAGCCAAGTAGTCATCATTTAACTCATTATCTTCATCTGATTACAACTGTACAATTATTTTTAGAACACTTACTCTTAAGGATTCGGATTGTTCGGTTAAGTTAATCGGTGGTCTCACTGGAGACACTCCAATATAACAGTTACAGCACGCCATTTTCACTTCCTTCACAGCACAAATCACAGAAAACACGGTTACTTTCAAATGTTATCGATAGGTACGTTGCGCAATCATTCTCACCGAGGAATGTTACACACAAGACGACACAAGTTCACACAGTCCTTGATTGTTTGTCTTTAGTCTTGAATGGGGCAGTTTTGGCCAAGTTTTAACGAGTCTCGTCACTTTCGCTAGATTTTCGGGAACTGACAGCAGAGCAACGGGCAGGGCAGCCCGTGGTATAATGAGTTAAAAATACCGCTCAAAGATGCGCTCTGCCAACTCTAGATTGTTGGCAGTTCGGGATTAGGACATCTCGAACTTTGATACCAACGATTAAAGGGAATTTCCTTTCAGACGATTACATTTTAAAAAGCTTTGCAATTATAATGAAATACTTATCAAAAGTTTTGAATTTAACTATAGTAGAGTAGGTATTTATGAATTTTAGTTCGCAGATATGTAAGAATTTATATGACTAATTGTGCAAAAGCTGTTTATTTGCTATTACTTACTGGCAAAATAACAAAATGCAGGTAATAGATAAACTCAAGACGCAATACGTAAATAAGTATGTATTATCGATCGTTGACCCCATGCAAGACAGAGACTTCTAGTATCAGCTTATTCTATTCCGTGCTAATCAGATTCTATGAGTAATGTCTAATTTTTATTACGTATTAATTTTAAAAACAAGATTCATTATGTTTTTTTTAGTATACTTAATACTTAGAAAATTATTAGATGAATTGATAAATCAATACCTTGTACTGTGATCAAAAAGAAGAGTTAAGAACTAGGAACGAAATCAACAAAATTTTATAACCCCTCAAATTTGCTCAGAAACAGGTGGTAAATGAAGAATTGTTTGATATTGGTAATAACTAAACGAAGTGAAAACTTTCAGAGTTTAGTGTCATGGACAGGAGCAAGAGCAATCTTTTCAGAATATTGTCCGAGACATTTCAATACAGGTTTGAGCCGAATGTCTGATATATCAAGTCATCAACATGCAGGAGTTCCAGTATTTTACTCAAGGAAACATGAAATATATAAAAAATTCAATCTCACCGGTTCCAGAAGACTCTGCTCATGGAGTGTGACGAGGGGTTTCTCTGGCTTCGGTCTCGTGCTCAAGTAGAACGCAGACGCAGCCGCCACGCCAGTCAGGGCTAGCGCGCCGGCTGATCCTCCCACCATCCATAGGTACTGGTCGATCTCACTCACTGTGGGCAAACGCATAATCTTAGCTCCTCTACTATCATAGAATTATTGATCAACAAGTGAAGAGGTGGACCCAGCTTGGGCAACTCATCAATATTGACAAATTGACACCTGTTTTCTACCAGATAATGCGTGAACTGAACAGCGGCGTTGAAGCATTTTTTCAGAGGAACAAACAGCTGGCAGAGATCCAGATACTAATGCAGTAACCTCTACTCGTTACGTGTTTTATGCCACCTAAGATTAAATTAATTTAATAAGCGTATAAGTGTCGTAAAAATTGTAAATCTTTTCAATGTTTTAGCCCTGTTTAATTCTAACCAGGCATTTTTTTATCAATAAGCACAAAACTGATTTTACTTATAGTCTCCACTTTAATATTCATTCCCAATAATTAAGTCAAATAATAAAACCTCATTCATTTAAATCAAACAATTCCACCACAGATATTATTATAATCTCTTACTCATACTCTTTACTCTATAGATATTACTCTTTTCACTGAAACAAGTGCGTGCAAAAACAGCACCGTTTCATTGTCCCCTAATCTAAATCTCAACTGAAGCAGTTTGGCAAACGCATTGGTGATATATTTAGGAACTGTCTAGTCTTGTCGTTTTAAAATTAGATGTCACACACCTTTCGAATTTTCACATTCCACACTATTGTTAAAATATACGTGTACAGTCTTTGCAACGACGATTGCGTATGTACTGGTACGGAATAATTTGCTGACCTCAAATTCGACCAAAATTCGACTATGTGACTGCAAATTTTTAGTAAATCAGTTTAGTAAATCTAAGTGAATCATATTTTAACAAAATCATACACTTACAATCTGATAAATGAATCATCACAACCAAATATGGCTATGCCTTACTGATTAACCAATAAAACATCGGCAAAGAGTGAGCATCGAGTCTGGGTACTTTCGATAATGACCAGTTGAAACGACCTTCTCTGTCACTCTGATTGGCTAATGATGATTGAAGATTTTACGCGAATGTTTCTGTTTCCTTCTTTCTCTTAAATTAACTTGAAGGACGTATTATTATTGTACGGTAAAGATTTTATTGATTACTGTCACAATGTAAACTTGGAAATTGAATTTATTAATTGCACACTTACAGTGGCATTTGAAATACAGAGGACCTAGCATTTCTAACAAAGAATAGCGGCATCTTAGCCATCATTCACAGCAACACTAGATAATGGAGTTTGTTATACATCACCGTTTTGCTCTAGAACTTTAAATGTATTCGATGATCTAGCAGTAACGAATAAATCAAAAGTCTGGATATACCCGCAACTTATTGGCATCGAAGCACAATTTCATTGTTCAATTTTCAGAAAGCAGCCCATGATGTCCACCGTAGTAAAAATGTCATTGGTTTGTTTAAATTGCAATCTTTATTACATGCTTGCATATTATTACCTAATTATAGAATTGTTAGTATTTTACACGATATACGTTAAACGTAGTTACTTTATTTATAGACAGTATAGAAAATTAAACACAATAATATTCTTGGATGGTTGAACTTCATAATTTCAGATTGAAGAACTAGTGGGAATCTTGTATCTAAGCGCTTCTGTGCTACAAAGGTATGAAGGCAAGTTCAGCTGTTGGTGCTGTTTACAAAAATGGTATCAAAATGACATACCATGACAATGGTAAAACTAGGATAGCATAATTACAAGACCATGTTTGAACCACAGTAAAGTGGAGACTCCTATAATACAGGTCTCATGGCGATCCCCATCGTTATGTAATTGTACATTTACATGCATGCATGTACATTTATAAAATTGTACTATGCTGTGCTGATACGTAGGTACTGTCAAACTCCGATTGTTGGTGCTTTGGTCTGGCGTAGGTAAGCCGTCACTCGATTGGGCTCAGCTGAAAATCAGCGTTGAATTGCATTTTTTAGCAACTCAACAATTATGCTGAGCTGCCACCTTTTTATTATTATTATAGTTCTAGGTACTTTTGTTTTATGTTTGTATTACGATGTGTTGTCAAATATAGCTTTTTCTTTCTTTCTTTCTTTCTTTCTTTATGTATAAACTTTAATTTTTGAAAGGCAAAACTCCCGTCACCAGATTCTGCCACCATCATATCATACGAACTATGAGTAACTGTGTAAATTGCCTAAGCTTATTGCAACGACGTTCCTACGACCAGAAAGGTCATCTGCATAAAGTGCACTCATATCCCGCGAATAAGGAAATGTCAGTAAAACAACTTTCATGCAGCCAAGCGACTAGTTCCTGAACTATAAACAGCGGTCTGGCCAGTTTAGAAAGTGGAAACTCTGGTACGCTCGCAGACAGACATTAGCGCTTAGATTTCTCGGGATTCTCTCGCGCTTTCCACCGACATACTTTTACAACGTTACATACTTGTTATGCTTCGATAAAACTGGTGCTAATTCACTGGTTATAATAACTGCAAGTACACGCGAGAGCAATGATTCCGGGTCACTTAAAGAATGTTAAAAATCTCGGAAACTAAAAATGATAGGTTAATGCAATAAATTGTATTTAATAGACAATGTAATACTCCTTAAATGAAGGTATTAAAACTTCTTAGTTATTGTAAAGTTATATCTTAAAAAAATCAAATTTGAAAAAGGGCCACTTTCGAAGATGGAACTACGAAATTACAGCATTTGGTTTTGCTTTTGTTTGTAATCTGTCATTTATGTGGGTATATAAACCATGTTGATAGTGCTCTATATTCATTATTCAAGCTGAAATTATGTCGCTTACGCCTGAAGAATGCACCAGAATACTTACAATGCTGGAAACCGGCCGGAGTCAGCGCGATACAGCCAGGACTGTCGGTGTGTCGCTGTCAACAGTACAAAGAGTTCTCCGACGTTACGAAGAAACTGGTTCTAACCTACGCAGACCAGGAACGGGCAGAACCAGGTGTACCACAGCACGAGAAGACCGATACTTGGTGAACACCATGCTTCGAAATCGCTTTCTCACAGGAACTGAACTCACAAATCAGTTTCGACGCCTCGGAGGAAGTAACCCAAGTGCATGGACAGTAAGACGTCGGCTTGCTGAATCTAACTTAAAACCCCTTAGACCTGCAAACGGCCCTAAACTGGAGCGTGGGCATCGTATTTCAAGACTAAGATATGCCCAGAGCCACGTAAATTGGAGTATTGAAGATTGGTCAAAAGTTATGTTCTCCGACGAATCAAAATTTATGCTCTACAAGCACGATGGAAGACACAGAGTGTATCGAAGACCAGGGGAAAGATTCAAGCAAGCATGCATCGAAGAAAAAGTAGCCTACGGTGGTGGGTCTGTACTTGTGTGGGCCGGAATTTCTTCTGAAAGTCGCACAGAGCTGGTGATCATAGAAAACGGCTCTTTAACTAGCGTAAGATATGTGGAAGAAATCCTCAATGATCATGTTGGTCCATTTATGGTCAATTTAGGTGAGGATGCTATATTTATGCATGACAATGCCCGACCTCATACAGGTAGGATTGTGAATGACTACCTTCAAGAGATGAACATTACTCGTATGGAGTGGCCAGCGCGCAGCCCGGATATCAACCCGATCGAGCATGCTTGGGACGAGCTAGGCAGATGCGTAAAACAACGAAACCCTCCCCCAATCACGCTTCGTGAGCTCAAAATTGCTCTCACAGAGGAATGGGAGAATATTCCCCAAAATCGTATAAGGAACTTGGTGTACAGCATGCCAAACCGCGTAAACGCAGTAATGGAAGCACGAGGAGGCAATACGAAGTATTAAAATTCAAGTCAAATCGTAATAAAGTTCAAAAATTTCATGTTTCCTATTTTTGTTTTAAGGAGAGATCAGCAGTTTTTTTCTTTATGTAATTTTGTGTTAATAAAATGTATGGTGACTCATATTTTTTTACTTTCATTTAAGGAGTATTACATTGTCTATTAAATACAATTTATTGCATTAACCTATCATTTTTAGTTTCCGAGATTTTTAACATTCTTTAAGTGACCCGGAATCATTGCTCTCGAGTGTATTATAAAATCATCTTACTCGCACAAACAATTCGAAGATCAAACTTTGAGAACGGAAATGGAAAATACTCTTTTACGATGTTCTTAGATGTTTAGAAAAGAGATTATAGCACAAATTCCAATCAACAAATGGCCCAAAAAAGGGAGTGCGTGAGCAGGAATACTTTCAGAATCTTGTTCAGGGTCCCCAAAGTTTCCACTTTTGAGGTTTTCACTTATAAAATCGATGCGTTGTACAATAAAAATTCTTTTAATACATGAAAGTTCACAAATTTTTCTACAGCTTTGATTTTATATATCTTTTCCGAACTACGAGCAACGCTCCAAATAAGTGAAACAAAAAAAAAATATATTTTAACCAAATATTCGTTCAGAAAGTCTAAAGAAACAATTATTCATTATTTTGATCGAGTGCGCGTAACAAACAAATAGGTAGGTAGGTAGGTACCCTAGATTGATCAAGCGAGCGAAGATTTTAGTGTTAACTTGGGCAAATCAGGACTTTTGATATATTCACCTCCTAAGCGCCCTGGACAAGTTTCTGAAAGGATCGCTTAAGCTCCTGCTCACGCACTCTGCAACTCCTTTATTGACTGGACTAATAGTTAAAATGGTGATTGAAGAGTGCCAAGGGCAAACCTCTCAAACGAAATTAGGAACAGGGTTAACACATCGCAAAAGTCAATGTCGTAATCGACATTTGATCATTAGAAGGGCTTACACTTTGAAGGCGACGTTTTAAGGTCGGGTCGTTGAAGGCTTAAATACATAAATACAGGGTGTAATAAGATCAGTTCGGAAAACTTCGGGGGTTGAAGTATCCGTCAATATGAACATGTTTTTCCAAAGAACTATTAGTATTAGCACTCGTAGTCACAGCCGTGTTTGATGAATCCCGATATTCACCTATAGCTTCATACAAATAGAGTTTCAAATTCAATGACGACTCGGACACGGCTCGGACCCGGCACGATGTAACGTGGGTCATCCTTAAAATGTACTTTCCAAAAATGTATGGTACAGCAAATTATATTTCGCGCTAACGCTAATGGTTTCTTGGGAAAAGTAGTTCGTATATTGATGGGTACTGAGTGATTTTATTACACCCGATAGGTAGGCTTTATGATACGTAGGTAAGGTACTCGTTGATTTCAAAAGTTAGAACCTTGGCGATCTGATTTCCCTTCATTGTGCATTCAAAAGGTGTAACAAGCATGACGGCCCTTGAAGGGCCTCCGAGTCAAGCCTCAATAGAAACTTTTTATACTTTTTTACCGTGCATTCAGAAATATCATCGACCTAGAGTTACTACAAGCATTATCTGTCTTTTTTATTTTATCCTTTCAATTGTTATTTCAGGTAGGTATTTTATTTATTATACGAACAAAACCATCAACAATTCATTTGTTTCTATAATTTGTGAACAATACTTACGGCTATTGCATTGGCTCCACCAGATTGTCTTCTCTTGTGTGTCTTCAGTCTTTTTTTTCTCAGTCTTCTTCAATTTCTTCTGTATTTTGTGGTATTTATCCTTAACACTAAATTCAGTCTTGGCAGCTCCATTGTCGTTCACTTTGTCCTTTTTCGTATTGAAACCGAATTTTCCGCTTCCCATTTTGTTATTTTTATTTATGGTGTTCACAATATTAGCATTTTCATTGACCCTAGGGCATGGTTCTGGAACCTGGTATCATGTATTACTGTTTATTGAGACCGGCGTGAGTGCACGTTTGTCGCTTGTCGTTAAAATATTTGATATCGAAGTATTCTGTCGCGAAATGAATCGAAATCTATAAAACTAAAAGGTTTTATTTATTGAGTTATCTTGGAGAGGCTATGGCCTTGTGAAGTTCATTAACACGGTCTATACTATACGATAGCTGAATATAATCTAGCGACAGTTTTATAACGTTATCCGTACTATCTTTAGATTTGTTTTATATATTCACATGGTTCCTAGGATAGCAACGAATTAGACGTGTTATGCAAGCAACCAATGTTTACAGCTACCGATTTAAGAATAAGGACAAAAGCATTCAAAGCTTGTAACGATCAACAAAGAGCGACAATATATAATTTGGTAGCAAGTTCCCGTTTACTTCGCTCTACAGTTGTTCTAATTCTTCAGGTTATTTGAACTGTAGGAACCAAATCGACAAACAAATATTTGATGTAGTGAACCAATAATTCATGTAAAACAGAAAGCAAACCAGTGCCAATAATAGAAACTATTGCTTGTTTGTACGAGTGGGGAGCGTGGATATTTACCGAAATCCTGGAGTGAAACATGCTCTTTTTAAAAGCAAAAAAAACTTAGCTACACCGTTTCGATGAAAAGATCGCGAAATCAAGGCAGCTCAAGATCATTTGTCATGGAATTAATATACGGAAGGGCTTTGCAGTGGACGTTTTATCTTAAGTTATAAATGTAAATTTTGCAGCTATTTTTGTTATTAAAAAAATAACACAGAAATCTAACCATAAGAAGGAACAAACTGATGTTTATAAAACCCACGACGCAATAATAACCAGAGCATACTCATACGTTCATTTTGTTATGATTCTGTTGCAAAAACAGTTGCCATAGCAACAACGGGAACCAAAATAAACGATCAGAGTTTGATGAACTGCGGCGGTTTTGAGAAATTTAAAACGCTCGTAAAAACCAGAGAGGCTGTGCAATAAAGAAACACGTCCGGTTTGTCATATCACTTTCCGATAACTGTACTTTTTACTACAACTACGCGGTAAAGTAATTAAAACGGTTCGCGTTTGACCGTGTAGCATTTTTAACTGTAACCGCGAATAAACTAAATTGAAAATCGACTGAGAGCGTCGAGGCTCCACTGGGAAAGAAGACTTCCGAAGTCAGGTGGTTATTGTATCTTTAGGGTACTTCAACTTCAGCTCATACCCCTTTTGTCACTTGGAACCGGTAATAGATTCGCTGTACAAAATGCTTAGCCTTATAAAATCACTAGCAAATTGTGAAAGTCTTCTAAGGTAGGAAAAACTGAAGACCTTTGGACGTGAGATAAGAACTCAGGGTTTCTTGACAGACTTTGAAACCTTGAAAATAAAGAAAAAATGGCGAACTCTGAATTGGTAACCTTATCAAATCTGCAAGAGTTCATTGACTCACGTTTCGTTATTGGTCCAATACCACATCCGATACCCTACTTTTACGGTCATGGATTTCAATGCCCGATAAAGTCATGCCAATTCACAACACTTGGGAAGAAAACAGAAACGTAGAATTCAAAAACTGCATTATTTCCAAAATGATTGACGAAAGCAACCTAAAGAAGGCTTGCTCTACCTAGTACCTACCGAATTTGCTTCAAAATTCAAACTTTTAAACAAAAGTTTCCAAAAAGCACATTAAAACTATGGAGCAGAGTCAATGCCTCAAACGGAACAAGGAATTTCAAACCAAGTACAACTACTTACGTACGACACGACCAAATAATATCTTGATTCTCGTCAATATTTCGGGTGTATAAAACTCCAATTTAAAAGATGCTTATCGCCACTCAATTTTTGTTCGTCAGTGACGTCATAAAACTGCATCTACTGACGGTAGGAATAAATCTGACAATCGCAATCGTATCGTAACGGTAGCATGTCCGAGTTACACTGCACGGTGCCGCTGCAACGTTCGATGTTCGGTTATCGTTGACGCGCATTGTAACATTTGTTTGTAACTCAAATTGGTACTTTAGGTTTACAGCTACAGAAACATGAGTTTGCACTAACCAACCAGTGGACCCGTTGCAATTGTAAACGCACTAACAATTTCACAATGCAATGTGGTTCGATAAAATCGCGATTACATTTAATTGGCTAATGTGTGCGGAACGAGTGACATTGTTAATAACATTGTTGCGGATAGCTTGTTTGGTTTTGTCTGGTCTCTTTGTTGCCTTTACCAGCTTACTTCACAACAAGTAAATTATTGAAAAATATCCCCTAGTAGGTTATAAATAAAATAAGTTCATGACTGTCGAATGTAGGGTAGAAAAACATTTCTGCCCACGGATTTTTTAAAACTTGAAAATAACTGTGAAGGATAGCGTAGAAACAACGAAATAACTGGTACATGGTGCCCACTTTGTATTCCATAACAGCGTACAACCACCACCATTGCTAGAATACTGCAGGTTTCGAAGGCTTTTCCATCGCCATTTGAAAGGTAAAACCCTGTTGAACTCTCCGCAACTGTATTCAAACCAATAGGTTAGTGATCACAACACCGTATCGAACTATACAGAGACTTAAACCGACTTGTATTTCCGCTATCGGAACATTAACAGCTAACGGAGCGGTTTCGATCTGGTTCGCGGAAACAATCAATTTGCCCGAGCCCTCTGTGTTTCTCTGACCAATGGAGAGCACGTGCCTGCGCTCACGTGCAATAAACTGAACTGAAGCAAGGGTTCCACCGCTTGTTAACATAGTGATGATTGTTGTAAACCTGCATGCCACGAGAAGGTAAAAGAGGAGTCAAACTGGTGTCAACCATTGACGATCTACTAGCATTGCTATTGCTGGTAGGTCGTACTCTGATCTGGTACCTTGGTAAAGGTTCAGAAATAAAACCTTCAGCCGCAATGCAACTCTTTAGGAGTTCTACAAACGCGTTGATTGTCAGTTATTTTTACCTACCACTGCTACTGACAAAAGTAGCGATTAAGGAAGAAAGCTTATGCTAACACGCTGTAACACGAGCTGCCTATGATGATGATAACTTGCTAGTACCATAACTGCTCGACATAATAAATCCTTAACAAGGTACCTAACTAGAAAAGAATTACCACTGATTTCATATTAATCTTTGCAAAAACTGTATGTTGGGTATTTTCTTGAAGAACAAATGAAAGCAAGAAAAAGTTAAACTAGCACACATGCGCATTGCGCGTGTAGAAAATGCATTCACTTCCTATGCGATAAAATAGGTACTTATTACTCGTACCAACCAACCAGTAGGCAATGAGTCACACTCGCCTACTGCGATTGAACCGCGTCATGTTCTAAGGTACTTAGACACTTTGACTAAACCTTACAAGAAGAAAAAAATTTGGGACAGGTTTTCATCACGTTCACCACAAATCTATCGAATTTGGACCACCTTATAAGTATGGGTTTAGAAACCTATAAGTATAGGTACTAGAAGAGTTAGTTTTTACGTTGGTTTTACCTGCGCAGGGGAGGCTTCGTAGCCCAATTCCATGAATGTGAGAGGAGTAGATTCAGAGTTGACGAATGATAGGAGTAAGTGGAAGAAGACATGTTGTGCCGGCCCTACCTGGCGTGGAATAAGAGCAGGGGAATGATGATGACTAGAACAAATCTCTCATAGGAATAGTAAAAGGTTTCAGACTTCAGTATAACGATCGACCCACTAACAAACAATGGCCCTCCAACCATGTCAGAAATAGAGGAATGATTGTTTGCAGACGTACCAACACTTTAGAAGCTGTAATTAAAGGAAACTAACTCCTATTTTAACTGTAGTTTAGTTTGCTCTTGAGTGAATTCTGGTTCACGATTTCTTGCACGGACTGCTATTAAAATAATGGAGCCCTTTAGGCCAGCTATTGAAACTGTAAACGTATACTAATAGACGCTATTATTTATCTAATGTGGGAAAAGCTTTTGCACTATAAATCAGCGAGGTTAAGACAAACGATTCGAAAGAAACTGAACTTCACAAGAAAATAGAGATGCGAGTTATGGGACCATGGGCAATATCGATCGAGAATTTTACTAATTGAAAAAGATAAAAGAAGGCAATATTAGTTTGTAAAGAAAGATATCGTAGGAAATGATGAAAAAATATTTTTGCAATTTTCTAGTATCGCTTTAGGCTATACATACAAGTCAACACAGATTTAAGTATACAGATGTCGATTTCATAACGCAACATTTCTAACTTACGCAAACTGACTGCCCATTAAAAACTTACAACAACACAAAAAGCATCAAAACAAAGCGACGAATCGTGCACCGTGCGCGGTTATAGGTACTAACTAACACGCGATAGTATCGTACGGTTATCGATTGACACGTGCTATCGATTCGATTACAGCGATGCAGTAACTAGTGTCACAGTCATATATCGATTATTGTCACAGTCACTGGTAGATGCGCGCGCGCTCAATTCCGCGCGGCCGATCAGGCGGCCGTTCGTACAATGCGCCTGCCTCCAACCTCCCCCTATTTTCGAGCCTCGACTCGAGCCTAGCCACCTCTCTCTTTTGACGGGCCACGGGCCGCAACGGTGAACAATCCAGCTTAACAAGCGTAGGAACAAGATGTGCGAGATTATGGTAACTTGCTAGGAAACATTTTGCTAATCCTGTCTGAAGAATTGGTCATTTCACAAAAAAATGTCCTATTGGCGGTTTTTGTCCCAGAATTTCGCATTGGCTTGCTTCTTCTCACATAGACGAAAAGTACTTAATTAAGAAAGAAATGTTCTCAAAATTGTTTGCCAGTAATTGTCTATCCACCGATCTTACTTTGGAAGCAACCAAAACTGAATCAACCAGGTGTTTCGTGCAGACTATGATCACGAGCGATAGCAATAAAAAGCACACACACAAAAAAAATTGTAGTAGATAAGTAGACAAAAAAGTTGGCTCGGAGTCGGGAGACATGTCCGACAACCTCTTAGAAAAGATCTGAAAGACGGTCTCGAGAGGACTTCGCAAGAAGCTTTTGTCAGAGCATTTCCTGTGAGCTCTTGACATCCTGCGTGAAATAATATTGGTTTTGTATGTCTAGTCAAATGCATCTTCAGCCCATACAGATACGGGCAAAAAACCAAATATGATTCTTTATGACATTAGAATATTGAGAATTACAAGTTTAGTTTGAAAGGTTTTTTTTGCATTTAAATGATGGGTTAAGCCGATGACCTATCTGATGTTAAGTGGTAACCACTGCTTAGTAAACATTGCTTCACGGAGCACCTATCACTCTGAGATGTTAAGTATCATGTGCCTGTAATTGCACCTGTACCCTTCAAACCGGAACGCAGCAATGCGAGCATCACTGCTTGGTCGCAGAAATAGATACGGTGGTAGTACTTCGTAGTAATTTAAATCCATGACTAAGTATTTCATGGAAATACTTGTTTACAAAGTTATTACGCGGGTCAGCAAAATATTAGCCAATTTAATAAAAAATAATTTTTGCAACTGTCATAGGTACCTCAAACTGTGTCATGCATTTTATAATACCTACATACGTTTTTAATTGTAATTTTCTTCGTAATTAAATATTTTATAAGGTTATTGATTCTCTCGTACTTTTTGATCAGTAGGTAGGTTCTTGATATTTTAGGGCTATAACACAGAATGCCCGGGCTGAATGGTATACATAGTTTGACTCCCATTCTGTTGTTGCCTTTTTTCTAAACTAAACTGATTTGACACTTAAAATTATAGCTGTCTTTGTCGTTTCATTCAAGAGATGTTTAATCAGGTTAGTTTAGAAAAATGGAAACACTATTATTTCTACCATTGGCCCAAAAGTGCTATTACTTTATATAAATTACCTAGTAAACACAAATTAGCCGTATCAAGAGCGTACGTTTGGCAGAGATTTCGTGATGGTCACAGTGGATATTTGCTCTTCCTAAAATATACATAAACATATCACCATACCCATAAATCATACCAATTAAAATCTGAAGCCAATAGCATCAGAATTTCAGAAACGACTACACAATAAAACCTAGAAAAGTCACAGCGCATTTTATGACAGTTCAAAGAATCGTTCTCAATAAAAGCAACATTGTAACGCTTTACCCTCCGAGGAGATATGAAACATTACATTTGCATGTAAACTGGTAGATCCGTATGAACATTGAAGGAGATTTTGTACATACGAAACACATACAAAAATAGAATAGCTATGTGAAGTGATGCAGTTAATTATGCATTTCGCATAGATAACCTGCACGCTGTACTAACTAGTATAGTATAGGACCGGCAAATACAGAGAGCGACCAGTAGTAATACCAGTGAAGTGAAGACAGGCTGCCAATGATAATGATAAATCAGCAGGCGGCAATTTAGCAAAAGTTCATTTTACCAGAGAGCGGGTTGGGGTTGCCTCTTTTTAAAAACAATTTACTTCAGGGCATCATGATCATCCCTTATGATCAGATCTTATGAATAGATCTGATGAGAGGTTTTTCTGGTTAGTGATTCCTTATATGGCTGTACTTCAGAAGGTAGTCATTTTTAACAGCTTTGTGAATGTCACTGTACAGTTTTAATTTAATCTTAATTCTGATAACCACTTTGCGCTTATACCTTGACCTGCGGCATTTCATTGTTGCTAACAAAAGTTACCGATTTGATTCAACTTGACTGAAATCAAATCTAATTCAAATGTAAGTTAATTTGAAAAAGCAAGTGGTTAACTTGGTCACACATTTTTAAGACTTCTAAAAGGTATGATGCTTTTACAAGACAGTATGGAACCTATAAAAACACTAACACTACTAGACAACAGCAGAAAGATGACTTGTAGACGTGCCACTATTCAAACATATATATATGCATTTATTTTAGTAGTAGGAGCAAGTACAATGGTCACTTATTCGAAGTCAATAAACCCACACGCAATCCTTACGAAATGCCCTGACTATTGACATAAGGATCCTGCACGTAATGACGCATACACAACGCTGGAGCGTAAAACTACTTGAACCATTCAATTTAATTATCACATTGCATTTAGGATGCGAGTAAAGTTGAAATAAAATCACGACTTAAGTATATAAAACATCGTTTCCTTAAACTACATTGTTTTGGTAGGCACTGGTACTGGTGTTACTGATATGTCTACATTTCCAGACGAAGCTAAGTATGCCTAAATTTTATAAATAAACTTTGGCGTCAGTTGCTAAGCAAAGGTGGCGGTTAGAAGCACCAAAAGAGAGAAAAAGCTTTACTTATTAGATTTGACCGACGGGTGTCGCGTCAAACCGTGTCGATTTAGAACCAGAGCAAGATTTTGCAGTGATTTAGTTCCGATATTGCTTTCCACTTTTAAAGCTAAGAAAAACAATGTATATAAAACGCACAAGAACGATAGCGGAAAGAAAAGAATGACAATTTCTGATGTTATACCATTCACAAATTAACTAAGTACCAACATAATTATAGCGTCTATTCTATACTATACGCTTTAGTAATGTAAAGCCTTAATTGTAGACCAGGATTAATTTTCGGATGGGATGATTCGGTTTTGTCCGCGAGCATACAATGTATAAGGCAAACAATACCAATACCATTGGTATTATTGACCAAAACAGGTACATTCATAAAACTGCAAGGTTGTCAAATGAAATAAATGTAAGTAGTCAATGTTGATGATTATTTACATGAATGAAACAAGCAGTGGATAAAAGAGTTCAACAAGACTTCAACTGAAGTTCTGAATTAAACAAACTTCTCCAAATGAAAATCAAATCAATAAATCTTCACCACTGAAGAAATGACCTCTGAAGGTAGCTGAAAGTAGTAAATTTGGAAATATTTTGTTCTATTATTAAACGGCTTATTCCCAGAGGTCCATGATTTTTTTAAACAAAGGCATAAAAAGAATCGCAAGCTCAAAGAAGTAAGTAGGTGCCAATTGCAACTATTTGAGTAGTTCAAGTATTATTCAAGTATTATACGGCCGTGCAGATGTGGAAAATACTCCAAGTGCACAAGAAATTATTAAATGTAGTAATAAATTTATCAGCCCTACCTCCGGGGTCGACAAGGGCAAATACTGCAAACTGCAGTGCAAACTGTTTGGCAAGCCGGCGAGTACCTAGATCACAAGGTCGCAACGGCGATTTTCAAAGGATTCCAATCGTGCATTTACTCAGTTTCTCAGAACTGCATTCAGATCACTATTTGGTACTAAGGTCACGAACTACATAATACCGATCCATTCTAAGTTTAATATGAATCTGTCGAGCAGTCACAGTACTGTACACACATTCAAAAATTAAACGAATTATTCGCACAGCTATATTATAATATAACACACAAAGTAATGATTAGACAAGCTGAACGACTGAATTGATGAGGGTTTCATCTAAAATTATACACTGCATTCGCAAACCTTCTCTATAGCTCTGAGACGGCAATAAATGCCGCAGGTGGTTGCATAAAAATGAAAGACGAAAACGCACGCACCCACAATAGTGTCATTAATCCTTTATGAGTTCCCTGACCTCAGGGCTAGGAGAGATGCAACACTCAGCTTAGGCACGGGCTACGTAAGTGTATGAAAGTATGCAAGGAGCGTCTGTGAGGCATGATAAAACTGATACTGGTTTTTTCACTATTACTGCTAGTAATTTTACAGGAGAAGCTGGTTATTGAGCTGACGATCATGATGTGGAAGAAGCAACAACAATACTTATCTAGAAGATCTTGGTCTACCCAAATCACCGTCATGCAGGTATGTATATTCTTGTAAGAATTGGCAATGTGGTTCAATTACAAAGATTCCAGAATGAAAAAAGATTGGCAGATTTATGATTTTCCAAAGATTAAAATTCTAAAATCATTAAGCTACAATCCCTCTGGGCTTTGTTAGGAGTATCTGTAACCACAATATTGTTACTCTACGCACCAGCACTAGAGTGATAGACAATGGTGGTAGTTTGTGAGTTGAATTAATGTGCATGCGCATGCAATGGGAAGCGGCAACTGACCAGCCTTGAACTTCGGCTGCGACTTGTGCGTGTGAATGCAATTCAATGCAAGTGGCCGTTTCTAGTCAGAGCGCGTCATACACACATGCTTACTTACATGAAAACTATAATCTAAACAAGAACATAACCAGCACATCATAATCAAGTGAACGGTGAAGCTTGCTTGGTAAATCATAACTAAAACCTACCCCATTAGTCAAATTGGTATTCTACAATCCCTAAAATATAATAAGTTTAAAAAAGTAGGGGAAAAAAATATGGCTTATCAAACATAATTCACATACATCTTGATCGGTTGTCTATTTTCTAGCGATTGTAAAAACAATGTCAACTAGACTGGGGCTCTAGTTGTGCAGAAGGGTCGTCGCGTTGGTGAAACGCACGCAATATTTCTCAAACGCGTACAAGACACTTTAATTTTAACTAAACGCTATCATCTGAAATCTCTGGAGTCACAAGAAACAGAATACATTACCTACTATCTTAGTATGCGAGAGCAATGTGGGTGGCTGACATAATAAAAATATGAAATGAACTGAGCTAAGCTAAAGCTGGACGCGCAATCCTATTCCCAAGATTATTAGAATTATCGTTGGTCTGCGGTCCGATGAGATAGAAAATATGTTAATTAAGCCTGGACTATGAATTTAAGTGCTTTCAGACATAAAATATCAGAGTGATATAAAGCCAGCTATAAACCTTACGCAAGGTCGAATACATAAAAATACCTTAGCCTCGAAATCAACCTTCTAACGTGGTTTGTTCAGAGTAATATTTGGGACTATTACATGTATTTAGTTGATCTACGACACAGAAAATGCAGTGTGAGTTCTAAGCTATTGTTTGTGAACGTTATACACGAATAGGAAAACCATCCATATAAGATTATTAATTTTCCTTCATGTAGAAGTAAATTCATCTTTCCTTATGTAAGTACCTACTTATTTTCTTTTCAATACACTGTAACTATAACGTTTCCTCTATCCTTTATTTTGCATTCAAATACCTCAGTCGTTTCTATTCTCGTATTTTTATTGTTCAGATCAGATTTAGAGTTTATAGGTACCTACCTAGCAATTTATGAACTCAGAACTTCATAAAGTTTTCAAATTATTATTTTATTCCTTTTAGTTATTACAGGAGCCGTTTAAAGGATGGGGTAGTACCAATTCATTTTTTATGTACTCTGACGGATTGTGTGTTCTCATTAAATTTTAACTAGGTAGATTGAAGCTAGATTGTGTGGTTACGTGATGAGCTTCGCGCAAAATTAATTTTGAAATCTATCGAATAGGTACCCGTTACATAAGATTTTACAGACCCAATGGTTCTCAAATCAAAGCATAGCTGTTTTTTAACGACATCAATGATATTTGTCACAGAAAGCTAATATTAAACTCTTGTTTTGTATATTTTTTAATTCGCGTTAGTCTTCAATTAACACTTGAAAATTTGATCGAAAGCCCGTTCTATTTTAATTTTAGTTGGGAGTGACTTTGATCCTTTTTCATTTGACTTTCTGTGATAATCACCATAACGTCCAACTGAAAGCAGAAATAGGATATCTTCGATGATCTTTGTGAGTCTAATGTCCATATTTATTTGCTCAGTAAACACCATCTCGGTTGGAAATACTATATCGTGGAATGTTAGCAAATCTTAGAGGTCTTGCACACAGTGATTTTCTTAGACGTTTTGTGCAAATAATCGTGACTTCTGTTGTGATTAAGATAGAGGGTCAAATCATTTACTTCGCCACTCCTATACTGTCAGTGTTAACTAGTCACAGTGTGTACATGGTCCTTTAGCAAATATTGTAAAATATCTCGCGAACTCGGGGTAGATAGAGTAGGTTGCGGGTTCAATGACCGGCCGACCGGTCGCGCTTAAAGCTCCACCGAGCGAACATAGTGGGACAAACTTGGCCCACTTTTGACGCTATTTAACAATACAATAATATAAATATAATAGAATATAATAAAAATACAATAGATAAACATGTAGATAATAATGCTGAACTACTTATGCAAAAGATGCTGGCACAGGTATCTGTACTTACATTTTGTTCAGAAATAAATGAAGAAACTTATCGAGTTTCTGATAGCCAAAGCTCTAAAAAGTACCTAATCAAAAAATCATTATGTAGTAGCTAGATACCTAGCTATTATTATAATCACGATCACGTCATATTATATTTACTAAGACATCATTTCAACATCTGAAAATAGTTTTACTGTTTTATAAATCGCTAATCCTCAAAGAAAAAGCGTAGAACATGTGTCACAACAAACTAGAGTCATGTTATTATTTTGTCACTTCTGCAGCCTTGAGCTCTGTAATGTTGTTTTCTGCTCTTCATCATCACACAATCCATAAATAATGAAACTGGACACTTCACATCCTACTTCCGTATTTTTATGTGATTCAGTTGTGTTAGCATTGAAACGTTTCCAACTTTTAATGCAATTTTTCGTAGATTTCCAGAAGTTCACTTGATTTGATCTGGCATAGACTATCCCTTTGGCTATATTCTCAAGCGAAGGAAGTTAACATTCAGGTCAGGATGAAGACCAAGAGATGGTTAAAAGGTTTTGATGTGTATGGGGATGTGCTAAGAGATACTAAGTCCACGTGAAATTTGATTGCAGAGTTCGATTTTAGGGGAGAATTCTGATTGCTTTCCTAAAACAAACTATGTAGGTATCAAGGTATATTGTATCATATGTGGGTTTCAGTTATCATTAAAAGTACTATGATCATATTTTTCAAAGCTCATTACTTATAGATTATTTTACTTGAAAAGCTTTTTTCCAATACATGCTGTACCTGCTTCTACAGTCATCTACCATCACACCACAATGAATGGAATCGATATTTTGAATTCTATGACTACTTTCATGTTATCTGTACTGTATTTGATACCAAATACTGAATGTGATAAATCACGTGACCGCTTTGCTTGCTCATAGTTCAGCACTAGGTTACGTTTAAGTGACCATCTATCTTGTATAGCGTGACCTTATATGTATTGATCCCCGGAGCCAGTGGACCCGTCATTAATCTGCTCGCGGTTACTGTGTCGAGTAACGGTACAAACAGATGTAGTCAGCCTACACACCTGTCAAAGAGCATTGCATGCTGCACAGAATGGCATATCCAGATGCTGGAGAATTACACCGTTCTTCTTTTAATTTTAAAACTAGTCGATGACTTGATGGATTGATGTCCAGCTGTGTCTCTTCAGAACCAGAGTCAACACTTTATACATGACAGTGTTCTATAACCTATTTGACTCATGTAGCTTATTCGTGGTTTTTCTCTCCTTTTTCTTCGATTTCATCTTTCTATCATTCAAGATAATAAATCAAGTTTTTTGTATTATTCTCATCGTCTTTAGTCAGGGCGTTTCCTCGTTGATTCTATCTAATAAATCCCTCACAGCTGCAAAATACTGTGAATCGTACAATAGCGTTCCGGAAATTCTGGAACTAAGCAGCTACGGAAATACCCGCTCAAACTGTAAATTGATTGGGAAAAGCAGCAAGAAGTTTTTATGCGCAAGAGTGTTATGTTTACGCTATCACTGATGCCCGGGATACACGAGGCTAGTTTTTGAAGCTAGTATTATTGCAGCGACTGAGGTGACCACACGTCCAAAATGAACTGTATGCGAAAAAAAAAACACTAAAACACGCCCAAACTAAAGTACCTAACTTTAGTTTGGGCATCTTAAAATCTCAAAAACACGAAATGTGAGGTTCCTGCTTACTAGCCAACTGAAAACTAGCTTCGCCGGCCACATGAAGCTAGTACATAAAAGCCAGGATAGTAAAATCAGTGGTGGGGGGCGCTACTAGCCTAAAAAATAGAACTCCATCCTATTAAAGACTATCCTGGCTTTGTGTAGACAAAACTAGCTTAAAAATGAAGCTAGTTGTGTCTACACGAAGCCAGAAGTACTAGCTTGCTAGATTACCTACACTAGCTTGCTACCCTAGCTTCAAAAACTAGCCTCGTGTATCCCAGGCATGTTAGAATATCAAGTATCACCATCCGATATTTCGTTGTAAAGTTTACTATAATATTGAAATAATTTCAATTTGTAATCAGATTTTGGCATTGCATTCTCTACTTCTGACGTCCTCTGTATATTTAAAGCACTATATCCTATGATAAATGCAAATGATATTCAAATTATATTCACGGTGACTCACTCGAGATGCAAGCGCAAAGCGACTGAAATATTAATGAGCTTTCTAAATGATCCCATAAGCCATATACTAAGAAAATAGGACGATGTAGCTAGAATAATCTTTGGGGACCTCATACCGTGTCGTGACACGGTACCTACCATATAAACTCATAATATAACCATCATGTACCTACCTATATTATTTACAAGTACTTACTAGGTGTATGAAACTGCTTAATAACAGAAGGATTTCGGTTTTAAACTATTTATAATGGTTTTACTATAAAACAGGGTAAGTACATAAGTAAATATACCTTCCAAACTCATTAAAAGTAATACGCAATTCTACTAATATTATAAACTATCTGTTACCCGCGACTTCGTACGCGCGTATCGCTTTTATTTCAAACGTTTTACACCGACTTTATACGCCAAAACTAGTATCAAGCCCACTGAAGTAACTGACGTGACGACGCCGCGTCGTCCCTCATTCCTCATGTCAAAGTCGTAACCAGGAACACCTAAGCTACTCTTTATCCCGAAAATTCACGGAAAGTACGGGACGCGGTCAAAGTCGCGGGCGAAAGCTAGTTTGTAATAAAGCTTATTTTATAGCAACATCTTTATTGCGTTCATGTTGTACAAAAGGGTCTTAAATATATTTATGCTACCAACATGAGCCCAGTTAGGGCACGACAATTTAAAAATGGTCACTAGGTATTTTAACCATATTACTAACATAATTATTAAATAACATTTTTATATTCTTTAGGTTACTCAATATTCTAATTTACATACTTATTAATATTGCACTTTAAAATAAAACTAAAAATTACAAAGTTGCTTATTACTATTTATCATTAAGAAATTCTTGCAGGGAGTAGAAACTGTTTTGAATGAGAAATTTTCCAGAAATCCAGTTTTCATTGCCTCATCTTTGACACAATGTTCAAAGTATTGAACTTGAGTTGTATTGTATTGTGTCACGAGCACTGCGCAGTTATGTGATGCCTGTGACCGACATTTTGGTAATTGAGCAAAAAATGTATAGATCATTGTTCGCACTTCAATTACATAGTGTTATTCCACTGGACTCCTACTCACATAATTTGTTTCTCTTTCAGAATGCTGATTTTTGAGCTTCATTTATTTAGCTTTGACTTACTTATTTATTTTTAACCGACTTCAAAAAAGGAGGAGGTTCTCAATTCGGTTGTATGTTTTTTTTTTTTATTTTTTTTTTTTTTTTTATTTTTTTTTTTAATGTTTGTTACCTCAGAACTCCGTCATTTATGAATCGATTTCAAAAATTCTTTTTTTATCTGAAAGGATATACTTCCAGATTGGTCCCATTTAATTTTCATCAAAATCGGTTCAGTAGTTTGGGTTATAAATAGAAATAACTAAAAAAAATTCCAAGTTGTGGCGTAGCGCCTACCATTTTACTGCTAGCAACAATGCAATATGCCAAGTTGCGGCGTAGCGCCTACCATTTTACTGCTAGCAACGATGACTCTTTGTGCACACCTAAATTTTAACATTTTTCTAAATTTGCCAATGAACCCAGTTTGTACATTCAAACCGCATTTAATTGGAGAAAAGCAAAAACCCACCAGTTGTTCCTCTAAAGAATCAACACCAACCACGTGCACGAAATTGCGTATTTTGCTTTCCTGTGACTTTTAAGTGGTGTTTATAGTGACTAGAACATTCCCAATGACAGTTCATTATACTCACTATATGATGATGACAGTTCATCATCATCATCATCATCATCTGATGATGAAGCTGGTAGTCGAATTGAAGTCGGTTTTTCCAGTTTTTTAACTTATAAATTATTACTTTTTAACATTCCGCATACATTTGGTGAGGTTTTTTAATGTGCACATATTTATAACTAATTAATATTTTTTTGTAAAAGCTTTACTCTCCGTAATACCAAATGCAAAATACAGTTTGAAAATTTTATTAGATTTCAGAGATTAATCGCAACAGTAAAATGATTTTTGTATGAATAATGAATTAAGAAACTGTAGGTAACTGTAAGTTAATGGACTGAGTATTTAAAATGCTTATTTCGTGAGAATTTTTCATAATGAAAAACCACTACATGCAGCTGAAGAATAAATTGAATCTATAATTTATAAGTTAAAAAACTAGAAAAACCGACTTCAATTCGATTACCAGCTTCATCATCAGATGATGATGATGATGACAGTTCATTGGGAATGTTCTAGTCACTATAAACACCACTTAAAAGTCACAGGAAAGCAAAATACGCAATTTCGTGCACGTGGTTGGTGTTGATTCTTTAGAGAAACAACTGGTGGGTTTTTGCTTTTCTCCAATTAAATGCGGTTTGAATGTACAAACTGGGTTTATTGACAAATTTAGAAAAATGTTAAAATTTAGGTGTGCACAAAGGGTCATCGTTGCTAGCAGTAAAATGGTAGGCGCTACGCCGCAACTTGGCATATTGCATCGTTGCTAGCAGTAAAATGGTAGGCGCTACGCCACAACTTGGCATTTTTTTTCAGTTATTTCTATTTATAACACAAACTACTGAACCGATTTTGATGAAAATTAAATGGGACCAATCTGAAAGTATATCCTTTCAGATCAAAAAAGAATTTTTGAAATCGATTCATAAATGACGGAGTTCCGAGGTAACAAACATTAAAAAAAAAAATAAAAAAAAAAATAAAAATAAAAAAAAAAAACATACAACCGAATTGAGAACCTCCTCCTTTTTTGAAGTCGGTTAAAAATAGGTACTATCAAATAAATTATACAGGTTTTTATCAACATCCGTTGTATAATTCAATTAAAACGTTGTTGATCATAAAACAGACACATTTTAATAACTAGGTAAGTATCTGCAACGTACTTTGTCAGTAAGCGAATTTTTTCGCGTTGCAGCTAACTTCAGAGGGACAAAGATCCGTTGAGTGTACTGTACATAACTATAGGTAGTGAATCAAATTCCTATGACAAACAACAGTAAGTTCATTACATAGGTACATTACCCAAACAAAAAAATCGCTAAACTAAATAAAAAATCTATTAAAAACTGATCGATGGAAGTCAATAACATGCTACCTAGCAACACCAGTTTGCAAAAAAGAATGTTTAGCCGCGCGTTCATTGCTGTACCCTGTTTGAGGTTTGTACAAAAGGAGGAACCTAACCTACCAATCTATCTATACAGTTATCTATCGAATCATATATTATTATCTGGCGTGAGGCAGGACCGGCAAAGGAGGTCAACGTCCGCTGCATCTTGTTTTTTTATCTGACGCTTTTATAGATCTAGACAAACTTGATGTGGCTAGTAAATTAGGGCTGATTGATTTTAAATTTTGTTATTTTATGTCGACGATACAGTGGCAAGTTTGTTGCTTGTCACGTTGATCGTGCTTATGTTTAGTAACGACATTATTGGAACTAGTTTTATTCTGGGGTTTCATAAATAACTGTTTCAGGTCATGAACTATTTATCTATTTCTAAATCCGTCCAAGTCACAGTAATTGAGTCACTAACTTGAGATTAACAATACCTACCTATCAGATAGTTTTTCTTTTTGTGTATTTGGTAAAACAATTAACATAAAAGTAGCATAATTGACAACTAATTTGAAATATGAACGAAGGCCACTTCATTGCGAAATACAAATTCACACTGCAGTAATTTGAGGATTCTATTTTTGACATCTTTTATGACTTGAAGGCAAGATCGAAACTTTGTTTTGACTACACCTATACTTTTTGTTATGAGAATTGGGTTTTTTCTATTATTATAAGCGACATCGTTGTTATTTAATAGGTATTGCGCGTGAAATTATTGCCTAGTGAATACCTGGCTTATTTCTCACGTTGAGTTTTTGTTTTGGTGCCAACTAAATTATTTTGTATTTTTTTCTTTTTTTTTCTATTGTACCTAGTGTGTAGACGAAACAGATATGAGACAAACGCGAGCGCCTCGTTATTTTTCTTCAATTTTGAAATTCCGCGCGTTCGTAGCGCACAAACTTGTGCAATGAAAGCTCATCTAGAATTTCTAATGTTCTGGCGTGCAATTCACAATCAGGTAGGCAAGATATCTATCTACATGAACGTTTATAGGTTCAGTGCATGTCCGGTCGTTTGACACACAAACCTCGCTCTCACTCCAATTGCAATGATGCCTACCTACGCCGAATAGGATCTAGTTACACGTCTAGTCACTTTAATTACCTTTGCCTCGATGTTCGGGACACTTTTAAGACGTTTACCCAGCCTGTACTATCAGCCCAATCAGCTTTATCCACCAGGAAAGACAAAGTCAATAGGTACGTGCGGAGCAGATTAAGCCACGGGTTTCCTCACGATGTTTTCCTTCAGCGTTCGAACGAGAGTAGGTAGGTACTGGTATTCACACATATAGAAAAAACCATTGGTGCACAGCCGGGTTTGAACCTTAGGATCGGAAAGCAGGGTTGGTACCACAATACCACTAGACCACCTATGTAGGTAGGTACCTAACAAAAGTCACAGAATACTACTGACCGAGAGCAATGACCTGAAATCTGCCTTGTTCATCGCAAAAAGAAACAATGACATTCCTAATAGGACTGGAAAGAAGAAAAAATATGTGAACTGTGTAGGTATGTTTAGCCCTTGGATTTTTTAGTTGTCAGTGATAGATGGGGAATTTATGTTTGCTTTGTTCTTAGCCAGACGATAAAAAAATAAAATGAATGCTTGGTTCATTTGTGAGAAATAATATTATTATTTTTATACCTACTTATTTGAGCTGATGGAGGAAAATGTAGAGTCAGCGACCGTTGTAAGGTTACAAGCGTTTTTATAACAATTTATGAGAACCTGTTACGTAAAAAAAGATCTTTGAGAATTGAAGAGGGTAGGCAGAGAGAGGGTTGCACAGTAGACTCAGGGTTCATTTGATATATGCATATATTTTTCAATAATAATCACAGGCAATATTCCGTCTTTATTTTTATTCTGTGCCTTTATGCAAACTACCTATCACAAAATCACAATAGGTACCTACTTATAAAATATAATTTGTGGAATCCCAACTACAATGGTGACCACCAGTTAGTTGTATTGTGAGCCCGTTCATGAGCAACATAGTTGCTCAGAAACTTTTTTGTCGCTGTCGATTTCATTCTATCCACTATCGCGTCGTCGGTCGCTACCTGCGCGCACTTTCAGGGGGGTGATTCTGAGTATGGCAGAGATTTTACTCTAATAGGGATGACGTCAAATCTCGGTCGAAAACTGGTTTCACCCACTAGTGACAGGAGTTTTCAACGTCATTTTGACGACATCCCTAATAGAGTAAAATCTCTGCCGAAGTGAGAATAAGACCCCAGATCCTTAGACTTGACGTGAGAAAATTTGTTGCGGAGACAAAAGTTGCTCGTGAGTGCTAAAAGTATTAATAAAATAAACCCAATCGTGAAAAATTTTAAATCAATAAATCATAGTCTACAAGCAAAAGCTTTTATTTACGAATAGACAAGGACAGTACAAATCGAAGCTCCATCCAACCTGAACTAACTAATGCATGGCATGTGCGCTGTGGTAGGTAGGTACTAGGTACACAAGTAATAGGTGGCTGATAAATCGATATAGCCAGGGCTGTCGGTAAGGTACCTTATTATGGGAATATGGGGCACCTATACTTCAGGCTTTAGGATATAGCAGGCGCGCTGTGGCCTATGCCTGCCTAATCAAACAATAGTGACTGATAAAACGATACAGTCAGGGC
The DNA here is from genome assembly GCA_947859175.1 of Gandaritis pyraliata. Lineage (NCBI taxonomy): Eukaryota > Metazoa > Arthropoda > Insecta > Lepidoptera > Geometridae > Gandaritis > Gandaritis pyraliata. Next base: position 4,068,477 of record OX401866.1, on the reverse strand, counting down.
TGTCGGCAGGGTGCTAAATTATGGGGCACCTGTTATGGGGTCGCCAGGGTACCTAATATGAGGCTCCAAAACCGAGTATTTCTAATTACCAGTTTTATTTAAAAAATAAATCGTGAACACACCCAAGTTGGGTTAGGTTAGTTAATTATTGCTTGGGGTACGACGACAGGCAACCTTCTCGAGCGCTTGTTGAACTGTTGATCTCTCGGGATATCTCGGGCGGGCTTGGCCCTAGTGCCTTCGTGGCAACCTTGGTGGCATGTCCCGAGCGAGCGGCAGTTCAACAGGACGGTGTACCCTGTTACGTCCGAGACTAATTTCTGGATTGTCCAGAATCCATAGTTCAATTCGGAAATTGCTCTCGGATAACCAATAGCCTGTCAGGGAGGTGGCTTCTCCGCGCGTCCCTCTGATGAGCAGAGGGCGCAGTGGATGAAGATAGGGCGTGCTCGGCGTGCACTCACACTGCCACCGAGTAGGCACTGGAGAGAGGTTCTCCTTTGCCAGCGTCCAGAGCTCGGAAACCCGTGTGTTCACTCATGCGGGACTGAGGGTCTTGGCTTCACCGCCCGGGCTGCGAGGAAGAAAACCTCTCTAAAAAATTACCCGCGGCGTAACACCGGGGGCGATGAGGCGGTCGTTTGTAGCCCTCACTACATAACACCGCCTTCGCAGCTCCCGGGTCACGGGGGAGCGATGGGGCGGTTGGTGCATGGGATGTACCACCGCCTCCGCAGCTCTCCATTTCGGACGGCATGTGGCGGCCATAGTGTATCAATCGTGCGTTTGAGGGGCACGATAGATCGCTGCGCTGCCGCATAATGTCGGGAGGCCGCAGAGCGCTATCGGTGGGACTGATGCGCTCGGGAAGGAGACGGCGGGGGGTTGCTGTTTTCAGTGGCCCTGCGCTGTCCGCCCCGAGAGGGGGTGAGTGGTAGCTCCTGCCATACAGGAGCCTTTTCGGGTCTGTGATCGGTCGGAGTTAGGGCTCCGGTCGGTCGGTACGCAGATCCCGGGAGGGCGGCGACACTTGGTGGCAGGTGTCGTCGTGAGCACGGGGGTGTCAATGGATGGCATTCCCGGGATGTGCTCTGGCAAACTGCGATAGGGGTCCCGGCGTAGGTCTTTAGAGGACCCGGGGCCCCTTGACATGCAGAGAGGCCGGCCACCGGGGTGGTTTTAGTGAGTCGGCGAATGTTTCGCCATCCTCACACTACCTTGCCGCATCCCTGAGTGTGGTAAGGTGTCTGTGTGCAGATTTCCCCCCGATAACAAAAAAAAAAAAAAAAGTTAATTATTGCTTGTTGGGTGACCCAACAAGCAATAATTTTGGGCAATGTTCGCATATGACCACGGCTATCCTATGAACATCACTATGTTCGAGAATATTTTTTTGTTTCATACTTTTTACAGAGTTATTTTTATTAGTCGGGTTGTAGTTTTTAAACTTTTTTTTATTACAGAGTTTCAGTTTTCACCATAAAGGTGTATCAAAACTGCATAAAGCCAGTGAAAATGAAAACACGGTTATAACAAATTACTGATGTTATATAAATAAGCCCCTAAAGAAAGAAATCCTAGCAGCGTCCCAATAACTCCCTTCCGCACCTGTGAATTAGGTAGATTGGTATCGTTAAACTTTACGAATGGGCTATATCATGACTCACACAGCCCATAGTGGAACCGAAAAAGCGTCCAAGCAACCGGACGCCTAACAAAAAATTATCCGCAATTCTCGAGGATTATTAGTCTTGCATTGACAATAGGCGGTCATGCTATTCTAAGGGCTTTTTTATGTTCTTTTCTATACCAGAGAGAGCTGTTTAAAAACTAAATAATTACGACCTACATTGACAGGCGTCGGTATAGCCCTGCCTTCGGTGCTGTGGGTCGTGGGTTCGATCCTCACTGAGAACAAACATAGATGTTTTGTTCCATATCTGGGTGTTACTATGTACGTATTATTAGTTATATGTACCTATTTACAAAAAATATAGAAGAGTTAATGTTTCAGATGTTAATCGTAGATATTAACTGCCTAATTCTCTATGGTACCTAGGTAAGTAGGTACGTTTTGAATAAATGAGTTTAAATTATCAAAAAATTGTTTCCGTTTTATGAACGATGGTTATCAAAACATTATCCGATAGTATCAATAACTATTACCTAACCCTACCCCTAAGTATGATAGTTTGTGACCTAGAGATCATAAACATAATACGTAGTACCTACCTAACTACATATTTATCTACTGAATAGGTATAAATGTTCTATTAAATATTTGTATCGGAGTGATAGTCCTTGATATAATAACAATGACATCCATTCTGAAGGACAGAATACTGGTAATCATTACTAAAGACCACCGTGCCAGCTGACCAGCTCAGATACTGTACCTAGTTATAATATTTATGTAAGTAGATAACTAATAGGTTAGGTATTCATAGCATTTGGGCGAGTTTGTGTTTACCCCATTAAAGGGACATTCGCGTCCAGAGACGCCCTCAACAAACATTTTTGTATAAGATACCTACATAGAGAATCTAATACGATGTCTTTGTGGGGCGACTGTTAGTATCTACTCTAGTAAGTATTTCAAGATTGAGTTTTATCTTTTTTTTTGTTTTTGAGTGCGCCACTGAACAGGAAATGGTTTCAGTGTTAAATACCAAGCTTTCCTTCCTACCCGCATAAGGGATCAAGGTGGTAAGGAGGTTACGACTAAGTTTTTTTAATAAAAAAATAGGCAGATGGTTATGGTTTTGAAGAAGAGACCTTTGAAATAATCGTAATACCACCACACCTTCGCGGTCCTTAATTTAAAAGGTGGATTAGAGACTGGGGTTTTGAAGAAGTCATTGAAAAAAATAGCATAAATACCTAAATTCTTACGTAATTTTACGAATCCCTAGAACAAAGGAGAGAAGACAAGTGTAGTGTGGTAGAGTAGGAAGACAACTGACGTTGTCTTGTCCCTGTACAATCTATTTCCGTTGAGACATATAGAACAATGAATAAAATTAATAAGCAGATAGCGGCCTGCTAATAAAATGTGAATGATTTTGAGAATGTGAACGTTTGATCTAAATATGAGTATGGTATTAGTGATACGACTAGTAGTAGTAGTTTTCACTTTCTAGGTGGATAAAGTAGTCACAACTGATCTTTGCCCCTCTGAAATATCTGCACAGAAGCCATTTTTGGGTAAAATTGGAGGTTATCGAAATTTTACGCACAACAACATACATGCGCAATCGTTGTTACATCTAACTTCAGAGGGACAAAAATCCGTTGTGCGTACTGTATCTATAACTATGAGTCAATATTTTATCCAAAAGTTGAAAATTTAACTGAGAATGATAATAAAAAGTTACTATTTACCTAATTTAGGTACCTAATAGGTACTCAAATAGAGGATGGTAGAGTTTGGTCATGAGTTTTCTTGACTTGAACAAGATAAATAGAAATAGAATATTTTATTGTATAACTGTGCGTATAGTCAAAGCCAACAATTTATCCGTTTTGGACAAACAATATTATAAGGTAAAGCGTACGAGAATCTTGTTCCACGTAACAAACGATTAGGTAGGTGATTCAGATAAGGCAAAAAGTATTTATTTGTGTAAGTAACCTAATGTTTGCATTGTGAAATTGTGTAGAATATTATTGGGTGATTATTATAGTTGCGTGACCGACGATTTTCACAACACTACTGTAGAGATAAAACTTATCAAAATGCTCTAATTTCCTAGTTTACGTTTTGTGTGAACAGCGTGTCGATCAATCAAGTGTAAGATGTATTTTTTAATAGCGGAATAAACGCCTTCGTAATAGAAAACATTTTTAAATAATAGAACTTTTATTTTCCATAGAACTATGGACTTCTTTCATAAAACAGTCGACAGGTAACTTTACCTGTCGACTGTTTTATGAAAGAAGCATTGATGAAGGGCGAACCCAGAACGATACACACAACTTCTTGATCAGAGGTAAGGTAGGGAAGGAAGGCAGGGATGGGAAGTTCGGGTGATAGGTACCTTACGAAATAGGTAAGTACTTTAGTATACTACAGAATATTAGTACAACTTATACAAAGTAATTAAGTAAGTAAAAAGTATTAAAGTATTTGACAATGCTTTAAAAAATTCAGTCAGATCCGTTGGTCAGATCTAACTAAGAGTAGCTTTAACTATTTAATACGGCCATGGGAGATGAAAAGTATAGGTACTCACATTTTGATGACGTCATCTTTGGCTGGACTCAATGCAGTGGACCTTGGATGTAACATAAAATATTTTTAATGCACAAATAAATTTTCTATAAAACTTAAAATGCGACCGCGTCTGTCGATGAATTTAGCGTGTATGATAACATTATTTGAATTGTAAATGGTTCAAATCTAATTAGGTAGGTACCTAAAAACGTACAAAGTACCAAGATATTGAGGTAGGATAAGCATTGTTATTGTTCAAAAGACATTGGTCTGCAGATCATCATCATCATCATCATCATCATCATCATCATCAACCTATACTCGTCCACTGCTGGACGTAGGTCTCTCCCAAGACGCGCCATTGAGCTCGGTCTTCGTCTCTTCTTATCCAGTGTCTGCCAGCTACATTTCGCAGATCGTCGCCCCATCTCGCCGGAGGGCGTCCTACACTACGCTTGCCTAAACGTGGTCTCCACTCCAGTATTAGTTTGCTCCAACGATTGTCGGTTCTACGGCAAACATGGCCGGCCCACTGCCACTTCAGCCTGCTAATCCTTTGAGCTATGTCGACGACTGCAGATACAATAGTAAGAATTATTTAGCATACTAATTTAAGCCTGGGTACGACCAAAAACGTCCTAATTAGGACAATGTTTTGGAAAATCACTAACCTCTCACAAAATAAAAATTGATAATTTTTGCTACCTTTCTTTGGTCTTTGGCTGATCAATTCGTTTGTTATTTTCTCCGTAATTTTCACAGCATGATTTTGTCATAAAAATAAACATGAAAATACCGCGACGAAAAAAATCACCAGGAAAAACTGACATTGAGTTTTTAAATTGCTCCTGCCAGATCCAACCTCTGATATTCTTGAGATTTCAAAGGAAGTTGCACAAAGGAGGCGATATAGGTAGGTATTTAACCTTCTTTATGCACCGCGTAAACTTGAGCTCAATACCCACGCTAGTTTAGAATACTAAACTTCGGCATTGCGTTGTAATGAGAATAAGATTTTTTTGTTATACCCATACGAATTGTAGCTCTACTCTACGTATTGTATGATAATCTTATTATTACCTAGGTATAAGTAACTCATTTCGTAGGTAATTTAGATACTTAGGTATTACTAAACTCCATTGGCATTATAAATGAAGTACTTACACAGAAAGCTTCAGTAAAAGGCAGGTAACAAGCTTCTTCACTAAGTAAAAGATAACCTTGATGGATGAATTCGAAGCAAAACACGTGTCTAAATGCAAATATTTACACAAAATTGATGTTTCGTGGATAAACCTGGATCTTGCCGGTTTACTAACAAAAAGTACTTTCTGATAAAAAGCAGAATCGTATCAATAACAAAATTGTGGCAGGCCTACTTAACGTGAATCAATATCGCCCACTACCTACCTAATGACCCTGAAAATATCTGCCTAAATCAATCAATGTAGGTACCTACCTAGGTAATGTGGAGATGTAAGGTAGAAATGATCAAGTCTAAAACTACACGTTCCTACTGCAGTTTTGCAAGTTGCAAAAAGCCGGATTATTTCAAGTAGGTAGTGCAGAGCACGTGCAGTTTTTATTGATCCGTCTTAGCTCATACCTAGACATAAGTACCTAATACCTACCCATAATTAAACTCTAGAAACAATCCTAGTTAAAGCTCATTGTTTTTAATGGTTTACTTTGTGGTAGAGCTCTACCTAACACCACAACCTCTTGGTAAAAAGAGTTTAATTTTCTATGACGTCTTAAATTGACCTAGTTCTAGTGTTTTTTACCCTTTGTTTTTATAGATGAAGCTATAAATTTTTCTCGATTTACTCACCTGGTTTTATATTTATGCTGCTATTTTCACTATTATTTATTTTAAATATTTTTCTAGCGACACTGGAAAAACACAAAAAGTCACGCGATTTCTATTAAAAACTGTCGAGACTCTGCTCTTGAATATAAATAAATAATTAGCACATAATTTATCACAACGCATAAGTCTTATTCACTATTATTTGTCTAATTATCTACGTATTTTCTATTTATCTTAACTACGTATTGCTACTGGTGCATATTTGTACATTTTAATGTAAATGAATGTTACTTTTGGTTACAGTAAAATAAATGCACAATTAATTTTTGGTCACCGCATTTCGCTGTACCTAGCGGGTTTTCCGCATGATACGCGGCGGTACGCACGCGTATAACTCACGCCGTGGATCCACGCATGCGTTTAAATTATCGACCATCTCTTTTTGATTGCTTTTGGTAGAGTGAGATGGGTGGAATGGAGGGTCCGCATTTTCACATGCGCAATGTTATTGATGAAAGTTTGGCGGGAGATTTTCGTTTGGATGGAAAGAGGGTCGAACCGCTTTGCGCCAAGCGATGCGACCCGTAACAGCTGATGAAGCCTCCGTAGGCTAGACATTTTCGTACGGCCTCTGTCTTGTCTTACGTCATGTGCACCACTTCACTACTCCCATGTGTTGTTTCCCACGCGACGTGACCTAACAGAGTGGAAACACTGAGCGGAAGCTTGACGAGACCAAGCTTCTCAAAAAATCCGCTCAGAGTTTCCATACCAATCAGCGCACACCGGTGTGCTGGACGTCAGACGTATTCAAATTCAAATTCAAATTCAAATTCTTTATTCTTATAATAAAAAAAAAATAACATTACAGAGCGAGCGTTCCAATACGTTAGCACACTGTAAACTCGTACTCGCCCCTCAGGAACTTTTAACTAATATACCTATCCCATAAAAAGTCTCAAAGGTAACATAGTGATTAAATCAGTTTTTGTGGTCGCCCTAATGTATGGAATAAGTATGGAAGGAAAGTCGTTATTTTTAAAAGTATTTTTTATATTATAATCTAAAACATAGCATAATGGACTAACAAATAAATTAATCTAAAAACCTTAAAAATAGTTAAGCATTACGATATAAAACTTATGTATACCAATCAAAATCCCTATAAATTCTTAATACTCTTTTCCGTTTCATTTCCACTTCTGAGAAAATTTGGCAAAAGCGCTATCTGTTTACTCGTTGACACACTTCGTAGGGCCGGGAGGTTCAGAAGCTTTGTAATGCGGAGGGTCGGGAGTAGGTCCAACTCTACTTCTCAAGGTTCTCATAAGACGCCAGCACCGTCCAAATTCAGGTTTCTGTTTCAGCTTACTGTCGCCCATTCGCCAGCCATACTCCCAGTTGCTACACTCTGTGAAGTAGAACTTCTTCTCCGGCAAGATTTTTCCTCGTTTAGTCAGGTATTGGACTCTACCGAAATCTGGCTTCGCTTTGTAAATGATTTCAGTAAGTTTGGGGTCGATAGGGCGCATGATGGGGTCGGTAGCGATGTCTTTATCTGGTCTTGACAGCCTTGGGTCGTCTTTAGGGTCACCAAGGCCGATGTCGACGATGGAGTAACCGTGTCGTAAGTGTTCTACTCCTGGGATGAACGTACCGTCGCGTATGGGGACTTTCTTTCTATTGTACCCTGCGACAGCGTGGTCTCGAGTGATAGTGGCCATGCCTTCCTTCATGTTGTGAGCGATGACGTCAAGTTCGAAGTAATTGGTTGGAGCTCGATGGAGGGTTGCGGCTTCTTGGATCTTAGAGCGGTTGTTGTTGATCCAGTTGAGGCGTAGTCGATTTTCCTTTGCATAGGTTTCATTGAGAAAGATTATCACAGCGGGGTTGTTTATGTCCATTAACGGCATTTTTACACTTTTTTCTTATTATGATTATTAAATGAATTAAATGAAATGGTTTTTAACAGAGCTCTTTTGCGGAGTTTTTGAGTGGAAAAGTTACAATGTCAATTTGTTTTTCTGTAAAGTTCTTTTTAATTTTTTTCTAATAGGCTAAGGATGAGGTTAGTAAAGATTTAAAAGTAGGTACCTAGGTAGTCTTAGGTACATAACCTACCTTAGCGTAAGGCTTATGTCCAACAGTAGGTACCTAGGGTGGCTTGCACCAGAATCGCTAAACGCGTTTAACTCTTAAATAGTATTTAGCGAGTTGTCATGTCATACAAATACGTCAGATTTAAATCGATTTAGCTGTTAAATACGTTTAGTGATTCTGGTGCAAGACGTCCTTAGAGTTCTACCGGCTATTATATGAGTGAGCTTCCGCAGAATTTGTTCCTAGATTAGTCCAACCTATCCTTATTTAAATCGAAAAGCTTTGTTTCAGACCTGATTTCTATCTTACGTGTCATAGGTACTCATACATATGCCCAATGATACTACTATTTCGGTGCCATTACTTCCCCTACTTACCTGCATATGCTCGACAGCTATAACATCAAAACAACAAGTATTTAAAAATTGGTTTAATCATAAATAAATAACATTTTTGTTTGAAACAAAACATCCTCCTTATTCACACACCATCCAACTCGTCATTTAATGAATTACAATTAATAATTTTCTAATTAATTTCTAGTAATACTTACAGCAATCTTAATTAATGTTGTACATAATTATTTTATTACCACAAATAATTTGAGATTTTTTTAATGTAACCTAACGCTTAGAGAGAATTATTCCAATCGTTTTTTGTTGAATTATTTATTGGTCATTTTATATGAAAGAGCAAATTGAATTTATTAGATCACTGTAGTTAGGTTTTTGAAAGAATTTGTATTAAAGATGAAACTTGCAAAATCGTATTGAAAGATTTAAAGTTGATATTGAACAAAATATCTATCTGACGAAGAAAAGTTGCTCAGACTGGATTGACATGAAATATTACAAATTATATGGAATATTAAAGCTACGCGGCCACTGCGTCGGAATCGGAGCGTACGGAGCGAAAGGAGTTGTTGCTTTGTATTGATTTCTATAGTACGACATATCTGCGCATATAAATTGTAAATACCGACGCCTCGTACGCTCTGATTCCGACCCAGTGGACGCGTAGCTTTAGCAGTTTCAATGGATCATGCTATGTAGTAGTATTTTTTAAAGCTATTATTGGGAAAATATTCATCCTGACTTATTATTACTCTATAAGGCGAGACATTTACAGTGTTTAGGCGTTTTTACAAGTGATAAGCAGTTACAAATATGTATGTAATTGACATTTATATGGACAGCACAAATTTATCATACAATAAAGGCTTTGAATAGTACACATAACCTAGTTGTAAAATGAATAAGGAATAGAACTGAAACTGAACTGAACTCTCTGAACTTTTTGTCGATTGAATCAATTTGAAGTCATATAACGGGAACAATTGTAACTCAGGTCAAGAACCCATCTAGAAATCTTTGTCGATTAAACAATAACAGTTTTGAATGGATAATTGAAGTTTACAGCCGTTCTGTTCCCATTTCAGTCACAAATGAATAAAGGTAGAGATTCAGAGGATTAAACTATCGTACTATAGACGTATCGGCAACGTATCTGAATAGATTTTTTTCTTGTGCTTTTTGGCTAAGTAAGAAAAATTACTTTGATATTCCATCGTAACTATTTTTTCTTAACCATATATATTTACTATTTTTTTAAATTAATTTGTGGGAAAAAAATTGAAGATTTTGATTTGAGGCGAAGTTTGTGTCTAGGGCCAATATTCTTAGGCGTTGCCTCAATAATACTCTCCTCGACTTGACCTCAAAATTGTGCTTTTGTAGGATTTTTTAATTGTCAAAATTACTACCAAAGTAGATAGATTTTATTGTACACACAAAGAATTCAGGTGATATACAAAGTAGTTACGATCTCGTGGTCGAGTCGAGACGAGGATTCGAGGTAACACTGAAGAATACAGACCTAGGTCTATTTTTATGATTGTTTGCGATTGGCATAAACGATAAATCATTACGAATGTTAGATCGACCTAAAGTCTACCTTTACAAAAAACATGGAATGAATTAACCGGTACCATAACTGTCTTTAATAAACTATTGCGAGGCGAGTCCTTTTAAATTATTGCTTATAACTATTGGTAAGTTATAAATACCAAAATGCAATGGTATGGTGACCGGGATGGAAGTTGAACTTTGCGAAGACTGTCAAATACCTAGGCATCAAAGTACGGATCTTTGTCCCTCTGAAGTTAGGTACAACAAACGATTGCGCATGTACTGTTGTGCGGAAAAATTAGCTTACATCCAATTACACAAAAATGGGTTCTGCGTAAATATTTCAGACGGACAAAGATCCATTGTGACTACTATAGATACCTAATGGATTTTGAAAAGTGACGTCAGTACATTGTACAACTTCTAAAATCTGCTACCAGTTAAAGTTTTGAGTTGACTAACAATTATGATTACAATTTTTAGTTTAGGTAGGAGTGTTCATGACTTGTCAGAAAAATCAGCTAAAGCCAGAGAAATGTGAGATTTCTAATCGATTTGACAGCACTAAAAATGTTGCCATCCCTTTCTCATACTGAAACGACAAAGACAGCTATAATTTTAATGCTGTCAAATTAGGTTAGTTTAGAAAAATGCAACAACAGAATCGATAGCAGTATCAAAATTTTGCGTTATTTAGTTTAAATGACTCTAAAATTAATTGACTTAAACCGCTGACCGTACTTACTCACCATATTCGCAAGATTTTGCGTATTTATCATATTTTTCAATTTTATACATTATTATTTTGAGAGAACTAGATTAAAATCCATAAGTATAACATTCATTCTGGGCAGCCGACAGAGATAATCAATTTTAAGTTAATATTTAAAAACAATATTTGGTATTTTGGTCGTTTCGCGAGTCAATCGACCCGACAGTTAGGCCCTATGTGCTCATTACCTAATTAATTTAAAATTTCTTAAATAGGTAATATTAAAACTTACAATTTTCATGATTGAAAAAAATATCGTATCGTAAATGATACTAAAACTAGCGACACGAAAATAATTCATGTTATATAAGTAGGAATAGACGCGTGAGGTATAATTAAAATAGGTAGACCCACAGAACTCTTAAAGTAACATAAGTAAGGCTATTTTTATGAAATGTACAAAAATAGTGCAGCGTATAGTGATGAATGAGAAATATCGATGTTTCACGCTATGCGTCTCATTCACATTACCAAATTCAACTATAATCATTCTATTCACTAATCGAATATCACACCACTCATAGCTCACGCTCATTTCAAGGGAAAAAACATCTGAACCGCCATTTTGTTTTGCATCTCTGTCTCGCCTAAGACAAACAAACGAGATGGAAGACAAAATGTCCTAAGTTACTACTTTTAAAAACGCAGGACATGTCATATGTCTTACATTTGCAGACCATAGGAACAATGATATGAAAATGCAGGCAACATGTTATTGACAATAATGACGAATTAAGGTTGGTACTAAAATGCAACGCAACTACACGTAGCGTATGACAGAAAACAATGTTACATCAAAAGTAATTATATTATTTACAAAAGCAAATTCAATATTGAACATGAATTACTTGTTCATAACAAAAATCGCCTAATCGATAAGATTTCATTGAAAAGAGTACAACACTATTTTCTATCATAGATTATTTCAAAGTGCATACATAATTAGCTTGACATCCTAAATGGACGATTTGGCTTATATAATTGGCCTCACAAAATAACGTCTATTTTTACCAACGACTCAATTCAAGTGGCCCCTTGCACACTGGTTTTCAAACTTCAGATTATCAATTAATTCAACGTACTTAGTTCATTATAATCCGCCATTTTTATTAAACCGTTTGTAGTTTACACTCGCGCTGTACGAATATTAATTATTTTAACGGGTTTTTAACAGCTTTGTCTTCTCGTGATCGTTGTAATGCAGTAGTATTATTTTTGTTTAGCTAGTAATTAAAAATATGCATGTAAAATTATGTTTAAATAGCATTTCCATTTTATTTTAAATAGTTCTTTCCTTTCTTCTAGATTTTTATTAAAATACAGTGTCATCTGAATTGAGATATCTTTCGAAGTAGGTTTCGAAACGTGAAAAATTGCGACAAATCTATCTTTTATACTAGATTTAAACAGCGTTTTTGCAGACCTTAAGACTGCAAATAACCACATCATTATTTCACATCAAACAGACTCTCATTCAAAAACAGTGACCAAAATATGAATATTTTACGAAATCCAGTGAAAAATCATTTCCTTCCTTCTCAATTTAGATTTGTTAATTATTTCTGAATACAATTCATTACTCCACATCAAATTTATTAGGCGGCAACATAGCCAGCGCATTATTCGTCAAAAGTCCTACAACCGGATTCTCCAAGTTCTCATATTTCGAGTTCTCTGAAGATAGACTAACAGCTCCACTGCTATCACCTTCGTATGTATTTTCAGTGTCATCCACGTGAGAACTGGTGCTTGATTTGTCGTTTCTGTCCATCAGATTATCTTTGTCGTAATTATCACTGTTTGAGAGTTCTATCCAATGAGCTCTATTGCTTTTGACGCGGTCCAGCATTGGTTGGAGGGAGGGTGACAAAACTGCAAATGCCTGAAATTTAAATAAAAATATAAATAAATATATATAAATATTCATGGACATTTCACACGACGCCTCTAGTCCCAAACTAAGCAAAGGTTGTAATATGGTAACTAGATGCTGATAGAATACTTATATACTTTTTTTTTTGTAAATACATACTTATAATACATAGTAACACCCAGACATAGAACAAACATCTATGTATGCCACACACAAATGTTTATTCTTGGTGGGGATTGAACCCACGACCCACAGCACGGCAGGCAGAGCTATTACCGACTGAGCTGTGACGCCTGTCCCATAAATAAATACTTATTTCATTTCACACGACGCCTTCTAGTCCCAAACTAAGCAATTCTATGGGAATTAAATTGCTGATAGAATACTTGTTGTAAGCCGATGACCTACCTGATGTTAAGTGGTTACCACTGTCTATAACGATGCACGGCGCCCATCACTCCGAGACAAAGGTGTTAAGTCTCATGCCTGTAATTGCACCGGTACCCATACCCTTCAAAGCGGAACACAGCAATGCGAGCATCACTATTTGGCGGCAGAAATAGGTACGGTGCTAGTACTTCCCCGGACGAGCTCGCACACATAGAGCCCTACTGCTACTAATTTATAATACATACCTCATAAATAGGCATGCAAATGGTGTCGATGAACTTGACTTGCATAGCTGGAAGCTCGTCCTCCTTATCTCTGTTCATTATGTCCTGAAAATAAAATAATAATCGTTGAAATACAAAGTAATATTTATTTTAGTATTATTGCTATAATAATCATCTTTCGAGAGATCTTAAGAGCACTAGTGGTCTAGTAGTAGCAACTTCGTCTACCGGTCCTAAAGTCATAGGTTGAAATCCAGTCATGCACCAATAGTTTTTTTATTCGAAAAATCTAAAAACATCGTGAGGAAACCCCCGGCTTAGTCAGCTCCGCACGTATTGACCTTGTCTTTCCTGTGGATACGGCTGACTAGGCTGAGAGGATGGTATAATGTGCTGGGCCTACTCCATCTACCTCATGTCCCAGGCACTGCAGCATCCCATTCATCGGTGCATGGGTAAAAAGAGGCCCCTGACGCTGTATAAAACATCTATATGAGATGCAAAATTATAGGCTTTTTATGCAATAATTATAGGCTGATGTAGACGACACAAAGTAAACCGTATTCACTTACAATAGGAGTTAAATTCAGATTCTGTCGTTCCAGATCTCCTTGTCTGAAGAATTCTCCAGCTACCAGGGCTGCCACACGTCTTTCCACCGGCCATGGTTTTGTGATGGCTGCTAAGTCACACGCCGTCATAAGCATCGCTCGGAGTAATCCCCGACGTTCAGTGCATTCGCCCCATAAGGGGGTTACCACACGGTCAGTGCTGACTAGGTCGATGAATGAGTTCCTTTTGCTGAAAATCAAAATAATAAGTACTTTAATATGTATGGCAAAAATATATGAAACACCATTATTTTTTGTTTAGTACAAGTTCATTTTACTTTGAGTAAAAACCCCCATGAAAATCTCCTTAGATCCTCTTCATCATTGCTGATCATCATCAGACCTTGGAGAATGGACTTCAGTTCATTAATAATTTGAGATGCACTATAATTTCTCAAACTGCAATTATGCCTGAAATTTCTCAAACATGGTTTTCAAAGCTGATGAATATCCTCACAACTTGGAAACGGCTGCACCAATTTTTACCAAACATGGCTTAGTACCACCCCAGATAAATCACCTTTTTTGAAAAAAAAACCGCATTCAAATCGGAGCCTTATTTTCAGAGCTACGAGGGCACAGACAGACAGACAATCTTATAACATCCCATCCGCTTTTCGGTCGGGGATTTAAATTAAATACACCAAAAAGTTGGTTACCTGAAATAAACAGCCAGATCGGTAGACAGAATAGCATCTTCGAGCACCTTGACCACCTTCTCATAGTCATCAGAGGACATGTTCAAAAGTATCTGGTTTCCGGGAGAGTTGAGGATCATGAGGCACTGGTCGAAGTGATGGTGCTCCATCGTTGATGTGGAGTACAGCTGTGCTAGTGGTGATGACGCCCTGAAAAGATCCGAAGGTCAAAAACTCCTAGCAGTATATGGGTACTAGCGTTTCTGCAGGGGTATTCCAATCTCAGTTAAACTGCAAAGTTTTAAATCATGGGCAGTTCATACTAACTCATAGTTATTCTGTGACTAAATAGTGACATTATGATGTCATTTAATTTGTTTTCGCGCATAATTTGCTGTCAAGTGTCTAAAAAGAATGATCACGTGAAGAAATTACACTGGGCAGTGAAATATAACTTGACAGCAAAAGATTGGAATAATGAGTAATGATAATTGGAATGGATGGAGTAATGATATATCGAACAATACCAAACACAACACTACGACAGCTAGTAGTGATTTGACATGGAATTCTTAATTGTAATCTCTGATTATTGTCAACTGATGAAACAAATGACAGCCGACTTGACGAATGACTCGACTTGACTCTTTTCAAATAATTCACTTGACACGTTGTCACTGTCTAAATGGTCCGTTGAAATGACAAACAGAAGACATATATAAGAAGAAGATGTTGTTGTTGACAAGCGTTTGTGCAACCCATTTCAGAGATAACCAAATAAATAAATATTCATGGGCATTTCACACAACGCCCTCTAGTCCCAAACTAAGCAAAGCTTGTAATATGGGGACTAGATGGCTGATAGAATACTTACATACTTTTTTTGTAAATACATACCTACATAAAATACATAGTAACACCCAGACATAGAACAAACATCTATGTTTTCCACGCACAAATGTTTGTTCTTGGTGGGGATCGAACCCACGACCCACAGCACGGAAGGCAGAGCTATTACCGACTGAGCTGTGACGCTTGTCAAAGATTTAACATAACTTAGTTGTTTGTTGATTTGATCACCATTTTAGAAACAGGGTGTGTGTTATGTCTTTACAAGATGAAAGGGATGATATTATGGATGCCACAGACGAAGGGGTAATATAAGTGGCGAAGTTTTATTCGAGCTTCGTCTAGTGTTTGTTGACTTTGTTGTCACCATTGACACGTAAGAAGAAGAAGACAAGATGAAAGGTTAAATATGTGACTTACTTGATCTGAAATGAGTTATTGGTCCCCCGATGGTCGAGATCGTGGCATAGACAGCCGATGATTAGAGCCAGGCATTCCAGCTCACCAAATATCTTCCACCATTGCGTCTCCTGAAAGAAATACCATTATACCTATTTTAGTTTTAAATACACCATTTCGCTACACTGCTATCGATTCTGTTGTCGCATTTTTCTAAACTAACCTAATTTGACAGCACACAAAATGTTGCCATCCCTTTCTCATAAACTGAAACGATAAAGACAGCTATAATTTTAGCGCTGTCAGATTAGGTTAGTTTAGAAAAATGCAACAACAGAATCGATAGCATTGTAGACGAGATTTACAGGCGTATTTTTAAACCAGAGTTGTCACATACCTTAGACATAAATAAATAGATATTCATGGACATTTCACACAACGCCCTCTAATCCCAAACTAAGCTAATCGTGTATCCTACTAATATTATAAATTTGAAAGTTAACATAATATTTATAATGTACCCATACAGATGAAGAGATGGTAAGTATAGATATACTCGTATGTTGGGCAAGTTTGTCCCATCTATAACGACTGGACATATTTAAATGGAACTTTTAATAGGCATAGGGACTCGGATAATAATAAAGGCTTCATTTCATCTGGTGGAAGCTATGCTACACGTAATAAAAAGTCCTGTTTTGAACACTTACAGTCAATATAGCGAACATCATCTGTGCTACGTTGAAGGCATGTCTCCAGTTGTGGTAAGTCACATTTCTGTAGTTCTTCTTCACGCTTAACAGCCAACGGCATAACACGGCGTAGTCGATGTGAAACCTGAACCAAAAAATATAGTATACATAGTCATTTATTTTGTAAAATCACAAATGCTAGCTTACTCGTAGAAACCTATCAAATAAATAAATATTCATGGACATTTCACACGGTGCCCTCTGGTCCCAAACTAACCCGGGCATAGAACAAACATCTATGCCACACACAAATGTTTGTTCTCAGTGTGATTCGAACCCGCGACCCACAGCACTGAAGGCAAAGCTATATCGACTGAGCTGTGACGTCTTAACCTATGTAAGCGATGCTATCATGTTTTCAGAAATTAATGGTTTTATAGTTTACGAAAGAAATAGGTGGCAGTACTTCCCCGAACGAGCTTTACAAGAAGCTTTTCAACTACTAAAGTTAACAGTCCTAAGTCCTGAACTCACCGCTCAACAAAATCCAGGTCCAAGAACATCCTCAAACAAGCTCTGAGCGTGTCGTCATCCGTCATCTCGATGTCATCGAACTCGAGCTCGTGCAGGCAGTAGTGCACCGAAGACGGTATCCGCAGCGTCTGCGAAATGGACGCCTTCATCAAAGTCTAGCGGCACTGTTACAACTCAATACGAGTACTACGATAATCAGGCCTTTGTATCTAATCTAGATGATTTATGATCTAGAACCGACAATCTTTGCAGCAAACTAATACTCGAGTGGAGACCGCGTTTAGGCAAGCGTAGTGTAGGACGCCCTCCGGTTAGATGGGGCGACGATCTGCCAAATGCAGCGCAAACACTAAATGAGAAGAGCCGAAGAAGTAAATATCCCAAAAACTGAGTGGTGTACACATACGGCTATTATTTTTTTATGTACACACGGTGACACCTGAACCTAGACTGTTCGAACTTTGACCTATTAGAAGTTCAGCAATCGTGCGAGAGAGACGCCGATTTAAAGAAAAATGTGTAAACTTACCCGTAATCTTTGGGCATCGTCCAGGGACGCCGACGCATGGTAACTTAAAACCTGCAAAAAAAAAATATGTATTACGTAAAAACAAGGACAGAAATATTTTTAATCTAATGAATAGTGTTATTCGAAATTGGTTGAACCCTGTCTAAGAGCAATTTTGGACCATTCATATAAACCTTGATAGATTTCGAGAAGTCGGGTTCGTATCATAACAATCATCACTTAGATGATCGTTAATTAGCTAGCTAATTAAAATTAATGTTGTTTCTCATATAATTTAAAAAGCTACCTAAGTTTTTTATATTTATCCGAGTGATTATTTATTTATTAGTTATTTATTAATACCACTTATAAAACCAAGTACATTCAATTAAAACAGGTAATAAAAATTTAAATAATACGTAGAGTTAGAAAAATGTAGATCTTCTAGTTTCTTACTTTTAACAAGTTTTAAGTACCTACATCTTTAGTAAAATATTTGCAGGGTAAATAATTGACTCACGGAGTGGTACCCAAGGGATGGTAAAAGGAGCAAGGGTAGACAGAATAAAAGATGGGAAGATGATATAAGGAAAATAGCAAGCCCAGAATGGACTCGCATTGCAAAAAATATTGAAGAGTGGAAACTTTTAGAGGAGGCCTTTGTCGAGAGACAAGCTGTACCAGAACCGGTTGCCGATAAGTAGTATCTACAATTAGATTAATTTAGGTAATATAAGTTAGTTAAAATGTGTAACGAACAGCAATAAAGGCTTATTTTATTTTATTTATTTAATTGACTCAAAAATACCCATGTTGTATATTAATATAAGTTATGCGTGTGTTATTTATCTGGGCCAGCGAATCAGCATTGCTATTCAGCGCGGCAATGCAGCCAGTGTCTTGGGCACGCTTCCGATTGGTACTGATTTGGATCAGTTGAGCTATCTATAAATCGTTTGCAACGGTGTGTAGATAGCTGTGTGATAGGTGTGTAAATACTTTATTAGTCATAATTTTCTTTGTGAATAAATATAAGTTATGCGTATGATAAAGATACTTACATCTAAAGTGACGCTCTGTTTTGCCATAGCCGTGATAGCTTTTTCATACATATGCGTGTTGTGTATTCCCATGCCGCAGAATATCGCGAACGCCTCCACGAAATTCTCATCATTCTTCGTGAAGAGAAGTCCGTCAAATTTGTTTATAAGCTGTAAACAAAACATAACATGAAGAAAGTCGTCTGATTTAATGATAGCATTTTATTTTATCCTATCCTATCTTATACTATCCTATCCTATCCTACTATCCTACTTAATATTATAAATGCGAAAGTTTGGATGTTTGTGTTTCAATCACGTCAAAGCCACTGAACCAACTTGGATGAAACTTGGCATATATATAGTTCCTAACCTGGATTGACATATAGGCTACTTTTTATCCCGAATAATTAACGGGATCTACAGGATAAAATGAACGAAAAGGATTAGCAGCGCCAATTGGCAAGAGGATTTCATTGTCATGTCATGTCACGTCAGTTTGACAGGGCGTAGTACTACCTCTTTGGTCTAACGACTAGCGTTTGACATTCCAGTGCGAGTTCGGTGTAATGTCAAGTTTCTCAAAGAAGTATCCGCTCGGTACACGCACAGATAATATAATGTACACGGAAACTGTAGACGCGTACGAAGTCGCGGGTAACTGCTAGTGATTTAATAAAACTTGATGTATTCATGTAAGATGAATACATGAGTTCTTGATGTATGATGATGAAGGAAGTTCATTGGGAATGTTCTAGTGACCATAAACACCACTAAAAAGTTACAGGAAAGCAAAATACGCTATTTCGTGCACGTGGATGGCATATTTTTTACAGTTATTTCTATTTATAAGCCAAACTAACTGAACAGATTTGGATAAAAATTGAATGGGTCCAACCTGTAAGTACCTACATCCTTTCAGATCAAAAAAGAATTTTTTAAATCGGTTCGTAAATGAAGGAGTTCTGAAGTAACACACATTAAAAAAAAACATACAATCGAATTGAGAACCTCCTCTTTTATTGAAGTCGGTTAAAAACAATAATGTACCCTACTTTATAATTCCTTAAAATTCTCTTTTCGGTCCCGTAAATGGACTCAAACAAGTTGCGTCACAAACATGTATTTTATGCACTGAGTACTACACCTGTGAAAAAACTTCCTTGTCGCATTGCGCATTTCGTTTTAATGAGATCGTTAATATTTACCTTTGCTCTCGACTTCCCGAATCATTTTATTTATAAAATTTTATATGAAAAGTTTAAAACCGCCGAATACGAATCGTCAATATTTATTGGAACGGAATTGAATAAATACACTTCAAACCGTTTATCTAGAAAACATTGACCCCATGTATAAAATGTAACATTTTACTAACGGTCATTCTCAATATTCAATGGTAGCTAACAGGGAGACAGATTATACTTTTTAATTTTTAAAAGTCGCATCTGAAATCCTGCTACAAAAAGAGCGAGATTAGCAATTTTTGTCCAATCTGACTCCCAGGGTGAGAGAAAGGAATAATTCAATATTTATGGTAGTTCCATACCAAAATGATAAAATAAATATGGTTCAAATAACAGAACTGAAACTCGTAAAAAGAAAAACCGATGTAGATAATTAAAACAGCTATAAATAAAACTTGAGAAAGAACATGAAGTTGTTAATTAGTGAAACATCCACACCGGAATGCGTAATTTCCATTTTGAATTCCCGCAAACTGTCTAATGTAGTGCCTTTACGTTCTGTAGTACAGTCAGCAGCAAAAAAAGCTCGTAAATGTCATAAAAACAAGCAATTTATTTGGGAAAAAACAACATCAATGGAAATAAAATCTAAATTTTTGGATTTCAGAATGGATTTAAAAAAAACCAACATTCGTTTTAGTTTAAAAGAACAGTCCCCGAAAACTGAAAGTTGGTACTGCGCGACCGACATTGTAAAGAAGAACTCAGGGGCCTTATTCTCAGTTCAGCACAGATTTACTCCAATAGGGATGACAATAATCTCGGCCGAAAACTCATTGCACCCACTGATGAAACGAGTTTTCGACGTCATTTTCACGTCATCCCTATTAGAGTAAAAATCTCTGCCGAACTTAGCATAAGGCCCCAGATCGAGCAGAACAACAACACGAAAAAGCATAGTTGATTTTAATTTCTAGGTATTTTGCAGTATAAAAGCACGATGAACAATTTACCGACGAGTGTAGTGTCGCATGGTACCCGCACTGCGCTGTTTCAACGCTGATACACTTTGAATTTTTCATTAATTTGCATCCGAACTCCGTTTCGCACACTTCGTACGTTCGCAGCATAAAGCGCATCACACACGGTGAAGATAATATAATATTTTATCTTAAGATGCCCTAATATAAAATATTATAGTATCTTAGGTTATCACACACGGCTAAGATACGATAATATTAAAAAACCTGTTCATTTCCTTACGAGTCTGCGTTGGTGCCACACGTATTCCTTGTTAGAGTTCTATATACAGGGTGATTGACTATGAGTGATACTGCCTTACTTCTTGATTTGTTAGACAGCTCCTCAGACGATGATTCTGATATAGAATGTGAAATGCAGATTGCAATAGCACATTCCAAAAGGAGAAAAATTTGGATAGAGCCTCACATAAAAAAGAGAAAAACCTGCGGCGAATTTAACCTTTATGAAGATCTGTCAACGAAGAAATTTCAAGAGTATTTTAGAAAGTCAAGAGAAACATTCATTTCAATTCATGATTTGATTAGGGAAGATATAAAAAAGCAAAATACGAACATGCGTATTGTATTTATAACACCATGTATTTATATTAAGATGTGTATATTTCGTATCTTAAGATAACATATTAAGATACGAAATATATATTTCCATATTTGCGTATTCGCTCGGTATCTTAAGATACTGAAGATAAAATATAAATTAACTTCGTCGTGTGTGATGGTTCATAGGATTTCTATGGTGAGCGATATTCTAAAATATGCTCTAAGATAATATATATTTTATATTATCTTCACCGTGTGTGATGCGCTTAATGTGATAATTTTATTAAGCCATTCCATATTCATGGGATAAGAAAACGGGAGATTTACGGTTCCCGCCACTAACCCTTGGAATAAATTATGACAATAAGCTTCTGACACGAGGTATATCAAATAATTTCGAAAATCTGTTTGGATGGCATTTTACAATTTACTGCAAAAATAACTATCGATACTTCATTCACTTAAAAATTATGATGTTACAATAAGCTCTTTAGTATTGCCATTTATTTGATTCGATACTTTTATGTTAGACAATACTCTTAAAAGTATCGAGAAACGACTAATCGACAGGATCAAACGGGACGCGGACGAAGTCGCGGGTGGAAGCTAGTGTATGAATAAATTTAACGGTATTTATGAAACTCTTTTTAAAATCTCACCTGTATGACTCCAATGATTCTGCCTTCTGAGTTCTTGATCGCCATGCACAGGATTGTATTGTGCTTGAAACCGGTGCCGTCGTCCACCGCCGGATCGAACCGAGGATCGAGATACGCATCCGCTATCGTCACTGTCTGAAAGTGTAAAAGAAGTATTCAGAACTCCTTAGTCTGAAAAGTTTTTACAGTGTCCTACAATTTAGATTAGTTGACTAGTTAGGTACATAAAATAGGTAAGAAAATCTGTACAATATGGTAAACGGATTTACTCAATCGGGAAGGAAGACGTTGCGATGCGCAATGAAGCTTTTTCGAACTAATCTGTCTCCACGCATGACAAACGGCTAACTTCACGATTGTTAGAAAAACAGTCACGTTTATATATGGCAGATATAGAATAGTCACACGATCACTAGGGTAAGCCATAACTCATAAAACCTCCTTAATTTCAAAGCCATTTTACGTACTTCCTTTCATATTTTAATAATTAAAATGGATACTATACACAAAGCCCAATTCAACCTTCATTTTACTTTACGAGTAGGTAACAAGGACACGAGGGATTTGCAAAGAACCAGGGAGTCTACTCCGAAAAACGACCAACAAAGATACGTTTGACATTTTGAGATACACTTCGCGGCAACAAAGCAAAACTCTGTTCAGTCACGCGTGACTTACAAGGCGAACGCAGTGTAAATCAATGTTAGTAACAAACCTTAGTTTATCGTTTTTCGGAGTAGATCTCCAGAAATAGGATTTGGGTATTGTGTTTCTTATCCCAAGGGCTATCCCAAGAGCTACCGAAGAAAGGGCCCGACTTGTTTATTAGAAATGATGTATGATCATAAGATGAAAACCGAAATATTTCGTTTATTTTTGTAACTTTGATCTGGCTTGATTTACAACACTCGACTTAAAACGTATGGACCCCATATTTAAAAGAGACTTTGATTTCACATCTTATGCAAGATGAGAAAAAAGACTGGCAACACTGTCCTCAGCCACAACGATACGGTCCTTGATTGAAAATACTAATTAAAAATTGACTGACGCAGTAAAATGAATAAACTTTTTCGAGACATTGAAGCGAAATTAAACCCGACACGTCACAAAAGTTATCTAATGTATAAGACGGCACAATTAAGTCTTTGATAAATTTGCTGTTCAAAGCAATTTGAAAGTTTCCAACTGCTGCATGGGGTGATTAAACTTTGCTAACTTATGTGACGATAATACATTATGTTGAGAATTTCAAGCATTTGAAATCTGTTTTAGTTTATAGTCAGAAATCGGTTTTAGAGTGCGAGATTGTCAAAGTTACCAAAATAATGACAAAATCAGTAAAGAGATGTATTGTGGAGCCTCACCGTATACTTCAGAGATATTTATACCTACCATTGGGCAACATAATTGTATCCAATACCTAGTAATAAATTTATTGTGAAAACAAAACTAACAAGAAACCAATTTTAGCAATCAAAAACCAACCGTGCATTTTGTCTGAGTAGTGACAAAGCTAAGACTTGCACAGGATTGTGACAAAAGGCACAGAGATAAATAAACCTTAATCTTACAGTGCATAATTATCACTTTAGTTTGTATGCCTACCTCGCCAGTAGTCGCAACGTATCCAGTGATGCCAATGTTGATGGGAAACCGGCTTTCGTACGGTGATGTCCGAGGCATGCCAGGATCTGTGTCATCTCCCGCTTCAAGATCGAAAACTCGAGAAAAACTGCCTTTTGACGCTTCGTGGACTAATAAGACCTGGGAAGAAAAAAAACATTTATTATATAATTATTATATTATATTTATTATTTTATCAAATAGAAATACACAATGTGGTTCGGTTTGTTGGGGAGTCAAAATCAAGTATGATAACTGCCATGACCGACAAACGCTCCATAAAAAAATTGGAGTTGTTAGTCAACGCAGGGATGAAACCCGTACTCCATGTAAGTCCAATAAGCCTTAAAAGTCGTCAAAGGCACACATTCTATAGTATAATTATTGTTTTTAAGTGTTTTTTCGAATGTGTAATTGTGTGCTATTGGCGTTGCCTATGGAATAAAAATAAATAAAAAGAATATTTGGTACCTACTTACAGGCATCAAAGACTGAATACCTCGTAATTTGTCGACAAAGGACAATCACGATTTTAATTTTCTCCCCCAAGCAATCCTAAGCCAAATTGCCGAAAGATCACGTCACAAAGCAGGGTACCAAAAACAAGACCGTCTTCAGGGCAACAACGAAAAATTTTAATTAACATCCGTCAACAAAGCTTCCAACTAAAGCAAAATTAAACTTCAATATTGTCTTGCAAACAGCGGTAATTGGCCCACCCGAAACAAAATACACTACGAAATCACGTCGCTTTTGTAGCAGTAACTCCACTTTTTTGACTTTTTGTCGTCTGTAGCTACTAACTAGAGAAAGTCTTGAAGGTCGTAGAGCAAGGTGTGAACCGAAATAAATGGGTAGGGTATTATGTGATATTTTTATTTCATAGAAATCGTTCCCATAAGTTTTGGAGACATTTACACAAGCTCTCTTTTCAATGTCTCTTCTAATGCAGTTAGACCATATACTTTAGATCAATTTAGCGAACTCAGTCTACTCTCACAAGCAGATATTACAAGATGATCGTTGTAGCTGGTTTTTTTTTAATCAAAAACGCAGAGATGCGGTTCTTTTTGCAAGTTTTATTATGCCATTCATTGTCAACAAGTGAACGAATGTTTTAACTGATTTCGGAACATCGTCGGTCGCGTTGTCGATGCTTTTAGTTCATAGTATAGAGGTGACTATAATTGCTCTTACTAATTAGAATTGATAGAAAGTGGTGATATAATTTGGATTAATAATAATGATGAGACAAAGTAAAATATGTTCAAAAAATTTTTATGACTGAAAACTAGGACCTTTCAATTTTGTTTTTTTAATTATGATTAAGAAATAAAAACACTTAATAATTAGTATTTAGGTAAAAAATATGATTACGCCAACAGTACACAATTTTGAAATTATAAAAATGTGGTCTACTATGCTGACTGTACACCATTTAGAGTTTCTATACTGACAAGACACAGATTAAAATTGTTCAGTGCGGTACATTTTAGACGTTTCAAATTAACTTCGCTTTCTCGAATAACTTTCATGTATATGAATTCATACTTAAACGTAATTGTATAATTTATTTTGGCTCGTCAGAAACTAATTAATATTTGAATGAGTGACTGAAAATAAACGCACAGTCAAATAACCAGTATTCCCTGCTGAATGTGGGCGGGCCATGGCATTTACTTTGACTGTACGATTTACAGTCGTGTCTAGCTAGTTTTATTAGGTACATCGTTTTAAGGCTGGGTCCTTTCCAAATATTTCCCGAGGGTGGATTTTTGGACACAAAGTTATTTTTCTCTCATTAGGACTAATGCTTTTATCTAGTCTAGACATACAGACATACCTAGATTTTAGAAATATGTAGCTAAGGTTGACAAGAAGTATGTCACGTTTGCAAGTATTCCAGTAATTTATGAGTACTTGACTGACTCGCTCTCAACATCGTCCACGTAAATTTTTGCTATTGAACTAAAAACTAAAAAACTGCAGATCTTAATAAATAAAATAAATATATAAATAAATATTCAGGAGCATTTCACACAACGCCTTCTAGTCCCAAACTAAGCAAAGCTTGTAATATGGGAACTAGATGGCTGATAGAATACTTGTATACTTTTTTTTTTAAATACATACTTATAATACATACTAACACCCAGACATAGAACAAACATTTATGTTTTCCACGCACAAATATTTGTTATTGTTTGATAATAATATCAAAACTTTTAGTCCAACTAATATAACGTGTTTTTAGTTATGTTATTCATGGTCATTTCATCCGATGACGCCCGCTAATCCCAAACTAACCATAGTTTGTAATATGGGAACTAGATTGCAGATAGAAAACCATACTTATTATGCATATACGATGATGATGATATTTATAATTAACAGTAACACCCAGACATAGGAGAAACATTTATGTTTGCTACACACTAATGTTTGTTCAGAGTGGGGAACGAACCCGCGACCCACAGCACGGAAGGCAGAGCCGCCCGTCATCAGTTAGTTCAAAAGTAACAAAGCGAAGGCGTTTCTTATAACAATAAGGCTTGGGTCACCTAAAGTTGGAATAACAGACGGCGCTAAGGGAAGATTTATCACACAGCACCCTTATCCCAAAACCGGTTTGACTGATGAGATCAATCCATCAGTACCCGGACACAGAATAAACAGTAACTCGAAGCATTCATCTGTTTTTAGTATTTTAGTCAAGTAACAAGTGCTTTCACTCGGCAAAACAGCACCTTCATTTTCGAAGTAACTGCTGCTTTATGATAACTGCTTTGAGTTCGCCCTACTAAGCCCTACTACTGCCCTTCCTATTTCTGAAGTCAAGCAGTTCCTGTTAGAAGGGTAGTAATAATGCAACTACAGGCATATCGAAGGAGCAGTATCCTCTAAACACACAATCGCTAGGATGAAAATGCTACTAGCAGCAGTCCTTAGTATCTTTTTGCTAAAATTAAAATGACCAAGAAAACTACGCGACAACTGTACAGCTGTGTTTTAGCTGCTCGACTAAAATACTGGTGTAGTTTGAGCAAATCTTGACCCACAGTCGAGTATCTTCGATATTTGACGAATGACCCACAACGTTTGCAAGAATTATTAGGATACTTCAGATCGTATTCTCAATACAGCGAAAATAATTTGGACTTCGATGGATTCATTTTTCACGGGTTTTTCTGACAGATAAAGACGCGAGCATCATTATTATCAGCATCATAAATTGTACACACGGTGACACCCCGAACTGGACTTTGAACTATTAGAAGTTGGGACTTTGCGAATCGTGTGAGAGGAACGATTATGTATTTGTGTGGAACGCGCTGCGCGCGCGCCGCGAGCTTACCCATATTGCGTTGCCTTTCCTACTATTATCTGCATTGTATATAGCGTTGGGTGTCTAACCTGATGTGGTGTCGTGTGTACAAAAACATATCAACAGACGACGGTGAGTACCTAATGATGAGGAGGGTGGGTTATTTTCAAATTCCCCTTTGAGTTTTCCCCCTTGTGATGCAATAAGACGGTCTATAGAGGGTTGAGTCGTATTCAGATTGTACTGATCATGAAACATAGACGAGATCATAGAATACCTCTCAAATACAGACAGGTGTATCTTAGTGGTACTCTAATCAAAGAGTACTTTCTGCTGTCTAGTGAAGCTGCCAACTATTCTGCGCTGAAGTCGATTCTGTTTCAACATTCAAAGGCTTCAATAGTGCGGTGGCAAAAGTAAGCAATTGTAGGAACTGGTAGCCAAGTCGGAGCTTTAAAAGTGGCTGTTTATTACCCACCAATAACAACTAACATCGGAGGTATTAAAAAATCCTGAGAATTCAGAGTCAATCAGGTCATTTCCGTAGCTATTAGCCAATTTGGTGTGCCTCAGAACGTATTTTATTTGACATCTTCTAGTCTATATTGTACTGAAGATCCGATTTCGCGTTCTCGTCTCACAAATTCACAAAGCACATATTCGGACATGTTGGCAAAAATCCAACGAAAGTATTCGATACACGAGACTGCGGAACACCGAAACAAATGCCATTTGACAACTGTTCGTAAGTGCCAGAACCACTCCGCTGATAAACGTTACACGTTCTTATATTTATTGCCAAATCTGTTTCCTTTTTATCAGTTTTGGAACTATTTCTATGAACATTTTGGTGAAATATGAGCCTTTTGGGCACAACTCCGATTCGGGGGTTCTTAAGCATCAAAAGTGTGAGAGGCTAATTGTTTCGTGTGCATTACATTAGAGCTATGAATAGAATTCTTCACCTGTTTCGCTTATTCATACCAAACCATTCCAAAAAGGAAAAATCCAGTAAATCGAATGAAAAAAATCAGTAAGCACGAGACGGCTCAAGGTCTCCACAGCCTCGTGGCTGTACGGCTATTAAAAACGGCTGCACAGCACAGTGCACATTATGGCAATTGGACTTGTCACGTAATTCTCTAGAATTTATCTCTACTTTGTATTATAATCACACAGCGGTTCAATAAGCTAGCACTTAGGAAACCTTCCGTTCACAATGAAAAAACTAGTAAAACCCAGATCCTGATTAGCATTCCGATGTTCGCGCGATGGATGGCAGAGATAAGTACGGCCGGCGCCTACGATCCACGACGTAGATACACAGACCAGAACCTCAACTTTTTTTATCCATTTTTACAATTTTTTTTTTTAGACAAACGTGTTTTAAACTTCTTTTAAACCTGACGTAACACGTTTCCTCTTCTGAAAAGATCGTAGAAAGTCGATGAATGGATAAGGCTCGCAATCGTTCCTTCTAGAAATGTATGGGATAGACCTCCTATCTAGCTGACGATGAAGACAAAACATAAAACAAACATAGACTTTAAATGTAGGGTCTCTAGTTTTTTACTTTTTATTGATATAGACCTAAACATCCGATTACGATCTGATGGAAAGCTGTTCAAGCAGGCCATGGGTGATCAGAATCAGATCAAGCTTAGCTATAGAAAATCAGTCTAATTAACGCACACATAAAAAACAAAAGTGCATGTGTGCATATGTGCATGTGTCATATAATATGACACATGCCTGTTTCAAAACACAATTGGTTTGAAATGAAAACGTTTTGACAGCCATGTTGCAATGTTTAGTAAAGAGCTAGATTACTGCTCTCATACAACTTGTGCCAAGACTTCAATCATCATTAGATAGCGTCGATTAAACAGATCCACTGGCGACATGCAGACGCTGTACCACTGGTGCTTACACTGTGGCGTTAACAGCTAATATCTAGCTAATACTCGTAATACAAGATACAGGATATGCTGAACCACAGAATAGAGGGACTACACACCAGAGTATCGTTCTCAACTTGAAACCTATTTATAATGCAGAGTCGATAGCTGCAGAACCGCGGGGCAATTTTCAAAGAATAACATTTTGAAAGGAGATGGTGGGAGGAGGGACCACTGGAGGACTTTGGGGAGACCTTGGCCAGCAGTGGAACAACATTCGTTGAAAAAAGAAAAAAAAATCACACAACTATTTTTCAAAGACCACACCGAACAGTCGTTCTCAATATGGGACCTATCCACCAGATGCAGTGTTGATAGCTCAAAGCCGTATTGCATCTTTAAAGGCCAAAACATACTGAAGGCGGGTGCGTGTTGGGCGCGGGAATTTCTATGGAAATCACCCGACCCGCATACGTGTTGTATTATCGTTCATGTAAACGCACCCTAATACACCCGCGCCCGACCCGCTCCCGTCCTTTGTGTATTGGCCTTTGCTGTTAGTGAATCTGCCTGTAACCTCAATATCGACATACATTACGTTGCGGTGTACCTAATCATTCCGTCTCAATGTAGTGCCATCAATTAGTTAATGGCTCACGCTTAAGCACATTAAGTACGAACAGAATGACAAATTGCTATTAATTTGCACGTTGTAATATATGTACAATGTGTCACGGAACTAGTATGTTAAGCCTAAACAGACCATGTTCCTCAGGATAGCATACTAGTCCAGGGGCACCCAGTATTATTTAATAGCGAACACCCTGTCTGAAAAGATGATGATAAAAAAATAAGGTATCAAGTAACAACACTAAAAATATTGCGGTACCTTTCTCATAAATTGAAAAGACAAAGACGACTATAATTTTAACGCTGTCAAATTAGATTAGTTTATAAAAATGCAACAAAGGAATCAACACCAATATCATCTTTGACAAGGGAGTTACATACCTATTAAACATACTTGCACATATACTTAATGATATGAATAAATGACATCATGAGAATTTCCCAACAATTTAACTTGGTACATTTGTATAATAATGAACTGTAGGTAAGTGCTGCCACGTTGACCTACGAACTGCGAAGTGGGGTGTAGACGTGAATTGTGCGGACCGGAGTATCCATTCTGTACGTCTAGAACTCTTTATTCTACGGCCGTACTAAACTGCTTAGAATAGCACCTTCCTGAAAGATTCACTTCGAGATAATTATCTAGATAAGAGCAAGATGGTTAGAGAGAGTGCGACCATATGCGCTATCTCTAATCTTTGTAGAGACTAATTTATGTCTTGTCTAAAACACTAGTCAATATGTGAAAAACATCCAGCAATGCGTCAGAGAAAAAGTGGAAGGAACTTGCATATTAAGAATGGATCATCTTGCTTTTGCTCTAACGAAATGTTGAATACTAAATGCAATACAGACTTTGACAAAGATGAGAGGAACACCTGTTTTCGACGGCTTTTATTAATCGGTTTTCACAACAATAACTGAACAGCTACTGAGTATAGACAATACAGGTTCCAATAATACCCCGCATTCCGCCAATACGATCAATGTGCGACAATGTGGGACACCGATAACAGTATTATAACCTATCAATAACATTAATCTTTACAGACGAGTTAATGCTGGATACAAAATTTACGAAATTTGGCAGATAAATTCAAACATTATAAAGGATTTAGTAAATAAACATAGCATTACATCAGATGTACGTAACAAGAGGATTTTTTACCTTTGCCCCTGTTCGGAAGACGCTATAATAGAACCGGACGAACCGGAGAGCAAAACGCAGGCCAAACAGCAGGTCTCCGATGGACGGACGATATTATATAGATCATGCGGATTCGGTGAATGGAGAAGGCCCATCACTCTTTTTAGAAGTCTACGGCGCGGCGGAGGAGACCAACTCAGAAGTAAACCAGTGACATATATGACTATGATCAGGGACCGATTCGGTTACCCACTAAAGGGGTTTTCGCTAGGGTTTTTCCAACCGCTTATTACAAAACCCTCTGCATAAGTGTTACACTTTCATTTTGGTAAGCTGTTTTAAGGGGTAACCCCTTCAAAACCCTATCGCTTGGGTTAGCTCATCAGAGGGTTTTCAATAGTATTGGGTTTGCTATAATTCAAAAACCCAATCCTTAGGGGTTACCCTTTCGGTCATGGAAACACTGTTACACTTTGCAACTTGAAGCATTGTAATTTGATTCTTATCTACTTTGTAATAGGTTCATAATGTCATGTTTATAACTAGCACGTGTCGAACCACCGCCTGCACGGCGAGGCGGCATCTCTTTGATCTATTTAGCTACAAAGTTGATAAACAAGCGATTATGGTTATTATCATTCGCGCACTAGAATTCAATTTTGTTTTCATTCCTACTGAACATACGATAAATGGCGAGATTGTTTGAGGCACGCACCGATTTATTTATTTGTGTACCTATTATTGTCATTTGCCACTCGAACTGGACATCGGAAGAAATCGGAAGTACCTACTGGTTCAAGAGAACTATGTGACACAAGTAGAAGTAGTAGGTGATACTTAGGTAGGTAAGTAAGTAGGTACTACCTAAGATAGATACCTAACCGTAGGTAGATACCTAACCTACCTACCTATACCAAGTAGTTAGGTACCATTAGTTTTCGTTTGAAGAAGTACTACTTATTATAGGTATATTCCTGAAGTCCCCACAGAGGAATCCCCACCAGTGGGATTTCAGTTTTTTTTTTTTCAAAAATCCCCACCTGTCGGATTTAAGTTTTTTCCAAAAATCCCCACCAGTGGGGATTGCAGTTTTTTCGAAGTCCCCACCAGTGAGATTTTAGTTTTTTTCAAAAATCCCCACCAGTGGGGTTTAAGTTTTTTCCTAAAATCCCCACCAGTGGGATTTAAGATATTTTCCAAAAATCCCCAATTTTTCAGAAATGCCCACTAGTGGGGATCTCAGTTTTTTCCAGAAATCCCCACTAGCTACGTCGTAGTGTGTTACGGTGTTGTAAGTGGGAATTTTTTTCCAGAAATCCCCAGTAAGTAGGTGGTAACTATAAAATTATTTCTTAACAATGCTTTGTAACTATAAAATTATTTTTGAACAATGCTTCAATAGGGACCACAATCCACACGCTTAGTGGGGATTTCGAGAAAAAAACTTAAATCCTCACCGTTGGGAATTTATCGGTGGGGATTCCTGGAATATACCTAATTATAGTATACCTACTAACAAGGTTAGCCGGTTACCTACCTACCCAGATTTACCTACGTCATTACTAGTTAGGAAGTAGATAGGTACATACATACCTACACTACCTACTACCTACCTGTACCTCCTAAGTAGGTAACGCTTGCCTATAAATTATAAAAAATAGGTATGATGAGCAACTAGGAGAAACTTACCTGATAGGTAGATAGACTAGATAGATAGTAGATAAGTACCTAACAGGTAAGTATCTTCTAGTTACACTTAGATTAGTGCCTACCTACATCATATAATTATGTATGAGCATCTACTACTATTAATATACTAAAATAAAACTAAAATTAAAGATATGGAAAAAGTAAATATCCACTCACTCATTCCAAAAATAGAGTTTGTCTGTTTGTTAGTTCGAGGTTACTAATTTTAATGAAACTTGTACAATTTAGAAGCCTTTTTCCGGAGCCAAACATAGGCTATGTTTCATTAAAATCAAGGATATTAATTTTTAGATAAAAAAAACAATACGGGACGGCGCACGAAGTAGCGAGTAACAGCTAGTATTAATAAATAATAAAGCGATCGGGTGAAACTAAGGAATAACACAAAATCAACATGACATGGAATGAAAACCAGTGTTACATTGATAACCCACTATCGAGAGGTAACCTCATTCTATCTGATACCCTCAATGAGATGGTAACCCCTATCAACGAAAACCCAATGAACGGGTTACACTTTCGCTTGTGTTAGGAGGCGGTTCCCCCAAACGAAGGGTAACCCCCTCGAGTGCTAACCCAATGAACGGGGTTACACTTACGAATGAATTAACTCGAAATCGGTGTTGTGCGGTCCCTGACTATGATAGATTGTTTGCCTCAAACCCGATACCTATCAATTTGATACAATTCAATCACAACAGAAGCTCAAAGGGCTGTGCCTGGGGATTACAGCCATGAGCCTATTTCACATATCGCATATCACATAAAATCAGCATAAAAAACCTCATTAAAACCCTTCGATTTACATAAATTTTTGATACAAAACAAATATAGATTAACCTTCGTTTTGGCAATGTTTGAATAGGTCGTTCAATCAATAACGTGTGTGTACATAAGATATTCAATTCGACTGATTTATGATGTAATCAAGTAAACTCATAATGGTTAATAAATATCATTCAGAGCTCCACTAACTCCTCCTCTTTTTAGCCTCTTATCACGCTTCTGTCTGAGGAGTCCAGCACACCCCTAGCGTCATACAAAACGCGGTTTTCGCTTTGCTTTCAACTTGCCCGTAGATCGCCAGCGTGATAAAATAGAACACTATGAAAATCTGTCAGAAAATCGATACATGAGTTTTTATGACACTTCCTCATCGAGAATTGTCAAAAAATCTGTGCTTGAAACACGCTTGCGTCTTGAATTCGACACTGGCAGAATTGTGGCAACAGTCGCAAATCAAGAAGTTGAAGTTGATTTTTTTTTATATGAGTATGCAAACCTAAGCATGGGTGAGTTTATTTCATTATACGGGCAATTTAAATTCAGCGATACCCTGCAATTTACCGCCAAAAAAACTTTAAGAGTTAAAAATAACGCTATTTGTTCTAGTATGTTACAAACTGTTTTATTACTAGTCGGGCTATTATTTGCTCTAAAAGTTGGTCATGCATCAGACTTTTATGGTTTTAAAAGTAAAATATCTAAGAATAATGATGAGTGAACGAACTTTGAATACAGTTTCAATAGTTTAATAAAGTTAGAGAAGACTAGTATAACATCTGCCATTCATTTATATAACAGTTATTTTATCAAACAACAATACTAAAAATAATTTGTAGATTGATGGTCAGTAGTACAAAAGTAGTAAACTTTACCGCCAACAAATAACTACAATATCCAAGACGGTAAGCACTTACAGAGTAAAGCTGATTAAATAAAGTTGCTCCACTTTCCTTGTAGCAATCGTACAAATCCAAGGTAGAATCACGCTTTGAAACCAGTATTTTCTTTGTTTTGGAAAAAAGACTAAATAATGTTGACTATCAACGGGTTTTTTTTAGCGAGAGTGTTACGAAGAACAAAGAAACAAAAAACATAAATTACTCATACGTCGCTGAAAGCTCCATTAGCTGATATATCACTTGCTATTTCTTTTCGTTGCCATGACGACGACAATGCTTATTCTTTTGTTTCAGTAGCTAATAGTAATTTGACAACACTAAAAATGATGGCCTCTCTTTCATTTAAACTGCAACAATAAGGATAGCTACAATTCAGGCAATGTCAAATTAAGTTAGTTAAA
Source organism: Gandaritis pyraliata (assembly GCA_947859175.1). Classification (NCBI taxonomy): domain Eukaryota; kingdom Metazoa; phylum Arthropoda; class Insecta; order Lepidoptera; family Geometridae; genus Gandaritis; species Gandaritis pyraliata. Next base: position 4,034,063 of record OX401866.1, on the reverse strand, counting down.
ATTAGCATAGGTTTTCTTTTAAGTAATGTATTCCCATGTAATTTTATTGTCTGGAATAAGAATGAAATTATTTAAACTGAAATGCATTATCAGTATTGTACACCTATGACACTACAGCATCTCTACAAAATAATTGCTCATCTGAGTTGAATTTCCGTTCAAAGAATTTTTATTCTCGAATGCGAGATAAATACGAATAAAGCGTGCTTCAGAGCAAATACTTCGTTCGCTCACTTCAGGATTTAATAATCCCCAGAAAGGTTTACACACGGATTGAAAATTAATTAATTACACGTAGCCTCATGCTCAGATTTCCCAAAGAGATTGATAGGACGGGAAGTTTCAAAGCTATTGTATCAATTATATTTCTGTGATAGCTTGTGATATACGTTGTACCACGTTTAGATTACCAAAGTACTTTTCCCATTTCTCTATTGAAAATGCTCGTCTCTAAACCTCGAAAGAATTACCTGAGGCCAGTAGAAAATGCTGGACGAGATCTTTACCAGAAGGCCAACTGAGCTATTTATATCCATAACCCACAAAAAAAAGTTCGGGATAAAAATAAATAATGACGGTCTTTGTTTTGAAACCATAACGTGTTATGAAAACTTTCGTCAACTTTTGTCACGTTTTTGCTCAGTTTTTATGTCACAGCTGGTTGGGCAAAAATATTCAGGGCAGTGGGATAAAAAACAAAAGAAGACTTACCTGTACCCGTTGACATCGGATTAGGCTCTGCGTATGTGTGAGTATCCTAAGCACCATGTGTTCTATCGTGCTCTGCTCCTCGAACACCATCCTCGCCAGGTCTAATAGAACCTGAACAAAGAGTTGCATTTTACTTTACATCATCACACTCCTGACTTCACTTAGTGTCAGGTATAGGGTTAAGTTTGTGCAATCTACCGCGAGAAATCAATTCCTGGACGCGACTGAGTGTTGTGTCAGTCGAGATACATAGATACCACACTAAATGCACATACTGACGTAGTTCCATACTTCTTCTATCCCTTAGTAACTCTTAGTTGCCAAGGTCTTTTAAAGAATCAGCTGGGGTTGGGGCGTCGTCGGATCGATTATGGTCGGTTACACATCGAAACCTAGATTTGTTTTGCAATATTGACAACGCTCTTTCCTTCCTGTCTAAGAGCTTTAAACATCACTGACTTTCAGCAACCATTGTCTTCAAGTGGAGTGGTGGTTGTTTCCCGCTTGTCCTCCATGAATCGAAACCGGTCACAATTCGATAACCATTATTCTCCGATTGCCGGTTCTACGAACTATAATGATCAGCTGTACCACTGTAACCGAACTCACACCTACCTGGTTTCTTTTAACTTCCAACTGGGATCGTTCATAAAGCTGTGCATTCCGCAGCCCGATGCCGCAGAACTGGAGGTAGGCGGAGAATACTTTCTCGTCGTACGACGTGAAGGGGCTGTCGTTCTGTTTGTTTATCACCTGGGGAAAACATAAGAGGTTGTAGAAACAGTCGTTCAGAACATTTTCCTTTAAGAAAATCATTTATAGAATGTCTAACTTTAGAGAAAATAGAAGATCAACTTGGGTGACATGCCTCAAGTTAAACCAGAGAGAAGTAAGGAATTATTGTTAAAGATAAAAAAAAAAAATATTCATGGACATTTCACACGACACGACGCCCTCTAGTCCCAAACTAAGCAAAGCTTGTAATATGGGAACTAGATGCTGATAGAATACTTTATACTTTTTTTTTGTTTTTGGTGGGGATCAAACCCACGACCCACAGCACGGAAGGCAGAGCTATTACCGACTGAGCTGTGACGCCTGTCAAAGATAGTTCAATGAATATGACTATATTTAGTACAACTAAAGGCATATTAAATTAAGGATGAAATTACGCCTAGGATCATGACTATCAAAAACTGAACAACAAATCCTTCAACACCCACTTGATCATATAATTGTGGATCATACACAATATGAAGCTTTTCGTACAATACCATTTATCCGCAGCTAACGCTGAATAAATATTGATTCAATAAGCCTGACGTGACCTCCTTGCGTTTTTGCATGAAAATGGTCGGATATTTTATTTCCTCGGTCAGATTTTTATATGCGTTGCGATATTATTACAAAAAAATTAAAGATTTTCCGAAATTCAACAGCAATTTCAGTTTCGTTACTCACCCGTGACATTAAAAATTAATTTTCCTTTTGGGGCCATTGCCAGCACGCAGACGCTTTGAGATAAGTTCAAGTTCTACCAATATTTCATGAAGCAATTTCATTTCGCTTCGGTATTTTTTAAGTTGCGGTTCTTGTACAAACTTTCTATGCCTCGTTCATTTATTATCTTGTCTCTATTTGTTTAGTAATCAAGTAAGTAGGTAAGCTAAATAATGAAAGTAAGGCCTAGGGGTCAATGTTAATGATAGGACATTTAACTGGCAGAATTTAGAGGCTTCATTTGTTTAACAAAAATGAACGGGTTTTGGCGGCTCGCAATGTTTTGCTCTAAATATGTAACTATAATCAAAGTATCACACACTTAGCTATGAAAAGCATTTTTTGTGCTAGGTCTTTGAGAGAAGTATAGTCAACACAATTAGAAAATGATGAAGAATCAAAATTTCAAACAAAAATTCTGACTGACTATTTCTGATGCTAACTGTACCATGCATTAAATTTAGATAGGAGTTGTCAATCTAGTGCAGACAAGCACTCAGATTTAGCTAGCTTAGTGCTCTGAAACTGATTACACTTGTTATTCATCACGATAAAATGTACAAAGTGGGTATAGTTTCATACTTTTTTCATAAAGCCCCTTATTTTCCGCTTTCAACAGCAGACCAGCTGTTGGATCTCGGCGTAAACAATGTTTAATTTACTTTTTGGGCCTTCCGCCTCGTATTAACCGTTGGAATAACACGTTTGTTAGGAACAAATGATTTATAGACTTGTTTCATACCTGGGCGACTCCGATAACCTCCCCGTTGATGTCTTTAATCGGCATGCAGAGGAGTGACCTTGTCTTATACCCGGTTTGCTGATCAATGTCGTGGTTGAACCGTTCATCCTGAAACAAAGCAAAAGTTAAACAAAAGGAGGAAAGCACAACAGATACAAATCTCATTTACTTTTAATTGTGCAATCATAGGTAAAAAAAGATTTGTCTCAAATGAGGTCATTTAACAAGAGGGAAGGTAGTAATCAGAAGCGAACTAGTGACCGCAAACCACTGTCCTCCACATACTCAGCTTCTCCATATTATTGCCACTTGAATAATATCTACTGGGAATCAGAAATAAGATTGTGTAGCTTCCGATATTTAATTTCGACTTTTATCTTTACCAGTGAATTAAGATCCAGCATAGTTTCTGAGCAACAAATTGTCAGATTTATTCGAGAAAGTTGTACTGCAGTCATAGAAGTTGTTAAAACCAACACAATAAATCTCTTGAGCTCTAAGATTGCAATTTCAGAAACGTTGTAAAATTTACGATTTGCTATAGTACCTACTTCTGCGGACCTGGCAGACAAAGTAGATGATCCAGAAACCTACAAGGCGAACATTGACATTTCTGCAGAAAACTAAGGCATTAATATGGCCGAGAGCCAGTAATCGAAAGCTCTTGTTTATAACATGGTCTGTCACCTACCCAGATTGCATTATAAACCATTCTATTGTGCTCACGTCCAGCACAATGCTCAATTCAGGCGATATTTCGTAAAAATTAAAAACAAACCGCTGACGCGCAGACCAGAATTTGCAAAATTTACAGTCGATTTCACAGTAAAAATTTACTTCATAAAACCAGCTCAAACGGAGTCACGATCGCTGACGTTTCATTTGTTTACATTTTTGTTCACTCATTCACAAATTGGATTAGATTCATTAGAACGCCATTATGTGTGAACAAAAATTGGTAGCGCCTAACAAAATGAAATTTTATTTATTACAATAGGTACCATACTCAATTTATAAGACATGAGATATTTTAAACCGATCCTGTATAGGTATTCAGAATCAAGTCGAAGCATTATTTATAGTACCTGTACGAAAATGTTTGTATTCCAAACGTGACAATTAACCAACAACTTTAAATGACAACTCTTAAGGTCGGCTACATACAGTCGGAATTTCAATTCGGAATTCCGTACATATTTCACACACATACGTTTATTTCCGTTTGAAATGACAAGGCTCAGTTTTGAAGGCACAGTTTCAATGCGGAATTCAGGATCAGAAAAAACTACGAACGGAAAAATACTGTATGTATGTGATAGGTCCATAGATTTGTATGAAGCTACTATGTGGCCGCTCTCATCCCATCAATCAGACTAAACCCACTTTACTGCAAACAGGGTTGTCTCAGTAAAGATTCTTGTTTAGACCTCTGATATTTACAGAACAAAACTAACGAGGTTTCTTACAATACAAGTAATAAAATCTGACACTGATTCATGCAAACCAGTTCAAGATCTCATCTCCTTATGGAATATTTGGCACAAAGACAAAAGCACTTTCGCATAATACAATCTATAAAACAAAACTCCTCGATCGCAAGGGGAATTGTTGAAATAAAAGAATTGCGAAGTCAGTAGTTGTAAACCGCTGCATGAAATTCGATTCGTGGTACAAGTTTCCCGTTGGAGTAATTTTATTTCTTACGAGGAAATATCAAGGAGTATCCAACTTCCAGTTTGCTGGATCTGAGATTCCGAGATTCAAAGCTGGAACTAAAGTGATCCAGTTAAAGATGTGAGAGAAAGAGAACTGTTACAGTAAATGTGCAAAGATAGTGTTTAAAATACTCATTAAATAATCATTTTCAACACGCCGCGTTGCGACGCCACCGTTGCGTTATTATTTATTTTTTTATCCACACAGAATTTTGTATCCACGTAGTTAAAATAAAAATAAATACATTGCTAGTATGAATTGTGCGGATAGAGAGAATATTTCATAACAAGAGACGGACAGACACGTAGAGGCTTTTCAGCAAGTGTACGTGCGAACTCCTCGCCCCACATAACCTTTGCAGATAGGCACCAGTTTTATCCTAAGTAAATAGAGTTCAAATTCCGGGGCAAAAAAATCCAAATTTGCTATATATTGTGAAAATTTCTGAATGTAATTTCCCTTAGTCATTATTCAGCATTGAAAAATAAAACGCATTATGCTATGACGTGTAAAAGGCCATTTCCTGCAACCTTCTAGTTTCAATAATGTTATTACGGACTCTTTGCCTACCTCAATAGTATATTAGCATAAGAGATAAGGTATTGAGCGAGTCAAACGTTTAAATGTTAATGAGATCAATTCTGAATGTCGATGAATAATTCAGAAACTGTTCAGTAATATCTGGATTTTCTGGTTTCCCGAGATAATTTTTGATGGTAATTTCAATGCCAAATTTTTTGCCATGCGTAAATCTTAAAACTTGATTTTTGAATGGATAATAAAGTATTTTTTTGAACTTGTGACCTTGGTTTTATTTTTCAGTGGGAAGCATAATGTAGCAACTAGAATCGATCTCAAACTTAAGATTTTTTCCGTAGGAAACCATGTGAATAGCCTATTTAGTTCGTGATCTAGTACATAGCGTGAAACAGAAAAGGGCTGTGTTTAGCAGGTACATGTTAAGTTTCCAGTCAAGTTATTACACAAACCTATTTGTCAACGGAACCAAACGTTATAAGTAAACATCGGTGTGATTTGTTAAACCACTTAGAATGAATACATCTACCTATGCCATAGGACCAGCGCACTATCTGGTCAGAAAGATTTCTGACTGAAAAATTCTGACAGTGTAATTCTGACGCACACCGTGCCTCCCACATACGCCACATCCTATTAGAATGTATCCAACAAGTATCTGAAGCAGACGATTAAACCGAAAAAATCTCAAAGTCTTCCCTTTTGTCCAAAATACCCGCTAAAATTATAGTACAATTCAGAAGAAACAACAGTTTCTCAGAATTTAGTAAAATTATACAGTGATTGACGACTTTTCCCTTCTGGTTTATGAAACAACTGAAACAAGCTGGCAGATATTCACAGAACAACAAATGTAATTGCTTGTATGTAGCGTAGGTTTCTTGTCACAGACCTACGAGAACAGTCAGGTTTGTAGGACAAGCCATTATCCGTTTACCCTGAATTTCACAAAATGTCACAGTCATATTGATTTATAGATGTTTTTTTAATAATATCTCTAATGAATGTTAATCAAGTAACGACTATCGCTCGAACGTAATCTATTGAAACAAGTTTTTGTTAAACACTTTAATATTCTTCCACACACATAATAACACAGTTCCAAGTCCTTGTACCTAAGCACTGTTTTATGATGATAGGATTATAATACGACTTTTTATGCCAAGTAGCACATAATAACGACCGCAAACGTAATCGTACATTAAATTGTAAAGTACCATTTGAATACAATGCTCATTCGAAAGCAATTCCGGTCTTCCGCCAATTTTGACACCCCGACCCAATCGGACCCGCGCAGGTGTACTCGTATTTCGGCACGTTTAATGTTAGAACAATTACAGCCACTCGATAAAATCTGCGATAAAATTAGCATTCAAAGCGAGTTCCGAATTCGGTTAAAATAAGCTAAGCCACTCGAAAGGGTGAACAGTATAATCATTTAAAAATTATAGGCTTCTAATTCTATAATAGCGTTGATTGTCTGGTTGGAAGACTGTCTAAAAAGAAAAAAGGTATATGGTGATGGCAGAGGTTTTTAGACATTTTGAGAAGTTCGAATTTAGGTAGGTACATAGTGTTAAGTTTTTTGTTATACATTATAGGAAAACGTTTGAACACAATCTCACCTGATGTTAAGTAATGATACCTACTACATGAATCTTGAAGACTAGAGTGTTCCTGCGTTTTTCCATAGCCTGCGCATATTTTCTGTACTATCTACTGAGTGCGATCTCTCATACGCATTTGTATGCAAATCGTTTTCATAAATAGTTAGTACGCGAGGACGCATCTGACAAGGTCATGATTCTGGAAATCAGCCAGCATGAGACATCATATCGGAGTTACCATCAAACATTAATGAATGGGGTGACCTTGAACCTGACAAATACAAAATGGAATTTTATTATGGAAAAGATATATCGTTTATATTTTCTTCCCAATATTTTTTGAATTGTACCGAACTTTCGATAATATTCTGATGAAATATTATGCGAAGTAGTTTTGATTATTTTGGGTTGAATAGGCTAGGTTTTATTGAAAACTTGAAAAAAAAATCTGTTTTTCTTTTCTGCTTAGAGACTATTGTTAAATTCGAAAAATTAAGCACGTTTGAAGAAAAATTTTATGTTAGTAGATTGAAATTTAATTGTCGTTGTGTGTGGTCTTTTATAAGAATAGAATGGGACAAACGAGCCTTGAGACATACCTTCTGAAAATGATGAATCTCTACATAAACATTCACAACCATATAGAAATTATGAAATTCTATTGATTTCCTTCACGCTGCTGGTGAAATTGTAGTTTTATTCAATAACCAAATAACCAATATGAATAAAATCTAGCTCCAAAAATACTATTTTGTACTCCCAAATGTCAACGACCTTTTTACTACACCAAAAATCAGTCCAGGACCCGAATCTCGGCTGGCTGCTTACCTACGTGTAGACTGCCCTCTATGTAAAATTGTATAATAACTTGCCCAAGTGATATTCAGACAACTCTCCTACATAAGTTCCAAATACAACATGAGACATCTTCAGACACATCTATAAAACATGAACCTCACTTATGTCAGTGTAACCCGCCAAGTATTTTTATTGTAATACCCGCAATATATCAAACTCGGTACATTACTCGTTTTAATACAATACGAAGTGGAGGAATAAGTCACATTGGTTTCGAGTGAACGAAAGTTGTTAGCTAGATAGAGTAATTAGGTCTGAGGAAAAAAAATGTTGAAAAAGATTCATGATTTTTTTAATCCTCTTAAAACTTAAGTAGGTATAGTTGCCACAACGGATCTTTGTCCCTCTGAATTTTGCAGAATCGGCAGAACCGATTTTGGGGTCGAATTGGAGGTAAGCGAATTTTTCCGTACAACAGTAGGTGCATGCGCAATTGTTGATGCACCTAACTCCAGAAAGATAAAGATCCGTTGTGTTACTGTACCTTACCTAATTTATTTTCAAACATTTTTCTAGATTTTTTCTTGTTAGTTTATTATTCGTTGTCGTTTTAAACTCTAAACAAAGCAGAAATGAATCTTACTAATAAATTAGGTAAATTATAAATATAATTTGCAATCAGCTCTCACATACCTACGTACCTACTTATAACATTAGTCTTACTTTTACTTTTAACAGCGCTCCTGTCAAATACTAACAGACAATTTCGAGAGAGAGCTAACATAATATCTCAAAGTCATCTAATAACTAAGCAAATCATTAATTTACGATCTCTTTTTTGATTTATAGCCAGTTATATTAATGCTAACTCAATAACCTTAATCCTTCGTGCATCAAAAAATGATTTACTAAATACTTTCTAATCGTAATTACTAATATATCATGTAAAAAAATCTAATTGAAAACACCTCCTAGAACGTTACAGGCTGTTAGAAAAAGTTTATCTTTTTCTTTTTTTTTTTCTTTGATTTACGACTGACATATTAATTTAGCATACGTATCTTAAATCTAGATTGTTAGCAACTTCAAGCGCTAAGTACTAAGCGCTTCGTTTTAAGTACTAACGATAGGTATTAGTACTTAAAACTGTGTAGAACTTAATTTTTTTTTTCAATACATTATCGGCAAACGTTTGACCGCAATCTCATCTGATGTTAAGTGAAATCAATTGTGGCTTGATCATTGGTTTCAAGAGTGAGGGCCAAGACATTTTAATCAAAAGATCATCCCTATTAACACGATTTTACTTTACATTAATTTCGTACAAACCACAACTGCACGAAGCTTAAGAACGAAAACAAAGGGGTCTCTATTACCCTTCGTAAATTGTGTGACCACAGCTGATTTTCCATTCATTGCTTACTCCATTATCTCTACAGGATTCCTGAGTTTGAATTTTTATTAGGGCAAGATAGCCGAAGATTTATTGCAGGGTACATTCTTATATCGGTCTTAAGAATAGATCTTGCTCTAAATGTTGGTTACTGAAACAATAGCCAATGCCGTTATGAGGTTATAACAACATTTTAGGTCAAAAATAACTTTTCTTGAAACATTTTCACATATTAAATAAACATTTAAAATGTTTCCATACACACCGTTTGAAGATAAAAATAATATCAATTTGTGTTTATTCCTAAATTTCCTTGTTGAGATTGTATAAGCCCTTAATCCTAAGCGATTGGTGTTAATATACGCCTTACTTTGTTTTTCCTTTTCAATCAATGTCATCATCTGATTTTATGGATGAAGTTGCTAACGTTCGATAGAGTAGTAGAATACCTCACCACAGAACAATTAGTTCTGTTTAGTATTATTCTCTTGAGCCATCCAAAAAGGTTAGACTTACCAAAGAATCTTCTAAAGATTTTCTCCTTAGTCCGTTCATAAGGTTCTGTCTACTCCAAGAAACGATAGGCACTCAGCGTTCGACCGAGACTTTTATTCATCGATGTGAATTTTTCATTCGTTCTCGAAGAGAGACACCTCCCATTCATCAACCGATACGAAATCTCGGTTTGGAAATTCTAATTCTGTCTGAATACGAAAGTGGGAACATATTTTATACGTTTATCTCTGGAACGCAGGGTTCCAATTAGTACCATATATTTTTTTATTTCGCCTCATGATCATCATTCGCAGCCATTGCTGAACTTATTCCTCCCGAAATTTTTTCAGGAAAAACTATTTTAACCTTCTTCATCATTTAGATGGGTCGATATAGAAGAATACTGGCCACTGTCATGTCATATGAAGGGTACGGCGATAGAGGTCGCGTTGGAAAACAAACGAAGCGAGTTGTAACCACAAAACATAAAATTTCCTCTGTGATCTATGGTTGCAACCATTTACTGAGAAAGTGAAATGGCGATCAGATGATTCAATAAACTGATCATGCCTGGCTTTGATCGAAAAAATATATTTAAAGATTTATGGGGGAATCGAAACAGAAATAATAAATGATGTAAGAAAAGAAGTTTTCTGATCTTTTTCAAAACATACAACCCTCATCTTAGACAGTGCCTTTTGGCACGACCACAGAATAAAGAATGGCATTTAAAGCAGAATAAATGGTTCACTCTAAAATGCTATCCCTTCTGAGTTTTACCCACCTCATGAATTTTCTATCTCCCAGATTTGTCTAGTGCTTCGCTGAAACCGTTTTACGGGAATTTATTTTACTACAACTTTACTTTTTTTTTATAATTTTACTAATCAGTGAAAGTTAACTATTGTCGTAAATATAATTATTGGTTCAATTTAATGTTTCGTATGAATATGGATGCAAAAAATATGCCGTAATATTCAATAAAGATAAGCCTTTATGGGTTAAATAGAGTAGCTATGAAGTTTTAACACGATAATATTATACACGATATTTCCCAAAACAAACTCTACCTACACTATGGATGTTTTGGCATCGTTCCTGTTTCCGTTATTTATTAGGCCTATCATAAAATCTGATGATTATAGGATTTATATTATATCAAGCCAAGAAAAATGGATAATATGTAGCCGTCTCGTGAAACTTTGCAAGACACGATCCCAACGTTTAACCCAAAAATGTCAAGAAATTAAATCAGTCGTGAAATGTAGGACCGTCAGATGCGTGACCTTAATATTGGCGATACTTTTCGCCTTATGTGGATCACGACCCTTATCAGAAAAATGGTATAGAACAGCCATTCAAGAATGCCCTCAATTTGCTGTTTATCTTTTACGTTGCCAAAGTTTGGGTTCAATCATAACAGCTTTAACAAGACAGTTTTGAAACTCTAGACTCTATAAGAAAATCTAGACTTGTCCGGGTCGATGATAGTGTAAAAGTAAATTATATTGTACTTTAAATCACCATAACCTTTAGCAGTAAAAAATTATTGTCACAATGTTAGTAATTTTCCCACAATTGAGGTGAACGGATGAATTTTAGAGATAAGCCCCTCAAAGTATTTCCACAATGGCAAAAGCCACACAACAGTGTCAACAACTACAAAGTAATCTGTACTAAATAAATCTCCCAGCTAGGAAAGTTAGATTCTTGCGGCTTAGCGGCGTGAATGAGATGTGGGTCCGACGGATTCTAAAAATCCTCCCGACCTCATGACTGACAGATGACGTAGGTTCCCGGGTGTGCAAGGACACAGCGTGGTAAAACTAAAGCTGTATATTGCTAGTAAATGTTTTAAGAGCTTGTGTCGTATATTAAGGGAAACACGGGTTCTAAAGCTTTATTTTTCGATTTAATTGCTTAGGTATAAACTTATCGGTTGACTAAATGGTCACAAAATTCAGTGAAATGTTACATTTTACAACAGTTAATAAAATGTTTAACGAACATAACGAATCGGGCAAAATCAACATGAAATTAAGTTATGTGGCTGGCAACAAGATAAATGCAATTACTTATGTAAAGCAAAGTTTCAGATAATGAGAAAAAAACCCTATTTATGCATATTCAAATCAATTCAACCTTTGGTAAGTTTGCCATTTGAATATTTCCACGTTAAAGACCAATCCATTTTTATTTCCTCACAAAAATAAAAAGATTTTGTAAGAAAAAAAATAATGTACTTACTTAGTTCTTAAATTTTATATCGATTCTCCTCACATAACTTTGTATGTGTTTTTAGAAAGTAAAAACATAATGAACTGAAAGTAGTTTATTAAGTTTTTTGTAAGAAATAAAATAGACTATATGTCTACCATAAAAAATACTATAATGTATTTACAAAAAAAAACTTTGAACTATTCACAGTCGATATGCAATTGCAAACCAAGCATTTACGCACTGTCTACAAGCACTAAAATCACAGAAGTACTACGTCAGACAACAGTGAGACAAAATATTACGACTAAGAGACCACGTCTGGATTCTGTATGTCTTTTACGATATGACGAACCGTAACTACGAAGAATGAAGGATCGTTCCAGTTTACGTGCTCTGAATATACTAAACCGCTCAATTGAGTTTTCACAGAAAGGCAAACCAATATTTTGGTATACAAAAATAAGTATTATAACTGTTATGAATTAGTTTCTTTAGTGTATACTAGCTTTTACCCTTGACTTAGATTACTTGGGACAGGACTAAAATGTAACCTACTAGAATATAGATATAATATTTAATCTATAACCTACTAGATTATAGATTAAATATTAGAAATGGCCATAAGTTAGACAATGTCAAAGTGAAATTCGGTGTTTTACAACGTCTGAAAGCGTTTGATATATCACCACATCGCTAAGCGCTAAAATAAACCAAGCAAAAGAATACATACCGACTCTACATTCAGCATATTACGCAAATGACTCTATCAACTCGAGTCATAAAACATCAGGCAATCCGACCAATATGAAAAGCGTTTGCGCAGCGTATTTTTCAGCGACGCATGTGTCCGATGCAAACTGTTTGTATAATAATGTATGCAGCAATGTAAGCTCCTGGATATGTCATTGTTTAATGACCAACCATAACGGGTAGGGTTTTTGTTTTTATTCCGTTTTTTGATGCTTGGAAGGGTGTTCTGTTCGCATTCTGATATTATATCATTTCACTAGAAAGTTAGACGCACAAGTAAAACGATTAAATTAAATCTTACATAAATTTTAGATGCCTGTTCTCAAGAAATTGTTATGAGCAGTAAAACTCCTAATTTATATTTTTTTACAAAAAGATTAACAAATATTGCATAACAAAGTGACTTTCCCTTCAAATAATTATTCAGTAGATTTCAAAAAATATGACTCAAAACGGATGTTCAAAATTCGAAGGGTAGAATACCTGCTCTCAAAGTTACACAACCCTGATTTTTGCCACCAATGCAAGTTAGATAATGATCAGTCAAATTCAATAATAATGGGAGAGAAAAATTATGTTCAATCGTTTTTGGAAAGCATCTGTAACAGAGAGATAGTCAAGTGGTCTCTACTGTGCTTTTTAGATTCGTTTATTCTGAAATAATGCTAATTCGAGGCTCAACATAGATTTTTTGACAGAATGAGTCACGCCCGCGTCGGAGTTTTTTTTAAGAATACGAGCCATAGTTTTTGATACTGGGAATCTTAGCATGCAGTCAAGCGATATTGAATTTGTTTAAACTACTGTTCGTTCATCATCATCATCAACCTATACTCGTCCACTGCTGGACGTAGATCGCTCTCAAGACGCGCCATTGAGCTCGGTCTTCTCATTCAGTGTCTGCCAGCTACATTTCGCAGATCGTTGCCCCATCTCGCCGGAGGGCGTCCTACACTACGCTTGCCTAAACGTGGTCTCCACTCAAGTATTAGTTTGCTCCAACGATTGTCGGTTCTACGGCAAACATGGCCGGCCCACTGCCACTTCAGCTTGCTATCCTCTGAGCTAAGACTTCTCATCACCCATTCCTCAATCAATGCATCCTACCTTGACTTATGCTGCCGAAACGTGGACACTGACAGAAGGGCTGGTCCATAAGCTAAAAGTCGCTCAGCGAGCTATGGAGAGAGCTATGCTCGGAATTTATCTCAAGGATAGAATCCGAAATGAAGTTATCCGACAGAGAATCAAAGTCGTCGACATAGCTCAGAGGATTACTGTTCGTCAGTACAGTCAAAAAGGGATCCACTTCCAATGCTGATCGTACCTTATAAGCATCAGGAATGTTGACCGGCTCGCCGCTCTCAGCGACATAACCCACGATCCCGCTGCCCCAGGGTATTCGGATCTCCTCCAGCTGTTCCATCTGCTCCGGCGTCGACTTCGAACACACGTCGAATAGCTTTGACACTAAACATCTGTGAACAATAAGGTTTTGTTCAAACACCAAATACACCAACAAATTATTTGTTATACAACGTAGATCCTTCGATTAACCAAAACCCCCTTAAAAAAGAATGCGCCTAGCGCAGCGCTAGAGTCCGCCACTATAAGAGGATTCTACATTGTTTATGAATTCTAGGGACTTGTCTATGCTGCTCGAATGATTCAAAAGCGTGACTAAGATTTTTCACACAGCAATGAATTTCTGTCCAATAATCTATGTTTCAATCACGATTAAAAATTGAGCGTTTTTTCATCATACAAGCCAGAGTTTTTTTAGAACTTAGTTAATTTGACCAAGAAATGTCGAGAAAAAATAAAAAGTCAAGGCTCAACTAATTTTAATTCATAAATAATATTTCTTTTTGAGGCGGAAATATTTCTAAGAATAAAAACCACTAAGGCTTATTTCAGAAATAGGGACATGAAATAGCAAGATCTAAAAGCGTCTAAAACGGATGGATCGCCACAATTTATTATTATTCAAATCTTCGAGGAACGCTTGCCTGAGATAGACAGATTCAGGACGATGGTATATTCTTTAACAGTTCTTTGAAATCCTCTAGTCATTGAACATCTAGGTATTTAGGCACAGTTCATGACTCTACATTTTTGTTGAAAGTCTGATTGATATCAGTTTTTTTTTCACAAAGAAAACCACTCGACGAACTGAAAGTTTCTATTCTCTCTTTTCCCATAAATAAATCTTCGCGTATTAACCACAAATAATTCAACATTAGCGAGGCATTATGTAATCACCTAATCACGAGCGATGTCAGAGAACCCCTTATCTTAAGAGCTACTCACGTTCAATAAAACCTCAGGCGGCGTGAAGCCAGGAAATCAACTCCGAAAACGATGCTCGGTTCATTGCTGACATTCAAGTTACAATGCGCGGCAGTCTTGTACACTACGGGAAGTCTCGCAACGTGGCAGCGCAGTGTAAGTTATAATGTCAATACGAATCTTCGCGTATCAATTTGTTAAGTAGACTCCCAGAGTGGCACCACTCACTCCTATTTCCGTTCAGTGAATTCGAACAACTGGTTGCTTAGGATGATACTACACAGACAAACAAATATAGTGCCTATATGCCCATGACATGTCAGAATGCTCACTGAAAACAGGAATAAAAGATGCTTGTGATAAGAGAATTTTTAAAAGTCGCTTACTTGATTAGGCAAATGAACTACTTATTATTTAAAGGCATCGAGGATATTTCACAAAAATCTTAGTTGATAATATAGTAAAAACCTGGATCGATTCTGATAAAACTTATGATAGCACAAAATAACACTACTTAGGTATGCACCAAAATCAAAACATGTTGGATTTAAAGCAGTTGCACAAATAATTTATTTTATCTATATGTTCACCAAGATTCATAAATGAAATCCATTTCCACGCTTTGCGAAAATATGCTGTCATGTTCACTAGGAGATCGGAGTTCGTCGTTGTGGAAGGATCCTTACACTTAAAAGATCTAAACGACCACCTAAATGTTACAAAACATCTCGCCATTCTGCAAATACACGGCAAATTACATTAGCACCTTTATTTCTGTTCAGTTTTCATCTATTTCTAGAAGATTTTTTCCCTGACGACAGTTTGTTTGACCAATATCAAATAGTATTTTTTCTTTTTCTTGTTAGGGGTTCAATAGCATAGCAATGGGAACATTGCTATTAATAGAATGTATCCTAATACTATTACGATCTAGCCGAAATACAGGCTAATTAGTAATTGAACTCTAACTTAAGTTTATAGTAAAAAATAATAAATACTTAAGTTTTTATTTAAAAATGTTATTTTTAAAAACAAGCTTTTATTCTTGCGTCGTCGTCTAGGACCAAAGTCCTTGTCAAGCCAAACGAGCCAAAACTCGATAGGGTTGCGACGTTTTATTACGGAGTTCCCATGGCCACCTTCCGGGTCAACCATCAGATCAGCTCGCTGTAACCATATTATTGCAGTGTCACCGAAGACTACGAGAAGTGGGTCAAATTTGGCTTGCAAGATTTGACCTAAACAAACAAACACACAAACATTGCAAGTTAAATAAAAGCTTGTGTAACAAAAAACAAAATTCCATAATTTTAATGGATGGTATATAAAGTTTTACGGAATAAAATTCTATAAGCTTTGTCTACAATGTACATACGATGAACCTCCACAGTGGCAAATCAAATAGATGAATTCATATCTAGTTTCATATTCATGAAAAGCTTTTAAAACATAAAGCATTAGGGTACTACCCGAAATCACTCAATAGTAAAACACTGAATTAATCCAATTTACGGTCCAATTAACTTATACAAATCAATTATGTAGCGTTATACCTATAATTGCAAATACGTACGTGCTATGACATAATTATATAATAGTTTTGGTTTCAACGCCGCATTTTAGAACACCTTATTCTAACTATTCTAAGTTAACAAGTGAATGTGTTCCATTGAACTCAACCTGATGGCACTTTAAATGTACAATTAATCTATCACGAAACACAGTACCCTCTATTTTCCCATCTCTCATCCAAAGGTTTGCTGGAAGAAAACTCTTTGAAAGGTTAAGGTTTATGTAATTTATCAGATTTTTATGGTATCAAAAGACAGACAATTGGGGCTATGTCTATTACTAGTAGTTCTGTGAGAACAGTAGACCTTGCCAACCCTTATAACCTCTTTCCCGTGGCTAAATCAAATTTTAGTTGCTCGAATTTTTCTATAGGCTTAACTATGTAGATCTTTGAGCAAAATTTTCGCCCAAATCGGTTGAAAAACGCGACCTGTAGGCGAGAACTGACAGACAGACGGACAAAAGCATTTTTGGCCAATCTCGAAACTGAGTCGCTTCGCTCGCTTTGCTCGCTCGGTCAATAAGGGAGCTGTGACCCGAGAGTAAATTGTTTAAACTTTCAAGTGAGTTCCTCCTAATTGAAAACTCGGAAGTTATTGCAATGTGCTAATAAAATCCAAGCAGTTCTCAGCTGTTTTATGTTGGAATTCCTCTATTAATAGCTTGTTCCCATAGGCCACGACCTTGACCTTAACCCTTTGCGTTCTATGGGGCTGCCCTGCGTTACTCCCAATCAGCATTCGTTGTAAAATAAACTTTATTGCGCTGGATTTGGATTCGTCATGTTCCGAATATAAAGCTTCACGAGAGGACATTCTGGAATGGAATGAGTTTCATGAATAATAAAATATTGAGATGAAATGTGTAAGTTCGTATGAGTGCTCAACTCTGAAAGACGCTGCATGTTTGGCCGCAAACGCTCCAATTTTAGTTACTTCACACTGAACAATAACTTTGTGTTGAATAATTAGTAAATTAATCTGTGTGTAAAAGGCGACAAACAGGTCGCGCACCGAATGCTCAAAAGATCGTGATCGACAGAGTGACGTCAGAGTGAATCGCATAGCACCTAAAAACTATTACGTGTTCTGTGATCGCGGATGGGGCCTATGAAAGCATTCCACCAGACTCCCAGGTCGGATAGGAAAGTTTTGAGTGTCATTCCTCATTTATGAGGCGGCCGATCGCGGGATTACCGACAAGCGCTTTCGTTCTATGTTTTTTATGGATTTTGAGGGGTTGAATGATAAGACTTTTACGAGCCGTGAGATTTATTTTTACAAGTTTTTTTACTACTTGTAGATGCCTTGCTGACTTTTTTAGACTATTCATTATCTATTTATAAAAAGTAGCCAATGTATTGATCCAGGTAACGAACTATATTCCAAGTTTCATCCAAATCAGACCAGCAGTTGCAGCGTAATTGATACACAAACATCTAAACTTTGACATTTATAATATTAGTAGGATTAACGGTCTGAATGGTTTTTTTTTTCAGAAGGCAAATTGTGGTGGTCCTCTAGCGACTTACAACGCTTCTGAATAAGGTATAGTATCCTAGTTGGTCACCTCTGCTTATAAGGCTGATTTTCAGTCTAAGCAGGGCACAAATGTGGAGCACAAATGGCAAAAAGCAAAGCAATCTCCGGGATTTACCCTATTAATGACAGAGAATGGGGCCGAGGCAATCTCAACACTTACACAAATGGAAAATCCCAACAAATCTCCCCGTATTGTTTAACCGAACCCTTGACCTTGGCAAGTGTAGTCATTTGTATTGTGTGAGAGCGTTTTGCGAACTGTAACAATTTAGCATTCCAGGGGTCAGGGAGGCAATAAATAATGTACGTCATCCAGAGGCAATTTAATACAGATTTGAAAATACGGTTGCAAATGAATTGGTGCGCTTATGCTCATGAGATTATTGTGATAATAAATAAAATTAAAGATCACCAAAGATAGTTAGTAATCACTAAAGTTAGCTAAGTGTTAATAATAAAGTAAAGTATCATATTTATTTAGTTTAGAGTGTGGAAATTGTGGAAATTAAAAAGAATTTTCAAAAACTTTTTGTGTTTTATGCATTTAGATTTTCTAAGAAACAGCAATTTATTATCAGACTTGGTATTCATTAACTTTTTTCAATCATCCACGGTTAAGTATTGTTTCATCAGACCGGAACGGACCTTTCAAACAATGGCGTCTACAAATTGGCGTAAATCTATTTTATCGAGCCACGGTTGACCGCAGCGTTTTTTCATAATAATAGTGAAACCAACTGTGAAATCAGAGACAGATTGGGACCGACGAGCTTATGTTTTAACGCCCTTTATCCCAAAGGCCAAACAGATATGTTATGCCTGACACGTTATATAAGTTGGCCACACGCCAAAACTTGAAAGGACTGAAATATGTATCAGCAATCTAAAACCTTCATAATATCATCGCAATTTTCTTATAGTCTTAATTTAAAACTATTTGATTATTTTTATAGACCTCAAAGTTGTACTGTTAGGTTTATAACTTTTAAACCTAACATAACAACTTTGAGGTCTATAAATTTTGATGTTACGCCTTGAGAAATAAACTTGTGAAGTTTATTTAGACTAAAAAATGTTGTTCGGGGATTTGTTATTTTGTTTACTTTCTCTCTCATAAACCACTACCGATGAATAAATAATCAAAGGCCTCTAAGGCTCTATACTTTTAGTTTTAGATTTAGTGTGACATTTTGAATAAAAAGTTCTAGGCAGTAAGACGTGTTGACGTGGTGTGGTGTAAATCGTTTCAAATCGAACTAAAACACCACAACACGTGGAAAAAAAAGTTCACAAGCGATACAAATAAAAACGACTAGTTCCTATGAACTTGTCAGAGGAAACATTGTGGACACGTTCTACAACATAGTGCCATTTTGTACTCCACATCCCAGAGGGAGGGATACTAAATCCACAATCCGCACGTATTGTGCGAGACGAAATTCTAGAGGAAAACAAGAAACAAGTAAATGTATAACCTTGTGTTTTGAGCTTTGATTCTAGTCCAACTTTGAATAACGAATTTTGATAGTATTTAACTGGGCAACTATGCAGTCATGCAAAATATCGTGAGAAAAATCTTATGGGTACGCGTGCTACATCGTCGACCGCATCTTCACTTAACCTCAGGTGAGATTGTGGCCAAATACTTGCCTATAAATTTGTTAAAAAAAATGTAAGACTTGCAGAAAAAATTTGTAGAAAAATGCTTGGCTTGTTTGGGTCTAATATGAAATTTCCTTATGGTGCAGGTACAATAAAGAGTTTTCTGTCTATATATCTATCTCGCAAGATAAAGTTTATAGTAACCTTACCCAAGTACCAAATCAACTACACCACACATACTAAATTAATAATGCCTAACTATACTTACGTAAATTTCGTGTCATTGGTTGGGACGATATTTGAAAAGGTAGGTACAATTACGTAATCGCACTGGTAGCGAGTACTTTGGAGTCAATGTATGAAATTTTTTATTTCACATTTGTATGGGCATCACATTAATGAGGTAGGTTACGTTTAAAAATAACTAGTGTATCCTTTAGTTAGTAGAGAAGTTGAGAAGCAAATAGGAGAACCAAGAGGATGTGGGTAGGTGGTGTTAGTACGAACGAACAAAGCATCTCCCAAACTCTCAACCCTTCATTGGAAATGTTCACTGCTCTTAGACTACACTATTATCCGAATACTTAGAAGGGCTTTTCCTTTCAAAGCTTGAGAAATCAGACGAAAATAACTCTTCAAAAGACCGTCGTAAATCACAAATTGCTAGTAATCAACTTCTATTTTATCGGTAATCTAGGGCAATTTATCGACATGTGGCTGATTGATTATGTCAGTATTTTAGCAGAACAAAAATGTGCGGTGTGCGAGGAAAAAATCAACCAATAGTACAGAATGCACAACCGATCTTTATCTCTCTGAAGTTAGATGCAGTAAACGCATGTATCCGGCTCGAAGGACCAAATGTCCTCTGTACAAGACAGGGAAGGATTTTATAAGTTTCGTGGATAAAAACACATTCGATGTACGGACTGTAACTAACTTCATTTATTTATTTTCTATATACTAAAACCTAACCCGTTCGGATACATTTCTATGTTTGTATTAAACACTACAAAATATCATACTTTTTCCTCTTGTTTTTATCAATGTGACTATTATCCCTTGAAGCACTCAAACTAAACACTATCTAGAACAACAGCTTGTTTCCACAGTAAAGTGGCAAGTCTAAGGGTTCGACCACACATATCGCGGAACGACACTACCCAGACTAATAAGCTTTTATAGAACCACCATCGCGTAGCAAGATGACAACCAACTTGGACGACTTCAAAGCACCTTTTTGGTATGATACTGTTGCGTGGCGCCCTCACCACTGTAGTAAAGCTACTTTAATTAAAACTTCTCACACAATCAGGTTCAGTGTACCATTTAGTAACCAGATCGTTTCGGAGTAAAAGTACAAACGCCAGAGCTTTTAGTAAATGGAGATTTTACGAGCATGCCTATCCTATAACTACATATTCAGGTACCAAGATATACTAAAACTAGAACATTAAGGGCGGCTTGCACCAGAATCACTAAACGTGTTTAACAGCTAAATCGATTTAAATCTGACGTATTTGTATGACTTGACAACTCGCTAAATACTATTTAAGAGTTAAACGCGTTTAGCGATTCTGGTGCAAGCCGCCCTTAGGGAAGTTTTAGATTGATTACTGATATATCATCGTTCAATCAGTACTCTTCAGAGTATTGCCGCTGATGCTCATTCCGTGTTCCAAAAATTTAACAAAAACTTTAATAAAACAGATGCTTTGATTCAGAACATTTTTTTGCATTTGAACGGAAAATTCTAGAGCTCAATAAAAATATCTCCAGACTTTTTCTCAAAACTATACGAGCAATTAAATTTTTACTACCTACCCAAAGTAATCATCATTAAATAAATTAATTACAGCAGACCAGAAGCATCCAATATATTCCTACAGAATAACATGTAGGTATTCCTAGTACGGCGATGCACTTCATCATAAAAGTAAATGTAGACTGAATTGAAATTAGTTAGGAATCACAAGTAGTTTGCCAACAATAGCATTGAATTCTGAATTTCCAATTCTGAGGGCGTCTTGCACCAGAATCACGTATTTAACAGCTAAATCGATTTAAATCTGACGTATTTGTATGACTTGACAACTCGCTAAATACTATTTAAGAGTTAAACGCGTTTAGCGATTCTGGTACAAGCCACCCTGAATGCATAGGATACTTGTATATAGATGGCAAATAACTTCATACTTACAAATTGTATAGCATGCTGAAAGTTGACAAATGTTAAGAAAAAGATTTGATTTTAAAATACGCTGTGTTTTATTATAACAAAATTAGTTTTCAGATACGTAATCTTGATATTTGTAAACCGAGTTGGAGAGAGATGAAGTTGCAGTCATATCAGCTAGTAAGTATTTAGTAAAACTGTATAACTATATCTACTTTTTGATACTCTGTTTTCGTAGTTTGATAAAAAACCTGTGATAGCATTTAGTATCCTAAAGAACGGAAAATTCTCTTGGACGAAGATGAATCAAATAGTTCGATATCGTCCCTTCCTTACCCAATTCGGTTAAGTGAATCGATTAGCAAGTCAAAACGTCTGTGGTTTCAATTAAATCGATGCAAAAGCAATCCCAGTTCACGAGTAGACCACACAATTAGTATCTAATTCAAAAGGGAATGGTTCAAATCAAAGAAATTCGTTTGCCTTTATGGGTGCTTTCATGTAAATTTCAGTTTACAATTTTTGAATTTTAACTACTGGGTTCATCATCAAACTTCAAATTTCATTTCAAGCTCTTATACAAGTTGGTGCAAAATTGTAGCCGTCTTATAAAACGAGTTGTATACTCTAAAAAAATTCAAAAAGCGAGTTAATTTTGTATGGCTAATTCGTAGCAATGCTGCGGTGTCGCGACCAAAGCAGTAAATCCTACATCGATGGCACATTAATGTGGCTAGCGAGACCGATATATCACATAGAGCCTGGAAAATAATGGCACGCGATTTTTTTGACATCAAATTTTGGTCGAAATTTGGAACATAAAGAGCCCAAAAGTTACGAATCGCGTGGGATTTTCAATGTAAGATTTTTGGGCTCGTGCTCTTTAAAAAATGCCTTTAAAAAATGCCTTTGAAAAACGCTTTCAGAAACTGGATTATCTAAATATTTTCTTGTTTGTCCCTCGTCGTTCTTTTTCAGTCCGATTAGAATCAAAAAGTTATTTTAAATAATAATGCTTCTAAATCTAACTCCTTTATGAGAACGTTTAAATAAATCCGCGACATTTGGTCGCATCCTATAAAAATTTTGCATAAAAGCATAATTCCCCTATGAGACTATGAGTTTATCTCGTAGACCCCAAGGCCTAGGCTAGCCTTTGTACGACCGCCAGTCATTACGATGCAGCGGGAGCATGCTAACAGCTTTTGGTGACTAATCATTGCTGGTATCTAGGTTAATTGGTGGTTGTGCTTGTGCCACTACACGTATGTACAGTCAACATAAGAAGTAGATCACTCTTTCAGGATTTCAAAATTGTTTATCTAATAATTTATCATCATAATCCTAATTTTAGTATTAACTTCTTTTTAATCATAATTAGAAAAAAATGAAAAGATTCTCAATATAGTTTTCAGTCATAAAACATTGAAACTTTATCTCATCCTCATTTACTACTGATGGTAACTGTAAAAACAAATTAAGTTAACATTAAAGGAAAAGCCGTAACATCGTTCATGAAAAAATCATAATATGCGATTAATTTCAGAAAAACGCCTCGGTTTACGCAGTTTACTGTAACTGCAAAATCGACTACATTATTCGTTAGAAGTCTAGTTCCATCTGTTAGTCTTATTTTCGTCCGATTTTTCTATACTGACCGTTTCTTGGTAAAGTACGTCACCTTCGTAACGTATTGCAAATTTTTCTACTGTGATACTTCCTTCAAACCACAGCTGCACCCTTATCGCGCCTCCTTTACCTAGTATCAAATAAGTACCTTTCGGATTGTCATCGTAAATTGCGTGGGAAGCAAGTGCGGGTTAACATTGGAATAAGATTACACCTACGTGCCTTCAAATACAAGAGCTCTTTACAATAAAAACCAACCTGAAAGGTTCATTGTCTTCCCGCCATTATCGTACATCAGGTCAGGTTACCACATAAGTTATTCAATTTCTCTCTATCAGCCATCATCTCAGAATTTACTCATATCTTTTGCAGAGCCCAATAATTATTTCGTACTTCAACCTCTAATACCCTTTCTCACATGACATCCTTCTCACATTAAGCCCATATATTCCATTATTTCTCAACTTTTCCTTCAGACGGCACTTTCAAAGCTCAATTTGGTGAAGTTATTCCTTATCTTAATCATTCTCGTCACACCACACATCCATCTTATTCGCATTGTTTTAACACGAATGGAAGATGAAATCCTAACTATCTGAAAGTCTAAAAACACTGATGAGAAATTCACGACCTCAAAACAGCGGTATTGTTCTAGAAATCTAGACAAAGACAGAGATGAAAGTTCATCGTGTATTGTGCGCATTTCCGTTAGTCACAGTCTGGCGGAGATGCCTGGCTCGTCTTATTGGACTAGACCAAATGAACGGAAGCAAACCGACAATGTATAGTCGACATCAGAAAATGATCACTTTTTAAGATCTTTTACAATATTAGTTAAATCACAACAAAATTCACAAAATTAGTTGAACTTGATAAGTTAAAACTATACGTTTTCAATAATTCGGGTAATGCTAAAGTTGTTAAAATGATGTCCAAAGTTTTGGAACTCCATTACCATTCCCACTTCGCGGAAAAGTTGCCGGTCAGCAGAATTACAGTTAGAAAAATCTCAGAGAAAACACAATAGAATTACTAGCATCACTTCTAAAACAAGGATACCCACCTTATTTCCGTCTACTAAAAGATTTACGATTAACTTCCGCGCCAGATACCACCGGATATCCAGAAAGAAATTTGCTTTCACAAAGATATTTGTACAAAAGCAACTTGGTATTTCTTGGCCATTATTTTTTGTTTTTATTCCTTTAATGGACTGTGATTATGGTCGTAAGTGGTTTTATATGAAGTTATTCGCTTCACTGGC
The DNA here is from genome assembly GCA_947859175.1 of Gandaritis pyraliata. Classification (NCBI taxonomy): domain Eukaryota; kingdom Metazoa; phylum Arthropoda; class Insecta; order Lepidoptera; family Geometridae; genus Gandaritis; species Gandaritis pyraliata. The sequence continues at coordinate 4,009,521 of OX401866.1, read as the reverse complement.
TGCTCGTCTATCACGCGTTAAAAAGACCCGCGGCATGACCGCCAAGTGTAATGGTAATAGAAATACAAAACTTTATCTGCCATTTTTACAGTATTAGTAAAATCTACGGTATTTTTAACTTCATAAGGCTATACAACCAACGGCTTATAACTATCCCAATTTCAGTTTTAAATGATTTGGATAAGGCTAATGTTGTAAAAATTACGACCGACGTTTTAAATTTCCATTAGCTATTTCATTCTTGGCGGTAAGGCGGCGGATTCGTGGGTCTTTTTACGCGTTAACATATTTTGATGGAGTCTTTTATGTTGAATTCACATGAGTAAGTATTTAATTGTATTGTGTAGGTAGGTTATATTGATCGTAAATACGTAGACGCATACAATGAAGCTCAATGTAACTTGATCTTCAGGATGGAGTAGCTATCAAACACCACATGACGTCAATGCATCATGATGCTCGTAAAATAGCGGTGAACGAGTAAAATAGTTGCGACTAAAACTCGTATGCTGTAAGATTGCTCAAGTGCAGCTGTTATGAGACTTGTTAATCAAAATTTATCTAAAAGCATTATGCTCGAGTCTCGATGCAAACTTGAGCAAAATTTCAGCATTCGAATCTAACCCTCATATAGTAGGTACGCTTGTGCCGTTTTTGTTTCCAGAGGTTTTACACAGGCTTTATACACCAAAACTCGTATTAGGCCTTCTGAAACAACTAAGATGACGTCGTTCGCGTATCAAAGTACGTTTTATTGGCGCTGCTAATCCCGTTCGTTCATTTTATACTATTAGGGCCAACGCACATCTATCGACAAAACTGTTTGGTCGCGTACTTAGTGACATGAAAATAAATTTTCTGTTATAACGAAAACAGCATATGACGAATGCTTCCTCGTCATATGCTGTTTTCGTTGTAACGAAATTCACATCAATTGACACGACGCATGCATAAAATTATGTTTACCTATCTATTATAGCATTGTTTAGTCTACCTATTAAACATTGCTTTATACGCACATACCTAGAGAATGAACGGTGCTTTTTTAATAAATAAGAATATAGAGTAATTATGTAGTGTACTTAATAATATTATTAAGTACTTAGGATGATTCTCATTAAATAAGCAAGTAACGAAAACAGCAAATAAAAAGAAGCATATTGTAACTAAAAAAGTTTTACTGACAGGGTTTGTAAAAAAATTATGAAGTTTCACATCACTAACTGTTCGACAAGACGTTTTGTTTTCGGTTTGCGTTCGCCCTTAATTATTCGGGATAAAAAGTAGTCGATAAGTCGATAAGTCCGTCGCACAGTGTAAACTAGTACGGAGGGTAGTCACTTGACTGAACATATGGCTTGCTTACAAACTTACCAACGTTTACTAGTTAAAAATCATTCGTTGTTTTTTCTTTTTTAGTATAGTGTTTTTTTGGCTTGTCAATAACAATTTAGTAGTTGACCGAGCGAGCGAAGCGAGCGAAGCGTCTCAGTTTCCACATTGGCCAAAAATGCGTGTGTCCGGATGTCTGTTCTCCTCTACAGGTCGCATTTTTCAACCGATCTGGACGAAACTTGGTACACAGGTTATATGAATTATTAGATTTTTTTGTCGTCGGGGATTTTTGATCGGGGGTAAAATAGGGGAGAAAAGGAGGAAAGTTTGCTGTAGCGTTATTTATCGACGGATTTCAATCAAATTTGAGAAGCACACGTAAGATTTTATTCTACACAAGATGGTGTAAAAACATTTCCAAAAAGGGGGAGTTGAAAGGGGAAAAAAGGGGAAATTATTTAATTAAATGTACTCATCAACATATTGTATGACCTGCCCAACTACCTCGACCCTACAAAGTTTATACAAAGAAAATCTCTACTTCTTGGAATGCATTTTCTTTTAGCAAGATTGTATGCACAGTGCTTTGATAGTTCTGCAAAAAAAGAAAAAGATATGCTACCAATTTTAAAAAAATGTGAAGATATTATATGTATAATTACGTTATTTACGGAATGTGTGTGTTGAAAAATGGATGAAGGAAAACATAGAAATCGAGGTTTTTCGAATAGATGCAGTCGGGATATGTCGATACGAATCTTGTGATCGATCCAGTACAATATATTGGACGACTAAACTGGCATTATGAAGCTATCTGAATATAGTATTTAATTTCATTAAACTTCTAAAATAATACAGCTGTTTCCTATAGTAAATATTTGACAGGGAGTGCGATGACTCCTTCGGCTTTAATTTCAGTTATTGACGAATAATAGGAACTCATGTTATTCACGAATAATGTGGTATGTATAGATTTATGTATTTATACTTATGGGTTTTTTTAATAAATTCCAATATTGACAGGCGTCACAGCTCAGTCGGTAATAGCTCTGCCTTCCGTGCTGTGGGTCGTGGGTTCGATCCCCACCAAGAACAAACATTTGTGCGTGGAAAACATAGATGTTTGTCCTATGTCTGGGTGTTACTATGTATTATAAGTATGTATTTACAGAAAAAAAAAGTATATAAAGTATTCTATCAGCCATCTAGTTCCCATATCACAAGCTATGCTTAGTTTGGGACTAGAGGGTGTTGTGTGTAAAGTCCAAGAATATTTATTATTTATTTATTTAACTAGAAATTACTTGATTAACTAGTGAGTGACGTTGAGCGGAAAAATCGTTGACATTCGCTTGCAGTCTTCACCGAACATTGTGATATTAAAAATTATTTGATAAAATCACGTTTCTGTAAAATAAATAGCTTATTGTGGAATGGTGTACATTTCTTCACTATAAAATACAGCCAAACAAATACGAGTTTCACAATCGAAAGCACGTTTTCAATCCACATACGAAAATGAATTCCGCTGTGAACTCCATTTTGTGTAAACCTCAAAGAGTTATGGAGCTCTACAAAAATAAAGGTTCTAATAAAATCACTGCTGAAAACTTCAGTCTGTAAATTTTTAAACATATTCACTTTATTAACACCCAGACATAGAACAAACATCTGTTTGTCACGCACAAATGTTTGTTCTTGGTGGGGATCGAACCCACGACCCACAGCACGGAAGGCAGAGCTATTACCGACTGAGCTGTGACGCCTGTCACTTTAACAAATAATAATAATATTATTATTTGTTAAAGTAACCCTACCTCCTATTCCATACATAATATACTCGTAGCATAACATGTTCTCTTAATTTTCACCCAAAAAATAAAAGTACAAAAGCACAAAACATACTAGTACGCCAAACAAAGAAAAAATACTTTTCGCCCAACAGTGTGAGTGAGAAAAAAGAATCGGCTATTCCATACAAAATGCAATACCTAGGTACTTGGTAAGTAAAAATGTATGAAGCAGATTTTTATTTCGCGCTCACACTATTGGTTCCAAAAAGTAGTTTATATCGATGGGTGATGTAGTAATTTAACCCTTCAAAGTTTGCGGGAGTAGTCTTATTTTTATTACACCCGGTGTACGTACGAAAAGGTAGGTAGGTATGGTAAAAAACATTTTATGAGTGCTTTTTTACTCTCTTCTCGAGGGTTGTAACCGCAGAACGGAAGGTTCTTACCAGAGTCGGAATAACAAACATTTCAGGTATTTTTGATGTAGTAATTTTTTTAACCCCTGACGCAAAAACGACGGGGTGTTATGAGTTTGACGTGTCACTCTGTTTGTGTGTGTGTGTCTGAGTGTGTGTTTGCCACATCCAAATATTTGTTCTTGGTGGGGATCGAACTCACGACCAACAGCACGGAAAGCAGAGCTATTACCGACTGAGGCAAAAACTGACTTGACTGCATTTGATGCCTGTCCAATGTTGGAATAAACGTGAAAAGTAATAAAAAGAAAATAAAAAATTAGTAGTCTTTCTTTTAGTAGCTTTGTGTGCGAGCTCGTCCGGGGAAGGCCGACCACCGCATCTATACCTATTTCTGCCGCCAAGCAGTGATGCTCGCATTGCTTGAAACAACAAATTTTCACTTCAATTGTTTTTGGACTTATGGCAATTTTCTACTCAGATATTTATTTATCATGAAGTGTTGGATACAAAAGTCATATTTTAATATATTAGCGTCAAAGGTTATTGGCAAATCCAGTCGTAAACTATTATTCAAAATTTAATCCCAACTTTCGATAGTCTAGTCTAGACATCACGCACGACTGCTTGAGCCACGCTACTAAGATAAATGGCAGGTACTTAAGAGCCTACAATACCCCAGCTCAAATCCAAGTTTCACGGCCCATTCGTGCAGATACCGCGCCGCGCACTCGCAGCTATCTCACTCGCACAGTTCATCACGCAGCGCAGAGGTCACGAGTCGACCGCACGATAGAGTAAATACACAGTTATTGTACGTCTAGTACCGAGGTATGGAAATAAAAAATAAATTATTGTACAAATATACTAAAGCGCCGTAAGTAGTTATGATACACAGTTATTGTACACCCAGTAGGTATGGAAATAAAGTGAAAGGAATATTGCAGAAAAGTGGTCCATAGTTGGCCACTTTTTCTAAGGCCTGTGGCACGGCTCATGATCATGCTAAATATTGTAAATATTGACAGGCGTCACACAGCTCAGTCGGTAATAGCTCTGCCTTCCGTGCTGTGGGTCGTGGGTTCGATCCCCACTGAGAACAAACATTTGTGCGTGGAAAACATAGATGTTTGTTCTATGTCTGGGTGTTACTAAGTATTATAAGTATGTATTTACAAAAAAAAAGTAGGTATATAAGTATTCTATCAGCATCTAGTTCCCATATTACAAGCTTTGCTTAGTTTGGGACTAGAGGGCGTTGTGTGAAATGTCCATGAATATTTATTTATTTATTGTATTATGGAATGGACACAGTAGTAAAAAACAAGGAGAAATCAGAAAATTTTATTGTATTTCAAGAGGGAGATCTCAATTCGATTGTATTTTGTTTGTTACCTCAGAACACCGTTCGCTTCTCTCACTCGATCAGATCATCATCATCGCTTCAGATCAAATGGGTTGTATGCTTATTCGAAAAATGGGAAAACCTCAGAAGGAAGCTTATTCCACATCTTATATGAGAAATATCACGCCTATTTACATGCATTTATTTATTTACATGCACATCATCGGGTGGGTAGAATGCTTGTTTGCCTACTCATCATCAGGTGGGCTGAACGCTTGTTTGCCTACACATCATCAGGTGGGCTGAAAGCCTGTTTACCTACACATCATCAGGTGGGCTGAACGCCTGTTTGCCTACAAATCATCAGGTGGTGCTAATTACGGAAATGGTATCCATTTTGAAATCCAAGAGGGCGGGCATTGATTTTTTTGAGAAAAGTGATATGGCTGTCGTTTTCGGGATATTTTGGGGTGCTGAATACGGAAATGGTATCCATTTTGAAATCCAAGATGGTGGACATTAATATTTTGAGAAAAGTGATATGGGTGTCGTTTTCGGGATATTTTGGGGTGCTGATTACGGAAATGGTATCCATTTTGAAACCCAAGATGGCAAACATCGATTTTTTGAATAAAATGATATAAAGGGTGTCGTTTTCGAGATATTTTGGGATGCTGATTACGGATATGGTATCAATTTTGAAATCCAAGATGGCGAACATTGATTTTTTTGAGTAAAGTGATATGTATGTCCTTTTCGGGATATTTTGGGATGCTGATTACGGAAATGGTATCCATTTTGAAATGCAAGATGGCGGACATAGATTTTAAAAAAAAATTGATATGGGTGTTGTTTTCGGGATATTTTGGGATGCTAATTACGAAAATGGTATCCATTTTAAAATCCAAGATGGCGGATATTGATTTTTTTTGAGTAAATTTTTACTCAAAAAAATCTATGTCCGCCATCTTGGATTTCAAAATGGATACCATTTCCGTAATCAGCACCCCAAAATATCCCGAATATGACACCCATATCACTTTATTCAAAAAACTCGATGTCCGCCATCTTGGATTTCAAAATGGATACTTTTTCCGTAATCAGCACCCCAAAATTTCCCGAAAACGACACCCATATCACTTTACTCAAAAAACTCGATGTCCGCCATCTTGGATTTCAAAATGGATACTTTTTCCGTAATCAGCCCCCCAAAATTTCCCGAAAACGACACCCATATCACTTTACTCAAAAAAATCTATGTCCGCCATCTTGGATTTCAAAATGGATACCATTTCCGTAATCAGCACCCCAAAATATCCGGAATACGACACCCATATCACTTTATTCAAAAAACTCGATGTCCGCCATCTTGGATTTCAAAATGGATACTTTTTCCATAATCAGCACCCCAAAATTTCCCGAAAACGACACCCATATCACTTTACTCAAAAAATCTATGACCGCCATCTTGGATTTCAAAATGGATACTATTTCCGTAATCAGCACCCCAAAATATCCCGAAAACGACACCCATATCACTTTACTCAAAAAAATCTATGTCCGCCATCTTGGATTTCAAAATGGATACCATTTCCGTAATCAGCACCCCAAAATATCCCGAATATGACACCCATATCACTTTATTCAAAAAACTCGATGTCCGCCATCTTGGATTTCAAAATGGATACTTTTTCCGTAATCAGCACCTCAAAATTTCCCGAAAACGACACCCATATCACTTTACTCAAAAAACTCGATGTCCGCCATCTTGGATTTCAAAATGGATACTTTTTCCGTAATCAGCCCCCCAAAATTTCCCGAAAACGACACCCATATCACTTTACTCAAAAATATCTATGTCCGCCATCTTGGATTTCAAAATGGATACCATTTCCGTAATCAGCACCCCAAAATATCCGGAATACGACACCCATATCACTTTATTCAAAAAACTCGATGTCCGCCATCTTGGATTTCAAAATGGATACTTTTTCCATAATCAGCACCCCAAAATTTCCCGAAAACGACACCCATATCACTTTACTCAAAAAATCTATGACCGCCATCTTGGATTTCAAAATGGATACCATTTCCGTAATCAGCACCCCAAAATATCCCGAATATGACACCCATATCACTTTATTCAAAAAACTCGATGTCCGCCATCTTGGATTTTAAAATGGATACTTTTTCCATAATCAGCACCCCAAAATTTCCCGAAAACGACACCCATATCACTTTACTCAAAAAATCTATGTCCGCCATCTTGGATTTCAAAATGGATACCATTTCCGTAATCAGCACCCCAAAATATCCCGAAAACAACACCCATATCATTTTACTCGAAAAAGTAAAGTACGCTGTCCTGGATTCGAAAACGCAGTAGGGGAGATAAATTCTGCCAGAGTCAAAATGTTCCTTCATTTTGGCAAAATTCATGTTTCGATTCGAATGGCTCCAAATACTGGAGGTCGAATTCTGCTAATAGCGGAGATACGGCAAGAGGGTTACAATATCTCTGAGAGGAGAAGAGGGGGTTAATGCCCCCTCTGGAATTATAACTACTGTTAGGTATAAGTAGGTCAATAAAAAAAATGATATAGAGGGGTTGCAATATTTATTTTATTTTCTACAATCTTTTTATTACAATTCGTACAACAGTTCTACACACTTCACGTGGAGATAGGTACCTACCACATACCAACTTAGTAATTAGACTACAAATCTATGGTACTCATCCAATGAACGAACATGTCGAGAAAGATCAAATTCGCGTAGCGCAGCGCGTCGCGTATTCATAAATGCCTAAACTTGACGTCGTCAAATTTCAATATGGCCTCATAAAGTCCTAACCAAAATGCGTACCCGCGGGCACCTAGGTAGGTAAAAAACATTTTATGACTCATTTTAGATACTTACTTCAATATATTATTCATGTTTTTAGCAATTTCTTTTCTCCAATCCCTACCCTTTTATTTGTACTGGTTATTTCCCATTTTACTTTACTTACTTATAATTTAATAATTTTACGTATCTACGTAGGTAGGCGTGCGAGCAAGCGACGCAGGTTCCCTGTTCGACTGCCGGAGTTAGACTGAATCTGAGCGGTTGCGACGTCTCACGCGCAATATTTGAGAATTTAATTTCTTAAAATGCAAAAAAAAACATTTTAATAAATCTAAAACATATGATGTACGTGTATTGCTAAGTTGAATTTATATACAAAGTTTCAATAGTATAGGTAAAGTATTGACTGACTTCTGTGGTTTCTTAGTAAGCTTCAGAGGGAAGTTTGGGATTTTTTTCTATCGAGAAAATTTTTAGTAATCGTGTTTTCACATCATATGATGTATCACAAATATTCTCAACTGTAATATATATTTTTTTCAAAATGATTGATTCAATACTTTTAATGATATGCGGGATCAAAAATGAGAGATTGGGGTACTATAAGCTCTTAACTGCAGAAACGACAAGAAAGCTAAAGAAAGAAAGAATAGTTAGGTCCTATTCAAGCAATAGTTTTCATTCCATTCGTAATCTATAGCATGAATATATTGGGCTCAATTTCACACATTGAAGAATTCAGATATTTTCTAAAAATATATCCTAATATTTCCTACAGGCTCAACAAAATAAATGTTGTCATCTGGGTCACTTTGAATGTAAAAAATGTGACAGAGTTAGTTTTACACGCAAGATTTCAAATGACACGCGCGTTACCCTCCACGCCTTTGAAGTTTACAACTCAACAAACCTCTATAAATGCAAATCCAACATGCAGCTAAAACGTTGGAAATATGAACGTTACAAAGAAAGCAAAGGTAATTAAACCACTAGAAACCTACAAACTTGAACCATGAATAAAGTTCTTGAGATGAAAAGCAATAAAAAAAATCATACGGGTTTATAACGATAAATAAGTACACAAAACCATACTGGCGAAATTGCTCGTTTTAATCCTCAAAAAAATTAGAAACTGGAAAGAGATTTAGGACTTTACAGCCGGAAATTCTACAACCTTTTTTTAAGAATGATCGTTCATCAGTTCATATAGACAGGAGAAAAGTTGGCCAAGTCGGTTTAAAATAAGGTTCTGAGATATTAGGTAAGACGACGTTTAAACAAACAAATGTCAGTAGGTAACATCATAGTGGAAGCTTGCTAAACATTGTCTAGCCCATCTTTTTACATGCCATCGCTTACAACGGCACCTAGTCTTGTTGTGCAACTTTGAACTTCTGCCAACTCTATTGAGTTCAAAGGTCAGCCACCTTGGTTTTTTGACTGATTACAGTAGGGACCCGCGGTCAAATGATAGACACGACGTCAACGTTTGACACGACCAAGACTTAGGATGCTTGAATTTCAGGTATCATTATTGTGTTCTAACTGGAGGTAACTGAACAAAAATGTGCTTTGCAAAAAAAAAATGTTTAGATGGCACCCTATCTCGTTCTCAGCTAGACAATGGCGTCGGCCTAATACAACGCGACTAATCATCGATCATCGAAGATTAGTCGATTAATTAGCGATCATCGCGCGAAATGGCTATGCGACCATCGTATGACCGTGACTACATGATGACTATCGCGCGAATTATTCGACATCAGTATGTTTGAGCGCGCGTTCGTACGAGTGAAATTCGGGCGTATTTGCAGTAATCCCGTAATCACATTGTATTTGGACAACGCTTCTGATAAAGGCGCAGCCTTAGAGTGGCCTCGAAATATCTGGCTCCAGAGTTGGCATCAAAAAATTTACGCTTAAAACTTAGACTGGTTTGGTTCACAAAAGCGTTCTCTGTGGCAAAAACTCGTTGCAGAAGCTATAAATTCTGATTACAAACGACCAACGGGTCGGCTGCACTGAAGTGTGGATTCTCATTTCGATTTATTGGAAAAAGCTGGTCTAGATTTTTTTTATTGTTGTCGGTAAAGCTTTTAATTTCGATGCAATGGTTTCTTTAGTTAGATCGTTATAATGTTTAAAGCTACGACAATCCAGAATAAAAAGAAAGTATGAATGAGCTAGTGACAGGCTCTAATATTTGTAAAGCTAAAACCGAGTTTATTTTTCTATTTCTGGACCGTATAGCATAATGATGGCGTCTTTATTCTGAAAATATGTCAAAACTTTTGACCAAACAGATACCAAAACAGCTTTTAAATTCAGAATCACATAAACGGCTCTATACTGTGATACTACACCATGGTTTTTATCAGCAAATGGAAAAAAAAAAATCGACCTCATTTTCTCTTTCATCTCCTAGCAGGAAATTGCCATCCTGTCACGTAATCTTGGCCACAGAGTATATCGATGATCAACACTTTCCCTATTTGCTGAAGAGCGCATACCATATGTGCGCACTTACGAACCTTTGTTTAAGGGAACGAAGCACGCCCTGAAGGTTACAAAAAACAAAGGAAGGAGTAATGCATCGTTTCTACTTTGTTTTTTGGAAATTTGTGGTAGATAAATCTTGTTACTGATAGAGATTATGGCCGGTTGCCTAGAAATCGCTGAACGCAGACCGCATCAGTCGTTCTAGAAGTTCTGTTTGTTCAAAAGTCGCTGGTAACAAACAAGCAGTAACCTACTTATGCATGGAAATGTAGCTACTTACGTGACTCCGTTAAGTGCAGCCATACGATTACCTACTATAAACCAATTTAAGGCATCGAGTGTCTGCAATTTTGAGTTACAAAGAATAACTCACACCACTAAAACTTGTAAACAGAAATTATAATTATATCCACACCGCTGACCAACACAGCTTTGGAGTTCAGAAGTGTAATGTCAAAGAACTAGCCTTACCAAAAGACACTGTTAAATATCACTTTGGTAAAAAACTCAGATAATACTTTGTAAGTTGATTGTTAGAAATGAGTATAACTTTATACTCTAATCATTTTTATCCTAAAATGTTAGGATAGCGTCTTTTGGTACGAGGTTAAATTACGAATAACTTTGTAATTTAAGCTACAATGATAAAGTTAAAAGCTTCCAAAAGTTTAACAAAGATTGACATAAAGGGAGATTAAATGACAAAGGGAGGGAATCAGAGAATGTTGAAAATAGAATAGCAAAAATATTTTTATCTCAATAGAAAAACTCACTTTTAAAAGGTTGAACTGTAACAAAATGTAGGTGACAGAAAAATAATCAAAATAATTTCATTCATACCGAACGCGCTTTATCTCTGATGTTGTATAAGTATGTATGGAAATGAATGCACTTTGAAAGTTTACGGTCTTCTTAGAATCACATCCCAACTTAAAAACTGTTCTAAGTAAACCCTTTAGAAGTTTGATTCGCTTTGATACATAAACAGCGTCTACAAACGCTGATACTTCTTTGCCAGCTGTTCAATTCAACAGAGCCAATAAGATTCCTATGGATTTGCCTCCAATCTCAGCTACAATTGAATCTATTGTACAGCTGAACACAGATTCAATGTCTTCCATCCTCTAGTAAATTTTGTTAACTCCTGAGAATAAGCATCCAGAACGCGCTTAGCTGCGATTTTGACCATGAAATGTCAAAGGTGATTACAGGTGGACTGTTAACTTTACGCAAACTAAAAGGAGGATGGGCATTTTAGTATGGGCTCCGTCCCAAGTGGCGTATCAATTGGTGACATGTCATTTGAATGGTAGTAAAAATAGCTTCATTTTATTGTATGTAACCAACGCTGAATATCATGCAGGGAAAAAAATATGGCGTGTTAAACGCACGTCCTTTAGTACGTCAAAATCAAAAAATAGGTCACCATCGTCATGTGATGTTGCTATCAAAACCTTGATTATATAACGTGTAAAATATACGTATAAACTTTCTTTACTAACCTGCCGTTTTGTGGATGAGGGGACGCAGCCCGTTCACCTTGCACTAGGAACAGCGACCCTCGATCCGCGTCGAGTAGTATCGACACGTTTTGTAGGATCTTGTGGCATAGTACCCGAACTTCCAGCTCGTTGCAAATGTCTTTCACCTGGAATCACAAAAAATATATAATTTATGAGATTCAAGTTATCCAACACCGAACTTCCCACATTGGTGGCCCCCAACGTCATACTTGGTGGGCCCAAACGTAAGCTACACTGTAACAGCAAACCACGCGAAGGAGAGGTTATTCAACTGCTGTTTAGAAGTTCAGCCATTTATTTCCAAAAATAGTTTAAAAAGTCAAAGAAAAGAATGAGCAAATGCGATAAAACATTCATTGATGTCCACTGCTTCAAGGGATATCGTTATTCTTCACGACAGCGAGCTTTAAAAATGCGAAAATATCCTAGACTTACTTCAAAAATATATCTAGCATGTGCAATAAAATTTGCATATCTAAGCATACTGCGATGCAATGTCAACAAACTTGGGATCAGTCTGTCCACCCACGACCAGCGCAGACGAAGGGGTGTTGACACAACACTAGTAGGATTAGAACGAGTAACTGGCAATTTCCAATGTATCCTGTCTATAATCCTACAAAATTACAATGTCTTTAATTAATAGATTAATGATACATGAAACCTACGGCCAAGATGAACAAAAAACAAAAGAAAATGTGTAAAATATCACCAATCGTTGGATCACCCTTATCTGATTGTCAACGCTCTAAAACTCTGAAGAACCTGACATTTGGAGTGTGTCCTATTTATCTATCGAAATCATGTACCTACCTAATTCTATACGATCCGTCGTGATTTTACAGAATAAATGAATATTAAATCTCAATTTAATTCTTAATGGTGCATAACGTGGTAGGAAGTTAAAATCGTCCCACCCGAATGTTCTCATTACGTACCTATATCATGAAAGGCTTTAAATATTGCAAACATATTCTATTAGCACCGTGTATGGTTTTCGAGTTAATTCCCTTTATGTATGTATTTTTCAGCGTTCAGTACAATTCTGTCCACGTGTCAGGGGTCAGCTGAACAAATTTACGTTAGGTATAAATTCTGAAGGGTTGAGTATGAATAACTTTGTAAATGTCGCAATATGGATTATACAAACTTTACAAGTCTAGTCACGGGTTCCAATAATTTAGATTAGAACTTCTATTATATTTATCATATATCATATTTTACTTAGTAACAAACATTTAAAATTTAAACATTTAAAATCAATATTTTCTGGTGTCGAAACATCACCTAAGCTGACCAGATAATATACAATCAGTCATCAAAATTGATTGGAAAAATTATATGTTGGCACTACACCATCAATTCATTATTGCAGTAATACCAACACAAAGTGATTAATTATTATCGACGAAATACGTCGAGCCGCTTTAGTAATCGGAGTAGGCGTTGGCATGTATTTAGACGGGAACCTTGTACGTAAATCAATCAATATTGAAACCAAAGTGAACCTCATTATTATGAGAAATTTCACTTTCATCACATGACATACAGACGATTATCAAAGACTTTGTGTACAAATCAAAGACAAATGGTGATATCGATTTTTGTACTCATCTTATACGATGCCTCCACGACCCACATGACGATCCACATGACTCACATGATGAAGAAAAGACAATAATAGATGTACCATCAGCAAAATTTCCGCCTTACCACTTTTGAAACTGTTTCGCTTGCAAGCAGTTAGCTACCTGACCTCCGCCTTTTTCTTTTGTCTTCTTATTTTGACCAACCAGAGATCCTGAACATCTATTTATCTTTATGACGGCCCATTGTTTTCATAACTTTTACACCCGAAATAATTTGCTTCTATTGGTATTCAAAAATTAACGGCTAGTCAGTTCACAGAAAATGCACCCTTAAGGTGGTAAGGCAGAACTTTTGCTGATGGTACCTTATTGAGAAAAATTCAAAGGCGTTTTATCGAGTTCTGGTTGCAAATTTGTTTGAACCAAATTCAGCACCATTCAGCTGTTGCTTCGCCACATGTTTGCAGTTTGCCAGGTGAATGAACAGTAAAGCAGAATACGGGGAAACGAGCTCATCTCTTTGAATTTCTTTGAGACTCCTAAACTTACCAGAAACAGCTTTTTTGTATGATTTTACGGGTTTTACATCTACAGTTTACGCTCTGATTACTCTAAAGAATTATGTTTTAAGACTAACATTATCTTGCTTAACTATAAACTGGACCGATGGAAAGCACGTATTTCTAAAATTTAACTGTTGTATTATTATAGAGAAATGTCAGATGTCCAATGACACGATGAATTGACGACATAGTCATCGCAGCCTACAGCAGGGTGAGGGTAGCCCAAGACCAAAAAGAATAGCAGGAGGACGAGAGGTATTATTCAAACTTTTCACTAAATATAGTCCAAAATCCAACGATTCCTTGATGTAAACTAAAATTCCTGCACAACTAAGGACAAGTTGCGGGATGTAGGTACAGATAAAGACCCAATAACAATTAAATGCATGATGGCGCCCGTTTATCAAATTTTGTCGGCAAGTGGTAGCTGTCAACGATGAATTATATGATTACTAGATACGGCATGTAAATTAATTTATTCAAATATGGTTTGAGCAGTAATTATTCCCTTGAGGCTTTGTTATTTGCCGTACGTGATAGAGACCGTAACATAAACAGACAGACGAACTTTGTAAAAGTTTTTACTGGTAAAAAAACAATAGAAGCCTTTGACGGACATACAGAATATAGGCGAACGGCGGCGACAGGCGTAAACTTTCCCCTTGGTATCTTTCAGATACGGAACTCCTAAAATCTCAACAGTAATTGCTAACTAAAACAACAGTATAGAAGCTCAAACAGTTACCTCGAGATCACCAACTAATAAACATTCAGCAGCTAACTTATCCAATACTCGTCTCTAGAGAGCCATTTAGATATTCAGAACACAGATCACCGAAACCATATTATCCGTCATTTTCGAGTGCTGCAAAGAATACGTGAGTGATCCTTTGGGACCATCTGGCTTGGATTGAACTTTTTGACTAAATCTTAAACACTTGATCAGATAGAAGCCACTTCAGTTGCCCGACAGGTGATCTTCGAGGTGAGAGTATAAATTTCACATGTGAATGTAAGTTATTTTGGGGCGAGCGTGTAATACAATATGCCCCACGGGACTTTGTTATGCTCCTGACGTTTTCATAGCAGACAAGAGTTTATTTTTTTTTAATGTTCTATTCGTAGAAGTAATCATTTTACACTCTTACGGGCCTAAAGATTGACGTCAACAGAAGCACCAGAGCCCAAGTATAGTAATGTAAATTGTAGGACCGATTTCAGTCAGTTAGATATTCCAATATCCGGATTAATTAGTTGGACATTTCCCGTTGAATTCCGTGGACGGTTAATATTCAATTTCGACCCACATTGCATCAAGCTGATTCATTTTGAGTTACAAACTATCCACCCGAATCAAGTTGTGAACTGTGTTGAACTATTCAACGAAATTAATACAGTACGCAACTCATTTCGGAATTTAAATCATGGAAATATCTCACCTCATAGTATAGCCAGGTTTTTTTCTACAGGTTCCCCAGCTTTCTGGTTTTAGACGTATTCCCACAACTTATTGATAAAGTCGCGAAAGCATACCGTAAAACAAAAATGCTGTGTCATTTATCTTAAAAGCGTTATTTTCTTTGACAAAAGCCTCCGTAGGAAGAGTCAATCCAAATCAATCAATCAATTCGTGTTAGTAGCAAATACCGTATTTGTACAAAATATTGCATTGTCAGCACAGTATAGGCGCAACCGATACAGTACTATAAAATTCATCTTCATAAAGAAGAAACAGTAATAGTAGTCGGTGTTTGTTATTTATAATTTATTGTGATCATCCCCTTCAATACACATACCTATTTAAACTGCCTAGTTTAGTTTGAACCTTCAAACGAGCCAGCATCTCGTTTGGTGCCCCGACCAAACGCAACGTACGTACAGTTCAAGTGGTTGCAAGTTTACCGAATGCCATTTGGTCTTGGTTTTACTCCCACCTCTAGCACCAAGTCACAACCAGAGCCGCAATCTTCGAAGCGGGACTTATTTGTAACAATATACAGGACAAGCTTTGTCCCGACTCGGTAATATCATTCGGTTAATAGCGATTTGGATTTGTGATTCATGCCTAATCTAGTAAACAGAGGGTAGGCGATGCTGGAATCTGTACCAGAATGCGTTTAATTAATAACAGTACCTGCGGAACTTGTTATGAAACAATTTAAATTCGCCGGCCGGAGAATGTGTAATAATTAAAATGATTTTCAAGCTTAAACATACGGATTACGATCATTTTAAATTTAAATTTTTACCTCTAGTCAATACGCATTGTTAAATTATAAAGGTATTTAATTTTGAAATTGAAAACTTATCGAAACTAGGTGAATCTAGGAAACTTGTAAAGTTTCTCACGACCAATAGTTAAAGTTACAGTGTTAAAGTTTGGAAAAGTAGAAGTTTGTTCTGATTCTAGTCAAATATGAAACTGAGACAGTGCACATACACTACGGTATTATATTGAAAAGTGTGTTAGAAAGAAACGGTAGAGCAGCAATGGAACCTTAGAAAACTGGATCAGGAGCTTTACATGTTGAGAAATAGGTGATTATAAAACTAGCAAAAGACCAACCAGATGTTAAGAGGTAACTTTACAATAAGCTACTCAGTTGAGTGACCATAGTTTCTCAGAATCTCATTTGAGATTCTGAGAAACTTAAGAGCTCAAGAGATTCGGATGAAGCCTCGTTTCTAGACGAAGCTCTTCCATTAAAACATATCCAAATGCGCGTCAGACCGTTATGTTTACATGTAATTATCATTCCTTATCTTCAACCTCTGTGGCAGACCGACACAGACCTAATTTAGATAAATGTGGAAACTGACACCCAATTGTTTCAATAATTGACTCTTTAATGTTACAGCCACAGTCAAAATGCTAACAGTTTACAACAAGATAGAGGCAAAGGTTAGTTTAAACAGAAATTGCAGCTAAAAGTTTGCATGCCACCAAACAAGAGGTTGTATAAACGTCGTATAGGATGAGCTAAGCTGAGAGGATGCTATACGTGCTGAGCAAGCCTACTCCATCTAAATCATGTCCCAGGCACTACAGCGTCCCGTACATCTGAGCGTGGGTAAAAAGCCCTGTCGCTATATAAATCATCTAGATTAGATGCAACGACTTGCTTATTATTATTATAGGATGATAATTAGATCAGATACTTTTACAATCTGTAGAGTAAACCTCCTTACCCTGTATCATTACGCTAAATGGAAGTTTGAACTTCTGTCTGCACAGAATAATAAATAGAACTATTCACGTCTGGCGCCTACACGTACTGACCCCATTACGTCTGATTAATTAATATTGATTATGCATATTATGCATTCCGAAGACGATATAGATTCCTTTTAAGAGGATTGTTGGGGGTACTGCGATAAGCGAGGACATTTTGGACATACAGAACTGGGACAATAGAAATGATAAACTAGAACTAAGATTCTATGAGTCAAAACTATTCAATACGGCTTAGTATCACATACACGATATTGAGATATGTAGGCCAGGTACCTAGGTTATACAAACAAACACTAGGTATCATAAATCTTATCAAAATCTCAGAATCTAACTTTTACAATGCTTGTTTTTCAAGGTTTTTGAGAGAAAAGAATGAAGAAGTTACCAAATCTGCGCAAAAATATTTCAATTAAAACGTGAACCTCGTTCACGAATTTCTCTCAGAGTTTTCCGCTTAATAAGGCGTTAAAGCCGAAAATATTTTTGCGTTCCACAATAAAATAACCGACTGGCTGTTGGAAATGCCAAGACATAAATCAATTTAAACAAAGTCCCCTTTTGAACAGACGAGCGACGTGACAGTTTGGTCACGGAAAACAAGTCTTTGAGGGAATTTAAGAATTCCGAGTCAAAACTGTCACTTTTTCAGTAACATGAAGTTAATTTCAGGTTGTGACAAATGCCACTCGACTCTCGCTCTTAAGAACACAATACACAGCTGATGATGATTGAGCTATAACATTCGGTAGGATGCCTTCTGGTCTAAAAAGTCTGTGGTCACAGGGCTGGATAATATTTTTAAAAGGTGAGTGAACAAGCTGATCCCTTGCTGACCTGTCGCTACCATCTGTAACAAGTAAGTCATTACAAAATAAATTCTACAATTAATTTAGCGGAAAGGTCTGAATATTTCCAGTAATTTCAAATGTGAAATAATTTTCAGAAATATGGAATTTTCCTACGACGCAGATAGAAACTCCGAAATTCCATTAACCTAATTATAAATCGCAACCAATCGAAGAATTTCCGAAACGAAAACATTTCTTTAAATGGATATTGAAACCGAACAAAGGAGGATCGAGATTATGTAAATTGAAATGTTAAGCGGATGTGAGCAGATGGGGAATGACATTCGACTGTTATGATTATAGTAGAGGTAAAAACGAAACAGGAAATAAAGTAAAATAAAATATTCTATTAATTTTAAATGAAGAAAACTTTTTTGCAACTCATTTCAAATAAGGGCTATATTTTTTCATCAAGGTCATTACCCACAAGTCATGATTACTGAAAGTTTAATCAACAGTCAACAGAAGTGAAAAATCATTCGAAAAAGTTCGGGCCTCGTTTACTCTATATCCCGCGCTTATCCCACACAACAAATAAATACTGCAAAAGAATTTGCGCTTGTATTAGTTGTACCAATTGTGCCATTCGAAGTAGGCAGAGCGTAATGAACGGCGATAAGGTAGTGAACATGCAGTGAGCGGGTTACTGTCATTCTCCCCACCAGTTTTGTCCCACTTGTGGGGGAGGATCGGAAAAATCATAACGTTTGGCCTCTCTCACTGAGTAATGAACATCACTAAGCTGATTTAAGATTTAGTTTTTATAATTTAGTCTAGGTATAATATAAGTATCATAGTATGCGTAGAGAAGTATGGAGAAGGACTATGCGTTAAGGCTGTGGAGCATCGCTCGCTGGGTTTATTTCCATCATTCCCACCAGTTTTATCTCACTAGTGGGGATGATGGGAAAATGAAACGGATGGGTGATTTCCGGATCCCCACTACGGAATATATCAACTGTTAGTAGGAAGAATGGGCTTAATCAAGTAACACACTGTAAACTCGCGGCTCAGCGGCTTGAGTTTTGCTTCTCATGACTAAATTCGTACTCACAAGCTCAAATATTAGCTCCTTTTCATCCAGTTGCCGTAGCTCGTGCCGTGAGCGGCGCTGCGGCCGCGACGGCGTCGCGTACGGCTGGTCGCCGAGAAATGTCGGCGTGCCGTCCACCGTGGTGACCAGGGGCTTGAGGAGACCGCCTCGCTCGAACTCGTGCGCCGAGATCTTCCTGGAGGACAAGATGTTTGTGTTAGGTTGTTGCTGAAGAACGTTTACTTACATGTTTTATGAAAATGTTGCAAGTTGGTACTGTTTTATTGGAGCTACTACTATACAAGTCTGCTGTCTCGTAAGTGTCCTGTCCAGAATTCTTCCACACCTAACCCAATCCTAGCTTCCTCATGAAATCATTAACCAGGCCAAAACACAGTGACACGATAAAAATTATTACTTGAAAACATGTCTTGATAAATCGTTGAATAAAAAAATACAGTTGACTTATCGGAAACAAAGGCTAATCTCACCACAGCCGGGTCACTGCATCTACACAAAACAAATACTCCGGCTGAACGACGATTCCAAAACCACTGAGTCATCTAAACGACAAGCCATTTTTCTACAAAATGTATTTCACTTTAAAACAGTTTCGAGCGCCTTTTAAAGCTTAGCAGTGTACCAGAAGCAATAAATTCGCATTACTTTTAACATGTAAGCCGCTTTAGAGCTATCATCAATCTCTTCTCGTCTTGTAGTTTGTTCTGCACACTAGATTGTTGATAGTGGTATTTTGTTACGAGCTTTTATAGCCTTGCCTTCTTTATATTTTGTAGGAACCAGTTCACCAGAATATTAGCCGACAGTTAGTGTGAATCAAGTTTGAGATGACAGTTGATGCAAAAACATCCTCAGAATTGAATTGGCGAAACAGAAGTTTATGATGTGTTGGTGACGAAACTACTTACGCACAACTGATCTCAATGCCATGATAGACACAGACAGAAATTCTCTTATCAAAGTACTTGAAGATTTAATTCAGAAATACTTATACATTATACTAAAGCAGCTTCAAGATTTCAACTCAAGTTTGGGCAAGTAAGAATAATTAATTTTTCTGAAGAATTTTAACAAAACTCAACTGCCCAACATTCTGACCTCTGAATAATGAGCTGGGTCTACATTAATTAAACATTTTCTAGAGGGACGATAAAACAAGCTGTAAAGCATTTTAGGAACTTAGCTTTAGTAGATCAGATACGCGGTTTCCGTTGAGATCTAGAACCACAAGGATAATACAAAACAAATGAGCTTAGATCATTGAAATTCATAACAGATACTAAAAATCTGGTGCGGAAAGAAAAAGGGAGACTTACTTGTTCACGTCTCGTCACGTATTGTCATATTATTTTCTAACAACGAAGCTAAGCGGCGATGACAACATCCTGCTATAAAGTATTAAGGTACGGTATAGTATCATGGGGCTTCCGGTTCTCTAAATATAGTTTTTTTGTTTCAAAAGCTATATATAGTTTCCGATCTAAACACTAGATTAAGTATCCTATGACTGGTGGATTTTAGGTATTGAAGAAGTAGTTAAAAGCTTAGCTTTCCTCGACGTCATTGAGTAAAGTTTCTAGTCTTGAAAGTTTCCAGAATATGCTTACTTCGACCTTTAAAGGAGTTTTTATGCTAGGGCAATACTATTATTTTTTACTGGCATTTTGGTTGCTTAACCCATACATAAACGTTTCATAGAATAAATTAATAAGTAAAATTCATACGGGCCTAGAATAAAGAACTAAGTTCGGGTGGTTTTGGTACCACTTTGGGAATGTGTTTTCAAGAACGTTTTCGGGATTAATGTGTAACTTTTGGCTAAGCATACACATAGTTCTATCCCATATTTGAATTATAATGGTGTATAATCATCATATCAGCCTGCAGAAGTCCACTGGACATAAGTACGCTCATCCATAGATTTCCAAGAACATCGATTTCGGGCTTTCACCAAACATCGATTTTTTGCAATCATAACCAGGTCCATCATGTAAAAGGTTTAAATGCCGTTCTTTAGTAATAGTTATTCGAAGAAAATGGCAACTCCATAGATCATGTCAACTATTGTCCCGTCGTCGTCAGATTCAAACCTGTTTCTTTTGCAATTCAGCGTGATAAACACCGTGTGCCAGGTGGTCAAAAAACTGCCAGAAGACACTTTATAAAACTCTCGACAATGTTAAAAAGGTGTCACCGTTTTAACTTTGTAAATATTTAGACAGCAGGGACATTGGAGGGTTCTCGCCTAAACACACAGATTCGTAGTCAGCTTCACATGCGCTGCTAATAGTCTATTTATTTGGGATGCTGGCGAAAGTAGCTGAGCAACTGCGGCGTCCAAACACACCTTCGTTACACTCTCAAAGAGCGTTTTACAAGCTCTCAGCCCATTTTGGACGTTATTACAATTTGATAGCAGCAGAAACTGAGTATTTGACTGTATTTTCTGTGATTGCGCTAGGGTAGACTAAACTAGACCTATGCATGTAACCATTGGGTCTGTTTAGTAGACCCTGAGTAGAGCTTGACTACTAAAGTCAAGTCAAGACCGCGGTTGGCTTACATGGTACCTATAAAATATGAAAACAGTAACCCCTGCATAATACCTTCCTCGATCAAGCGGAGGTATTCTAATACCATGCTTCATAATGACTCGATGAAGAAAAATATAGTTGGTCATACTCCTTTGGCTGATAAGTGTTCAGAACATTCTGGTTTTCGTTGTACATGCTGGTGGCAATTTTGAGTCAACAGTGTGTTAATAAACACCAGTTGCTTAGCTACTTACGTTAATAAAGGATCCCTTGGTAAAGGCTCTTTGGTCTTTTCCCATTAATTTCTCATGTCCATTATCGAAGCATGCGAAAGCGTAATTCTATTCAGTATGTTAATTTACTTAGGAAAACAAATATCTATAATTAGAAACAGGATGAGTATTTTGAGAGTGAAAACCGACCTAACTTTTTGTTTGCTTTTCAACCCTTTATAAATGACAAGCTTTCTTTATTTTTAGCAACGGCAACGAGTATGTTTTAGTAAACTTGAAATCAGAATGCGTCATTAGTCGTTTTCCTCATTCATCAGTATTGACGAATGTGAACTAAATTGGATTACCGTTCCTGAATTTACCTTTTCTATCAGACATTAGTTTCAGATATTCATAAACAAAGACTTTTAGAAAATCAGTCATTTTGGAAAAAGAAGATTATAAAAATTGGTCCAAACAGACCGGAAGCCTTATAACCTGCCTCGCATGTTTATTACCTACTCGTACCTATTGCAAAAGGTAGGTCATATGCTGAATGCGGGCAGGAATAGACACGATGGTAGCATTTTACCAACTTTAACTTCCTTCGATTCTCTAGAACACTCTGGATAGCATATATGGCATTACCTCACAGGTGTGGTCGCTCCAGACCCCGAACCGGCTCTTGAAGGAGAAGCGAGCTCAGCACACGGCGGTGTCGCGTGGGAGACTAGCCACGCATCCACCACCTGCCTCGTCGCTTTCCTGTTGACAAATAACAAGGTCAGTGGTTATATTAGAAAGGATGTTCCAAGTAATCTAAGAAAATGAGGTTTTACTCAATACATTCTCTTCAACACCGTAAAGAAATCAAGGAAACCCGCTTCTTAGTCAGATTCACACACACCTATAATGTTTTGACCATGACTTGTCTGTGAATATTGTTAAGCAAGCCTTGTACCATCTAAAACCATGTTTTTTTTATACAACTGAATGATGGAACAAGCCGATGGCCCACCTGATGTTAAGCGGTTACATCTGCCTATAACAATGCATTATCTCACTGAGCATATCCACTGTGGACGTGCCTTGTGATGCATTGCATTGCGCCCATCACTTGTTCCAGGCACAAGGCATCCCATAACGGTATAAAGTCAATCATAATAAAAACTATGAGTTTTTATATGATCGGTCTGTTTATGTTTAATAAGAAGGTCCCCAATAGTCTCCCCCATATTATTTCCTTCTGCCGTCACTTCACGTTTGGATTTGATTATCAGTAAGTCTAACAACAAGGTAGGAGTTTGATCAACTTTCACTCAAATTGAATATTTTCAAACTACTTTTGCGCTTTTGAAGCTAAATGTATGTCAATTGAGCGTGTTAAATGTTGAAGCTAGCACCATTTTTCAAGAGAGTTAACATACTAGCGTGACACCTCCCGTGAGGTCAAAGTACCTATTTAGTTTTTCTATTTCTATTAATCTAAAATATGTACTTATATGTACATGTAAGTAATGGGATTTTTTCAGACATGACTCATTTTGCATAAGTAATGTAACTTATGCTTGTGCACAGCACACTAAGCGGACAAAAGAAAGTTTCAGCGACGAGCGGACGCGGCGCATGGTTGTCCGCTAGATGTAATTTTAGTTTCGACTATCTGGTTATACAAATCTAAATGATCGCAAAAACATAATATAGCAGATAACCTATCGCCTCATAAAAACTATATAATTTAAAAAGATGATTATGATAATTCTTCAAATAAGCGAAGAGGCGCCGCCGGCGCCATATCGAAGTTGAGGACAGCGTACTAGTAAAAATAAACAATTGCACTAAAAAATTACGAAATAAAATCCTAAGCAACTTGTTTAAAATATTTACATATTTATTTTCTTTCATCGCTTAGTCACTTTTTAATTTAAGTAGGTACCTGTGTTAAATACGTAGGTATTTTATTCGTATTGATAGATTAGTTAAAATATAAAACCTACCGTACAACATTTTCAGCATACCATTACCAGCATTTAACTCTTTATGTTATTTGTAAATCAATCTCGTTACAAATAAACGAAGATTGATCCTTTACTCAAATTAATACCTGCAGAATTGTTGGGTTCTAAGATCTCAAACGACACGACACAATAGCTTTACCTACCTACTTATTACTTTGTTTTCTTTTTACGATAATACAAACGAACGACGTCACAATACGACATAACCTTTCAGAGATCGCGTGTATCGCTAATGAACTGGTTCATTCATAAAAATAAATGAATACATTCAAGATCTTTATTGGTTGTTCGTGAAACATATTGTTTGTAGCACGCAATTCAGATTATTTAAACACATTTACAAAGATAATACGGTTTCGCCTGGCTTAGACTAGATTTTGCAATTTGTCTTACCTATCCAAGAGCACATGCTAGCTAGATAAATTGGTGGTTATAACCTCTTGATCTTTATTTGTTTGGATGAACGTCTATTCTTTATTTATTCACGGCGAATCGGTTATAGCCAGATTATACAAATTGAATATGAAAAAACATTTTTTATTATATTGTTGATGATTATTACAAACGTCCAAATTAACATAGTCTACTAATTAAATATTTTTTTTAAAAAAGAGCAGTAAAAAGAGTAAAATAATTGACTAAAATTTTGTAATATGAACGAGCACAATAATTCACGTGGTACCTTGGCTAGGTTTACGGGCACCGGTAAATTCCACGTTCCATATCCTTATTGTTATAGTTAGTGCTATAAACTTGATGATTGAATATCTCGTAACTATTCCTATTAGCTTCTACATATTAAATGGCACTGTCTCTATATAGTCGTGTTATGAATGTCTAAGTCCTATAGAAAATCTCGCATCCAATGATTTATCACTCTTGTGGTTGTCGGCATTTACGTGTGTGCCTCTTTTTTTTTTTAGTGGTGGTAATGATTAAATCACTTAATCGTCGCAATAGTTCTGTTCTACGATACTTAGTAAATTTTTATACTAAATATTTTTTTTGTACTACGCTCAAATAAAGACTACGCGAGGGTTTAATATCGTTCTTTTTGAAAATTACTTCCAGTAATGGCGAACTTCTCAATGCTGATTAATTTATACCTATACCTACCTACTCGTAATAACAAATAGTAAACATTATGGTAGGTACTGAAAACAACCGAGCAAAATCTAATATCATTGCTATCATGTAGAAAATTAATACCTTGTAAAACTAGTTTTGATCTGAAATTAACATTTATATTCGAATTCACGAACCATTAGTGGTGTTAAAATGATCACATTTGAAACTATTTTAGCTATGAATATGAAGGTTACTAATACTAATACTACTGCGTAACTAATTAAATGCTTACTTTAAATAATGATAACTATTAAGTTTGGCAATAAAGCTAGGATTTTATTAACAGCTGCGACGGAATAACGATTATTAGGTTTTAATAAAATACAACAAGTAAAACAGTATCTACTATTTAAATGAGAGTCCTGAATAGAATACTTACAAAAGCTGGTTTGTGTTGTTCTCCAATGACTCAGTTTCAGAACAAGGAATGCCGCAAACATTTTTACGTGACAAGATTTCTTAAAAGGCGTTTGTCACAGAAACAAATGTAAAAATTCCAAAATAATAAATGAAGGAACTGGATAGAACTAACCAAACCCAGCTGATGAAGTTAATATGATGACCAAGTAATTTGATAGAGAATAGAGAGACGCAGTGGGATGCTTACTGTTCTATACTTAAGGAAATAATGGACGAGAGTGGCATAGTAATCAATACGGAATAGCAGATACATTTATCTGGTTTCAAACATCTACGACTTTGTCCTTATATAAATGGGGTTTCGTTTCAGAGCATTTTTGATTCTTTTACAAACATATTATTTTGGAAACAACTGATTTGGTAAATTAACGAATGAGCGGTTTCGTTTTTGCAAAACAAAAGACTGCGACCTATTTTAGGTTAATTCTTGCCGAGAACCCGCATAGTCGCATGCCCCCACTGAGAAACGCTCTCAGCATTTTACGTTCCTCTTCCTCATTCCTTCAGACAATAAAGCATACTCACTTGATTTATTAAGTCTACGAACATGGCGACGCTTTTTAATTCGTATTTTTCATGAAAACGGGTTCAAACAAAAGATTTGCGAGAGCAGCACAAAAAATCGCATTAGTCAAGTCTGTCGAGTCTTCATAAGGTTATTTCTACGATTTCGGCTGCCCGTGAAAGGTTTTCTCAGCAAGCTTTCATAATTAATACGGTTTATACTAATGGAAGCCGCGTGCTTAAGTTTCTTACGCTGCGCTCTCCTCTCTCGAGTTTATTATTACAAAAATAATATTTACTTTATAAATAAAGAAAGCTACAGAAATTAATTGTACAGCTATTCAGACAAGTCTAGGTTACCAAACAAATATTTACGGGTAAAATAGACGATTCTTTAACAGCCGAACAAAAAATTCAATAGCTTACTATTACATTAGACCGTGCTTAGGTATACTTAACCTTGTCGTTCGAAATCCTTGATTCATTAGTTATTATTATCATTTATAGCCTTGACAACAATTTTGATTTATTACGAAAACAAGCCCTACGTAGCTACGTTACTATTCGATACGCTCAACCTATAACGATGTAAGTATATTATTTAACGCTTGACGGACGAAATATGAGGGTGTAAACTTTTTTATGATCCCGTTTCAAACATGGCAGTGATAAGAAAATAAAGGAAATACATCAGTGAGTGACACTTTAAAGTTAGAAATAGCGAGATAAAAAGAACACGATATTTAAAGGGTTTAATTTCAGTGGAACAAAGCATGAATGACACGCACTATTTTACAGATTCGTACTTAAAAAAACAAATAAAAAGCAGCATCAAGTCATCTATATGTAAAGAGAGTTACATAAATATAAAATGAAGGTGTAACACGTGCGTGGAACGCGTTGAGAAGATATTTTACTGGTAGTTCGTCATTGTAGACTAAATAAACAGTATCCTAGGTCAAACCACCCACATGGATTTGTGTTTACAGGTAAAACATATTGCACTAAATTGAAACGCTGGATTATTAGAATGATTATTTAAGGCTATATTTGTTGTTTAGTTTCTTAGTTCCTATATTTATTATTTAGAAGATTTTTAGCTCGAGGGAGTAAGTAACATAGCTATGATACTGTTTCTAGAATATTGTGGTATCTGTAGTCAGAGATCTTCGCAATGCCGTCGACCTAGTTGGCAGTTACTAATGTCTGTCTCGTCGACACCCCACTGTTTTACGAGTGTCATACCTACAGTTCCATCTGTCATCTCCCTTGCGACTTGTAAAAAATACATTGGATATCTTGGATGTTATGGCAGTTTTTTGCAGATATTTTCTAAGAGAGTTACCTTATGTTATTTCAAATTTGTAGAAATGTGTTGACTTTGCGTCTCTGTGGTGCATCAAGGAATAAGTGACTGCACGTTTTCATTGCCGTGAAATGATCGTTTTGTACAATATAAAGATTTATTTTTTACTCAACATAACAAGTTGGTCAATTGATTGATATGTCTGCTGAGACTTGTCCGCTCAGCCAGTGTCTCCAACCACGCCGTAATTACGGTAGACCTACCGTAATTTTTCTAGATCTACCACCTACCGTAGACATGTTATTATTACGGTGTCACATTCTACCGTAATTTCGTCCGTGTCCTTATATTTATAATGGTAGCACTTGATTTAGTTAAATATTACTAGTTTATTGCGGCAACACTGCAATGGGGAATAAAATAAGGGATTCCCAAGATTTAACTTGTGTTCATAGACAAAATGACAAAGTTTATACGACCAAATTACAAAGTTCATAAATATTTAGGATATACACTGTAACTGCATGGTAATTAGATTAAGGCATACTGCCATCTACAAGCTCTATTCTGCGTTTGATGTTACTATTTTGAAAAAGTTTGTTGCGGGTTTTCTGCTATTAAAATTAAAATTAGTTATTTTAGGTACCATATAAAGAGTTATAGTGATTCCAGTTATTCAAGTGAGGCGAGTGGTGGAGGGCCATCAAAAAAAAGTAAAGTCACTAAAAAGACTCGTACAAGCAAAAATTTAGAGCAGAGTGGCTAAAACACAAGGACTTCTCTTCCTGGTTACGTGAAAACCCAAAAGACCCCTATAAAGCAATGTGTTCCTTTTGTGATACTATAATTCAGGCTGACATATAAGCGTTTTGCAACTTTATAGTGCGGGTAAAAAGTTAGTAAGTTGCCTACCGTAATTTTCTACCATTTTTCTACCATCTACCGTATTTTTAGACCAGCAACACCGTAATTTTGACAGAGAGAGTTGGAGACACTGCGCTCAACGTACAGTCTCAGTTGTAATTCCAGGACGAAGCAGAAGGCACGCGGTACGGATACTCGTAATGACTTTATCTTGTACCCTCATAGCATATTAACAAAACAACATTAAAATAATAACAGTCAGAGTAGGTACCTAATGTATGAAATTATTTGTCGTTATTTACTTTTCCGGAGGGAGACTAAATGTGCTCATTATTTTGTAAAACATTTTTGCTTTTAGATATGATGAACCAAATTGTAATTATTTTTTTAGGGTATTTAGAGGTAAATAAACACAGAATTCATATTTGAACGTGTTTCTGAATATCATCGTAGGTCAAGCGCAGACCGGAAACGATTAATAAGTTCCACAGAACGCAGGACTACTAGCGAAAAGGAACTTGCGATTTTCACTATACCCGCACCCTTAACGCTTAAACAAGTAGTAATGTACTAAGGCTATCGATACATCGATACGGACTCCAATAGCATTATGCCTATAAACCTTGGGGTTTTCTTTAGTGCTATACTATAAAATACATTATGTAATTTTTGAAAGACAGACGACGCCGAGGCAGGCCTAGAAGACGCTGGAGCCACGATATTGACGTATTCGAAGGACATTGGTGGGACCTGGCAAGCCAGCGGAAGTCCTGGAAGGAAATGGGGGAGACCTTTGCCCAGCAGTGGGACAGTATAGGTTAAGAAAAAAAATTTTTTTTTGAAAATGGTAAATAAAATAGGTACCATCAGCAAAATTTCCGCCTTACCACTTTTGAAACTGTTTCGCTTGCAAGCAGTTAGCTACCTGGCCTCGCCTTTTTCTTTTGTCTTCTTATTTTGACCAACCAGAGACCTAAACATCTATTTATTTTTATGACGGCCCATTGTTTTCATAACTTTTACACCCGAAATAATTTGCTTCTATTGGTATTCAAAAATTAACGGCTAGTCGGTTTACAGAAAATGCACCCTTAAGGTGGTAAGGTAGAACTTTTGCTGATAGTACATAAAAAAAACTTGCCTCAAAAAGTAGTCATGCACGAACTCCTGGTTCTCATCGAGCCAGGCCTCAGTGCGTGCGCACTCAGCGTCGTAGCAGGAGGACGCGGGGACGCCCCCTGCATCCCCTGCCGGCTCGTCTATACTCTGCAAATGGAGACCTGCAACAATTGAGAATACTTTTAATAAGTTGTGTGCTTAAAATATAGTTCTATCTGTAATTGTGTGTAAAGTAAAAAAAAAAATAAGAAGGAAACAGAACCACACAAGTGTTATGCTTCAATATTTGAGACAAATAAAAGTTGTAATAACATTATATCGTACCCGTCTTAACCAATCACAAGAATAACATCTAGTAGCATCTAGTAAAAACACCCAAATCCGTTATATTTAGTAAAAAAAATTACTAGAAAATACGTCGAACTTTTATTTGTAACGTACAAATGCACACATAAAAGTCAAAAATACCATAATTCGTAAAAAATCGTAGCGCTGTCAAATTGAAATAGTTCAAAAAGTATGAATGAGCTTTCATAACAATAAAATAGGTTTCGAGTTCTGTCATTTGTAAAAGCAACACAGCACATTTATTTTAATTGTTTTTCTTGGTGTTTTAGTGAGTATTGTTCTTTAATTTTGGTGGAATTTTAACCAAAAATACTTGCTGTCATAGCATAAAGTGTGAGCCATTGCAATAAATGTGTATTATGTGACAACAGACAAAAGCCATAAAAAAAATACAGAAAGGCAACATGAAAAGCGATAGAATCTATCAGCAAATAACTTCTTTGCACGTACGCTAAACTTTATTCTGTAATAATACTAATATAGCCGTATAAGATAGTAAAGGTGAGTTTGTGATAGATAGTAAACTAAGTAGCAAACACTTGTTGATTGTTTACAAAGTTCTATACCTATCAGATATGCTTGCTTGCTCAGGATTAATACAAACAATTGACTTTTCTTGATCAAGAATAGCAAGCACATCTGAATTTATAGATATTCTCGGAAATTTATTTTGGATCCAATAATTTCAATTTGAATGTATCGCGCACATAAAAAAATATTACCCTCTACCGCCGGGTAAAAAGGCAGACCGTCCGATATGGTTTAAGCTGTCAAGCGGCTTGACATATCCAAGGGTAGGTATACCTCTAGGGGTATAGACCTTCAAAACAAACGCTATGCGTTCTTGTGGTATTCCTCCGGGGTTAGTTTTTAAGTTGAGGACGGTCGGGTTTCAGTGATTTCAGTGGTTTTATTGTTCTTGTCCGAAATAACAATACGTTTAGTTTTATCCCGGATTTACTTTATTTAGATTTGAGTAAAAACAAAGGGTGAAAACCACAGAAAAGATAAGGTTCAATAGGGTCCAATCAAGGCAGTAATATGACTTTGTTGTTGAGTTACTCAGATTATTGGATTCTCGTTCTATG
The DNA here is from genome assembly GCA_947859175.1 of Gandaritis pyraliata. Lineage (NCBI taxonomy): Eukaryota > Metazoa > Arthropoda > Insecta > Lepidoptera > Geometridae > Gandaritis > Gandaritis pyraliata. The sequence goes on along the minus strand of OX401866.1, from coordinate 3,978,933 downwards.
GTGAAAAGTAGGTACTTTTTAAATTAAATCCAGAAAAATGGTGAGGGGACCTACCAAAAGTACCTACTCATTGGTATACTTACTAGTTACAGTTATACGCAACAGTTTGATATATTCCATACGGTTTGTAAATAAATTGACCAGATGGTCAATATTAATAAATATTTTATTTGTTAGTTAAACAAACTCATAATATCTTCGTGATACTGAGGACTTCCCAACTCTTCGCGGGAAACACGCTATAAGTGGAATGTAATCAACCATCGCCACATAAAAGCTCTTATTACAAAGAATATACGGTCGACAATCCAATAACAACCATGTTTTGATGTAAGACAGAACTCTTTAATTGGAGTTCGTATCTTGCTTATCATCAGCTGTGAACTGTTCCTTCTTCTGTGGTTTCATCGTGTATGTTAATTAATAGCAACGTTTGCTTTTGCCTAATTGAAGTAGACACTAGGGGGTATGAAGCTGCTAATTGGCTGTAGTTGAATTCGTTTTTTGTTGACCATGTTCCTTCAAAATACTAGAAGAACGTTACTCAATATTGCACTAATCGACCGAAGCTTTTATATTTTGCTCAATAAAACGATGAATTAGAGTTGTGGTTAAAGTAGCAGGATTCGAGAACAAATCCGCATTTTAATGTATATGACGCTCAATCCCAAAGGCTTTGTTCGTTTCATATTAACGTAATTTGCATATTCAACACTATTTTCCGACACTTTATCAGCGGCTCACTATTTGCATGGAAATGATTTATTTAAAACAGGGAATGTTGATTACAATTTTATCGGGCTTTGGATTAATGAGTCCGTTTTCCAGATTAAAACAAATAATCACGACTATATTTTCACAAAAAAAATGCATACCTACGTTTTCTGTGACCTGTTAGCTTTACCTACCTACCTACTTAATTATAACACCAACAGTATATTTCAAAGCTTGTTTTCTTTCAAACTAAAACGTATAAAAGTCACTGCAGTCGATTTATAATATTTTCAGTAGTTTTATAAGCTTCTCTTTTCAGTGATACGATATAAAATAAATTATGTCATTTTTTGCTGCTTCAGCTGAGCTTCAGCACATTTTTAAAAATATGTATTTTTACTGTGTCAAGCAAAAATGAAATAAAGTTGCTAGCTAACTAGAGCTACCTACTAAAAATCAGACCACTACAGAAACAATACGTGCTGTGATAACACAAGTCAGAACAAATCCCCGGGTAATTCTCAGTGCCCCAAATGTCCATGCACTAGATTCGGACAATGACCAAACTTCGGACGCGAGTAACATAGTTCTGATTTGTTTGCACAAAGCTTCGGAAATGTGAAGTCGAGTGCTGTGTCACGAGATTAGTAAGTAAGTCAATTTCTATGAACTCAGTTTTCTGTTGAGTAAAGCAAGGCCTTAACTTTGCTACCAGACTCTGGTGGCAAAGTTAAGGTCCTACATGAAGAAGCTGTAAAGCTTTAGCTTAACGACTGCAACGAATACAATATCAACATCTCAAAGCTCTCCCAAGCAAGTAAGAAAGCAAAATCATAAACTTGTCACAAAAATTCACTAGCGGTGATTTGACCGCTAGTATCAGTAGTAGTGTTTATTGTAAAGTAGACTAAAAAAGATGACGTAATCGTGCGGTTTGTTTGTGATATCTTTTCAGATATCCTATAGTACAAGTATAAACGTATCACAGTATCTTTCTGTCACAATCACAAGTATAATTAACAAAACATCAAGATATTTTTTATAAAATTTAAACTGATAACCGCAATAAAGATTAGAAAAATCGATTAAAATAATTTTTTAATCGGATTATTTTTTATTATTAAAACGGCCATTACATAAATTGACCTGAATTGACCACTCAATGTTAGGTTGTTCCGACAATATTTTGGTTGTGTATGGCAATAATCTTCTTCTTCTTCTAACTTAAGAGCTATGCTCTTGTCGGCGTAATGTATGCATTTCCCGCCAGGTTCTTCTTTTCAGGGCAGCTTCCTTGACGTCCTTATACGACATGACATCTATCTTCGCCTTCACTTGGCTCATGTAGCTAATACGCGGTCTTCCTCTTCCTCTCTTTCCTTCTACCTTCCCTTCAATGATATTTCCGATTAAGCTGTCATGTCGTATAAGGTGTCCAATCATCTTTCCTCTCCTGTTCTCAACAACTTTTATAAGGGCTCTCTCCTCGCCTACTCTACCTAATACTTCTATGTTAGTTACTTTTTCTGTCCAGCTAATCCTTTCCAATGACAATAATATTATGCGATATTGTTTCACGTCGTATCGTCCAGACTAGAAAATGTATAGATAGGTGGAGAATTGGATAACGAATACCTTACAATACCGTTTTATTTAAGCTTGTTATGACGACTGTAGTCGCGAATACCTACAATATAATAAGTACTTACAACTGGCAGTCTACTTTTAGACTTGTGATAGATACTAGATACCTATCTATTTTCTTTTCTTGTAGGGTGCCGAAACAAATTCTCCTAATGGCAAATCCCAGAAACCGCCAGGACCTAAGTCGGATAATCTTTTCACCAGAATAGTACTTTCAACAACAGTCATATCTATCATTGTATCACTTTATTAATCGCATGATTCACATCTTATCTTTGAATCAAACATATCGTTGTTTTTTATTACATTGTGTTTATAACTTATGATAATTTGATAGACCATTAAATTAAAAGGGCGGTTGATTTTATTTAGTCCTTACCATGTAGGTATGCACTAAATAAAATCAACCGCCATAAAAGTAAAATATGGGCGTGTAATGTAATGCTATTCGATGCTATACAGCTAAGTATATATGAAAAAGGACATGGATAATAATATAAATAAATATAAAATATATATAAAATAAATATAAATACGTAGGTATATAAATTAATATTCATGGACATTTCAAAATGTTTATTTAAAATGGTGAAAAATAATTAAGTATGGCGACGATGGCTGATAAAGACATGGGAGAGTACACAGCACAACCAGTGCAGGTGTGCCGACTACTGCAGCTGACTCAACAAAAACGTGGGACATAGACAAAAACACAAACATTATTAAACATTTATACTGCTTTTTAAAAAGAGACATCGATAATCGATACCGATCATTTATATCTCTATCTTTGTAACAATTTGTGAAAGCGTTGAATAAATTCGCACATTTTGAAAAATGTTAATCGAGAACAACACGCAAGCGATTACTGAACCGAAATATGGCATCACATCTCATCAGTAATTTCTGCACGCAACACGCGAAAATAGTTAATATTTTATTTTAGGTTGTTGTATTAATTAGTTTTTATTATAATTAACAATTTAGTAAAAAGAACGTTTCAATTTATCATTTCGTTTTTATAAAAAATGCAACCAGGGGTCTTATTCTCACTTTGGTAGAGATTTTACTCTAATAGGGATGACCCTATTAGAGTAAAATCTCTACCGATCTGAGCATAAGGCCCCAGTACCTACCTAACTAACCTAGTTAAATTCCCTTTCCAAGAGCTATTATTGGTGTGCTTTTAACGTTAGGTAGGTGACTAGAATGACTTGCTAGCTTGCATGGTAAAGTTTCGAGTGGGTACCCTGACTGACCATGACACCAGGCAGTTTTGTCTAAGCGCTTTCGGCTCGGCCACACCGGCGTGACGAATGATAGTGGCCAAAATGGTGGTCAACAAGTTGACTACTATCTTTGACCGCTACACCCGTACCTACCGAGAAGAGAAATAAGAAGAAGACAACATACTGCTCATATAGGTGGGGATGCTGTGAATATAGGTAATTTTTCTCTAGAGTTTCAGCAGTCAAGAGTCTAGAATCTCCTTTTTGCCTATTACGCGTATGTCTCAAAAGGCCAAAGGTAGGTAAGGTGTCTCAGCACTTTAATTGCCGTCGCAAAAAGCCTGGCTGTAATTCAGGCGTGTTCAGTATTCAGAAGAAACGCGGTGGAATAAGTTTTTGTCTTTATGGCCTTGTTTTATTTCTGTTTCGGAGTTTTATCATTTACAAAATGTGAAATCACCGGTTTATTATTAGGTTTCACGTGGTAACATATTTATTTAAATATTTTTTCATGTCTCCCCAAGAATGTATTTTTTTACAGAATACCAACGCCTAAAAGGGTTAAAAAGGGTTTTTTTTTTTTTTTTTTTTTTTCTTAACCTATACCGTCCCACTGCTGGGCAAAGGTCTCCCCCATTTCCTTCCAGGACTTCCGCTGGCTTGCCAGGTCCCACCAATGTCCTTCGAATGCGTCAATATCGTGGCTCCAGCGTCTTCTAGGCCTGCCTCGGCGTCGTCTGCCGTCTTCAGGCACCCACTGCGTGATAATTGTCGCCCATCGATCCCTGTGCATGCGTCTGACGTGGCCCGCCCAATCCCACTTCAACCTGGCAGCTTTGTTCCCTACGTCGGCAATGCCAGTTTTTGAGCGAAGAGTGGTGTTACGGACTCTATCAGTCCTCTTGACTCCAAGCACGCTTCGCTCCATTGCCCTTTGGCAAACCTTGAGTTTGGACTTTTGAGATTCGGTTAATGACCACGTTTGCGCACCATAGGTAAGGACGGGAAGAACACACATGTCAATGAGTTTGCGCTTTAGTGATAGTGGAAGGTTTCCCTTCATAAGCTCTTTCATGGACCAGTAGTTTTTCCAGGCATTCTCGATACGGCGTTCGATCTCTTTATCCTGCCTGTTTTCGAAGGAAACTAACTGGCCCAGGTAGATATATTCATTGACATAATGTATTTCTTGCCCGTCAACCTCGATCTTGCGTTTGGTGGAGTTAGTCATTAATTGTGTCTTTAACCGATTCATCGTTAGTCCAACTTCAAGGCTTGCAATGCTTAGTTCGTGTAGCATACTCTGTAGGTCAGCAGCTGTAGTCGCAAAAAGAACAATATCATCAGCAAAGCGTAGATTTGTGAGCTTCTTGTCTCCGACCGATATTCCTTTCTGCGACCATGGCCTAGCCAGTTTTCTAAACACTTCTTCAAGTGTGCTGGTGAAAAGTTTGGGAGAGAGTGGATCGCCCTGCTTAACACCCTTGTCTATTCTAAAGGGTGGTCCTGATGTTATAAATTTAATGTCAGCGGAGCTATTATCGTATATATTTTTAATTAAGTTAATGTAGGTTGGGTTTATTTCTTGTCGTTCCAGTGATGTGAAGATGGCGGAATGATAAATACTGTCAAAAGCTTTGGTGTAGTCTACGAATGCTAAGTATAGTGGTTTATTAAATTCGTTATATTTCTCTATTATTTGGTTGATGGCGTGTAAATGATCGATCGTTGAGAAGCTGGGGCGAAATCCTGCTTGTTCTGGAGGTTGGTGACTATCAAGCTTAGCATCGATTCTATTGTAAATTATTTTGATGAAAGCTTTATATAAATGAGATACTAAACTTATAGGTCGATAGTTATTAATATTACTTTTGTCACCTTTTTTATGGAGAAGGACTATATTGGAATGACACATTTTAATTGGAATTTTGCCCGTATGTAAAATAGAATTAAACAGGTTGGTAATATGGGGCAATAGTGCTTGTGATCCAATTTTTAGGGCTTCGGATGAAACACCGTCTTCTCCAGGGCTCCTATCATATTTCATTGTCTTCAGAACTCTATCCACTTCCTCTCCTGATATATACGGTATGTTCTCGTCGAGGGAATATGTAATGTCTGATTTTACTTTATTTTTATCTGTATAAAGTGTTTTATAGAATGAAGTGCAAATATCTATTATTTTTTGTCTATTATGATGTTTTATTCCTCTTTCGTCTTGTAAGCTATTTATCCATGTTTTCCCTCTAGAGACTCCTTGCTTTGCAACTCTTAAGGAAGTGTAGCTTTCTAAAGCTGACTGCACAAGGTGGCAATTCATACTTCTAATATCTTTTCTAATGCTGCGCTTAACTTGCTTGTCTATTAATCTATATTCTTCTGAGCCTACTTCTTTTTCTAATCGTTTTTCGATAAGTGTATGTGTTTCCTTCGTAAGTTTACTAGTTTTTTGTTTGTTAACTTTAATTTTCTTGCTACTATTTTGAATTCCTGTGATTATATTATTGTATTGCTTTTCCACGTCTACTGTATCTTCCACTTTGAGATCTTTAAAGTAGTTTGATAATTCTAAGTTGAATTGATCCGAATGATTTATAATAGTATGTTTTGTTAATCTTTGTATTTTATTAGAATATGCTTTTGCTCGTTGAATTTTTAGGTTAAAACGTATTTTGGCTCGAACTGGTCTGTGATCTGAACTAAATTTAATTTTATTGATAACGTTAACGTCTTTGATCATATCCTTATTAGAACTTAGGATATAGTCTATTTCATTTTTATATTTGCCGCCTGGCGACAAAAAGGGTTAAAGGGCCTAAAATTAGTCAGCCCTTTTAAAGTATTAAACCACTGTTACTAAAGTATTTGCTAACTTTTGTATGAATAAAACCATTATGTTGCATCTAATTTAAGGATCAAAACGACTGATAGGTATTTCTAATTTCAGTATTAAAAGACTGGTCGAAGTATCAGACTGTAGATGACAAGATTGATTCAAATTCTTACGAAAGAAACAATACACAGTGTAACTATTCTAAGTTTATATCGTGATTATTATTAACGGTATTAATAATCTAGTGTATAAGACGAACCTAAATGATCCTTGCGATTTAAAAAAAAATACCAAGAGTTGTTAGTCGAGTGGAATTACGAGTCAATAGCGTAGTTGGTTATAGTACCAAGAGAAAGGTCGCAGGTTTGAATCCCATTCGACTCATTTCTTTTGAGAATGTATAAAAAAAATCTTACCTACTTTACTTTTATACTCTTAAATCTAACGCCTATCTTATAACATTATGTAATAAAGTAAATATTTGGTCACGTAGACCAGTTCTAATCATAACACATAACATTACCGTATTCCTAAAAGAGTAGGTACGCTAATGATGTACTTCAACACAACTATTAATCATTTGATAACCTTAGTGCTACTTGTTTTGATACTTTAACACCTCTACATGATAAGTTTTATCTAAAATAGCAAGTGGGTATTTTTTTGTTTTTGTAGTTACACACGGCCACAGGTCAGGTTATACACCCAATACAACCATAAATACGCTACATACAATGCAAATCGTTGGAAAGGGAGCGCAATAGACGAAGGCGCGCGCCGCGCTCGCGGCCCGTCCTACACAAACACACTGTCGTCCCTCTCGCACGATTCGCAACGTTCAACTTCTAATAGTTCAAAGTCCAAACAGTATAGATGGACGTGTATTCGACTGTATCTACTTATTCTTGCTTTATCCCATACCTAGGTTACTCAAGCAAGACGTAAGACGTAGAATGTCTTCATCAGCGATTAACATACAGTAGCGAGTGATACTTCACCAGAGGTAAAGTTACACAACCCGGAAATGGCAGCGGTGAGGAAAATGAAAAAACATGGTAGCAGGTTTTTTTTTAACCGTGCAGTGTTTAGTTACCCGCTACCACAGAATAGATATAGTAACTTCATACCGCTAGTGTCAAATGCTTTTATTAAACTGAGGCCATAAATAAGAAAAGAAGAAAATCTCACTGATGACTTCGTCATAAACTTTGTATAATTTTTTTTAATGAGTGTAAATTGGCTCTCACTCGAGACGATTTTTATTCGCAATAAAGATAGTGTGTTATGTTGAATAGTGGTATTATGAAGCTAGATAATGATTTTATTTATTTGGTACCGATACTTATGGGTTCCGATAACCCGCCAAAATATATAGCATCGTAAAGTAAAGTTTGATTTTATTCATCATAAAAAACCCGACCGATATAAGAAATTAACTTGACCATAAAATAGCTATCGCATGGATGCACAGACCTCTAGACAAATGGCAGATGAAGCGGAAACGAATCTAGCTCCACCGTTAGTCACATCGCGTTGACGTCATATCGCCTCGGAAAACTTTTGAAAGTTCTTTTACAGTTAGCGTAATTTTGACAATTGTAATTTGATGATAAATGGAAAATTCATATTGGTCGCTGCTTGTTGCTACCCTCAGCTTATATCTACCTTGTGCCTCGGCGATCAATCGAGCAGAGAAGAGCATGCAAGTGACAATGACAGAATATTTTTGAAGAGCGATAAAAGGTAACGCATGATTCAAGTACCACTAGGCTACAACGTGGTAAGGCAAGAAACGTAATTGACCCGCCATTACCTACTAAAAAAATTATTTATTCGCCTTCGCTTCGATTACCATTTGTCTGATTTTTAAGTAGAAAGGGCATTACCGAGACTTCAACAGGAAACAGAATATTATAGCCTCGTAAAAATGTTAAATACAAAACGATCAATGGCTCGATCTGAATGCAGAGTAATTTAACTAGAGAGTTATGCTTATCCATGTTTATGATAAACGTACTATAATATTATTGCAATCGATTAGGATTTTAATTAATAATATAAAATATGTTAGATAAACTGTAGAAATGCACATAAATCAGCCAGAATTATTTTTTTAACGATTTTCTTTTAATGATCTGTTTTATATTACTTTTTAAACTATCATGGTTACGAACATAATTTTCACTAAAAACGAGATATTTACCATTTTAGTGAAAACTATGTTTTAAATCAGTCGACGAATTCTCATAATTAACTTATTAACATTAAAAATTGATTAATAAATCATTTTAAAATTAAAAAAAAATTTAGTTTGTTTTCGAGGATAGTTTTTTTTAAAAAAGCCTGCTCAGCTTACACTTGAATTACTAATTTGGTAAGTGCTCCAGAAAGCGAGGTTTTCATGTGGACTGAGATGGAAATGCTCCGTCGTTGAAGTGCAGCCAACAATGCATTACTTTGTGATTGGAAGTTTCCAGACATTGAACTCATTGCACTTTTCCAATAAATTGTTAAACTATATGGGCCTTAGCTACTCTGTTAGTACTTAGTACTCTGCTACGCAGTACTTTACAGTTTTCTAAATCCTTGTAATTTTAATAGAATAAATGAATTTTGAAACATTTGTGATGGAAGCGTTTTGTGTTGTATTGAGACAAAAGTTTTTATAACCCGGCAATAAAAATCATTGGTTTACACAAAGTTATGTATTTTTGAAAAAAGAAATGAAACATAACGGAAGAACGATTAATTAAAGTTGGTAATAAAATCTTTGTAAATTTTATGAGTAGGAAACTTTATTGACAATGTTTTTAATGTGGATAAGGCCAACTAGGCTGGTAATACAGGTACTGCAGGGGTATTCCAATCTCAGTTGAACTGCAAAGTTTTAAATCATGATCAGTTCATACTAACTCATAGTTATGCTGTGACTAAATAGTGACATTATGATGTCATTTAATTTGTTTTCGCGCATATTTTGCTGACAAGTGTCTAAAAAGAATGATCACGTGGTACAAAATTGTACCACGTGACCTGAAGAAATTACACTGGGCAGTGAAATATAACTTGACAGCAAAAGATTGGAATACGGGGGCTGAGGTTATATTACCAAATATTCTAAGGTCCTGGGTAAGCTTGCTCCGTCTAAAATGTCCCCAGCACTATCTTTCAAATACTGGCAATTAATTGCGAGATAGTAATAACAATAAATATTAATAAAGATTATGAACTGAATAAACATAATTAATTATTTAATAAGACTTATTTAATCCCGATACCAAGCGCATGGACGCAGAGGCCAGTTTTGCCTGAATTACTTTTTATATAAGTTAGTCATTCGTTCATTCAGTCATTCGATGTATTAGTATAGATAAGCAACAGTAATACACTTAAGCTCACAAAATATGCAGATTACTCAATTTCGCTAATTATCTTTCTCTGCCATCAGCCATAGTATTTTATTGACAACAAATTGTTACCGGTTAATAATTTATATTGGACGATATTATGTGATTCGAAATAATTATTGCCGTATATATTGACCAATCAAAACAGAAATGTTTTAGTCATTTAATCAAATAGATAAAATATTGGCAGGCGGTAAATTAAAGAAAGTGTTAGACAGCAACAAAAAATCTCACTGGGTGGCATATAACGTAGTACTTGATGGCAAAAATACGTTGATAACATAGCAAACAGCATTGTAAATAAATGTTTGTGCTTCTGCATGAAAACCTGATACAGATCAAAAAGATCACATAATACGTAATGTCGGTGCGTGGTCTAAAGTCATTTTTTTTCCTAACCTATCTCGTACCACTGCTGGGCAAAGGTCTCTCCCAAAGACTTCCAATATTCTCTCTCTCCTGGACCTAAAGTCCTAAAGTCCTAAAATCAAGGACTGAACTCTTCCGTTAGAGAACTAGGGCTACGCGATCCTAAAGTCATGACAGGTCATAACAAATAAGGTCATGCACCCAAGGTTATTGAAAGATTATTTATTGTGACGAAAATAGATCTAATAAGACGTTTTGCCAAGAAAATTGCCTAGACATCCTTTACCTAACTGATAAAGGTATTAGGTACTTAGGTAGCTCTTTTAGACCCTAGAACGTTTCTATGCCCGGCTTACAAAAAGGTTTATTCATGACTGTGACCAAACCTCGGTAAGTTTTATATTGCGTAGGCTGGAGGGACACGATTATATAGCGTAGAATTTATGGAGCTTTTTTCGTCTACAAGTATATTTTCATTAAGTAGTAAGTAGATTTGAAGAAATAATACACGAAATTATATCATTATCAATTATATATTTAATGTTTTATAGAGCTAAAAAAAGGGTAGGAACTCAAAGATTTCTAACTAAGTATCCTATTTTAGTTAGTTTTGAAGTTCAAAGGAACATGAAAGCGGTTGCCGATGGAGGTAGAGCATCCGGAGACAATTTGTGCTTCAAGTTTAGATCGCTTTGTGATGCCTTTGACGCAGGTAAAACTATCGATCCTCAAACTGTCTATTGCCATCCTGTTCGATTACTAATGATTTCGATTGATAAGTACAGTAAGAAAAAGATTCGCAAATGTATGTAGATAATTTAAATACCTTTACCAAGAAAAGAGAGACTATAGAAAAGAAACAGAAAATGTTCAAACTCTGTGACAGGCGTCACAGCTCAGTCGGTAATAGCTCGGCCTTCCGTGCTGTGGGTCGTGGGTTCGTTCTCTACCAAGAACAAACATTTGTGCAAACATAGATTATTTTTAAGAGCTGTGGATTTTGTTACTCAATAAAATAAAATAAAATAGATGTTTGTTCTATGTCTGGGTGTTACTATGTATTAGGTAGGAATACAAAAAAAAGCATATAAGTATTCTATCAGCATCTAGTTCCTATATTACAAGCTTTGCTTAATTTGGGACTAGAAGGCGTCGTGTGAAATGTCCATAAATATTTATTTATTTATTTCTGTAGCAAGCGTAACTATCAAACATGTTCTTTAGAATATCGTAACTAATAATAATTTAACAGTAACACAGAAAAGTGTGATATTTTCAATAAATTAATTCGGTAGGTTTATCCTAATTTAGATCTTTAGTAGACACACAGGTAGACATGAAATATTAAAGTTAGAAATAGAGTTTTCTGGCTAACGGTATAATAATCGAAATAGCTGTAGCGCTGTTTGTATCATTAACAAAGTTTCAGCTATTAGAAGTTTATAGTTTGTAATTATCGGTTACGGCAATCTGTGCGGTGGAGATCAATTCTCAATTGATATATATTATGTCTATGTCAATATAGTTTAAAGGTTAAATTAATTATCAAGTTAAATATTAGTTTGTATGAAAAAAAACTTAGTAAGTGAATAAAGTATCTACAATTTGAACATTTTTTTCTTTTTTTTTTGAACATTTGTGCGTGGAAAACATAGATGTTTGTTCTATGTCTGGGTGTTACTATAAGAATGTATTTACAAAAAAAAAGTATATATAAGTATTCTATCAGCCATCTAGTTCCCATATCACAAGCTATGCTTAGTTTGGGACTAGAGGGTGTTGTGTGTAAAGTCCAAGAATATTCAAGTCCAAGATATTAAACTTTTAGTTAGAATAAAACAACCAGACGTAATAGACGTTTGCAAGAACTAAGATACCGAACAGCCACTTGAAGGTTCCTTGAAAATGTAAAATAAAATATGAACCATAAACAAAAACTTTATGCTAAAACCGATGCTAAAACGAATAAGCTACGTATAATAAACGTTAATAATGTCTATCGCGATACGAAAATACTTGTTAATACTGGCGAACGAGCGACGAGAGTACAATAGTGTTCCAACTCTCAATTTAAACCGCACTGTACACCAAACTATAGCCTATAAATTCCAAATATGGGAAGCGATATCAGTATAACGGGCAATAAATTTTTCCGATATGTTTTACAACTTAGTTAACAGCCTTAGCGTACATACAGCGAAACAGGTGGAGGTCTATCTTTCATATAATAGAGATTTAATAGATATTATATATGTGTAAAATCTGAAATGTTATGATATAGCTCAAGTAAAGTCTCTAAAAGAAAAGCTAACATCCATTTCTTATGGATTTGTTCACGTTTCTAATCGTATGTGACTTGTTGTAAATATGATTTCGGTACCGACAATCATATTTTAAAATTATTACGCATGCGAACCTAATTAATCTTTCTAGAATCAGTACTACATTGACTAAGAATTCAAAATTATTTCGAGCTTTTCAACAATTTCATATTGTTGCCGTAATCTGACAAAACATAGAGTTTACAGGATTTTTGCTGACTAAAAGCAGGTGTTTAAAATGGTACGAGGAGTTTTCATAGTGCCATTTGCTACCTTCTTTCTCTTTTATTGAGGTCCATTAAAAGAAAGACTTTGCGGTTTAGTGTTTGCCTCAGAGACCTGTACCTAATTAAGTTTTAGTATGTCTACGTGTTTCACATAGCACTTGTTCTTTGCATTGTTTGATACTTTTCTACTATTTGGCACTTTCAAAAGTTTTAAGTGCTGCGAAGTTTTTAAAAAATGACTACAAATCTGACTAAATCTCCCGCACGCATAATGGATCGCTTTATTATAGTCTAACTAGCAGTTACCCGCGACTTCGTACGCGTCTAGTTTCCGTGTACATTATATTATCTGTGCGTGTACCGAGCGGATACTTCTTTGAGCAACTTGACATTACACCTCATTACACCGAACTCGTACCTACTCGAATGTCAAACGCTAGTTGTTAGACCAAAGAGGTAGTACTACACCCTGTCAAACTGACGTGACATGACATGACAATGAAATCCTCTTGCCAATTGGCGCTGCTAATCCTTTTCGTTCATTTTATCCTGTAGATCCTGTTAATTATTCGGGATAAAAAGTAGCCTATATGTTAAACCAGGTTACGAACTACATATATGCCGAGTTTCATCCAAGTTGGTTCAGTAGTTTTGACGTGATTGAAACACAAACATCCAAACATCTAAACATCCAAACATCTAAACTTTCGCATTTATAATATTAGTAGGATGTAAACATGAGAGACCGGTAGCAGTTTTGCCAGTTTTATAGCGTATTCGGAAAGCGCTAGGTGATGACGTTTTGACATAAATAACACGATTATTTATGCCATTTATATAGATACTAAGAACAGCTCAGTCCAGCTAATTTTAATTCTGGGTAGCCCCTACTCTATTAAGGCTGGATTTTAACGTGTAAAAAGTGGTTCCTTGAACTTGTATGAATATTGATCTTTGCGTAGCTTATTTGCTTCCACGAATTCCTAGTCAGAAAAACGCTATTCTTTAGAAAAATATAATATATCAGATTTTGTTTTAGACAAGGTAAAGACGGATAGTATTTTGTCTGACAAATAGCGTTATTTCGAGTTGGTAAAATCCACTCTTTGACTAAGAATTCACAGATCAATATTCACACAAGTTCAAAGAACCTACTTTTTACACGTAATGACGCCTTTGATGATTCAGCAAAATAGCTACACTAGAACCATGAATCCGGGTCAGGTCAGATATAAACCTCTACATTATCTCGAAGGCTGAGTGCTGGTTTACTGAAATAAAGAGCCATTCACTACGTTTAACTGATTTAAATTGAGTAGTAACAAGCGATCTACATATTCTACATATTGGGAAGTACTATTTGGTTCGAGGTTTTCTCGGTTTCACTAATATTGAAGGGGTAGACTGAAAACCAGCCCTGCGTACTTACTATGTTGCGCAGATTGGTGCTGAGCCTACTCCATTTGTAATTTTTATGCACCCACCTAAAGTTAAATACTTACCTTTTGTTTGACAAGCAACTTATTTGTATTTGAAGTTAGAGTGACCCGGATTGCTCTCGAGTGTAGTTCAACCCGTTTTCCTATCTAATATTCAGCGAAATACGTTTTCGTATACAAATGGTATACGTTAAATCATTCAAAGGAAACAGAAAGAGAGTTCGCGATGAAAGCTAACTTCGGTTCGCTGAAACAATAATTCAAGGCCAATCTTTTGCGCTATGACTTTTTTATGGGAGGAATATGGTTCAATTCTTTTACATATCATCAAACAAGACAACTTTCTTCAAAAACTAACTAACTATATTACATCAAAATCTAGTTTATATGTAAGCTATATAATCTTGTTAATATGCCTAACGCTTGGCAATGATTCACGAATACTATTTGAAAGTACAAATCTAGCTCTAGTCTACAGAGAAAGCACGATTAATTATACACTTGCCGACACAAAACGGGCAATGCAACTGACGTTAAAAACATAAAAAACAAACACGCAAATATGAGGAAAGCGTGCACAGAGACTATGTAGATGGACACAAAATACTAGGTTAGAATAAAGTAAAAATGCCAGATGACTTCCAATGTTCAAAAACGGCAGATATGATGGACTGGACATGGCATGTGAAAACGGTTCTCAAAAGAAGGTTACAATTTTCATAGTTACATTTGACAATTTTGGCTACAACAATAAAAATAATTTCAAAAATACCATACATGTTTGAAATCTACGTAGCAATGTACAAATATGATGAGAATACATACTTTTCTGGTGTTGAAGACATGATCCGTGAAGGCGGCACATGCTCGCCGTTTGCCCCATGCGGGCGCTACCCGCCAGTCTCCATTAGGGCTGGCAGTCTTACATTCAACACTTTATCGATACATTTTGACACTTCACTAGGTACAACACTATTAGCACAGAATGTACTGGTTATGTTTAGCACAGATGAGATAGGTTCGCTGATTATGGACATACGATTGACTTACAGTACTGGCATCTGAAGATTACTAAACATTCAAGAATTTATAGGTCGATAATATCGAGATAATACACACATAAATAACAATTTTACGCTCCCAAGTAAAAATATAACAACAAAAAAGTCTAGCCCGTAGTCGAAAGTAGAAAAACGAATGACGACGCGAACAACCAATTGTCATTGATAAATCGTACAAGCGAACGGGAGTGGTCATGAATGAGAGCGTGTAGAAATAAATCACTATGCACCGCCCTCTTCACCTACCCCTTTATCGTAGTATCACAATAGGTGAAATTGAGGTAGGAACCGGTTTTGAATATCGAACATTTTGGAGTACGTTTTGTTCATGCATAAATATCACTTTACGGTTTGCTGCGGGAAACATGAACTGAACGTTGAGTCAACTGGTGCAAAACATATAAAATAAATAGATATATTCAAGAATTTATAACGAATACCATACTTTCTAGCATTTCATAAAAAAAAATACAAACTAGCAAATCTAAAATTGGAAAGAAACCCTTTTTTGAGAAAAAGAAGGATGGGTTCTTCGAAAGATTAGGCCCCGAGCACGCATCGAAAGTTTAGGCCTGAAAAAAAGCCATTTTAAAAGTTTTATCATCTACTAATGATCACAATGATTCCCAAAATGGAGTTCGGAAGTCGGGAAAAGTTTGTTAAAAATGTCCAAGATAAATTGAACGCGGCTATTACGACTGTTTTTTCTTCAATTTCTGTAACCGACTATTACGAGCAGGACTTTCAGTAATTTTGCACAAATAAACCCTAATTTATAACTTTTATTTTCATGCTATTTTTTTTTCAACAACTTTCACACCCACCATAAATATCTACGATGTATCTACATTGTAGGTAGTTTATTTTTGCGACCATTATGAATTTTGCAGAATCTAGCAATATGTAACTTTAAAAAAAATTAATGCCATATTTTCAGGATAATTTTTCTCAAATACGCTGCATTCTTTGACAGATAACCTTTTAAAATACAAAGGTTTTATCGTCCGTCTCGAACAAGCAGTCTTGCTTGGTAACAAATCGAGTGGAGATAGAGTCCTTCGAAACAGCCAGCGTTGCGCAAAGTAATTTTTCAAACAGTCCTAACTTTCCACCGTAAGTGGATAATAGAATTTTCAAAGGCATTTGTCAGATAACTCCAAGATAACTATCGATTGTACCACCACTGCAGCACTGCGAGAAAATGAAATTGTAATCGTCGCTTAGAGTCATCGAGTCAACTCATTGTCAAATAAAAACAGCTAAAGAAAGTGACGTTCTTTTCACTACAAGAAGTTACAGAGACCATAGTACATAGACCATACATAGAGACATAGTACTAGTTCATAATCATTTGAAGATTAGCGAAGTAGAATCTACTAGGCAAAAGTCGAAAGATATTCCTTCTACTAGCTAGTAGAGTGTATTATGACTAGGTATGTATGGATGCACAATAATTTGATATTTTAGCCTCAATTGACAATTTAAGAAAATCGCACACAATTCTTGAATCCTAGAATTCGTAGACCAACTTTTTTTCGTCTGCAAAACAGCAGTCGCAAACGAATCCACCAAGATTTGTTCTTTTACTTATTCTGGAACTCTACGGACTCCGATGCTACTAGCGTACCTACTGAATGAATTAGCTAAATCAGTATGCACTGGAGTTTTTCTCGCTACGGCACATAGAATAAGTTTTATAACTATTTCTGACGTTACTTGGTAGTGAAGGCGACTAGCCTCCGGGTGTTACTCAGACTTGTAATTTGCTAAAACACCACGCGCTAGAGTGAACCACTTAGTTTTTTAAATAACTGAACAAGTCTTGTCTAATAAAAGTAATAATTGATAGACATTTAATTAATTAAAAGATAGCATACTCGTACATTAAAGACAGAGATAAAAACTTTTAAGTTATTATTGCAATAGTGCTGATGGAAGTTGATAGGTCTTTAGTAGCGTAATTCTCCTACCATCAAAGCTGCAATTAAAAAAGCAACTATCTTGTTTTCATTTAAGAGACTACCAGCTTTACCTATAAAACGTATAATAAAAATTGAAAGATCCGTAGTAAACTATAATTATACAAAAAATGTCTCGACACTAATTGCCATGGCTTGAGGCAAAGTGTCTTCTCTTCAAATTTATTGTGAGTAACCCGAGTGTCACCGTTGTCTATGGATCAGGCTTGGCTTTTAGATGACAAAGCCAGGGTTTCTTCAGATCCTCAATATTTAACGACCAGTTATTATTTTTTATTATTGTTTTTTTCTACTCCACCAACACAGCTAATTTATTATATCGAGAATTATTAAGTGTTTGGTTTGGTAGTAGTTTTTCAAGTGTCCACGAATAGTATTTATTGATTTTTTATATGCAGAAATTATTTGCCGGCTGATTTGTAAATCTCGTTTTACCGCTACATTAGAGCGTCTGAAATGACACTATTGGCCAAACGTGTTTTCAACTCATTCATTTTAGTCACACACACTGTGTCTGCGATATAATGATGACAGCATATCGATCAACCGAATTCATCGATTTACTCAAACGTGTCGTATCGTATATCGTATGTATTATCATAACGTACACAAGTTTTTTACATGAATTACCTTGAATATATGTTTATAAAGTTTTTTGTGTAAAATTTAAGGTAGTTTGTAATTATTGAAATATTTCGAAAAGATAAATACTTTTTTGTGCAAGTCTATTAATAAGTCCTGTTTTATAAATTAGGGTATCCAATGTGCTGCTAACTGAACTGGGTTAAAAAACATAATGTAAATTATAAAGACATTTCCATTCCGTTCCAGATTTATCCTCAAGTACCCGGACCCTGGCTACAAAAAGCTCTTCAACAAAAAACAGTATTGTTGAGGTCGAAAACATTCGTCTCCTGTCGTTTCGTTTGCTCAAAGAACTCTTTGGTTTTGAAAAACAATTGTGAAACGAACTTTCCATTGTGGTTCTTCGCCTCGTTACTTTGTTTTTTACGACCCAGAGAGGGATTGTATTGCGCAAAGGGATAAGTACCTTTGTCTTTATGCAATTTATCCTACTGATTATGTAAAACCATTTTGTACAGTTTGTACTGCCATTTCACAATACGTTTAAATTCTAGAAATATTTGAATCATACTTAAGTAGGTACTAAATTTTCACAATCTATCTAAATATTTATAGCTACATGTGTTCAGAGGCCTTAGCCAATGTACATTAGCTAGGAATCGATTCTATTTCTACAATCTTTATCGCTGCAACGATATCGGAGATAGATCGGGAGACCAATTGACATACAAGTAGAAAACTCCATATCTCCATCCTCTTCTATCTGACTGATGTCTGACTGAGACTGATGTCTTTCGAAGGTCTTTCGCTACTTGATGTCCGCCACACCACAGAACAATAAATAATATATTTATTATTTATTATTGTGTGGCCGACACATTGCGTTGGCCAAATTGTTGGTAATTCTTCTTTAGTATAAATAAATGCTAATTTTGTAAGAAAAAGTTCTTGTTATATTCAATTTTATAAAAGTAGCCATCGTAATAGAGTCAGTGTAGCCAGCAATGTTGCATTTCTGCGAGCGCGCGGGGTCGGCCACACTCAACAAACGCCATGCCTGGCTTGGCGCGTATTTGTTTGCCTAATCAATCTCGTTTAATCTGTGGTTTTCTTACATCCAATGTCAGTGTCTTTCGAACATAGAAAAAATTTCTAATAGGCAGGTACTACGTAATAAGAAGCGGGACTTCTACCAAGAAAACAGGAAAGTATGAAAAAGAAGTTTACTATACTCACCACCAATGGCCACCATAATAACAGAAATAATTCGCCAAAAGAATAGTAGCAATAGCACGTGATAATAACAGGAAATCTTGATTTTAAGTGGTGCTAGCCTAGAGAAAATGAAGTAGGTGTGTACTAGGTTAGGAATTTATAATATTTTATCGATATCGATAAACTTAGAACTAGGTTTTAAAAAAAATACATTATTATACTTACTGCAAAATATAAGATTTATTAGTGTAGGTGATTTGCACATCGTTTACATTGTGAATACTAATCTTGACTTTTTATAGAAGACGAAGCGCTCGTGGCGTAACTTGCCTAGTCAATCTTCACCGATTATTCGAGGGTGACAAAAAATCGGCGAGAGAAGGCACTCTATTCCCAATTATAATATTCCTCTATGATTCTATTTCTACAATCTTGATCGCTTTAACGAAGTCGAAGGAAAATTGGTAGACAAAGTAACATACGAGAAATAAATGCCTACTCGATCAATAACTTCGCTAATTCTGTCAGTCTTTCGCTAGAAATCACGTTTAGTCTATGGTTTTACTACATCCAATGTCATGTCAGTGTTATTCGAACCTAGCATATTCATTTTGTTTATTTATTTTATTTTTATGTAAGAAACGAAAATTTATGTTTTATTGTGAAACATTTAGGATAAAAATAGAAAAGTGGGCTACCTAGTAAATAAAGTACCCACAAAACCCTGAAAATATAAGGTGTGATTGGATGCAATGTGCAACCACCAGAAAAATGAAATAAATGAAGAAGAACTCTGGCTATGGAGAATAATATTAGATTTTTTTGGATTCCACATTCCAGATCACATTCATAACATGCCACATTGCAGAGGTAAAATATTGTTTGTAGGTAGATACCTATGATGAAGTGATTTTAGTTTCAATCCAAACTGTCAGTGTAAAGCGGCTTACCTGCCTACAAGCATAATATCAAGGGTTATTTATTTTCTTGTTACAGCGGTGTCCTTAGTCTCGATACACTGATGATATATTAGGTTTTATAACTTATCTAAATACGGTATGTGGAAGGTAGGTAATATTAACATTTTTATATTTTCAGATATCATCTACCTACATATCTACTGCTGCACTGAGCCTAAACCAAACATACAGTTATTCTACTAAGTATTTCATTTCCTACTTGAAAGTTACAACCAACATTCTATGATATTGGAATTTTCGTGGAATAATATTTTTGTGCTCTTTTTTCCTGTGTTAATTTAATTCTGAATAAAATATGTTTTTTTTTCAAGTACTTATGTACTTTTATTTTTAACTGCATGCCGGTTAGGTCATGTGTAGGTATTGCTCTCAATAAAATAAGTGGCGAACATCGCCCTTTACTGCAAGGTTTACTAGGTTTAGTGTAGTAGTAGGTTTGAAAAAACCTAGGATTATTTCGCAGTCACCTCAGCAGTAGTCGGCAGTCACCAAATCGATTGAAACGTCAAAATTTCACCTAAAATCGCCATTTTGTTTCGATATCTACAGGGTTTTGGTTTTCGCTGGCTTTTCTATCATGCTGATAGAAAACGAAGTGAAGTCGCTTGTCAAAAGAGCCACTTGGCTACGCATTTGTATGGAGATAGTCGTTCGGCTGTTGTCGGTTCGTGCGAGGGAATCGACATGTATACCAATATTCGTTTCGTTGATCACAGACCACGTGATACATCTATGCCTTATGTCAATCCCATACATTTTTGTACTTTTGTAGTCGCCTGTCAAAATTATTATTTGTATGGAGGTAATCGTTCGCTACTGTCGATTCGTGCGATCGAATGGACATGTTTTACATTTGGCTACCAATGTTCGTTTCGTTTACTACAGATCACGTGATATATCTATGCCTTATGCCAATCCCATACATTTTTGGACTTTTCTACTGCCGACTTCGCTTGTCGAATGTTACCTTGGCTAAGGCCTCAGTACCTAGTACAATTTTGGACACGTGTTTTTAGGTGCATTAATCACCCTCTCACTGCGCCCCCATACCTATTCGTCTTCGTGCCATTCTTTTTGGTCGACATTAACCATGAAATCATTAACCTCATTGACGTCCTACCTTTTAACCAATTTCAAACATTATAGGTCTAAATCGTAAATGCTTACACAGTAAATTTTTTTCTTGTGAAGTGATAGGCTGCAAGTCAATGTTGTGAATTTCAATCCACTGTTTACTTTTACTTCAACCGTATATTTAGGTCAAATACATTCCAGAGCAGACGTGGGTTTAAGTACCATCATGTCTGTCTGCGTGTCTGCAAGGTGAATTGTAATTAATGACTCTATAGGACGTTACCAGTCTGGTACCTAACCTACCCACGCAGATGTACTCGTAAGTCTTACTTCGGCAGTTCAGTTAAACAGGGCTTATTAATACCGCTTCTCTCTACATACGCCACGAACTAAAATCGTAGTCTTGTATAAAGAGCGGATAGACAAAGTTTTTGGATAGTTTTTTTAGTTTATTGTCAGCTGTCATTTCTAAGTTCCGGTTCTATGCGAGTATTTCAGTGTAGCCAGTTTTTGTAGTTTTTTTTATAAATGTCAGGAAATAATAATATATTCACGTACTGGACCAGTAAATCAAAGAAACGAGGACTAATTACAAAGTCAAAAGAGGTAGTAAGACGCCGTAAAATTTAAATATATCGTGAGGTGATCATGAGTTTTACCAAAAAACTCGTTCTATATTCACTTCTGTAACCTGTATTTAATTTGGTCAAAAAGCAAATCATGTAAGGTATGGAACGCCAGTGACCTTATACACGTGGGGATTTCTATCTAGAAATTCAATTAAAATAGTACAAGTTTTGCATGCAAGTTTTACTTCAGACAAAGTTGTTGGAGTGGAGGATGCGAGAAACTGAGGTCGTACCTAAATACTTAGACGTTATTTCAAAAATATATTTTTGAAGGATTGTAGAATGTAATTTTGAAACCGCGTAAATCACTGATAGAACAAATCAATAAAATAATAATATTGTACATTATTACTACTGTTTTCTACTGTTTGAAGGATACAATTATTTACTGTGATAAAATAATAATTATTTTTTCTCATTTAGGTAATCTAGATAGATTGTAAGTAGATTTTTGAAACTGTAAACCGAATCCGAGAAATATCATTACTCCGCCGTACAGCGGAAGATAATAGATATTTTTATTGCACAATAACAACGAAAGAGCCTTTTCTTGTATTTCATCGCTGAATAAATTTTACCGTTGAAAGAATTTTAATTCACCTGCTCATCGATACCACCGACATCGTCCACGTAAGAATAAATCGCAAAATGTAGCTTCATTTATTAAAACTATCAATGAAACTATTTTATTCAATAAAAATCTTATGAATCTCTTTTTTATTAAAATCACAAATCTTTATTTGGTTCGGCGCCAGCTCCACGCGTTATCAATTTTAATTTAGATAAAATAGCGAATTTACATTCTAAGCCGCTGTTGAATCATCAAATTGATCGCTAGAAAACAATATTTCTTTAAGAGACTAACAATTTACATAATTGCATACTTCTGGCGCCTGCACTACCCATCAATCACCGGCTATTGGCATGGCTGATTCAGACTACCACCGACAATACACCTACGCGATATCGGCGGAGAGCTAATCTCATACATTTCGTTCGAGACGCTTTCACGACATGTCGGCGACGACACCGATATCTTTGTTCTAGAAAATAGTATCGGCAAGTGTGCAAACGACCAATGGATTCTCTCGTTTGCAGACTCGTTAGGGTTTTCTGGCATGAGTCAGGGCAAATCTACGTAGTTAGATATCATCACTAGCATTGGCTACTAGCTCATACGAATCTACAATCGACCTTGTTGGCACTTGGAACCGAATAAAAGAAACAGTCCATACTTATAATAAAATGATTGTAAGTATAACAAGGAGACGAGACGATGATATAAAAATGGACGATAAATAATTCAAAAGAGAAGATACTGGAATAATAAGTTTAAAATCACATTGTCCACGAAAAATAATATAACTGACTAAATAATTTCTTCATAACGCTGAATTACAACAAAACTTCCAAGCAGATCTACAGCATCCAGATTCTAGATGAATTTTACTGTAACTAGTATCTACCAACGGCTTCACTCGCTCATCATCATCATCATTTCAGCCTGGTATCACCCACTGCTGGGTATAGGCCTCCTTCATGCAATGCCAGCCTCCTCTGTCTTGTGCGCCTCTCAACCAGGTGTTTCCTGCGACCTTTACGATGTCGTCGACCCATCGCGCTTTCGGACGACCCAGATTTCTTCGGCCCGATTTCGGCCACCATTCCGTCAAGGCTTTACTCCACCGGCCATCACCACGTCTAGCCAGGTGTCCTGCCCAACTCCACTTGAGACTTATTGGTCTATCTCCGACGTCGTACACTTTTGTACGGCGACGGATTTCACTCGCTAGATCCTTGTAAAACATATTATGTAAATGATGTTTAAACTTTTCATGGCTATCCATCTGTACTTTACTACGAAGTATGGACTATGTCTATTCTCTGACTCTACCTAAATAATATTTTGTATCGAAATAAGATTTGTAGATACGACATGATGTAGTTATAGCAATATCCTAACTTTCTTAGTAATAGAGCTACCTGTGGGCGCTGCATTGCAATATGCAGCATGCCCCTCAAAACGACAAGGCAATCTGGTATAAGTACTGTTTTAGAATACAAAACATGTATTTGAAGTTCGAACAGGGAAAACCATCTCCTACGCCTCAAAAATATCGAAAATTGACACGTAGGCATCGTTCATCATTGTTACATTTTAGGACGAACCCCAATACGGTAGAATGGTATCATGAAATAGAAGTACATGCCTTAAAATGTGATAAGACATAACAACACGTTTGACAAAACAAATTCAACACAGGTACTATGGCAATCGAAGGACAATGATGAAATTGAAACCAAATACGATTGAGACTATACCATGTGATCAACACTTTCAAATTCAAAATGTTAATTGAAATTCGAATGAACAAGAACATCCGATTTGACTGCGTGTGTGTGTGAGTCACCAACAAAGAACCCTTCAAAAAGAATATAATCAAACGAGTACTCAAATTATTTTTTTCCCTTATATCCTGTTCCTAATCCCCAAACAAAATCCAATCAGAACCGAATAATAATATACTCGTAATGTCAATAATAGGTACATGTAATCTGATGGGAGTCGAGAAGGAACCAATTTCCGACCCTGTTTGCTATGTCGACCGAAGGGAAAACTCATTTAGTGTACAAATAGTCAGGCTTTTGCCAGGACGTAAACGACAAATATATAAGAGTACTAAGCTCTTCTCAAAGATAACCCTTGGAAAAAAATCATATTTCAATATACTGGATTTAACACCAGGATTACTATTATATTCAGTGACAGAGGCACAGCATACAACAAAACGTAATTTAAACACTGACTTGTAAGAAATTCGTCATCATTTAACCACAAAGAACCTTGTCCTACAATGCAATGCAATCTAGCCTTCAATATACGAGTAAATTAAATATTCAGGCTGAAAACCCCATGCATAGATATTGCCTGAAATCTTTAGGCGACCCTGACATAAACTGCTTTCTATAGATCCAACCTGTGATCAAATTCATCATACATACAAGTTATATATGGTAAGTTAGAGGAGAAAACATTTCCATCTTTGTCTTCACGCAAGACTGAAAAAGAGCCGTTTTATATATCCGTTCAATCCTATCTCCATCTTCGCCAACCTCCAGTGAAACAGCCGTCTGCAATTTTCCTGTTAGAAACACACAGACGTGCAAATTACTCAGTTAAATTCTTGGAGATAGGTCTCGGCGCCGGTGGCCATAAATTTTGCAAGCGAAAACATTAAAATCTCGTTAAAACACTTTCCCAGCATAGCTGTTCTCAAGCAGGAGCTAGCCAGGAAGTCGTGGCGATTCACTTGAAGGATAAAACGGGGAAATTAGATGATGCCTCATGATTTCATGGCTCCTTTATTGCGTAAACGCAGCCGGTTTGCTTTGAGAACTCCGAAACTCCGAGATAGAGTCATTCTCTGCTGTGTACATGGAATTATGACAATAATCTCCAGATTAAACGAATCTCTAAATAATTGGAAAGGTCTCTTAGGTTTCCTATCAAATTACAAGAATAATCGAACCCAAGAGCAAACTGTGATAGTAATGAATCATGCATAACTTTAATTTTCTTGCACTAGCACTTGGGAAAGCGAGCGGGTGGCAAATGGCAATATAGCAGTTTAATAAAACTTCGTGAAACTCGGGAAACTATGAGGTAGAAAGCAACGTTGCAGAAGCAACAAGTGTGTCCACTCAGTTGGAGGAAACATATATTTAACCCACCTTGTATTTTAGACACTGATGTGTGACAATGTGATTATCCACATTGTCACACATCAGTAAAAACCACTTATACAAAGAAAAACAGACCATATTTGACAATTAAATTGGAAACATAGGAAAAACAAGTCAACTTTGAAACGAGGTGTACTGGAATACCCTTTTCTGTAAACATCTAGCGAACAACTTGTTCAATTATCAAGATAAATGTTCTACTGTGAATTATACAGTGCGGGTACTCGGAAATGTTGAAGAGGAAAATCTAGAAGTAGGTATTACGTGGAAAACATCAATTGGAATTGTAATAAAAAATACTAACAAGATAGAGCTCCAAGTATACTTGAACACGTTCTTAGCATACAATGGAATTAAGCAATGGCAGCATCATGTTTGGGCGCTATTCCATAAACGAATATGATAGGCCTTTGTAGAACAATATCAATCTACAAGGAAATACAAATGACCATGACTTATATAATGTGTTATTTGTCGTCCATGGCCGGTGTGTCACTGCACTGGAGAAAATCATTTGGGTTGTTTTCCATTGAGACGAAGTATATTTTGGACAAGATTGATATCTTTGCACAGCTGGGCACACAAGCCATCGCAAATATCAAAGGCAATTATTAATATCCGTATAGGAATCAAACTCGTTCGGCACCACTGTTACCAGGCTGTATGTTTCTTTCAATCGGAACACGAATCAATGTAAAATCAGCCATGTCCCAGTGTCTGAAGAGTGAAAATGGCAATGGAAGCGTACTGTTTGCCAGCAACAGAGTTGGCAAATCAAGTTGTGCTCTCTGCCGCTGAATATATGGCTCTAAATCGCTTGCATCCATAAGCATGCGTAGCGTATTTTAAGAGACTTTGTCTTCAGAGTGAAACTTATTACATCGTAGTGTAATGTCTACTGTGGCATTACTGCGATCGGTCAGCTAAGGAATGCAGGCAAGGTCGTGTTCGTTCAACGCCCGAGCGACTAAGCGCCTAAGGTTTAGGATGCATTTCTACTGTCGCGGAGCGGGATAGTGCCGAAAAGAAACATGCCACGTAGGAAAACACCTTCTCGGATTCAGAGCAAACATCTCGTTAGCTCCGACTCAAAGACCGGAGCATTGATTGGGCAGATATGGATCTGAATTACGTAAAGCACGGTCATTCGTCTCGCTTCTCTCGGTAAAAACACTAAACTCTTTTTACGGGTTTGCTTTTCTCCTATCCACCGTGACCGCTTCAGTGGAAACGCACCTTTAAGCCTGTGCATTCGTTTGTATGAAGTAATGTGAAAAATGTTTGACTCTGGTATTACAGATTCACTGGCTTTTAGACTGGACAGGAAAATACTCAACGCGCGAATATTTCGCATCATATTTCGGCGATTATTTGCAAACAATTTTGTTATGAAACAACATCTGAGCCCATTTACATAATAATCACATGAGTCAGTCACAGTACCTTCTTAACTTAATCTTAGATTGAATGAAGACCAAGCTTGTTAGTTTGCTAGCTTGTTGCTTGTTGTTTGCGTTAGGATGGGTTCTACAGCGGATAAAAAATCTTTGGATGGTATGAATGAAGCTACTGAAAGCATATCTCTATGATGATTTGAGTGCTACTGAATTAAAAACTTCTTATTTAAAGTTCAAAATAGTCTTCCCATAGTCCGATTGAAATTTTCTTGAACAAATGATACAGAAAATCAAGAGATACGAAAGGAAGAAAAATATGGGAATCACTGACCTGATCTGACTTCGACTCTGCCAAAAATGTTAAGGCTAACGTGCAGAGTGCAGAAGATATGTCATTAGTCTCCAATGAAAAACCCGTCAGCAAACATATGTCTAAAGTTGTACGGGATTACAACATTGAAATTGACTCCAAGGCCATCAATGAAGATGATGGAATCCCACATTTAATTGCAACATTTGTTCTAATTAACACTCAAGTCGTCTTTGATCCGAAGAATGAAGATTATAATACTACAAAACTTAAATGTAGCTATGAATCTAACAATCGAACTAAAGATTTAACGTCTCTATTAGGGCCTATTACAGGGCACAGGCAATCCTTTATATATGCCCTAACTGGGTCTAAATTTCTTTTTTACTTTGGTCTATCTGTGAATGCTAAATTGGCATTATTTAACATTTGAATTCAAACAGTGCAATATTCAATACAATGACATTTTTGCTTTCAGAGGAAGATAAATACTACGATTTAAAAACCCGGATTTTCTTCGTTTAACCTTGAAAATAGTATTGAGATGGTCAAGAACAGCTTGACCGATAATGAACCCATTAACATGTGGCTAATGTGTTTGCATGAACATTTACAATTATATTGGAGTACATACAAGTAGATGTAGGTACTCGGGGATTCAACTCATCAAACTCTGCTCTTTTTACGTACCTCAGCTTTGATCACTGGTTACGACAGTGAATCTGAAATAAACCCTTAAAGAGAATCCTCTCATGTTTCTGAATTGAAATGCCTAATTGTAAATATTGTGTATAAATAAGGCTCTGAACGAGACCTATTTGTTTCGTCGGTTCGTGCAGCTATTTCCGATCATCATCTTCAAACACTATAATATCTGATGGAACCTCTGATATTGCAGCTGCTTTGCTTGAAGCTCTCTGAGTTATCCTTAAAAGTTCTCATCTCAGTGTCAATAAAAATTGATGAACTTCCTGGGTGTTTTGAGTTTTTGCATACAAGTTGAGTTTGCTCTCAAATGCTTGGATAAGTGGACCGAATTTATTTGTTTCTGCATCGGATTGAAATACGAATAAAAAATTATTTAATTTTTAAGGAAACGTGTTAGTAGGTAAACCAATATGAAAAAGTTAGGTATACATACATATTATGTGTCGTTATCAACCTTTAACAAAATATTAGTCATGCCATGCATGACTTTCATGATTGTCACTACGAATGTCATTTAATCAGCTGTGTTTGCTGCTTCAATCTGGTTACTAATTATATTTACACAAAAACAACATAGAGCAGGTTTTATGTCAACTAGTACCTACCCATAACCAAAATTATAAAAAACAAAAATACTATACCAAAACATTTTCTAACGAGTGGGCAATTCATCAAGTACTTCCACGGCGTGTGGGATGCTTGTTTTTTCTTCTTACACCGCCTATGGGAGGGATGGTGGCACCGCTCAGCGGGCTTGCCGTGCTTCGTAAACATGCCGAGCACAAGGCGCTTCCATAGACTGTCACATCACTGGCACTAGCAACACTAACTACACTGACATCGGCAGACGCTGCCCACTAGCACGAATCACGAATAACCCACTAAACCGATCTCAGCCGTAGCCATCACCGCGAAACACTATATGGGCGTCGAATTTAACTGAAAAGAAAAAAAAAGAAAAATTGTAGTGTAAGCCCCGTACACGGAGGCAGACAAGGAACAAAAACTCGTGGAAAAACTAGAGCGGAACAAATAGTGTCACAGTGCTGTTGAATTTCAACAATTAATTTCTTCGTTGAATGGAACAAAGCCTTTCGTGTTGACGTATGTATTTATTTACCATTCACATCAAACTTGCTAATAAAACTCAATAATTAGACCGGTTTTGGCTTTATCTTCAAAATCTACATTGGCGAAAAATAACAGGTTGACTGACAGATCGTAAACTTGAAATTGGAGACAAGTTTCTAAAACGCGTGACATTATTTTGTGACAGGTACTCATTTCTGGGTACTGTAATAACTCGTATCGAGCAGGGATTGAAATGACACGAGAAGGGCAGATGTTTTTTAAGAAACCAGTTTCACAAATTAATATTTTTGTTTGTCAACGACCGCTTTCGAAAACACAGTCACCTAAATTGATCCAGTTTTGCAATTTTTGGTTCGTGATCGTCGTGTTTCTAACAATTTGAAGAATTCCTACAACAGAGTTTTCGCAAAAAAAACAAAAGGCAATGGCAGCTCAGACAATTTTTTAAAAGCTACAGATATCTTCAGATTGAGGGTATGTTTCCGTGCCTAGGAATCAAATTATACCTAGTCGTGCGTGAGCCGATTTCTATATTTTTCGTTTCAACACAATCCAAACATAAAAATTATACTTTATTTTGAAATAATGGTTTTGTAAGGTGACTAAACTAGATTTCAAGGTTTTTTGATCGGTTCTCACAGGATAATTCGGCTCATTCGGGTTTATTCGGCCTAAAGCGGTCACAGACCGGGTGCGGAAGGCCAAGGCGCTCACACATACACAATTTTTATTGTACATACATCAATCTATACACCCACAAAGGCACGTATCTAAACAACTAAACAAGGACAACCTTATCGCTCTTCCGTTTACTTTATGAAAGCGTGTGTTGCTAATATGAGACCAATAAAGGTACTAGTTTACAAGTATGTGTGTGTGTACGCGACACGATACTATTGATATTAGTAGCGTATTATTGATACAAGTATTGAGTTTTCTATATTTAGTGCAAGTGTACACACTCAGCTATTTTCGAGTACCAAGTATACTTCAATTATCTTCGTTGTCTGCTCTATAAATACCAAACGTATCGCCTGAGCCTGACTGATGTTCTGTCTACCTATGATAACTTGATAACCTATGCTCTACCAATTCAACTAGATGGATTTTCGCTAGGACATTTTCAAACAGGTTGTGGGCCCAAGCTAATAATTTTTACAACTAAGTACATTATTATATTATATTATTTAGCCCTCTGCGTGCCACAGTTGAGCAAAGGCCTCCCCCCATTCTCTCCACACACTCCGATCCTGGGCTATACTAAGTACATATGTATATAATTTTAATTGAAATGGCTTTCTAGAACGTCTTTAAACACTTGAAGATCCGCCTACTCACAAGTATGACAGATATATACCCATTATTTATGTATTGAGTACAAAAACACTGAAACCTGCTGTTTCTACGAAGCTCTTACCGTTTTAGGGAGCCTCCGCGTCATAATGCCCTGTAGGGCTCGTGAGCAACCTTTTTGTTGCTTGTATAGTTAAGGCGAAGCTCCTTCTAAGGAAAAAGGGCTGGTATGTGAGACTTGAGCTGAGTAGCAAAGTCACAACATAATACTTTTATTATACTCCAATCTTTGTGACTTATTACGTTAAAATTGATAAGGACTCAATATTTATTATTGTTAAGCAGTTGACCACAAGATTGCTGATGACATTATGAGGAACTTGAAGACATGAAAAATTGGGTATAAGTTTATACTGAGACATATTCTTAGCATTCTTATCTGCCTGCCATTTCAATCCTGAACATAGTAGGTACGAGTTTTAGTATTATTGCCAATAATAAACTAAAGAGATCGGTATTGTACAGACGACAGCCGACAGCTGTCTCGATGCGGCAAAAGTTCAATGTTTACTTCGTTCTCGTGGTTGGTGGTTTCAAAGAGCGTTTTATTACTAGCCGATACTGATACTACACGATACCGACATGTCAGTGGTTCGAACAAAAATCGACACGGTGTGAAAGCGTCTAAAACTAAATGTATGAGATTCGTGCAAGTTATCGGTGACGATGTGAAAACAGCCAAAGCTGGAGCATCCATGTATTTCCTCTGAGCAGTATTATCGATCAGGATTCTCCTTAAGCTGGCCTCGATATGGCAACTGTTAGCTTCAAACCTTATGTGCACATAACTCCGATGACTCACTGTTAACCAAATAGGGAACTTGACCAAGACCTCTGTTGCACTGCACTCTACCTGTGTTTTATCTTCTACATGTGTTTTGTGTTTCATCGTGGTCTCTCAATTAGGACATGGGACAACGAACTATAATACCTACTGGATATTTCAATTTGAATTGAACTCATAATAAGTAATTCCTTTTAAATTAACTAATATAAAAACGTCTACACTTCATTTGAATTATATTCGACTTTGTTCAGAGGTAAATAATAATTTGCAACATCCTAATGCAGGGTTCATAACTGGATGCTTAAAATATCATATTAAACTAAGTAATGTCATGAATATCATGACGTTTTATCTAACCGCATTGAGTTCTTTATGCTGAGAGCTGTGCTAACCACATAGCTAAAATTAAACATCGTAAGCTCAAAACAAAACATTTTGTTTTTTCAAAACCACAGTCTGGCTAACAATCAAACACAAAACAAACACCTACAAGCCTCCTACAGTACTGAAATTCTTAAACGTATAAATTATACGAGTACCCAGTACGTAGGTATACGGATTGACGTCATATTCAATAGATGGTCACAATGCAATTATGTGATAGCTCCCTAAAGGTCATAACGGACCCTTGAACTGGGTCGGTTATTACAGGCACGCAAATTGAGTTGGCTTTGGAACGGAGTGGATTATTTCGCAATTAATGACAGCGGGTTTAGACGACCATACTTTCAAGCACCATTTAGTTTTGTAGCTGTGTTTTACTGCGACGCGTTTTCGGAATTATCTACTAGACTTTGTCCAGCAACAAAATGTTTCTTCTAGTATACTAAAAATTCTACGTTCGCAAGTCAAAGACTCTTATGAAGACGTAAGCGTATGATCATCCTTTTGATTGTCTATCTTTTGATACCATCAGAATCTGACAAATTACAATCAAAGCTTCGATCAACTATATAATCAAAGTGATAGTTTAGCTACCGGTAGACTGTCATTTTGATTGTAATTTATTAGATTTTGATGGTATCAAGTGCTAAACAATAAACATCGGTACAAAGCTAGATTTAGGAGTTGTAGTGATTGATTGTGCTAAAAATATTTCGTTTCATATCCTCTTTGATTTGCTTTTCTCCCTTATTATAATTCTCTTGTTTATTCCAATTTCGAACATGTGGTAATACGAACACCATATCAACAGCTGTTTTGACTAAATTATTGGCGCTCATCGCAGTCATCGCTCGTATAAAACTGACCAGGGTGTCAGGGGGTGTCAGGAGGTGTCAAAGTAGGGGTCGCCGAGGGAGATGTTCATTCATCTGAGGCGTGACGTCACGGCGAGGTCGTGCCCTCGTATTGCTGAGAGAACAAGCGACGACGCAAAACGCTAATATCAACATGACCTTTCATACAAGGCTCTCCAAAACCCATGTAAACTTTCAATTGAGTTTTTGACTTCGTACATCAACACATTCTTATCTTGTAGTTCCTTCTTGATTTTTCATTATCTCTTTGGGTATATGTTTGCTTCATGAAGAACCGCACTGCTTGGTTTCTCCCGGTCGGTGCTCGGATATATGAAAACTAGTGGTGCCAGTTTGGTCCACTGTTTGAGGCTACGTTCGGCGTTCTCGTGACCTTACTCTGCGCATCTCTTGGTCTATACCACGCTCGACTTATCAAACCCTAGTCTATCTGGTAACCAATTGGCAATTCACCATATGAGATTTGGAGGGGTTTGTCCCATTTATGATCGCTTTTACGATACTTAATGATACAGAATAAACACTCGGGTCGTTCTGAGGGTTCTATTATCTGTTTCACTATTATCAGCAGTCCCTTAGCTAAATAAATGTCCTGGGTTTTCCCAAGACTAAGGGACTGTTTTGGACTATTAATCGTTTAAACTAACAATTAACCCATTAAAGAGCAGTCTCTGCATTCAGAATTTAGAGCCCTAAAAATCGTGAATCAAAAACGCGACGCGGAATAAATCTGAAGTTTTATCAGGCTAATGCATTTATAATGTTCTTTAAATGCAGCCAGCGGCGAATACTACGAGTCAGCCGTCTGTGCCAAATTACACTACGGTATAAAAATCGTTCCTATGACGCTTTCAAGAGATTATAAAGAGGCCTAGTTAGGTGAACCATATCGAAATGAAAGATGTTTGATTTGTTTGGGAACGAGTTCACTATAAAAATGGAAAAATGGAACAAGCCGATAGTACGTTCAGAGAAGTCTAGGAAGTGCGTCTAAGAATGAGTCATACATGAGTATGCCTAGCCTACTAAAATGCAATGATTGGATATAATAGTATAATACCTGAGCGTACTCCTTGTAACATGACTACAATGTATACAATAGGTATTCAACTTCACAACTCAGCACCGCTGCCGCCGGTTTCACAACAATGTACAAAACAGATACACATCTAAGCCCGACCGGTTCGCAGAGCAATAAAGTAATGCTTTAGCGTTCGTAATGTTCAGTGAGGGCGTATCGATTGCATTAATGAGATGTGGGCACACGTGTGGTCTGTGCCTCGAATAGTGCTCACGGGCTATAAGGACTTTATGGCCCATTTATGATTTAGAGACAATGGTGGTCTGTTTTGAAACACTATATTGAATCGTGCTAGGCTTGAATTGCGCAGCTTTTATTGGGAAATTAGAGGAATGGCCGCCATAGTGGATCAGGGTTAAGATAATATAATTATGATTAAACGAACTTTGGCAGGGTGAGTAGGTAAGGTAGTCATTTTAGTGGAATTGTTAATTTCTACTTGGTGTCTCAAGCTTACAAGGGAATGCGCTGTTTCCAACTAGTCAAATTAAAACAGAACTCCTAGTTCTGTCCTAATTTGATGTAAGACGCACTTAAATGTGAAAATGTTTCTCAGAGAGAAAGGTTCAGCCGAGTTTAGTAGGTGGTATTCAAGTGCGTACGTATAAGTTTGCCTCAACGTTTTATCATTGCAATTAAAACTCGGTGCAAACTACAAACAAAATACTTTCTGAGAACGCTTCAAATTTCCACAAATTTTGTGATGAAATGTCGACAAAAGGTGTTTCTGTTCGATGTTAATTTATTAATTCTTCGAAACCTATCAAGTTAACACGAGGCGACGTACAAAGTGTTTTAATGTTTTGTCAAATTATAATAATTTATAAGTTTAAAAAAAATAGAAAAACCGACTTCAATTCGACTACCGGCTTCATTATCAGATGATTAATGAAACTTCTGCTATTGAAATAAACTTATATTTAGTTAGTTTTTTTAAACAATTGCTCAAGGGGCAAGTTTCGGCGAGTTTTTAATACACTAGAGAAAGAATATCAGAGGTAAATGGACCTGTCACAGTAACAAATTCCCCGTGGAGAAACGGGATAAGCTTATCCCAACTGGATTTATCAGGGATTTACACACCTCTACGTTCTTGTTCTTGGGTATAAGGAGTTAAATCTTGTGATTTGTCACTACAAAACGATCATGTTACATTGCTGAGATTTTTTGCATTTAAAAAGGCTCTCTTCACAATAATTTGAAGAGTACAACGTCCGCCGCATCAAACCTAATATTCAATCCTCCGTAAAGGTTAGTTAGCAATCTGCGGCAAAGCCTTACAATCCGTACATGGTGATATACCGTTAGTAATTAAAAAAACAGAGGTAGATTGAATATTGGGAATGGCCATAATAACATTATTTAAGCGTTCGACAAACCAACAGTAACTAATGACGCGTCATTACGATAAGGTAGATGACGGTGGAGGCTTGCCGCGATAGTGAGGTCAAACATACAATAATACAGACACACATACATAGTACCTATAGTTAACAACGCAAAAATATAAATAAAATAGGCCAGTTTTTGAGCAAAAAGTTTGAACAAGTGTTTTTTATCGCACGAGCCCAACCGAAGTATGACGTTTTTTGTAAACATAATTTGTAGTAGCTATTGGTTAACCAAATAACAAAGGTGATCCTATAGAATTTGGCTGATTAGAAAACTATTGAAATAAAATAAACTATAGCTTTTCCTATTTTTATTGAAATGCATTTGGTCATTGACACAACATGGGGACACGAGCAACAATAATTACAATTCCAGACGAGTCTACTCCGAAGGTTGTTCACCCAATGGCTGTGGTCACACTGCCACCGATACGACACCAACACGACATCAACGGAGACAGCAGTTTCACGTAACCCTACTGATCTATCCGTACTGGTATGGAAGAAAGGATTTTCCATCTATTACTACTAGGGGGATCTAATCTCATACATTCAATACTAGACGCTGACACACCATATTGGCATCGATAACGATATTTATTTGTTTATTTTTACGTTTTTATAGACATTTCTCACAACGCCCTCTAGATCTAAACTAAGCAAAGCTTGTACCATAGAAAATATATTGCTGATAGACTTGTTACTTACTTATAATATATTTTTAGTACTTATATAAATACATACTTACTTGTATAGTACACTAGCTTTCGCCCGCGATTTCGTCCGCGTCCCGTTCATCCTGTTAATTTTTCTGGATAAAAAGTAGACTATATGTTGATCCAGGTCACAAATATAGCTACACTCAAAGTTTCACCCAAATCGGACCAGTAGTTGCAGCGTACATCCAAATATCTAAACTCTCACATTTATAATAGTAGTAGAATAGTAACCCCCAGACGTAGAACAACATAAATGCCATTACACAAATGTTTGTTCTCAGTGGGGATCGAACCGACGACCCACAGCACGGAAGGCGCTATTACTGATTGAACTGTGACGCTTGTCAATACCAAGCCACTGACGGTATCGTGTAGATGTCGATATCGGTGAGCGTGTAAACACTCTATGAAGAATTAATGGCACGTCCTAAGGTACTAGTGCTTTAGCACTTATTCTGTGGTCTTTAATCTATGCGCCATCAAGGGACATGTAAACAATGTTTTTAATAGGGCCCTTTGGTGCCAGGGTGCTACACATCAAGCGGTTACAATAACCGACCGAGTAAGTTTCAATTTTATCAAGCCTGACTCCGAGACTCCAAGGTAAAAACAATACGATCCTTAAGAAAATATCGACATGTTCGACGTTAATAAAATAAAACCTACCTACCTACTATCTAATAATTTGACTCTACACAACGTTTATTTATTCGCAACCACCAGCATTTATTCCTTCAAAGAAAAATACTAAAACTTTTTTGTCTATGGTTGTCGTAACAACGGATCTCATGAAATCCTAGGTTTACACACAACAGATAATTAAATTGTTCCTAACTCCCACTGGAATCGGTAGGATTTTCAAAGGTTAAATCTATACAGTCTCGTTTTATTTTTTACATTGAAACAGTTACACTTATGGGACGTTATTTCGGCACGTAAGTCTGGCTCTCTCTGACAAAATTGACATATCATAACAAGAACCTTTTTTGCAGTTGATTATTTATCTGCAAAGATTTTTTCATAGGTTTTATGACTAATGCTTTTCAGTGAAACAATAAGTAGAAGCACGTGTAAGATAAGGAATAGCTACTAAGGTCTCTTCAGCTATTGAGACGTCTGGTCAAAGTTAAAAAAGTGTAAGTAACCTAATATTCTTTTTTGAAAACAATTACCTAGGAAAACTAAATTCTTAACAGATGTTTATTAAAATAAAGTCTGATTTCTACCTGTTTGTGGTTACAGGTAGAAAACAGAGGTCAAATCACCGCAGGTTAATAATATTTATTTATTAGTCAAATTGGGTTATCGGTTATTTGTGTCAATACACGAATAACCGATATGGTCGTTCTATGGAATAGGATACGTATTCTATTTCTATGTAATAACTTTTTTCTATGATAGACAATTTTATAGAAAATTACTTCATGCTTAGGATGGAATGCAACGCAACTTATGAATAAAGGCATAAACAACGTTACCAGTACTTAATTCACTTTACAAAATAAAATTGTGAGAATTGATATTCATGGCTACCTCGAATTTAAATTTTTCCAATACATTCAAGGTTACACGTGCAAATTTTTTAAATATCTAAGGTTATGTGCACAAGGGTAAAAGACTTTTCATGGCAGTGTGGTCAAGTTCGATGCTTTATTGCATAAAAAAATAAATAGGTAAGGTTTTTAAATAATTATGTGAAACTTGTACATAATTTAACTTATCTGTCAAAAATTCTAATTCTATATCTAAAAAAAAGCTTGCTTCAGCAGTTTTGGTATAACTTTGAGTGCAAAACTCCCTAAACGAGAAAATAATTCAAAATTACAAGGAGAATATCCGAGATGCAAAGGTATTTCTAGATAAGTTTGCAGTTACTTCGAGGCTGCAGCTAACTCCGTTGCGTATCTAGTAGCGACTAGAGAGGGCGGAGTAAAGCACGCGAACTGATAATTATTGCCGTTCTGCAGTTATTAAAAGGCGCCAGATCTACGCCTTGGATAAGCCAGGCACCGTATCTTCGTAGACAGTTTTTCATCTTTACACACTTTCTCAACTCACCACACGCACACAAACGTACTTTCCCTTGAACGTTGTGCATAGCTTATGAGAGAACACGGTGAAGTGCATGAAAATGTCTCACAGACGAGGTTGTTAGGGTACTTGATTCAAGTTTTACTGTGTCAGAGATACCGGGAGCCCTCTCGACACAGTTTAAAAGATAGTATAACGGCCTTTCGTTAGTGTCCGGGAGATAATTGAATTTGAGTTACATCTTTATATTTCTCGCACAGGCTCTATGGCACGGCAATAAGGTATTTTCGCAAGAGACCTATTCTATTTATACCAGTTTTCTGATTTGTGCCAAAACAAAGTTTTAAAGACACTCAAATCTATCACCATTTGATAATATATCGAGTCCGAGCCACAAAGATAAAACGGTTTTGGTGCACGAGTTGTTACACCATAAAATTTCCACAGGTTCTTCAAATTTCATCATTCAGAGTGTTGGAGCGTGAGCAAACAGTCTGTGGAAAACTACGAACAATATAACAGTATGGATTTGCGTGACTTTGTGTAATTTACTGTATGATGTACTGTGTTATTAAATAGAAAATGTTGACAACCATGCTCACGCATACACAGGAGATAATATTACATTATTATAAAATCATAAGGTGTTCGCTATTCGTAGAAATCCTTCGCGCGCGGTTCCTTGAAATGTAATTTCTCGCAGCTTGAAATACAATACTGAGGCGAAGAGGCATTATTGTGTCACATGAACATTGCTAAAAAAATTACCACCTCCACCTCCCATAGAGTTATGTAGGTACTTAATTATTACCATGTGTTCACGATACGATAAGCGTTATCGCGGGCTGAATATAAATTATGCAGATAGGAGAACATGGAATAGGCTCTCGAGTCGTATTTGTGTCCTTGAGACAATATCTACGGGAGAGGCACTAATATTGTGAAGATTTTGATTCTGAACTGGACCGTCTATCTATATCATCAAAATACCATGGTAACATGACTTTATTCACAAAGAAAATTATGACTAATACAGTATTTACAATATTTATAATATGTACAAAATATACATGAAGCAGTTGAGCTATCTACACACCGTTGCAAACGATTTATAGATAGCTCAACTGATCCAAATCAGTACCAATCGGAAGCGTGCCCAAGACACTGGCTGCATTGCCGCGCTGAACAGCAATGCTGATTCGCTGGCCCAGATAATCACCAGCCCTCGGGTCACGCGTCGCTGCGACTAGACGCCCTGCAAGAATTTTGAAAACCCGAAGGGCCTCGGTAGCCCACGGACCCAGAGTCTCGACCCCAAGAGGTACAAATGTGTAGGCCCTGTCGAGACCCGCATACTTGCGCCTCTTGAGATCCTCAGCCGAATCTGCTGCCGCACCGGCCCTAGCGGATGTCCTAGACAGATGTGAAGGAGCAAATACCATGTGTTTTTAAATCCTTGTTATTCTTCGAGGTTATAATTAATGAGTGATATGTTTTTTGATTGATGTGTTCCGACGTTGAATCAGTCAGATAGTAAACAACGGGTCAGTCGCGGTATATAGTTGCATTAGCATTTCCTTCCGGTCGACGTGTTCACTTTTTATACACTCAATCACGTTGATTGATTTTTCAATGGTAACTTCGGCATACCTGTATTCTGTGGTGCTTATCTGTCATTGTAAAATTAGTAATTCCACTTCTTGCGAAATTTTTTTTTTTTATATCTTTCGAATCGACTAAACAAAGACTGAATGACACAAAGTACTCCATTATGGTACACTTCTAACTGTGACACAAAAATGGCTATACATTACATCTGTACTTTTCTATAATCTGTGCCTCTGAGGTACAGAATTGTATATGTAGGGTACAATATAACCACGTAACAAAATATTTAAGAGGTACCATCAAAAATCGCTTAGAGAGATCATCAACGCAATATTGCCCTGAAATGTTCTGTATCAATATTTACAATCTTGTTGATAATAAAAGTTAATCGTTGAGACAATTATGCTCAGAGCCAAATTGTCAATTATTGTCTGCTACATTGTATTGTACCGTTAGCACCATTTTTAAGTTCTGTTAAGTTAACTTTTAATTCGTGTGTTGAAATATTTTATCAGCAAGTTTTTCATTCTCTCGTCTATGTCATGTTTCGCTATTGCTACTTATTCATAGACATTATATGCAGCTGAATGAGTAAGAAACTGATGCTAAGGGTACAAGTTCGAGGACTTTACGTCACTGACCGTAATTGGACTGAAACTAGGAGAATTCCTTTCATGGCCTTAGTTAGATCTAATGTGTATTTCGAGCAGCTCTATTGTCTATTATTTTTATTTTTTCGTGTTCTTTTGTTTTATGGATGACCTCGGCTAAAAATTATATTGGAGCCTGAGATTTGAACCAATCTTTTTTTTAATAGTAGATGCGTAAATACTTAATTTACGTACATAAAATTTATAGGTACATTACATACATACTAGGTTTAATTAATTTGAATACTGTAGCATTAAGAAATAAAAATATAAACATAACTTACATCTGCGCTCAAGCTTCATCAGAGTATATCATTATATTTTCCTTCTCGTAATTCAAACAAAAACATATTTTCCCTCCATTATGTTTTAAGCGTTATGCAAATATAATAGGTCTTATCTAATTGGATTGCCGAGCAAATGGACTACACAAAACGTCCATTAATCTGGCACTTTGCAGAAGATAGTCTGAGATAGATTCGAAAACAAAGCTAATATTATGACTCGTCCATCTGTATGTCATATGTCCCTAGATCATATTTGATCTGAGTATGCGCCACATTGACGGTCGTTTGGTGTTCGTTCAATTTAGGATTACAATGCTTCAAATGGCTCATTGTAATCCCAAATCCATCATTCGAAGGCTCAAGGCAAACAATTCAAGGGTTGGATATACCACGATTTAATCTGTTATATGTGACAAAGCGATCTCTAATCGGTTTGGGGAACAAAACAAACTATGCTTCAATGGCTTGAAGAATTTTGTGTAACTAAGCCTACTCGAACAGATTCGTTTGACTCTAGACAGGCAAATAGGCAGATCAGAGAGAAATACAATGGCATAAGGCATAATATAAAAAAATTGTTGCTATTCTATCATAGTATTAGAACGTTGCCCAAACATAAGGTTGCGAAGAAAAGCAAAATAATATAAACATATGAAAATGATAAACAATAAGTAAAGAATACTTATATAAATAGTAAACGATAAAACTGTAATACAAGACGTAAAATTCAATTTGATAGCAATGTTTGAATACAAGTGAATTAAACAAAAAGTGAGTGTGAATAATATCGCTTCTGGCTAGAATTAGTAGGTTAGGTACCTCTATGATGAATAATAATGTGTTCGAATAAATTATATTCAAGATTAATCTGAAATTAATGAACACATAATGTTATTCAGAATCATTTCTCACCTAGTTAAGATTGTAATCGTAGATAAGAATCTGACTTTCGGATCTATCGTTAATTATGTAAATTAGGTCGCTAACGCAGTCCAATTTCAAGGTATACTAAACGATGATGTCAATACTTACATACATACTACATATACACTAATATGTATTATCTTGATGAGTTATATATTTATGTATATAATATGCATGTATGGAATACGGAAATTAGTTTATCGAAGGTAGTAAACAGATGTTTGCCTAGCAAGATAATTTATATGGAAATATATAGATAAACACCATTTTATGTTTTAGGATTCCGCGTAATTCAGAAGCTGGGTTCAGTAGGTAATTACAGACCTACCTAACAGACCTGTCTAACTGTACACTTTGGGTTTTATTAAAAACAACTACCATTATCATTACAACAACGATATTGCCATTTATTAATATCGTTACATTACAATCATTATTTTTAAATGATTGTATCGTAAATTCGAGCAGTAGCTTTACAATATTATAAAATGTATTGCTTTTCTAAAATGTATGCCATACTCATATCTATACGACACCTCATTGCTTCTGGGAGTACCTATTATAATAAGTGGTTGTTGAATATATTACTTAGGTAGAGCAGCTCATAATTATTATTTATCTAGCAAGTAATATCTCCAAATCGACACATAATGTGAATTGATCTTTATAATAGAGCGAAAGCCAGCCTCTCGATAACTTTTAAACTGCTCGGCTACTACTTCAACCTTCATGAAAATTAATGGATTCGTTACCATTAAATTTTGCCCCACGAGCCAAAATTTGTAATTCTTAAGGGCTGTTAAGATAATATGGGGGTCGAAGTGATAAACATAAAA
This sequence comes from Gandaritis pyraliata, assembly GCA_947859175.1. Lineage (NCBI taxonomy): Eukaryota > Metazoa > Arthropoda > Insecta > Lepidoptera > Geometridae > Gandaritis > Gandaritis pyraliata. The sequence goes on along the minus strand of OX401866.1, from coordinate 3,937,050 downwards.
ATTAAAGTTTAAGACAAACAGTTCTTCGTTTATTGTTCTAAATTAAATATAGAATTTTATATAATTTTAGAGTTTGAGAAACAACGTGACGAAATCTGGTTGTACGAAATTCTTTTCTGTCGAGAACTTTCGAACCGATACTCATGAATCAAGATATCTCAATTCGGGACGAACCACTAAGCTAGTCATTATGAAGTCATGGGTGAAGAGATTCGGTAAATCAAACCTATTGTACAAGTTGTACTTACAACTATAGAAATGGCATAAAAAGGACATGTACTTAGTTCAATTATTTGATAATGCAGCAAGAGCCACTACAAGGAACCAGGCTCAATAAAATTACTTGTTTGAGTTCAAACTGTTTACAGTTCTATCTGATATAGGTACATAATTGTTAATGTCGGCGCTGATGTCAAACCGACACATCCTTTAATACGAATCGAGCCAAAGAATTAGAACGTAAAAAATAGCGAAGCCAAAAGAACACTATCAAACTCATTCATACAAATTCTAAACAGAAGCTAACATATCTCTGACATGACCTCCAAGGGAGGCGGGTCTCCAATCAATCTACACACATATGTCATGTATTCAAAACTATGGAACGTATCACACAGGGAATAGGGTCGAGGATGATAAGGTGGTTTTATATGTGTGTGTTGAATGATTGATAAAACGCGAAACGCGGTGGAATTGTTTTGGTTTTAGAACTATCTACACTCTGTAAAAGAGGTAAAAGGTCAGACGCGGCTCATCCATTTACACACTACACCACCTCATAAGAAAGGGATAAACTACCTCAAGAGATGAGAACAAAAGGAAAAACACGTCAAAGTAAGTTGAAACAATTTTCATTTTCATGATGTCGCTTAATATACCTTTTCATGAGTAATCTTTCCTGAGACAAAAAGAAAGAAGGAAATAACTTCATTTATTAATCCGTAACGAACTAAATAAAAACAAAAGTAGGTAAATTCGGTCCGTCCATTATAAGGTTGTCTTTTGTTATTTATGTTAATAATTATTTGATACGAGACATATACATATATTTTTTTGCTTTTTTAAATGAGATAATTAGGTAGATATGTCTTATTATGTTGTACTGTGTGTATGTAACTAGAAAAAAAATGAAAAGGAGATAGTCAAGGCAATTTTTTTTTTGCGATTTTTTTCGCTAAATGTTTTCAGTACCTATCATGTTCTGATTGGAACCTCCAAGTTTTCGGAAGTGGTCTGGTAACACCCGGTATGTATTAAAATAAAAGATAGGTATAGTCAATGCTATGTAGGTAGAGATATATTATAACTGATTGAGAAACTGATTTATAGATGCACATAAAACTAAAATTGGACTACTCGCCGTCAGTAGGACCTATGAGATGTCTGTGATTCCTTATTTTAAAAGTTAAATCCAGCGATTTATCTATATAAAGAATGTTTAGGTTTATTAAATGTAAACATACTCGAGAATCTCAAAGTCGAAGTCAAAGTCAACATTTCTTTATTCAATAAAATCACAAGGATCATGTAGAATCGTCTTATATAACTAGGTGACTCTAGGTGCCAGTTCCACAGTGCTCATTAAGTATTTACGAAGTACAAAGATAGATATTAGAACGGTAAATATCAAATACATATTATGCTTGTAATGCGGAAGAGTAATGAACAACAAAAACAATAGAAATACGGAGGATACATTAATTACCTATAATATGTGAGATATAGAGGTACGAGTATAGAGAATCTTCTGATGATTGGTAACTTGATAATAGTATGTAGGTTTAGTTTACTTACATAATTGCATCAGTAAATTAGAACATATTGTAGACTGCTCTAACCATCGTATATGTATATACATGCTTATAGGTATCGTAAATTTTGGAACTCAACATCGTAATGCAATATGGCTATAGGTTCGTGTAATAAAATGCTCGGTTGTATGGACGCAGAACAGACCACAACTACACTGCCATATAAATACGCACTGGCACATGTATGATAATGTACGTTTGTGTGCATAAAACATACGCGTTGTCTCGCTCAACACACGTTTATACTACGATACTAAGGAGTTTGTTTTTTCTGCAAATATAAGCCTATTCAAATTTGTAATCTCTGAGCATGAGCACCCATTATTTGACGAATGTTTTCCTAAATAGTTGATCGCAAGGTTTTGCATCTTAATCATACCTATATGTATCATGTAGGTAGGTATTCTAGGTATGTATATACTTAGCTTTAAAATATTATTACGCTTTGATAGATTGGAAACGAGAGAAGCCAGTACCGTAAATCAACCGGGGTCATACTTACAGATAACGTTTCTTGAGCACAAGTAAAGGTTAACAACAAAAATCCGTCAACAAAAACACAGACGTGTGCAGGCGTGCTGCACACTGCGGCCGTTAACCCGGCACCGGCGGACTGCGTTTCGAAAACTTCACGTCGCCGAAGTGTTTAGAGAATATTCAAAAATAGATCGACTGATCCGATCAAACGCGTAGCAGTAAACCCTCACACGTTTTACTTCGATACGCGGTTCGAAATTCGAAACAAAAGCGACACGCGCCCGTGAAAACCGTCCTGAATTGCTTTGAAAAGTTTCCAGTGCACAAAGTTAGTAGGATCGCGAGTCAGGGCTCTACGCGGTGGAACGCGGCAACCCCGTGGCGCTCAGAAGTGAACTGGCGCCGATCGCTCCGCTCCGCTCCGCCCGACCGTCACACAGGAACACCCACACCAACGCAACCCACTCACACGCGCGTCTGCTATACAGACTCGCATCGTCCGCACTCCCACACATTCAATCCAAAACTGATAAACACCACTAAACAAAACATCACTCTGCCTGCACTGCAACTGCACATAATATACACACATATACAGTTTCCCCATTATTCAACACCATTGATCTCAACATATGTCAGAGAGGTTACCATTTAAACAAATACAGCAGAAAATTCAACAGACGGTGCATGAGATGATGTAGATATAAAACAAACGCAAACTGGCAAAAACAGGTTTCGTACGAGGATCGTAATGGCTACTTGAAGACAGAAATGTCGTAGGTCGGACACAACGTGTAATGGTATATTGAACACAGACAAAGCAGGAAAACACGAGTAATGAACAGAGAAGTTGAGACACTATACGCATTCGCCCCTAGAAATAAAGGTAGAGCAGTAAGATTTGAAGCACATAGAGACTAGCTATCTAATGCACAGCAGGAGACACTCTGCTTGATGAAACTACTATAAATTATTCACATAATAAACACCACAAGGGAAACCTGAACATACTTGTGAACTAGCACCATTCAATATGCATAAATGATAAATATACAAACACAACTGTCAATCAATTCGATTAAGTAACTGATAACTAAAAATGATAACGATTCTAAATGATCCTTGTGATTTTATTGAATAAAGAAATTTTGACTTTGACTAACAATGAATCATTAATATTATACCTATCGGAACGGTGAATGTTTTTACATAATCTATGATAAGGTAATATAATCAAAATGTGAATTTTGATTTAGCATTAGATTCTTCTAGAATGGGGCCCGGCAATTAATTTCAAGTAAGGTTAGAATTATTAAAACTATCCAATCAAAAGTTCAGAAACAAAAATCCGATAATGCTAAGGGTTGGTCAAAATATAATTTTACACAATGTAAAAAACACAAGTTTTCATTCATCATTTTTGGTAATACGGAATACGAAATTTACGGAAAGAGTAATTCCCTTATTGTCGGACAGTCCGGGCTGCGAGAAACCGAGCCCAGATCTAGAACTTGAATCAAGAGGATATCAACGAAGCTAAACATAACGATGCCATTAATATTCATAAACTATCAAAAAAGCACAAAAAATACTCACGCATATTGTATAGTCCGCATTGTTGATTGGTAATAATGTTACCTGAAATCAGAGACAAAATATCTAAAGGTAACAACTTAATAAAGTGGGTGGGTCTTGTTATAAAGAAGCATGAATAAATTCGAGTAAATGTGAAGTCAGAAATGATTCTTGGGATAATAAAAAGCGTACGAGGATGATTCACACAAACATAAAGATATCATAAGGTATATTATTATGAAATTTACGCAGATCTCAAAGTCAAGATTGCTAAGGGGTGAAAGATAAAAAATGGAATCATTCATCTACCGACTGACATCGATTCTAATAAATCAACTTCAAATATTGTAAATATAGAGCAGGCCTCTATATTTACAATACGAAAAGGTCTCACGACGAAACGTTTCAATTTAATTTGTCGCTTTCAGAAACTCAATTTGAGCTTTCGTAAAATCTATTTGTGTTTCGACACGAGTACAGTGTACGAGTCGAGACATAAAAATGTTACAAGTAAATTGATTTATCTCCAGGCAATTCTTTATCTGAAACTGGGGGAATAGTACCACGAGATGGTCTGGTTTCATCTTTATACCTCTTAATATTAATAAGGTGTTAAATAAAGTCGATCAAAGTAGGTGAGTGATATTTGGGAAACAGATGTTCAAAACTTGAGAAATGGTATACAAAGAAAAGGTCACATACGTGATAATATGATACGTACCCAAATCATTTCTAACCTACCTCTTACACTTTAATTCAGTTTCAGATAGCGATATTTTGATGGCAGACGGTATGGTACGGAATAAACCATTTTACTCGGATCAGCAAAACCAATAAAAAATAATCAATTTCAAACTCAAAACTCAAAAACGTAAAGGCCTCTGTGATATTGTAAGGGGTGAGGGCATGTGGATGAAGAGACTTCCGAATTAAAATTGAGAAAGGCTAAAACGTTGAATAAACGCAAACCAAAGCGCGATATTGGTCCGTTATTTTACAAGAAGCTGAGACCGGGAACTGTTGAATGAATCTATTTATGTCTTACATCTAATGTTCCTTTAATAAATACCTAATTGTTAAGTAAATCAAAAGTTTTCAAACATTGTCGGACCGTCGTCGTCGTCGTGTCGATAGAGATGAATTGAGGAAGAAAAACTACCTAACAAATACTGGTTTCGCAAAGGTTAATTTACTATTCAATTGACGTACCGGCGGTGTAACAAAAACGTGACCGACGAAAAGGGAAAGTCGGTTTGATAGATTGGGACAAAAAAACCACGTGGCATAAAGAAACTTAATAAGTTGTGACCGTTATTGCGACCCTAATTATGTTGAAAAGATGCATCTTCGGCGTAAATATAACCCTTAACAGACTCTTTATTTTTATTTTATTTTTTTATTAGCTTTTTTGCGGCTATGACATCACTGCGGCCTTCTGGCCTATTGTGATCGCCGCTTGTGTAAGTACCACCCCTATTTGGGGCGTTCATAGTTCACCACTAAATCCTGCAGCTGCTAAGAACTGAAGGATTTTCGTAGGGGTGAGGTTTTTTAGCTCATCTAGGCTTAAAATTAATAGACCCTTACTTCTTAGTATAAGTTTTTTTGACCTAAATTGAGACTAAATAGTCCCAATATCGATCATATTTTTTTCCACTTCGCAAATTTTTTTCGAGTTAGAAAATCAATCAACACTATTAATGGTGGACGCCGTTTCATTAGAGACCATACTAAGCGCATCAATCAATTTGCCGAAGACTTTGAGAATAATCTATCTTGATTAATGAATGTTGGTAATGAAACTTGCCAATTGCCAGATGGGTCAAATGGACCAAGGTTTATGCGGAGGGAAGGAAAGCGGTACTTATACTAAGGTAAAGTAATATGTTAGAAATGAAAATCTCGATTTTTACGGCAACGTAGTATAGGTGAGAAAAAGTTAAAAAAATTACTAATGAAATATGTAAGTACTTAACCTTGATTCGACAAATGAAACTTTCGTTGTTTTTTTTATCCTCAGAACAGAACACAACACAACCAAACACCGAAAACAATTTATTTCCATATTATATTGATACCAAATAAAATATATATATATAAATATATATAAAACAGAAATAAAAATTATATACCTAATGAAAAATTGTCGAGTCACGGAACGGCCAAAACACGTGACATATTATAATTAAGTAGGTTAGGTAATACCTTAATGTTTTAAATACTGAAAACTAGTTTTTAGTGGATTTACAGGTTTTAAGTTTTATAGGACTACCATAATACCGGTCGCATCAGCTTGTACGATAGATTTTGCGATATTAATATAATCAGGCCTTTGAAAACGTAATCAAGATTTAAACAGCGTCAGTTATCACTTTTCATCTATACCCCTTAAGAACGGGACGATGTAATAGCCTTGCCCACCGCCTATACCATCTTCTGAGCAGACGCTCTAGAGAATAACAATGCAGAGAATAGCATAAATATCATTTTGATCCAAACAAGTTTTCTAACCAAAAAATGTGCTACTCTTTTAATTTTTTTACAAATTTTTTATATTCTTGAAATATTTTTAAAAATATGAATGTCAAGTAAGTTTTGGCTCGGATATCTAAATTCATGTTTCAAAGTTGTAGGTCAGCCAACAGTGAGTTCTATGTGAGAATCTTCACTTTTTTAAAGAGAAATGGAAATTGTTCTGCCAAGAATTTCAAAGAAACAAACACGGTCTTGAACGTTGGCAATGGCATTGGCTAAGTTATTTATTATTTAAGTGTTAAGTCACGCCAAACTGGCCTGATATATTCAGTAGCTCGAAGTAAGTACTTTCTTATCTTCCCAGGAAACGATACAATGAGGAAGATGAGCGTATTTTTTTTTTAATGTAGATCGATAGATTTTTACGTCCAAAACACAACAGTGAAAGAATTTTGGCGATAGCTCAAAAACTGAATTTTCTACGATTTTTTAAAGTTTGGATTTTCAAAATGTGTTTTGAGCCCGGCGATTTCGCGTGTGACGTCAGCCGGTCCGACCGCTCACCCGCGCTTTCTAAGCGTTTTCTGCCTTTACGTTTCTATTTATATTTCTGAAAAATTGGGAGAAATGTACCAATATTTTTATGTAATATTGTGCCTTTAAGTCCTAAGGACACGTTTAACGCTTCAGATAAACTTTTTAACCACCGACTGAAGAAGAAAGGTGTTCTAAGTTTGAGGCTTTTTTGTGTCTATGTGTCTGTACCTTTCAAGGCTCGTAGCTCCAAAAAATCACTCGTAATTTTTTTATAACTATTCTTGAAATGGAAAGCAGATAAATCTGGCATAGTTCTAAGCCAAGTTTGGTAGAAATCGGTGCAGCGGTTTCCAAGTTATGAGGATGTTTATCAGCCCTCGACACGCATTTTGAAGGGTTCTCAGGCATATATTGATTGTAGTTTGAAACATTTGGTTCTTATACCAGTATAACGTGAGCTACTATTTCTTAGTGTTTCATTGATTTTGTATATCAGGTAAGACTGGTAATGAGCAAGATTGTGTTATCGACGTGATTAGCAATGTTTTTAACCCCCGACGCAAAAACGATGGGGTGGTAAAGTTTGACGTGTGTGTGTGTCAGTGCGTGTGCGTGTGTCTGTGCGTGTATGTGTGTGTGTGTGTGTCTGTCGAATGCGCGCGTTGGTGCGCGTGCGGATGCGGATGGTAGTAGTCTAAGTCACATTGTCTACTAAGGACGTGCCTAGTGAGACATTGTACTGTCAAGTACAATGCCTCACTAGGCACGTCCTTAGTAGACAATGTGACTCACTAAGAAGAAGAAGAATGTGACTTACACTAGGACGTGCCTAGTGAGACATTGTACTGTCAAGTACAATGTCTCACTAGGCACGTCCTTAGTAGACAATGCCTACACATACATATAGTGCAATGCCTCACTAGGCACGTCCTTAGTTACGAAGGACATTGTACAGTAGGTACAATGCCTCAGTAGGCACGTCCTTATGCAATGCATTGCTAATGCCTCACTAAGCACGTCCTTCGTTACTAAGGACGTGCCTAGTGAGGCATTGCACTATATGTATGTGTAGGCATTGTCTACTAAGGACGTGCCTAGTGTAAGTCACATTCTTCTTCTTCTTAGCGAGTCACATTGTCATTGTCATGTGACTTAGACTACTACCATCCGCATCCGCACGTGCACGTCCTTAGTAGACAATGCCTCACTAGGCACGTCCTTAGTAACGAAGGACGTGCTTAGTGAGGCATTAGCAATGCATTGCTTAAGGACGTGCCTAGTGAGGCATTGTACCTACTGTACAATGTCCTTCGTAACTAAGGACGTGCCTAGTGAGGCATTGCACTATATGTATGTGTAGGCATTGTCTACTAAGGACGTGCCTAGTGAGACATTGTACTGTCAAGTACAATGTCTCACTAGGCACGTCCTTAGTAGACAATGTGACTTAGACTACTACCATCCGCATCCGCACGCGCACCAACGCGCGCATTCGACAGACACACACACACATACACGCACAGACACACGCACACGCACTGACACACACACACGTCAAACTTTACCACCCCATCGTTTTTGCGTCGGGGGTTAAAAACATTGCTAATCACGTCGATAACACAATCTTGCTCATTACCAGTCTTACCTGATATACAAAATCAATGAAACACTAAGAAATAGTAGCTCACGTTATACTGGTATAAGAACCAAATGTTTCAAACTACAATCAATATATGCCTGAGAACCCTTCAAAATGCGTGTCCAGGGCTGATAAACATCCTCATAGCTTGAAAACCGCTGCACCGATTTCTACCAAACTTGGCTTAGAACTATGCCAGATTTATCTGCTTTCCATTTCAAGAATAGTTATAAAAAAATTACGAGTGATTTTTTGGAGCTACGAGCCTTGAAAGGTACAGACACATAGACACAAAAAAGCCTCAAACTTAGAACACCTTTCTTCTTCAGCCGGTGGTTAAAAAGTTTATCTGAAGCGTTAAACGTGTCCTTAGGACTTAGAGGCACAATATTACATAAAAATATTGGTACTTTTCTCCCTATTTATCAGAAATATAAATAGAAACGTAAAGGCAGAAAACGCTTAAAACGCGCGGGTGAGCGATCGGACCTGGCTGACGTCACACGCGAAATCGCCGGGCTAAAAACAGATTTTGAAAATCCAAACTTTAAAAAATCGTAGAAAATTCAGTTTTTGAGCTATCGCCAAAATTCTTTCACAGTTGTCCTTACAATCTTCTAGACTTTTGATTTAAGCTATAAAAACAGGAAAAAATGCCTAACTCATCTTCCTCATTGGCCCTCAACCTTTTAGGGTAGTGAATACGGTTTTAAAAATTGAACAATTGCAATATAATCAGTTAGGGCGGCTTGCACCAGAATCGCTAAACGCGTTTAATTATTATATAGTATTTAGCGAGTTGTCAACTCATATAAATACGTCAGATTTAAATCTATTTAGCTGTTAAACACGTTTAGTGATTCTGGTGCAAGCCGCCCTTAGTGTCATTAACTAACTAATAGAAGTGGCAAACGACAGTATTGAGAGTATTCTGTTGTTTTGTTTGCCACTATTTTCCGTTGTACTAACTAAAAGTTTCTAAAATACAAAAGTTCTAATAAATAAAGTTCCAATGTTTAATTGTTTACTTATTTATTTTTTTCTTAACCTATACTGTCCCACTGCTGGGCAAAGGTCTCCCCCATTTCCTTCCAGGACTTCCGCTGGCTTGCCAGGTCCCACCAATGTGTTTACTTATACTAAGTTCAAATTGAACACTCATGAAACTCACTCAATATTATTATGAAAAATCGCAAAGCTTCACGATCTATAGAATAATAATGCAAAAGCTCAGCAAAAAAAATTCCAACCATAATAAGTGCACCAAATATGACAATCCTAAATTAATACATTTTTAATCTGATTTAGGATTAATTAATACTCCATCTAAATCATGTCCCAGGCACTGCAGCGTCCCGTTCATCGGGGTATGGATAAAAAGTGGTTCCTGGCGCTGGATTTAGATTAGATGCAAAGGCCTGATTAGTTTGACGTAATAATATCCGCAGCTGAAGAGAATAAACCTAATTTAACATTATTTTAAGATTGTCCTTGAGGTGGTTTGCTAATTTACACATAAGACCTGTATATTTTTACGTAATTTTAAATAAACAAAGAGAAGAAAGTTGCAAGCTGTGGAAGAAGAGATTCTTTGACGACGACTTTTACAAACTGCTGTAGATCCTTTGATGGCATTTAATAAAGGACTGAAATAGAAGACAGTTTTCTAAAAGTTTTGTTTATGTTGACGATTGACAAGTGGTGTTTTATATCTTTGTAAGAAGGCACAAATAAGAAAAACAAAAACAACAATATAACAGGAGTGCTTCAGCCGCTTTCAGCTGTTTTGAAAAAAGGTACATTACATAGCTATTTACCTTACCATGATAACATCGAGCGAGGTTTTAATCCCGACTTTAGCACTTTAGCAGTCCGTAGGCTTCAGAACAGCGTACTTGGCAAACAGTCCATGTTGTGATTATAACAACTGTCAAACATCAACGTAAAACAACCGAGGTATAGTCGTTTTTCAAGAGTGATCGCGGAATGAGGATCTTTTGAAAATAATACCGTTTTAAATAAATTAGAGCCATTTACGGACTCTGTCATGTCATGAGTCTTTGGGATAATAAATTGTCCCTAAGATATTTCTCAAGTTACACTGTGATTAACTGCGAAAAATTGTAAGTACCACCAGTATTTCACTGTAATCTACTTTTTTGTTCATAATTCTTAGGGTTTACAGGGGGAGAGGGGAGCATTACCGTTAGATTTTTTAAGTTTTTAGGGAAGAGCTCATTAATTAACAAGGATAGCGATAGCAAGAAATTGAGAAGTCAAATGAATAACATTTTGTTTCTCCTCATGACGAACTTACTACTAATAATGGACTCCGAACTGTTTTGACAGTACCTCTACCTACCAACAAATAGTATTTCTCAACTTGTCAGTCGTTGATATAAAATGTACACGAAACATTTTAAGATGTGTAGGTCCCTCCCTAAGCTTATTCAATCGTAAAATAAAACTTTTATTCAAAAAACCAGATAGTTCATTTTCTGAATAACAATTTAATTTTCACACCTTTGTCCCATCCCAAGATGCCAGTAGCAAAAAATTCCCTTACAATCTTTCTCTGTCGTGCGAATCTAGATCGTAGAGATACTGAAATAGAGGTTTGTTTCCTTCGGTAATTGCTACCGGATGTGAAATTTTCCACCGGGCTTAGGATTGTTCCGTTTTAGCTGGATTCGTTCATTCACGAATGTATTTTCGGCGTGACAACACAGATGGTTTTCATAGTTCCACGCCTGACGATTTCACTTTATTTGTGACAATTACGGGCTTCAACATGATTTCATCGTCATATGAAGTCCACTGCTGGACATAGGCTATAGGCTCTACTAGAGGGCTTGCCTAGCATTCACTCCGACCGAAGTAGCTATGGGCTGGCAGCGTGTCACGTACCTACCTATTGTATTAAAACCAACTACAGGATAGGCAACGCATCGACAATGCCTCTGGTGTTGCAGATGTTAATAGGCGACGGTAACCGCTTATCATCAGGTGAGCCGTATGCCTGTTTGCCTAACCATGGAAAAAAAAACTAGGTGCATCTGACGTTGAGTATAAGGTAAGTGCCAAGAGATTTAAGAGTCTACCACAGGACTATAAAGAATTTAGAATTCTAGAATAGAATCATTAAAAGGAAAAAAAAGAAATAAAGAAAAATAAAAAAAAGAAGAGGGACGAAGAATAAAGAAATTTTGGCTTTGAGTTTTGACTTTGACTACAATTGAATTAAGAAAGGATGAGCAGTTAGAAAAATACCAGTAGTAGTTTATTCCAGTATGTTCTTAAAGGGCTGTTGACGTGAACTCGATTTTATAGCACCTCTCGGGATAAAACTAAATCAACCCCTATTTTGACTATCACAAGAATGCTGAAAACTTAAGAAGATTGACTAAACACTAAAATTGAACGTGGTGCATATTGCATAGTCAGCTACGAAATACTGTGCTAAAAAAACAATGGATGTGGCAGGGTAACAGTTTGGAATGGGTTTACTGATAATTAGGCCTTGCCTAGGTATGTATCAAGACAATGGGGTGTCTGTTTATTACCTATATGTCTAGATTTTTAACATAAATAAATAATAGAATTTGTTTTGAGCATTACGTATTTTGAAAAATCTAAAAACCTTTAGCCAAGTTCATATTTATTTATTTAAAATGGAAAATATATTAATGAAAAGACACGTATCCCATACATCTCTGTCCTTTACTATTCTCAAGCGATTTTAGAATGCCGCTTGGCAAAGAAACATTCTAGAGAGCAGCGGACGCATTTTATAACCCCATCTTTTTTATACACATCAAAAAATTTTAAAGTAACATCTTCTTTCGTAACTCACTGTACTTCACGAGCGCAGCGTCCAAAATAAACTTCGATACGGGAACTTTCGCCCGTAAAACTGAAGATTGGACGTTTGCACATTAGCACGACACCTAACGGTGCCGACACGACATGTCATCTAATTCTTATTCATGGTTGGGGAATAAGATTTGTAATGACGTCCCGCATTGCGGAGTATTGTGCATTGTCCTTCTAACCTCACCCCAGTCAGCCTAACTTTGTCAAGGAATTTGGGTTGATAGCAGTAGCACCGACATATCGTGTCAATCGTTGTCGGTACCGACACGGTGTGAAAGCGTCTAGGCTAGTAATAAATATATGTGATTACACCTACGTGGAAAGCCTTCCATGATATCGTGTAGGTGTCGAGTCGGTGGCAGTGTAAAACCGTCCATTGTCTGCAGTAGATACAGTGTTAGTATAAGCTGTCACTTCATCTGATATAACTCGAGGTCACACACCCACATTTTCTAAGCTTTTTCAAAGTTTATTTAAGTTTTAGCACTCATGTTATGACTTATGCGCGATTTCACTAAGTACAAAGTACTCGATGAGTTGTTTATCATACCTATGTGTTTTCCTTCGTTTTCACTGTAACAAAATAAACTTCTTCTAATTTAAGAGCTACACTCTGGTCGGCGTAGGAAATGCATTTCCCGCCAGGTTCTTCTTTTCAAGGCAGCTTCCTTGACGTCGTTTATACGACATGGCATCGATCTTCGCCTTCACTTGGCTCAGCTAATACGCGGTCTTACTTTTAAACTAAAGTTGGCATTAGCTGGACTAAGTAAGATGTATGCAAATTAAATAGGCAGATATAAATGAGAACATAAGTTTTTTAAAATTTGAATGGTCTTGGACAAGAATTATTACCAACATTTGATTTTTATTTGAAGGTTATTTTGTGCAAGAATTATTTTTTGTGTTTTTTGGTCGATAAAATGGAGCTTATTCTGAGAAACGAAAGCGCATTTCTTGGAAGAAGGAAGGTCACACACATCAAAAGTCTCATCAACTAAGTTTTACAACGCCATATACTTTTTTTTCAGATGTATGGCCAGATGCACACTGTCATTTTTAAGTGCTAAAGCTACCATAAGGCAACCTATAAATTAATACGAAAAAGCAATTCCTGGAGCTCGTAAGAGTCGTACGTAGGCAGGCGCCTATAAATTACCTTCAAGCATTTCAAGAGAACAGCTTTGCCTGTCACTTTTGACATAAACTAAACGATACAACTCGAGCATAGAAGTGAAACTCACATTTGCATTTGGTGTAATTATTGCCTAAGCAAGAGGAGCTGTTAGCTGACTCAGAGCTGCGAAATTGGAGTCAGATTGCTTGCGTACTTCGCTGCAGATTGCCCGCTGACAACTGCGTACTGCGTGCGTACTTGTACGCGTTGAATGATTCCTCGATCTAATTTATTTGTTCTACAATATGGGGAGGCAAACAGTCAGCCGCATACTATTCGCCTTATCAGACAGTAGCCTAAGAATCTGTAGCTTGGGGGTAATAAAATAATACAACAAAACATGCCAGGACTGTAAATCAGGCATTTCGCATTACCCCAGCTGGGAATATGGCAGTTCTTGAAATTAAACGCCTTTTGTAGTAATGTTTTTCGAGATGGGTTTATAATTTACTTGGAGAATGCTATTTGAAATGAACGGTTTAATAGCTTGATTTAAGAGGTAATATTCCTTAGCTGTGGAAGTAAAATTATTTTGGTGGATATGTAATAAGTACATTTAAAGCTAAGCCTATAAAAATAAAGGAAGGCAATTGAAATGATCCAAACTAAAAAAAGTACTAATCTCAAAATCTCTGGCGCCTATAAACTTCATTAGTTTTTACAAACTCCGTTACTTTGATATTCAAAAGAACGAAAGAAAGAAACATTTATTTGTAAAGTCACGATGGAAAAAAATTTACATATACATACAATACATACATAAAAGGTCTACATAATTTCCATTTACACTAATTGAGTAATGAATTAATGATACATAATCTGAAATTACGTATCTGTGACTGGGTTACATTAATTAAACAAGTTACGTCAGCTGGTTCCACTCCCGAAATATGGTCTGAGAACAGTATGTTTGGTTTGGATGAGTCTCCCGTGACGTCATCGGAACCGTGCTGTAGCAGAACCAACAAACATGACCATGTGGCCGGCGCGTGCTCATTCATAAATACTATACTCTCACTTTGTATTTGAATGGCCATGTTTTTGTTTATCTGCCTATTTTTATTAGATTGATGATATCTTGATTGATGAAAGAAAAATTTTGGTTGCTAAGATGTTTTTAGACGTGCTCTAAAATTGATCGTTCCTTTGGTATGGGCCGTATTTGGTATGTATATTTGGTACGAATGGGCCGAAAAGTGGAGGCAAAACATGGATTTGAGCTGGAGTATTGTAGGCTCTTAATGCTTTTTCACAATGCGTTTTTTTACAAATTCACATCGCGTTGACGCACACAACATGTTACAGCATTATCCTTGTATTCGATAGATTAGTTACGACGGTCTCTCTCTACCACAAGAGGTAGGTATATCTTTGAAGGTTTCTCCTCACATTTTTATTAAGGATAATCGTGTTAGAAAGCAACGCATGTTTAACATACCCTTCGATAATCATGCGTAGAATCTCACAACTTTATTGAGGAAAGTCTACTTTTCCTTTAAAAGTTTTCCTCAAAGATTGAAGCCTGACCTGCCACAATAAAACCCTACTTCATCCCAAAATCAATATTGCATTGAATAAGAGGAAAATTTCAGATAAATTCGGTTTCAAAATACTTATATAAAAGCAAATCAGCTTTTAGAAAATAGCTTTCAGAATGCAATACTTACTTATTAAAACAAAGATTTTCCGAGGTAAATATTTAAAACCGAAATGCAAATCTTCGCTATGTGTGTACAATTAAAGCTACAATTTTAATAAATGTTGCTCAGCAAATATTAACAGGGGCATTTATTTTGAAGAATGAGCAAATAGGAAAATGGAATTTTTTTGTCGCGCGACAAGATCGGAACTTTAAATTGATTAAAGTTTATGACATAGGTACTTAAGTACTTTTTATGAGAATTGGGTTTCAGTTTGTAGCTATTTATGTATTTTTGGTAAATTGGTACATAAATATTTATTTCGTGCTTTCTAAATGAGGCACGCGAATAGTTGTTTAAACAAGAAAATTGATGCGCAAGTTAATTGAATTTGATATCAAACTGTTATTTTGTCGTAAGCAAACTTGAAAATGTATTGACTCAGTGTAAAGCTTAACAATCTGTAGTTCATCAAATTCGCATTACTAGGTTGTATGTAGCAGGTACACAAAACTACCTACAGTAACAATTAATCATCGCAAACAAACAAGCTGAATCAATTACAGTAGTGGTACGAAACAGCCGTTTGGTTACAGGACGTCTACTACGAAATACTACTCGATACACAAGTGATATTTAAAGTTGTATTACGCGTTCGCCTTGTGTTTCGTCCGCGGTCTCTTGTGGAGTTGCCGGGTCGCTGCGCAGTGTACCTCCAAATGATGGATTAAACCATTGTGTTTAGCGTAGTTCCAAGCGTAATTCATAGCAGTTTCAACAGAGGAAACTTAATTATAATAGCACAGCCATTAGCGTGACTTGCCAAATAATTATGATAAATGCTTTTACATTTTCGCTAAATGCAATAGTAAGCCATGTTTTGTGCATTTAAATACCGTGCGTAATGAGCTTTTTTACATTACACATGCCTAAACCTATCTATGTAAATATGATAATTTTCTTCTCGCAGAAGCTTTTAAAGTCAACAAGGCACACTGACGTCAGAGCGAAGCTGGCGAAGCGTCAATCTCAAGATTTACATTGCATATTGACCCCTATCTCTACAATATAAGGGCCAACGCACATCTATCGACAAAACTGTTTTGTCGCGTACTTAGTGACGTGAAAATAAATTTTCTGTTATAACGAAAACAGCATATGATGAATGCTTCCTCGTCATATGCTGTTTTCGTTTTTCGTTTTTGACACGACAGACTTTTCTTAAGTATGTTTACCTATCTATTATAGCATTGTTTAATACCTACCTATTAAACATTGCTTTATACGCACATACCTAGAGAATAAACTGTGTTTTTTAATAAATAAGAATATAGAGTAGATATGTAGTGTACTTAATAATATTATTAAGTACTTAGGATGATTCTCATTAAATAAGCAAGTAACGAAAACAGCAAATAAAAAGATGCATATCGTAACTAAAAAAGTTTTACTGAAAAGTTTCACATCACTAACTGTTCGACAAGACGTTTTGTCTTTGGTTTGCGTTCTCCCTTATGCACACATTTCTAACGAGATAAAAAAAAACGTTAAGATGGTACGCATCATTAGAAATGCAATGTATATAGGCCAATATTTTTTTATACCCTAGTTGGCAAATAAGCTTACAGCCCACCTGTTGGTAAGCGGTTACCTTACCAGAGGCATTGACGATGGGTTGCCTACCCTGCAGAAGTATTTTTGAACTTTTTTTGAAGCTATTAGATTGTTTCGACGTCAATGTGTCTTGTTTGACTCAAATCACTATGATGTAACGCGTACCTGATGCCACATCACAGAAGAGTACATAGCAGCAACACCAACCTTGAAATAAAGCTTTCAAGCGAACAAAGCACAAAGTTCTACCCAAATTAACTGTCCTACTAAATTTACAGTCTATATTTTCTCGGAGACAATTAGAAGGAGACTCCCTTTTGAAACGAAATTCCTAACCTGCTTACAATTAGATAGGTACTCAATTACATACATCCTGACTGAGTGAAGAAACTTATGCTTTTACTAAGGGCCGTTACATTGAATACTAATATTATAAACGCGAAAGTTTGTATGTATGGATGTATGCATGAATGTTTGTTACTCTTTAACGAAAAAACTACTGGTCCGATTGGGATGAAACTTGGAATACATATAGTTCGTAGCCTGGATTAATACCTACATATGCTACTTTTTATCCCGGAATATTAACAGGATAAAACGGGCTACAAGATATGATAAATATAAATTCATTTCCAAAATAAAGTGGTTACACTTCTTCGTAAATAGCTACATAACTTATTTATCACATCAAAGTAAGTTATAAATATTTATTTTTGCGTAATAACCACCTTCCATCTTTCTAGGCTAAAACTCGGGAAATACTGTGATATTTCACAAAGAAAATTATAAGTACAACAGCAACGTCACCAGCCGTCTTACCGCCAAGCGTAATGGATATTGAAAACTTTGGTTACCATTTTTACAATATTACTGAAATTTACAATGTTTTTATCTTGGTATAAGTTAAAACTAACCGCTAATAACTATCCCCTATTTCAGTATTAAAATGATTTGGGGTAGGTACTTACTAAAAATTACGACCAATGTTTTTGATTTCCACTAACATTACGTTTTTATTTTTCTGCACCACTGACCTCTAGCGTTCTTATCAATCCAGTCCATCCTAAGGTTGTCTGAAAGAGATAGCTTTGTATGTTTCTTTCATTTTTGTAAAATTTTATGTGGTGTACAATAAAGTGTTATCTATCTATCATAAGGCTTGGCGGTAAGGCGGCTGTTGACGTTGAAAATATAAAATCTCTCCAAGTAAGCTTTTGCTGCACTTTTCGCTCGTTGGAGCTTAAACTCGAGGGCATCTTTTATAATATCTACCGTGTCAAGCACTGGTTCGGAGGTTGTATACAATGTTTTTTTTTATCCAACTAAATGATGGCCCATCTGATGTTAAGTAGTTACATCTGCCTATAACAATGCGTTGCCTCACCGAGCACGTCCAATGAGGACGTGCCTTGTGATGCATTGCACTGCGCTCATTACTCTGAGACGTAAAGGTGTTAAATCTCATATGCCTGCAATCACACCGGCACCCATACCTTTCAAAGCGGAACACAGCAATGCGAGCATCACTGCTTGGCGGCAGAAATAGTTACGGTGCTAGTACTTCCCCGGAGGAGCTCTTTCAGAAAGAGCCCTACTGCCCTACTATTACTACGAGTACAATGTTGTATGGAATCGTTAAGATTTTGTCATTTCTTCTTTTTTAGCTGGCAGAATAAGTTTCTTGTATTAAGGCTCATATCACGGTCAAACCGTGAAAATGCCCATTTTTGACGTTCTAGATCTCTGAAATTGAAACTCTTACATAATTTCGATTTATTGTATGATGTAGAATAGTCATTCGCATTGACCGTAGCGGCCTCGCTTTTTGCAATTTTTCCTTATATATTTAAATAAAGCCAAAATTCCGAAACAAGTTTTTAATAAAACTCGCGCAGATACTTTTTCAAGCTCCTGGATTGAACTACTGTGCAAAGCAAACGAAATGAAAAATATCTACAAATATTTCTTATATACTGCCATTGACCGTAGCGGCCCCGGAATTATGAAATAAGTATGGGATATCTTAAAAAAAAAATCAATTCAAAACCATAAAATTGCTAAAAACATTTCAGAACTAGCCGTTAATTTATCCATACTACATTAATATTATTAGGTAAAAATTATACAAAAATAAACGTTAGTTCATAATCAATAAAATTGTATACTTTTATTTAAATAACTTATTTCATTGTATTGAATAAACGTAATTTAAAACTGCATAAAATACGATCTCAGACTCTCAGACGAACTCAGACGCGCGCCAGCCCTCGTATCGCGGCCAAACTGTGATAGCCCTCTTAATAATACCCCGTAGTATTTGGAGATCTTTAGGATCTTTAGATGGTCAATTGTAGAGGTTAATCTCTATTATCTCTAAGCTCAGAATGACAAACTAAAGACACAGATCATAATCAAGCACATTATTATGCTGTTGATTTGGTTGATCCAAATCAACAAATGAAACAACGAACAAAACTGTTGTGATTTCACAATCATAACAGTTTTATTCGTTGTTTTTTCATTTAATTCGGTCGACGCCCTACAAACCCAACACACTGGTTCATTTACAGAGTCAACCCACGCGTATCGCTACAACGCATTGTGAATCGTTGGCGGTTCGATAGCGTCAGAAACTCGTAGTTAGCCTTATGTACAGTATTTACCTAACCTACCCATATACTGAGTCACTGTTCGCAACTTTTACTTATAAGTAGGATTATCCAGAGACTTTCAACAACGTCAGTGAAATATTTTATTGCATCAAAGCACATCAAATTGTGTATTCATCTCAAAAAGTCGATATTCTCCTTGTATTTCTCCGCTAAACGAGGACCATATCTCCTGCCATTTTATGGCATCAAAAACTTTTATGACAACAAAATCCCAATTATATTTTTATTAGACTTTATGATTTTATTATACCCTCAGTTTTCTAATTTTATCTGAATTCGGAAAACTTAGTTTTCTCAATTTAAATGATCTAGCTTCTAAGCTGCCACAAGTTATTTTAGCATCAGAAATCAGGTACTAAATCAAGTAGCTGATGAACGACACTAAAGCCCTCCATTTCGCAATGAGTTCTAATCCAAACATTCTCAGAAAGTGTTTGGGAGCTGGTGTCAAGAGCGGAAAGCAATCAATTTCAGGAAGCCATCTTCACCACCACAGTAAACAGCGAAATAGCTGACGCACTCTGATGGAAGGATCTCTACAAGTACCTGCTTATTATTGGTAGGCATACATTTAGCTTGCGTTATCTTATAAAGTATGTTACACTAGAAAGCTCCAGCCCCCGTATTCCAATCTTTTGCTGTCAAGTTTATTTCACTGCCCAGTGTAATTTCTCCAGGTCACATGGTACAATTTTGTACCACGCACGTGATCATTCTTTTTAGACACGTGACAGCAAAATATGCGCGAAAACAAATTAAATGACATCATAATATCACTATTTAGGGCGGCTTGCACCAGAATCGCTAAACGCGTTTAACTATTAAATAGTATTTAGCGAGTTGTCAAGTCATATAAATACGTCAGATTTAAAAGATCTGGGGCAACGCAGGTCTCCACTCGCAACAATTTAATGTGGCAGTAAATTAGTTTTGTTATTTTTAAGTAGTTATTTGTTCTATCGAAATCTCTATTGCAGCGGGAATTATAAAAATGTAATAAAAAGTCATTATTTTGATAACACGACAAGAAACCGGGACGGTGACATCTTTTTTTCATTCCTAATAGAGGGTTAGAAAAGTCTAGAGACTCTTTGGACAGTTTGCTGACTCATTATATACCTACAAGGCCACTACAAGGCAGATAAACTCCGAACTAAACAATAATTTTTTTCTTGAGGTAGGTAAGTGTACCTACTATAATACTAAGGAAATCAAATAAAATAATTTTTTTTGTTCGGTAAGTACCTACATACTTATCTAGGGAGGTATCTAACAAAACAAGTGACAATGTAGCTAATAAAATAAACATGAAGTATTATTTAGATTAGGTAAAACCTTTTTTTTCCATCACCTCTTCCCAATCACTACAGGCCATGTACAACTTTTTTTTAAAAAAAGAACGCCGTCGAAGTGTGTTCTGAGAACTTGAAAAGCGCACGCATTACTATACTAACTATATTTATACTTTTTGTTTGGCTTTTCTATTATTGATTTTCCGGATTTTTAAACTGATAAAAAATATGGAAGAAGGAGAACGGTGCATCAATTGTACAATATGTTTAGGCCCTAGAAGAAGAAGATTTTTGGTGCAGGCTCAACCAGTTAATATTGTTGAAGCTGTGTCATTGTGGATAGCCCCAATTCAGGTATGTTTGTGCTATTTTATTTTATTGTTATGAGACGAGTGACGAAACAAGTCCAATCCACAGAGGACGTATCCTATGTGGCATTGTAGCGCGTCCATAACACATTAAGCAATGCAAGCATGGGGCGTAGAGACGTTCTGTAACTTCAACAATGAGCGAGTGTTGTTGAGTAACTTACCCGCCTGCATGTTTGTTTTTGATATTTTGATAATGTAGCTACACAGGTACGCTAGATGGGTCGCCTTATGACTAACTTAGGTAGGTGCTAATGCTTATACCTAACTACCTAGCTTCTTACATTTTAATGAGTTAAGTATCGGTGAGGCAATGCATTGTTATAGGCAGAGGTAACCACTTAACATCAGGTGGGCCATCGGCTTGTTCCATCACTGAGTTGTATAAAAAAAAGTATATTCGTATAAGTTCTTATATTTTCATTTAAAAGGTTCTCAATAATCAAAACTTATTTACAAGAGGTAAGTACCTACCTACCTACTTACTTATTTTCCTTTACGCCTTATTCACACTTTTTATACAAAACTTCTTGTATTCGTAGGTTTCGCCTAATAACAACTTATGCCAAGAATGTTTGGTTTTATTACGAAATCGACTAAACAATCCTGGCCAAGCTGCAGCTCGAGCATATGGACACACAAGAGTATGCCGAGGTTGTGGAAGCTCTATATTGAGATCTAGATCTTATGCCATCTACAATACCGCAGAAGGAAATATAATAGCGTCATGGATTATTCCGTACCAGGTAAAATGATTTCTCTATTTACTATTTATTTATTTTACTAGCGCATTGTTACTCGCGATTTCGTCTGCGCGGAATAAGTTTTTTAAGTTTTCATTAAAATAGGTTTATTCAAGAAAACGTCGCATATCCACCCCCAATAACCCAAAGTAACTACCTACTCTACTCTACCTACCTACAACTGCGTGATCTCGCTGAAATGTAGATGTAAAACAAAATAATCGTAGGTAACTTGTCTTTGTCCTGAAAATGTTACCAGTAGGTACTTACCTACCTGAAACTCACAAACCACTGTGGAACTGACTAAACCAAGGGTTTCCTCACGATGTTTTCTTTCACCGTTCGAGGGCACTAGCATTGCGCACATGTAAATGTACACCTATTGGATAGTAAAACATAATGTGAAACAATAAAATGAAGCCATTTATCACTAACCACACATAAATATTTCAGGTCAATAACAATGATCAAGCATGTAGACGATGTTTTAGTAGAGCTCAGTTTCTCAGCTCAGGATATGCTCGAAATTGTCGAACAAGAGCCACATCTCGGGCCCAATCCAGGAATCCCACAACCACCTCCTTTACCTGCTGCACCTTTGGGAATACCTGCCGCTAACAATAGAATGCAACCCACCATATTGCTACCACATTATAAGCGGCCAGCTGTGACCATATCTCGCTATACGCCTAAACGATGCCGATTTAAGAGGAGTTACTCCAATCTTAATTAGAGCAAGAATCAAGTCACGGCACGTTAGTAGGAAAATCTACTATAGCTACGTTATGTTTGAGAGTGAACCGGCTGACCGCAACAACGTAGAAAATATATTAGGGTACTGCTGTAGCTGCATTGTGGGCAACAGAACAGTTGGCTGTTGCACCCATGTTATGACAGTTATATGGTTTCTTAGCTGGGCACGGCATCAAGACAGTATTGTCGCACCAGCTATGTTCCTAAACCATGTAATTGAAGAAGAAACTGAAGATTCTGACGACGAGCAAAACTTGCAGTAGGAAAAGTTATTGCTAATCGAGCAAACGAAGCTAGCGAAGATCTTAATAACATTGCCATAACATTGTACGTTAAAACCCAGCGGGCCACACAAGCTGGGCGTTAACGTATAGTGTGCCGTGCCGTGCTGTGTACAGTACCTACCTTATATGTTAGGTGTATAATATTATGTGTTCATTTGTATTAACTTGTTATTATTGTTTCTTAAATTATGGACTGTATGTTGTAATGTGTTGTCTGAAATAAAATTATTGAATTGAATTGAATAACATAAAAAGCGGATATAACAACCGACCTTGGTCGATGTTGTATGTTCCTAGTGATTAGATATGATCTACCTATCAAACTGAGATGTAATTGCTAACTACCTAACAACCATACCTAACAAACGTCACAAACGATAGCATGATATTACCTATTACTTATCACAAACTTCAAGAAAAGCCGCAGGTGAAAGCTAGTAAGTCATACAAATACAAACTGTCAATTAAGTCATCGAAAAATACCATTTCCTGGCAGACAACCTTTGTTTTTTGTCGAAGTTTGGATGTCGAATAACTAGGTATTCCCGTTGCTTTTTAATAAAATTATTACTTATATTAAAACTACGTTACAAGTACATTGTAACAAAGAAAGTTTCATTAATGCGAGTTTAAAAAAATCGGGACCTGGGCTCCATAGAGTTTTGCCCCAGACCCTTTATTTAGCTGTTAAACACGTTTAGTGATTCTGGTGCAAGCCGCCCTAAGTCACAGAATAACTATGAGTTAGTATAAACTGACCATGATTTAAAACTTTGCAGTTCAACTGAGATTGGAATCGCCCCCAGCCCTCAAAAGCTTTAGTGATATATGTATTGTTTAGGCTGTGCTTTGTTTCTCACTAAGTTATGCAACGTGCAAAACTACGCTACCGAATACTAAAGGTGCATTCAAGACAGGATTTCAAGGACTATGACAGTTTAAAAATGGGTCGTTACTTCGAAAAAACGTAATTAACAGGACCTCCTTGTTTCCTGTGGTATCTCCTAAAACCTCCTTTTCTTCAGTCGTCTCTAATTGAAGCTTGCGGTCTAATTTCAATCTTCAGTACCTTCCGTAACTAGAAGTGTTCCAGATATTCTCAAAGCCACGATATGGTCAAAACAAATTCGTTAATTGCCTCGTCAGCCTTTCATCGTAATTAGCGAATATCGAGAACTGAAGCACTTCAACGAAATGTAATTAAGGTATAAACTGTTATTCGAATTGGTTCGTGCGACTACTGAAAATTCACGATTACTTCGAATAACTCTTGCGTAAAGTTCATTCTTTTTAAATCTTCCAATTGCTTCCAATCAATGAGAAAGACAAGGAAAATCCAAAATAGGGATGAGTGGAAAGGCTGAAAAACGCAGAAGGAACCACCAGATGGCCACTTATTAGTCCTACTACTCCCAAAATGTAGAGCTATTTCTCATCTTTTCTTTGTCATATATCAATATTTGAGCTTGGCCTTGGATTAATCGCTTTTTCCTTCACCAGTTATTCTACTCCTTTTTAAAGACATCTGCGCGTCATGACTTGGGGATAATAAAAATAAATACCCCAACTCATGACGTCACTAACAAAACCATTAAGAACTGTATCGTTGTATTAATTGATTGTAAAATACTAATTTGAGATAAGTAGAGCTGATGATGAACTCCATTATTGTTTGCAGGTCCTGCCTTGAATATAACGAGGAGTTTTTCCTTGATAATTTGTCATAGATCAGTGTACCTATTTGTCCAAACCTGGATTAATCTCAACGTTTGTCCTACAGGTGTGTGTTTTTCCTTCTTGGAAGTTATTATCACAACCTCTTTTAGGGATCTTTAAAAAACTATGATCACCATTTGCAGAACTGTGTAGTCGAGTCGATAGTCGAGTTTATTGCTTGTACAAAACTTGTGTTGAAACATGAGTGTTTTGCGCGTGAATTGAATACGTAAAGCGTAATTCTGTTTGATCACTTCTATCGCAGAAAATATTTTATAACCTTTAGAACTCTGTTGTTTCATAAAACTTAAGAATATTCGAGTGCATTTCTCTATCTCCATAACAAATCCATAGTTTTATAGTTCACCAACGATGTCCGGGAAAATAGGATTTTACGAGTATATTTTATCATCATCGTTCCACACAGCTCGTAAAGATGAATCTTTACAGCTGAGTTAAGTTAAACATACTCTTTCGTAGAATCGCTACGTAGCGTAGGTGGATCACGTGACATATTTAATTTTGGTTGTCGATATAGTCCCACCTCACACACGTAACATTATAAATAAATTTATTGGAGTTACTAGTATAGTATAGCTAGTATTGTATCTCTCACCTGGCTTCCTTCGTATTCGCCACTGCACCGGCGGCGCCGGGCTACCTGAGCCCGACGAAGCCAGCTTGAAGCCGTCACCTGCAAAGTAAAACAAAAACTAGTCTAAATAGAGTCTAGAATGCTTTGCGAAATGTAGCTGGTAAACATACTTAATCTAACAACTATAAGAAGAGTCCAAAGATGCACTCAGTTGCTCGTCTGGGGAGATACTAAGACCAGTCTACGATCAGTTTAGCAATCGAATCAGTTCATATCAACTTTTATTTTTCTTTTAGCGGTAGCGCTCATGAAAATGCCACTAACAGTCACCCAACCAAATGATGAACGCGCTGAACGTTGCTTAACTTAGTTAAGGCGGATATCACGGTCAAACCGTGAAAATGCCCATTTTTGACGTTCTAGATCTCTGAAACTGAAACTCTTAGATAATTTCGATTTATTATATGGTGTAGAATAGTTATTCGCATTGACCGTAGCGGCCTCGCTTTTTGCAATTTTTCCTTAGATATTTAAATAAAGCCAAAATTCCGAAACAAGTTTTTAATAAAACTCGCGCAGACCCTTTTTCAAGCTCCTGGATTGAACTACTGTGCAAAGCAAACGAAATGAAAAATATCTACAAATATTTCTTATATACTGCCATTGACCGTAGCGGCCCCGGAATTCAGAAATAAGTATGGGATATCTACAAAAAAAAATCAATTCAAAACCATAAAATTGCTAAAAACGTTCAGAATTAGCCGTTAATTTCTCCATACTACATTAATATTATTAAGTAAAAATTATACCAAAATAAACGTTAGTTCATAATCAATAAAATTGTATATTTTTTATTTAAACAATTTATTTTATTATATTGAATAAACGTAATTTAAAACTGCATGAAATGCGATCTCAGACTCTCAGACGAACTCAGACGCGCGCCAGCCCTTGAATCGCGGCCAAACTGTGATAGCCCTCTTAAGCCACGAACCACCGCGCTAGAACACAAGCGCGTAGCGTAGCTCTACCAATGAGACAACTTTTTTTGTAAGTACTAAGTTTTAGTCTCAGAGCGACATCTGTTGATTCCAGATTGTACTGCGATACGAAGCAGGCAACGCGAAAATGAAACTGGAAGCTTTTTGCAAAGTTTTCCTTGTATCAGTTAGTGCCGCGTCGCATCGTAAGATGGCGTTCAAAGTCATTAGTTTCGCACTTGCTCGTAACACAGAATATTAATAAGTATCTACACAGTTTAATATTTTGTAGAGCTATTAGAAATTATCATGAAAATTTTATTCGAGAGGAAAAACAACAATAATTAATTAGGCGTTGCCAATTTTTTAATTTTTTAGTTTATTTCGCCTTCCGACATAAATCCATCCTAGGTGTTATTTTATTATTTTTACCAACAAAATCAAAATATGAAACATTTGCTGATGAGCGTTTCAAAGAAGAATCAAGAGGAAAATCTTAAGCATTGTCAAGAAAAGTACTACATAAATAGAAGAATATTTTGAATAGACTGCTGTGGACTACCGTCTCCTAGTAGGTAAGTTACAAGTACCAACATTTAAATACCGGAGGTGGGGTATTTTCATTTGCCCTTTAATCCGACTAGAAGCTCCCACTTTTAATTGAGTTAAGCCT
This sequence comes from Gandaritis pyraliata, assembly GCA_947859175.1. Lineage (NCBI taxonomy): Eukaryota > Metazoa > Arthropoda > Insecta > Lepidoptera > Geometridae > Gandaritis > Gandaritis pyraliata. The sequence continues at coordinate 3,910,156 of OX401866.1, read as the reverse complement.
CATCTAATGAAGGTGTACCCGAGGATAGGTAGTTCAGTAACTAAGTTTCGATAATGGATATTGCACAGATCTTCGAAATAGAATGGCCAGAAAACCTGTGTAAGGTTTTTCTTAGATACAAAAAATATCGCAAAAGCAAATGACGGGAAATTGAATGTTTGATTTTATTTTGTTTACGCTTCGTTTACAGAACACAATCGTATGAGCATTTGCACACTGACCGATACCGACCGACAGACAAGATACCACGATACCGATATTTCAGTCGTTCGAACAAAAATATCGGCGCCGACCTTCGATCAACTATACCGCGCTGACGTGTACCTACGTATGAGATTCGCTCTCCGCTGATATCATGTCGTGTCGGTTGCAGTGTGAAAACTGCATTTGAAGGTCTCCAGTTGGAAACAAAACAATGCGGTTCGGTCAACACGGTATTAAAATTTGCTATTTGTAACTGGGAATTTTGAATGTGCAAAACAAGAAATTGAAAACCACGTCGTTGGTTTTTGCCAAATAGCCAGTTTGTTACTAGCTGTGATGTGTTTATTTTAGTGACTTGTTATTTACGTTCCTGTTGCGTTCACCGTCTAATATTATAGTATAACCGACGTAAGTATTTTATGCGACAGGCGAAACCTTCTAGGTATTTCATTTATTTATATTCAAAAAAGTTTCGATTGGCAGCGAAATATCATCACGTCCAGCCGTTCAGCGCGGTATCTATTTGGAATATTACATTTTCTGTGGGCTTTAGAAACCGTCAAGCCATATGGGTGTCTATAGGCTGCATAAAAAATCCGTGACTAGAGAGTGGTATATCACACTACAAGCTAAATGTCAAAGAAATCGGATGAGATTTAATTACATAAATATAATATTTTTGTTAAAGATCATTGCATAAAGATATAGATCTGATTAGAAAAATACACATAAATACCTACCCTTAGTTCAAAGGGATTTTATTTTAGCAGACAAAAGAGATGACAAATGTCTACTCATTAGACACCAAAATACCACATTGTTCTGCACTTCGTGCATGCAGTTGACATCAAAAGATATGCATCGTGGATTTGAACGTGTGTGGGCGAGAGGTTTTGATACCTACTGCTTAGCCCCTCGTATCGACTCGACGACGGTAGGCCTCTGCTCTGTGTACCTATTGTAGGTACCTAACCTCTCCACGTATGGTTTGTGGAGAATGGTATTGTTACAGAATGATGTAACCGCTAACCATCAAGTTAGCAACAATAATAAATAATAATACGCTTTTTGCGTCGCGGCTCAGAAAAAACCTAATGAGCTGAGTGGGAATTGAGGACAAATCGGAAAATTCAGATTTTACGATTTGTATCTAACAAATAGGTAGGTAGGTATAGGGAAAGCCTGTTTCAGCTGTGCCAATAGTCTGTTAATGATGATGATTTGAATACATAATTATTACCAATCACTATTTTATATTCGATTTTTATTTACATAATACAAAGTAATATCAGATATGTACTTATATTTAATTATCAAATGCAATTTACAAAAATTACGATAATTAAACAGTTAAACCAAGATATAGGTTATTATGTAGGTATGGTACGTAATCGTGCACGGCGTGTGTTTGATGAAACTAAACCACCCACGAACACCCCAAAAACCGATAAATTAAGCTCCCGGCAATCTAGTCGGAATTCTAACAGGAGTGGGTCAAGTTTGTGTCCGAGTTAAGCCAACAAGCCCCAAGTTCCTAAATCCCTGGGGACGATGATGCACGGTTTATCCACAGAATAGATAACGGTACTACACATAGATTGCCCACTCTTCCTCTTCATCCATGACAAAATTACCTACCACATCCTACTGGAATTTTTTACCCACTACATATATCCCTCGACCGTTTATCCCATATACTTGGGGTCGGCATTCCTTGTCCGTTTTCTCCACTGCGCACGGTTTTGTGCGGTGTTAGTGTCGAGTTGAGCTTCTTTTAGGTCTTTTCCGACCGTCGACCAGGTGGAGGGTAGTCGTCGGCGTCCACGCTTCGTCGTAGGCAAATTTAGGGCAAGTTTTACCATGTGGTCATCGAAGGCGCTTTTCTTTTACTTTTTCAACTATGGGTGCGACTTTAAAGTTTCCTCTTATGTAATCATTTCAAATTTTATCTAATAATGTGACGCCCGCTGACCAGCGTCACACGCATGGAATTTTTTACCCATTACATTGCCACAATTTTTATTTCCATACCTACCTAAGCACAGTAAAGTAAGTACATATAATAGCGAGTAGTTACACTATGCGGTAACGACATACATAACATAATGGAATATAAGGTAAAGAATTTACACAAATCTAAGCATGTCGATCAAATTTATTGCCAGTGTCCGGACTGTGGTGTTTGATCTGATGCCAAATCAATGAGAAACATGATGTAGGTAACTAAACGAAGTCACGTGAATAATATTCCCATACAAATTCTCTTGTTGACTATTTAAAGCTTCCACGGGGTACGGATCACGGATCGTTTCTCGGTCGAGTTTAATTAGTTCACGAGTTCAAATGAATTAAATAAGTAAATACTACGCAGTTAGGTCTTTCTATTGCTGTTTGTTTTGCGTTTGTTTGCAATCAGCCGCCTAGCCAGTAGTTAATAATTACCAACTTTAATTGGTTTCTATACCTAATCCCGTGCATTTAGTCATCCTATCAACATCTAGTAACTGAACCTAATTACGACCATTGAGTTTCAGAGGAGTAGCCACATTCAAATCCAAAAGTCGTAGAATACTTAATAATTTTCTAATATCTACGAGCATAATAATTGACTTCCTCTTTTTCTTAGAAATGGGCTAATGAAATAAATCAACAAGCACGTGGTTCAGTTTATATGCGCGTGCACATCGCACGTTTACATTGTTACTTGTTATTTTCTGCAACGAGATTATCTTATTGGGTGTTACGTATACGTAGTACTACTAGTCATTGGGCGTTTGGACGCTATGGACTCCTACCGGATACCGACATAATTATCGTGTCAGTAATGTTAAATGCTTAGGTGCATGACCGGATTTGTATCCATTTCCTCACTGCCTCAAGACTCAAAAAGTGGTACCGCTAGCACGAGACTTTCTGTGCTCTCATAACGTTTTAACGATAACATACCTAATCTAATCACACTCATACATTTTTTTGCCAAATATCGTGCCACCGGAACAAGAAGGAAACCCGTTGTATACCGTTCGCAAACATAAAGAATAGTGAGTCATATCTCATGAAAACTGGGGTGGTGTCAGTTGTCACGTGTCGTAAACCACAGGCGACTGGATCAGGATGTCGGGAGATCGTAAAATATACGATAAACCGTCATGATCGTCGTAGTATTGTTTTTCAGTTATCATTCTTTGCCCCTACCATGAGGACTCGAAGCTCAGGAAGGTTTTTCTTTCAATTGTATTAGAACCGATACCGACGCCGCTGCGCTGCCTGCCTTGGGGGCAACGACGCGCAGTGTCCGTGAATTCGAGACAAAACTCGAATTTCCAGCCTTGCACTTGCATCTAGGCCGTATTATGCAGGCCCTACCTATTGTACCGACGACAATGTAAAGACCGATGGAGACTGCTAATCGTTCATTCTCGAAATCCACGGGACAGGCATATTTTCGAAGTAGTAAAACCTTTGAAGATGTTACAAACGAATTTCTGAAAAACTGACAAAATATAATAGGCATGCATGGTGGTCTGCGTAGTAAGTAGGTTATGTGCTTTGGGCAGCTGTGCCAAACAGTTTCCATACCAGAATGGATGCCAATAGGTAGGTAGGTACTTATTTTATTCACTGTAGGTAAATCGACCTACACATGACTTTTAACGATAGGACCGCTCATTGGACATTATTATTTTTCATTTCTTTTGTGTAGTTTTATTAGTTTATAATAAAGTATGTACTGATGAATTTTCAAAAATTCGTTCATTCTTTAGGACTTTAGTAAAGGCTACCCAGCTATACGCAACGCACAAACGGAAGGCTTTTCCATTTATCGTTTTTCAATACACATCGCACTCAGAATATTCATCAGTCACCATAAAATAGTACATTATGCGTCATAGATTGGTTATTGCGAACGAGTTGACGTTCGGTCTACGAGTTTGCAATAACCATACGAGCCTACGACGCAAGTATCATGACGTTTTTCAATACAGTTGTGAAGAAAATCAAATGATAAATTAGGTCCTTTTTTTGCGTCGTAAAAAGTTCACATCACTTTATTTTTCTTTCATACAACTCTTCGGTGAACTCTGTTAAATTGAACTACAAAAAAATTACACGGCGTCGCGTCGGTCGTGCAGTAAGTTAGAAATTACGCACGCTCTTCACGATCCCTAAAAGCCATGCCACAAAGTTGCTCGCTAATAAAGCTTTGTAGTTAAATAAAATAGAACGCAAGAAAAACACGGAAATGCCAGAGTGTCGACCCTGTGACGTCACCAATTTGTCTGCCCGGATTATTGGCCTAAGGGTATCTGGAGATAGTGAGATTTTATAGAGCCTTTTCGAGAGCATAATAAAGGTTCAATGATATTCTTAAGAAAATGTTTATAGAGGAATCCTCACATTTTTCCTAATAAAATCAATTCTATAGAATTCTCAAAACACAAATAAGAATAAGGAAAGTGAAACTGGACTGGACTGAGACTGAACTGAACTGAACCTCTGAGATAACCAGTTATCTGAGAGGAAAAAAAATCCTCTGAGATAACCAGTTATCTTGTCTTGGTTATCTGTCAGGAATAAGCCAAACTGAGACTGAACTTAAATGAGTCTCAGATCTACTTCAGTCTCCGTCTCTGCCTCAGTTTCAGATTCAGTTCAGCTTCAGTCTCACTCCAGTCCAGTCTCAGTCGCAGTCTCTGCCACAGTTCAGTTTCGGTCAAGTCCAGTTTCAATTTCAGATTCCGAATTCCGTTCTATTCAGTTTCTGAAACTGAAACTTATCTTTACAGAATATCACTGAAATGCAGTTTATTTTACTTGTTATCTTACCAGTTAGCAATTATATTGCAAAATATTCAACCAGTGTTCAAGACAAGGCGTGTGTAGGGAGCTACCCAACACGTCAAAATCAGAACTTTCCCAATCTTATTTTCTCCGTTCTATTTTCGTTTGTAGTTTTCAAACTATCCAAGATACCTTGTCTCGTGTTTCACGTGGAAAATTTTTAGGATTCGGTAACGGAGACCGTTGTGAGATTGGATTCTAGACCTTTGGAATTTTATCATTGGGATTGGACCCGTTTTCCTAAGCAATATATTATGCTCTATTCTATTTATGACGGTCACATCATCTAGGACCATAGTACTTGTCAAGATGAATCAAACGAGCCCAAACATGATGGGGTTGCAACTTACAGCTCCATCATCAGATCAGCTCGCTGCCACTATATTATTGCATTGTCACCAAAGACTATAATAGGTATGATTGCCAATTTCAGTTCAGTCAAACACACAAACATTGCAAGTTAAATGAAAGCTTGTAAAGAAATAGCTTCCAATCGCTAAGGCACAAAGAGCGACAGATAATAAAGTCTAGGATATCAGGGCGAATGTGGGCAGACGGAGTGGAGGCTGGTAATTTACTGCACCAGTGGCTAGATTGCCGTGCACAACTACCACAGAGCATGAACACTTAGGATGCTGATGTTTTATTACTGTGACTCTGTATTGGTTAAAAATTGGTGGATGAAAGTTACATAAGACGTGACGGTAGCTCTGTTATTCGAGGTAGGTCAAACTGCATTTCATTGGCGGAATCTCGTGGGCCGATCTCAAAGGTTGATTGTCAAGTTTTTGTAAATACTGTTTAGCTAGACTCTACCCCATTTGAGAATTTCCATATCATTGGTCTTTCTGACAGGATAGGCCGTCCTATTCGACTTTCTCCCATCAGTCGCTATATCAGTGCTCATTTCTCCGTGACTCATTGATCGAAGGACTCATGTCACCATTTGCTACCGTATTCTACAGCAACCAATTTTTTCATGCCATCATATTCAATAGATATTTCACAGCAAACTCGCCTGTCCGTGTTCCCTCTATCTCCGAACGTGGGAAACCCTCCACACTTCGCTGATTATAAAATGTAGAATTGCACACTGCATTTCGCATTCCTTCATTCCTGTTTTATCCGCTTCAGAACAACGCAGTTGGTATTTAATTAACTACATTTGTACTAACAACCTAACCTGTGTTACTTTTACACGTTATCAGAGTTCCGTCCTTAGGTGTATTTGCTCTAATTATCGTGTATTTGTTTGCTATACTTACAGTAGTTGTTGTATTTTTCTTTATTGCACGCTATTGAGGTCAAAAACTAGGAAGTCAAGGTCTAAGAAGAGCATTCATAGTCACATATTTTTTTGAAGGCGAAAGCAAGTAGTGTAGTTCCACGTAGTACTATACTTATGAGATTAGCTCTCCGCCGATATCGTGCAGGCGTGTGTTTATAGTTGTGTGAAAATAGGTAATATTGTTGAATAGAAACAATAGCAAAATCAGCTACGCTAGCTAGTCTATCTCAGGTAATCAACATAAAAACACAAGCCATTATTTCTCACGTGCGTATTTGCAAATGTATCGTGGCACACCTACCTATTGTGGGTGTCCGTATCGCGTAGATATTTCCTGATAACTGTTAGAACCGAAAATTAGTTGTGCACACTACACACCTACGAACTGTTTTAACTGTATTTATCAGGGAGTTTAATATTGATGTCCATAAAGTTTACTAACCGTACAGAAATCAATGACAGTGGCATAAATTGAGCTTAAGATCTCCGTCACGAGCGCTAAGCCTATTAAACTTTATGGGCATGTCTGCCGAATTTTAGAGTATCACTTGCTTAGTGTCACATATACAACATTTTACACTATTTGTAGATTAGTTGTTACATCGTAGTGCGTATGACACGCCTTCAATTTATCATGGGATTAGTAGGACGATGACAACACAACTTTCGGTGCGCATGGCGTGGCGGGACACTGGCCAACGGACAAGCGAGATGTTCAGGTCCAATTTTATGGTAGAGTGGATGGGACATGTATTTAGCTATTAAAGATAGGCTCAAGTCTACAAATAAGCAAAATGCATGGTCCTCGTTAAATGGCGGCGTCGTCGTCTAAATGGCGATTTATAAATCAAAAAGTTTAGTAGAACGACGTGTAGAAGAGCACTGCGCGGCAATATACGCTCTGCTGTCGAGTTGTCATGTAACTGATGCGCAATTTTGCAATTTTTTTAGAGTTTCAGAGCTTCTGTTCATACCTCTACCTGTATTCTACTGTACCCTTTCAAACTTATTAAAATGTGAAAGAATAATGAGAATGAAACAGATCAAATCACCAGAATTACTCACCAACTTTTATGAAAGTACCTAGACAATCCTAACGTGGGGTCAGGATTATGTAAGTGATAAGTGTGATAACTGGCATGTGTTTAATGTGTTTATGTATTCTGTAGAGATAGGTACGAGTACTTTACGATATACGTTATCACGTGAGTTGATAACCCGAACATGAACATATGCCGTTATGCGCGTCGAAGCGAATTAGCATACAATAATGTAGTTTCATAGTTTGTGTGAATGAAGCTCGTTTTGACTAACAAGTGAGTTTCTAGTTGCACTTGCAACGAACGTTATATTGGCTTGTGAAGTGATACTGCAACGGATTTTCAGCGTAATCAAGCTGGTGGGTAAATATCGGATGTTTCGCGTCTTGGGAGAGACTATAGTCTCAACTGTGATTTTGCAAAACGATAAATACTGAAGGCTACATCAGATTTTTTTATTATAAGTTATACTTCTGCGAAATGAAAGACGAAGAAAATATCAAAGTTATTATAAAAATACATTTTCCGCCAGATTTTTTAACAAACTTCTCAATACTTCTCAACTCAACCAAGCGTTCGGAAACTCGAAAACTCTAAAACAAAACAGTTTCCGAGCACCCTCTGATACTTTACATAGACGGTACGTAGGTTCACAAACATAAACTTCAGTAACTTCATACTTAGCAAAGTTTATAGTATGTTTAGGCTTCTCAATATTACTGAAATTATGTTAAAATCTAAAGGAATGAAGTTTGAAACTTAGGGAGGATTAACTGAGAAGTTAGACGTTAGTAGGAAAACTTTTACTTGACAGTGTACGTGGGTGAAATTGAATCATTATAATGAAATCTTGGTAACGAAAGTACAAGCTTTCAGAACTTTTGTGGGCGTACATTGAAACAATACTAAAGTTTTTGACAGACTTTCATTGAAAAGTTTCAAAAACCCTATGAGTGCATGCATGTCCAAGAATATTTAGCTGAGTCTGGTCGAGAAGATTGAAGGTTCAGTAATATGAAAATAATATGTATAAATAAAAAGTTTATTTCGAAACTCCCAGAAGTACAATTTGACAATAATAATTTTGTAGATACTTTGCGAACCCATTCAATTTTACGACACAGTATTTCTACACAATTTAACGGCCCTTTTAGCAAAATTGGTTGCAACACAAAACATTTTATTGCTAAAAGGAGGTCCCATTATTATTTAATTTTAGGACCTGTTTCACCATCCTTGAGAAACACAATCCATCAGATAACAGTATTGCTGTCTTTCTTTTTGACTATACAACCACTTAACAAAATGATTTTTAAGTCTTGGACTCTTGGCTGACCGCACGGGAGTAGAAGCCACAACTATTGCGTTCCTACCAATCAGTCAACTGTACTGGTATGAGGGATGTATGTTTTTTTGCGGCTAATAGCTATAAGTTTCTTTATAAATTACTATTAGGCTAGACAAACAAAAAGTACGAGTAAGATAATAATCATCGCAAAAGTTGCCGACTAGGTCAGCACGAACTTTTATAATTCCAAGTTTTATTGTCATGCAAACTATAGAACTAATAAAACCGATAAACACACACATCCCGAGGTTGACAGAAAATATTTACCCAATGGGCAGGCTGGTTAAGCTTTACCACTCCAAAGGTTAAAAGAATTTACGCAATGGCCAGTAAGGTGAAAAACACAAGCTTTATCATTTCCCAATTCAGGTTGACAAAAATATTTACCCCAAGAGAGATTCCCTCCTCCTCGCGTCGTACTCCTCATGGCTGAGGGTCGCATGACTGAGGGTCCCAAGAGAGATTATTCTTTCCCAAAAGCTGTATCACTCCAAAGGTAGACAGAAATTACACAATAGACAGTCAGGTTAAAAATAAACAATCTTAACAAAAAGCTTCCCACTCCAAAGGTACAGTGATCGAGATAAATGATCCGGCATCCAGAGCATTCCGCGCACGTCCCTATAGTTGAGTGTTTGTTCGCCCCCTGACTAGCTATTGTAGCCTTTTTAACCTACTTCGAAAATGAAGGTTATCCTCTCTGCTCTTATTCAAGGTCTTACGGCTCCTCTATAGATTTCCAATTCTTTGTTAATGAAGCCTTTGAATAATTACAAAGGCCCTAGGTAATTATTCAAAGTCGAGTTCATGTTTTTAGTAAAATCATAAGGATCTTTTAAAATTTTCTAAGTGCCAGTTACGAGGTTAGCAGGGCGACAGGGAGACTCCGACCAAGCACAATGTGACTGCGGAGCCTCACAAACAATGCCTCACCTCCTGTCTTGCCCAGAATGCACCAACGGTTTCTGGGCAAGACATGATATTTAGTAAGTACCTAGGTATTTAGTAGGTACGACAATTACTAATGAAAATAAAAAATCCATGGGAGCCAATTGACTTGAAGAAGAAGGGCGGCAATGCACAATACACCTCTGTTGGAATGGAAACATTAAAAGAACGTTCGTTCCTACAATATTTTTGCCTGTGCTAGTGCTAGGATTCATTCGATCTCTTTCTCAATAAAACGTCGATACTGCGCACACTTCGATAAATAATACAACTGTTGATCGAAGTGTGCACACGTCTTTTTCATTAAGTAATAATATTTCTGCATACTTACCTATGTTTGCAGAAATATTACATGTGAACAAAGTCGTAGGTGTTCCACTAGTTTATTACCTGTTTTCTCGATAAGAGAGTCGTTTTACAAGTTTGCGACACTCCAAGGCTTTTAGCTTGATTTCGATTTTTAATGATGTTTATCGAAATGTTCTTTACCTGCGAACAAAAAGAACTTTTATTAATTAAAATAGGTACATATTTAAATAGGAGACACGACACCTACACGATATCGTCGAAGAAGCTAATATAATATCATAAATTTTCTATATACGTTTCGACGGCACCGCCAACCCGGTATATTTCTTCCAGCAACTAAAATCGGTGTCGTGTCAATGTTCAAACGCTCTTTGAAGTTTTTTGAGTGCAAAAAGATTTGAGAGATTAAAGCCATTTCTTTTTTAACTGGCTTCCGAGAAAGGAGGTCCTCAATGGGACGTACCACATTACTTCTCAATAGCGTTCGATTTCAAAGAGATTTCTACTGTTATGTAGAGAATAGCCATTATCGGGGTCCTATATTGTGTGTTATTTGTAAGAGATAAGTAGGTTAGGTACATAAACCTGTTTGTATAATACTTAAAACACGTGCATATTTCTTTTATATCTTGAAATTGCGATCCGTCGATATCGGGCGTTTGCACACAGGGGCATAATTCTCACTTCGGCAGAAATACTCTAATAGGGATGACGTCAAAATGACATCGACAACTCGTTGAACTAGTGGGTGAAACGAGTTTTTGGCTGAGATATGACGTCATCCCTATCATAGTAAAATCTATGCTGAAGTGAGAATAAGGCTCTTGGTTGATATACCGACATCAACATGTCCAAAATGTCAGTTGCTTGAACAAAAATAAAATATCGGTGTCGCCGGCGACACGGTGTCAAAGCGTCTAAGCTCTCTGACGATATGATGTATGATTTTCGAAGAAATGTAGTAAATTTAAAAAAAAAATTAGGTAAGTAAGTACTAATTTTATTTATTGTGTAACCATAACAATATAAGTAAATAAACAATGCGGTTAATGTCATTTAACGCGACTCGTTGTTTTCCGCATTGTGGTTGAATGCAATTTATAGCGCTGGCATCAATTACCTTACGGCATAGTTCTAGCTCCTAAGTAATATATTTGTTATATAACTAGCTTCGTAAGATTATATTGCGGAGTTGGACTTTACGGAGTACTTTTTGAGGGTTAATAACTTCCACGTTAAATCTCGTTCCCACTTGTCGGTGTCGGGTCTCGTACGTCGCGGCTTTTATTCAAAATGGTGTCGTATCGTACAGTTTCATACCGGATTTTCTGTCGCTACAGCACTTGACACTCAACAAGTAGAAACAGGGTGTTACACGTATTCTTCTTAGGATCGTATGTTGCAAAATATACTCAAGATTCAAGTATATTTTGACGTAGAGATTTGCCTCGGAGGGTGGGTATTTTGTATAACCCGAACAGTCAAGGAAATGGAATGAAGATTTAGAAAGATTCAATTTTTAAGTTTCTGTAAGAATAGACAATTTAAAACTTGATACGCAATAAAATACCAGCGAAATAACAATAAATAAATCCCATCAAGAAAACTTCGGATAGAAAAACTTGGAAGTATTTTAAAACTCAAAGTACTCAGAACAAAGCTTCGAGCTTTGTTGAGAAAAGCTTTGACCGCAAACGTGATCACGCAAACCGAGGGCTTAGTGGAATTTGAAATTACTACGCGTAATGAAGGAAGCTTATTTATAAAACCCAGAAATACCTTTGAGAAAATGTTCCCTTTGATGAATTAGAATTTAGGGACTACAGAAAATCCCCAATTTATCGCTTGGCAGATTTTACCTCACGAACTTGTGTGGTACGCTTAAAATTCTACCTACCCACATATTTTTTTTGTTATACTATACATACTTACATACATACATAATGCTTACTAATTTTTCAAACTGCCACATCATGTAGTTGTTTGTACTTCATAGCCTACCATTTTGTGTTGATATCCCAAAAGATTTCACATGTAGGGATGGCCTATTTTACGTTAAGTGTTCCTCGAAACTCGATCTAGGTTAACTGGAAAGGGTACACCAAAAGCGTATTCAACTGTCGAAGTCAGAGATTTATTAGGTTCTGTGAATTTAGGCGCAGCCCTATGCCTTCAAAAGCCTCATCCTCCATTATGCCAGTCGTCTGTAATTAAGCGCAGATTGTCCCGTCATGGAGTCAACAAGCGACTTAATGGCTCCATGTAATTAATGGCAAATTGATTTTCTGGAGTGTCATCGGTCACAGAGTCCAGTTCAAATTGGATGTGGATGATATAGTAATTTGATTTGGATTATGTTCAGAAGCTAACCAGTAGCAGGTCACTACATGATGTGAGACACACCAATAAGCCTCCCCGGGTTGTATTCAATACTGGTCATAAATAATGGTGCTTAAAAATGATGAAGGTTTCCTTAGACTTATGATATAAAGGTTTCAAAACTGAGATGATAGAAATGGGTCCTCTTTAATGGATAAAAAGAGCTTTTCTTTCCATACTCTTTTTAGGATCCCATCAAAGAGAACATGAGTGTTTTGTTTTAGTCTTTCCGTTCCACATTTATTTACCCATTCTATATTCTTGTCGAATGACCGCATGCGCGCACGGCGCATGTTTCAGAAGATTAATGGCTTGCAATATCTGTCTGTAATACGTTTGCAGCTGTATATATATAGATTGTATAGTTGTTGGGAAACCCATTTATGTTCCAAACATTTTATGAGGAAGTATAATGTATGTTTGTTGATGATAATAAACCAGTGATACTCTGGGGAAGTGCAGTGCAAACCGAGCCAGCGGATATATAATTCATAAACTTCAATCTCTCGTATTTGTAATCATCCCACTGTAGAATGCTATGACGAATACCTACCTACCTTTGATTCATTAAAACGGTACAACGAACAGTCCTAGATTTCGTGCAAAGGCTGTAGTGCCCATATCTTTGGTTCATTTAGTTGGCTTGAGCTTTTTACAAACACCTTCAAAAAACCAGACAGAGCAGTAATAAGCGTGTCTGTCTCTAAAGTAATTTGCAAGCGATTTAGGATAGGACTTCCGCTGAGTGCTATGGGTTGATTGATAGCACACGAGTACAGTGGCTAGACAAAACAGTGCCTTCGGCCGAGTGCCCAGGGAAACAAAGTCGCCGAGAGAGTCACTAGAATCACTAGATTAGGTTCAATAAACGATGTGCATGTATCTACTGTTGTGTGGAAAAATTCGTTTACTTCCGATTCGACCCAAAATGAGTTCTGCGCAGATACTTCAGGGGAACAAATATCTATTGTGACTACTAAACCTAGTAATGCTTGCACCTGATTCCCATTTCGTAGGTAAGGTACCTATCTAGGATGACATTGACAACCTATAATATTATGCGAATTGGTTCAAACTATGGCGTGTTGACTTCCTTCTTATTATCACAATAAAGATTACGTTTAAAGCAAAACTCGATTAGGATTTTTAGTGGTAATTTTGTATCAATGCATGTTATCTTGCTTTTAAAATCTGATCTGTCGATGAGCATATAAGATTATCACTGACTGTTTGATGGATGTCTCTACGTACCTACAGTTTGCGTCGTATTTTATTTATACATAACTAGTTGTAATTATTTCTGCTTGGTTTTTTATGCAATGATTATTTAAGTAAAAAAATCTTTGTTACCCATCATAAAACAACAAGCAAGAGATAAGTGGTCTTAATTTAATAATTTATTCATATTTTTATGTGGTAAGTAAAATCTATTGAAACAAAATTATTCTATTGAGGTGTCTATTGCGGTAAATAGATGTTGTCTGAAATAAAGATTGAATAATTATCGTTGCTAAGCATCTAGATGACCTTTGTTTTGAAATTCCACTTGTCTAAAATAAATAAATCTTTTCGACGAGAGAGTAGTTCTTATTGTAAGTACTATTAATATATTAAAACCAGACTGATCATCAAAAAAAGGTCTATCTAACTAATTTAAATTCTTGCTCAGCTTGATTTCATTTATAATTAATTAAAAAAAAATTAAGCAACATGGTGAAACAATTACACGGCCCATATTATAGATCTTATAAAAACTTATTTAACTAGCACGTGGTGACTGTTACGTGAATTAATTTAATTTAATGTTTTTATGTTGATAAGCCAGCAGGATAAGACTAAAACATTTTATGTAAGATATCATATTATAGTTGATCGAAGGTAAGATAAGATAGCCGCTTAGATTTACTATCAGCGAATTAAATACATGTGTTAAGAGTTAATTTAGGCCATATACATCACAGTACGTAGATTATCCTCATAACGATTGTTTTAAATAAAAGATTTATGTAAACAGAAGGCATGTAGATTTAAATTTGTATTTTTTTTATCATTCCAATCAACGTCTTCCTCTTTGCAACCTTGCCTCGGTATTGCAGCCTCTCTTCAGGCACCTAAAACAAACGCTTCATAATAATAATAATAAATCGTAGCCCTTATCAAGAAAGCACTAGGTTTATGATAATAAAAAACCTCGCAGCGATTCTCACGATAATGTGAATATTATCATCTAGTGATCATTCACATTACTGAGAATTTAGATTAGAACATTGATTGATATCACTTTTTTAGTAAATGATGGTAGAATTCGTCAATGTTTTATCGAATGCAGTAGTGTGATTTCCTTACTCAAAAAACAAGTTTTCAAAATTACCACATTTTTGAATTGTAAAGTAAATATTTTACCATTTAGATGCTTCTTTTATTTATGAGACAATGACTTGCCATACACAGAGAGCGACAAGGAAGTATAGACAAAAACAAGGTCCAACTAAAACTTCAAAGAATAAAATTAATGTGACGTCGTAAATCTCAATGGAATTTTTATATAGAGCTGAATGGTTTGTGTCCTAATATAAATATTTATATATTCAATTACGTTTTAAATCATTTTTTCTATAAGATTAAAATCGTTTACAGATTTACAGCAAACGCGAAGTGCGTGGGTTTCGAATTCTAATGTATTATTTTTTTCTTCCGGGTCTATTAGCTGATGTGATGATAGCAAACTTTTAAAAAGTACTAGTAAAGTGTAACTTTTAAGTACTTACAGTTCGAAAAACAACAAGAACCGAGTTTGCCCAGCGTTTGGGCTACAAGTTTGAAATTTATGTTTTCATACAAAACATCCTCGATTTTAGAAAATACAATCAAATCTTGTCAGGCACCTTAATCCGGCAGTAACATGCTTTTCCTTGTTTATTGATAGAAAAAAAACATACAACCGAATTGAGAACCTCCTCCTTTTTTGAAGTTGGTTAAAAATGACGGCGAACTTGACTTTTCATGCCATTTCAGTAGCAAACCTAAGTTTCACCTCAAATTGCCTACATTTCCATTCAGCAAATAGAAGAGGGAAGTGCCATAGCTTGATTGTCTTATGATCGCCTAAATAGTATTAAAATTCAATGCACGTTGCTGTTTTTATTGAGTAGTGCTTGGCTTATCGGCGGCGTGGCATAGTAATGGTTTTTGTCAATTACTTGTGGTTCATGCGTAATCGTATAAAGATTGTGATTCTCCGCATACCTAGAACTATTTTTTGTTTAACCCGTACTTAAATAAGTAGATCTTATTGTATAAGAGTAAATTTTACTAAATTTCCGAAATTCGAATGCAGATTTTTAGTGTTCTGATCCAGTTTTGGAAAAACGGAATACTTATTTATTTAGGTACGGTTGAATTTGAATGTTAAATTCAGTAACGCGTGTAACGCTCCTGTTTACTTATTCCCAATACCACCAATGCTGGTAATTATGTCTAGCAATACGAATAAAATACGGTGAATACGCAACAGTACCTGATATCTAGATTAGCCAGTCACATACCTATTACACATATACACATAATTATATTTGATCGAGTTCCAAACACAACAACAATCGATCGACAAGAATCTATTCGTGAGATCATCGAGTACCGATCATCATTCGATCTAAATAAAACATCGTCGTCTCGTCGAGTTCCTTACCTTGGAATCTACTCATTAATTTTACAGTATACGTGTGCCATTCATAACTAAGATACGTGACGTGTTCACGGCGTTTGTTATATCAAAAGGTTCAAAGCTGTTGTAATGATTTATCATTGACTATCAGCCATCACAAACTGCGCTCTTCATCTCGATATTTTCATAGTTTTTTTGGGACAAGAGCTTTGGATCCGGAACGTTCTACGATTCTTGACTAGGTAGTTACGACCATTGCAACTTACGACGGAAATCAGCAACACACCACATTTCTATTAGGAGCCACGCACTGAGAGACTCATTATTCATTTAGAAAAACCACATTAGCTAAATTAAATACCTTCTTAAACATAATGAAAGAGTTGCTTTTTTGCTCTCTTACTTAATAGTTTTTTGCGCTTGGCTTTGGCATTGACTATTGAGTAAGCATCACTGAAATCCTTGAACAATAGACTAACGTCATTGCGAGACCGAATATTTTACGAATCACTTGTGTTGTTTCTAAAACTTCTGTAAGTATGAGTTAATCGTATTGAGATTATTATATTTAGTCCAGTTAGACCAACTACGAGTAATGCTATTTTTCTTTTTGATAAGTTTAATGTAAATAAATAAATAAATATTCATGGACATTTCACACGACGCCCTCTAGTCCCAAACTAAGCAAAGCTTGTAATATGGGAACTAGATGCTGATAGAATACTTATATACTTTTTTTTTGTAAACAGACATAGAACAAACATCTATGTTTTGCCACACACAAATGTTTGGTCTTGGTGGGGATCGAACCCACGACCCACAGCACGGAAGGCAGATCCATTACCGACTGAGCTGTGACGCCTGTCATGTAGAGACGGATAGTATTTTATCTGACGAAAAGCGTTATGCGGACAGCGGAGTTGATCGAATCCGGCCGAGTTTTGTTTGAACTTAGAAAGAGAATTACACTTCTAGTCTTTACCACAGAGGAGGCATGTTACTGTACTTCTTTTTCCATTCAATCTATTGTCCAAACCTCCGTCGCTCTAGGGAGAGCATGTGTAGATGAGGCTATCGCGACCCTGCTCTCAGTCAATGTGACTGCAGGGTCATCCAAACGATGTCATATTTGCTCGTTTGCCCCTTGTCCCCTAACACCTGCACTAGGGATGACCTCATAGATGCCACAGACGAGGGGGTAAAGGTGGCGAAGTTTTACTCGAACTCCATCTAGTGTTTTCATTGACACGTAAGAAGACCTCGTCATATTTTTTCGCTGGAACACATTTTTTTGTATGTTTTGTTTACCAATTTTGGCTCATTTACTCGTTTGTGGTTAAAACATGTCATGAACTTGATACACAGCCTTGTTGGTTGTTTGTTTAACACAATGAAACACGCACGTAGTGAATACAAATAAATTATCATTTCCTACCTTCTTCCAAAATCCTTTCATAAGTATGTATTTATCGTGTGAATTGGGTCAGGCACAGCATGACGACGACGCCAACCTAATTTATCCTGTGTATTATAGTAATACCTGTTAACTCGAAATAATTAGTATGAATAACAGAAAATGCTTTTGAAACTCAGTAAATAATATTTTGGTCCTTTGTTACTGTCAAGCCACGTTTAGCGTTTCCACGAAACAAAAAAGGCTTCGGCAGACTATACACGTGTCGTTCTGTTTGCTAGCTTGCTATTTGCATATTTATTTTCTTTTGTACTAGGTTACTTTATATGCACAAATAGTAGAAGTATATTATGTATTAATTTTGTTGACGAAGTTACAATACAATACAAAAACGTTTATTATTATACAAGTTGTACATGACAAAATACATAAAATTAAACAGAAGGTAAGTATAACACCTACGAATACATTTGTTTCATTATAGGTACTTCTTATCTATGAAAGTTTTATTATTTAGGTAGATAAAATAATTACGTAGGCACAAATTAATGGTACTATAGACACAGGGCGGATCGAAAGCATAGGCACATATCGAGCTCGAAAATTATCGCCAAATTCGGTAGGCATGGCAATATAATAATAACACAAGGCGAATTATATTAAAACTTTCATTTGCAAACAAGCTTAAAGTTCTTAAAACAAAAATAACCCATGAAAATACGTTTTCTGTAAAATATAAAGCTTTGAATATTTTGTTATTGGATGCGAGATAGATCCAGTAAATATTAAAATACATACATAAATTAATCGTATGCTCCAGATACCATTACTACAGAACCCTTCTATCGATCCCCTAAAATTATTATTTTAGGGTACCTAAGCTGAATGGAAAATGTACGTAGACTTCCTTCCTAGTCGGCCCCAACGACGTTTCATCTTAGATCGGATGTCCTGGCTGTTTAGTTAGGCATACAACTTTGTAAGTGGTTTGAAGCTGGAAAAGCTCCCATCCAGAAGGTGGCCGCGATGAACATCACAGCGACCAAACATGCTACTTCAAAAGCACTTTACTTGAGATGCACTGCACTTGAACTAGATAAATTTACGCTTTGAAGGTAGGAAGGAACACGTTATGGACCGATGGAAGGACATGCAGAAGATTGACCTTGTTTGACAATTTTATACACACGCGAAGTGATGACGGTGATGTGATGTGATACTTTGCAGTATTTTAGTACAGTTCGTCACGGCATTAACCTACTTTTACTAAGCTATAAACAAAAAATTACATGGAAGGTTAGGTACATTCTACCTCTTGGCGCGTACATACCAACAGGTTATTATCTAATGGTTAATAACTGGTCTGGTCTTACTACCTTTTCTTATCATGGATATCACCACACGAGTACCGGACTTGGAACAAGTTTCAATTATATGTGGATATTGAACCCGCACTTCTCAAGCCGGTTGGTCACCTCTCGTAAAAAGGTCGCCTCGGATAAGGCATTGATGGATCAAGGTAATATCATGCATACCTTAAAAATAAATGATCCACGTGCCTCCGATCAACAAGTTAAAACTTTGTTTCGTAACAAATTACCTGATAACGGTGATCGATCATACTGTTGACTGGGTTCCTTATATTCTGTTGATTTATTATGAATAGGTAACGTTATCGAACCTGTTATCTGAGTGGTAATCACGAACAAATCTAACATTCGCCGCGTTACGTCAACCTAACATATTCGAATCATATTGCGCGTCAACGTCAGCTTGACTGCCAAACGTTTTAGCATTACCGCGCAGTGTATCTCGGATGCGCTAGCGTTACGATACGTTTACGATTGTCACATTTTATTCGTGATCAAGGCACGTTAATCCGAATGCGTCATAACAAAAAGGTTTATAATCGGTTTTATCGTTTATCAATCCATTATGACGCCAACCCTGTCAGTGATAGTGACTACCATTTTTACCCCCCATTAGGGCGCGAATGACGTTATTTTGGTTAGAAGCCTTATCGCAAAGCCTAATGGTGAGGTATTACTGTTTCGGACATCGGTATCTCGTTCCATTGGAACGAAACACCACCTTTTAACTTTATTTACCTATATTAGTAAATGCTGCTAACACCTGAAAGTGTAAAATGTGTAAATTTAGGGTAATGTGTAATCTACAGACATACCTAAATAATATCAATAAAACTTACGGTCTATGAAACACCATTTATTCCAATTTCCAGCACTTAACTTTCAATATCCTATACCAAAAGGTTTATGCCAGTGACCTGAAAATGCCTCAAATCATTACCCTCGCTCGAGGTTAAATCCCTTGAATTTTCGCATTAATTCTTTATGATCGATAAAAACTGATACGAAAACTAAACAGAAAATACGTAGGTATTTTTATAGACAGAAGGTAGTAGGTACACTAGGTTCTAAATTTATTTCAAAAATATTTATACGAAAACAATATAATTCAGTTACCTATTCGACAGAAGTACAAGTAGATCTACTTGGTATCTATACCTATGCACATAGGTATCTATACCTATGCACATGCACCTATGATACCTATGAACATTGGATAACGTGGCACTACGTTATCCAATGTTCATAGGTATCTATACCTATGCACATGCACCTATGATACCTATGAACATTGGATAACGTGGCACTACGTTATCCAATGTTCATAGGTATCTATACCTATGCACATGCACCTATGATACCTATGAACATTGGATAACGTGGCACTACGTTATCCAATGTTCATAAAAAGAAATGAAAATAGGTACAAAGGCTTATTTGATTGGGGGTTAATAGGGTAAGGGGGGTATCATAACACCCCAATTACCCCATTTAGTTATGACGAGAAATACGAGGACAGCGTAATAAACATGAGCACTTCCTACGCGTTTCAGTTGTTGACATTCTGAAGTTCAGAAGTGTTTCTCCTACACTGCAATGCTACTACCTACCTTATTTGAAGGTACACTATTTCTTAAATTATTTAAAATAAAAATTACTTATCATAATTTTGATATAAGAAATACTTTGCCAGCAAGTATGTAAGGTAGGAAGAAAGGTACTGTAGGTAGGTATATCTATTAATCAAGTTAAGTGCAATGTCCTCTGTTGGTACGGTACGAGTTAATCTAGGAAATAAATTCATGGATTTTACTCCATTTTAAACCAACAGCTACAGCGCCTTTTCTGGAGGCTTTGATAATGATGGATGATACTTACACAAGTGAACTCCAGCCAGTGTGATTCTTATGATGCAATTCATTTGAATGTCTACGGTTGTCTGTCAGATTTATTGCCGGTCGTATCTACTTCTGCAGAACGTGATGGAATTCCTAAATGGGATCTTTGAACTTGATATTTTGTAACACTCAATTCGTGTCAAACAAGAGACGAATAACTCAGTTTTGTAATTTTATCGAATTTCACGCGTACGACGCGATTTGTGAAAGTCAATTGACACCACGCTCCCCTAATTTTCCCGAAGGTTGTGTGTGTATGATATAAAAAGACTGGGTGCAGTACAGGTTGACCTACCCTTGGAGTGCCTCACCGTTTTATCCTATCAGAAGTTTCCTGTTGTTAGTGTATGTATCCAGATAGGACCTACATACATAGGTACTTACTATTACTTACCCTTCATGCTTGCATGCTTCTAGAACTTTTCGTTTTTCGAGACTTGGGTGCTCTTATTTCTATTCTGTGGTTATGTGTGTGTTGTTTGTCAGTCAACCTTGCAGAACAACATCAATTACAAGCCGGAACCTGCCTTTTACTAAATAGCCTCTAATAAACTAAAAACGTTTCCTAATTTGATTGCTTGTAACTATGTAAGGGTAGGTATGTCATGCGACTCTAATATTCAAGTGTTTACACACGCAAAGTTAATAACGAAATTACGATCAGTAGGCAAGTACCAAGGGTACTAGGTAAGCACTATTGACTAGGACGATATCATTTATTTCATCGTACAGTTATCATAAGTTTATTAGTAGTCCAGTCAACGAATAGCCTAAAAAGGGGTGTAGGGAGAGTGCGTGAGTAGGAATCTAAACGATTCCTTCAAGCTAACTTGACAAGCAAGCTTGTTCAAGGTGCTTTGCTAAGGAGGTAAACGTACGAACCCAAAGTTCCTACTTTCGGGGTTTTCGCTTATCAATCAATAAGAATTTTGAAACGTGGTAACTTGGCCACCCCCCAACATCCCCCCCCACCCCCCACCCTTTTTCCAACTCCGGCTCACCTCCTACAACAGGACTTTTAGTAAGCATACTTACCTATGTTCATCTCCTGAACAAGTTTCTGAAAGAATCGCTTAGGTTTCTGCTCACGCACACTTCAACTTCATGTAGGTAGGTAGTACCTGGTTACTACTAGGTAGGTACGAAAGATCCCTTTTGTATTGTTAGCCAATATGATTTATTGATTTAGAATTGGAGTTGTTCCAAGTCCAGTGGTTTAGTTTACACTGAGCAAAACACTGAGCATAGGTTTCGAGTTTTGGCACTAAAATATAATTTTAGCTGTTTGAAATGAAATATGTATCTAGGTAATCTATGTAGGTAGGTGCTATTTATTCTATTCTTCTGACTAATAACATCAGTAAGTTAAGTACCTTTGCGGTTTCTATGGTTGTAATATAATCCCAGCCAAACAGGTAGAGGTACATTCGTACACACAATGTCTCGATCGTACGTGTAATTACATGTAAAATGTGAAAAAACATTAGTGAAGCTACGACCACCTGTCGATGATCCATTGTCTATGAACGGTGGCCAATCACAATAACTTTTGTAGGCGATTGTACGACCGATTGGAAATAGGACGCAGAAAGTGTATGATGTCAGCCGCTGTAAAAAACGATAAGTAGGTACCTAGCTTTGATGAAATCGCAGGTTTAGAGCTAAGCAACTGTGTAGGTATCTTGGAGTATGTACGTGAAGTGAACATACAGCTCAGTTGCATGATTAGGGTCCTCTCGCTCGTGTGCAGGTGGTAGGATAGAGAAGACAGAAAAGCTGGAGGTTCATTATTCTATCTCTCTGCAGTTTCACACCAGCAGAGACAAAAATATTTTTTTTTGCATTTACTCACGTCATGGAGCTCCGCGAGCGACTAAACAGGGCGACAACGATATTAAGTCAGTATAATCCATGCGCCTTCTATTTTTTATTTATTTTTCTGTGACCGTTGATCAAGTCTCAATAACAACGCCAGCGCAGCGCCTAGATTAACTCGCTCAAGGATCTAGCTAGAACTAGTCACATTTGTCAAACGTCACATCATACACATCACATCACACCTGCCTGTCAGACTTGTTTAGACGATCTCCAGTAGAAACTACAAGCATGCTGTGACTCGCCTCGAGCTTGAATTGAACTCACAATGTCACCCTGATCTTGGCCCTTTATAAAATCAGGTAATTCTCAGTTTATTCACCTAGTTTTGTTTGGAGTTTGGTTTGGAGATAACGCCAAAATCAAGCGACCATGTAGAGATTTAGAGATAAGAAGATTAAATTACTTGGAATGTTTGTTTAAACCAAAAAGGATTAGGTAATCATGGTTTAAGTACCTACCTAGTACCTACTTGTACTAGTATTCTGTGGTATAAAGTCCAACCTATTTGGTAGGTAACTAGGTACTCTAGGTAGGTATTAGGTAAGATACGTACTACGTACATTAGCCAAGAGCGTAGCTGTAGCTGCACTACCTACCTAAGTACCTAGGTACAAAGTAGGTACCTACTTACTTGGTTCTTCTTGTTCTTGGTACCTACCTAGTTACACTACCACCTACCTACCTTGGTAGGTAGGTTAGGTAGTGTAAATTTTTTGCACACCAAACGCCTGAGGGATTGGCCATTCGTAGTCGTACCTATGCAGGTCGGTAGTTAATTAGGTAGATGTACCTACTTATCTATCTAAATGAAGCTTTCAAATACATTATCATAATATAACATAATCTACTTCTAAATCTACATTTTTTGAGGATTTTTCTTTAAAAGTAGGTACCTTACCTACCTACCTACCTAGGTACTTAACTTACTTACTTACTATTTTTTCTGAAAAAAGTTGGCAACTCCAGCGGCCGCATCAGTGCACTTTACCTTCGAGGATGGAAAAGAAAGTAGGTACTTTCACGTAGGTACTGTAGGTACTTACCTGGGTACGTTACGTACTTATACTTACCTATTAGGTACCTACAGTAGGTACACGAAACCATAACAACGCCAAACCAGTAGCAAACCTAACTTAAACTACCTACCTGGCAGGTAACTTGTATCAAACCTACTACCTGGGTTTGGTAGTGAAGATAGGAGGTAGGTATGGTACGTTACCTATAAAACGCCGTTAGTCGAACGCAGGTCACCGCGAAAAACAATCAGGAAACAATGTTTGATGTAGTGGCACCCAGGTAGGTAGAATTCTAAATACCTACACTAACAAAGTAGGTATTAGTTTTATCTTCTTGATAACCAAATACACTGCAGCCGTATCGCAAGGTAAGCAAAATTGGTAGGTAGCCTACCTACCTACTTGTATTTGTATAAAGAATAACATGCATGTGAACAAAAGGCTTACCTCAGCCGCAGTTCAAAGTAACAAGTTCAGGGATATGTGAACGCACGCCAAAAATTAGAACCGATCACTTCGCCAACAAAATATTGTAAACACAAAACACGCGGACACAAAATAACTCGAAATACTGAACACTCACACCGTTGTTGGTTGTCCAATTTCAAAACTTGAATGTTTCGAAAGGACAAGTCACTTGCCAGTGAAAGTTTTTGTGTTATCCGACTGGATGAGGTTATGTTTTTGTTGTTATAGATAACCAACTGATAAGTCGAAGGGCTTCGCTAACACGATACGACTCCACGCGAGGCATACGATTACTGTAGTGCACAGAATACTGTTACCCAAGAAGAACGTTTACTGCATACAAATATGGCAGGACAAAATTGACCATTTATTTGGGGGTTCGTAACTAGATGGCGTTATTTTTGGCACCAACTTTTAAAATATTTGGTGGCAGTTTCAATCTATTTTAGCGCTAAATTTCGAACAGACCTGGCAGGGATTAAAATTGTTCAAACAGTTTCTGCTGTTTGGCTTATCTTTTTGTCAAAATGCTGACATAAGATTATTACAGAATGTTAAAATCGTTGCTAGTTTTATCAGGTCAGCATTTGACAAAAAGATAAGCCAAACAGCAGAAACTGTTTATAAGCAATCTGTCTTTCTTGGCCTAGCAGTGAAATACGAAAACTAATCAGGTACCTAACAAATTAAAAGTCACAAGTTTATTGATTTTTTTTATTATTTAAGTTTACGAATAAGTTTTCTAGTGGGTCTTGCTGGAGCCTTCTTCTGGCTAGACTTTTTATGTTTTTATGTTTAGTTGTAAGATTTTTCCACACTTGCTCCAATCCGTTAATGGTCCATATCCATCCTTGTTGTAAAGGGGGTGGTGTTCTGCACCCCAAAAACTTCAGTTTTTTAAAAAATTCTTTCATTTGCCCAAATAATTCTATATGACGCGTATTGTTTTGGATATTGGTGGCTAACGGCTTTCCTCTTCTTCTGTCTGGCGTATAAGCGTTGACGCTGTCAAATAGTTCATCCATTTTTTTTAATACTTCTGCCGTCGTTGTCGCTGAAGTCGATAGTTCTCCTGAAATAATAAAAAAATAAGTGAGTAAGTACCTCTTACTATCCCAAATTTCTTACTCCTACTCCTATTATTAACTAAACAAACAACGATAAAACTAGCCAAGTAAGCAAACTCTCAGTACAAAAAAAAATCAATATATTTATTTATTCCCCACCAAGAACACCATATTAACACCAGAAAGTGTAAAATTAAACACAGAAACTGTCATAAACAATTTACTACCGAACAAATCGTGAGAATAATATCTAAAAGCCTATGATATTTATCTTTCTCATAGAGGGGGATGAAAAGCAGAGTGTGCCTATGTGTAGTGTTAATCCTCGCTACGTTCAGGATTCTACTCTAATTTTGGTCCCTTATGACACAATCTACTATTTCGTGTGGTAAGCTGGTTGTCTTATTAGACGTAGACAGTATAGTAAGAATAGAATTACTATACCACCATGGCTGGTGGCCATATAGGTCCATGTATTTTTCATACCTACATACATTTTTCATACATACATACCAAATTGTAGGTATTTTGTTTGCCATCTTCTGCTGGTTTCTGGGTAATCAGCGATCCTGTAGTTGTACCATCGACATTCATCTGGCTCTGGTTTAATAAGTTAAAATTTTCCATTAAAGGTAGAGTTAAAGATGGACCAGCCACAGGCTCAATCGTAACCAACACAGGGTCTGTCAAAACCTGAAATAAACAAACAAGTAGTGTTAAGAAACTGTGTGCCCTTTTTAACTGACTTTAAAAGAGGGAAAAGGTTCTCAATTCAGTTGTTTTTTTTAATGTGTGTTACCTCAGAACTCCGTCATTTATAAACCGATTTCAAAAATTATTTTTTTTATCTGAAAGGATGTACTTCCAGGTTGGTCCCATTTAATTTTCATCATAATCGGCTCAGTAGTTTGGCTTATAAATAACTCAGTCAGTTTTTCTAGTTTTTTAACTTATAAATTATACAACTTCTTTGTGTTTTTTTTTTCGGGAACATCATAAGATCTTAGTTCGGGTGAACAACTAGTTATCATACCAAACGCGAAAGTTTGTAATTATGTATGGATGTTTGTTTCTCTTTCACGCAAAAACTACTGGTCCGATTTGAATGAAACTTGGAATACATAATTTATTCCAAGTTTCATAACTCAATATTGAAAAAAATGTCGCTTGAGTCAAGTCGCCTTTTAACCGTCGCTATAGTTCGTAGCCTGGATTTACACATAGGCTACTTTTTATCCCGGAATATCCACAGGATCAAACGGGACGCGGACAAAGTCGCGCGCGGAAGCTAGTATATTATTATAGAAAAAACTCACTAACCTTGTCACATTCAGCATCTGGTACTGCAGCTTTGAATAGCCTAATACCAGCATTATCAATGAACCATTTCCTTTCAAAATGTCTAGTGCACAGCATTCTATGTTCACTGTGAAGTTGGCGATGGAATTCTTGAGAGCTCCAGGAACCATGTGGAAAACAATACTTGGCCCACAACACACATCTGAAATTTATTACATGCATCATTTAGTATTTATTTCATTCCAAAGCAATTTTCATGTCATTATCTTATGAAAATGTTCCGAATAGTAACTATTCTTAAGAACTGTTCTTATTGTCTGTTTTTTTTTCCTGCTTGTTTTGTGCTGTACCTACCTGTGATTGTGAACTAAATAAATAATTATCTATCTATTATTCTATTTTCTCCTAATTTTATGATATTTAGGAAGTCTTAACGATGGAAGTAACGAAACACAATAGATTTGTAATGTGCTTTGTTATGCCACCCTATATTATCACATGACTGAGATGTCTTTTTCAACATTTACCGTGACTTTGAGGTAAATCTTAAGATTTACCAAGTGAATGGTGGTAAAAGTCCTTATGAACGATGATCATAGAACTATTGGAACTTTTACCCGTACAAATTGGTAAATCTTAAAAGACTTACCGCAGATCGGGCTTTTATACCTAGTAACATTATTATATTCATTTCATAACAATCAGTGTCAGAGTTTTTATGAGAAAAAATATGATGGGAATTCCCATGGAGACAGACACAATCAGGTTGTGTTCAGTAGACTACTTACCGATTAATGTTAGTTGGTCCCGGCTTAGGAAAACGATGTAATATGGTATCAGGGTTTTCACACGGTGAAGCCCCACACTTGACACACTTCCTTGATTTTCTTTCATATTTGAAAGATAGATCTAATCACAAAGTTCCAATCTAAATACAGAGTCACTGTCTCAACCACGAGTCTCTTATCTACCACAACACACGGACTTCACTCCAGCTAAAGTAGAAGGCGAAACCCTTATAACATAGAGTCACTGTCTCAACCAAAAGTCTCGTATCTCCCACAACACAACGCACGGATTTCACAACAGTTAAAATGGAGGGCGAAGCCCTTGCAACTAAATAGAGTCACTGTCTCAACCACGAGTCTCTTATCTCCCACAACACACAGATTTCACTACAGAAAACGGAGGAGCAGATGCTCAACTCAATGTTATTCATAGGAAATCTTTCTTTGACGAAACTTCACGAAAGTAAAAAAAGCCAACACCAATGGACAATGACGGACATGTTTTTCGTTTTTGAAAAGAAAAACATGGAGTTGCAGTGCTACTAACTCACAATTCAATTTTACCCCATTATTTTAACGATTGCTACATTACATTATTCAATCTTTTATCCTCTTGGCAACCTTATCGATCTTGAATCATCCATCTCCTTGGCTATTAATTTGGCTTATCATGCCTTAGAACACTCCAAACTTTGTATCTGTAAAAATTGTTTCCATAATGCCCTAGGTCGCATAGTACACCTCCCTCCCCCCCCCCCCCCCCCCCGTGACCTGACAGTGCGGAACTTTTTTTGCAGAAGATGGCTTGACAGGTTAAATAAAACCATTTAGGTAGGTAACTAAACATTTTTATTGCTTTATATAACAAAATGGGTAAACCGAGGCGCTAATTTCTTTAGCTAGGCACCCCCCTAAATGTTTAGGTAAATAACTCTGCCTACTCTCTCATATCTGATACTCACTGTACCTGCTAGGTTTCTATGTACCTTGCATACCCTTTACCTACCTACTGTATGTTTTGCTGGAAATAAAGTTTTTTTTTTCATTTTCTTACTAATAGTTAAAAACGGCATCACCACGCTCAAAAATTTTTTTAGCTCAACTAAGTACGAGACATTTGAACCCACCAACTCCAATTTGCGTTGTATTCCGGGCCGCAATAGGTAAATTATTTGCCATCTCTGTCAAATCAATGGCATTGCTGTTTAGCTTTCCACATCATTTTTTTTTATCTCAAACATCTAAAATGGCGCGGGAGTTTGGCGTGAGTGACAATGATGTTGGCGAATATTAGGTTCGACCAAAATATTTACTCGTATCTCGAAGGGCGAATTTCCCAACTAATACTGGCTGGAAACACTGGACAGTAATTTGATGAGAATTTGGCAAAAGGACTAGTACCTATCCAGCGCCAGAAAAAATTAAAAAAAAAAGAAATTGATGAGAAATGCACGCTGCCTAAAAATTATTGCACTAAAATGTTAAATATTCTGATTATTTTTTAAATGGTTTATTTTATTGTGCAGTTTATTTTTACATAAAAATATAATAAATTGTAAAAATAATTAACAATTATTTCACTTAACAAAACTACACAGTTTTAGTGCAGTTTGATGAGGCAACTACTATGAGCGAGATCGAGCTACAGCTATCCCTGTTCTTTGCAGCCCCAAGTAGGTATTGTGGGAGGTACCGCACTCGTCAAACAAAGTCGACCCCACCTGCTGTAGTGTCTGGTCTGAGTGACTTGAGTTTACTTTACTTTACTGACTGAGCAGTGTTGCCAGATGCGAAAACTGATATTACCGTGTTTGGTGCTCTTTACAGTGTTTGCGACAAAATTACAGTAGAAGTTAAAAAAATACAGTGAATTTTAAAGTAGCTTTTAAAGTGGGTTCGATCCCCACCAAGAACAAACATTTGTGTGTGGCAAACATAGATGTTTGTTCTATGTCTGGGTGTTACTATGTATTATAAGCATGTATTTACAAAAAAAAAAAGTATATAAGTATTCTATCAGCATCTAGTTCCCATATTACAAGCTTTGCTTAGTTTGGGACTAGAGGGCGTCGTGTGAAATGTCCATGAATATTTATTTATTTAGCTTTCAAGAAACTGTTATTGTTTAACTTTAAACTAAAATGCACATTCTAAATAACTAACCAACCACTAATCAATGACTGTCACTATCATTTAGCTCGATAGCTGTTTTTTTGGTGGATTTAATCCCTGAATTAAATGATTTTATCATTTTCTCAGTTGATTTAAAATTAACTCCACTGGTGGCTGTTACGTCGAATGGTTTGTTACGCTTGTTGCCTCTTTATGGTCGACGTCTTGAACGAGCCAAACAAATTCGTAATGCGTTGCATACGAAACCAATTTACAATAAAATTGTAGGTAGGTATTAATATAGGTTTGAAAACTTACTCAACACACGGTTGACACAATTTGGGCGGTTAATACTACGAAGTTATTCCTAATTTATGAAACAAGGGTTGTGATTGTGACATAAAGCAAAGAGGTGGCGTGGGCTCTAGTAGCAGGTTGCATTTTGACAAATTCATAATTATCTTTTCTTTTCACAAAAGCTGCGTTCAGTTTACAAACCATGGTATTACAAATATTATCGAGACAGATCCTTAGGTTATTTATTCTAGATCCTAGAGATAAGCGTTTTATTGTCTTGTTACCTCTTGTAACTTTTAAATTACAAGACCAAACATTTTAAACTTGTAACATACATTATGGACCAATAAATGATTGCTAGATCTAGCAAAGAAATCGTTATGCTGGCAAGGCAAACTAACATTAGATTTTTTACTGACAGTGACATTTACAAGTTTTACAACCAGACAGACAGCTGACAGACGTAATTCACTATTCACGTCACTATTGCGTACTAAATAAATTTGATATTCTTTGATTCAATTCACTTATCAGGATACAATGATCTATGCCATCTATTAGTTTGTGAATGATCTTCTAACAGATACAATACAACAAAACAAACACAGCGGTCGTCGTCTTTGCGTTGACAGATGAATGCACTGTTCCTGCCATAGACATAGGTAG
This sequence comes from Gandaritis pyraliata, assembly GCA_947859175.1. Taxonomy (NCBI): domain Eukaryota; kingdom Metazoa; phylum Arthropoda; class Insecta; order Lepidoptera; family Geometridae; genus Gandaritis; species Gandaritis pyraliata. Next base: position 3,879,861 of record OX401866.1, on the reverse strand, counting down.
TAATAGTTCTTGTGCTTGTAATAGTTCTTGCTTGACTTACTGTAAGGAGCCCAGCTGCTTGACTTAGGTACTGTGAGGAGCCCAGTTGCTTGACTTACTGTGAGGAGCCCAGCTCTCTAACACCATGGTAGGTAGTCAGTAAACATGTAGCTATAACTTCTATACCTAGGCAATAATGTTTACTAATCTAGAGTTTATGTTACTTCTTTTGTTAATATTGTTATTGTTGAGTCTATTATCTTAGTTTTTAATTTGTACCTCTGATCTCATTATTATTCCTTTACTTTTACTTATAATTTTAATTTGTAAATACTTTGTCCTACTTTTTACCTAGTCATAAATAGAATAACGCATTGGAACGCTCGCTCTGTAATGTTATTTTATTATAAGAATAAAGAATTTTAATTTGAATTTGCCCAGTGCTTAGTCATCAAGACCATCAAAGTCGCCCACAAAAAAAAAGAAGAAGAAGAGGATAAATTAAACATTTTCAAAAACGATAACGACGCAACGGCTAATTTAAATTACGTTTGTTTTTGTATTGTATTTGATCTAGAATTAGATAAACGAATAAATCAATTCTCCATTGTAGTTCAGTTCAGTGCATTAAACAAGTGATTTGCTCTCGATATTCCATATTTCGAAATGATACAAACTCAACCATGGACCGGTGGCACTGACGAAGAATACGAAACCCAGCACTTTGGCTTCGGTTCGCAGCGCCTAAAAATCGCAGTGAGACAGATGGTGGAACAGAAAATAACAAACGGGGTGAAAGATATGGAGTCGTATTTACGAGATTCCCTGGACCTCAATGAAACGGACAAGGCTACGCTGACGAAATCATGCGATAAGTTGGTTCGTTTGTATTGCGAGCGGGCTGGACCTGCGCTTAATGTTGTGGATTACGAGATTGAGAGAATACTAAAGATCCCTTCTAATGTGCTACTTCCCGGAGACGAGTGTCAGTTGGAACAGATTTCGGATTCTGAGTATGACAAGCTTAAAGAAGATGTAGCAGATCTCAGAAAGAGAGTTAAACGGGGTGCCCTGATGGAAGCTCTACTTACAGCGGAGGAAGAAGAACTATCAACGTTAGGGAATGTGTGCGAAACGGCCAAAAATGACATGGATGTTATGGATTTAGTGATCAAAAACAGTGATAATAACAGTAAACTCGCATTGAATGATACAATGCTTTTGTCAGCAAGTGTTGATTTCATAAAGACAGACTTTGATATATTTAGCTAGGTAGGTTTTTATTTGTGTTGGAACTGCATGTACCTATTATGGGAATTATATTATTATTATTAGGCTGAGCATAGTGTAGGTGCTGGGCAAGCCTACTACATCTATAAACTATCTAGATTGATGCAAATGTCTGTTTATAATGATTACTATAGAAATTTTAATAAAACAAATCATTTTTAACAATCATTTTTATATTACTTACTATAAAAACAGAAACTTTTACAGATTTTATTTATAACCAATGTCGGAGAATAACAATACTTAAACACCAATTCTATGTTCGATTATATTACAATAAAATGTAACATCAAATTTTACAGTACAGCTTAGGTAAAATACATGTGTTTTGGCTATGCCAAGCACAGTGAGTAAAGACTAAGCAGTACTGAAATAATATTTTTAATACAAGATAAAAATATTACAATAAAAAATTATAAAACATGTTTGAAATCAGTTAACAATAAAGTACGTAAATGCATTGGCACAAGAATATGAGATGTAAAATTGATCTATAAACAATATTCTATCATTTCACCACATAGAAGGACTATATTTATAATAATCCATATTATGGAAATATGCCATTAAATTGACTAAAAATTACAATAAGCAAAAGATTCTAAATCTTTGCTATGATCTAAAAATAAATATCAATGATATTTATAACAATCTTCTATCTAGGTACATAGAAAACAGAAATATTTATGTAGTTTGTAGTAAACATTAACATTTGGTGAACCTACAAGTCCACCAATCTGGTTTGTGAGGTAAAAACAGGTAGTACAATCACAAGATGGTAAAGTAAAGTGTAGTCTGTACAAAGAGAGAACCATCTGTTGTGGCGTTACAGTGAACTAACATTGAGCTTTTAAGATATAAGCCCAATCCAGCTGTCAATTGTCAACTTCGACTATAAAAATTAAGTTCGATTATTGTTGATCATGTTTTTGTGATAAAATATTGCAGAGCAGTGTCAACGCAACATATGTAGTGAATTGGCACACGCGTGACCCCAATTCCTAAGACGCTTCTCTTTTTGCACAGACTATCTCCTCTCATCAAAATGTTTGTCTATGCATAGTACAACATACATTGCACAAAATTAAATGTATTGTGAGAACAAATTCATCACAATGATCTTGTATTTTCATCATGACTGCAGTTTCTTTTTTTAGATCCCAGGCATATCTAAGGAATCTTTCAGAATTGATTATTTACTTATTTATAGTTAACAACACACTACAATTAGATGATTCTAAGGTATAAAAAATATAGTAAACAATTTCTAAAATAACCAAAACAGTTATAATGCATACACTGCAAAAATAAATAAGATAATAAAATAATTTAATTTTAAAAGTTCTATAAAAGAGATTTATGTAAAGTTACTAATTTCCTATTCAACAAATACTATTGAGCTATGTATATGGCTTGGGGCTAATAATATATTATTTTATATACTTAATAAATATATATTCATGGACATTTCACACAACCTCTAGCTAGTCCTAAGCTAAGCAAAGCTTGTATTATGAATGGTATTCGATCAAACCCACGCCCACGGAAAGCATAGCTATACCGACTGAGCTTGTGATGCTTGTCATAGTTATATTTGTGCTTAAGGTGGTGATCAATTTTATTATAACTCTGATTGGATGTCATGAAAACTGTATGTTAGTTATATTGTACTTATCTAAATTAATTTTATTACAAAAATCCACTCAACAGTTTTATACATTTCACAACATTCATAATGTTAAATAATGTTGCCATTATCACAGATAATAAAAACAAAATGATAATTACTTGCTAGTGAATTTATATACAACATTTTAGAATTTATGCTTCATTTGATTCATAATATTTACAATTTGATTAAAATCTAACTAAACTAACAATTATATTATGGAAATATTTATGATTATATTAAACTCAAATGCCGCATAACAATATTACAGTATACAGCATATACAGTATACAGTATACACAACTAGTCTGTGCATAGATATGTGTTGCACACTGTATTTATATAATTCAATTAATGATGCAGATTGCAACTGTTTATTGTCTGCTCTAAAACAGGAACACCAAGTGTTCGCATTTATATAAAACATTGACAAAAATAATCATTATTAAAAGATTACACATAGACGACTGACTAGCATAAACAATGGTAATTAATGTAATTATAATACAACAACACGTATTTAAAACTATTTTACACCTAATAATATCTTTTCTAACAGCACAACACTTACTTGGAATGTAGCCTATTACGAACACAGATCTGACACACTAGCCCAGATAAAAGCCTATAAGCTGTCTCCAATATTTGTAGATCTACTTTTAAGTCTCGTTTATCAAGCCTCAAATTCTAACTAAAACATTTTACTGGTAACCTAGTCTGAGAGACATAAATAGTAATAAGCATAACAATAGTAAAAAATCATAAATATATTTTTCACTAAAAACGAGATATTTGTCTTGATGTTCTCATATTTCAGCATACGCTATGATAACATTCTCTAGTGGTCTTAAATAAATAAGGTGGTTATCTAAGTACCTACTTAAAATAGAGGCTAATTAAGGAACTAAACTGTCCAGTAGATTAATTGTTATTCCTATTGCAAGTTCACAACACCAACTAAATACTAAAATAGCGACAACAGTTTCAAAGCATCTGTCAACATATACCGGCTCGTTCTATTATTTTTAATACTGGTTACTTGTTCCTGGCCGTTTTTAATATTTTACTAGTAATTCGTCTATTCTCTTATGCTTCTTCAACATAAGTATACTTCTGAGATGTATTAGGAAAATTCAAGTAAAAAAGTAACGATTAGGTAAGTACAGTGCGGTCAGCGGATCTAGGTAATCGTGTGATGCGCAAAGACATTTCGTTCGATAAAGCTCTATTGCGCATTCGAAACGGCTAACTTCACGATTGATTAGATTGCAGTGTTCAAATTCAAGCTAGAATTTAGACCGAGGCGATCCCACCATTTCCACATTTTAGTTGATAAATAATTCTCACGAAACTGCTTGAGCCGTATGTCTGAAAAAAATCCGAATACTGGTTGAAACGTTTTGGCACACTGTTCAGCTTCTGTTTATGAATTTTGTGTGAAGTTAATTTTCGAAAAACTAAAATGTTGAATGGGGATCGAGTTCAGCTTATGAAAAAATGATTCCCTATTCGCCCGCGAAGGACACATCGTGCGAGTAATTTATCGAAAAACGGCCAGTCCACATCCAGATAAAGTCGCAACATAGTTATAAAAGAAGTGTTTATACAAAAGCCGGCGGGCGTGGGTCGATGGTCGTGACCACCGATCTGGCGGCGGGGCCCGGCCATGACCATCCGTTGTCGCTGAGAGCCACCAGTCAGACGGGGCCGCTCCATTCTGTGCTATCCTACAAATACAATAATATATTAATCAAATCCTCTGAGAAAAAGTTATTCTATGCCTCTAGTCACAGTCAAAACTGCCAATCAAGTTTGGAATTTCTTCATCATTTATAATATTAATGCAATAGCAAAGCTGGGCATAACTTTGACTTCATCTACGCGGCTACCATCGGATCGACCTCCGGTTTGGAAAGGGAGTGATGTAGCGCCATCTAGCGCGCGACATAATAACTACTAACTTCGCCCAATAGATGGCACTGTCGCTAATCGACACAGGCAAATCCTAGATCGCGCAAGCGAAGTTATCACGGAGTTTGAAACATAAGTAATACTACCGAAAACCATCCATCGGTCCTCGGACCCCGAGCCAAAGGGCCTTCCTTCTCTTTCTTCGGGAAGATCTCTTCCCTTTTTGTAGGAGGACGCACATCCTAAAGTGTTCTCCTCATATAAAACATTTTTGCTGGTAGTACTTACTTGTGAAACGCTAACAGTGTGCGTGGGAGGGCTGGTTGGGTTAGTGGCAGTGAAGTAACCACCGGGCCGCGGTCGTAAATGCCGGTTGTGCATCTCCATTTGAACAATCTTCATGAATTCTATTTGAGCGGCGAGTTTTTGTACCTCCTCCTATAATACAAAGGAATAAGTTTTATTTCAAGTGGCCAACTCTGCTGATGGGTTATCTACGAGGAAAAAAATTCCTTTGAGATAACCAGTTATCTGAGAGGAAAAAAAATCCTCTGTTATCTGTCAGGAATAAGCCGGTGTTTTTAGGCTGGACCTTCGCTGATGGTGTTGAGAGGCAACTCCAAGGACCTTTTTTAAGTATAAGAGCCATATTAAATACTCCGCTCAATATAGAGCATAAATGCACAGAACGCTACTCTAAAGATTTTGCTTAGACCCGTATAGAAGGCCACTTCAATATTGATTTCCCTTCAGTCATTCGTACTTACCTTCAGCTGTTCGTTTTCTGATATCAAGTCTGGCACTTCATCGGGCACTAAACCGATTCCGTTGAGTGATGAACAGGCCGGGACTCCGCGGGCTCGAGCGCGACTGTCCCACGTGTCACCTGTGCCTCGTACTACGCGGAGCACCTGAAATATATATCTGTGTTATTTAACACCCAAAATTCTAACTCAATCTAATACTGATGAAATCCGTGTAAGCTCGTCACAGTACCGTGCTTTTGTATCGACACAAGTAATTAAATTAAAAATTTAATAAACCCCCGAATCTTGGACCGATTTTCATCAATCATAGCTAAGAACACTACCGACTTATTCACCTTTCAAACAAAAAAAACTAAATCAAAATCGGTTCATCCGTTCAAGAGCTACGTTGTCTCAGACAGACACACACAAACACGTCAAACTTATAACACCCCGTCGTTTTTGCGTCAGGGGTTAAAAATGTAATTTTTCACACTGGCACCAACACAATATCGTGGAGAGCTAAAATCTCATTACATTTAGTACTACTGCAACGACATGACATGTAGTATTATCGGTGTTGTACCAGTGTGCAAATACCTAATGTATCAATTGTATTTTATAAGGTTTCTGGCTCCTCAGATCGTTATTTCGGTGCAAAATACAACTCTAGAAAATAATTTATTTAAACTTGACATACCTTTGGCCCAAACACTAATATCACTGTTGTCGTGGTCGACAACTGGGTTCTTACGAATCCTAGAAGGTATTTCATGTCTGGCCCCGCTCGCGGTAATATCAGTAAACTGAAAAATAAGAAATTAATCTTAATTGACCGAGCGAGCGAAGCGTCTCAGTTTCCACATTGGCCAAAAATGCGTTTGTCCGGATGTCTGTTCTCCTCTACAGGTCGCATTTTTCAACCGATCTGGACGAAACTTGGTACACAGGTTATATGAATTATTAGATTTTTTTTGTCGTCGGGGATTTTTGATCAGGGGGAAAATAGGGGAGAAAAGGAGGAAAGTTTGCTGTAGCGTTATTTATCGACGGATTTCAATCAAATTTGAGAAGCACATGTAAGATTTTATTCTACACAAGATGGTGTAAAGACATTTCCAAAAAGGGGGAGTAGAAAGGGAAAAAAAGGGGAAATCATTTTTTTATTTATTTCCCGAAAATTGACTTCTACCAATATCAATAAGACTACACAGTCCTCTTCGCCTTTACGAGACAAATCCGTAGACACGAGATTCGACCTCCTAGTACCAAGGGAACGCGAGTAATCGCTAAAACTTGTTAATTTGTTCAAAAGTCTACATAGGTTTAAAAGTCTACATAGGCCTATTGGAAAATTCAAGCACCTGAAATTCGATTTAGCCAGGGTAAAAGGGAAAGTGTCGGTTATTGTATGGTTATAAAGGCTTGCGAGGTCTATGTTCTCACAGGACAACTAGTACTTACAGTAATCAACATCATATAGTTGATCGAAGACTCAACAGGTAAAAGTGTTGTTGAAAAACAACGTCAATACTTGGTGGAGATGACTAAGCTGCTCTCTGCATAAGGTAAGCTAACAGGATACTTACTGAAAAGCTATCATGACGGAGTTGACGGTGAATATGTTGTAAATAGCGTAGGAAATGAGTCGTGCCTCGTTGTAAAGGCTCTCAGCGTGCCGGACGCGATAACAGACACGCACGCCCCATAGGAGGAACAGAATCTCACCTGTAACATACCATTTTATAGTTACAACATTTTTAAGACTTACTTTGATGTAGGTATTGTTCCCACTAAAGCCAATGAGACAAGAGGATATTTCAATCCTCATAATTGCGTAACTGTAATTCCCTGGATGATTTGTAAGACCAAAAAGGTTCTGTTTTAAAAACTTCATTGCATACTATAGTGGCGTGAAGGCTATATAGATAGATAGAAAATACTTTATTGCACACCTTACCCTAGGGAGTACTATATATGTACTATATATAGGGGCTATATATATGTGTGCTTTTAATAAAGAAAACAAATTATCTTTCTTTTCGAGAATCCAGGGGATTTTACTCAGGTTTCTTTAGGGATGGGTGGTAGGTACTTACCTATTGCTAAACTATGATCCCACCAGTTGTAAGTACATTGTTTGAACTTCAGTCCTAGATTATCCGTTATCTGAAAGAAAATGAAACTTTTATTAACAAGATTATAACTATGAGCTTCATAAATTGTTATAAGTTGATTCAACATGGGTCATTTAAGGGTATGTTAGCATCACTAACATCTGACAAGGCTGACATGCTCTACCCATTCATTTTCGAGTTGCATAGTGAGCCTTGAGATAATAGAATGAAGGTACAATGGAGCTGACATCGTCTTATAAGATGCAGAGTTCCTAAAACAGATTAAAGAAATATATTTACAAACATTTTGCTATTAGTGGATGTTTCATGGTGAGGTCTCATGTTAGAGTGTATTGTGCATTGTCCCCCTGCTAACCTCACCCCAGACCGGCCAGCCCAACCTCTTAAAGTAATGGAGAAGGACTTTGGGTTGACAGCAGCAATGTTTTACCATCTCCGATGGTGTTGTGGATGCAGAGGAATAAGGAACCTTTGTTTGTTATTATTTGTGATTAAGATCTTACGATTTCAGCATCTGGTGGTGCGGACAGCGTCCAAGTACCGAGATACACCAGCATTATGAGAAGGATTGGCGCCATCCATTGCAGTAGTTGCTTATCTGTTAGTTTTAGCTTGTGCGCAGACTTCACGCGGTATGTTAGTGATACTCTGCAATGAGGTGAGTTTTTTTTTATTCTTTGACACCGTTATATCATCCTATACTGGCTATAATGTCCAATCTCCATACAGACTACATGAAAATACTATGTGTAATGGAACAATCAGATGGCTCACCAACCTTATGTTAAACGGTAATCTCTGCCTATAACAATGCATTGCCTCACAGACTTCATTGAGGATCAGCCAATAATTTAATTTTAACCTAATTTTCCCGAGACTAAAAATAAACGTAATAGTGTTTCTACCAACTTGCCTCCATGTTTTCATCAGTAATGCAGTGTAAGTGACACAGAAACCCATGTGTCGGGTCCACTTAGTGGCAATGCAGAAGTATCTGTCCAATACTGGAAATATGGCTGCCATCTGCAATATTTTAATTTTATAGTAGGTAACTTTTTACCAGGATGTAATAAAATTCATGATAAATGGAAGGGGACTGAGTTTTTTTTAATAAGAAGTAATGAAACAAATAGTTTTTGTCTAAGGGAGTAGTGAGAGGGCTGTCAATTTGAACTTGCTCACTATTTGCACTACACTACTGATACTTCAAGCCTTATTTTAGAGATAATGAGAAACCTCCCGTTAAAAAGAATAATGTACTCACTTCCATATACATAATAACACAACCACACAGTGTGATAGACAGGAACACAGGGCTGGCCACTCGGAACACTTTAACCCGCCGATGGTGTCTTGTGTAGAAAGATAAACATACTGTGAGTATAGCACAGCTCACTGATATCACCAGGAGTGTTATCCTGGAATTGAGAAAAATTTTAATAAGCCAAAATACTACAGGAGGAATACCTAAGTGCAATTTTCTGTCATAAAGCGCTTATTAGATTGTGCAATCTCAAGTCAGACTTACTGATAGAGATGTAACGTGATGAGTTGAGTTATTTCGAACTCAAGTTATTTGAATTGACTCGCATCGAGGACTTGTATGCATATAAAGTCATACAAGTGAAAATCTAGCACCAATTTCTCTAACCACTTACGTTGCATACGGACCTAGTTGAGTCAACCCAATTGGCGGCTTGAATCAAGGTTCAGTTTAACTAAAATAATTCGAGTTCGAAATAATTCAACTCATCACGTTACATCTCTATCAGTAAGTCTGACTTGAGATTGCACAATCTAATAAGCCCTTTTGGCACAAGCTATAAAACTTCAACATACAAAATATTTAATCATATGACTCAAGCATACATTCTTGGGTAGATATAAAAACAAGAGAGCAGAGCTCACCGAAAGGGCCAGTTGTATTTGGCAAGGCAGGGCTCCGGGCCGCGGCAGGTATCGCAGCCCGGCTGGCACTTGAGACACTCGTACGGCTCGTTCCAATTATCCACGCCATTTTCCTCATATTCTTGGTATGCGACTGCAATGCAAAATGGTTAAAGCGGTTATTACATTACACAATCTCAAGCACGCTAACTAGCACGCTAACTAGCACGCTAACTAGCACGTGCTTAGAATCTACGTAGACTGGCTTGCTACTAGTAAGTCAGTCTACCTGTCTTTCCCTTATTACACTACGCTTGATGCTAGTTAGCGTGCTTGAGATTGTGTAATGTAATAACCGCTTAAAAAATGGTTCAAATAGTTGTCCTTTTCGTTTTCAATTTTCATAACAAATGTGAACGAATGAACAAAAAACAATTATTGAGTGAAAGAACGAATGATAAACGTAAAAAAAAACATTGCCAGTGAAAAAACTGAACTTTGAATGGCCGTGTAATGTAATCCGACTAAATTAAGAAGGTAATAAATTATGGAAATCGTCACTTCCGGTTACGTTACGGCTAGCGGTAAAATTCAAACCAAACTTTGTTATTATTGCAAGCAAAATCAAGAAAATCGATAATTACTTTCAACAAGAGATCCGTTGAAGCCCTCAGGATGGTGTAACGAGTAGAAACCTAAGCGGCATCTACAAATGTATGATCCACGGGCCCATCCTGACAGCCGTGTATTCATTTCACGGTTTGGCTTGTAGTCACACTGCAAGAAACATACAACTTTAGCCAAAAAATCCATTGCGCTGACAAACGTTTTACAACAACCACAGAATAAATAATTGCTACAACTGGGTTTACGTAAACAAAATAACAAATCACAGGATGATGTAAATATTTCTACCGGTTAGTCATTCAAGGTCGACAAAGTGTTTTGGCTCCGTGCCATGTCTCAGAAGGTAATTTAATGAAAATCTAGTAGCAAACAGTACCTCCGCAATACTAATAGGTCTACCATAGTCTACATTTTCTTTATGTACTATTCATAAGTATTCAGAACCCTATTATGGCACATATCTAAGTAGTTCGTATAATTTAGTGAAGTTGACGCGAGATAAACCCGCAGGGTTCAATTCCTGTGTTGATGAAAAAGTTTGCATGATTGAAAAATTGCCTATGCAGGTACGTCCGAAAGTACTAGGTACCTACTACCTAATAGTACTTGGTTACTAAAGATCGCACGAAAAAAATTGACAATCGCAATTCTATCGTAGCTTCTATAAAATTGCCGTCAAAGACAGTGACGAGTAGCGAGTACAAGTACAGTGGTGAGCCTGCAAACAAATTTTCTACTGGCTACGATCGATTGGCTTACACTACGCACCTTAACTTATTAACTTCGCTAAACACTTGATTAATTTAAATCGGCCTTCAAACCATGTGTAGGATAAGTAAAGATATATTCGTAGGTATGTATTTCCACTGACCCTTGACCCTATACTTGGTACCTTATTACTGGTAGATATCTAGTCTGTGACATTATAGACTCACATAGGTGGTTTCTTTGGGGCACTTGTGCGTTCCATGAAAAGAGAATATTTGATTTTCGTTCTCGCCGTCTGCATTCACCTCGCATTGGTTTATCTCCAAATTCGATATGTCTATGTCCAATGAGATGATGCCTTTCAAACTGGAATAAGAAAAAGAAAATTATAGGTAAGTAGAAAAAAGTAAATGCAATATTTACACGTTCATATAGTGGCGAGTTAGGTAAAGTAGCAGTTGAGATACACTGCGCGAAGTTTTCGGGAATAACCTTATTACATCCTGTATACTATTTCTGTACAGGGTGTTTCATTCAGAAGGGCCAGTGAGAAGAAATTCTAAACGGTAAGAGATATAAAAAATTAATAAGTACAAGGACAACCAAAAATTTTAAAAACTGTTTTTTTTTGTTTTTCAAGCACGGGTGTGCATAACATTTTTCAAAAATGTTTAAGTGCAGTTTTATTTTTACAAAATCGGCGACACGAGTTTTTTCAGCATGTTTTATATATATCTCAACGTTTAGAAATTCCCCTCACTGACCCATCTCAGTGAAATACCCTGTATAAATTTGGGCATAGCCCAAATTCTGTGACTCGCGTGGGATAGATAGCTCTTGCTCAATCTCTTGGTAAGTAAGCAAATTCGAAACTTTCAACAAACGGAAGTTTATTAAATAACTTTAAATAAGTACACAAGTCGTTCAGTCAGTTGTCTACTAACTTTTACAACTCTTTCAAGTTCCTCAACAATCTAAGTGCTCTCAGCAGAGCAGGGGTTGAATCAAAACGATATCGGATATTGTGGGATATTATAAGTTTTAGGGTAACTACACAAAGTACCTTATTATTCTTGGTACGTATCTTCGTTGTATCATCAAGTATACCTACCTACGGAGTATTATATGATCTGTGCCTACAGTAATAAAAAAAGGATCAATTCTATTCTTTGCAACGAAGTTTTTTTTAATTTACGGTATAGGTTTTTGTGTAACTTATTCGGCAACAGCAGTCGACGATAATGAACGCGCTACGCCGGCGCTACGCTAATGAGACTACGGCGTAGTTATATCTCTACGCAAACTTGTTACATCTCTCAGTCAGGGCTGAAGAGACGTCATTGGTTACAAACCTTCAGCTATAATTATACATAGATAGTTTTTCCATCTTACCCACGAATTGTTGTAACAGGTGCGGTGTACGACAGCAGCCATCGTTGCGCCTCACAGCTGTAGTAAGGGTAGGTCCACCATCCTTCCATGGCGTTCTCTATTCTTCCAGGCGGCGAGGACATGAACTTTGGTGAACGGAGGCTGTCGCTTTCATGTGCTGATACGTACCTGGAATTTTAAGGTTTAAATCAGCCTGGAATCTAAAATAATCGTGGTTTTTTGTTACTTTTTACTTTATTTTTGTTGGTTTTGTTCTGTAAGTGTACTGTGTGTTATTTAGTGTGCAAATAAATGCCTGTCGTCTGTCTGTCTGTCTGTCTGTCTGTCTGTCTGTTAGGTGGCATCTATCGTGTTGCACCTGGTTCTTTTTTTTATATTTTTTTATACAAACATTGAGAAGATAAGCCGATGCTTAGATGATTATGCAGTGCAGCAGACCTTATTTTTTTTATCAAAAATGTAATTTTTATTTTGGAATGTGTTTATGAGTCTTTTGACTCATGGCACAGCGTAACCACTACGTCTGATGGCATGGCATATCCCTCATAACCAGGCCATGGGCGCTGCCGTGACGGTATGCCAACTAGGTATGCAAAGGCGAACATGCGAAGAATGGAACAGCCCCATGACTTGACATGGGACTGCTGTGAAGTTTTAGTACGAAGCCGAGATACAAACCAAGGGTACTCAGGATCAGGTGGCTTATCCAGCTGCGGCGAGACCACAGCTACTGGCTCGCCGCTGCCGTACCGCTCCCAGGCCACAGCACTGTTCACAACGCCATCTGAACGCAGCGCTAGTGCTCTTGCACCTACTGCTCGCTCTGATGGCATGGCCCCCATCACCAGTCCATGGGACACTGCCATGAGGACTTCTGTATGTAAAAACACACGTTTTTACGGTGAATCTTATACCCATCTTAGTATTTCTAGATTTTAGACACAGCGTCTGAATTTTACCAAATTCAATGTGCCTAATTCACTCCAAACCGACTCGAAACTTGATCCTCATTTATCAAAAATGGAACCAAATAAAAATCACACTATGCACTCGTAAAGTAGGTATTGGACACGAATCGCTAGATATGTTGTGACGAGAGTTAGTATATAGGTATCTATAGAAAATGTTGTACAACTTGCCTGCGCCTGCCTAAGACAAGTGCTCGTTACATAATCCTCTCCACTACACCGCGTAAATCGTGAAATGAATTTGAATATTCTAACAGATCTAGTTCCAATACCTGACGCAAGTATCAAATGAGATGAAACCGAAGAAGTTCTACAGTATTGTAACGAAGTACCCAAGTACGTACGCTTCTAATATTGAACCACCGTTCAAAATCTTTCGAAAGTCAAAAGCGAAAATATTATTGGGATTTTATTGAGATGTATAAGTGTTCCGTTTTTCCAAAACTGGATCGTAACACTAAAATAGTAGGTACCTAGTAATATTTTTACTACATTTTATCAAAAGTCCTTTGCTTTTTAATTCCACATAAAAATTGTGATGTCTTGTGGAGACTTATGTAACAAATCGAGCAAGTTTTAAAACCTAAGTAATCCTGGAGCATGATGTAGCTATAAAAGCTCGTGGGTTTACAACTCTACAACTCTTTTATGTCGTGAAAAGTCGAGGGTTAAGTTTGGAATGCAGAAAATACTACTTAGTTTATACTGACTCTATTGTTGGTCAATTCGATAGTTTTAGTATGTAAAATGCTGGGATTTTGTGGCTTATCTAGCTAGTTAGTCGTGGCATCAGCGAACGACTTTGACCACCAGTAGAGGAATTGTTCTTCTAATAAAATCTAGCAACAAAAGAAAATTGGGTTTTTGTTGGGATGTCATAAAAGTCACAAAATTGAAACCCAAAAACCTAATGATATAAATACTATTGTCCCTGGTTGTTTAACGTTATCGCAAAACCAAAATTTCTTCAAAGCTTATTTTCTTTCTCACCCGAAGCGAGTTTACAGAGTAGGCGGATAGCTTATGCAGCATAAGCTAGAGAGCATAGAGCTGCATTAAGCTGAGGCAGGACCTTTTTGACTCACATCAACGCGCTGGTCAGCACTCACACCTGCCCAGCCTACCTACCTACCTAGCTAGTAGTAATTGTGTAGGTGATTATTGTTTCTTTCTTTTTTATGCTTGTTCTGTGCTGTACCTGTGTTGTGATTGTGTTTCGAATAAATAAATCTCTATCTCTCTCTCTATCTCTTATGTTAAAAATATAATAATGTTCCTCCTACCGTCATTTTCTAATCCTAGCTGGTCCAGAAAGTTGGCTGCTAGATCAGCCTGCGCCCTGGCGGTATCCCACCGCTCCGTGTACAGCGGAGCCCTGAGTCTTCCATACCGGTGAGTGACACAAAGTGCACCGGTCGCACCTGATGCTACTGCGTGCACAAGCCGCAGTGACGACTCGATTTCTTCCTAAAACAACATAATTTCGAAATTAGAGTAACATTTTTAAAAGTCAATGGTTTGGAAAAGAACTTAGACATGCTCCTTTCAGGGTGCTTCGCTTCAGAGCTTCAGAGCATCACCATCGTGATGGTGATGATGATGCATGATGATTTTAGCGGCATCCATAGTAATCTATACCCTTCAAACCTTATGGATGGAGACTGTGGATTATTATAGGCAGAGGAGGTATCTGCTTAACATCAGGTAGGCCATCAGCTTGTTCCATCATTTACTTGTATAAAAAAACTATTGAGTACAAACGAGTGAGTACATCAAAAGTTACATTATCACAACAAATCAGTCGCTAAAAATTCAAAGCTGTCTGCAGAACTTCATTTCTCAGTGTATATCGGTGAGAATTCTGAAATTTCCATAAACGGAAGCTGCAGAATTGCATACGAGATTGCATGCCACGCCACCGCCAACTGCTCATTTATTTAACCAGAGTTTAAATTATGCCAACGCGTTTATTTTAATGCCTCTCAAGTCACTGTTTGAATTTTCTTCATAAAAGGAATGATAAAAAGGGATTTTTGTTTTACTACACGACTACTTAAGCGTCTTTCTATCTTATATAAAAAAAATGCGGCCTTCCGTTTGATAACGTGGTGCCAAAGTATCAACCACTGTAATTTTAAACTTTTTCCGAAGACACATTGGTTACCTGTATTTTTCATCTATTTATCTAGACGAACAGAAGTGCGGTAAGCTAAGTGTATCTGTGTATTTCTATTCGAGTTTATATTAATAAAATATAAATCTAGATATCTGAGACATAAATATATTAAAAAATATTTTTGTACAAAAACTTGCTGGTGACTGTACCAGGACCATGGTGACGCGTATTATAACCGACCGGGTTTATAATTAAGGGCCAACGCACATCTATCGACAAAACTGTTTTGTCGCGTACTTAGTGACGTGAAAATAAATTTTCTGTTATAACGAAAACAGCATATGATGAATGCTTCCTCGTCATATGCTGTTTTCGTTGTAACGAAACTCACATCAATTGACACGACAGTCTTTTCTTACGTTTTTTTATTAATAGGTTCGCAAACCAGCCGTTAAAACAATTTAATTAATTAATTAAATTGGCCGAGCGGCCTTCAAAAGCAAACATGCATGCATAAAATTATGTTTACCTATCTATTATAGCATTGTTTAGTACCTACCTATTAAACATTGCTTTATACGCACATATCTAGAGAATGAACTGTGCTTTTTTAATAAATAAGAATATAGTGTAATTATGTAGTGTACTTAATAATATTATTAAGTACTTAGGATGATTCTCATTAAATAAGCAAGTAACGAAAACAGCAAATAAAAAGAAGCATATCGCAACTAAAAAAGTTTTACTGAGAAGTTTCACATCACTAACTGTTCGACAAGACGTTTTGTCTTTGGTTTGCGTTCTCCCTAAACCCAGACCGCTTCCAAAATTTATAAACGTCGAAATGCCGACGATAGGACCGTGTGAAGTTTGCTCGTAATTACGCTTCACGCGATAAGGCTGCAGGCGCACTTGCAGCCCTGGTCGTAACGACCAGCCCGTGCCAAACTAACACTTATGCTGGTATTTTTTTTATTATGTTGTAGAATGTTCTTTGGCCACAATCTCACTTGATGGTAGGTATGTGGCAAGTTGAATTGATACTCAAAAGCGACTGAAGCATATATTTTTTTGTGTTCCCAATGAAATTCTGCGATAAAATATAATATTATGCTTAAGTCATTTGAGACCAAAGTCATAATTTCTTTATTCAATAAAATCACAAAGATCATTTAGAATCGTCTTATATAACTAAGTGATTCTAGGTGCCAGTTCCACGCGACCAATCATACTATAGTCTCGGTTCAGAAAAAAATAATATGGACTCTATCATGAAGGTATCAAAGTCATTAAAGTCGAACGAAAAATCTGATATTTCACAGTCACCTGTGGTCGCTGGCCGCTAAGTGCGCGTGCAGTCTTATCCTACAAGTTTTCAGTGCAGTGACCCTGTAAATTGGCCAGCCGTGGCCGGCAAAATGGGAAAGTAATGGCAATTTTTGTTTTACATCGTAATGACGGTTTTGATACCTACCGTGGACAAGAATGATGTAAAAACTAATCCTCTATGTTATGTGATCGTAAATATTTTAACAAATTTGAGTTTAATTTGATTATCGAATCAAAAACCACGGACGTTTTGGAATGAAGTCACTTTTTCTCCATACAAAAACCGCGTTTTCAATCGCTACTCAGATAGTCTCGAAATTCACGGATAAGCGCGTAGCAATTCGCTACGAGACGAGATCACGTCTACACTCGTAGCAACGTAACGCTACGTTGCTACGAGTGTCGACAAAAATAAATTGAATCGGGTATTTTTTCCTCACGGATTTTTTTCACATTTGCCTGCAGATTGCTCATGTCAGGAGAAATAAAATAATTTATAAGTTAAAAAACTGGAAAAACCGACTTCAATTCGACTACCAGCTTCATCATCAGATGATGATGATGATGATGATGATGATAGTTCATTGGGAATGTTCTAGTCACTATAAACACCACATAAAAGTCACAGGAAAGCAAAATACGCAATTCGTGCACGTGGTTGGTGTTGATTCTTTAGAGGAACAACTGGTGGGTTTTTGCTTTTCTCCAATTAAATGCGGTTTGAATGTACAAACTGGGTTTATAGACCAATTTAGAAAAATGTAAAAATTTAGGTGTGCACCACAAAGGGTCCATCGTTGCTAGCAGTACAATGGTAGGCGCTACGCCGCAACTTGACATATTGCATCGTTGCTAGCAGTAAAATGGTAGGCGCTACGCCGCAACTTGGCATATTTTTTTCAGTTATTTCTATTTATTACCCAAACTACTGAACCGATTTTGATGAAAATTAAATGGGACCAATCTGGAAGTATATCTTTTTAGATAAAAAAAGAATTTTTGAAATCGGTTCATAAATGACGGAGTTCTGAGGTAACAAACATTAAAAAAAAAAAAAAAAAAACATTAAAAAAAAAAAAAAAACATACAACCGAATTGAGAACCTCCTCCTTTTTTGAAGTCGGTTAATGACTAAATTAAAATAAGCTTACGTAATTCTTCTTTTATCATCTAAGTAAAAATATTCATAACTAAAAATACCAAAACCCAATATAATATGTCGAAACCAATCGATATTAATTTAGTAAGTACCACTTAATTAAGAAGCATATGTTGGTTAATTAACTTAGTTTGGAGAATTCGTCGCACCAACATTTGTGCCTAAAGAGTTTTGAACAAACAGCCTGTCTTCCGAATTCTAAGAAAGCTGGTAACAATTTTAAGGGCCTAATACACTTACATAAGATAACAAACTTATACAAAATAGATGTTTTCAATAAAGTAAAAAGTATAACAATAGGTACGCAAAGGGTGAACAAAGTATTTGAAAACCTGTCAGTAGCTAATTAGATATTTTTAATTATCTTTTTTTGGTTAAAAATAATGTAAATTATAAAATAAGTGGGAGTTTTCGCACACACTAGAAGTGTAACACTCCCCCCCCTAGCTAACCTAATTTTTTTTCTTACTACGAATAATTAACTAAGTAACTAACTAAGAGAGAGATTTTACTAAACGCCTAAAAGAGATATCGATATTAACCTAAGATATTAACCTAAATCAATTTAACCTAAGCAATTTAACCTAATTTTAACTACGTTGCTTTACTTTAATCTTATGTCTTATAACTAACTTATTCTAATGGCCTTGTGATCGTATAGTGGTTGTGATTAGGACGCCTACTATTATGAACCGATAGGAACTCAGATACTTTAAAGGAATTATGATGAGATCTCTTTTAGTTAACCTATGAATCTACCTAATATGAAAGTAACGTTTTCCTATCTACACTAGTCCTTATTATCTATCTAATCGTTGCTAATAAGAGTAAACCGTAGGTAGAAGTTTAGTTAATCGCGAGGGTTATTCCTACTATTGTAGCCTGATAAATGAAATATAATAGGTTAATTAAAAAGATACATATTATGTAAATCCTAGATAATTAGAGGCAACAGAAGTTATCTTAAGTAGGTACGACTCATTATCAATGAGATCCTTTCATGAATCTTATATAGAATGGAAGACCTAAACCTCAATTGTTTTGTCAAGTACTAGCTTTAGGAAGAAATATATGTTCGGAATTATAAAATATTTGACTTTGCTGAAATACACGTAAATAGAAAAGCCATATTTCCTTCAGTAGAAATCTACTTATAAAAATTAATATTAAATATATAGAATGATTCTAAAGTCTCAGAATATAAGTATATTATAACTTTGTTACTAGAATGATGTTAAATTGTGTACTATGAAGCTAATGTATTTACAATAGTATGTATTTACATTAGAGTGACGCTCCTCCATATAGAATGATTCTAAAGTCTCAGAATATAAGTTTATTATACTTTGTTACTAGAATGATGTTAAATTGTGTACTATGAAGCTAATGTATTTACAATAGTATGTATTTACATTAGAGTGACGCTCCTCCATCCGCGCCATCTAGTGATTTTCGACACCAGACTACGAATACATATTATTCACATGTATTCGTAATAAACCCCCTCTTCACAGTACACTAAACTTTAGCGGATGTGTGATTAAGAATAGGGGAATGAGTAAAATCTATTTTTACTATTTCACTAAACTGAATCCAACATCAGTGCTACTATGGATTAACAAAGATCATGAAACTAAATTACCTTTAAATAACTTTAGTTACTCAAAGCCAAGATAGATCCATGCAATTTTATGCTGCAGCTAAAAGGCAGCTTGTTAGAGAACCACTTCTAACATCTGAATCTAAATTTAAGTAACCTTCCTAGTTCATGGTTCACTCAAACCAGTCTTTCTAGATAGCTACGACAAAGCCAAGATAAAAGCAATAGAAGTAGATAAGATCAGTCACATAGCTAATATAAAGTAACCCTAGCTAGAATCGGCCTAGGGTACTTTGACAACGGAAATGTCTAGCTTGACCACATATACTTCATGTAAATTAATAGGTATCGGACTAGATAGAATAGATCATAGACTCTTTGTAGGTAGTTATCATCCCTTTTCCATAAGTTCAGAATAACCACGAGACACGCGCTCTAGAGTAAGATAAATAGTATCTGTACAGACCTTAAAACATTTGAGAATGACTTTTCTTTATAGCTTCTCCTTCAAGCACATAGTTTGAGGAAACCAATCAGACAGGTCAGTAAAAGACAAAAGGTTGAAGTTAAATGTCACTATAAAACAAATAGTCAATGCAAGACTACAAGACAAGTAGGAATAAAGGTTCCTTTTAATTTTAATAAATACTTTACTGAATTTGAAAGATATAAGAGAGAGCTACTCAAGCTGTCTCAATGGCACAATAAATATTACCACTAGAATAATAAGTGACTTCACTATGATTCAATTCAAAGTTGAACAATAAAAATAATTTGATAAAATTAATCTGATATAGTAGGTAAGACTATCTATTGTAGTGTATGCATCTGTTCTAATCCAGACTTAATATCCGAAGGTAAAATAAGGTAAAGTTACCTTAAGTTGTAAAAGCTTAAGTTTCTAAAATCATAAGGTTCAAAGTCTGAAATTCAAACTAGAGGTTAAAATCCTAAGGTCTTAAAGGTTAAAAGGTTTAAAGTCTAAAGCTTAAAAAGTCGCAGATGTTTCTAAAATTCGAATTTGTCAAATAATCAAAGTCGCTATCGCTTAACACATAGGAGATAAGACGCTGTTCTACAATGTAGTATGTACTTACCTAACTATAGCTCGTCTTATAAGTAGGTATGTATTATGAGGGTAAGTACATAGAAGTAGTCGTAACTAAGTATTGATCCTATCTACTAGTGTATGTAAAAAGTAAGCAAAATAAGTAAGAATATGTAATTAAGGCATTAAAATAATCTTCTAGGAAAATAGCTGTACTATCAAGGTAGTAAGTATGTAAGGACAAGTGTAGTATGTAAATATATAACTACAATAATTCTCCTTACTTCCATTGTTGAACGCAATATTAATTGAACGCTCATACTATGAAATATAAAACAAGTAATAAGAAACACTAAAAATAACACACAATATCTCAGGTAAATCAAATGAAGAGGTACACTCACATTAGGAAAAACATAAAACACAATATTTCATTTAACCAATTAGGTACACATATACACAGTCAAGACTCTGTAAAATGCAGGTATTTGAAAATATAAAATTCCTCGAATTAATCCACGTTGAATCTTCATCTGGAACAAATGCTAGAACCTAGGGAATCCTAACTCTGTAAACCCTCCCTTCAGATCTCTTCCTTCTTACTTCAGATCTTCAGGAAGTTTTATTCCCTACAAGATCCTGCTTGCTGTGAACCTAAGGAGAAATAACATCTAAAATCTAACTCACTAAAATAGTGCTGTAAACGCAGGTTTCATCTTTAAGTGAAAGATTATTTATTGGATAATATAACTTGAATCGAACAAGATTACAATTATCCTAGAATTCCTCTGCCATTTTTGTACTTGCTGCTTGAACTAGATGTTTGCCCAGAACATGTATCGAGCAAGCTTGTACATTAATTTTCTATTCTAAAGATCCTGAAACAAACACACACTTATAATTCAAAGACTTACCTTGAGTTCCTTCATGACGGAAACCAATCATGAATCTCGTACTATGTGGCTTTACCTTTCTCCCTACAGCTAATGCAACCTATCCTACTTAAATACCTAGCCACATTTCCTATATCCATCAAGATGGAAACCTTTCTTGATATACGCACAAGATAACGCATGCTACCTTCCTATAGCTAAAACCCGCCCTATCCTATTGTGTACCTATCTTCCCTCTATTCTAGCTAGATGTGTAAAATAGAGCAAAACTAGAAGCAAGCTTCACATTTACATTTAATTGTGATTGTCATCCATCTTAGTGCAATGATGGATTACCTAAATATTCTAAAAAGGGAATGCAAGATAGTAAGTCTCGACTTTGTCCTATCCCTATAACTGTGTGCGTGTTTATCAGTCCAGTGGATTGGGTGGGACGTCAAAACGGACCAGGGACAATATTTTAGTGTGTGTATTATATACATATATAAATAGGATCAAGACAAGTCTTCTATTACTCAGATAGCGTGTGAGCCATACTGGCAGATTCACTTCACGACAATCCACACAACTGAGCTCAAGAATACTTGAAATGAGGGTCTGCGCTATTAGCAATCAAGTACTAATAACGTCCAGCTCGACCCAAAGGTACTGGACCTACCAAATAAAAGGCTTCAGTAATGTCACCGTTAGGTTTTCCAGCCTTTACCAGATAAACCTCTGGATTTCTAATGAAGCTAAGGTGTAATCTACTTTATTCTATATTGAAATAATTATTAAACCAAGAACGTCTACTCGATATAGTAGAATTTATTGCATGCATTATAAAGAAAATTAATGAATTAAGAAACTTTCAAAACATAACAAAATAATTAATGAATTTAAATTAAACCAATTAATCTCTATATTACACCTTGTTAGGTACTTACCAGGGTTTGTCACTGCCTAACCAAAGGAAAATTGAAGAAAATATTTAAATTAACACTGAATTTAACCCCTATCACTTCTAGCTGTAAAGAAATCTTACTATAGCATCTGCTTGAATCACTTCTAAATGCAAGATATCAGTCAGTCAGTCCCGCACAATGGTTTAGCAATCCTAGTTTGCTACAAGACATGTGCAATGAACCCAGGTCCATTTTGGTCCGACTGTCTGAACCTTGCCCACTAAAAATAGCATCTGCTTGAACCTAGCTACTTCTTACTCCTCTGAAATTCTCAAAATTAATGACCCCCATTTACAATTTGTACGCCTTTTTATAAGCTTTGCTTCCGTGCGTCACAAAGCCACTGCCTACTTCATAGTTAGTATGCGATCCCCGTCTGTTTAGTTGCCTGCCAATTCGCTGCCTCCCGAATCACCGCCGACTCAAAACGATGCCTACCATTTCGTATCAAAACAACTTTTTATGATGGGTGCCATTCGTCCGGCATCCAAATATACCCCCAGATATAACTCAATGTATACCTAAGTTGGTTCATATAGTCTATAATAGTATTGTTCTTTTTGGATGTTTCTTTTGGTTCTAGACCGTTTTCTGAATGAAAGATGGTGTCTAAAGACACTAATAGCTTGTATCTACTCTCCTTGAAAATATCTACATTCTACGTTACGTTTTTCATACTGTATTTATCAAAATTCCCTACTGTGTCGCAATAAAGAAGCCGACCTTTATGAGATTCTGAACATAGATAGTTTAAAGCATTTACTACCAATTTATTCAGTTTCCAACTCTCAAATGTACCTAGATCTATCAATCTGATAGCCTATTTTGGGAGGGAAACCGCCTGACATTTTTATCAGAGCAATTCGCAAATGTCATTGCGAAATTGTAAATGAATTATTACTAAGTACAATTAGTGGATATAATTTAACTGCTACAACTATGTATACCTTCTATTATATTGAACCTTTCTAGATAAACTCGTACAGTTAATATTATTCATTCTTTATACTATGAAGTTAACGGTTGCTACAGATTCAGTATGTCTCACTGAAGATAGTTTCATCGTCCGGTGAAAATTGACCGAATCTAGCTAAATTAAGATTAAATTAACTAAATAATTTGTGGGATACCCAAGGAACGTGGACAGTCTTTCTGGACCGTTACAGCCGACCCCAAAGTTATACGAGGTGATTAACTTATGAACCGGAGTAAAACTTTCCCAAATTAATTTCATTAATTAAAATAAAACACAATTTTTTTCTCTCTTGAACAATCATTATTGGTACAAATTTTATTTGTTGAGTTCTAGTTCCAGACAAATATTTTGCAATGACTTGCATAGATTAGATCTATGCTAGCCATCACATAAGTAATGTTTTTTTTTTTTTTTTGTTGATGTGTAAAATTTAAACCGACACCCCAAAATGATGTGAGTTTGATGCCGCTTTATAGCTATAAATGAATACAACCACGAAATATTATCATTGCAGCGAGAACAATTGTTAAACTGTGTAACGGAAGTCTGTTGTGATCCAGACTCAATCCTAGTGATATAATGTATTTAGCTCTTTAGCCCGTCTATTGACTCTCGCAATTCGTAACTGAGTTTATCATACATCACCCTTCACAGTCCAAATTAGATCCTCAAAGGCGTGCAACCATAACTTAACATGATCGAATCATCCAACGTAAAACCGATTTCAAAATAACAACAAATTGCAATTCGGAGCATGTGCAGTGTGCTTAATCAGAACCTATCTTGTATAGTGTGAACTTGTATGAAATCAGCCGAAACTGATGAAATTGTCAACTGACCTAACCTAACACCAATAACTCCTTCATACAAATTGTTTGTCAAATGTAAAGTTTGTCCAGATTTAGAAATCAAAAAATATTGTCCTATTCCAAGATTCTGTTGAAATCTTGAGCCCCTCAAACAGTTAAAATTAACATAATTCTCACTCGTTCATCACACAATGTCTCGATCCCAAATTTTACTAAGATTCATTCAACCTTTCAGAACTCCAACATCCGTAGTCATTCATTATACCCGCAAAATCAACAGATCGTATAGAAGTAAGACTGTTAAGAAATCGGTACCATATTTGTTTATATTCATTTAGATATTTTTATGATTTAGTTACAAGTTAAATTCCTGAAACCCCAATTCAAAAGGCAAAATTGAACAAAAGAGGAAGAATTTGTAAAGGAACAAAAAAAGTTTTTATATCTTAGACGTCAATTACTAAATGATATCCTCCTTATTTGATCATTACCCATATTATACAAAATTATTGGTTAAAGAATAGAACTAAAAAAGTTTAAGCAAATTGAAGGTTCCATTTCCCTTGATTACATGATTGATCAACTTGGTAATTTTTCGAACTATAGGTACTTGTGTCCTTGAAAACTGAACTATGTACGAAACAGAGATCAAAATTTGAATCATATTTCATATAAATTGAAATCTTTAGTACGCAATCCTGATAGTATGAAACCCCGAGATTCTTATTCAAAATCTCCCTACATAGAACCTACATATTACAACCTTCTTGCTATTAGTCACCAAGACATGATGAACAAGAAATTCGAGTAAGTATACCTAATGAGGGTACATAAAAAAAAAATTATTCGTGCACTCGTGTGCTAGCTTGTGTAACATTCCCTACTCTTGATTTAAAATAAAATAAAGTGTCGTATTATAATGTTTTTTTTTATCATTTTTTTTTTTTTAGCTTTAATTAGACTCTAATATTATGTTTATGGTTTTATAACTATTTAGTTTTGATTATTGGTAGATACGAGTAGTTCAATACCTATTAGCTAAAGTAAGATAATAAATTTAAATCCGATCCAATGATTATGTTATTAATTATGCTTTATGTTTATTAATTTTAATTATCAAGAAACTAAACCATCAAAAATGTGACATTTACTTATTTATATATTACAGGCAACGTTTCATAACCTAGATAGATAGCTGTAACTTAGCTAGAGTGGGTGAAAACTAAATCTTATTTTTACGCATATTAGGTATAACCCAAGGTGAAAAATTGTGGACAATTTTATCTAAATGCTTCCAATGTACATACAGTCTATCTGACCCTAGCTACGTAAAGAACTAAACTTAGTCTCGGATAAGTATTATTTATTATGATAATTATGACTGTCTTTCCTTTTACAACCCCATTTACATAGACACCATATCAATTTAAGTATATATAGAAGACTATCTTTAGAGAATGCTAATTACATGAAAAGTCACACACGCCTCTGCCTAAGATAAGAACTCCTAAACCAACAGTTCAAAGTTATAGTTTAAAGTTAAAATTCAAAGTTAAAACTCAAAGTTAAAATTTAAAGTTAAAATTTAAAGTTGAAATTCAAAGTTAAAATTTAAAGTCAAAATTCAAAGTTAAAATTCAAAGTTAAAATTCAAAGTTAAAATTCAAAGGTAAAATTCAAAGTTAAAATTCAAAGTTAAAATTTAAAGTTAATATTCAAAATTTAAAATTCAAAGTCAAAATTCAAAGTTCGAATTTAAAGTTAAAATGCAAAGTCAAAATTCAAAGTTATAATTCAAAGTTAAAATTTAATGTTAAAATTCAAAGTTAAAATTCAAAGTTAAAATTCGAAGTTAAAATTCAAAATTAAAATTGAAAGTTAAAATTCAAAGTTAAAATTCAAAGTTATAATTCAAAGTTAAAATTCAAAGTTAAAATTCAAAGTTAAAATTCAAAGTTAAAATTTTAAAATTTAAAGTTCAAAGTAAAAATTAATAGTTAATAGTTAAAGATAAAGATAAAAGTTCAATATCTAAGGTTTAAAATTCAAAGATTCTAAAATCCTAAAGTAAGCATGAATAAATAAACGTAGTAGTAAAATAAACTTCTCTATGTTTAAGTAAGTCTAATGTAAATAAACTTTATATCTAGATCATAATTGCTTAGCATCAAGAACGTAAGTAACTGACGCAACTGAACGATTAATGTTGTAAGTATGTAAACCCCGGTGTAGTAAGTTGTTATCTACCTACCTATAGCTCCCTTTGTAAGTAAGAACGTAATAGAAAATAAATGAAAATACAAATAACTGTTACTAAGTATTGATATAAGGTATACTAAAGCAAACTTCTAAAAAGGTAAGTAGCTGCACTATCAGAGTAGTAGATATGTAAGAACAAGCCCAAATGTGATATGTAATTATCTAACTATAGTTCACTAAGTAGTACTGTAAAAATGGTGTACAATAAAGAGTTTTTAACCTATCTATCTATCTAGTACGAGGATAAGTAGACATAGAAATAGCCGTCACCAAATAATGATTCTACCTACTAGTAATCTTCAAAAACATAGGCATTCAATAAACCAGTCAAGTATTAGTTCTCAGACAATAGGTATCTCAGAACTACCCCTATTTTTATGCTAGACTTATTCCTCTATAAGAGTTGAATACTTATAACCTAAATTACCTACTATTAATTATATTACTAAAATTTTATCTTGTTACCTATTAGTTTACCTAATAGTTTACCTTTTAGTTTACCTAATAGTTTACCTAATAGTTTACCTATTAGCTTACCTATTATTAATTTCTCAACTAATATTTTAGTAAACTACTTATTTAAATTAAATAGAGTTAAGCTCAATCAGTCAATGATTATCCCACGCTAATATAATAAATGAACCTAAAAGTAACTAATCTGTAAATATAATTTATTTACTTACGACCTTTCTCTAACTCTTGAAATCTCGAATCTATAAATAATTATTTTGAAATTCTAAGTCATTTATTTACGACCCCCCGCTCATAAAAGTATAAAACTATAAACAACTATTTAAATCCTACATTATCTATTTACGACCCCACGCATTTACAAATATGGATGTCACTTAATCTTACCTCACCAACGCAATAATATGAAACTCAATTAATTCCTTTACATTACCTATTTACTACCTATACGTATTAGTTTTGTCTAATTTAAACGAATAAAATCTAGAATAAAACTTCTAAACAGAATGAACTAAAACTAACCGATTTACCTAATAAACAGTTATAATCTAAAAAAAATTAAGAAATCTCAACACAAAACCCCATCCTTTATTACGGCAACAAATTGTGCGAAAAAAATCGCACTACACAAGATTAAAGTAAGCAACAAATTAAATGAAACATGAATTTAATGGAAATAAAATATAAATTTAATAGATATAAGGTATGATTTGAATATAAAAATGATTTAAACTACTGTAAATAACCTAAAATAGATATCCTGGTCACGGCACCAAATTGTAACGCTCCCCCCCCCTAGACTACCCTAATTTGTTTTAACTATTTATTTCCTAACTGAATACCTAACTAACTAACTAAAAGACTAAAAGATTAAAAGAGATTTAGATATTAACCTAAGAGAGAGATGAACCTAAATCAATTTAACCTAAGCAATTTAACCTAATTTTAACTACGTTGCTTTACTTTAATCTTATGTCTTATAACTAACTTATTCTAATGGCCTTGTGATCGTATAGTGGTTGTGATTAGGACGCCTACTATTATGAACCGATAGGAACTCAGATACTTTAAAGGAATTATGATGAGATCTCTTTTAGTTAACCTATGAATCTACCTAATATGAAAGTAACGTTTTCCTATCTACACTAGTCCTTATTATCTATCTAATCGTTGCTAATAAGAGTAAACCGTAGGTAGAAGTTTAGTTAATCGCGAGGGTTATTCCTACTATTGTAGCCTGATAAATGAAATATAATAGGTTAATTAAAAAGATACATATTATGTAAATCCTAGATAATTAGAGGCAACAGAAGTTATCTTAAGTAGGTACGACTCATTATCAATGAGATCCTTTCATGAATCTTATATAGAATGGAAGACCTAAACCTCAATTGTTTTGTCAAGTACTAGCTTTAGGAAGAAATATATGTTCGGAATTATAAAATATTTGACTTTGCTGAAATACACGTAAATAGAAAAGCCATATTTCCTTCAGTAGAAATCTACTTATAAAAATTAATATTAAATATATAGAATGATTCTAAAGTCTCAGAATATAAGTATATTATAACTTTGTTACTAGAATGATGTTAAATTGTGTACTATGAAGCTAATGTATTTACAATAGTATGTATTTACATTAGAGTGACGCTCCTCCATATAGAATGATTCTAAAGTCTCAGAATATAAGTTTATTATACTTTGTTACTAGAATGATGTTAAATTGTGTACTATGAAGCTAATGTATTTACAATAGTATGTATTTACATTAGAGTGACGCTCCTCCATCCGCGCCATCTAGTGATTTTCGACACCAGACTACGAATACATATTATTCACATGTATTCGTAATAAACCCCCTCTTCACAGTACACTAAACTTTAGCGGATGTGTGATTAAGAATAGGGGAATGAGTAAAATCTATTTTTACTATTTCACTAAACTGAATCCAACATCAGTGCTACTATGGATTAACAAAGATCATGAAACTAAATTACCTTTAAATAACTTTAGTTACTCAAAGCCAAGATAGATCCATGCAATTTTATGCTGCAGCTAAAAGGCAGCTTGTTAGAGAACCACTTCTAACATCTGAATCTAAATTTAAGTAACCTTCCTAGTTCATGGTTCACTCAAACCAGTCTTTCTAGATAGCTACGACAAAGCCAAGATAAAAGCAATAGAAGTAGATAAGATCAGTCACATAGCTAATATAAAGTAACCCTAGCTAGAATCGGCCTAGGGTACTTTGACAACGGAAATGTCTAGCTTGACCACATATACTTCATGTAAATTAATAGGTATCGGACTAGATAGAATAGATCATAGACTCTTTGTAGGTAGTTATCATCCCTTTTCCATAAGTTCAGAATAACCACGAGACACGCGCTCTAGAGTAAGATAAATAGTATCTGTACAGACCTTAAAACATTTGAGAATGACTTTTCTTTATAGCTTCTCCTTCAAGCACATAGTTTGAGGAAACCAATCAGACAGGTCAGTAAAAGACAAAAGGTTGAAGTTAAATGTCACTATAAAACAAATAGTCAATGCAAGACTACAAGACAAGTAGGAATAAAGGTTCCTTTTAATTTTAATAAATACTTTACTGAATTTGAAAGATATAAGAGAGAGCTACTCAAGCTGTCTCAATGGCACAATAAATATTACCACTAGAATAATAAGTGACTTCACTATGATTCAATTCAAAGTTGAACAATAAAAATAATTTGATAAAATTAATCTGATATAGTAGGTAAGACTATCTATTGTAGTGTATGCATCTGTTCTAATCCAGACTTAATATCCGAAGGTAAAATAAGGTAAAGTTACCTTAAGTTGTAAAAGCTTAAGTTTCTAAAATCATAAGGTTCAAAGTCTGAAATTCAAACTAGAGGTTAAAATCCTAAGGTCTTAAAGGTTAAAAGGTTTAAAGTCTAAAGCTTAAAAAGTCGCAGATGTTTCTAAAATTCGAATTTGTCAAATAATCAAAGTCGCTATCGCTTAACACATAGGAGATAAGACGCTGTTCTACAATGTAGTATGTACTTACCTAACTATAGCTCGTCTTATAAGTAGGTATGTATTATGAGGGTAAGTACATAGAAGTAGTCGTAACTAAGTATTGATCCTATCTACTAGTGTATGTAAAAAGTAAGCAAAATAAGTAAGAATATGTAATTAAGGCATTAAAATAATCTTCTAGGAAAATAGCTGTACTATCAAGGTAGTAAGTATGTAAGGACAAGTGTAGTATGTAAATATATAACTACAATAATTCTCCTTACTTCCATTGTTGAACGCAATATTAATTGAACGCTCATACTATGAAATATAAAACAAGTAATAAGAAACACTAAAAATAACACACAATATCTCAGGTAAATCAAATGAAGAGGTACACTCACATTAGGAAAAACATAAAACACAATATTTCATTTAACCAATTAGGTACACATATACACAGTCAAGACTCTGTAAAATGCAGGTATTTGAAAATATAAAATTCCTCGAATTAATCCACGTTGAATCTTCATCTGGAACAAATGCTAGAACCTAGGGAATCCTAACTCTGTAAACCCTCCCTTCAGATCTCTTCCTTCTTACTTCAGATCTTCAGGAAGTTTTATTCCCTACAAGATCCTGCTTGCTGTGAACCTAAGGAGAAATAACATCTAAAATCTAACTCACTAAAATAGTGCTGTAAACGCAGGTTTCATCTTTAAGTGAAAGATTATTTATTGGATAATATAACTTGAATCGAACAAGATTACAATTATCCTAGAATTCCTCTGCCATTTTTGTACTTGCTGCTTGAACTAGATGTTTGCCCAGAACATGTATCGAGCAAGCTTGTACATTAATTTTCTATTCTAAAGATCCTGAAACAAACACACACTTATAATTCAAAGACTTACCTTGAGTTCCTTCATGACGGAAACCAATCATGAATCTCGTACTATGTGGCTTTACCTTTCTCCCTACAGCTAATGCAACCTATCCTACTTAAATACCTAGCCACATTTCCTATATCCATCAAGATGGAAACCTTTCTTGATATACGCACAAGATAACGCATGCTACCTTCCTATAGCTAAAACCCGCCCTATCCTATTGTGTACCTATCTTCCCTCTATTCTAGCTAGATGTGTAAAATAGAGCAAAACTAGAAGCAAGCTTCACATTTACATTTAATTGTGATTGTCATCCATCTTAGTGCAATGATGGATTACCTAAATATTCTAAAAAGGGAATGCAAGATAGTAAGTCTCGACTTTGTCCTATCCCTATAACTGTGTGCGTGTTTATCAGTCCAGTGGATTGGGTGGGACGTCAAAACGGACCAGGGACAATATTTTAGTGTGTGTATTATATACATATATAAATAGGATCAAGACAAGTCTTCTATTACTCAGATAGCGTGTGAGCCATACTGGCAGATTCACTTCACGACAATCCACACAACTGAGCTCAAGAATACTTGAAATGAGGGTCTGCGCTATTAGCAATCAAGTACTAATAACGTCCAGCTCGACCCAAAGGTACTGGACCTACCAAATAAAAGGCTTCAGTAATGTCACCGTTAGGTTTTCCAGCCTTTACCAGATAAACCTCTGGATTTCTAATGAAGCTAAGGTGTAATCTACTTTATTCTATATTGAAATAATTATTAAACCAAGAACGTCTACTCGATATAGTAGAATTTATTGCATGCATTATAAAGAAAATTAATGAATTAAGAAACTTTCAAAACATAACAAAATAATTAATGAATTTAAATTAAACCAATTAATCTCTATATTACACCTTGTTAGGTACTTACCAGGGTTTGTCACTGCCTAACCAAAGGAAAATTGAAGAAAATATTTAAATTAACACTGAATTTAACCCCTATCACTTCTAGCTGTAAAGAAATCTTACTATAGCATCTGCTTGAATCACTTCTAAATGCAAGATATCAGTCAGTCAGTCCCGCACAATGGTTTAGCAATCCTAGTTTGCTACAAGACATGTGCAATGAACCCAGGTCCATTTTGGTCCGACTGTCTGAACCTTGCCCACTAAAAATAGCATCTGCTTGAACCTAGCTACTTCTTACTCCTCTGAAATTCTCAAAATTAATGACCCCCATTTACAATTTGTACGCCTTTTTATAAGCTTTGCTTCCGTGCGTCACAAAGCCACTGCCTACTTCATAGTTAGTATGCGATCCCCGTCTGTTTAGTTGCCTGCCAATTCGCTGCCTCCCGAATCACCGCCGACTCAAAACGATGCCTACCATTTCGTATCAAAACAACTTTTTATGATGGGTGCCATTCGTCCGGCATCCAAATATACCCCCAGATATAACTCAATGTATACCTAAGTTGGTTCATATAGTCTATAATAGTATTGTTCTTTTTGGATGTTTCTTTTGGTTCTAGACCGTTTTCTGAATGAAAGATGGTGTCTAAAGACACTAATAGCTTGTATCTACTCTCCTTGAAAATATCTACATTCTACGTTACGTTTTTCATACTGTATTTATCAAAATTCCCTACTGTGTCGCAATAAAGAAGCCGACCTTTATGAGATTCTGAACATAGATAGTTTAAAGCATTTACTACCAATTTATTCAGTTTCCAACTCTCAAATGTACCTAGATCTATCAATCTGATAGCCTATTTTGGGAGGGAAACCGCCTGACATTTTTATCAGAGCAATTCGCAAATGTCATTGCGAAATTGTAAATGAATTATTACTAAGTACAATTAGTGGATATAATTTAACTGCTACAACTATGTATACCTTCTATTATATTGAACCTTTCTAGATAAACTCGTACAGTTAATATTATTCATTCTTTATACTATGAAGTTAACGGTTGCTACAGATTCAGTATGTCTCACTGAAGATAGTTTCATCGTCCGGTGAAAATTGACCGAATCTAGCTAAATTAAGATTAAATTAACTAAATAATTTGTGGGATACCCAAGGAACGTGGACAGTCTTTCTGGACCGTTACAGAAGATATCTACACGATATTGACCAAGAGATGTTGAGTTTAATTAAAATAAAGGAAATAAATATTCATGGACATTCCATGGATATTTCAACCCTCTAGCCCCGAACTAACCAAAGCTTGTACTATGGGAACTAGATTGCTGATAGAATATTTTTTTGTTAATACTTAGTAACACCCAGACATAAAATAAACATCTGTGTTTGTACTCAGTGGAATCGAACTCACAACCAGAGCACGGAAGACAGCGCTGTACCGACTAGGCGTCGAAAGAATCTCTATGAGCTTTGGACTTAAACTAAAGTTTTAATAGAAGAAACCTAACATTTGATATCTCAAATTGCAATGCGAATATGGCTTCAATTCAATTTGTTTGAACAGCTCAATCCGTAGGTACAGTTAGCACCGTAAGTAGATTAACAAATTAAGTTTTTAAAATCCTAGTGAATGCAGTCTCAGAAGGTAGTTTTATTATTAAAATTAGTCTAACAATATAATCAGGCCTCTTGCATCAAATCTGGATGATTTATACAGCGTCAGGGGCCACTTTTTTACCCATGCTCTGATGAATGGGACGCTGCAGTACCTGCCCCCGTATTCCAATCTTTTGCTGTCAAGTTAACTCAAGTTATATTTCACTGCCTAGTGTTATTTCTTCAGGTGATCACGTGGTACAATTTTGTACCACGTGATCATTCTTTTTAGACACTTGACAGCAAAATATGCGCGAAAACAAATTAAATGACATCATAATGTCACTATTTAGTCACAAAATAGCTATGAGTTAGTATGAACTGACCATGATTTAAAACTTTGCAGTTCAACTTTGCAGTTCAACTGAGATTGGAATACCCCTGCTGTGCGATATGATTTTGAACCCAAGACCTTATGATCGTGACCAACAATATAAAGATCTAAAGAACTGTTGCAAAAGTTACAAAACAAATACTCAAAAGCTCCCAAAACAGAGTTTATCAATCTTAAAATGTTCAACAACCTATGTTGCTGGCTGTACGTAAAAGAGGCTTTCTGCGCCACTCTATATTTGTTAAATCCAACATAAACAACCATTATTGGTAGGTACATCTCGAGATCAAAAGGAGTTATCTATATGAAATATTTGAATACGGGTCTTCAGAGAGATAAGGCCGGAAAAGGTTTTGTGGGCTCATAAAGGAATTTAATGGGTATCCTATCTACATTAATTCAATTCATGCAATATGCCGTGCTTTGACAAAGTGAGTTATTCTTTGGAAAGTTCTAAAGCCCAAACCAATTTGATTGTGATAAACTTAAATTAATCAAAAAATCGTATATGCATTTGCGAAAAAATAATCAGCTATACCAAAGTTTTATCTCCCTGCTGCAAAAAGGGGGGCAGATTTTCTTTTGGGATGACAGATGGGAATAATTCATACAAAATATCTACTTGGCAATAACATATGAAACAGCTGATTTTGTTATTTATTTTATACTAGCAGTTGCCCGCGACTTCGTACGCGTCTACAGTTTCTGTGTACATTATATTATCTGTGCATGTACCGAGCGGATACTTCTTTGAGAAACTTGACATTACACCGAACTCGTACCTACTGGAATGTCAAACGCTAGTCCCCTACGGCTACGCCCTGTCAAACTGACGTGACATGACATGACAATGAAATCCTCATGCCAATTGGCGCTGCTAATCCTTTTCGTTCATTTTATCCTGTAGTTCCTGTTAATTATTCGGGATAAAAAGTAGCCTATGTGTATGCTACGAACTATATTATATATGCCAACTTTCATCCAAGATAGTTCAGTAGTTTAGACGTGATTGAAACGCAAACCTCCAAACATCCAAACATCTAAACTTTCGCATTTATAATATTAGTAGGAAGGTTTTATATACATGTTGATATATCTTTTGTGTTTAATTATAGTTATTCTTTTTCTTTTTTTTGTGTATAGTTATGTATTAATTTAAATTTTTGTTATTAGTTTTAGTACCTTTAAAAACACGCCACACCATCCTTTTGGAAAGACGCCCAGGAAGACTGGCAGACAATGCTCTTGGCATTAAGTCCTAGCACTACCTATTTGTGTGAAATTTTAAAATAAATAAATTAATGGTTAGGTACTTTCGAAGTTTTCGGGACTGGTTTTACACACCAAGTATATGTAGGTATAGCATGAACAGACAAAAACCTTTCTAAAGTGTCACTCATCACCGCATTATGACGTCATGCTTCCTTCTCACCTCAAAAGGGACAAAAGCTCATCAAGCGTAATAGTAGCAATTCTGTTGTTACAGCAAAATAACTAAGATTACGTAAAAATATAAGTCTTATCACGTCCAATGTATAAATTAGCATACCACCTCTATGGTAAACTAACTGACAATCTTAAAATTACCTGAATATAGAATTTTTCTATTCCAGTTGCGAATGCTTCTACGTCAAATCTTGGTGCTTCGATGTAGTTTGATTTAAAAACGATTATTTTAAGATTTTCACTAATGAGGGTTTATGGCAATTTGAACCTTAGTATAAACATAATAAGATCTTTTGTATTTCAGACACGGTTAGTTACAATACAACGGAACAACAGAATTGCTACCTGTCTATTAAGGGTGTTGACAAAGACACATGAGCCTTCATCGACCCAGCTTATTTCAATACATAAGGTAAGTAGGCTTTTATGTTGTAGATGGATATTGTTTTTGGTGCTTCATAAAGTAATATATAAAATTCAGTAATTCGGTACGCATAGATCTTTAATTTGTATAATGTGCCGAGTCACCTCTCGATCGATTCACCCGCTAGTCGAAAACTATTTGTCTCCATACACAAATTGCGAATCACTTTTCGTGAAATCAGACTGCAACAACAGCATCTAAACTTTACCATAGGATACCTACTCTTGAGTAGTTTGAGTACCTTTTTCACTTTCCAATTTTAGATTAGAAGGTACCTATACATCTAGTTCTAGGTACTCCGTCTGCGAGTAGGCTAGGCCTGTGCAACTATTGACATGAATTCGATGAGGCGTCTAAGGTATTGGAGCTAATATGTACAAGCTCAAGGGGGCTGCGCTGTTTGAAGAAGTTATAAACGAGCGTCAATATTGTGAGAGCTAACAGAGAGGTATCAATCGAATTTAAAAATTGAATGCCATTTGAAGGTAAAGAACGCAAAATTGAATGCAAATTGCCAAGTGCCTACGATTTGATGATTGAAATTAGCAAAGTGAAAACAAAAAGATTGAATCAACGACAAGTGATGACGAACAACAACTGCCGATTCCGAATTTAAAAGTTTCTAGTAAGTAAAAAGTCCTAAAATTGCTCATTCTAGTAGATCATTGGTTGTTCTCACAGTCCCTTCCGAAGTTTCAAAGGCTTTTCCTTGCCTTCTTCTGCCTTATGAAAAACATTGAAAAAAAAAAACAAGTAATTAAAGTAAAAATTTAAAAAATCCCCCAAACTTAGATCGATTTTCATCAAACATAGCTATGAACACTCCCGACTAATTCACCTTTCAAACAAAAAAATTTAAATCAAAATGGGTTCATCCGTTCAGGAGCTACATTGCCTCAGACAGACACACACACACAGACACGTCAAACACGTCGTTTTTGTGTCAGGGGTTAAAAACAGCCTTTTTTGTTTAGCAGATGCCTGGTGTTACCAGCGTGTCGACTCACAAGTTTACGTACCCGATTTTTTCTTATTTTGTTCTGTCATTTTGTTTTGTTTTTAACCCCCGACGCAAAAACGACGAGGTGTTATAAGTTTGACGTATCTGTGTGTGTCTGTCTGAGGCAACGTAGCTCCTGAATGGATGAATCGATTTTGATTTTAATTTTTTTGTTTGAAAGGTGAATTAGTCGGGAGTGTATGTTTGATGAAAATCGGTCCAAGATTCGGGGGTTTTTTAAATTTTTAATTTAATTACTTGTTATGATGACGGTTTTAGATAAGATAAGATAAGATAATTATTTATTTGACCTCAGCAAATATACAGATAACTTAAGTAACTTATTATAAGAGCAGGTAAGTTATTACCTACCTACAAAAAAGTAAAAATAAAAATAAACAATTAAAAAACAAAGTAGGTAAGCCCAGGTAAGTTTTCATGAGTTTTTAAATACTTACCCGGTAAGTGGTGGTGTTGCCATATGCCGGCGGGAGTGAGAGCAGTGCGATGGGAAGCAGCAGCGCACTGGACATGCGCCGCGGCCCCCCCATCCCTGCGCACCATGCGCGTTGGCACCGCCCTGCCTGACGACAAACAAAACACGTATACTTAGTACTCGTGGCATTATAAAAAACTAGCAGTTACCTGCGACTTCGTACGTGTCTACAGTTTCCGTGTACTATTATCTGTGCGTGTACCGAGCGGATACTTCTTTGAGAAACTTGACATTACACCTCATTACACCGAACTCGTACTGAAATGTCAAACGCTAGTTGTTAGACCAAAGAGGTAGTACTACGCCCTGTCAAACTGACGTGACATGACATGACAATGAAATCCTCTTGCCAATTGGCGCTGCTAATCCTGTTAGTTCATTTTATCCTGTAGATCCTGTTAATTATTCGGGATAAAAAGTAGCCTACATGTCAATCCAGGTTACGAACTATATATATGCCAACTTTCATCCAAGTTGCTTCAGTAGTTTAGACGTGATTGAAACACAAACATCCAAACATCTAAACATCTAAACTTTCGCATTTATAATATTAGTAAGATAAGATAAGATAGTAAGATAAGATTTGGCGTTGAGTGAAACTAACCCGCAATACTTCAGATGGACAAAGACCCTCTGATGTATTTGCGCAGAACATATTTTTGGGTTGAATCGTCGACCGCATCGTCACTTAACATCGGGTGAGATTGCGGTCAAACGCTTGCTTATGCATTTATAAAAAAAATCTGCCGCACTGTACATGCGCAATCGTTTGTTGCACCTAACTTCGCTGTGCGTACTGTACACTGACATTTGAGTTTTTTTATTGCAAAGAGCATCAATAAAATCTAGTATTTAAACATGGATTCTTTTGGTTTTATCTCACCTACAAGGCTATTAAAGCATCTGACCTTATTTTTTTCGACATTCGCAAAGATTTTAGTAATATTTACACATTAAATAAATAAATAAATATTCAGTGAAATTTCACACAACGCCCTCCAGTCCCAAACTAAGCAAAGCTTGTAATATGGGAACTAAATGGCTGATAGAGTACTTATAAATATGTACTTGTAATACATAGTAACACCCAGACATAGAACAAACCTCTATGTTTTCCATGCACAAATGTTTGTTCTTGGTGGGGATCGAACCCACGACCCACAGCACGGAAGGCAGAGCTATTACCGACTGAGCTGTGTCGCTTGTCAAATAGTTATAGTGTTTTATTAATATCGCTGGACATTCAATTATGGGTATTTGTTTCAATATAAATTCTGCCTCAACACACACACACACACAACACACACACACACACATTGCACACATGAGTCGTGTTTACCGCCTCGCTTCGTAATCAACTTGTGACAGTATGCATGGTTTAATACGTTTCAACGGAGATAGTGTCTGATTGTTAATTTATAACGGATAAAGCTGTTTAACGGTAGATTAGCTTTGTGTCACCGCGGTGGCACAGCAAATGCTGAGTTGTATAACGTACGTACGTACAGTAACGTATAACGTAGCGTGGGAAACACACATTTATTCTCTTTATTAAGTACTAGCAGTTACCCGCGACTTCGTACGCGTCTACAGTTTCCGTGTACATTATATTAACTGTGCATGACCGAGCGGATACTTCTTTGAGAAACTTGACATTACACCTCATTACACCGAACTCGTACTGGAATGTCAAACGCTAGTCGTTAGACCAAAGAGGTAGTACTACGCCCTGTCAAACTGACGTGACATGACATGTCAATGAAATCCTCTTGCCAATTGTCGCTGCTAATCCTTTTCGTTCATTTTATCCTGTAAATCCTGTTAATTATTCGGGATAAAAAGTAGCCTATGTGTCAATCCAGGCTACGTACTATATATATGCCAAGTTTCATCCAAGTTGGTTCAGTAGTTTTGACGTGATTGAAACACAAACATCCAAACATCTAAACTTTCACATTTATAATATTATAGTAGGATAGGATAGGATTTGTTGTAATTATTTTCTTTGCTTATTTTTAGCGTTTTATTTTTCCATTTTTCTGTTTTTGTCTGCTACCTACATGTGTTATATCTGTTTTCCTTT
This sequence comes from Gandaritis pyraliata, assembly GCA_947859175.1. Lineage (NCBI taxonomy): Eukaryota > Metazoa > Arthropoda > Insecta > Lepidoptera > Geometridae > Gandaritis > Gandaritis pyraliata. Next base: position 3,840,685 of record OX401866.1, on the reverse strand, counting down.
TGCTATTTCTTTGTTTGTGTGTTTTTACGTACCTATCTTCGTCGTTATAAATAAATATATGTTATTTTTATTCTATTCTTATTCTTAACATAATTAAGAAACGTGAAACAGTTGCGTTTGTTTCAAAAACATTTTATATCAATAAATAATAATAAAATACATTGGATTTATTGCGTTGGTATTTATAGTAACTAAACTCATCTCATGTCAACTGCGTAAGGTGCTACGCCGTAGAAGCCGTAGCGTCGTAGCACGGAGGCGTAGCAAATAGGAAAGGCGTAGCATAAAACTTATATTATAAATTCAAGTCGCTTTTTACTACTCTTTGAAAATAAGTTCGATTCGTTTATTGATAATTTGATACAGTTTGAATAAATTAATTGGTGGTGTTTTGAATTACTTTTTGAAATTCGGAGGCAATTCATTCATAGTATTCTTACCGATTCATATGTAAGTAGTAATAAAGGTTAAACGCCTAGTTTGGAATTAGAGGGACTTTGGTGAAATGTCCATGAATATTTTTTTTATTTACAGTAGTGCGCTGCTCACCAAGATGTTCTTTTATTTCTTTATTTCGATGCCGTCCCACCACTGGGTAATCCACTGGATAAACCACAAAAGATAACTCGCTAAAAACCTTTTTAAAATAATCCCTATAATCTCCCGCCTCCAAGAGAAAACTTTGAAGCCTGGCAACACATCGAAAGTTAATTTAAGTTGCTTCATTAAGGGGCCAGTAGCAATTTTCCGCGGATTGTTTTTAATGAAATTAAAGGGAAACTGGCCTGCTTTGTATTACGGGTCTCTTCTTAATTCGAAAAACGTGATGGAATATCTAATCTTTAATTGCTTTGCGTTCACCAATGCCCAATAGCGACACTTTCACGATTCCGACATGTTACAAAAATATCTAATTTCTCTAGTTAATCGTATGGGTACCCACGATACAGATTTGCTCTAGTGTGGGTGCCACAGGCAATCTTTTGCTTTCACTCCTCACAGTAAAACTATATGAATATTGTAATGCTATTTGCAAGGCGTAGGTAGGCTAAATCTATCTTACAAACATAAAATAAAAAATTAATCGCTATACTTGTGATCGCTGCATAAATCGGATCAGTTGCCATCCCATCCTTGTATAACAACAAATGACAGCTCTTTGATCGTATGTCCGAATTGTTCAGCGCTCATTAGTAGGTACCCCTGATGTTTAGGTAATTTATCTGACTGTTGTTACTCACTGTACCTACCTGCTGGGTTTGTACCTATGTACCTTGCCTACTTACCTACTGTATGTTTTGCTGGTAATAAAGATTTTTCATCTTACCCGCCGGCAAGATGGGGCGACGATCTGCAAAATGTCGCTGGCAAACACTGGATGAGAAGAGCTGAAGACTGGGCTCAGTGGCGCGTTTTGGGAGAGACCTCGATAAATGCGGACACTCAAGTATTCGTTTGCTCCAATCTCAGATTATTCTCCACGATTGTCGGTTTTATTTCAATGCTCTTAGTTTTGGGAATACTGTGGTTTATTTTGACCTAGATATTATATTTCTTACCCTCGAGAATACAATTTAAAAACGCCTAGTTACCAAAAGTGTTCCAAATCCAAGGGTTCGCCTTACCTATACAAATGTATTTCTCTATGACCCACAGGACGAACCGCAAACGGCCAGCCCTTTTGTAATGAAAACTAACAATGCTATAAGGTGCTATGCGACAAACACGAGACTCAAGTAACAATTCTGCGAACCTTTTGGGTATAGCTTTTAACAAGTCAGCTGGTGTACTTTAACAAACTCTAAATTATTTAGGCTATGGCATAAATCACGCTTGTAGATGGAGCTCTACGGTCTTTAAAATATGAAATCTTTGAAAACATTTTTGTCGACTTCAATCGAATAAGAATTAAAGCGCTGAATACATAGAGTATAAGTGCGGGTTACACATCAACCTATCCACTGTTTGAACTTTGAACTAAGTACAATTTTAATGTTGCGAATCTGGGATCGCAATAGGGTGTAGGCGCGTGGCGCGCAAGCAACGAGTCTCACATAAAAACATATCGTCTCTCTCGCATGATTCGCAACATTCAAATTACAATAGTTCAAAGCTCGAACCGTTCGCTGATAAGTTCATGTGTAGCCGACGTGTAGCGTGAGTTTCGACCTTTAGGCACAGGTTTTTTTTTCAAAAATACTATTGAGACTTCTCTTTCGAAAACTCAAAAGAGCAAGTTTTACACCTGATGGACTGAACCTGTGGTCCTGTACAAGCTGTGATCAGTTCCGGAAAGGCAGAACTTTGCTTCTCAGGTCCATGAGTAGGGTTGCGGTATCTAAAATTTCGCTTCCAACTGAGGACATTGCGTAAGCAGATAACAACATGTGCGAATCTATAACTGCTCCTTTTAGACGCGTATACAAACACTATCAAGCATTGCCATTCGAACATAGATTCTGAGACAAAAAATACGCATGTGCATCAAGATTCGCGACTTGATTTAGTTTTATTTGAGTTTGGAATTAAATTAGGTACCGTACGTAATTCTTAATTCTTTATTGCACACATGACACGACATAAACAAAAGACAGAAATAGATGACATGTACAAAGGCGAGCTCAAACCTAACAAGAGTTTTCTTCCAGCAAACCTTTGAGGCTAAAGAGAGGTGACTATAGAGGCAGGTCCGTGTACTTAAAAGGTAATCTACGGACGTTTATGTTTTCATAGAACAGTGTTCTCCTTGATCTGAGATTTTTTTCTTTTTCACACTGGCATCAAACTAATATTATTTTGTGTTGATTACAAATAGAACTTTTGCTTCGAACCTCAATTTTGATTTTATAAATATGTTCCGGAATAAAGTACCTAGTCCCTTGAGGTAGTAATGTATACAACTCAAGAAAAGCCTACTCCACGTATTCCCAAGAGAGACATGATGAAGCTAACGTAACACAAATTTGCTCATGATGTTTTCAAACAGCGACGTCGAAAGATGTAAGTGCCTAAATATGGGACAATTCTAAAGTTAGGCAGTTGATGTGTGCCTTCGTTCTACTGAATAGGATGAGATTTCTGCAAGAACAATAGATTCTATTTCTGGTCCGTCCGAGTAACTTGAATTGTGGGAAGTTTATACTTTGGAGAGCGGAAAACTTTGTAGATGGGCTGAATATGAGCTGAACATGACAGACTACATAACTACAAAGTTGAAGCGGGTTCTTCAAATTAAAAAAGATACAAGGACATCGATATCGACGATACCAACACTGTACCAACTTCTCATTGGAACAATAATATCAGAGACCGTACGTTTTATTTTGTTGATTTTTGAAAAGTGTTAGCGAAGGATGTCCACCAGTAGACATATAATGTATTATGATAGTGTATTATGTACGTACTAAGTAGTAGGTATCATCGCGTAAGCAGACAGTGACGACATTCTCAATTTGAATTATTTTGAGCCATTTATTCTAAATTATCACCTAAACAATTATTTTGGTTTATAATAGATACTGTAACGATAACATTAATTATTTTTGGCTTAGTAGAATGCATACACCGCAACATGCCGTTGCGGTAATGTCAAATGTCAAATGCATGACAATAGTTACAGAACCGCCAGACGTAGAATTCTAAAAAAAGAAGAAGAGGCATAACTATTATTTTTCTGACATAATTTTTGGTAGCGGGTACTTATTGGATTTGATCTGAAAAATACAGGACTATTGTAATTTACTGAAGACTGAAGTTTTATTCACAAACCAGAACCCATGAATGTAATTGGCCATTACATTCAGAAGTGGGATGCCGAAGAATGCCGGGCCCGTTCGCTGCTGATTTTGGCATCAGGAAGAGAAAAGCTGCCAAGAAGCCACGACCGACGATGGAGAAACCGAAGAAGTACCAATTTTTTTTTTCTCTTCCTATGACACCACGCCCTTACCGAGAACCAAGAACGACACAGATACCTGTACCTACTGACGCAGAAGTTATCCCCAAGGGTCATCCTGAAGACAACGCCAGTAACATCAGCTGGTCACTTACCTACTTAAAATAGATCAGCTTGGCGAAGTATATGCATGGAGTGTATTTGATAGACAGTTTGCGATGCAACTTCGACTACGAGGATATGCTAGAAGCTGGTACGACTATCTAGACGACTTTAACTTCGATTAGAAAGGACGAAAAAGTGCGCGAGAACCGGCTTCTCCACGATCTACCGACTACGTAGACAAACTCAAAGTTATTCTGCCAAGAACTAAGAAGGACTCCGAAACCATGACAAGAACGTAAAGGCTGGAAAGGCTGAGTACTGGAACAGGGCTGACCACTGTCTGGTTTATTTTATCCTTGCAAATGGGTGCAACATTCATGGAGAAGAAGTAATCTCGTGTATTATTAAAGCTACTCGTGGAGCTGCGCGCAAACGACAAAGCTTACCAATGCAAAACGGCCGAGCTTCTACATATACTACGGATATATACATGTATCATCACATTCATCACTAGAAGATTATAAAACGATGCAAGAAGCCACTACGTCACGAAAGTCTACTTGAAAAAGGGGAAAAACGCTCAAGGATGAAAGATCTTCCATCACGTCACAGCAGTTGGGAATGAAGCGGTGCTACATCTGTCTCCGGAGCGGACACCAAGTGCGGTACCTACTGGAGAGTTCAACAAGGCTGCAATACCTGCCAGCGCATCGGGCACTCAACCGCCACCTGCTGCTGGTTGGCAGTCCCTTGCAAGAATGTCTGGCATGAGGCACCTCTGGTGAGTTGTATTATTCACCTACTCTTTTACAAATACTTATCTGAGCAGCTACAAACGTATTTCATACATATAGGCGCTAAAGATCTAGCTGCATACATTGAGCACAAAATCTTAACAAAGCGATGCAGTTTGTAATCTCAGTAGGTAGGTACCTAGGTGCTTTTACTGTTCGGCCGATATATTGAAGGGGTTGAATATGCTCACATTCACTCATGGAAGTAGTCTGTGTCAGTCCTGGACTATAACTGCCTGACTATATCTGACAATTCATAGAGTGAACAAGCGGGGTTAAAATATTAATTTTACTCACTAAGTGTGCAGGTGCATGGAACTATTCTTCTAATAAAATAACAGTTAGAGTTTCTTGGGAAAAATTCTTGAGTAAAATCTCGAGCTGAGCCGAAACAAAGAAAACTATAGTGTGGAATGAAAAAAATCTGTTTAATGCAAGCACACTACACAAAGGTTCACAATAATATACATTTGATGACAAAATGATATTGTTGTCTACGTTGCCGACAGTACATGGTGTATCTATTTGTTAAATAGGATTACTAACGGTATTGGGTACGGAGTCTAAAGTCAAGATTTCTTTATTCAATAAAATCACAAGGATCATTTAGAATCATCTTATATTACAGAACAGAAACATTATGTGCTTGATATATGTTCAAGTGGTCTTATGTCTGGTGCAAGCAACAATAATAGGTGAACACAGAATTCACTTGGTTGCAACAGTCTTGGAATATTGTTGGTAATCTGTGGCAACAGTTAACTTGAAATTAGTGTGGTCTGTGTGACACGGAAGTACCGTCTGCGTGACCAAGCAAATCTGTCAGACACCGCTTTCTGTGGCATATGTGACTCATATTGGACGTCAACACCAGCTCGACTGCCGAATGTTGCGGCGCGGCGGCGCGGCGCGGCGTCATGAGCTACCGTTGGGAGTTACCGTTGCGACACTTTTACTCGTGCCGTTCACATTTATTCGTGCTAAGTCCTCTGATATTGTCTGATGCTTCTGCTGTTGCTGATTCGATGCTGCCTTCGTTGGCCAAATATAGTCTGTGTGACCGGATATAGTCTGAGTGACCAAATATAGTCTGTGTGACCGAATATAGTCTGTGTGACCGAATATAGTCTGTGTGACCGAAAATAGTCTTGTGACGAAAATGACGAAATATAGTAGACATATACATAATTTCATTTGCAGTCAAATACACATACTTAATTACAGTTAAAAAAACGGATTAAGTAGGTAAAGTAGGTAACCAAAAATAAACAAATAAAAAATAACAAAGACAAATTATAGTTAGAACCCACCTATGGAGAATATGTGCTACTTACTACTGCAAAATGGCTTCGGCTCAGCATTAGTCTACATTTTTGGCAGCAGACGCTGGTATTCTGCCGAGCCATCATCCCTAAGCCTCGTGAGAACAACAGATACTTATCGAAGTTAATGTTAATAATGAAGGATGTATGTGCGACTTAATAAAATAATGTCCTTGTAGGAAAAAGAAAATATGTCAAATTATAGTGTTGTCAAGTTAAATAATACAAAATAATAATAATTGGTTAATTAGAAATGACAAAATATATAATAATTAAACTTTTAATAAAAAATATGCATAATTCAAATATACTACAGAAATATATAATAATATAATCAATAAAAAAGAACCACAATAATCTCAGCAGGTGAAAGGTACGCTATAGCAATTGGTACCAGAGAACCCAGTTTTTTTAATGGTTCAACAGCAATAGCTTAAAATGAATTTAAAAGATAACGCCATGTTGAACGTATCAGAGCTATTCAGTTAAGGCGTGATGTGCGTATGTGGTGAAACATTGTAACAAAACCTGCTACATGCATTTTGGATTCTTTGAACAAGGCTTGAAGATTTTGCTGTTAAACATGGGCCGTACACCAAGATGCTATAATTCAATTTAGACAATATTGAAGAATCACATATTTTAAATACGGATACTCTCATTGATAAAGTTTCTTATCTTGAACTATAGCTTAAAGAGCACAATTTACACGCACTAACTCATCGGTGGGTGAGACTAATTTGCATGGTATTTTTCCGACAGTGGTCTTTACTCAGTAATGGGCGGTACTAAGTACAAATAAAATACCCGTACAGATAACTGCGCTAACGAATAGGTCTCTAGGGGAAGTATTTTGAGGAAAAAAAACTACTTGATGTATCGATTTAAAATAAAGATATTCATAGCCAATCTGGAATAAATAAGCTACCCGAGTTTTGGGCTTGATTATGAGATTTAATACTCCTTGTGTTATTTATATACGAACAAAATTACGTTAAAATGCGAATATTTCAAGGCTCATAGTTTTCAAGCTATTATATTAAAAAATATGGCTCCAAGCCTGGGTAGATAACGAGACCATTCGGTATCATGCATAACTTTGAATATGTTAAATCATCTACCAGTCGTGTTTTATCCAACAACATAAACGTTGACTTTGATGGGTTTAAAACTAAGGCATTGTTCCGTGACCAAAAAGCTATACGCCCCAAGTCGTCGTTTACCTTCGCTCTAATTTGATTTAAATTATTAAGACATATAGGCAGATACAATTGAACGTTATCAGGATATAAATGAAACGCACATAGTTTTACTAGCAGTACTGAACGCAATTCTTGATCTTGATCTGTTAATATAATATCCAGAACATCCAGCAAAGCCGTTGTTGCATCTCTAAATTTCCAGAAACCCAAATGAACATCTGGTGAAATTTGGTTACGTTTATTAAACTTACTCAGATAGAGATTATAGACAATCCTTATGTATGTCGATAACTTTACAAAGAACTGATAGTATATTTGTTGGTCTAAGATCCTTGATAACAAACGGGCTAGGAACTTTTGGTACATGGTTCACAGATGCAACTTTCCACTACCTGGGAAAAGTAGAAGTAACAATTGACTTGTGTTTTAGGCCACGTTGATAATTTATTTATATATTTAATAGGCATCGCCAACAGCACACATAATACACTTTCGAAAATAACACTTAAAAACCATAATTATACTTTATACTATAGAATGAGTGCTAATTACAGCATTCGCAACAATTTTACAGACATAAAGCAAAATAAATAGTCTGTGTGACCAAATATAATCGGTGTGGACAAATATAGTCTGTGTGACCTGATTATTGTCTGTGTGACCTAATAAAATCTGTGTGACCACCGTTTGATACTGCCTGATTATAAATTACACATTTTACATTATTATTATTTTTGCTATGAATTATTAATGGTTAAGTGTGAGGCAATATTAATAATAAATAGTCTGTGTAACCGAATCTAGTCGGTGTGGCCGAATTTAGTCCTTGTGACCCGATTAATGTCTGTGTGACCTGATTATTGTCTTTGTGACCTAATATAGTCTGTGTGACCTGATTATTGTCTTTGTGACCTAATTATAGTCTGTGTGACCTAATTATTGTCTTTGTGACCTAATATAGTCTGTGTGACCACCGTTTAATACTGCCCGTTTATGAATAGTACATCTTATAATATTATTATGAAACACAAATTGTCTGTGTGACGAGGAGATCATTCACTATTGCTTCAAAGCCTACTGCAAAATATTAAAACAAGAAAATAGTAGTAGGTTACCTAATTACCTTCTGCCATGCGAAGTAACAAAACCTGTATAAATTTGCTACTAAATAAGAAAAATCAAAACAGTTAATTTAATATTAATGCCATTTTACACGGCGTTCTTTAGTTCCAAACTGAGCAAAACTTGTAATATGGGAATTGAACTGCTGATAGAATACTTATATACAGAACAAACATCTATGTTTGCTACACACAAGTTTTTGCTTTTGGTGAGGAACGAGCTAGCGACTCGCGGCACGGAAAGCAGAGAGATAAAAACTTTATTGCACACACGGAAGAAAGAAATCACATGAAAGAGAGACTCATAAAAATAGAGAGTACAATGGGCGGCCTTAACGCTTAAAGTGATCTCTTCCAGACAACCTTTGGAGGCATGGACAGGAATGACGAAAAATATTAAACGGCTAAAATAAACGAAATCGATATCATTTATTGTACAACTAGCTTTCGCCTGCGACTTCGTCCGCGTCCCGTTTGATCCTGTTAATAATTCGGGATAAAAAGTAGGTCATGTGTCAACCAGGTTACGAACCATAAATATATTCCAAGTTTCATCCAAGTTGGTCCAGTAGTTTCGACGTGATTTAAACACAAACATCAAAATTTTTCACATCTATAATATTGGTGGTATCACTAATAAACTCGTATATACATACTTACTGGATACAGATTACTGCTTCTTATATTTTCATTTCCAGAAGACTGATGGCGCGGAAACCAAGATGCAGATCGCACCCCGGCGCCGTGGGACACGGCCGTTGCAGGATGGCCGAATGTTAGCGAAGGATGTCCACCAGTAGACATATAATGTATTATGATAGTGTATTATGTACGTACTAAGTAGTAGGTAATGCCCTTTGGGTATCATCGCGTAAGCAGACAGTGACGACATTCTCAATTTGAATTATTTTCAGCCATTTATTCTAAATTATCACCTAAACAATTATTTTGGTTTATAATAGATACTGTAACGATAACATTAATTATTTTTGGCTTAGTAGAATGCATACACAGCAACATGCCGTTGCGGTAATGTCAAATGTCAAATGCATGACAATAGTTACAGAACCGCCAGACGTAGAATTCTAAAAAAAGAAGAAGAGGCATAACTATTATTTTTCTGACATAATTTTTGGTAGCGGGTACTTATTGGATTTGATCTGAAAAATACAGGACTATTGTAATTTACTGAAGACTGAAGTTTTATTCACAAACCAGAACCCATGAATGTAATTGGCCATTACAAAAGTGATGTATGTACACGGACCTGCCTCTATAGTCACCTCTCTCTAGCCCCAAAGGTTTGCTGTAAGAAAACTCTTGTTAGGGTTAAGCTCGCCTTTGTACATGTCATCTATTTCTGTCTTTTGTTTATGTCCTGTGTTGTGTGCAATAAAGAATTAAGAATGTGTATTTATTTATTTGCGAAAATGTGGTTACATTGTATATGTCGGAGACGTCTTCACTTTGTGGCGATCGGGCTGAGAATGCCTTGTCGCTCCATTTGCCCAGTCTTATATAGGAGCGAGTAAACAAGTGTCGTCGGCTGCACGTGGCTCGCAGGTGCGTTAGAAATGCGTAAACAAGTGACGTCAGCCGCAGGTGTGCTATTATGACGGATGCGACACGGCCATCCTGCGATGACACACGCCCTCGTGTGTCTGTACGTCTGAAACTAAAAAAAACACAGCACAGATTCCGTTCGGCCAATCCTGTCTTAAGTTTAGTTTTGTCCTAACTTCCTTATCTGATTTCAAATAAAACTAATTGTGATGTAGGTAATCAGCCCTATTTACCCAGTTCATACAAATTAATGACCTACATGAGAGAAGAAAACATTAAGAATACTGAGGCCCAAGTACCATTGACTGTCAATATTTTACAAAGGTTCCAGAAAAATCTACACTTGCATTTCTCTCAGAAAACCGAGTCATCCCATGACTCTATGGTCTTGCTACAAGGCTAGACCCAACTGTACTACCCAGAGTTTTCGCCTACCGCTTACCCACGGACTACTCCGGAGAGTCGATACCGATTTCTAACGGGCTACGGCTACGACAAACAACTCTGGTACAGTCTCCAACTCTCCCAGAGTTAAATTACGGGCTATGCAAGTAACTATCAATCTCAATCAATCAATTTTCATCGTATCTACGATGTCAAGGTATTTGGCTCTCAGAAATCTCAACATTTTACAGCTCTAGATTTCAACTCTACATCGTGACTACATTACAACTCTACATTTACTCTACGTTAAAACTCTATTGACTCTACATTAAGACTCTACAATGACTCTACATTGAGACTTTACATTGACTCTACAATGGCTTTACATTGAGACTTCACCGAAACTACATTGGGACTCTATATTATCATCATCAAGTTCGCAAAACTGTGTCCGGATGTGTAAAACATTACCGAACAAACTATTGGTTCATCTCGCTTTCGCTTCTCAGTTTAATCATCAGTCTTGCCCATCAAACTGCTTAAGAAGTATCGTCTCCTAAAACGTCATACGGTGTCACCTGACGTAGCTATGTGGGCAGGGCATTTGCCCGGTAGAACTGCAGTAGTAGATGATCAATAATCGATACACAACACACGATTCGTTCTTTACTGACTGCTCACATTTGACTAATTTAAACCATAAAAACAACGTTACTAAATCACTTGCCACTTAACTTGGCTGCTAGTTTGTCTATCTTTTACTAGCGAGCACTCAGCACAGAATCAAACGAAAACAATACAGAGGACCTTTATATTCCCTCGTCCATCGTTCCCGAGGCACTGAGCAGCCGTCTACGCGTCGCTCACTGTGCGCCGCAATTGTACCAACGCTGCTGCTGCTGGCTGGTGGACTGCTACTGCTGTGCCGTTAGTCCAAGACTCTTAAACACAGATACCTTGAAACTCCCGTGTCCTTAGACTTCGTGATGGCTCACACGCGTACAGTTTAGGGTTATCAACTGCCATCCAAGACCATAGAACACGGTCACGATGCTCCTATTACCATTGCGGTGGGTTTCACCGCTGCCAGCATCCGACCTTCATTTTTCTCTCCTTATAACGCCACTCATGCCATGGAGTGCAGGACTCAACTTTCCACCGTTAATAAGTCTTCAAGTAGCTCGCCTTGGTTCTCATGCCGTCTCCAGAATTCGGATTGCAACAAGTGTGGTCATTCAGGTTACATCAATTCAACTATGAGTCGTAGAGGTTGCGTTCAGCCAGTTGTGGGAAATGCAGGTTGTATCCCACTTCTGATGTCGGAGACGTCTTCACTTTGTGGCGATCGGGCTGAGAATGCCTTGTCGCTCCATTTGCCCAGTCTTATATAGGAGCGAGTAAACAAGTGTCGTCGGCTGCACGTGGCTCGCAGGTGCGTTAGAAATGCGTAAACAAGTGACGTCAGCCGCAGGTGTGCTATTATGACGGATGCGATATATATAATATGTCAATTATCATTGTATTGCATTGATAATTGAGAAACTTGAAGAATGGCTTGCAAATCTCTCGCTAGAGTCGCTTACCGGGTTTTCATACAAAATATCTTGCAAATCGCTTTTCGATATTCGTTTTACTTCTTGCAAATCAATCCGACACGATAAGGTCTCCGATATCTGTTTATCTGTTTATTTATAGATCGTGTAGGAGTCGTGTCGGTAGCAGTGTGAAAACATTCATACGTAGTTGGGCTGTGGGTATGATGGTATAAATATTTGTAGTGAGAATCGAGGCACACACGTTGAGACTTTCAGACCTAAACAAACTTCATTACCACAGCGACCTTTATTCTTTGAACTCATGACTTCACACTAACTATTTATACCTACCTACTGTCTTTACCACTTTGCGAGTGAAATACGAAAGGTACGAAAAGGTTAAAATGAACTTCATTCGCCTCAGATTCAAGATCCATTTGGCTAATGTAGAGATGAAAAACTTTTCACCCCTCCATCGATATATTGATTTATATAGGTACATCTTATTTATTGTCACTGACTGAACCTAAGCAATTGAAGAAAATTACGTAGAATCCATTAACTCGAGTAGTGTAGTATCCGGAATTCTTCTGGAATTTGATTAAATTAATCTAAATAGACTTCCGTAACTTAAATATTAATCAGTGGGATCGCGTCACAGGTCGTTGTACGAAAACTTTGTGATTGGTTCGCGATGGTCTTTCGTCACCGCGAGGAAATTTCATTTAGGTGCGTTTATTAGATTTATAGAGGCAATTCAGTTGAATAAGTGTTTTCGGCAAAGAATTTCGGTAATTTTGGGGAGGGTTTGTCTAATGAATAATTAGACAATCTGACTTGACGATGGGATTAAACTGTTTTGTTGAAACCAGTTGACAGAAAAAAAATATCGTTTTTAATATCTAAGTATGACTAGAAGATAATTTTCATTCCCGTTAGTCCAACTAGATCGTCCCACTGTTTTTTTCTTTGTGGATATTTAAATCTGAAAGAACATCCAAAATCTGAACAAATTCAAAATCTAGAAATTAAATGGTAAATTACGAAGGAATCTCTTTCAATAAAAAAATAACTGTTATGTAGCTATGTAAAAAATACCTACAATAATAAAACTACCACTGGAATACTAGGCATGTGCAAATGAGCTGTTTTATTTCTCTTTTTTGTACTAGAAACCAGCGATTCAGGGCAATAACTAGCAGTCCAGGGTATTCCCCGGACATAGACAGTAATTTATTAGACTTTATGGTTGGACGAGCGTGTGTGGCTAGATAGCACTTAAGTTTTATGTTAGTAAACAACTGCTGAATTATACAATTTGGCTAATCACAGACTATTAACTTATATCTCCTCTTGCTATCTTAGTAAGCGAAAGGAAAAGCCAAACAAAATAACAATTTTACGGATTGGTGTGGGTTTGAAAAACTAGCGGACTAGGGGAGATATGGGGCTCAATTCCACCCAATTGTTGTAACAAGCTGATGGCCCACCTGATGCCAAGTGTGGACTAAGATCTGTCAAAATCCTGGATCTGTGACTAGTATGAAACTTTCAAAATTAATGCTGTCACTGTTTGACATTACCCGTTGTGAAGAGATAGCAATAAGCATGTATATCTGACAGAATTCCACGGGCGTATTCATGAGCGCGAAATTCGCTTGATGTGTATCTTCAAGTAGAGACGAATAGTGTTTTATGTGACGGTGAGCGTTATTCGGAGTTATTTAAACCCGGCATAAGTCTATTCCACACAGTAGGTAATATTACTGCGTTAGGTAGAGTAGGAAATGGTGTCGCCTCTGCACGTATCTAACTAAATTTCAAAGTGCAAATGCACTTGCACCGAAACTGTGAAAGTTTCAGGATTTGCGGCCAAAGACTTGCGATTTAAAGGCTTGGTTTTAGGTTTTGTATCCTACCTAGCTTTCCTATTCTAGCTTTGCGGTTGTGACTTTAGTATTATTTCAACAGTTTTCTGTGTAGAAAGTTAGATAACCTAGTCCAAGTAACTCACTATTGGCCTTCTGCATGGCCCTAGTGGGCTCGGTTGACAATATTAAAAAAAAATTAGTGGTTGTAAACTAGGCCATCAAAACATTTGGCCTTATGAATTAAAAATACAACTCCTTCGGAGCATAACTCAGCAATGTAGAGTAGGCATTTTATTGATGTTTTCCTCAACTTTGTAATCACTTTAGTCAGTTTTTGCGGTTAACATAATTGCGCAATCTGAGCTAATAAATAAGTACTTATTTAATTTGTTTGCGACAAATAAAATAAAACCTAAACATTTCCAACAATTTATTATTTACAATTTCCAACAAATAACAACCACCCATTGCAATGCATGATAAAATGCATTTGTGCGCTTCATTTGACTCGACATAATTTCATTTAGCTCAGCCGGTGAAGCCACGTTCAGCTTTCACGAATAAATGTAACTGGAATTTATTGGTTTAACAGCTTCTCCACACTTCTCTGTGTTTTGTTTAAAATTTTTAATATTGAGATCAAAAATGGATAAAGCAATATTTTGGTGATTCATATTTCTAATGTACATTTTCATAAAATATTTGACAGTGCAAAGTTATAGCCATCCTTTTTATTTCAATTTAATAAGAAAGGAACGGCAACATTCTAATGCTATCAAATTGAAAACCTCAAGCAAGACAGATTATACCTACCTAATTTGTAAAAAAGCAACCTAGCAGTTTAAGTAAAAATAGTTAAACTGCCTGATGCCTTGAAACTTTATGAAATCATTTCTCTAGGGTTTTCTGCGTAAAATATTGTCAAGTTACAAAAAAAATGGAATTATAAAAAATAAGAGATGTTAAAAAACATTTCTGGAATATTTTAAGCAGAGTGGGACCTAGACGCCTTTGGTTAGATAGGTCTCCTTTATAATTTTCGTCAGATTACAATAGCCTAATTACAAGGAGGTTAGCCTTACCTTCTCATTTATTCTGTGCCTAGCCTACACTATCCGATAAATGCTTATAGTAGATACATTTATAAAGATTATAATTATTAAAAAAGAGTAGAGATGATAAAACTGTGCGTCCTTCCGTCGCATTTCTTTATAATGACGCACAGACGGAAGTTTAGAAAAAATCCTTGTGATAAAATAGTTGAGGAATTTAAAGTGGGGCATTTAGTTTTATTGGATGGTCACTCTACATGTGCTGGTGCTGTAGCTAGGTACCTACTTAGAATAATGGAATTATTCTATCTGGAACTCTATATTGTCTATTTTCTATAATACAAAAGGCATGTTATTTCTCGTTTCTATAATACAAAAGGCATGTTATTTCTCGTTAAAAGCACAATAAACGGTGAACGATCCCCGAACCTTTTAGATGAAGCACGTTATTGGTAGACGACAGGGAAGCTCGAATGCCTCATTTCCTGCAAGTTTGCCGTAGATTACGTTATACTGATACTGTGGTTATTCCACATTTTAAGCACCGGTATTTGTATATATATATTTTTTTATTTATTTACTCTTACAAATTATTTATAAAGATTAGCTTAAATATTGTACCCTAAAACCACAATAAGGTTTGTGTGGGTACTCACACTCGTCGTGCATGTTACAAATTAACAAATACAATGTCAACAAATACATTTTCAACATAATATTGCAAATCGAGGCTTAGTTTTGAATACAGCTACTACCTACCAACCAATATATATAAGCAATGACGTAGTTTAAGTATCTACCTACTTAAATGTTGTATGTACCACAAAGTGTTTCCTAAGTAGGTACTTACTACAAAAATATAATATCTTTTCCTTTAGAATCTGCTGCAAAAATATTGACAGCAGCTCGCATTATGCTCGAGGAAAATGGAAAATGTTGTAAAAATATTGCAACGCGAAAGCGTCTTGGTTCTATTTTATTTATGTCCCGCGCTGACAGGCGTTTGAAAGGGAGTGAAAAACTACGGAAAGCTCAAGACGATCTAAAGATGGATGCAACAGATAACTAAGTACTTTTAAAACATTTGCTTGAATAACCTTATGCAACGCGTCCACTAGGTTATAATGGGAGCGTACACAGCGTCGATATTTACAATTTACTCGTATCTCGTGCCGATCCAGTGCAAGCTGTACAATAGAAATCAATACAAATACAAATCCTTTCGCTCCGTACGCTCCGATTCTGACGACACAGTCGACGCGTAGCTTTAGACTCCATTGCCAGCCCGACTGTGGATGATGATGATACGGGTAAGTATATCTTATCATTTTCTTGATAGCGTCTTACATGACTCAAGAGCTCTACAGGATATGCAAATATGGTATCACTGAAGGCAGACGCAAATAAATGATGTCTACGCTAGCGATACACTTTGAATACAAATGAATTTATCTCATGGGTGGCTCGAAGATAAATATCATGTCGGTACCGACACGATATGGAAGCGTCTAGTACTAAAGGGCTTATTACACTACTCGTTATTCAGTCAGTCTAACTGATAGTGATGTGCCGTGACAAGTTGAGTTATTTCGACGATATTTTTGTTGGGTTTTTGTTTTATCAAGAAACCTAGAAGTAGGTATTTCTTCAGATACGTCTTTTAATTTCACATCGATCTCTTTAAACATAAGGCTTCACTGTATGTTACCTAATTTGCGTATAGAAAATATATTGATAATAATTTTTCGTTTGGTTGTTTAATTAACTTGTAGCTAATGTAAAAACAGTTTTGGAAGGTAAAAACGTCGCGCTCTGTACTCCTCACTCACGAGAAAATCCATATCTCGTCATCCCGCTTCACGTATTTTCGTAGATGTATCGTAGCTACAAAGGTAAACAAAATGTTTCACGGATAAAGCCTCAAGCAACAAGAGTTTCTTTACAAAACAACACGGGTACAACCCATTTTCAGAGAAACCTACCCGCTTTCACAGAAGAGGTTGATCTAAGATAAATATTTTCATTATAAGCAGAGCAAGCGAGGAACGTTTTAAACTTAATTTTCTGTTTGTTTACATACAATTTTTTTAAACAAATAGTAAGTACAGACGAAAAGGCCTTCTATATAACCATGCTGTGTGAGATTTAATTTCATATTTACGTGTACGCTTTTTCCAATCTAAGACTGACACAGTGCGGCTTGCACCAGAATCACTAAACGTGTTTAACAGCTAAATCGATATAAATTTGACGTATTTGTATGAGTTGACAACTCGCTAAATACTATTTACTTAAGAGTTAAACGCGTTCAGCGATTCTGGTGCAATCCGCCCTTAGAGTAGGCAGAAGTAAAAGTTTTAGTTTTCCATAAGCTTCAAGCGCTAGCGGATTCAGGGGCATGAAGGGTGAGCCCCTTCCCCCAAGTCTCCCCAAAAAGCTCCAAGTCTCCCCAGGGGTGGATCAGGATTTGACAGGGTAAACCCTAAATAGTAAAGCCTCCCGAACTGGGAATCCTGGGTCGTCAAGTCCTCCCCCAACCAAAACTCTGGATACGTCACTGGATTCCGGTATTCTCTGAAACCAAGTTCCTGGAAATAGAAAAAGACCAAGGAAGACGAAGAAAATTACAAACTGCGAATTACCACGCAGAAACAATGCCAAAACGACTTGAAATGAAAACCAGAAGAGAATACGGAAACTTTCATCGATTTTTTTTACATTTTCTAAGTAGTTGAAAACCATACAATAAGTACCTAAATCAATGAACCACCCAACCCTGTTATCACTCAAACAGTGGGTGGTCGGAATTCACTTATTAGATACGTTGAATTTGCTATTCAAACGGCTACACAAATGGTAAACCTCTTAACGGAACCTCAATACCTGTTGAAACTTGCCCTACTTCGGGTGCCCATCAAAACTACCTGTGACAACATTGACAAGTATTATACCGCTATCAGATCCTGAACTGTCAACTCAACTGAGACTTCGAGAACAGGATTTACGTAATCAGATATCGGTAAGTTGAGAAATAGTAGGTAAGTACCTATACGCGGTTTTTTCACAGTAAACGAAACGATATCGTGGGGAGCCGACCCCGTAGCCTGAGTTTTATTTTTTGTTCGCCAAAAAGCGAGAATCAAGAAACTCGAAGTTTTTGTATGGCGAAAACAGATTTTGATGAAAATTTTATGGCACCAATCTGGAAGTAGAGTATTCTTTCAGCAGTGGTATGCCAATCAAAGTTGAACTGCAAAGTTTTAAATCATGGCCAGTTCATACTAACTCATAGTTATTCTGTGACTAAATAGTGACATTATGACGTCATTTGATGTGTTTTCGCGCATATTTTGCTGTCAAGTATCTAAAAAGAATGATCACGTGGTACAAAATTGTACCACGTGACCTGAAGAAATTACACTGGGCAGTGAAATATAACTTGACAGCAAAAGATTGGCATACGGGGGCAGATAAAAGACATTTTTTTCAAATCGACTTATAAATGACGAAATGAAATAACAAACATTGAAAACAAATTTAAATAATGCTTGTGTAAAATGTTGTTTTATCACGTTGACAAAGCGAACCAACAATGGTTTCAAAGAACATTTTACTCCGATTAACAGATCCACTACAGAAAGTACACGAACACACAATAGGGCACTTCGATGAATTAAATTGAAAAGCATTTCATTCAGCTAAATGTTGTAATTTACGGAACCCCAAAAATTACTTGACGCATTCAAGCAGTTAGGCATCGACACAGTTCAAGTTTTGTAGATATTAATCACAGAAAAAGATGCCTTTGAGATAAAAAAATCACAAATTTTTCATACTACCTACATAAACAGAGTTTCGAGATGCCTAGTCATTTCATTTCCTGGGAAAGCAGTTTATTCGTCATACATGTGGATTTACAAATATTTAAGTCAAAATTGTCAACAAAAAAATAATTGCGGATGAGCTCCAGACTTGGGTTTGTGACAGCGTATGACGTATTTTTAACCGACTTCCAAAAAGGAGGAGGTTCTCAATTCAGTTGTATGTTTTTTTTATGTTTGTTACCTCAGAACTCCGCAATTTATGAACCGATTTCAAAAATTCTTTTTTTATCTGACAGGATATACTTTCAGATTGATCCCATTTTATTTTCATCAAAATCGGTTGAGTAGTTTGGGTTATAAATAGAAATAACTGAAAAAAATATGCCCGGCGCGGCGCAGCGCCTACCATTTTACTGCTAGCAACGATGCTCGCTTATTATTACTATTAATGTTCAATAAGCTAATGCATTACTTTGGGACCCTTTGTGCTGTGTACACCTTTTTTACATTTTTCTAAATTTGTCGATAAACCCAGTATTTGTACATTCAAACCGCATTTAATTGGAGAAAAGCAAAAACCCACCAGTTGTTCCTCTAAAGAATCAACACCAACCACGTGCACGATATTGTGTAATTTGCTTTCCTGTGACTTTTAAGTGGTGTTTATAGTGACTAGAACATTCCCAATGAACTGTCATCATCATCATCATCTAATGATGAAGCTGGTAGTTGAATTGAAGACGGTTTTCTAGTTTTTTAAACTTATAAGTAAATTATTAAAAACATTATTGTTAGGTACCAGATTTCTCACTAAAATAAGTTTACGATATGATTACTCGTTGTGTTCTCGTTTTCCCTAAGCAGTACTACGTGGTACTGCTAAATGATGAATCATAAAGTTCCAATAAACAATGTTAGTGAAGAAAAATAGATTCGTTTATTTATTTTGCTCTTTTGTTTCTTTTAGCAATTTGGTTGAACAAACCCACTGACAATGATTCAGCGTACCTACCTAGTGATCGTTTTTTTTAATTGATTGTCTGTCCCTGTACTTATTAGTAATTTTTTAGTTTTATTTATTCATCATCTGGGCCATCATATTTATCTGGGCCAGCGAATCAGCATTGCTATTCAGCGCGGCAATGCAGCCAGTGTCTTGGGCACGCTTCCGATTGGTACTGATTTGGATCAGTTGAGCTATCTATAAATCGTTTGCAACGGTGTGTAGATAGCTCAACTGCTTCATGTGTATTTTGTACATATTATAAATATTGTAAATACTTTATTAGTCATAATTTTCTTTGTGAATAAAAAATACCTGAATTTAAAAAAAAAAAATTATTCATCATAAATTATAATATCATTGGTAATATGATGATGATGCAAATATGATACAATATGAGGTATTTTTTTTATCTAGAAATAGCTACGTATTCATTGTTTTCATATTATCTTATTTGATATGGTGAAATTTGCGAAATAAATGTAGGTACGAGTAGATAAGCCTAAGGTATAGCCGAGAGAGTAAAGACGAAGGGAGGGAAATGAGGTTATCTCAGCCTCCGCTCGCAACGAATAAAAACACGAAGAGCATAGCTGGTTAAACT
Source organism: Gandaritis pyraliata (assembly GCA_947859175.1). Lineage (NCBI taxonomy): Eukaryota > Metazoa > Arthropoda > Insecta > Lepidoptera > Geometridae > Gandaritis > Gandaritis pyraliata. The sequence continues at coordinate 3,820,410 of OX401866.1, read as the reverse complement.
CAAAGGGCCCTGCGGGAGGAAATTCTATTATCTCATAAAATGCTGTCACGATGTCAAATGGCTACCAAGCAATGTGTAAAATTGGATAGGTAAATATGGGCGGCCCCAAAATTTATCATTTGAGTTACTTAGTACAGGCACTGCAGCTTCCCGTTCATAGGTAAAAATTGGCACTTGACGCTGTATAAATCATATAGATTAGTTGGAAACAATTCCTTCAGTTTAGTTGATCGGAGTTGAAGTCCTGTAGCTGCTATTGCTAATAAGTACCTACTCCCTCTGAAGCAGTTTTCAATATAGGTAGAAACAGCCTAAGGCAATGATTTGCAGGAAACGTAGTGATCTTCGTTCAAGAGCTGAGTTGGAAAATTTTTCAGGTACCTATAGGGTCAGCGAAAATAATGAATCCAGTATCAAGGGGTCTGAAGTGTCTTTAAGTCCGAAAGCTTTACGAAAAGGTGAAAATGGGCAGTCGCTTTATTTATAAAGTAGTTTATCTATTCCTTTGTCGTTGGGCTCAGATGTTTTTCAGGCTTTATTAGTTCCCTGGTCTGACAACGAATCTACGCTCTCGAAATGTGGTTTTGGAGATGGAAACTAAGAATTTTGTGGATAGTCAAGATACTTTTACAGCTGAAGAAGCTACAGAAGACTGGGTGAGGAAGTAATCGACGCAGACAAAGCACGGAAACGCTGACAACATAGAATAAAATAAATCTAACCTTGGTTGGGACTCTCTGTATCAAACTGTAAATCGTGGCAGATGAAAACGAATAGGTAATTGATAATCTGAGATTGATGAATAATAGGTAGTCCGTTCTGAATCATGATCCTTATGGGAGAGTGACTGAGGAATCAGAAAAAAGAAGCTTCTAAAGGACGACTAGGTTGGTAAACTCTTGAGATACTGCCCCACCCCAGCTCGACAGTAGTTCGACTCATTATACTAACCTCTATCATAGAAAGTAATGTGCCGATGCCAAAGGAAGGTCATAAACCTCGTCACGATAGTTGACTTTAATATTAAAAGTTTCATATCTAATTTTGTCGCACCTTGAGGTCGTAAAAATGGCGATTTCAAGTTAAATATTATCTTCCTCGAACGTAAAATAACCAAGATCTCTTTTCTTTTCGGCTCCACCTCATTATTATGCTGAGCAGAATCGTTATCAGCTCGCCTCAGGATCCGGTAACTTTATAGTTTGGGCAACCATCAGGGACCCTTCGGTTTTGGAAAAGGCTTGGAGTACGTGATCGGTCCACTTTCAAACCTTCTTTTGGTTTCCTTTGGCGTGATATGTGACAGTGGTTTTATTTTCTTTGAAACATATTTTATTTACTGTATGATAATCTTAGATTTAGGAGGTCTTAAAATAAATTCTGTGGTTGGTTAATCGAATTTTTCAAGGTTAGAAAGTTGAACAAGACCAAATTTAAAAAAAAAAATTAAAATGCGGTTGGCCCCAAGATCAAAGGATGATGAGCAGATTCCGTAACAGTAGAATACCATCACAAAGTAATGTTATCTACACTACAGTGATCTTAAGACCTATTACGTCAAAACCACAGATTGCCAGAGGTTAGATTAGGTTAGTTAGATACTAATCTTACTTAATCTACAAAAGCATTGGCTTTCCACTTGGGAAATTAATTTTAATCCGTGCTCATGCGTGTGGTCTCACCTAATCTTGATAAAATCAATGAGTAGCAACTCAAACTCAGAAGCCAGCTTCCCTAATTTTAATGATATAAAATTAAAGGCATGAAAAAAGCGGATTTCGTCATTCTACGAGTATGTTAGGTAGCGTGTCCTGTTTCTTCAAAATTGATGTCAAAAAATAGAATGTCAGTGCTCATTCTTCAGATCCTCAAGAATCTTAAGATACGTGATACTTTCCTACTTACTCTTTACCGTATGGTATTAATATCTAAGTAGGGACTTCCAATTTTATAAAAATAGAATATTATCATGATGCGATGCAAACTTGCTTTGTGTTACTCTCGATAAAGTGTACTTTATCGTCCCTCCTTTATTAACTTGAGATGATTTACATTGAGCGAGATGGAGGGCACTGGGCCGAGTATTGAAAAGGGACTTTATTTTTAACCCTCGACCGAAAAACGGAAGAGATGTTATAAGATAGATTCGGTTGCGTGTCCGTCTATTTTTTGTGTGTGTCCTCCGAAAGTAGAACTCCGATATGAATGCGGTTTTTTGTATGAAAGGTGATTTATCTGGAATGATTCGTGGCCATGTTTGGTGAAAATTGGTGGAGCTGTTTCCAAGTTATATCTAAAGATATTCATCAGCTTTGAAAACTAGTTTTTAAGGATCTGAGGCAGAATTGCAGTTTGAAACATCTCATAGGACATCAGAGGATCTAAAGAGAGTTTCATAATCGGGAATTTTCAAATTTTTGTAAAAAAAAACTTAGGACCATATTTTATCTCGAATAATCCTCGCCTCGACTCGACCTCGAAATAGTGCTTTGGTAATTACTACCTACTAATCATAGAGGTTAGCCTAAAATATTATTAAGTAAGTGCGAAGGTAAATTTCGCGAGAAAAAATGGAGGGTAGAACAAGAATAGAAACATAAGAGCATTGGTTTTTACCTGAAAGTGAAATCTAAACGAGCGTGCTAACGAGCTACATAGGTACACCCTCAAAAATTTTAATTCGGCACGTTTTGTTTTTTTTCTAAGTCTGTGTTTTTACAGGTGGAATACTTTTTTTTTACTTACTTACTAAATAGCTACATAGAATTGTTTTAAAAATACTGTTGGTGGGCAAATGGAATAGGTACAGCTGTAATATGCTTCCCCAAAGAAAAACAATGGATAGGTACTGAATAATAATAAACTCTCCAACCTTTTTAATTTAACGGTTCAGTTTGTACCGTATTTATTTAAAATTGTTTTCGCTACCTTTGTTGAAAGGTAAGGAAAAACCATCGCTTCGGATTCAATTTATCTCCTTTTATTGTGAAAAGTTTTTTTCTCGATGAAATTGGGTGAAAGCGACGGATTTTTATACCAAGACTATCAACGGCGAGGTTGTTATTTTTAAACTGAGTCAGCAATCTTAAAATAAATAATATATGATCTGTGCTACGGTTTGTTGTCAATGTCAAACTCTGACACGTGTCTGTCAAAAGCGCGTTGTGCTTTCAATATTATGACGGTCGTGTGTTGGTGTGATAGTTAATTGTGAACTTGTGACGCGAGGAAAAAACAAGCGAAAGGCGTAAGGATGCGGTTTGATTATCCTAGTAACACTGGTTTACGGATAACAAGCAAATGAATATTAGAAATAAGAACTTACCCGAATTGTTCAAATCATTTTTAAATCTGAAACAAAAAGTTGATATAAGTTTTGAAAAAATTAAACGGTGCCGTATTATTTAAAAAATAACTAATACCAATACTTACTCCTGAAGTAGCAGCAATCTAACTTTTAATATACTTTGCAACGGCAACGGCTCATTAAAATAGACAAATAACATTTTCCACCCTTCTTCAACCCCATTATTTTTGTGACTTGAAATTGAAACAGAGATAGGTACATAAACGTTGCCTTGGTATTGCCTCTCGGTAAAATGACACGGTTTTCTAAAATTACGGAACTCTACAACCTCTGTATACCAACAGTTCCTTGTAGACAGTAGGGCGTGTTACGTATCTTATCAATATGTCTAATCTCATTAGTTACTTGGTAGAAAGAGCCACATCATCATTTTTCTGTAGGTAGTACTTATATACCTATCATCCGTCTATGATAGCACACCATCATTCTGGAACGTAATACCTCATGCACCTTTCCGGAACACAGCCATGCAAGCACCACTGCATACAAGCACAGTGGTAATACCTACTTACCTACCTAGGTACTTCTCCAGTCCGGACAAACTCTTTTACAATGAGCTCTACACTCTTGACACGTAACTCAGCGTGTGTTAATTCGTCCACTAACTACACAACTACACGAAACTATTTCCTCCTCTTCTTTTGGTGGCTGCATTATGAAACTGATACCGGTCGACATGGCGGTTACCGCTTTTAAAAGACTAGACTGTTCAAAGTTCAACCACATTGAGTAAACAGTCACGACGCAATCCACTCCGTCTCCGTATGTTTGCTTATTGGACTCAGATTACTTTCTACGACGACACTATTGTTTTTAATGGATTCCAGAGTATTTTATCCGTGAAAAAACAAGTTTAAACACAGCTCCGGGGATACACACAAAACTATACCAGGCGCTCCACTTCCAGCTACCAAGAACAAAAATTGAAACGATTTTACGGTAGAAGACCACATCGTCACTTACCATCAGGCGAGATGGCGATCAAACGTTTGTCTATTAAGTATAAAAAAAAGAAGATGATTTATTTATAGGCGAATAACATCCACGATCGAACTACGCGACTTTTAGAGAACCATATCAAAACCAGTCTCTACAAATGTAACCCGCAATAGTAACTATATACCTAGTTCAGCTCTCAAACTAGGAAACTTTGATACGATACCTACACCCAATATCATAGTTTCCACAAGCACGACATCTCCCATCTTGTCAGTGGCAAGCTATTCACAGTGGTACCTAACAGAACACTATGATTGAACATTGAACACAGCTATTAGTTCTACCTTACAATCACACAGCAAATTGCTTGTTGGCAATTTGCAGCATAATTAGGTTCTAAACGGGCTGCAAAGTGACTGTAGGTACCAAGCCATAATACCTTCATTCTGATGCAGTAACTGAATCACATCCCTCGCTTGGTCTCCCTCGTAATTTTCCGCTAATAATAGTCGTAGCGTAGCCCCTTTGGGGTGGGTATTCTCAGCTTATCAGCATGTTATGGGAATTATTGTAAAGCAGCGCTGTTGGAATATCAAGTATACAACCTCTCAGTTTTACAACAGTTATATAGATTGGTACCGTAAATAGATACCTTTATAGAGCTTATTGAACCACTATTTATCTAGTGACCCAATAAATATTTCTATCTTTGTTTTTGACAAGACTAAAGTAGAGACAGAGAAGAATCCGCCATTTACCGATAAAAGGGAAATATTTATCTCATGCTTAGCGTACCTAATCAGATGAATGATCCTTAGTAACTTTTGGAATTATTTAATCTGCTCTTTGAGGCCCTACAGGTAAAGTAAGCAAGCACTCAGTATTTTTCAACCAAGTTCTGAATTGACAAACTTTTGCTTTATATTCAGAGGGCCCTTATAAAACTTTCAAGCCTGAACAATGAATTTGAAGCAGGCTGGCAGTGCAAATAAGATTGCTTTTTCAGTCTGTCACTTCAGTATTTTACATAATTCAGGATGCATAATGCATACGGAGAACAGACTGGTATCGACTGTACATCGTCTCCGTAGTGCTTTAGATAGGTGTTTTTGGATGTACGTTTTCGGGTGATCAAGGGGGTAGTTACAGAACCTCTACCTACCCCATTTATCACCCGGTTAGTGGACTGTACGCGACTGTAGGACCTACCTTTACGATTTTTGTATACGAGTATTGTGATTTCGTGACAGATCTATTCAATGGACTGGAGTCAACATGACTGGGGTTGTTCGTTGCACCAGGTTGCACCCGAAGACTCGAAGCACCCAAGCAATACATTTTTTAAATTATTATTAGTTTTAGCATTTTGTACTTACACAAAATTATGTTCTACTTATTAACATCTAAAAACACCACAAAGGTTTGTACGGGTGTTATTTAGTCTACTTACATCAAAATATCAGCACAAAAGACTTAAAAAAAAAAGACAAAAAAAAGATAAAAGACAAAAGACGTAGGTAGGTACCTTACCTACCTAAGTAGTTTAAAAATGGTTGAAATCAAGTTTTTTTTTATAGAACATGTTTCCAGGCTATACCTAATTTATTTATTAGCGTTGAAAACTTTTGATACATCTGGCAGCAACCAATTGAGTCACCGGAATGCTAAAAAGTAGGTAACCAGAAATTGACTCGAAATCGCATTTTCCGTGACGGCCCAAGTCCCAGTAACTGGGACAGCGGAACACAGGTCCGGAGCTAGGGTGGGGGGCAATGTTAAGCCTAACCTACATAATATAAATACTAAGAGGTCTGGCTAAAAATTCCACTGCAGCATTTCGGAATAAATAATCATTCATTATAGAGCCCATCAAATGTACCTAGATGAAAATCAGTATTCATTACCGAACCAATCGTACGGAAACGAGAGTCCGATAAATAAATGAATAAGCCCAATCCAGCTGTCATCGCAACTGTCAAGTGTCAACTTCGACTCGATAAAATTATTGTTGATCTTGTTTTTGTGATAAAAAATTGCAGAGCAGTGTCAACACTGTCAACGCAACATCTGGATCAGAGCTAAATTGGCACACGCGCGACCTCAATTCCTAAGACGCTTCTCTTTTTGCACAGACTTCTACCTAAAAGAACGAAAATTCGAAAACTTGCGCTCTCTAAATCCTGGCTACATCCCTGGCAGAACAATTTTAGATAGGGGCTGAGTTAGTTACCTGTACCATCAGCAGCGTAGGTACCTACACTACCTACCTAGGTAAAAGTGATTCGAAGTATTTTGCCAACCTTAACGACCACTAGGCAAATAACTACATCTTCTAGACTCCAGTCGAGGACAATAAAGCATCCTATTATTTTGTAAAAGCGTCAAGAGACATCTTAGGTTGGTAGGAAATAAGTAGGTACCTACTCATACAATTCAAACTAAATAGGTAGGTACCTGCTACCTACATAGTACATACCAACCTACTTGAGTACACTCGAGAGCAATGATTCCGGGTCACTTAAAGAATGTTAAAAATCTCGGAAACTAAAAATGATAGGTTAATGCAATAAATTGTATTTAATAGACAATGTAATACTCCTTAAATGAAAGTAAAAAAATATGAGTCACCATACATTTTATTAACACAAAATTACATAAAGAAAAAAACTGCTGATCTCTCCTTAAAACAAAAATAGGAAACATGAAATTTTTGAACTTTATTACGATTTGACTTGAATTTTAATACTTCGTATTGCCTCCTCGTGCTTCCATTACTGCGTTTACGCGGTTTGGCATGCTGTACACCAAGTTCCTTATACGATTTTGGGGAATATTCTCCCATTCCTCTGTGAGAGCAATTTTGAGCTCACGAAGCGTGATTGGGGGAGGGTTTCGTTGTTTTACGCATCTGCCTAGCTCGTCCCAAGCATGCTCGATCGGGTTGATATCCGGGCTGCGCGCTGGCCACTCCATACGAGTAATGTTCATCTCTTGAAGGTAGTCATTCACAATCCTACCTGTATGAGGTCGGGCATTGTCATGCATAAATATAGCATCCTCACCTAAATTGACCATAAATGGACCAACATGATCATTGAGGATTTCTTCCACATATCTTACGCTAGTTAAAGAGCCGTTTTCTATGATCACCAGCTCTGTGCGACTTTCAGAAGAAATTCCGGCCCACACAAGTACAGACCCACCACCGTAGGCTACTTTTTCTTCGATGCATGCTTGCTTGAATCTTTCCCCTGGTCTTCGATACACTCTGTGTCTTCCATCGTGCTTGTAGAGCATAAATTTTGATTCGTCGGAGAACATAACTTTTGACCAATCTTCAATACTCCAATTTACGTGGCTCTGGGCATATCTTAGTCTTGAAATACGATGCCCACGCTCCAGTTTAGGGCCGTTTGCAGGTCTAAGGGGTTTTAAGTTAGATTCAGCAAGCCGACGTCTTACTGTCCATGCACTTGGGTTACTTCCTCCGAGGCGTCGAAACTGATTTGTGAGTTCAGTTCCTGTGAGAAAGCGATTTCGAAGCATGGTGTTCACCAAGTATCGGTCTTCTCGTGCTGTGGTACACCTGGTTCTGCCCGTTCCTGGTCTGCGTAGGTTAGAACCAGTTTCTTCGTAACGTCGGAGAACTCTTTGTACTGTTGACAGCGACACACCGACAGTCCTGGCTGTATCGCGCTGACTCCGGCCGGTTTCCAGCATTGTAAGTATTCTGGTGCATTCTTCAGGCGTAAGCGACATAATTTCAGCTTGAATAATGAATATAGAGCACTATCAACATTCAACATGGTTTATATACCCACATAAATGACAGATTACAAACAAAAGCAAAACCAAATGCTGTAATTTCGTAGTTCCATCTTCGAAAGTGGCCCTTTTTCAAATTTGATTTTTTTAAGATATAACTTTACAATAACTAAGAAGTTTTAATACCTTCATTTAAGGAGTATTACATTGTCTATTAAATACAATTTATTGCATTAACCTATCATTTTTAGTTTCCGAGATTTTTAACATTCTTTAAGTGACCCGGAATCATTGCTCTCGCGTGTAGTTTTGCAAGAGTAGAATAGCACAATACAAGATAGTAAAGCGAGCCCCGAGCCAAGAAGACATCTTGAAAATCGTATCAAACTAAGTGCACTCTGAATACAATCCTCGTTTCTGTCTTGTTGAATTTCGAAAATGATGGTAGATAGGTACGTGGTAAATAAATTGTAGAGACATACCTACAAGCACGCGAATCGTCATGTGCTAATCGATTGCATTTAGCTATCGGCCGAAAACGTTCGCAACATGAGTCTCGTAAATAAAGTAGCTGTGCTAACGGGTGCCAGCTCTGGTATCGGTGCAAGTATTGCCGTGAAACTGACTGAAGAAGGCAACAAGAGTAGCCATCGTCGGAAGAAACGAAAGCAAACTCAAGAACGTCTCCGATACAGGTGAGAAACACGTCGAAACCTCTTATCACCATTGTAGATGTCTCAAAAGATGAAGTCGCCAAAAAAACAATCTCGGAGACTATTAAAAGCTTCGAAAAACTTGACATTTTAATCAACAATGCTGGCATTGGCGGTCCCTGCAGTATTCTTGACGAAAATGCCATGAATTCTTACGATAAACTGATGGCCACTAACTTACGTGCACCTGTTTACTTAATACATCTAGCTGGGAAGCGTCTCATTGAGACAGGAGGAAATATTGTGAACATATCGAGTATTGCAAGTCTTCGGGTGTTGTCCTACACCGCTTTTGCTTACAGTTTACTTCGAAAGCTGGCTTAGATCACTTCACAAGATGTTTCATTAGAGCTTGCGCCGAAAAGAGTTCGCGTCAGTGCTGTTAACCCAGGACCTGTAAAAAGCGATATGATACAGACATGGGAATAAGTAGGTTAAGCAGTTGCGAATAAAATTTGGAAAGTTATGGAGAGTGCTACTGCGTAAGAAATAGTAGCAGAGCCCGAAGAAGTAGCTGACTTGGTTGCTTTTGTAGTAAGTGAAAAGGGAAGAAGTTTTACTGGTTCTACAATTGTTACAGACAATGGCGCTATATCAAAAGATCCTATTACATAGGTAATTTATTCAGTAATGAGAATAAACCTTTATAATTTGTGTAAAACCTATCAAACTTATTATAAAACACCTATATACTAATTTTATCAATCGTACAATCAGATAAATCCAATTTTATCTGCATCAACAGTTAACAAACAACTGACTTGGACTTTAGTACCTACCTACCTCATACTTACTTAGGTACTTTATTATATAAAAATTATCAAAATCGAAATTCGTATAGATACCTAACCTATCAGTAGGTAAGTACTTGACATTCTTATAAAACTAGGTACTCGGAGATAACGGCTGAGAAAATTGTTCACATTTTATTTCACTGTGTGGCGTGTTTGAGTAAACATGAGTCTCTTGAACAAAGTAGCTGCAGTAACAGGCGCTAGCTCAGGCATCGGCGCAGCCATCGCCTTGAAGCTTACGCAAGAGGGCGCTAAAGTAACCATCGTCGGAAGGAATGAAAGCAAACTTAAAAACGTCTCGGGCATATGTGAGAAATATGGAGTCAAGCCACTTACTATAATCGCTGACGTTGCAAAGGATGCTGACGCTAAGAAGATCATTTCTGAAACACTTACAGTCTATGGGAAGCTCGACATATTGATCAACAACGCTGGAATCGGTAGCTCCGCGACTATTTTTGATGAAAACACCATTGCAGTGTTCGACAAAGTAATGTCCACTAACCTGCGTGCTTCTGTTTACATGACGCACTTAGCAGCTAAACATCTTATCGAAACCAAAGGAAATATCGTAAACATTTCAAGCATCGCTTCTCTAGCAGCGATGTCAGGAGCTTATATCTCGTACTGCATCTCTAAGGCAGGTTTAGACCATTTTACGAGGTGCGTCGCTTTGGAGCTCGCGCCTAAGGGTGTCAGAGTGAACGGCATCAACCCAGGCCCTGTGAAGACTGACATCATCGCAAATATGGGAGTACCAGAAGATGTTGAAAACCATGTTTGGGAATCAATGAAAAAAAGCACAGCTCTTAACAGAATTGGAGACCCTGAAGAGATTGCAGATTTGGTTGCATTTTTGGTGAGCGATAAAGCGAGAAGTATCACTGGATCATCAATAGTTTCAGACAATGGTGCAGTTTTGAAAAATTCAATAAACGGGTAAACATACAAAATTATATATTATAGGTATAATATATTGTTGTTTCATATTTGGCATATATAATGACAACAATTTTATCTTGGTCAGGCAGGACGGCAGGACAGGACTAATCATAGTAAAACATGAAGGTGACGAAGCAGTTTATAATGTAGATTTTTTTATGGAAAATAGACATTTGCATTTTAGGTACCTACTTACTACTACTATGCTACTACTGACTGGGGTGTAACCAAATAGCTATAGGCATTATAATGAATGGGTTTATTTTGCTTGTCGAATTCACCATTTTAATGTTATGCGTCGGTTCAGATTGTTATTTGTTGTATAGGTAAATGTAAATATTTTTTCAACGCTTAACTCAACTCCTAGTCTTAAAATAGAATAACGCCTTGGAACACTGTAATTTTGTTTTATTATTTAATAAATAATTTGTTATTTGAGTAGAAAAGAGTAGGCAGTTAGGTATACTAGGTACATAGGTAGGTACTACAACATAATAGCAGTTTAAATTATATGTGGTAATAGGTAGATAACAGATAATAATTTTAGGTAGGTACTTATATAATAAATAGAAAGTAAAGTTGAAACTATACCTACCTATAAGTACCTACTACCTAATTTTTACTGAAAAATTTAATTTTTTCGTTCACAGTGTGATTCGTTGGAGCTGGAGAACTTTGCACACGAGCTAAATGTCCATCCCAAGATCCTAGCATACTCGAACCGTTGTCTGATGTAATTGTAGAGCCCGTTATACTTCTAGCTTTATCACTGACTAAAAATGCAACCAAATCTGCTATTTCTTCAGCATCAGCTATTCGTGCAAGCGCTGTGTTTTTTTCCATAGTATCCCAAATACGGGCCGAATCCTCTTCATTCACACCAGAGTTTTCAATGATTTCAGTTTTAACTGGTCCTGGGTTAACGGCATTGACTCTGACACCATTAGATGCCAACTCCAAAGCTATGCATCGCGTGAAATGGTCTAAGCCAGCTTTCGATGTACAATAGGAGAAAGAAGTCTTGGAAAGCACGGTGGTGGATGCAATGCTAGATATGTTGACGATATTGCCTTTAGTTTCGATAAGATACTTCGCTGCTAAATGTGTAACATGAACCGCCGCACGCAGGTTGGTACCCATTATCTTATCGTAAACTTCCATCGCTTTTTCATTGAGGATACTAGCGGAGTTTCCAATTCCAGCATTGTTGACTAAGATGTCCAGTTTTTCGAAATAGTTTATAGTTTCAGAAATAATTCTTTTCGCGTCGTCGTCCTTGCTGACGTCAGCGACTATGATGAGGGGTTTGATGCCGCGTTCAGCACAAGTCTCAGAAACATTTTGTAGTTTATTTTCGTTTCTTCCGACGATGGCCACACTGGCTCCTTCTTCCGTCAGCTTCACTGCTATGGCCGCGCCAATACCTGAGCTGGCACCCGTCACAATAGCCACTTTATTTACTAGACTCATTTTACTGTGTAGTGTGTACTTCGCGCCAACGTGTGAAGAAATGGAATTAGCAAAAATACCACCTCATTAGGCATGTGCGATAAGTGAGCAATTACTTATCTATAGATTTTATTAATCGATTGATTATGGTAGGTATGTACGTGGTCTACCTGTACTAGGTTGAAGACATACCTACTTATGAACTACTTAGTATGAATGAAACGTTACAGCAAGACAGTCGATTACAAGTTTTGGGCTCGATCGCAAGATTTTGATGAAAATTAAATGGGACCAACCTGGAAGTATAAATCCTTTCAGATAAAAAAGAACTTTTCAAATCGGTTCATAAATGACGGAGTTCTGAGCTATTACACATTAAAAAAAACATACAACCGAATTGAGAACCTCCTCCTTTTTGAAGTGGGTTAATACAGGTTAAAAAGACGATGCTGTGAGAAAGATTATGAAAGAAATCATCAACCACTTTGGTAGGTAAACTGGATGTGCTTGTGAACAATGCAGGGATTGTCGATCAGAAAAGCATTCTCGTAGATTCTCGCTAGTGGAGTCTTACAAAGACTTGAGGAGCCCATGCCTTGAACATTGATTTTTCTTGCTTAGGTAATAGTTGATTGATAGGTTTGAAGTGATCTTATTAGCTTTGTGACTTAGGTACTTTGTTTCACCGATACTGTGGCGTCATTTACCTCAGGGCAGCTCAGATGTTCGCTAGAGTGGCAAACATCTAATTATTAGCTTGGTTAGATGTTTGCCGCACTGAAACCTTGCCCAAGGAAGCGTGCCGAGAAACCTATTTATGTATGGTTTATTTTAAATTTTATTCGCCACTGATCACGTTTTTAGATATTCTGTCAGTACCTACCTATAGGTCTACGAATAAACTTTTAGTCAAACGAAACAAACGTTGTTAAAATACTAGGCAATTAATCTAGGTAATAACTATATATTTATAACCTACTTTTCGTTATAATACTCGCCCGCAAAAAAAAAGGGTCACCTTTGAAATCAGCAATATCTTCAAGAAATTATCAAGATAACTTCTTTTGCAAACCAAAAGAGGATGTGTGGACTGCATGCAACCCTTCTGTAATGATAATGACATAAAAAAATGTCTTATATTATGTAAAAACGACCTGTTTTCAAATTGTGATTCATTTTTCAATTTCGACTTTTTTGATTTTGTTTTTTAATTTTGTATAAATATGGGACTTGAATTAGATTATCCTAACTCAATTCGAGTAACTTGTTCAAAATCATGCCAATCATGGATGTTTGTCAACTTACGTTTTCTTTTCATTTATTTTGAATCAAACTGTAGTTTATTTATGCGTAAGTTAAATTTTCTTTTAGATACTTTTTAATTTAAAGAGCTGGCATGTGTCGTTTTAAAGATAAGTATTTGGAGTTAAATAGGTGACCTTTTATTATTGCGAGCGAGTGTATATTGGTAGGTGTTTTAGGTAATTTAATTAAATGTTATCTATAGGCAAATCACATGTAAAAAATCAATATTTAATCAAATTACATTTTAACGGTCGTGAAGTTACACATACAGAAGCTTAGCCGTTATGAATGCCGAATTCCAACTCGCGTTTGTCTAAATAAATAAATATTCATGGACATTTCACACGACGCCCTCTATCCAAAACTAAGCAAAGTCTTGTTCATTAAAATAGCTCCGGCTAGCACGCACAGTCTTCTGTCTGTGCAATCAAACCGGCCAAAACGAGCAGTTTTCCCTAGCGTTCGATGCGATGCGAGAGTGCCCACCCATTTCATCGTCTCTCTCGCTCATTCGAGAGACAGGTCTCGCTCGCTCGCTCGCCTCGCCTGTGCAGTTATACTCGTCCGTCTGTGAAGCGAACACGTATCGCAGTTATTTCTTTTAATTTCTAAGTTTGCAAAGTTTTAAATTCCCTAACTGTGCAACTTGTTTACTGTACAGTCATGCCCGCATGACTTCGACGATGTGTGCGTAAACCCGTTTCGATATTTAGCTATTGGTGATAGGTCTCTAGGTACCTATAGGTGCCTATTTGAGTCAATAAGCTATGTGGTGAGTGAGCGTAGCCACATGCTGGCTGTATGACGTAATTAACGTATGCGTGTAGACAACGTTGAGCATTCAAAATAGTCGGGGCAAAATGAATGAACTGGAATATCTCTACAAGAAAAACAAATCTATGAAAGATTTTATACTTTTATACAAAAGCATGCCGTGCTTGTGGTGTATAAAGTCTAAAGAATATCACAACAGGGAGTTAAGAAAAAAGGGATATGATTTGTTAGTTAAAAAACTTAAAGAAATTGATCCAACTGCAGATCGAATTTCGGTAGTAAAGAAGATTAACAGCTTGAGATCAAGTTTAAGAAAGGAGAAGAGAAAGGTCGCAGACCTGGCCAAGCAAGGGGTTCCATACCAGCCCAGACTATGGTACTATCAGTTATTCGACTTCCTAGAAGGACAAGAGCGTGGTAAAGCCGGCGGCAGTGAGTCAGAGGTTTGTTGTCTTTATCTATCTGTTGTTTTGTAAGACGTATTAGAACCTACGTAGGCGTCGAAGGTAAATTATTATTTTATTTTAGGAGGAGAATACAGATATATCAGTGAAACACGAAGAAGCTGGAGGCGAATACGATATCGAATGCGAAGAAGTCGATGACCCACTGCAAGCTTTTGAATTGCACGAAGACGATTCATCAAGAGATGATGCAACACCATCACCACCGCCAAAAAAGAAAACTTCAGTTTCAAATGAGTTTTCACACGCGACCATGACTAAAATGACTCCAAACAAAAAGGTAAGTCTTGCCACAATACAACCCATTTGATAAAGCAGGTGGAAAGGAATTTACCTATGCGAGACTTGTCAGCTGTGGAAATAGAGGTACGGTACTGATGTGGTATTTCCGTTTACAGATAAGCAAGACAGTAAAACTAGAAGAAGCCATGCCATGCGCCAGCCATGAAGATTCTACTCGCGAGGACGTCTTTGATACTTTCGGCAGGAACGTGGCAGCTAAACTGAGGAATATCGCATCTCAAAATAACAAACAACGATTAATTGCTGAGAAAGTAATAAACGATGCCTTGTTTTTGGCTGAAATGGGAGAAATTACACTAGCACACAGCAAAATGCATTCTGAATAAAAAGGTAAAAGGTAGGCACTGGTAGGTCATCCATCACAAACTGAAATGAGGTTAAGTACTCATCTAAATATGACCTTAGGAGAGTAGGTTAGGTACCTATCAACAAATTTGTCCGTAGGAATAGTTGCTCTGCGAATGGCTTCAGGCAAAGCAAATTATGGCAAACAACTCACACAAAATATATATGATAATTTAATAAAAAAATCTTTTGAATTTCGTTCTTTTAGTGATCTATTTTGATACTGTAGGTTCTCACATCTCTTCCCGTTTGGTGTAGGTAAGTATCAGTCTGTAACCGTTTTCAAAGCTCAATCATAAAAGCTTTGTAAATATATATTTTTTGGAGTTTTATCATCATGATCTCATAGATCGACTGAACGTAGAGTTCAAAAGTCAACAGCCACTGGACTTCGATCGCAGAATCACCACTAACAATGATTCATTTCATTCAGTGGGACACATAAATTGATTTGAACTTGGCCATAATAAACGTGACGATGCACTTGTGCTTGTTGTCATCAATTGGTTAACAACATTGTTGATTAATAGAGATAAATACCTATCAATTAGTAGCGTGGGTAAGCATTGGAAGACACTAGTGTAATGATCTAGCTAGTTTAAAATTAGAGACTGCCTGCCCTAACCAATAACTCTATTCAGCGAAGACATGTATAGGTACCTAGTGAAATGTAGGGGAGGGGTAATGTAATTATCGAGTAAATAAAGAACAATTTTATTATACTCTTCTCTCTTTCGACTCGATACAGAACTGTATGGTTATTTTTGCGAACTACCTACTAATAAATGAGGTGACAGACAAGTAAACAGGTAGTATAGGTACCTACCTAACTAGTATATGAAACCAGTACTACCTTAACTTAATAATAAATATCTCCTCCATAAATTCTCCCATAACTATGGTGAGGTAGGCAGGTTAATAACAACTCTCAGGAGTTCATTAAAATTCTCATGCGAAAGTCTTTGATACCCTTTGCATGCTATAGGTTGGTATACCAGGAAGGTAGGCATGTATACCTAATTTTTTCTAGGGGTAAGTAGTTAGATAACGTCACGGATTGCCTCCCTCCAGCCTCCACGCAGGGTCACAACCTTTACCCACTACTGACTAACGTCCTTCGTCAAAACAAATCAAACCAATCAATATTTAATCAGACACATTTAAATAAAACCTCACCTCGACGTGATAATCTCCGTCCTCTCCAGGTGGGTTAATGGGGTAAATCACTGGTCAATAAAAAATCCTGTGTCAGTTTTCTCACAGAAAATACGATTCCCACTGATATAGCACTTTTCGTATCATTATGAATCGCGCTACCTAATGGTTACTTAACTATTCCACACAAACGATTTGCCGGGAGACAGCACGCGAGTTGTTTCCTCCACGGGCTTCAGAGGACTGAAAGCCTGAGCCTACGGGAAAATGTCAAGCCTCGGGCCTGCCTCGACCGGGATTTCGTTGTGATGAAAATAAACGCGGGGGGTGGGTGTATAGTATACTCTCTCGCTCGGACGACTGACTCACCAGTGAGTCAGAACGACTAAGCCGAATCTTGCTCATCACAGATTCCTAACGACCTGCGAGTTTTCCCGAACCCGGCGACAAACGATGAAAACTGCCGCCGAAAGCTCAATGAGCAACGATAATTCATGGTAAGTATGAAAATTTACAGGACATTTTTGCACTAGGAGACTGCTCTTTTTGCAAGTTCATAAATCCTCTCAATTGTTTCCGGTTCCATTGTAATAATAACAGTGCTCGGAATAAATGGATGATCAATAGGTAGGTAGTAGGTAATCATCTTCAATTTCGTAAGGGCCGAGTGGTAGGTCACCGGAAACTGCCGTGCCGCTTTTAAGTTCCACTACATTTCCATAAAATATGTTTTGTATAAGCAACCATGTCATCAATAAATCTTTCAATTATTGATAGGTAAACGTATGAAATGATAGAGCCAAACGAGAAAGGATCCAAAGAATCCGCTGATCCCAATAAAACTGCACCATTGTAAGGAACTATTACAGATTCAAGAACGCTGTTCAGAAACACAACTCTTGTAGGTATATTCCGAGTCTCCAATTAATTCTGCCAAGTACTGTTGTTGTCGTTTCAAGTTCTTTCAGGTTTGATTTGTCACGTCTGACTGTTATTATATCGATGTTGATTCTGACATTTTTGTCACGAGCTCTAGAGTTGTGGATCTCTTGAAATTGCTTTCTTTGAAAGCTTTTTGCTTTTAGTGAGCACAGTGCACACTGAGCATGTCCAAACATGGTCGATGTTCATCCCTTCAATTCCCTTTTTGTGAATTCGTCCACGTGGCAGTGGTATCAATAAATGTATTTTTTTCTCTTCCTTTATTTCAAAGAAACTTTAGTCTCAAAGATGATTTTCATAGATTTCTCGGCATCAACCAGCGACAATGGTAGGCAAGAGGTTTGTTTTGGCCACCTCTTTAACATTTATTTATCAGAGACATTCTTGAGTTTGCTTTCGTTTGAAACGATGGATGTCTTCTTGCGTTCACGAGATGTCCGGCCAATGTCGGATCTCGCATTCATCACAATATCCACTTTGTACACAAAATTAAAAGTTATCTAACACTCGCACATTATACAATTTGTAGGTAGGTATCTATAGGTACAACCAATACATTGATGTTTAAAACAGGTAACTTTACATGTAATGGATTTCTTATTGCGCAATCATGTTTAACATTCAGGAATGTAGAATAATATTGCACAATAACATGGATGCAAATGCACTCATCAAAATTATCAATAACTTTGTTTAGGTGTTACATACTTGCGATGATGTTTTGATAAGTAATAAAAGGTGTTATTTTTGATAAGACCACTCCCGAAACCTTCGGTCAACTCTGTCTATGACCCTTTGTCGTGTGTGTACCATAGCGAACGGGCGAAAAGAAAACAGCTGTTCCAAGTACAAAAATGCCATACCTACTTGGTAACAATGTATGGAACTGCGGAAGTAGGATATTTTTCATAAAACTAGGTAAAAGATTTAGTGTAATATTACTATTTTATTTTTTGACGACTCTAACACAATCTCATCGCTAATTGTATAGGAATGTATACTCTTAGATAAAAATTGTCACATTAAAAACAAGTATACCTAGGTACTTAAGTTATACATAAAATAAAATTGTATAAAAGATTGGTAAAGGTGTCTACGAACTTTGCTAGGCTTGCAGATTGTAATAAAATATACATAAAAATTAAAGTAATTTTGAACATGTAAAAATAAATAAGTTGTGATGTATAAAAATTATAGGTACAATAATCACAGTCATTCTTTGTCTCCCCGAAGTTAGGCACTACACTTATCTCCAATCCAAGCCACGAATAGAGTTTGGAAAGCTACCTGCAGCTAAGTTCGGAGGAAATAGATAGAGTGTGACTGCTGGAAATGTATGATGAAGATTTGAGGTACCTTGCAATTACCTAATTAACATTATTATTCTAAACATCGTGTACAAAAGCTCATTCATTTTTTCAAATTAGGCAGGTAAAAATACTTATTTTAAGAATGATAAACTGATTATCCTTACTACTATAATTGGCTCGTAACAATACTATGCTAACATAAAAATATATTGTCTGATTTGAACAATGAACAAACTAATTGTGAGATATGAGATTCTTGTTTTCCGTCAACTATTTTAGCATTATTTAGTACAAAAAGATCACTTCTGGTACAGTCAGCAACACAAGTCGATTAACACAAAATGCTAAGCATAAAATTAGTATAAAGATAAAAATATCTACCAAACTAAACTTTTCCAAAAGATTCAAAACAAGCTGCCACAACATAGTATCAACGACTGTACCTGGTAGTACGTAGTCATAGATTATAGAAGTTTGCCTAAGTAGCTAACTACTATTAAGATTTCATATAACATTATCATTTCTGTCTATTCTATGTGACTTCACAAAAGTACAATTTAAGAATGTAGAAATATCATTACATAATTTTACAAATTGATTCTAAACTCAAGTAAAATAGTTATTCTATCTCATAAAGGCGATTTTGCTATGTTTGTGTATGCTTCGGATCACTCAGACATGCCGAGATACAAAGAGGGGGTGTACAGTTAGTGTGTATGTGTAATTTTACATGCACAAACACAATCATAGCCAAACCGCTTTCATGGGATAGAATAACTCTTTATTACCTAACCTACATATATGCCACCTTCTCAGTTTCCTAATGTGACCAACACACACAGTGCTAAAATGCACTGATTGTAAATAGCTTAAAATAAGGTATTTGGACGGATTCATTCAATAATAAAATCAACAGCAGACAAGAGTTTAAGAAGTAGCATAGCCGGGCTAGCAAACTAGTCAGACTCTTAGTAGAAATTCAAAAACCCCTTTTGTCATTGATACATAATCTACATAAAATCTACTTAATTATAATCAAGGCACTTGTATGCTGCTCTGATTTTAACCACTGGACATTAAACTTTACAGTAATCGATTTACAATGATCTTTGTAATCAAATCAGTTTGGTGTTGTTAAACAATCAGCCGCCGAAATAGTGAAGAACCCAGAAAACTTTTAAGCATACCAAATAATTTCTCACAGATTATGAACCTCCCAGTTTAACAACAGAACCAAAATATTGAATCAGTATTGGTTTAGTAATCCGCATCAAATTTTGATGAAATAAGCTATGTTGTTTACGTTTAGTAAGGCAAAACCAGAAATAGATAGAATATTTGACCATAAATGCAACGAGATCCACGGTTAATTATGTACATAGATACAAAAAAAATCATGTCCAGTGGTCCCATAACAACCCTACCACAAAAACCTATAGGATGTAAGTGCTGCAGCAATAGTTGCGCACATAACAGTCAAAGAAGATGTAGCATAAGTAGAACCGTTGCATTCATCAGCAGAACAATAGCATTCCTCCCAGTACACTCCGTTCTCGTAGACACCCCAGTTGCAAACTCCCGTTACTCCGGTCTCAGCGACAGATGCACATCGCCTTATGACCTGTCGCCATCTGCCATCCCCTGGAAAAAGACATATCTAATGAGTAATCAATGAAATGACATGCATAAATATGTAGTAAGTAGATGCAGCTACTTACAGATAAATCCTCTTGGGCCTTGTTGAGTCAGCTTCATGCAGAAAGAGCCTGGCATGTGAGACTCATCACTTCCACATTCTACAGCAATATGACTATCTCTATCGAATTTCTTGTACGCTCCACACGTGTCATCCCCTTTACTATCTTGTGATGACGCGCACTGGTAGCATCTCACAGAGAAAACTGAAAGATTAAAAAAGTTTAATGAAGTTCAACAGTTTGCTAATGCCTTAGCTAATGCATATTATTTCCTATAAAACTTGAGAAAATCTTACCAGCTGGCAGGGAACACAGAGACAAAAGTATCAGAGATTTGGAAAACATTTTGTATAACTCGTTATTTACCCGTCTTTTTATCACTATTTTCGTCGTTTTCGAGAAAATAAATACCCATGAAAACGAGCACACACGCAACACAACACAACACGCCCAACCCCAACCCAAATTTTCAAACAAACAAAATAAAACCAAACTGACAATACAACTAACTGACACTGACTGACAGACAACAGACAAGTGACAAACGAGAGCGAAACAAGAAAGGGCTGCCAGCTTTTTTTTAATTATACCGCTAAGCCGCTGCCGGATGCCGCTGAAAATCAAAATGACTATATTATGTAAGTACCTACCACGATACAAACTGCTAAAAATATATTGTGTCATTATTTCTGTTAGGAATACGATTATCTTCTAAGATAATCAATAAGCATAGATACTTAACTTACAACTATGCTATTTTAATTAATTCGACATGCATGCAACAAAACAAAAGGCACCTTATAAACTAAAAAACTGGCGCACGGAGCCAAGTGGAATCGTGTTTTTAATACTCTAAAAATGTAGGAAAAAAGTTTAGCCCGGTATATGCGTGTAAAGCAATTAGTCTAAGTTTGGCCTCAAAAATATTGCGAAAATCCATAGATTCCTACTCAATCATACAAGTTTGGTTTTCCCTCTATTAAATATATTATAGAGTTCAATAACTTTAGAGATAATTTTTACAACCATAGATATTTGCCCAAATCATTTAAAACTAAAATAAGGGATAATTACTTAGCGGCTGGTTTTAACTCATCAAAGTTGTAGATTAAACACTGTAGATTTCACTAATATTGTAAAAATGGTAACCAAAGTGGTTGATTTCCAGTACCATTCCTCTTGGTGATAAATCTGCAACACTTCATAATATTGTATCCGATTATTTAGAAGGCAACAATTTAAACACGATACAAGCGGGCCCCAAATTATGCAGGTTTTGTATTCAATTACACAATCTGGCAGCCCTGGTGAGTGAATGGTAAATAAAAAAAAATTTTGTTAGCTAGCATTAGCAAGCAAAAAAATTGTGTGCTTGCGTTGCTCGGACTACAAGGCATCCGGAAAGCGCGTATGTTCAATCAATCACAAGCTAAGCTGGCTATCCTAACTGGGTCTAACGGTAGGACTATTATTCATCTGCTTGTCCGGAAAATAAATAGCTAATCACAAGCTTGTTATTTACACACACAGCAGGCACACATAACTAGCCGTCCAGAATTCCAAATCATGTAGTCCCAGACTGAGGCTGGGAAATGGTAACGCATTTTGTTTTTATTTGCATTTTGTTTGGAATGCGGATGGCCAAGTGGGCTATTTGTTTGCTACTGCATTCCGGAATACAGTACCAAAAAAACTGCTTCAACTAATTAAAAGTCAATCAATCAAATCAAACAAACAAAACTAACTAACAAGAAGACGCCGACGTCAACACCTAGAAAGTTCTACTAGAAAGTTTCTTAGTTAGTTTGCTAGCAGTGTTGCCAAATCTCCTGATTTTTCGGGGGATCTACTGATTTTCCCAAAATTCTTCTACTGATCTACTGATTTTAACTGAAAGTCTACTGATTTTTTTCCAAATCCTAGCTTTAGGGCGTCTTGCACCAGAATCACTAAACGTATTTAACAGCTAAATCGATTTAAATCTGACTTATTTGTATGACTTGACAACTCGCTAAATACTATTTAAGAGTTAAACGCGTTTAGCGATTCTGGTGCAAGCCGCCCTAACTTTCAAACATGATAGTTATCAAAAATCTGCATGAAATGAAACACAAAATTATCGTGATTAGGTTGGCAGTGTTGGCACTATAAAATTGTCATCGTAAACTGCACGGATAGCGAAATAAACCGGTTTGATTTGACTTGACACACACCCCGCTAAAATTATTATGTGACTAAGGTAAATAGGTAGGTATATGGATAAAGCTACGATTTTAATATAAGCGCTGATATTGTTAGGCAAGCATATCAGTAAAATATATCTCAAGGACAATTTATAATTACTAGGTATAATGTAATTTTATTATAATGCCTGACATTGTTTTATTTACCGAAATTGCATCTAGATATTTGAAAAATTTCCTCATACATCTCATGATTTTTTCTAGTCGCATCCTCAGATTTAAAAAAATTGATCTGGCAAGTGGCAACACTGTTTGTTAGTTTCTTGAAAAACTACAAGACAGGAGGCTGTTTTTGTTTTGTTATTCATTGATTTATTTTAGCCTTTCTAAACATAAATATAATGCAACTCTCCATCACATTGACCTTGTGTGCCACTCTGTTTCTTGCGCTGATTCCGCATGGTTTGTTTATTTTCATAGACGTCCGGTAGCCGGGTCACGCCCTGACCTGTGTAACGTGTTTTATTCGTACATGTTGCAGGTTCATGTATAAAATGTTGGAACTGTCGCTCCAACAATGACCCGAAGTGTGCTGATCCCTTCGATAACAGCTCGGTGCCCATTACTGACTGCAAGCAGGAGAAAGGGCTCGCTCACTTACCAGGACTCAGACCTAGTATGTGCAGAAAAATCAGACAGAAAGGTATGTCTTCTATTCTATTAGGTGGTACCTAATTTGGCTTGGACTCTGAGGGAGGCTTGTATGTTGGAAGGATCCTCAAGTTTGAATCAAGACTAGCATAGATTATCATTCTCAACCTAGTGTTAGAGACAATTTTTTGGTGTTCCTAATGAGGTTGAGATAATGTATAACCATGGACCAAATATTAATCGATGGTATAACTTACAGTAATTTGTGTGAACATTAGCATGTTTATCTTTAAAGCAGATAAGGACATGTAAGACTGGTCTACTTATTTAAATATTACTAACCAACTGTCTTATAAATAAATCTTTGATGTTATACATAATCATGACAAAACGTATTGATGATAATAGATTTTGTGTACCTTGGAATAAAAGTTATATTATTTAACACTTCCACTAAATATGTTGCACTCCCAATGAACAAATGGTGTTGAGTCTAGTATTTTATTTTCTTCATAAAGTTAGCATCTTTATTTAGTCACTACTATGAGTATGTCTGTTTTGTTGGTTTTTAGTTTGTAACTATCTTTTATCTATTTCTTTCAGTGAACGGTGAATGGAGATACTTCAGGGACTGTGCTTACTTGGGTGAAGTTGGAATCCAAGGTGACGAGAGGTTCTGCCTCATGAGAACTGGTACTTACAACATATTCATTGAGTACTGTACGTGTGACAGCAAAGATGGATGTAACTCATCATTTATCTTTACTCCAACACCTATTTTGTTGGTTACGTTGGCAGCTTTAACTACTGCGTTGAAGTTTATGTTCTAACTAAGAGAACATGATCCTCCTGCATGGCAAATCTATAAAGATTGTAAAAAAACATCCTTTAAATCTGTGAAGATTTTTGTCTATGAGTGAAGTTGGGTTTTAACATTATTTTACTTTAAGTTTTAAACTATCTACCAGCTATCAGCTAATCACATAGTGCCTTATACAGCGTGTAGCTACAATGGCGACATTAAATTAACCAGCGTATCCGGTTTCGCGTTTTCAGAATATAGACATATTTTTTATTTCATTAAACATAAGATTTATCGAAATAAATCAATTTTCTTAAATAACGCCTCGGAGCAACCTGTACGTAAGAGCAGAGGTCATCTGTCGGGTTCACGGGTCATGACCGCCCAGGCAGGCGCGGGCGCGGGCGCGGCGCGGTTTGCGACGTTGCCGGTCAATGCAGAACACGTCGGTAAAGACACTCATAGGTGATTAATTTTTGTTGCGTATTTTACTATTAAGTTTGTTTGAAAAAATCGAAATTTCTATTTTGGACTTTAATTATTTTTTTTATGAATACTTACAAGTACCTCTACCCGTGTGTTCATTTAATGTCGCCATTGTAGCTACACGCTGTATGTATTATGAGCAATTCATGATGCCTTACTAGAATCTCATGCTTCAGGTTAAAGTTATTTAGGTAAGTATATTTCATTCTACTGTAATTTTTCAGTTTCAGTATAAGTCAAATGAGACAAGACTCTTGAAACTCATGACATGTGTGTGGCCAACTGGCAATATTCTTAACTACTATGACACTTTTAGATACTTATTAGAGTAGATTCATCTTTTTAATATCCTAATGTGCCTTTTTGTACTTGTTTCACAAAAGTACTAAATTTTTATTTCATTAGTTATATTATTCATTATATAGAATTAAGTTGATATTGTATTTTTATTTTAATAGTTAAGATATTATAGCACAAAATGGCGTAATGTGCTTTTAAGGTTTTCCAAGTTTATTTTATAATGATTTTAATAAGTATCCATATTTCATAGAATTAGTTTTATCGCAATAGTTTTTAAACTAGCTTATTGTAATTTCAGCTTGTGCATTATTATTATTACCTACACCTAATTCATTTTCACGAATAGACATACATGAGACTGATTGAAACCGTCCATAGTTTTTACATTTTATCTATTTCTATGAAATACTTTGACTTCTCTGTATGAACTATATTTTAAATACAGTGTTTTTATAATAAATGCAGTGTTTTTGTTTCTTCATACATTTTTTACGTCACAATAATGAATTCACATAAACAGCCAAATTATTTTAATTATCTGCCTAACACTTCGTTAGGTATTCAGTTAGTTGTAATTTTTTAAAACTGCCTCAATAAGGGAACGGAGTGATTAAAAACAAAATATCTCTGTGAAATATTTATTTGAAAACAACAGTAGCGCTGAAAAATAGCCATCTTGTTACCATTTGAGATTCTTTAATATTGTAGGTAAATGCGTTATAAATTATACTCTGTACAAAAGCACTTATGTAAGGCACATTATAAGTTTGTGGTCAATAAAACAATATGATTAATATTTACAAATAAGATAATTATCTTAACCAGCAAGGGAATATCAATAATAATTCAAAATTGCAAAGAGAATAGAGTTTAGAAAGTATAGGGGTCTAAAAATAGGGGAGATAGGTGCTAAGATGAAGTTAAAAACATGTTAGTCATGTAACTAATTAACTTTTTACCTATTTAGGTTATAAAATAGTTAAAACTCAAATTATTCAAAACATTTACAAAGATAACGTTACACTATTCATCGAAATAAGTAGGTACAATGCCACAAACTTTTGTGTCACACACAGGCCACAGCGGGATTTTTTGTGCCAGTTTGACATTAGGGCACAAGTGTAAGTTTGTGGTAGGTACTGTGTAGGTCCACATTACATACAAATAATTCTTATTTCGATGCCCTATGAAACTTGGTTAACTGTATCGCGGTGGTCACTCCGGGATAATATCGTAGTCCCACATTCATTCGTAACTTTTGTACTTATGGACGTGAAGAAACAAATCGACTTCAAATCAGACCCAAAACTGCTTAAAACTTGGGTGCCGCAAGGATGCATGATAAGACCCATTTTTCAAACCATATATCTCTTCTCGCCGAGTCGAGTGTTTTATTCGATGTCTTTTTATAGATAACAATCAGAGTTCAGTAAACTTTACTAAAGGTAGTTTTGATTGCAACCGATTTAGCTTATGATATGTATTCACGTTATTTATACACGTGTACTGCGTTGCGTAGAAGAAAGTAGCACACGGTGTCGTAATACTAGAACGTGGTTATGTAATCGGAAATGTCGCTTTCTTTTTCGCCATGTTCAATCTTCTCGCTTTCAGATTGGGTCTTGAATTGGAGATTCGTTCTCTTCTAACTTACCTCACTTAAACTAGAACTCATAACAATAACATTACAAGGCGTAGAAACGATGTTGATGTAACAATAAAATAAATTCCTATGGGAGCTTTCAAAGTTTAGGTAGGTACTATCGAAAACTAGTAATGTTACTACCTAGATCCTACCCAATAGGTATGTGCTGTGTAATAGCGTCAATGTTGTGCCTGGGTGATTCAAAATATTTCCCTTTACGTGAGGAAGAAATAGTGCTGTTAATAGGTATGTTAGGTAAACTCTATGACACACCTGAGAAACAAACACAAAACACAGTTCGAACGTGCGTACCTACCTATGTCAACATTGTTGCACGATTCATTCCATTGTTATGTTTTTTACAAACACCAATCACAGAAATACAGACTGAACTAGATGTAGCGTCCACTTTACTATTGCTGGGTTTATCTTGAGCTTTATATCTTGCAGGCCCATAACCTATTTCAAAAACATCATTTCCATTCCTTTATTTAACTTCTTAAATCTACTTGAAGAGCAGAAGGCCCAAGGGTGCGATGATAAATGCTAAAGTCTTGCCGATGGTAACGGCACCGTTGCATGCATCGTACTCGCAGGTTTCACAGAATGACGTCACCTCGTTGACACCGTTGTTCGATGTGGGACAGGTGCTGGTATAGTCGTCCTGACGCTTCCATGTGCATCCACGGGTGATGACCATTTGGCCGTTGACTGGAAGTGAAAGAGAAAAAATAGAGTTAGACTGGGTTTAGCGTTTGAAAAGAAATTACACGCGTTTTGTATGTTTGATACGGTTCGCTAGAGGGATTATAATTTTTGATGCTGTCCATCCTTATTTCCCTGTACCTACCTACCTACTAAATTGTCCACATGACTGGTCATTGTGACCTTTGTTTTAGGTTAGGGACTCATTAAGTAGGCATAAATGATATCATTCATTAAATCAACCTAAGACCCTGCTAAAACTGAGTCAATATGTCCTATGAATGCGAAAGCTTTGAACTTTGATGTTCTTAAAACTTGCCTAGCCTACGTTAAGTTTCTTTACCATGACCTCCAAGGACTTTTAACAACTAACATTTTGATATATTTGGGACCTATATTAGGGCAATAGTGAAAAAAACCTGACCAACATTAAAATTCATTAAAATAAGAAATGGAACGTCGCGGTATGTTTATGATAAATTATCGTTGGTTCTAGAACAATAGAAGTAGAGGAAAAAAACGTCTTCACTTAATTGCTGTTTTGACATTGAAAAGGTAGCGTCTATATAACTGCACGTGAGAGCCCTTGTTATAACTAGGTACCAACTTTGATTACCTACCTTTGCCTCCATAGGTATTAGGTAGGAACCTACCTAGTGTACCTACTAAGTCTACTCATCAATCAAATGTCAAACTAGACGTAGGAAGGTAGGAACAAGGTACCTATGCTATAGATTCCCATAAGAGGTTTCATTGATTGAAATAGATGGTTGTGTGACTTGTCTACATATAAGCATGGAATTTATTATGGCAGATGGAAAGCGCTGATTCTATGTAGGTACCTATCTATTACCTACAGGAAATAATAGGAAACGAAGCTAGGTTATGATGAAGTGAAAACATAGTTTTAATTAGCAATGAAAGCAACAGGATTCACGGTGAAATATTCTATTTAGACCGGCCTATCATTATTGCGCAGCCGACCAGACCAGAGTACCTATCTAAACTGCATAATTTAGTCTGCATCAACAAGGTACCTACTTGATTGCTTACCTATTACCTAAGCAAGTACCAGGTACTGCAGTGCTGTTAGTCGACCTAATGATGCTAATTTACCTTTAGTACTTAGATTCTCAGTTTGAAATGCAGTTGAGAAGTACCTTTTGAATAAAAATCTAAGGTTTATTGAAAACGGGCGGTGGAGGTTCGACTTATCGTCCTTGGAGTTGTTCGCTAAAGAACACACATTGCAAGAGTAGATTTCCTCATTAATAAGCCAGCCTTCTCCAACAACAGTCGAACCTTGAAGACTTTTGCTCAGTTTTCAATGTCTTCATGTCTTCAAATGCTGTCAACCTCTAAACACAGAAAAATATATTCTAAGCCTCTAAATGATGATGTCCTCCGCGACGTCAGATCGACTGTTTCACTCTGTATTGTGGAAACCAGAAAACAGCCTAGCGTTCGGAGATTAGGCAGGTCATTCGAACGAAGTCTCTTTTTATGCAACTGTTGGAGCTCAAAGAGTTCCAGTTATTCCAAGGGAAGGAATCATCTGTTGAGCATCAATCATATTAAAGGGTGTGTAAATGACTTACTGTATTTCTTCTGCTTCTTGCAGGCGGATTTAGAAGACGTCAGGTAAGGGTAGGTGGCGCCAGTATTCGCGTCGCAGTTCTCCAGCCGGTATGCGTACGAGTTGTCGTAGGTACCAGCATGGAAGGGGTCGTTGCACAGCGGGTTCAGGTCTGAAGAGCATGTCCAGCAGCGGACGGGTTCACCTGGAAATAAAAAGGAATTTTATGAGTATCACATCATGTTAAAAACTCCTTACTTTAAACTAACTGAACTACTTAGTTCGGCTTTGGTATTTGGGCGTTGTAAAATTCGTTCTTACAGACGGACTTATATTCTACAGGGGCATAATCAGGCCCCTCTTTCCTATTGGGCACTCTGGGCAAGTGCCCAGGGCCCCGCGATGGATAGGGGTTCCCTCTCCCTCTAGTTCCTGCCACCATACGATAACCGATATTTATTACCGAACCACTTATTTAATTCATTGAACTTTTATTTCTAAGGCGTTCTAATTTGTAATTTTGTTTATCTACTTTCTTTGTCTATTTTAACAAAATAGTGCTCTGTCAAAGTCATAGGGGCCCCTATCCTAATATGCCCAGGCACTGGGCATAATATGTGGTAATAGCGATAATCCCTTTATCAGTCGATGAATTTGACTCTACCTGTCTCTACTATGCACCAAAATCAATAAAATTCTACACTTCAATAGCGGTGGCCTTTCCAGCTTCACTATTCAACCATGATAACACGTGTTTCGTTACAATCACTGCATCACAAAGCGGTCGTTTGTGGGCAACCTTCAAATTATTCCGGTGACTTCTTCCTACCATGCCGTCATGCGTACTACGACAGTCTAAAAACCTTCGTCATGGTATGACGGTAAATATTTGTTTGACCTCTACACGCTATGAGAAAAGTGACCTACAATGTAGGCTGCATTCTACCCTATGCATTAGGATTGGGATGCATTTTAGCATACGCGCTAACATCTGTGGTACTTTTGCTTTCGCTCATTATTCGTTTCGTACGTTTATCCAATGAATGGGCACTCCGTACCCAAATGATGAAATGGATACCTTCTGAGTGGGGCAAAAAGGCACACTCAGTGGGGCACGCGACGCAATCGCACTGTGGTTAGCGGTGGATTCAGAAGTGAAACAGCCTTTGGATCAATCCATTCTCTGAGGCTGTAAAAACTTAATGGCACCTCTGCAAGGCCCTTTTGGACGAATCTGTAAAGCATTGCCTACGTTGACAACTCAGTTTTGTTATGTTACGGTGCGCTGGCCATTGACAAAGGCAGCTTTTTCTAATGACTTCATTCCTGAGTTTATGATGTCTGGTCGGGTCACGCATTGTGACGATTTCTGAATAACAAATAGGTTTTTTAGCATTGTAGTGCATGCCAACTTACGGTAAATTCTAAATTCTAATATCAACTCGATACCCATTAGTATTCTATTGGACCTTTTGCAATGAACACAGGGTAGAACTTCTATTACCTACTCTTCGAGTTAGCTACCGTCAACACGCGAATTCATTTCTTTACCTACTTCTTACTTATCTCGTAACAACATGACAAGCATTTTAAAAAAAGCGTGCAGAAGCTAAATATTTTAAATTTTTCCTACTAAAAAACCAATAAAATTATCGTGAACCAAACGTCTCTACCTCTGTTAATTGGTATGTGATCACTCTTAATGGACAAAAATAGTAGGTAGGTCCTTATTGGTAATGTTTGATTGGTTGAACCACAGAAAATAAAATAGTTTTTGTTAATTATATCAAGTATAATTACTTAAATAAAACAGAAATCCAATGGCACCTTTTTATAAACACTGTAAGTACCAAGTACCCATGTAGTGTGTAAGAAGTACTCTGAAACTCGCGTTTGAAAAACATAGATTCTTGATGCACGCACATAGAACATATACCTACTTACTACTTAGTGTTTGTTTGTATTGTACGACCTTCAGTACGTACGTACCCAACATGGAGCAGGTTTACCTCGTATCTCTTCTTAATAAATTAGTTTGTAGGACTTTGTAGGTCCTTTTACGCCCTAACGTGACTTAACGATAAAAATATCTATATCAATGGAATGGACGGTACAATAGGTGTTTTATAAAAACTATCCTTTAAGTATAGTGTTGTGAATAGGGAGTCCAATCCCGCATCAAAGCTTCAGCCTCGCAAGCCTACGGGACTGAGTTCAAGAATCCCGCGGATCCGTGGCATTTGCGGGATTTTAAATTAGTATAAAATGTAAAATGTTTTTTTAAAAGTGAGATTGTTTCTGAATACTTAACAGGGTGTTACATAATGTCCCTATAAGTCCGAGAGAGAAAGGCGAACAAATTTTGTTCTACGACTTTGAATGTTTCGAAGTTTTTCATTCATGAAATAAAAGGGTACATACTCGTGTGCATGTGGACCTACTACTAACAGGCTGGATAGATTCCTACGCAAAGAAAACAGTTGTTGTCGTCAAATCCTGCGGATCCCGCCTGTTTAATCCCGCAAAAAGCCCGCGTTTGAGGGATCGAGTGTCTGCGGGATTGGAAACTCTAGTTGTGAAACAAGCAGCTTCATTCATAATACATAACTGTTTATTAGGTACCTACTTTTGATGTCAGCTTGAACGGTGTCATTAATTAGTTAGGTACTTACTACCTACTGTACCTACCTCCATAAATTATACAGTAAATGACTCAGTTCCACAACACGATGTGTCATTTTGTTTTTTCTATGTAAGTACAATAAATGACGAATAATAGTCAGTGGTCTTAGAAAATACTTTGGTACCTAACCTCTAATCTACCTACTTCGTGATTGTTTGAAGTAAGTACCCCCCTAGATGCCAAGGTCTCTGTTATTTCAGTAGAATCATTGTAGTGTAAGTAACATTGTGGGTATATCGTAGGTAGATGCTAACCAGCTAACATACCTACTAATATATCACGTTTAGAGAAGAACTTTAAAAAGAAGTAACTTTTTTATGCAGAGTGTGAAAAGACAAATAAGTAGGGCACCTGTATATTAGTGTATTCCTACCTATTAAAAAACTAAAACAAGAAGTGGGGTTTTTTACAATGTGTACGTAAATTATTCCTTTTTCTAATCTTACGTAAGTAATTATAAACGGTAATTTTTTGACGAGAGGGATGGTCGGACTACCTCTCGCTCGATGTATTCTGCCTATCAAAGTTTGTCTTGAGATGATGTACCTATACCAAGTAGGTAGTACTTGTCAGGAAATGCTAGGTTCTGTAGATTTGACTACCTATCTTACCTTAGTCTTTCATCGTTATAAAAAATAACTGTATAAAAATATTGTTTTCAGATATGACCTTCGCAGTCATGACACGCAAAATCAAGACCGTGAAATAGTTTTAATAAAAAGAGCAAATTATTATCTTTGACTTCCGAGTTAACTTCTACTAAATTGTTGTATTTCATACGCTTTAGTAAGCGTATAATAACTAAACTAGATTTGTTTGTTGGCCTACTTCGCATGTAAGATTAGGTAGGTAGGTATAGGTACATAAGGCAGATAGCATACCTACCAATGATAATGTAGGTTACTTACCTCTAACAAACAGAGTTAAATATACCTGATAATTTTCTTTATAATCTTTGTAAAAGAATTTAAAAAGACCAAAACAAGTTTAAATTGCTGCACGAAGGTCGAGACTCCATGCCCTTTATGGTGCCCTTCTAATGCCGATACCTTGCGAAACCCTAAACCGGCCCACGCTCTGCGAAGCCTTAGAACCTCTGCATGTTGTCTCTCTTACACTTCTATTAGAGCATATATTTTTTTGAAAGTTAATCTTCCATCTCGCTCAACTCCAAAGTTTTCGGCGATGTGTACATTGTTCGTATCTTACATAGGAAAGTTTCACTTTACGGTGTAGCGGGAAATGTCAGCTACGATAAGAAATCATTGCTCTATATTTTTTGGGCATCGTTAACCTAATTTCTGTAATATGTAAAACCCTGAAAACAATAAGGGTGTGTCCCATAACACGACATTGACCAAGTTGCTCATCGTTTGTACTAAACACATTCATACATTTTAGGGTTCCTTCTAAAACCAAAAGTCATGTGAGGAAACTGAAATAGTCCAACACGTATTTTTTGTGCAATTCGATGTTTTTTATAAATGTGTTTACCGTGACACATTATAGTAATACAGTTGTAATTATAGAATCTGTTTGTATGTTAGTCGGGTGTTCTAGTTTTGAGAAAAAACCATGAAACGAACAAAGAATAGTTAATCACATGCTGTGCCCGTGCCCGTAGGAGCTTTATGGTGATACCATGGTACACGTTTAATGATACCGAGGTTAGTGGGTCACGACCTGGAGTTACTAATTTGTTTACATGGTATCCTTAATACTTCAGTTGGTGGTATTAATGATCGTTTGAACATACGTTAAGGCACCTTTGTACCTTGAAAAAGTAAAACGTGGTCTAGCTCTAAAAGCCTAGGGAGAGACCGAGTATTGAGTGGGGTGTTGAGTCTAGTTTCTTTTATTGCAATAGGGAAGGAACAATGGAAGGAACCATAAAGTTTGTAAGCATCTACGCATTGCGATGACGAAGTGCTGTGCACAGATTTATAATTATGTAGTGAAATCATAAGGTCGTATAGGTATTTACTACTCAAGTACTGATCCGGAATTATTGAGAAAAAGTTTTTTTATTAGAACCTAAATACGGGTTCTTAAACTGATGGTTTACTATACTAGTTGATATTTTTCTTGTATTTACATAGGTCGAGCGAGCCCTACGAGCTTGTTTTATTTTCAAATATCTGAAAATTTCGTTCAATGAGCGTGTTTGGCAAAATACCAGTTCCAAAATAAAAGTTTGTTTCATAAACACAATAGATTTTTGTATTGCTTATTTTCACGCAAATCCCATCACAGCATTTTTCAATATTTTTTACGATTTATATAACAGCAAGCACGTTTGCGCAACCTTATCGTGCTGATTGCAAACATTTTGTTTACCTACTGTAATATACATACAGATCCTTTACGAATATCGGCCATATTCCGTAAGGGACAGGGTTTATAATCGGTGTATGTTTTTTTATGACATGTTGATGTCAGAGTTTTTGGCATTGAACCACCATCACACTATCATTGGTTCGACGTAGTTTCCTCTGCGTGAAATTGGGGGTTTGCCAATCTTTCGGGGAAGGGTATTTAATGACTGTTTTAATGACATTAAGAAACATCCCACTAATATTGTCTTCAGGAAGCACAATTTTATTCTGAGGTAGAATCGCACTGCGTTCATTCTTATTTTTGTCTTGCCATCTAAGATACGATTCCCGTACGAGTAGGTACGGGTACGACAGATAGCTCTGTAAGACTATATAGGTCGCTTATCTAGTCAATGCAAAACTAAAATCATTTACTCGAGGCTCATAACTTTTTGCTACTTTAATAAAAGTTCGACAGGTCCCTACACGTAGAATGTTAAATTTTCAGTATTTTTTTTTTAAAATATAATATAGAATGTCCTTTGGCTACAATCTCACCTGAAATATTCCTAAAATCAGCGATGTCTAAACCTCTCACCACAGTTTCAGTTAAAAACTAAACCCCTTTCTTAAGATATGTTTTTTCAGAGATTCCAGTTTGGATCATCGTATTTGCACATGGTGTTGTCATCATCTGTTATTTAGTCTGTTTTGAATTTGTGAAGAGATTTTTCATGCGCGACTCTAGTCTGTCATGTGTTTTCTTGTAATTGAAGAGTTATACTAGAAGCTCGTATTCTGAATCTATACCTACACAGGTTTGTGTCCAGCCAGCAAGATCCAATAACAGTTTTTTGTTTATAGAAATGAGGCCAAAAGATTATTTCTTGACTTGATTCAGACTTATTAAACACTTTGTGGAAAACAAACTCAAGTACAATAAATACAATTTTAGGACGAGTATATATTAGTTGTTTCCTTAACCCCACTAGGTGCTTACTTTTCTATTAGAATACTGTCGTCCATGGGCCATTAATCACGTACATTCAATTTAAGTAACAATGAAACCTTGTTTTCTTTTAGCCACTTATATACGTGTATTTTTAAACGAGAAAGGGGTTGTTGTAAGTCAATTGTTTGTTTTGCGCTTTTTTCGTTAGTAATCGATTGAAAAGCATATTCTGAATAACCTTATTTGTATTCTTAAAAATTTATAATGACTTTAGAGTCGCTTAGCGACTATGTCAGCCACAGGGAGTAATCTTCTTAGACTATGTAGAATTCTTCGAATAGGTAGTTATTATTACTTATAGCACAAACCGGACTCGTTTTTGCTAGTAATCATAATGTTCAGAAATAGGACTGTAGGCATGCTTACCTACTGTACGATTGCTCGTAAGGGTCAAACTGATTATTTTATCGCCGTTAAGTTATGATCCTGGGGATTTTCTTCATTGTAAGAAAACAAGGATAGTTTTTTGTTTATCATGTTTTTAAATGTCAATTTAGTAAAGTAGATTATTATTGAAAAAGAACGGTGTTATTCCACACCAAGCAAGTGGTGATACATAAATTGAATGCAGTTAGATGCACAATGGCAGAATAATGTAATTTTATTACCCCACGAGCGGCCTCCAGATCTTTGTATTGTTTGCAAATTATTGGCTGTTTCTCATCTTTTTACGCAATGAAATATTTATAATCAAGAAGGTTAGGTAGGTAATTAACTGATTTAATTATAATCATTTTTAAGTTTGGTCAAAAGTCGGTTATTTCAATTAAGTATACTTACCTAAGAGGCAAAATAATCACTAAGTTAACTGAATATTTTTTTCAAATTGCCTAATCTCGTCATACTAATTGAAATAAATCGCCTAAAAAGTAAAATAAATGACGAAAGCGAGGGGTAATTTTTTTTAACCATCAGATAAAAATGATGAAAAGGCCAATTTAAGCTCTTCCTGTTATTCCCCTAACTTAAAATGTAATGGGTACAGTAGGTAATATTAGAAAAGATTTTATATTCGAGCAAATCTTGCCTAATTCATAATCATGTTTTTTAACTGATTAAATGGAAAAGGTTCTCTCTCCTTCTCTATCTTTATATCGTCACTGATATTACGGTTAAACGTTTGCCTATCAAGTATAAACAACTTAGTAACAAAAACAGATTAAAATAGGCTTATTTTGATCTGTTCATCTATTTGGATCAAGAAAACGAAGGCGATTGATAAAGCTATGTGACATGTGACTATTATTTATATTCCGAAGACAAGAAACATCTATAACTCCCATGACTCATTCGTGAAGTTGACCTACGCTGACAGCGGGGTCAGGGTTCCTGTAATGAGACCAAAACCCACTTGGATCTATTACAGTTTAATGGAATTAACAAGACATCTAAAACTAAGACTTATCCACCTCATTTACTGTGGTAATAGGATGATTGTCATTGGCACAGTCACAGCATAATAATGAATGACGCAGGACATACTTAAATGCTAATGATAAATGCACTTAGTGCTATATCACACTGGAGATTTGCGGGAGAGTTCAAAATGAAGCGAGGACGCAGCGAGCTCATACCTGGGTAGGTATAGTATAGGCAGGATGCGCAAAGGCATTATTTATTAGGTACACCACGCGATATTTAGTCAGTCTAACCAAAAATATTGTCTAAAAGTGATGTGACGTGACGAGTTGAGTTTTTTCGATTATAGTTATTTCAGTTGACTTGAATCGAGCACTCGCATGAATATAAAGTCACGTTAAAAATTGGCAACAATTTGTCTAACCACTTACGTTGCACACGGACCGAGTTGAGTTAAAAGACAGTTTAACTCAAATAAGTTGAGTTTGAAATAACTCAACTCGTCATGTCACATCGATGTTTTTAGACTGACTAAATAACGTGTGGTGTAATAGCCCTCGTGTGTACCCGCGGCGTCTACGCTGCATTTTCATCACGCTGACGCAGTATGATTCAAAATGATTCTTACAAATGGGTACGTTACTTTACACCTATGTAAGTAAGGGTCTATCCTTACATAGGTTCCATAAAGGATTGGGGCGATGCTTCTAAATTCAGGCTCAGTAGCCATTGGTTCTTTAGTTTACTTATTATAAGTAGGTAAGTATAGTTAAGTAATTCAAAATTAGTTTTTCGATTTCATTATACCAAGTTCTTAGTGCAGTGGCGTGTGTTCTTAGTGCAGTCAATAGCGGTCCTCATCATAACCTCTGACTTTAATTTTGCTAAGTGACTGTTCGTTTAAAGATACTCGTAAATATCGAAGGCAAATACATAAAAAATAGGCAGGTTTATTACGAATCAATGGTGTGATTTGCCACCATCAAAAGCACAATGGGCATCGGCTGTAGGGTCATGGCTTTTTATTGAATACAATCTCGGATATGCGGGTTTGGATCCGATTGTAAAGGACTTAATTTATGTGATTGAGTATAAGACATTATTTTGCACTTTATGACCAATTTAAATACGTTTTTAGAAGCGTCTACTTATTTATACTTAACACGTTCATAGTTTTTAGTTCATGATGTGCAATGCAATATGTATAAACAGTACAATGTAAGATTTAAAAAACGGTTTAAAAAATAGTTTAGTGAGGTTTACGGTCACTAGAACATTAACAATGAACTGTCATAATCATCATCAGATGATGATGATTGAGCTGGCAGTCAAATTGAAGTCAGTTTTTCTAGTTTTTTTTAAATTATAAATTACTTTTGTATAAAAGCTAAAAGCGTTTTAGAGGTCCCGCTCATGAGCGAAACTTACAATATAAAGTGTAATTTGCAATTATCCGATGACCTTATAAACTAAGACCGCATAAGCATAGGTGAAAGATTATCAACAAAATACGTAACGAAAGAGTGTACTTTTAAAAACAAAGGATTTTTCAACGATATATCTACCTACTTTTTCTGCATTAGTTTTATAATATGTTTGTGCAATAGCGCGTTACTTTTTTTTAAGCTGTCCTACTTGCTATCTTTACTCCTACTTTCTTATCAATAGAAAGGGCTCCGTCTAAGTGTGTCAGTGCGTGAATAGTAACATAAAAATATAAAAGTGAAAGTTAAACATTCAATATGGCTATTTGAGTAGGCAGCTTACTCGTACCTAAGTTATAAGGTTTTATTGTACCTACGAAATATTTTGAGTAAATAAAACGTATCTTTATTACACTATGGTCGTAGATATAGGAATAGGTTAGGTACCTAATAGGTAGCTAATACACTAGGTACCTTACCTACCTATCTACAATTCATGCGATCAAGTCGTGATACTGAATTTAGCAATTATTGCATGGGTTATGGTAATTTTGCTTGTTACAATTCTTATTTCCTTATTTTATTTTAATTATCTTAGAACTTTTGTAATAATGAACATGCAGTTAAAAATATGGCAACATTTTATTTTAATAAATTCACGTGTTTTTTTATAATTGTTTTTAGGGAAGTTATTGTTAGTGTATTGTTTTTAGGGGGCTTGCACCAGAATCGCTAAACGCGTTTAACTTTTAAATAGTATTTAGCGAGTTGTCAAGTCATACAAATACGTCAGATTTAAATCGATTTAGCTGTTAAATACGTTTAGTGATTCTGGTGCAAGACGCCCTTAATGATGGCCACGCAGCGCGCTCGAACGTTTATTTAAATTTTTCGTATTCCTGTTTCACTAGGGGAACCAGGGGGGTTAGGGTGCTCAAGAAACCACCCTTCCACCCCAACTAACGTTCCGACTCTACCCAAGAGTGTATTAATTTTTAACTTTTATTAGGACTGTGATGTGATTTCTTTGTCATTTATTAATGTTAAGTTGTTGTTTGTTCCTCATCGCATGCTGTGACGCCCTATAAGTATGGGAGCACTATTATTATGACCCTCGACTAGCTCACTTGATACTAAAGTGCAAACCCGTGTTGGGAGTCCTATTCTAAAAAAATAAAAAAAAATAAAAATAAAAGAGTGTCAGGATTTGTCCAGAATAATTCTAAATAGTCTGGTCAACCTCTCACACTGGAAATCCATTTTCAGGATTTCGCTTTAGGGGGGTTTAAAAAAAGTCCAGAAATCCCCTTCGCAGGAGCAAATAATAAATAAATAATAATAAATAAATATTCAGGGACATTTCACACAACACCCTCTAGTCCCAAACTAAGCAATGCTTGTAATATGGGAACCAGATGGCTGATAGAATACTTATATACTTTTTTTTTTGTAAATAAATCCTTATAACACCCAGACATGGAACAAACATCTATGTTTTCCACGCACAAGTGTTTGTTCTTGGTGGGGATCGAACCCACGACCCACAGCACGGAAGGCAAAGCTATTACTGACTGAGCTGTGACGCCTGTCAAATCGTAGAGTATTTCTGAAATAAGCGCAAATAATGAAGCAGTTTCTCAGTGATTAATAAATAATCGTTTGGCACACCATGCTTATGAAACTGTAACAGTATACCATATAATTTGCAGCGCGTGGGTATATAGTAGTCGTTATGAGATAATGTCGTGATTACCCTTGATAGGAACAAATTGATAAATTGAGACGCAACTGCAAGTGCACTGATGTTTTTGCATAAGTGAGATGTTAAAGATATTTATAGGTAGTAAAACAATAATTTATAAGAAAGTTTAAAAAACTAGTCACCACTAAAAAGTCACAGGAAAGCAAAATACGCAATTTCTTGCAGGTGGACGGCATATTTCATCTAGTTATTTTGATTTTATTTATTTATAAATTTATTAGAATGTGCAAAATAAGCTTATGACTTAGTTGCCCCCTTTTTTTCAGAACCCCCCCTTTTTGACGCACCATAACCCTAAAAACTATCTCTACCGTGCCACCGCCTCCGGCTTGAGAACCTCTTTTGATTCGTTAGAAAAAAATAACAAGGCAATTCAAAAACTACGGTTGGGTAAAACTAGGTAAAACTTGTTTATTTCTAAACATCGCATCGTTTGCGAATACCTACCTACTCTACCTACTAGATTGACACGCCTAAACCTGTTCAAGCAACTTATACCTACCTACACCTAGAATCACCTAGTTATCTAAGACGATTCTAAATGATACTTGTGATTTTATTGAATAAAGATATTATGCCTATGACCATCGATTAATTTTTTTTGATCCATGCTGTGACTATAGTGCGCACAAAGTATCTTTGTTTGTTGTTGTTGAAAAATTCACTTTGCCTCTAATTCGACCTAAAAATGGGTTCTGCGCAGATACTTCAGAGGGACAAAGATAAATAAATAAATATTCAGGGACATTTCACACAATACCGTCTAGTCCCAAACTAAGCAATGCTTGTAATATGCTTGTAAGATCCGTGTGATTGTGACTGTACCTACTATACCAACCTGCTAGGTACTTTTTATGTAAGTAATACCACTATGTATGTAGGTAGGTGTAGGTAGGTATAGGTAGGTATAGGTAGGTACGTAGGTAGGTTAGGTAGCTGGTTTGTTTACACGATGACATAATGATGGGTGGGCAGATTATGGTTTATAGATCGGATTTAAATTTTATGGAACGTGACGGGTTCTGGATGAAGGTTGGTATATGATAGTATTATATTATCTATGGTATAGGAATAACGTAGGTATAGAAGGTCGGACGAGAAAAACGTATGATTTCACTGTTGAAACCAATGCTAAAGCAGTTTCAAATTATATTATTTTTATCATAAGTGTTAATTTACATAACGACTTGGCTTGTCTGATATCTATACAATTTCTTTCATACACAATAATAATAGTACCTACACCTACCTATACCTACCTAGATTTTCAGACTTCAGGCAGATTTTCGTACACCCAGGGAATCCATGGGTTTTTGGGGTGGATTTATTTTATTGAATCTCTAAAAAGAACTATTAAGTAGGTAATAAGTACTTAATAAAATAGGTAAGTTCTTAGTGAAAATATAGACCTATTTTGTTAATTTAGATTTTAGATGCGTAGATTGTAACAAAACAAAGCTCCAATAAAAAACATGCAGATCTAGATAAGAATGTACTTTTAAACTACAATTAAACTAATTATATATACCTGTATCATTCACAACAAATGGTTATTTTAAGA
Source organism: Gandaritis pyraliata (assembly GCA_947859175.1). Classification (NCBI taxonomy): domain Eukaryota; kingdom Metazoa; phylum Arthropoda; class Insecta; order Lepidoptera; family Geometridae; genus Gandaritis; species Gandaritis pyraliata. The sequence continues at coordinate 3,779,682 of OX401866.1, read as the reverse complement.
ATCATCTAGGAGTACCTTCCTAATGAATATATCTAATTGCATCACAAAAACAAGTTTTTAATACGTAGTTAATAACTAGGTCAGAAACTCGTAAAGTACTCACCATCTTGCACGAAGAATGCCAGTAGTAGCACGGGCACAATGAAATAAAGATTAGCCATTGTAAATAAATAGAAAGAGCACACAAATTCACAACTTTCGTGGACGGTCGTCTAGAACGCACTCTGCGAGCGAATGGCGGGGAATCGTAAAGTAACAATGATGCGTCTAACTCACTCACTGGTGCTCGAAAACGCGGCGTTTTGAACGCGCATCGACGCATTCGACGCAGTCTTTGTAAGCTTTGATTTTTGACTGAAACGCAAAACGACGGGGTGTTATAAGTTTGACGTGTCTGTGTGTCTGTGTATGTCTGAGGCATCGTAGCTCCCGAACGGATGAACCAATTTTGATTTTGTTTGTTTGAAAAGTGAATTAGTCGGGAGTGTTCTTAGCTATGTTTGATGAAAATCAGTCCAAGATGGCCACCGCCACAAAATGGCGAATTATTACATATTTTTTTCACAACTTAGGCTTTTTACGTTCATACTGTTTTTATTTTTTTAGTCGGCCGTTTTTTATTCAAAAATCCACATTGAGGCCCGTATTGACATTTACCGCTCAAGCACTGATGAATAGATTTTTTATACAGTTTTGTATGAGTACCTACCTAATCCCTTTACAGATACCTACTTGTGGCCTCTAAACTGAAAAGCACAAAATCATCTTTTATTCTCAGCACGCGTTTCAGAAAAGGTAACGTCGTCGTTGACTAAACGGCGACCTATTTTATTGTGATGAAAATAGAAGTGTCTCACAAGCGATTAACTGTCGCAAAACGTATGATATTCTACTAAGACGATTTGAAAAGCAAAAGCTTAGATTTCAATCAGGTGAAACGTAAAATTACTGGGTGTAACTAATTCCAAAAATATTTTTGGATAAGTAATTGCTGGTAAGTCATATAGGTAGTTGATCGAAGGTGGTAATCGAATTTTTCCGCACAACAGTACATGCGCAATCGTTTTTTGCAGAGAATTAGTATTGCCATACAAAGAGGTAAAGTTGCCAGCCTTTTGGGCACCCTGCCTGCAGTCGGTGATTTGAACTCTGTTTTCTATCTCTAGCATTTAGAATTCAGAGTTCATTTTAATATTTTTTTTTTGTTAAATATGCTATTTTCTTATTAGTATTTGTATATAGTTATTGTTTTGATCAATAAAATGTTATTGCATTCGTCCTTTTTGCATGTTGCATCTAACTTCAGAGGGATAAAGATCCATTGTCCGTACTGTAAGTAAGTATGGAATAGCTGATTTTTTTCGCTCGTTATTGAACTGAACCCCCTAAAGTTTTCGGGTCAAAAAACTACAGAAAACGATAAACATTTTTCAACGTTTTACAGCTTCAGTGTGATAAAACTGAGTTTACTATGTCGTGGGTGGGGCTTTTGGCGTGAACTCTACTAGGTACTATTGCGTACGACAAGCACAACATAGAATTGGTAATTCTAGCTTTCAATGAATATGTATGTACATATGTACCTACTACGTTTTAGTAGGTATACTAACTTTCATCATATTTAAAATTCAACAGCGTGTGTATGTGTACTTCTATAACGTACTTTGGTACCTTAGTTACTCTCAAGTTAAGTTAATTTAATTTTTGCCATTGTGTTGAGAGTCTTAACACAATGGCAAAAATTATCTATCTATCTATTATTATCTAGGTATGCTTTATAGTAAGTAGGAAATATTTTTATAATACCTATTTAAATTCTTCTTAATTAAGTTTATTTTAAAAGATAAGCTTAATTTTATTTAGGCTATTAGTTTTTGACTCAAATAAAATAAATAATCCTACTATTTTAGGTAAGTAAGTATTATTTAAAGTTTTAAACTAAGTAAGTACCTATATAAAATAAACTGCTTGTTCTTGTTAGGATAATTAATTTTATCGTTTCTATGATTCACTAATTAAAAGTGTGATTAGTGCATTTATAACTTGATAAAGTGAGTGACGCATCTAGGTAGTTCAAAATGTTTATTTTACTCTTTGGCGGTGAGGCTCACCGAGTCTTATAAATCTCGTGGCATGACACTATATGTAAGTATACCTAATATTTTCACTGTGTTGACTCAAACCCCATCCCATCCCATCTCATCCCATACCATCCGATCCCACTAATATTATAAAATGTAAAAGCTTAGATCCCTATTTAGATGTTTGCGTTTCAATCATGTCGAAACTACTGTACCAACTAGGATGAAACTTGGAACATATAGTTTGTAACCTGGATTAATACATAGGATACTTTTTATCCAGGACTTACAGGATAAAAAGAACGTATCATGGCGTGATGAAAGAACATCCAAGTTCCTATCAGTTCCAAAGAATTTTTACTGCACACAAACTGTGTTTGCTATTTTGATACAAAAATGTGTACGATTTCCTATAAAGTTATTCTGGGAAGTTTTGTATCTCTATCTTGTCAGGTCCAGAGACTATGAAAGCAAGAGCAATCATCATCATCTCATCATTATTAGATCATCAGCTTGGTCCATATCCATCATTATAGTTGTAAGTATGAAAAAAAATTGTCAAAGCGCAATTAAAACTTACGCATGTAGTGTTCCGTGTGAAGGAACTATTGAGGAGTGAAAATCGTTTCATAACCAGCTCCCAACTTACCGTATTACCAATGTAAGTTGAGCTACCATATTATAAAGAAATTTTAATCATAGCACAGTTCAATTGTTAAAAAAAAACGTATGTTTTAACGCCTGAAACAATGTACAAGCAACATTAGTGCGGTAACAAAACCGATTGCTGTGCGGGTTGAGGAGTTTCAGAGATCTCCCTTACAGAATATGCAACTGGTGCCTATAACGACGCATTGTCCCACTATAGTAAGTACATAGTACTTAGAAAATGTTGTGTCGCAATAAATGATCTTAAAAATGTGAGGGGCACCAAATTATATTTTTTTATCAATACAAAGACTAACGCAATTATCGGAAAATGCACTGAAAAAGAATCGGAATGTTTTCGTCACTTTTACGTACCGTGTCACGCACGGACGTCACGATGTGCATTCGCTGATTGTTAGTAGGTAGTAGGTAAGTACCGTAACACTTTATTTTCCATTCTATATATTTATAGCATAGTAGGTACTCATTTTTATTTATTTATGTTTATTTAGTTAGGTACCCACTTATACCTACCTTATTCGTACTTATCTTACATTCACGTCATTATCTTTATAATTCAAGTAGTTTCTTAGTAACTGAAGTAGGTAGGTACCCTCTTGCACTCTTGCGCGATTAAATCAAATAAAACTATCAAATTGATATCCAGCTTAAAGATTATACAAGACAGGGTTCCACAGGTATCAAGTATTTAACCGTATTCTGATAAAGAAATCGTTACTTAAGCAGAGATTTGAGCACAGATTTGCAAACAAAAATTATGCTTCAGTTCAGATAAGTGAATGCGATTATGGGCCTAAGACTATTTAGAACTCGATATGTTACATAATTACTTATATCGATTTTTTTTTTATACATTATAGACAAACGTTTGACCGCAATCTCACCTGATGGTAAGATTATCGATTGATATTAGTAAACCGAATCTTAAGTTTTGTTATGATCAACCTTCACAAAACTCATCTGGAAATATTTCGTAATGTATGTAGGTAATTAAATAAATTCGGCTTGTACCTACCATCATAATTTTTTCAGGAGTCACAGTCAGTCGGTAATAAAAATTTAATGTAGGATTGTGTAAATAAATCATAGGTACGAGTCGAGACCTATCGTTAATACCTATACTATGTTTAGAAAATTTCTAAACATAGTTAGAAATACACTGCGATCGAGTTTTTGGTACTGCTGTTAAATTATTTATGTAGTTCAGTTGTAGCTAAGTATTTTCCATAGATCTATGTATTTTTTTTACATAAATTCTTGCTAGAGATGCACAAACCTACAAGATATTAGTATCTATATTTAAAACAGGTGATAAATATGGGATATTATGGTTATGACGTGAAATAAAAAGGTGCATTATTAGTATTTTTTTAAGTAAATAATTTAATAAAATGTGTAAGTGCCTACCTACTTACAGTATTTCTTAATAAATATGACTATCTAAGTAACTGGATCTGTTTTACTTAAAACAATGGCATACGTACTGAAATAAGTACAACTTAGAAAATGATTATCTGAAAATATAGTCAAAGTTACAAGTTATTTACTTAGTCCGTTTCATCTTACTTATTATAAATTAATTGTTGAGTCTAATAGGAACACATAATTTGGTACAATCTTTACACTCTCATCTAAAATATCATCATATTGAATCAATATATCAATATATTGAATTGAATCTAAAGTATGTGTGCGTCAAAATAATGCTTACAGTACAATATTCCACATATTTTTAGACTTTCAAATATTTTTCTGATTGGCATTTTTTTCATAAAACTAAAAAAAACATAATGGTATAGTATTATCCTTTTCTTTATTATTCTGTTTATTATCTTACAATTTCGGCAGAGTCTAATGTGCTAAATAAAATATATTTCTATAAGTCATATAAATTACCTTAGTGTATTTATATCCCTTTATCTTATATTACGGCGAAACAATTACTTATGAACTTATTAAGATTGTTATTTTCAACAGATCCGTTTAGGTATATCATGGAAAAGTCCTAGTTTTATTTACCTATGCATCATCGTAGTCAAATACCACATCACATCATAGTCACCTTTACATAGTCATTTTAGGCCCGTATGCTCATTAGCTGAGTACAGATTCAGACTCAAGTCACGTTCTTATTCCGAAAACACAACACAACACAACAAAGTCTCTACTCGAGTGTTTTCCTCAGATAATGACAGATGAAATCTATACACAAGCACAGATTTCAATGCGTGAGTATCGTATCGTTTCTAACTTGGCTGAACTCAACATAAATATTCGACACTCAATCAACATTTTGGAATCAAAGTTCAACTCGAATGAATGCTCAAGTATATATCCAGATTTAAGTAATTAATGAGCATACGACCCTTAGTTTCACAAAACGATAAAAAAAATCATTTTCGACGCGTTAAATTCACTCCATAGCGTGTCTAAAGTAATGTACTAACAATAGAACAACAGTAGCCAAACCGATTACTGGTTTGGTTGAGGAGTTGCAGAGATCTCCCGTACACAACACGCAACTTGTGACGTTCGCTTCGTCGTCACCCACAGCCTGCTGGCACCTCTCTTGCGGCTGCTCTGATGCAGTAGAACAACCTCGCACGACATTCGTCTCACCGTTCACTGGAAATACAATAAGAAATAAACGCTCAACACCAATGAGAATACTATACTTACGTGCTCAGACAATAAAACGCTTCACTTCCAGGCGTTGAAGACTTCACTACTTCCTTTACTTAATTAAGGCTTTAGAACGTTTAGGACTACTTTTTTACTAATTTATTTATGTAATAGAAGTCTTCTGAAACGGCAAATTTAAAAATATCGTAAGAAAACCCGCAATTCATTGCTAATGTAAGGTTTCCACTGGCAAGGGAGTTTTGGATATAAGCAGATAAAGTCAGGTTTTAGTACAAAAACCCCCAAAGCAACCACGCACTCACTCTAGACCTTTGGCACGCTGACTGGCCATGAGACTGCATTCATACCTCTCACTTATACTCAAAATCGCTGACACGAACTCATTCACACTTGCATGGTCTCTTCTACGTACTACTATAATTTGCAGTACCCCTGAAAACCAGCGCTAAAGGAGCCACCGTGCATGCACCTGCCGCATTTGCTGAGTGGGTTCCTTTTTTACGCATTTTATTGCTTTATTATTAGGTAAATTATGTACCTAGTTGTATGATGCGTAAAATAAATAATTTCTTTTCTATTCTATTCAATATTATTCGAAAACTTGTAACCTCCTAAACTACTAACCTTCATAGAATGCAACAACACATCGGGGCTCGTATTCCGCAGCTGCGTCTTCTCTTTTTGTTCTCATTAAAAACCTTGTTCGACTTCCAATGTTGTCAGTTAGGGGGTTCCTTTGTGTAATCGTTGGTGGGACAGTCGGTGGTACCGTCGGAGCAATAGTTGGTGCTATTGTGGGAGGGTTTGTTGGTGGAATAGTCGGTGGAATCGTCGGTGGCACAGTGGGTGGAACCGTTGGCGGGACTGTTGGTGGCACAGTGGGTGGAACCGTTGGTGGGACTGTAGGTGGAATAGTTGGCGGGACTGTTGGTGGCACAGTGGGTGGAACCGTTGGTGGAACTGTAGGTGGAATAGTTGGTGGTACCGTCGGTGGAATGGTTGGTGGGACTGTCGGAGGAACGGTCGGTGGAATGGTTGGTGATACCGTTGGTGGGACTGTTGGTGGTACAGTGGGTGGAATTGTTGGCGGAATAGTTGGTGGTACAGTGGGTGGAATTGTTGGCGGAATAGTTGGTGGTAGCGTCGGTGGGGCTGTTGGAGAAATAGTCGGTGGAAGCGTTGGGGGTACCGTTGGTGGCACAGTGGGTGGAACCGTTGGTGGGACTGTAGGTGGAATAGTTGGTGGTATCGTCGGTGGAATGGTTGGTGGGACTGTTGGAGGAATCGTTGGTGGTACCGTTGGTGGGACTGTTGGTGATACCGTCGGTGGGACTGTTGGTGGAATAGTTGGTGGTACCGTCGGTGGGACTGTTGGTGGCACAGTGGGTGGTACCGTTGGTGGGACTGTAGGTGGAATAGTTGGTGGTACCGTCGGTGGAATGGTTGGTGGGACTGTTGGAGGAATAGTCGGTGGAATCGTTGGTGGTACCGTTGGTGGGACTGTTGGTGGTACCGTCGGTGGGACTGTTGGTGGAATAGTTGGTGGTACCGTCGGTGGGACTGTTGGTGGCACAGTGGGTGGTACCGTTGGTGGAGCTGTTGGTGGCACAGTGGGTGGTACCGTTGGTGGTACTGTCGGTGGAATGGTTGGTGGTACAGTCGGTGGGACTGTTGGAGCAATAGTCGGTGGAATCGTTGGTGGTACCGTTGGTGGCACAGTGGGTGGAACTGTTGGTGGAATAGTTGGTGGTACCGTGGGTGGGACTGTAGGTGGAATAGTTGGTGGCACAGTGGGTGGAACCGTTGGTTGGACTGTAGGTGGAATAGTTGGTGGTACCGTCGGTGGAATGGTTGGTGGGACTGTTGGAGGAATAGTTGGTGGAATCGTTGGTGGTACCGTTGGTGGGACTGTTGGTGGCACAGTGGGTGGAACCGTTGGCGGGACTGTAGGTGGAATAGTTGGTGGTACCGTCGGTGGAATGGTTGGTGGGACTGTTGGAGGAATAGTTGGTGGAATCGTTGGTGGAATCGTTGGTGGAACCGTTGGTGGGACTGTTGGTGGCACAGTGGGTGGAACCGTTGGCGGGACTGTAGGTGGAATAGTTGGTGGTACCGTCGGTGGAATGGTTGGTGGGACTGTTGGAGGAATAGTTGGTGGAATCGTTGGTGGAACCGTTGGTGGGACTGTTGGTGGCACAGTGGGTGGAACCGTTGGTGGGACTGTAGGTGGAATAGTTGGTGGAATCGTTGGTGGTACCGTTGGTGGGACTGTTGGTGGCACAGTGGGTGGAACCGTTGGTGGGACTGTTGGTGGCACAGTGGGTGGAACCGTTGGTGGGACTGTAGGTGGAATAGTTGGTGGAATCGTTGGTGGTACCGTTGGTGGGACTGTTGGTGGCACAGTGGGTGGAACCGTTGGTGGGACTGTTGGTGGCACAGTGGGTGGAACCGTTGGTGGGACTGTAGGTGGAATAGTTGGTGGAATCGTTGGTGGTATTGTTGGTGGTGGAGCTGTTGATACGTCTGTGACGTCCGTTGGTTCTTCCGTTGGCGCGTCGGTTACGTCCGTAGGTTCTGGCGTCGGTGCATCAGTTGGCGGTTCGGTGACAGCCGGTAGTGAGGGACATGTCTGAATGTCAGCTTGTGTCAGCGCTGAAGCATCATTGCATCCGCGACACACGTAGCATTCCAGTGCTTCGTTATCTAAACAGGATGCACGTGTTTATATTTCAGAAGATTTAAAAATAATTTAGTATAAACCTTATCATGATAATAATCATTATCAATATGATAAAAATGACTAGCTGATTTGAATGGACTTTCCAGCATCGAGGTATTTTTATATTTAAAGCTAGATAGGGCCTATCTAACCATGCCTGTGGCTTTACCCGCGGGCGTGGGATGAAAGTTCCCTTTGAATATGAATGCCGCTGACTCTTTAGAAGCTACTTTATTTTTATATTACAATAAGATAAGATGCATACTGCGATGCATAAGATCCATCTTTTAGTAAAAAATCAAAAATCAAATCAAAGGCGTTTATTTGTGACCATATAAGTACACAAAAAAGGAAAAATAATATAAGTTACTATTCTAAATTAAAATTAACACATAGAGATAGATAAAGAGATAGAGATAGATAGTAGGTATAGGTATCTTGGGTTAAAAGGTATATATCACTTGGTGTACACTATACCTTTATAAAAACGTTTATTTATACAAGTTGTACATGACCATCATCATCTCTTCAGCCCGGTATCACTCACTGCTGGGTATAGGCCTCTTTCATGTTATTGCGGCCTCCTCTGTCTTGTGCGCCTCTCAACCAGGTATCAACATGACCAAAAACATCAAATGAAAGAGAAGATAGGTATAACACCTACATATACACCATGGGGAGCGGAACCCCGCCATGTACCAGCCTGTATAATAAGCTCTGCCCCCGTATGCCAATCTTTTGCTGTCAAGTTATATTTCACTGCCCAGTGTAATTTCTTCAGGTCACGTGGTACAATTTTGTTCGTGCGTCACCATAGCTTTATGCTGAAAATCAGCGCTGAGAATTATTTCCCAGCATATTGCTGAGCACAGCAGGGGTATGCCAATCAAAGTTGAACTGCAAAGTTTTAAATCATGGTCAGTTCATACTAACTCATAGTTATTCTGTGACTGAATAGTGACATTATGACGTCATTTGATGTGTTTTCGCGCATATTTTGCTGTCAAGTGTCTAAAAAGAATGATCACGTGGTACAATTTTGTACCACGTGATCATTCTTTTTAGACACTGAAACCTTGACCTGAACTTTGACCTGAAGAAATTACACTGGGCAGTGAAATATAACTTGACAGCAAAAGATTGGCATACGGGGGCTGAGTTTTTGACAAGGTATTTCTTTTGTATGTTTTACAAGACTAGATCTTTGCATTTTTGTAGAAATTTCAGTTGCTGCTTGACTAAACGTTTAGTCGTTGATCTGCGACTGGTTACTTATAACATTCCGCGTCTGGATTTACTTGGATTTTTGAAACTTCATTTGTTATACTAAAACTCTACATTTTCAAAAACGTATTATTGATTTATTTGAGTTCGACTGCGGACCAATCGATATTTTTTTTTTATTTTAAAGGGTTTTTGCAATTAGGATCATACCACACTCAGAAAAATATTTTATTAAATAGATAATTAGGTCTTTTAGGTAATATAATATTTAGGTCTCCGATTGGTACTGATTTGGATCAGTTGAGCTATCTATAAATCTTTTGCAACGGCTTATAGATTGCTCAACTGCTTCATGTGTATTTCGTATATATTATAAATATTGTAAATACTTACTGTATTATATTATTACGTAATTTTTTTTGTGAATAAATCCCAAGTTTTAGGCCTAAGGTTAGGTTATATTTAGATTATACTTAGGATAGTATAAGTACTTACATTGGAAGTTAGAGATGAGTAATAAAACTAAACAACACTTCAAAAAGTTCAAAACCATTGTTAAATTAAAAAACAACTACTCATTACTTTTCAATTAATTTCTGATATCTGTTACTTTGTCTGTCAACATCGCACTCTAAAACGCGACTAATCAAAATGCACTGACAACATTTTGATAATAATTATATACGCTTGGATAATCTGCAAGATATTGATGATAAAACAGAGGGGTGTTATTAATAAGCACTGAATGACTTGGGTGTAGCACTGCGGCTGGCCTTGTTCTTTTTCAGATGAAAGACAAGGAGAAAATATAGCTTTATCGTTTAGTTTATAACCGTACGATATGCAAGTCGAGCGTCCGAGCGTCCATTTTGCATTAATTGGGTATTATTTTTCTTCACTGCACTTTATTCGATATTTATTTTTTGATTGCACCCTTAAATTATCCTATAGGATTAATTAATCTATAGCTAGATAAGTAGATTCTTAACCAAACTGGTGTGAAAATGTCCACGATTATATTTATAAAGCTGAATTAGGTGTTTGGCCTTATAAATATGCTCCTGGGCCTGGATTTATTGACCGAGCGAGCGAAGCGAGCGAAGCGTCTCAGTTTCCACATTGGCCAAAAATGCGTTTGTCCGGATGTCTGTCTGTCTGTCTGTTCTCCTCTACAGGTCGCATTTTTCAACCGATCTGGACGAAACTTGGTACACAGGTTATATGAATTATTAGATTTTTTTTTGTCGTCGGGGATTTTTGATTGGGGGGAAAATAGGGGAGAAAAGAGGGAAAGTTTGCTGTAGCGTTATTTATCGACGGATTTCAATCAAATTTAAGGAGCACACGAAAGATTTCATTCTACACAAGATGGTGTAAAAATATTTCCAAAAAGGGGGACTGGAAAGGGAAAAAAAGGGGAAATTATTTTTTTATTTTTTTTCCCAAAAATTGACTTCTACCAATATCAATGAGACTACACAGTCCTCTTCGCCTTTATGAGACAAATCCGTAGACACCAGATTCGACCTCTTAGGACCAAGGGAACGCGAGTAATCGCTAAAACTTATACCCTTATTTTGCTCAAAAGTCTACATAAGGGCCTATTGGAAAATTCAAGCACCTGAAATTAGATTTACTTAGCCAGGGTAAAAGGGAAAGTGTTGGTTATTGCACGGTTATAAAGGCTCGCGAGGTCTATGTTCTCACAGGACAACTAGTCTAGATTTTAGGTATTATGTATTATTATCAGTCAGTCGTGCAAAAGTTTTATGTAAGTATTCCGATATTTCAACTGAAGAAGAAGAAGTAAGTAGGAGTCTTTTCGGATGATCTGCTAAATGTAGCGCAAACACAGTAACGCGTCTTGGGAGAAGTGCAATTCCTTTTTAAGGGATATTAGGAGTTTTTAATACATATAAATTACGTTTAATTGGCATGGAAATCAGAGATATTAGTGGGTAGGTACTCGATCGAAAATGGCCAATCGTAATGCCTGTGAATGACAATAATTATTATCCTGAATGTAATAACTAATACTTTGCACGTTTTGTATTAATTAAATTTTAAATTAAGTACGAGTATGATGAGTCTCTACAGAGAGGCTCTAGTTAGAGTTCCACCAGTAATGCAGAGTTTAGAAGAATTCCTTCTACATACCTACATTCTATTGAGTTCTAAACGCAGAAAATTCTTATTCTCTTTTGGAGTCCAATAATGAATATACCCCTGTATTAATAATTTATTAGCATAAAAATCAGTAAGTTTTCGATACGGATGGTCAGACCAACCTTGACGCTCCACTGGAACTGGCACTTGATGACCTTCTGAAGAAGGTTCCTAAAACTTCAGCTCCTAGCGACGGCGCGACGACGACGCAATATGAAAACGGATGTCTCGTCAAAGAAAAAAAATCTTAGCGCAGAAATCATTTAGTCGGTTAGGTAGTCGATAAGGTTGGTCTTCGTCGAAGATGTTTATAAAATATGTAGACATTTCACTCAACGCTATCTAGTCCCAAAGTCTGCTTTTCCATAGTTCCTACAAATAAAACTTGTATTATGGATAAACAGATAATATTGACAGTGGATGTGAATATGAACTCCATAGATGCATAGACGCAGTGTGCAGTGCACTGTTCCCATCAAAATTATGTTTACATCATCTGACATGATGACAGGCGCCACAACTCAGTGTTGTAGGTTCGATCCTGAGAACAAACATTTGTGTGTAGCAAACATAGATGTTTTTCTGTCTGGGTGTATAAGTAAATGACAGTATGTATAGGTATTTACAAAACAAAGTGCATAGAGTATTCATCAGCCAGCAGTCTTGAAGTTTAGTTACCGTACAAGCTTTGTTTAGTTTGGGACTAGAGAGCGTTGTGTGACATGTCCGTGAATATTTATTTATTTTTCTGCGAATATGCATTCCATATCTAGATGCCTCTGTATTCTGTATCTAGTATCCTATTAGAAGCGTTAGGAGTGATACTAGTTGTATGTTTATCAATCAATAACTTCAGGGGTATTCCAATCTCAGTTGAACTGCAAAGTTTTAAATCATGGTCAGTTCATACTAACTCATAGTTATTCTGTGACTAAATAGTGACATTTATGACGTCATTTGATGTGTTTTCGCGCATATATTGCTGTCAAGTGTCTAAAAAGAATGATCACGTGGTACAAAATTGTACCACGTGACCTGAAGAAATTACACTGGGCAGTGAAATATAACTTGACAGCAAAAGATTGGAATACGGGGGCTTGTTACGCTATCTAAAATCATAGAGCCTTGTGGAAAATTTGCACCTGTCGCTTCACTGAGCATGGCTGTAGGCTTCAATATGGTAAGCATCAGTCAACGATTCAAGGTTACTTTGATGTTGTTACAAATTAACAAAAACAAAACAATAAGGTAGGTGCTAACTATAACAATTACAGAGTTACCAGAATGTGAAAATAGTCATTCTGTTGAATAATTTTCTACCAAAAAAATTCAAATTGTCACCATTTCCATTTCCATTTCCAACATTCACATTTTATATTGAATCAAAACTCAGCAGGGAAAGCTGTCGACATTTTTTTTACAACTAAATGATGGAACAAGCCGAATGCCCACTTGATGTTAAGCGGTAACTACTGCCTGTAGCTATAATGATGCATTGCCTCGTGATTGCCTCACAGAGACAATCTATTGAATTTTTTTGAAAAATAATTATGTTTTGCGAATATTTGAGTCCCTCACTCGTAAGGTGCCTCGTTTGACTCCCTCAAAATGCAAAATGAGGGAGGTCCTCGTTTTTCAACTTTGAACCAACTCATTGAATTCCTCACTCACTGACGCACGACTGTAACCAACGTCTAAAATGAAGTGTTTTTTTTCCAATGTGTAAGTACTATGTGTGTTGTTGGATAAAAATAAAATTAATAAGTCTCAATTCATTTGAATAAATTTCGTTTGTTATAAACGTGGCTATCTCGTTTATGCTAACCTTGGTGGTCTCAAATTGGGAGTAGATAAGGTAGTAGGTACCTATTACAATTCCAATAATAAAACCACAATCAACATTATTGATAGGCGAAGTATTTGATAGGGTGTCAATGGATGCATAAAAATAAGTACCTATTCATTGATTGATTTAATCTTTCCAATTTATTAAAAAAACGCCTAAGCTTATAAGCCGACAGTTTAGTTTCGGCAAACCGATTATAATCGGTTAATAATAGTTATTATTACTAGCTGGCTGAACAAAGGTTTAATTCCAGCCCCCGTATTCCAATCTTTTGCTGTCAAGTTATATTTCACTGCCCAGTGTAATTTCTTCAGGTCGCGTGGTACAATCTTGTACCACGCGATCATTCTTTTTAGACACTTGACAGCAAAATATGCGCGAAAACAAATTAAATTACATCATAATGTCACTATTTAGTCACAGAATAACTATGAGTTAGTATGAACTGACCATGATTTAAAACTTTGCAATTCAACTGAGATTGGAATCGCCTTCCTGATCTAATTAGGCGACGATGCAAGAGCTGATGATTCGTAATGTTATCATCACAATTATTGTAGAAGCAAAGGACTGTTAGTGTGCTGATGAAATGACTTTGAAGTGCTATTCCTCGGTATTTTTGATTAACACTTATCTAGTGATGATAAGCTCAATTGCAACGAGCCTACGGAATAGAAATATAGAATGGATTCATATTATGCAACTATGTTATGTTGCTACTTTTCAAAATCTATACCTTCTTTGCGGCTTGGGCGGTCTGAGTTAGGGCACATTTGGAAAAACGGGATAAAATAAGATTTGATTTTTTTTATCTGAAAGAATAAACTTCCAGGTTGGTCCCATTCATTTTTCATCAAAATCGGTTCATTAGTTTGGCTTATAAAAAAAATAACTGAAAAAAAATATGCCATCTGTGACTGTGACTTTTTAGTGATGTTTACGGTCACTAGAATATTCCTAATGAATTGCCATCATTATCATGTGATGATGAAGCCGGTAGTCGAATTGAAGTTTTTAAACTTATATTATTATTTGTAATCAAGCGCTTTGCTATTAGCCCTAGTAGAGTTTCATAAAACCCAGATGGGGTGGTTGCAATAGGTAATAGTGTAATAGAGAAACGAAGTTAAGAATCCGATCAAAAAATCGTACAAATAGGTAAGGAAAACAGAGTTTTGCGGGAATCCCCAAAGTATTATGCACTACACTAGTTACACCACAAACACATTGCATTTTTTGTTGACCCAGATTACCTTAAGACTACCTAAGCACTCTACCTAATTGCAAAGATAGGCATTGAATGACTCTACAAGGGGAATACCGCGCTGGTATACCTACCTATCTACAGTACTACATACATAAGTTTTACTTACATACTTCTAATTTATCTAGGTAATCTACCGCAATCCGCCAAACAGTGACGTTTGTGGCTGATTCATGCGTGGGAGCTTAGTAACGAGCTCTATTGCACAGGCTAATAAGGCTAAACTTGAAAAATCTAAACTTTGTAATAAGTATACTTACTACAAAGTTTAGATTTTTCAAGTTTAAAATCTAAACTTTGTAGTAAGTATACTTACTACAAAGTTTAGATTTTTCAAGTTTAAAATCTAAACTTTGTAGTAAGTATACTTACTACAAAGTTTAGATTTTTCAAGTTTAAAATCTAAACTTTGTAGTAAGTATACTTACTACAAAGTTTAGATTTTTCAAGTTTAAAATCTAAACTTTGTAGTAAGTATACTTACTACAAAGTTTAGATTTTTCTACCATTCACGCAAGATAGGAAACGGACTATACACATTTTTTTCAAATTTTTTAGCCTTCTCCGGCCTCCCTTCTCATTGACCAGACTACCCCACCTTCTTAGACCTATTCTATAAATATGTTCTTACCTAGACAAAGATTGTGCATGCGAAATTAGTTAGGAAAAAATACACTTATGGTTAATTTTTATTATTGTAAGCCTTCAATGTCCCACTGCTGGGCAAAGGCCTCCCCTCCTTCCCTCCACGCTGTGCGATCCAGTGCTGTGATGCTATGGTTAATAATAAAAAAAATCTAGCTATCTAAAGGTACCTACTACCTACCTATTTAACTAAAAAGAGTTCAGTTTTCATCGTATAGAATGTAAAAACATTGTTTCAGTATTTTTTTCTCTCTGTGTGTTTCCTCAACTGACCTAACTTAAGGATCCTAAACTCGCGTGAAATTTTCTTCAAAATAAACTACACGTTATTTTTATTATTAGTTATTTATTGTTACTTGAACATCATTATACCAACAGCAGCTAACAGCATAAAAGTAGAGTACTGCATCGTGAAGCTGCCATTGCATTTGTCTGTGTCACATGTACTGCAGCTTGTTACATTTGCAGCTATTGCCGAGTCACATAGACCTTTGCCATCTAGCCATGTTGCTGGCCCGCAGCCTCTGTAGACAACACCGTCCTCTGAAAACAGTTATATAAGGTTTCTTTGTGAAATTGAATCAAAAATGAGGATGCGAAAAGAAAGTCATTGAGATAGCCCAGCGGAATACCAAGTTAAAGTTGGAGTTGTAAAGACATATAGAAGAAAATTGACGGTCTTTTCAGGCAGGAGAAAGCTCTGCAGTGAAGACTGCTTTGCTTATAGAAATAGAAAGACGATCTAGTAATGGTAGCTGGAAGCCGTTTGATGCAGGTTGGACAAGGTCAGCCACTCCTTAAATTTACAGGCGTTTTCTGTGTTTGTTGTCCATTAGTAAAACTTTCTAGAATTCAAAAGAGAATTTAGATTACTTACCTTCAACAACTTTGTAGCAAACATACTGGACTTCATCTGCATATTGGGTGATGCGATTAGGGAAGAGATGAGGATCACATTCACAATCTGCTTCCTGAAATGAGACAAGACTGTAATCAGGATATGGTTTCACTCTCTCTCAGGCACTCAATCAATCATATACATTTGTGATGATGACGGAATAAACAATGACGAAACATAAGATGATGTACCTACCTACCTAAAGACAGAATAAACTGAAAATCATTATCAATTACCCGGATAAATATTACATACGTTTCTGCAATTGCATCCATCACTGTTAGAGTTGCTGAAAGGCGACAGAACACTGCGTTTTGATCTTGTGCCTCCTGAACTGGGAGAGGTAGTGTTAGTATTTGAAGATTCAGTGGTTGGCGCTGATGATGCTGTTGTTCCCGCTGAAGAGGCAGTGGTTGCCCCTGAAGAGACAGTGGTTACTCCTGAAGAAGTAGCGGTTGCGCCTGAAGAGGCAGTGGTTGCTCCTGAAGAAGCAGTGGTTGCTCCTGAAGAGGCAGTAGTTGCCGCTGAAGAGGCAGTGGTTGCTCCTGAAGAAGCAGTGGTTGCTCCTGAAGAGGCAGTAGTTGCCGCTAAAGAGGCAGTAGTTGAAGTGGTTGGTTCACCGCACGTCATCAAGTTGTCGTCGGTAGGATTTGTACAGTTGTTACAGACATAACACTGTAAACTGTTAACTGTAACATAAACAATTCAAGATCAAAGTAGTTTTACCTAAAAAGAAAGAGTTATTAGACGCACACAATAACGAACAAACACCCGTTGGTGGAAACGAACTTACATGTTATAATGTCTTTGTGTCAGAGTGATTAGGACTGCAGACAAATCATATTCATCTAGTCCAGGGGTCGGCAACCTGCGGCTCGCGAGTCACATGTGGCTCTTTGGATTTGTAGCTGGGGCTCTAGTTTCATACGCAAATATTATTTATTTTATAAAAAAAAACCTTTAAAAATCGTTTATTTATTTTAAAATTTCACACAAATAGGTAGTGCTAGAAGGACTTAATGCCAGTCTGCCTTTGCCAGTCTTGCCAGTCATTTTCCAGTCAATTGCCAGTCTTCCTGGGCGTGCAAAAAGATGGTGCGTGTTTTTAAAGGTAAGTACTAAAACTCGAAATAAATCGTTCTGAATCGATTAACGAGGTTTAGGCAACATTTCCATTTCTCAGCCACTTGTATTCGCTTTTCACCGCATCTATTACCGTACTATTTATGTGCAAGAAATATTATTGTGGCTCTAACTGTCGCACTCAGAGATGTACGTTAAAACATAATGAACGATTAGAATATTGACATCTTTTTTCAATGAGTACCTAATGATGAGACGCCGCTAATTTTAAGTAATATTTATATTTAAGTGACCTCTTTGAGTACGGCAGTAAAACTTTGAAATTTGTAATTGTAATTTTTGACTCTTCTTACTCAAAAGGTTGCCGACCCCTGATCTAGTCTATAAGACATGTCTCAGTAACTTTCATGATTTGTAATAATTTTTTTATTTATTTGTGAATATGTAGGTAAATAATTATATAGAATTTAAGTTCCACAACCGAAATACCTAGCATTCTTTATTCTATGCCACAATACTCAGACTCCTGCGCCTTGGGTCCTGCAGATCATGCAAATATGGTCTGCATAAATCTAGACTAGAGTCTAGATTTACCTTTATCTTACCTACCATCATTTCTTTATCAGAAAAGATGTTGTCTAAACGTGTATTGTGTACCTAACAGTAATAAACCTTTTAAGCAGATCACATACCTCCTGCTATCCCACAGATCACAATCACGGAAAGTAGAACAAGTGTTTTCTCCATCGTTCCTTGTTCAACACAAACTGGATCGATAATGTGTTGTAAATAAAATTTATAGTAACGTTGCACTGTTACAGGGAGTTCTATTTGTGTTATTTTTGTTTTATTTTAGGTGTTGAGTTAGGACTTACTTATTTATATCCTTTCTCTTTCATATGCCAAATTATGCTAAGCTAACCTAATAGTTGTTCGTGCTTATTGTTGCAGCGTCGACCTGCAGGGGTATTCCAATCTCAGTTGAACTGCAAAGTTTTAAATCATGGTCAGTTCATACTAACTCATAGTTATTCTGTGACTAAATAGTGACATTATGATGTAATTTAATTTGTTTTCGTGCATATTTTGCTGTCAAGTGTCAAGAGGGACTTCGTTGACAAAAAGATGAGCTAAACTGAGGTTTGTGTGCCTTGATGATGCTCTTGCGCTGATTTCCCTTCTTCCTAACTTTCCTGTTGATGGTGGACTTTCTGTAGGTACCTTAGCACAGTACGATCGGACATCGAACGAAGTGGTGGCATCATCAAGATAGCTGAATTCTCTAATAGAGTATTTTTATCCACCACGGTTAAATAAACAGAAATGGTGAAGTAATAATTGAACACCATTTGTAAACATAGAATCCTCCGATACAGGTGAATCAATACTTGACTACTATCACATCATAGAGTACCTACTTTGCCTCTCTAAAGATAAACGATGCAAATTGCAAAACATTACAGATACCTACGTTAGGAAAACGGAACATGAACAGACTGAAGTGCTAACTGGCGACGGCACATCACGTCATCATGGATAAATAAATCATAGTGAGGACTCATTATAAAGTCATGCACATAATTGCATTAAAAATTAATACGATAAACTACAACGTGTAACATATTGACCCTATAAGCCGAAAAACTTAGGGGCTTATTCAGACCAAACATGTGAATAGATTGGCATCTTATTGGCATGTGCAAAAGAAAAATACCACAAGCCCAATTTTTTTATCTGAAAATTTTACGACAACCCTGTGTGTTTATTTACTTTGCGTATGTATCCAATCTGTTAGTACACATGCTCACGCACCTTTCTATCACATCGCAACCACACATAGACACTTTAACACGAGTGCAGTGCAATGCTATTTTTAAGGAAACTTTAGACACTTTTCATTAATGAAAAACTTCGAAATATTAAGTCGTAGAACACGTTGTTCGCTATGACGTGTAGAATACCCCCCTTTCGGACTTATAGGGACATTATGTTACACCCAGTATATGGTCGGTGTTCTTATCACACAAAGGTCTTATCTCTAATTTAAATCATAATTTGTACTATAAATCATAGAAGGAACATGCAATTATCACCACCTTTTGTTATGTTACACTTTACCTAGACTAGAGCGTACCTACCCTTTGATGTGGTAAATCAAAAAAGAGTGTACCTACCTAAGAGTAAATTTTTTTTTTATAGTGTCAGCAATTTATTAATCGCGCACTATATTTACTTATGTTGTGATACAGTTGATAAAGATGGAATTAAATAAAACAAGAAAATTTTTGTATGGTGCTTCAGTTTATTTCAAAAATGGAAGTGTTTATTGTATTTACCTCTAAATTCTAGATTACATCCTCCTCGCAGATTAAAGTTAATAAAACCTATGGATGTTTTCTTTATAGTATGTACTAGAGACTCACTCAAGCTTTGATCCGAATCATCGGATCAATGTTTTATTCGAACATCGGAAGTTTGGAGTGAAAGAGAAACACAATGTTGTGCAGAGCCCAGTGACCCCACACATTGGATTGATGGTTGATGGATGCATACAAGTTGTTCGCGTCGTCAGCGACCGACTTCCGTCACAGACAAAAAGCAGTCCAAGAGTTTACACGCGCATAAAACCAACACCGAAATCGATGACGTCATTAGACGGGTCTAGATTTCAATAATATTTGCGGGCGCGGTGCTGCAACGTAGGTTATAATTAGTTGTAAATTGTGCGTAGCTCTGAGAGTACAAGATGGTGGTACCTAATATTTATGTTCAAATGACATCAGTGACATAGTTTATATGTAAGTAGGTAAATAAAATTAATCTTACAGAACGAAAACCGGTATCGGCATCCAAATCCGGTAGGTAGTACTTCGTAGGTACTACGTGGCAAATTGTTTACTTATGCTTTTAGATGTTTCAACTTTTGTCAAAAAAAATATTTTTTAAATATTTAAACAAGATTTATATTAGGTTTTTATACTAAGTAACTATAATACCAACGCGAGTTAACACAGTATTTACAACAAAATTAAAATAAAAACTTTAAAAAATCTTTCGGTCTCAGTGTAACGGCACTAAACATGTAGGTAGGTATTCCAAGAGATTCTTATTTTTAAACATAACGGCCACTACAAAGACGACAGGTAGGTACAGCTAGTTTACATTGAAAGCTTATTAATTAAGATAAGCCATTTTGAATATCCTTTACTGAAGTTAATGTGTTCAATAAGGTACATTAAGAATCCAAGTATTGTGTACTACACATGGGAACTAGATTGTTGATAGAATATTTTTATACGTTTTTATTTGTAAATACATAGTAATAATACTGTTACGGAAAGGCCTTTGAATTACAAATCACGAGTGATCGATTGATTGATTAACGCCATCTGTTGATGGATAGTTAGAACTTCTACGAACCACAGAGAAAACACGCATTCGAAATTAGGTTACTGGAACATTCCCGCCATTACTTCGATGTTGCTAGAATCGACTAGCGACGTTCATCTTGGAAGGCAGAGCTTTCACGATGTTCAGACACAGTGTTTCATAATATAGAAATATCTCTTAGCGAAAAATTACACTTTGGGGTTCTCAAAGCACTGAATAATCATTGGTTGAAAAAAGACTTGAAGCTCTGAAGGTACCTAAGTCAGATCAAGCTTCACGAACGATTTTCACTAAAATATTACGCATCGCGAAACGGTCAACTCAGTCTGTAACCGGTTCAATTGTAAGCAATTTTGGTGGATATTCAAAATGGCTTTACTGGTACATCTAATCTACACAAGTGACGTAAGCATCTCAGTCTACTGCTTGTACAATAGGTAAGAGATCACGAGGGTTAAGGCGGAGAGAGGAAGAGACATGGACAGGCTGCCGGCTGCGTTGCACTGGTCCTTCTCGCACACCGTGCATGTATCGACCCTCTTGTCAAGGGTATCCAGCTTGGAGTTTTCAATCATGGCCTTGCATACTTGATCCTTGTTAGCACCGCTACTATCCAGGCAGGTACGGATGACGGTTCCAGTTTCTGAAATTTAATGTTTTTTTGAAATAATGGTAAAATTTTACTACTAAATAAACTGGCCAAGGCGCAAGTTTTATTTGCGCATGGTAATGCTCCGACTGTACCGAGTGAAAGATTGTCTTTTAAAGCCAGCTCTTCACATTTAAATGAAACAAATGTAACAGGAGCTCCCATTTTTTGGATTTTGAATGACGATGCGGTTCAGGTTAGGCTGGACGTGGAATAATTGTGGTTTTTATTTAATTTTTCGAATTCAGTTAACTTTTAGAAGTTGCCTATAGTTTTCCTTTCATGAGACTATTATGGCACAGATTTTCTGAAAAAAATCACCCATTTTTGTCGGGTACTTTAAGATAAACCTGGAATGAAATATTTCGCACTAAATAATTTTTTACTTTAACAAATTTTTATAAATAAAAAATCTAAATAGGCTAGTATAAGCTTTCATTAGATACCCCACTCAGTGGCATATTTTTATTTTCATAATTATCCGGTTCGCCGTAACGCCACAACGCTTCTCTTGCACAGACTACACTTCTCTGTTCTGAGAACTCTACCACTGAATATTAGTAGAGGTAGCTACTAAACTACTAATAAAACTTAGCTATACTGACTCATAACAATCTTGTGGCAGTATTTCGGGGCTCCGGGCAAGCCTGCGAAAATATCAGCCGGAAGAATATTGAACAGGTTTTGTTGTTTGAAACTCGTTGAGGCCGGGTCAGTACATGCCTGAAACAATCACAGACGAGATTAGATTATATTCTTTAAGGTACTACCACAGCAACGGTCCAGGGACCCTGACGCTGTTTAAATCATATGTGTTACTATGTATTTACAAAAAAATATATATAAAAGTATTCTACTAGATGAAATGATTATCATTAAGTATTTTTATTACATGTTATAAGTATTCTGTACGTGTATTGTATACCTAATCGGGGACAAATAAAAAATATCTTATCTTATTTTTATCTTATCTATTAGCAATCTAGTTCCCATATTACAAGTTTTGCTTAGTTCGGGACTAGAAAGCGTTGCGTGAAAAGTCCAAGTTATTTATTTATTTCATTTTTTACTATTTACTAAGATAAAAAAATAATATAAGTAAAAGAATTAAGGATATAGAAAAAGAACTCACTATAGGTTTAATAGCAGAAGTAAAAGAAGCACCACATTTTGGATCTGATTGGGAAGTACAATGGAAGCACTCCAGGCAGGTCCCTGAAAAGAAAATAGAAAATTCTTGGTTAGGCAGGTTACAAAGTGACAAGTGTTTTAAACAGTTTAAGTTGAGAGGCGATTCTAAGTAAAATCCGTAGGTACTATAGATTTCATCATTGAGAAGGTTTCGATTCAAACTAAGCAACATTTCAAAATACGAGAAAATGATATAAGATATAATCAAACGCACCATTCATTCCCCCTGCAAGTTCGGCCTAGTTCTTACTTCAACAGGGATTTTACTCTAATAAGAATGACGTCAAAATGACATCGAAAACTAGTTGGTGAAACGAGTTTTTGACCGAGATATGACGTCATCCCTATTAGAGTAAAATCTCTGCCCAAGTGAGACCCTGATGATTTAGGTGTTGGTGGATGATTTAGGTGAAACTTTGTTCTGGTTTTCTGTAAAACCAGATCTCGGTTGGAGCCGGGTAGATAGCTAGATGATATTTTTTTTCCTTAACCTATCTCGTCCCACTTCTGGGCAAAGGTCCAAAAAAGGTCAAAAGGTCCCAAAGACTTCCAATGCCTAACAAAAGATGATAATATATGTAGGTAAGTATTGGACCATGGACATTTTACATAGGTAAGTAAACAAACTTTATTACAAAAATAGTTTTCATCCAGAGTTGTTTGTTTATGCCACTATATTTTTGGTTCTAGTTCTTATTTCCCGGTCAGAAAAACAAGGCAATAAATTTTATTAAGACTCACAAAGGTCACAGTGGTGCTCGAATCTACATTGTTTCCCTACAATATAACTTTATGGTGTTTTACTGAGCGGGGTTAGTTTGGGAAGTCAGGATTTTATGACGTCGATTGAAAAGATAAAATAGATACCTAATAAGTATACCTCCTATCACTAACAACTTATTTTTATGTAAAATCAACATCAAACGAATTATTTAGGTAACCTATATGTTTTCTCTTTTGAAAACATAATTATACCTAGGTATGTCTAGAAAAAAAAAACTAAAAAATAGGTTAGGTATATTTTTTTTTCGTGGACGATGTCGCGTGTAGGTAACTGCTAGTTTACAATATTTGTTAGTTGCTTTGTCA
This sequence comes from Gandaritis pyraliata, assembly GCA_947859175.1. Classification (NCBI taxonomy): domain Eukaryota; kingdom Metazoa; phylum Arthropoda; class Insecta; order Lepidoptera; family Geometridae; genus Gandaritis; species Gandaritis pyraliata. Next base: position 3,756,125 of record OX401866.1, on the reverse strand, counting down.
ATCGAACCCAATTTACATACAACATTTTACGATTTGCCCAGTTGTTGTCTACAGCACCGTCTGAACTGAATCCCGATGTAAGGTCGTTAAATCGCCTCGCATTGACAAGAAAATACTGAGCGAGGAGTTACTAAATACATATTATAATAGTTCTGTCTTAGGTGGCACAGGTGATGTCATGAGCTGGTAATTTACCTTGGAACCACCTAGTTTGTCAATGTCGTCATGCAAGTAGGTATATTAAGGCTAGGCAGGCACTACGTGATGTTTTGAAATATTTTTATATTGTATACAAGCTTTACGGGCTCGGGTTACAAGCTTCTCAAAAAATCTGCTGTGTTTTCATACCAATCAGCGCACACTGGTGTGCTGGGCGTCAGACGTTTTTATAAACATTGTAAACTCGTACTAGGGCCTCAGATAGTAGATTTTAGTGCATGATTTTTGAAATTATTCTATTTTTAACCGACTTCATAAAAGGAGGAGGATCTCAATTCGGTTGTATGTTTTTTTATATTTGTTACCTTAGAACTCTGTCATTTATGAAGCTTTAATTCGAATTTAAGCTTTAATTCTGTTTTTATCTGAAAGGATATACTTCCAGGTTAATCCCATTAAATTTTCATCAAAATCGGTTCAGTAGTTTGGCATTTAAATAGAAATATAAAATATATGCCAACCGCGTGCACGAAATTGCGTATATATTTTGCTTTCCTGTGACTTTTTAGTGATGTTAATGGTCACTAAAACATTCTCAATAACATGCCATCATCATCATCATCATCTGATGATAGTCGAATTGGAGTCGATTTTTCAAGTTTTTTTTTAATATTGTTCTGAAATCGTGTTTGACTTTGCAAACCTGAGCATTTACAGATTAAGGTATACTTCAAGCCCCGTGACCTTGATGGTAAGCCAAGCCAGCCTACTTCTTACTTCAAGATAAACTTGCAATGTCAAAAAATATCCCCCCGCCCCCGTATGCCAATCTTTTGCTGTCAAGTTATATTTCACTGCCCAGTGTAATTTCTTCAGGTCACGTGGTACAATTTTGTACCACGTGATCATTCTTTTTAGACACTTGACAGCAAAATATGCGCGAAAACACATCAAATGACGTCATAATGTCACTATTTAGTCACAGAAAAACTATGAGTTAGTATGAACTGACCATGATTTAAAACTTTGCAGTTCAACTTTGCAGTTCAACTTTGATTGGCATACCCCTGCAGTTGAACTAAGTTAAACATTTATTTGCAACACAAGAAATTTAAAATATACAAATACACTAGAAAGAAATAAACAACAACAGAGACAATAATTATTAAACAGAATACATCAAATACAAAGAATACATTTACAAAGTGTTCAGTGGTGTCGCAAAATGGACTCAAGCTCAGCTACCTACTGCGGGTTGCTAACAACCAGCGCTGGTCTTCCGCTAGAGCCAAATTTAAGGATATAACTATGAGGATACAATATGGGACCGGAAAATAACGTAATTGCAAGCTTTGAAGCGTACACTGTAAATAAGGAAATTAACCTTCGCGGTACAATGTAATTAGAACAATAAATAGCAAAACATTTATGCAAAAAGAAAAAATAACCAATAACTGGTGTTCAACACTGGTGTTAACTTCAGCATTCCTGACTGTCATGATTTAAAATAATTAAACAAGTTGCAGCTCCGAGTCTTTTTAATAAATAATTTATAAGTTTAAAAAACTAGAAAAACAGACTTCAATTTGACTACCGGCTTCATCATCAGATGATGATGATGATGGCAGTTCATTAGGAATGTTCTAGTGACCGTAAACATTACTAAAAAGTCACAGAAAAGCTAAATACGCAATTTCGTGCACGTGGATGGCATATTTTTTTCAGAGTTTTTTATTTAGCCAAAGTAATGGACCGATTTTGATGAAAATTAAATAGGACCAACCTTGAAGTATATCTTTTCAGATAAAAAAAGAATTTCTGTAATCGGTTCATAAATAACGGAGTTCTGAGGTATCACACAATAAAAAAAAACCATACAACCGAATTGAGAACCTCCTCCTTTTTTCGGTTAATAACTGACACAGGCTACTTACTTACCTACTCGGTGGTCTGACGAATAACGAAGGTTGATATCATCAACGCAAATAAAACACTGAGATCATGCAACACGACGTAGTTAGAAGTACTAATATTCTGTGCTAGAACGAGTAGTAGGTAGTATAATAGTAACGTATTCACAGAACTCTTTGCTAGCCGCTGAGCGTTGCTTTTATTTTCACAGTTTAAATCTCTGTGGTGTGCTTCTTGGGTTAGTCTCAAAATCCCCTTTGAGTTTTTCCCTTTAAGGGGATTTTGAGACTTTTAGTCTCAAAATCCCCTTTATTTCAAAATTTTTGAATCAAGGGGATCTTGAGACTAAAAGTCTCAAAATCCCCTTCGGCAAATTTACACCGTAATAGCATGGAGTTCTGGAACCTATAAGATTGTACCTACCTAAACTAGCATTCATAAAAATGAAGATTTGGCTTGATTTGGAGGAAATTTTAATAAAAGTACTAGGGTAGTAAAATAAAGTAAAATGTGGTTCTAATTATTAAAAAAAATTAATAAAAGTACTAGGGTAGTAGACTAAAGTAAGAGGTGGTTCTAATTATCAAAACTAACATTTTCAATCTATCTTTTCATTATTATTAGTGGCTACTGATAAAACTATTTATTAAATGTAATAAATAATAAACCAAGAAAGCAAAATACTATCCAACAGGATGAGCCCATCCTGTATAAGTACAATAGACAACAAAGTAAGAAATAGCTAATAAGTTAGCTACTAGCAGTTGCCCGCGACTTCGTACGCGAGTACCGTTTCCGTGTACATCATATTATCTGTGCGTGTATCGAGCGGATACATTGAGAAACTTGACATTACACCGAACCCGTACTTGAATAAAGAGGTAGTACTACGCCCTGTCAAACTGATGTGACATGACATGACAATGAAATCCTCTTGCCAATCGGCGCTGCTAATCCCGTTTTTTCATTTTATCTCTTAGATCCTGTTAATTATTCGGGATAAAAAGTAGCCTATGTGTCAATCCAGGTTACGAACTACATATATGCCAAGTTTCATCCAAGTTGGTTCAGTAGGTTTGACGTGATTGAAACACAAACATCCAAACATCTAAAAATCTAAACTTTCGCATTTATAATATTAGTAGGATTAGTCTACCTCTTGACTGGTTCTGCTCTCCTAGTACTTTTCACAAAACCAACTCAATTGATCCGAGAAGAGTTATCTTATATTTGTGTTTTGACTATATTAGTTTTTATTTCTTAACTGGTTGTGGTCTTGATGTGAAAGTGAATTTTGGTACAAATAAATGTGCTATAAAGATAAAAATATATTTAGAGTCCAAATATCACGAAACGTGTGTGTGATTTTACTATTTCTAACACAAAAAATAACCACACCGACAATGTGCTATGCTTTACGTTTAGGTATAAACACTGAAAAATAGGTAGGTACATAATTTTTAATGGAGAAGGAAAAATATGTATTTTTAGTGTTCAGCTCTGCGCTTTTGTCGCACCTACATCAAAACAAATTTTTCTTTTTTATTTTAATATCGAATGTATGTTTTAATCGGTTACAAAAATACCGGCAAAAAAATGTTATACATCTGGGACAAATTTGGTTTTCACTCTATATAATAAGCTATTCAGCGCGGCAATGCAGTCAAAGTCTTGGGCACGGTTCCGATTGGTACTAGTTTGGATCAGTTGAGCTATCTATAAATTGTTTGTAACTGTTTCATGTGTATTTTGTAAATATTATAAATATTGTAAATACTGTATTAGTCGTAATTATAAGCTGACTTTATGTTATTATGTTAGAAATAGTAAAATCTCGCACACGTTCCGTAACATTTGGACCCTAAATAGATATTTATCTTGTTTTCAGTTACAGTTTCAGCTATAAATAATGCATACCTGTATTAGTATTGTGAAGTTGCATCAGTTAAATATTTAATACGAAATGAATCTCTTTTCCGGTGTCAGAATAAAAATCTCATATAAAAAACCTCATTTTGAATGTGACACATTTTAGTGGTACTAAAATGTATTGTCACACTGACCACAACTACCAGTCAAGAAATAAATAATTCAGTTGATTTTGTGAAAAGTACCAGGAGAGCAGAACTAGTCAAGAGGTAAACCAAAAGTTAGGTAGGTACTTAAGTACAAGAAAGCAAAATACTATCCAACAGGAAGGACTACTAATAATAATGAAAAGATAGATTGCAAAAGGTGAGTTTTAATTAGAACCACATCTTACTTTATTCTACTACCCTAGTACTTTTATTAAAATTTCCTCCAAATCAATCCAAATCTTAATTTTTATGACTGCTAGTTAAGTAGGTACATTTTGTTCCGGAACTCCATGCTAACTAGGTTGATAATTTATAAGACAAGTAGTACCTATGCTGGAGGGTGAGGTTAAGGTTCCATTTTTATGTAGGTACTGCTACAAAAAATATTTTGATCATTGAAATGGATAGTTCAGTAGCAGTGGACTAGGTATTTAATTCAAAAAGTAGGTAGGTAAAGTAAAATTAAGATACGACTATTTCGGTGTAATTTTACCCAAAGGGGATTTTGAGACTTTTAGTCTCAAGATCCCCTTGATCCAAAAATTTTGAAATAAAGGGGATTTTGAGACTAAAAGTCTCAAAATCCCCTTAAAGGGAAAAACTCAAAGGGGATTTTGAGACTAACCCTGCTTCTTATCTACACTACAACAATAGTAGTAAGTAGTGCAACATGGGGCCCAATTCCGAGTTGGGATTTTTCGAACTTTTTACTTTCTAGTCTCTAGAGAAAAGACTAGATACCACTGTGGGTGGATCCTTATTTTTTTATATTTGTAACTTTACAATCCGTTAACCAATTTACTAGTAAAACCAGTCTAACCAGTAAAACTTAATTCTATGCTGATCGGTTTTTAAGCGGTTCTAATTCTAACAAAATGTTAGAGAAACTTTCAAACCGCTTACCGAATGAATCAGCGTTGTACTGTACCTACCTACCTATGTGATAATACTTACCTAGTACTTACTCAACGCTGAATCATTCAAGTCATTTCAAGTTGACTTAGTTCGCTTTGCTCACTCGATCAATTACTTCTGGGCCTATACTAGATCATACTTACCTACATACAATAGATGCGCTATTTATAACTAACCAAAGCATCGCGTAAAAACAGCGCATCGCATCTTCCACGCTACGAGATAAAAATGAATCAGGGTCGGGTTGGTTATGCGAAAGTGGAAAAAACCTTACCTACTGTATGGCAAATATATTCAGAATACCTATATGTATATTATTAAATATCATAAGCTACTAATTAATGACCCGGTTTTTGATAGCAGGATGACTCATACTTTCAACGACAGGTTAACAAACGCCCCGTGCCGCTCCTAATGCTTCTGTTTCACTCAAAAACAGCTCAAAGTGCAGTAAGGTACCTATAAAAACAAGTAGTAAATACGTACCGACTTCGACGAAGGCCAAAAACAAGGCAAGGCTGAGAGCAACACTTTTGCTGTTCATTGTGATTGTTTGTAAAGTTAAAATATACACAGCTCGTAAGACGGTCTGAGACGCGTACGTAGTGAATGCACGAACGAACTAACACAAACTGACTGACGGAAGTGACGGACGGACGGCGGATGAAAGATAGAAAGAGAGAACGGAACGCGGGGTTGCCAACCATTGAAATTTTTTCCTCGTACAGAAACAGATAAATTGGTTGTCCCGTGAATCGAAATCAGATCTGGTATTCCAGGATTTACTAATTGTATTCTAGCACGATACAATCGGTCACCAAATTATACAGATTTCATATCAAATTACACAATATGCAATCTGGCAGCCCTTTATAGACAAATTAAACATTATGTTATTAAACCTCGTACGAAATTGTAAGACGACGCACCCCGTGTTCTCGTACCTCGTACGAACGACCACAAATTTCGTATTTGTACGGGAAACCTCATACGGTTGGCAACCCTGACGGAACATTGACAGACAGCAGCGCTTTTTCCCTGTTTTGCGCCTCGTCATCTGACCACATCCCGGCAAGTTGACTCGACGAAGTGACGCCATTGCAAAAACTACATCATATTCTTTACTTACCCTGCGGCGATTTGCGAAATGTAGCTGGCAGACACTGGATGAGAAGAGCCGAAGACCGAGCTCAGTGGCGCGTCTTGAGAGAGACCTACGTCCAGCAGTGGACCAATATTGGTTGATTTGAAATGGTAGTGGGTCGGTTATGTATGCCGGGCAAACATGACCGACCCACTGCCATTTCAACTTGCTAATTCTCTGAGCTATATCGGCGACCTTTATTCTCTATCTGATAACCTCGTTTCGGATTCTATCCTTATGAAAAATTCGTACCATAGCTCGCTGAGTGACTTTTAACTCATGGACCAGCCCTACTGTAAGGTAGTGTCCACGTTTCGGCAGCATAGGTCACAGCATAGGACGCATTGGTTAAAGACTTTCGTATTCAAACATTGGGGAACCGGTGACGAGAAGATTTGTCGGAGTTTCCCAAATGCAGCCCAGCCCAGCTGAATTCTCCGGTGTCCGTAATGATGCTTAAATCTCACACATTAATAAAACTTGATATCTACGCCGTAAAGTCAAACCCCCGATCTTATTTTTCCGAATTTGTTGCGGGGACGAAGTAAACACCTATAGGTGTTTTTTAAGCGTATGCTTAAAAAAACGTGTCGCTATGAGCACACGCTAAATGCTTGGGAATCAAAGCGAGCAAGCGTTTTCTTTATTTAAGTATCCGAAAACCGATGAGTCTCCATTCTCCATTGTATTATTCAGCAACATTTTATTAGCAAGAGCCCATTCACACAACACATTTTTCTCGAATCGAATAAGTCGCGTTTTTCGCAGTCTTTTCTGAAAGTGGTCTTTCGAAGGACGCTGCGACTGACGAAATCTTAAATTCGGTAAGGTAATCACGAACGCCTCCACGATCTTATTTATGCTATGCGGTGAGTGCTGAATGCAATACGTAGGTTACCTATCCATATCCACACATACCTAGTGTAAATGGGCTCTAAGAACTGAGTCTACAAAGTTAGATGGGTGTAAGTTAGTGCCGTAAGCGTCGTCCAAAGGCCAAAAACAGGAAGAGTGGCGCCACAGGTCCTGCTATAATAAAACGAAGTGTAGTCTGAGGAAGGAAAGTGGGTCGATAGAGAACCCCTATTTGACCTTGTTCGCGTGGCATGTCTGATTTTATGGTGGAACTTGCGGTGTTTTGAGGTGATGTTTTCGTGGACGTTATAGCTAATGGTATTTTATGGGTTTATTTTGTTGAAATATCTCGGTTTTAAGCTACTTACCGAACTAATTGACTAACGCAAGTAACTAACCTAAGTAACCCGTTTATAGGCTTTAAGTTTAGGAAGGATTTTTTCGGCTCTACCTAAATCAAACTACTGCTTATTCTGTGCTACTGCATTTCCTATACTTAATTTACTTACTAATACATAGGACATCTTATTTATCGTATTATATTTAGAAGACTAGCAGTAACTTAGGGCCTGTTTCGCCATCTCCGAGTGACTCCGAGTAACGCTATTCGTTGAATAAAAATATTGTTAGATATCTTTGTTTTTGACAAATCTGAATATTTCCGTCTCTACAAGATGAAAATATTTTAACTGATGGTTAGCGTAATTATGAGATGGCTAAACAGGCACTAAGTATTCCATTCCATACGTGACGTGAGTGCATGTGTGACGTGAAGATTTGCAATATTATGTTACAATGTAAACCCATTGTCTTCTTTACCATAAGCAATTATGTTAGGTGTTACGTTCGTATCGAAATATATTCGATATGCACACCATCATATCATAGCGATGGCTTTGAATTTTGAATGAAGTGTCCTAGAAAACCTGTTTTGTTTATGTGCGCACGCGATCTACCGCCACAAAAGGCTCATTGATGCAAGACCGACCACAATCATTTGATTGAAGCCTTGACGACGTAAGCTAATAGATCGATTCGTCCTAATTAGATACGAAATAAGCAGTCTGTAACCTCATGTCTAGTCTACCTATGAAACTAGACATCGCAGGAATATTTTACCACTTTGTCTTTACGAAATAAGCAGTCTGTAACATCATGTCTAGTCTACCTATGAAACTAGACATCGCAGGAATATTTTAGCACTTTGTCTTTAGAAACTTATGGTGCCATCTGTTGGTATGCGTTGAAAACAAAACGAACTAAAATAACGGTACTAGTCCCGTCTCTTGGTGACGGCAAAAGCTTATTCAAATGACATCAGCGTCGTATTAAATGTGGTAGAGATGGCTGGATAGTTCTATACACAATAACTAGATGGCGCAACATACAACTTCAGAACAATATCAATGAAAACGTGACTTTTGAATTGAACAAATGTTACACCTAGCTTGTTTTGAGGGGCGAGTACGAGTTTACAGTGTGCAATACGTCTGACGTCCAGCACACCGGTGTGCGCTGATTGGTATGGAAACACTGAGCGGATTTTTTGAGAAACTTGGTCTCGTCAAGCTTCCGCTCAGTGTTTCCATACCAATCAGCGCACACCGGTGTGCTAGACGTCACACGTATTGCACACTGTAAACTCGTACTCGCCCCTCAGAGCACCTATCCATCGATATTGAACATTACTGCACCTACCTCAACACTTACCTATATTAATTTGTGAAGACTAGAATAGAACGAAATGAATAGTTTTTCTCAGAATGGGTAAGTAGCCCAAACGTGTTGTAGTCTGAATGTGACGAAAAGTGATCTAAGGTCAATAGAGACAGCGGATCGATCATTTCACTATTTCCTGCTTATCAAGGTCTGTGCCATTGCATCGAGGAGTATAGCTAGCTCATAGGTTTACACCTGATTTTGACTACAATTACCTAGCTAAAGGTACCGGGTATCTAGTTATTATGAATAAACTAGGTACTTAATTAATAGTTCGCCCAGAATGAGATCTCGTGATGTTCTCAAAAAAGGAAATAAAACGCAAAACTACTTTATTTTTCTTTCACTGGACTGGACACTTAACTTTACAATCCCTAGGCCGATTCAGCTCATAATGCTACCAGTAGACTATGGTAGTACTACCTGTCGACATACCAAATTCTATGCAGATTGTATAAGCGGTTCGAAAGTTATAAATGCTCTAATAAACATACAACACCGATTCGTCCAAGTTGACACTAAGATCTTCGCTTACTTCGATGCTTCGATGCCATGGATCCTATTCTCGCTAGCCTAAGTAGGTACAGAAGAAGATTTGGAAGGAACCGCTTTTCTTAGTTAGGTGCATGCACTGGTACGCGATAAATCCATCCAGCCATTTGGATGTGTCTCTGTTCGTTGTAAAAAGGCGACAGAGACTACATATTTGTAACAGTTAAAAAATCCATTTTAAATACAGCATATATAAACTTTATTTAAAGCAATACCAAAGGTAAATAGGAAGAACTAAAGGTATTGAACTCACGATTCCTGGAAGCTCAAAGTTCACGGCTGACTCCGAAGTCAGGTGTCTCGGCATTCGGTGACCTTTTGGTGTATCGCCTCGTTTCGACACCGTGCGAAACTCGGTCGCGATACCAGTTCAAATTGCAAATACAGATTATCATAGTGATTTTCGGTAACACTGGTTTTTATTATTTCCAAGAATAAAGCTTCATATTTAGTTCGGTATCTAAATTCCATTCAAAATCCAATGAACAGAACAGAACATTGCAGTCTACTTACTGTCGGATATTAGACGACGAACGCGTCAGCGTAGCTCTCTTAAAATTGAGTGAGTTATTAGGTATTAGGTAGAGCACTGGAATTAAAGTGCATAAAACACTGAAATTCGAGTAGGCCATAAGATGAAATAAAGGCGGCGGGGACCATATTATGGGACTAACTAATGTGCAGATGCGCTTATCCTTCAGGATTTAGAACGAATGACGAGTGCAAAGAAGAGGGTCGGACATGATCGAAATCAATTCAAATAAATCACAGGAATGAATTAGAATCGTCGTTTATACTAGATGCGTTGGCATTTCACCTGAGCTTAGCTCTGATTGCGTGATGCGAGAAGTTGGAGCCAGGCACCTGCCTGGCTCCAACTTCTCGCATCACGCAACCACCTGGTAGGACAGGCTCTGGACCAGCAGTAAACTGCTATAGTATAGACTGATGGTGATGAGATAAGGCGCAAAGATACCTCTCACGATGACTCAGCATTTTTATTGAGCCCAAAACATGATTAGAACACCAGACAAGACAAATAAAATTTAATGTGTTTGCTGGACATTGCTTCTTCATTCATGCATTGCATTCATCGTGATTTTATACACTAAATGGTATCTTAGCGGCCATCTTTAATTCGCGTGCAAACAATACCTTATCAACTATGTAGTTAATCGGCAATATAATATTGTGATAGTTAATTGTGCTATCAAGCGATGGACTTTCCGAGAAGTCGATTGTCGTTGGACCGGTCCGTCTTACTGTCTATGTCATTTCTAATCATTTATGAGCCCATACAAACATTTATGTTATCCAGCATTCTTGTGATTATAATAGATCATGCGATCTTCTAAGAACCCCATACAACATACCTCAAAAATAGTAACATTGAGACTGGTTTGTGGTTGAGAATCGCCTCTCAAAAGTTGAAAGATGTAAGTAAAGCAAATGATTAGGAAAATTACGATTTTTTCAGGAGACATAGTTTTATGGTATTTCCACAATATCTTCGATTGCTGTTCTTCGATTACCTATATTGCTTGCAGAAATTGAAACAATGTTGAGCGCCAATCAGTAGCCATTGACAGAAAGCAGCACCTATCTGGAGTTTTTACAGTGAAAATCACAACATCAGCGATTGACAGGCAAGTAGGGACTAGGTTTCTTCTTAGGAAACGATGTACCGACCTATTAATGGTGCGTGGAGATACCGATCAACGCGGTTTAAGTTTAAAAAGCACCAGACAGTCACGTTTATCATCAGCAATAAAAAACAATAGGGGAAAAAGAAGAAGAGGCTAGGCTACAGAGTGCACATGAACTTTCAAATGGTACTTACAGAGATCAATTTAATTAAATTGTGTATTATCTCTGCATTTTATACCTAATTCTTTAGATGTGATTCAATTCTTTGTTCTGCATTTACCTGCAGCAGGTGTTGACATAAATTCATAATTGATATTTTATCAAGATCGGAAACAATTTACTAGAGCACCGAATTGAAACAAAGCAATCGTGCGACGACAGTAACCGACGTTACCTAATTAATAATGACAGTTTCGTTAGTAGCATTCACTCAGGGATTTATTGCTTTGATAATTGGAAAACAATCCATTGTTTCTGTAACTACTGTGTAACTCAGCAGAAAAATACTTTTAAAAGGAAATGCTGCACTTCTGTGGGAACATTTGGCTTATATAAATTGTGATGCGTCCTTTTAGATTTCGAAACCTATAATACCTACCATCTATGTGACTGTTTAATAAAGATATATCAGGTCAGGATTTACGACCAGACACGATGATGATGATTCGCCTAACTGTTAAGATTTGATGTAGGTATTTCGGGCTTGTTGGTTGTGTGGCAAATAAAATATTTGTGAAGGGCTGTCCCCAATGGAGATTTCCAAATAGTATGTATTAATAGGTACTGGCAAACGGCGGAACACTATAAAAAATATCATGACAGCAAACAGTCCCTAACATTAGATACCTAGTGTATCTACCACTAAGGTATCGTTTATAATCACTCATAACTGAGACATTTAAAGTTATTTATCGTCGATCAAACCTTAAGTAATTGAGCGTAAATAAGACTGCGGACATATATATGAATAAAATAATGACAAATTTATTGTTCATGATTGCGGCAGTTCGCATTATTAAACAGAACAAATGGGCCCTGGGGCACTACCGGCTTTGAGCCTGCACCTTTGAAAGTTTTACAATTGTAGCGAATCCGGTTGAAATAGACCATAAAAAGATTCGTCATACGGTGACGGCTTTGTTACTTTATTATATTTTCAAACACTTTTAGATGTTTTAATTTCGAACAATAGGCCATGTTGGCAGACCTATATGTTTGGTCTGAATAAACCCCTTTTCGGCTTTTAAGGACAATAATGTTACACGTTGTATAGTTAGTGAATACTATAAATTTTGCTCTACTTGAGGACAAATCTGTTATTGCCTAACCTTTTACTAGTTTTTCGTGACAATAAAGATCTGCAGCCTTACTCTTGAATCAAATAAAAATTTCAATACAATGTAGATCACAATCCAATATCGATGATTTTTTGTACTCTTGAAGAAAATTTTGATAGCATTTCTACGCAATAACTAACACAATACCCTACTGTCATTAAGTTGACAAGCTTCAAGAGTACAAAACTTTATTGGATGTGACATTCCAACGTCAACGTTAGTTTCGGCAATTATTTAAATATTGAGCGGGTATAGAACGAACTAAATATTCAATAACCGCACATTATTGAAATAATTTAGCCCTAGGTTCGCATAAAAGAGTAAAAAACGCCACAATTTCAATACCGATCGATCGGAATCGCCTTCAGGAGTTAGGCTGTAGAAATAAATTGAATATTGGGAATGATCCATTGACACTATCTGCGGATAAGTCTTGAGAGGTCGTGCCGTAACCCTAAATAGTTGGAATGACTTCCAAATTCCTCATTCCTGACTCCACAGCGACTTGACTGAATTCCACAGCGCACAGATCTCATAACAGTTAGTACGTGACTCGTGTCGTTACCACAGGTGAGTCAACTGTTAGTAAGGCTAGTTCTGGTTTAGGTGGAATGAATTCAACGGGTCGGCACTTGGCGAATGTGATCGTAGTGCCCCGCCCTGACAACAAAGCCACCGGACTGTGTTGTGGTTAAGGGGAGGCATTCATCTTGTTATCATTTACGTTTCTTATTTACAAATAAAACTTATTTCAGAAATCCCCTGCGTGTTCCCCCTGTAAAGGGGATTTCTGGGCTTTTTATCCAAAAATCCCCTTTTTCTTCTTCTTTGCGTGTCAATGGTATGGAACACTAGACGAAGTTCGAGTAGAACTTTGCCACCTTCACCCCCTCGTCTGTGGCATCTATGAGGTCATCCCTTGTGCAGGTGTTAGGGCACAAGGAGCAAACGAGCAAATATGACATCGTTTGGATAGGGGCCCCGCAATCACATTGACTGAGAGCAGGGTCGCGATAGGCCCATCTACACATGCTCTCCCTAGAGCGACCGACTTGGGTCCGGAGCCGGTTCATGGATCTTCACAGTGGCCATGGAAGATCTCGTCCTGGAGGCAGATGCTCTTTTGAGATAAAACCAGGTGATGGCAGTAATTCCCCTTAGCGTAGCTTAGCTTAGCGGGAAAGGCATAATAATGATTACCAAGGTATGCTGAGAGATGGAATATTTGAAGCCAATGCACCAATCCACGGTACAGATAAGAGCCAAAATATGCTCAAATTGATAAACAATTGAAATCGATACTATTTTAAAGGCGCTTATCGACGTGTCTCCCCTTAACACGGACCAGCATAATAATGAAGCAACCATGACATATTATTGTCGCGTAGTTTTATTGACTTCTTATTATATACCAATAATAATTATCATAGCCGGATACTGTATTGTCGTGTTCCTAAGATTATAGTCTGGGGGCAAAAAAATAATTAACAATGTTTAGTCAGCGATAAAAATAATACCTACTTCTCTTTGTTTTAATCGATACCGGAAAATATCCTATACGATCGATATCGACTCTGAGTTGGTAATGAGCGAGCGTATGGCACACGCACAGCCCTATTATAACCTAGCGTTAAAAAAAAATGGGTTCTCATGAAACCCAAAAAATAGACAAAGGTACGTCGTCGTGTCGTCTGTCTGTATGAAGAAGTATTTTAAAATATACATTTCATGATTTTAAACGTGGTGTTTGGTAATGTAAATTATAGAGATGGGTTAAAATAACGCAGCACATTTTTTTCTAGCTAAAGTTCCGTTTAGTTTCAGACGTAGACTTTTTACAACCTATACCTAATTAGATAATAATAAGTCATAGAAAACCCAATATTATTTTCAGAACTGTGTTGTATAACTAGTCTAGTACATACATATAAATCATATAACGCAGAATTGAATAAAATTAAAACTAATTAATATGCATTTAGCACGCTACGGAAAATCCTTACTTCCGTCACCGATGGGTTTTCTCTGCAATGACATTTGTCTCAGTAATGTTTTTTAACGAAGGTTGTTTTAACCGACTTCAAAAAAGGTGGTCTATTATATTTTTGCATTGACAGGCAGTTTTGAAAGAGTTTTGTCTCTTGCACACACGATCTTATGAAAAAATCGTTGAGCATTACTTAGCCACCTCTCAACTGAATCTTTCAAGCTGCTATACAACAAACTTTTCTCCTTTGTTAGATTTGATATTTACTTAGTAGCTTCTCAACGTTAAAACGGGTTTATGGGTGAGAATTGTTCTGATAATTTGCTTATACGTCTCTCAACTTTTGAGAGAAGTTTGAGACGGGATTCGTGACTGGAAGTTATATAACACTTTTTTTATAATGGACTAGCTTCCGCCCGTGACTTCGTCCGCGACCAAGATGTACTACCTACCTCCTACCTACCCTCAAAATTTCAAGTCTCTACGACCAGCGGTTTAGGCTTTGCTTTGTATGTCAGTCAGTCAGTCAGGCAAGACAAAGATTCTTATAATAATAGATAGATTGTATAGTTGAAACTATTTGACGGTCACTATAATAAATATACCAGTACACTCAGTTCCAATTCAATACTAGTGTCGAGTGTGAAGTGTCACCATGTATTTAGTTAGCATTAGTAGGTATGTATTGAAAACAAAGTTAGACAAACTTGTTGTTTAATGACTCAACAGAACACTTAGCTGTCATTATCAAATCCTCAACACATTACTTTTAAAAGAAATCAAAGCACCTTAAACTGCCTTAAAGGTCACTTGGTTCTTCTTCTTCTCTTAATATGGCCTCTGTCCGTCATTTCGACAGACAATTTGGTGTAGCATTCTTTATTTAAATGTCGTCAAATGAAAAAAAAGCATTGAACCGCTTCCTATTTGGAAGCGATTCAATGCTTTTTTTTCACTTTTGAGTCATAGAATAACTCATTTTTAGTGAGTACAAAGTTTGGAACAAGCACGTGGTCTTGTAATGGATGAAAAAACACGGAAATATATGGGGTTTTTTATCATAAAATTATCCAGGATCTTTCTCTCGTCGGGTTCTGAATCAGCAGAATTTTCCTTTTCCGATACGTAGGTATCGGATAAGGAAAATTAGTATATAAATTAAAATTAGTATTAAATATAGGAAAAAACTTAGTCGTAAGTAGTTACGACTAAGTTTTTTCCTATTGAACCAGCATATATAAATAAATATTCATGGACATTTCACACGTTGCCCTCTAGTCCCAAACTAAGCAAAGCTTGTAATACGGAACTAGATGCTGATAGAATACAGACATACTTTTTTTTTGTAAATATATACTTATATACTTATACTTTAATACAAGTAACACCTAGATAGAACAAACATCTATGTTTGCTACACACAAATGTTTGTTCTCAGTGGGGACCGAACCCACGACCCACAGCACGGAAGGCAGAGCTAATACCGACTGAGCTGTGACGCCTGTCATATTGACAAAGAAAAACTTAAATTTATTATTAAGCTTCGAGATACCTTGTTAGTTTAGTAGGGGTACCTACTAATCTGTGATGTGAAATGTGATGTAATGTGAAAAACCATGGAGAAAAGCTTACATTTATTTATTTACTAGCAGTTGCCCGCGACTTCGTACGCGTCTACAGTTTCCGTGTACATTATATTATCTGTGCGTGTACCGAGCGGATACTTCTTTGAGAAACTTGACATTACACCTCATTACACCGAACTCGTACCTACTGGAATGTCAAACGCAAGTCGTTAGACCAAAGAGGTAGTACTACGCCCTGTCAAACTGACGTGACATGACATTGCAATGAAATCCTCTTGCCAATTGGCGCTCCTAATCCTTTTCGTTCATTTTATCCTGTAGATCCTGTTAATTATTCGGGATAAAAAGTAGCCTATATGTCAATCCAGGTTACGAACTATAGATATGCCAAGTTTCATCCAAGTTAATTCAGTAGTTTTGCCGTGATTGAAACACAAACATCCAAACATCCAAGCATCTAAACATCCAAACATCCAAACATCTAAACTTTCGCATTTATAATATTAGTAGGAAGGATAGGATAGGATTTATTTTGAATTGTGATTATTCCACTGCTTTCAAACCTGTTTATAAAAGTTTAATAGGAAATACAAGGTACTTATTTCTGCATACCAATGAAGCCATTATAAGTAAAACCAGTCCAGTTTTCAGGTCCGTGACAGAGTTCTTTTTTACAAACGAGTGGTTTTTCCAAAATGCCAATGAATTTTGCAAAAGATTAAATCCTGTTGCAGTTTACTATTCAACTTAGCAATCAATAGCAATGTAGAATTGAAATTGAATTACTTAGTCAACAAAAAACAGCCATATTGATAACTTCTTCTAATTTTAAAAAATTAAAAGTTAACCAGGAGAATTTAAGCTGTGTCTCGTTTTTGGGATCCAAAAACGAAGTACTCAACGAATGTAGGTACCTATCACTTAGTGACTGATATTTCAATCCACAAAATAGAAATTCGCAAAATAAAAAAGTTATTTAGTTATCCTTTAGTCAGATGTTTATAGCCGTTCGTAGACTAGATTCTAAATAATCTAGATATAGAATTAAGTGAGTTAAAAAAACAGTTTATTGATAAACACTTACAACTACACTATGATCGAAGCAAGTCTTCTCGATACAGGCCAAGCCTAGTGAGGATACAAAAGAGCGCGTTTAGGTCTTTTGTATGAAATTGATTACAATTACGACAACTGGTTACGATGTTTATAATGTTTTGCAAACATAAAAGTACTTCACCTACAAATTGGTAGAGCGTTTTATACAAATAAAAACGTTAAATTAGATCAACGAATTGGCCTTGAATTAGCTACAATTATTGTATAATTCAAATTTCAATTTAGAAGAGAATGATTCGCGCTTAAAAAAACGGCAGTATTCATCGATTGGCACCACATCCTGGACTGATGGTGGGTAAACCATAAATCCCAACCGGAACGCATACATCATCGGAAGTTTCTGGCCAGGCTCTTTCAACCAGTGACAATCCACCAGCTGAGGTCTTTTAGTAAAAGGAACCGCACATTCACAAGACAAGAGTTTACTCTACTCTTAGTGCCCGCGCGATCGCGTGTGCAAACGCACGTGTCAAACCTCCATGGATAGCCCGCCAAAACATTCGTAGTGTTCGATTTTTAAACGTGACAGTTGACATTGTGGAACTTCAGATCGTAGTTTTGCGCGTAGGCAAAGGACTGAAGGTAATCCTATTTTTTATTCAACTTTATATACCTATTTTTAATAGGTATAATATTTGTTTGCTCTATTTTTTTTGCCTATAGATATATTTTAAAGGTTTTGTTCTATTAATATTCACTACATATTTAACAATTTTACTATTATGAGTCAGAGTAAATAAATAAATAAATAAAATAAATATTCATAGACATTTCACACGACGCCCTCTAGTCCCAAACTAAGCAAAGCTTGTAATATAAAGCTTGTATTATTATAAGCTAGTAGGTATTATAATGTAATTTAACCATAAAATATGTAACTACTGTCCAAAGTGTGCAATGCTCGTTAGTTCCCCGGTAATGCTTATTATTCATAAGGCATTTTATTTTTAGCTTGACCAATCTGTCTATAGCTTTATTGGAACAACCTTGAATGTGTCGCCAATATTTACGCAATCGTCACCGCCGATCAAACTAAACTTATGACATAACACCTGTTCTTGCTAAAGGTACTTTGTCTAATAGACCCTGAATAAAACTTTTTTTAATCAGTATGTATTTTTTTTGAAGGTTGTGATAAAACAGTGGTCACTATAACAAAATTGCAACACCACCGTTTTCGAAATAACAGTAGGAGGCACGACTCTCCCACGATAATTTTATGCGCTTAATTTATGACTTGAAATAGATTTAAATTAATATTGTACCTACGTTTATTTAATTTAAAAGTTATTTATTAATTAATATTTCAAAAAAGTTACACATGTATAAAATTATACAGCGCCTTAAAGCTTAGGTAAGGTTAGTTACGAAATTATTATAATTTTAATCAAATTAGAAAAGCAAAAATACCTTATCATTTTTGCAAACTTTTCTGTCGTAAGGTGTGTTCAAGCGAAGCGATTCTTTAAAACACTGTTAGTCAATTTTGACGTGTGATTTATAATGCGATAATATTAAATAGGTACGTGCTGTGCTGACTGTACCAACTACAGGTTACAAGTTATTCGTAATCTATGATAGTGGACAATGGACCAAACCTACTTAGATAGGTGTGCAAACGGTCCACACGTCGTATTACTTTTTGCCGTCACCCGGAAATCGTGCGTTTTTTCCGATTGAAAGTCCGTAATAATTACAACGAGTTTTAATTGTTATAGAGAATAGTACGCACACGTGTATGTACACACGGCCACAGGTCAGGTTGTACATCCAATATTACCATAACTATGCTACATACAATGCAGAGAATCGTTGGAAAAGGAAAGCAATAGGCGTAGGTGCGCGCCGCCGCGCTCACAACCCTTCTTACACAAACACACTGTCGTCTCGCACGATTCGTAACGTTCAACTTATAATAGTTCAAAGTCCAAACAGTATAGGTGGACGTGTCTTCGACTGTCCCTATACATCATACACTTTCCGGGTAGCCTTGTCCAGTCGTTGACATGCTTGTCAATGTGAAAATTGTCTCGAAAGCTGAGTGAAGGGATTACTCGGTTGTTAACACGAGTTTTAAATGCCAATGTCCTTTGAGCTTTCGTTAAGAGCCTTGCAGAGGACATACAAACGTAATACCAAGATCACTTTTGATTCGAGTATATTTCTACTATATTATGATATTATTTAGATTAAAATAGTATTTTTCTATGTTTCTAGCCATATCTTGTATTAATATACCTATACTTAGGTATGAATAAAAATAAAATGTAAGCAAATGTACGCATTACAGACATTATTCTGTAATGTTTCCGTGTGGTGCAATAATAAAGAGTTATCTATCTATTTAACTATGTTTTACATAGCTTATATCAGTTACAGTTTAGCATCACAATGTGCAAAACGCAACAAGTTTTCATTCATAATTTTTGCTATACAGAACACTTAAGTTTCGATGATATTATGCGTCAACAATGAGAAATAATTGGTTGGAATTTTATAAACTGATAAATTTCATATGAAAAGGCGGAATCTGTGAACTGCAGGATGTTAAATATCACGACTTATTAACCACTAGCAGTTACCCGCGACTTCGTACGCATCTACAGTTTCCGTGTACATTATATTATCTGTGCGTGTACCGTACCTATTGGAATGTCAAACGCTAGTCGTTAGACCAAAGAGGTCAAACTGACGTGACATGTCATGACAATGAAATCCTCTTGCCAATTGGCGCTGCTAATCCTTTTCGTTCATTTTATCCTGTAGATCCTGTTAATTATTCAAGATAAAAAGTAGCCTATGTGTCAATCCAGGCTACGAACTATATATATGCCAAGTTTCGTCCAAGTTGGTTCAGTAGTTTAGACGTGATTGAAACACAAACATCCAAACATCTAAACATTCGCATTTATAATATTAGTAGGATAGGATAGGATAGGATTGAACGATCTTATTCATATTGGACACTAAGAGCCTGTTTCACCATCCTTGAGTCACGCTATCCGTCAAATAAAAATATTTGTGTCTTTGTTTTTGACTAGTCGAAAGTAGAAACAGACATATTTATATCGATAGCGTAATCATAAGATGGTGAAATATGCACTAAGGACTCTAGTTAAAAAATATTTTTTTATTACCGCTAAATCTGCCGCCATTTCTTTGATTCTTTCCGAAGACATGATATTTTATAGAGATGCAATAATTTTAAATAATAAAATGACATGAACTATATTTTTTCCGTAAACCAGACATACTTATTCGATGAATGTCGTGAACGGGCAACATTTGGTACTTACTTACCTACATCATTTTATGAAAACAAATTTCGTTGCTTTATAAGATCATGGTACGAATTGGTATTAGCCCAGTTATTTCAGCAAGTAAAGGTTAATTTTGCGGCGCAAAAAAGTAAACCATAAGAGAATAATGCTACTAGATTTTTTTTTACCTTTTAGTTGGCTGTAGGTACTTGAATTTCGAAATTCTGTAAGAGTATTCTTTTCCAGTTTAAAAATAAGTGCAGTAATAAAGTTTGTAACGCGAACCTCACCCAAACCGTGACAGCATTTTAATAAGTTGTGAACTACAAGTAGGTAAGTAATTAATTTTATTTAAATATTTATTTATATTAAAGGCAAAAACATCGTTTTATAAAGTCTCAGTTTACTTCAAAACCGTCAGTTTACTGTTTTTATGGGAACATACAAGGCCGTAACCCGTCGAGTATGACGCTTTTATGACATGCTTCACGAATTATTTTATAACTTTAATAATAAAATAAATAGAGTGATATGTCTGTGCACGTGGGTCGAATAATATTGTGCATATTTTTATGACATGCTCGGAGGCTTTTAAATAACCATTAACAAGATTTTTTTTTACGTGGTGTGAAATAATACCATAAAAAAA
Source organism: Gandaritis pyraliata (assembly GCA_947859175.1). NCBI lineage: Eukaryota > Metazoa > Arthropoda > Insecta > Lepidoptera > Geometridae > Gandaritis > Gandaritis pyraliata. The sequence goes on along the minus strand of OX401866.1, from coordinate 3,735,210 downwards.
ATCACCCTATCCCGAATTACATTTTTTGATTACTAATTTTTATGCAATAGATTCCCTGATGATATTTTTTTATTATGAAGTTTTATATTATAATGCTCTTAAATGGTATTTATTTCGAGATTTTCTTATATAATTAGTCTTAATAAAGTCATCCTAGGGTTGGGAAATAAAATAAGCTAAATATACGATTTGGCATTGCAAAACATAATCAAACGGCCAATAAAAAAATGATCTATTTTATTGGCAGTTAAGTAAATGTTAGTTCGATTGGCCAATGAATTGATTACTACTAAGTTAATGGTACTAATGAAGGAATGAATTATGTGAATCCATAGGTTAAACTTAAGTATTTTGACCTGATTCCATCCATCACAGAGTAGATAGGTATATTGCATCATGCTTCATGCATGATGGACGACTGATGCGATACATTTTTAGGATATTGAATGTTGAACAGGTTTTATAAGGCTCCTAAAGAAACTCCTTAGTAATGAGCTCCTTTAAATTAAATCAGATTATTTAGTTCAACTTGAAGGCCACATTGAATTACGCTTCTAAGAATGGTGCTTCTGAATGTAAAACAATGGTTTTATTAAACCTCGCTTACGCTCGAAATTTTATTTTAAAAATCATTCCTTATGAACGGAGTCTCGTCTCCATTGAAAAAAAATTTTTTTTTGTATCGTTAGTATTTTGTATAAAGATCATTATATAAAAACATTGTGATACCTTTTAAAGTTTGTAAATATGAAGTTAAATACTGAACAAGAAATAAGCTCTCATTTTATAAAACAAGTAATAATTTGTACTAGTTATTCAACTGTTTTACTATCGACCCGTTTATAGACATTTTACAATCCTAGGTTGTATTTCATTAATGATCTTGAATTCATTATCATAGATTTCTTAAAAAGCTGTTACTGTTTCCGTAATAATGCAGTGAACGTTCAGTGTCCTTTTTATATAGACTTTGATAATACGGTTGATAAATGACGGTGGTCTACTGACAGAAACAAAGCTTAGATCTTAACTAGTGCAGTTTGGTTGCACCTGGTTTCAAACGCTGTACCTACCTATAAAGCATCGTACTTACAATAAAATATTTTGTTATCAGTGAATAGGTAAGTACTTGGAGTCAGTAGTAGAGAATTTATACTCATTATTTTATTTCGTTTATTACAATTAGCAAAAACAACTAAATAAAGAGTTTGTAAACTTTACAATAATTTTAAATCAATTCTATTGTATTATTAACAAAATGTGTGTATAGTTGTATGTTTCTATTAAAAAAAAATTCAAGATAAGATAAAGATAACAAGATTTTGCCTACTTTGAATTTGCTTAAATTCAATTTTTATGTGCCAATAAATCGTAAGTCAAACAAAACATGAACACGATCGTAAAATAAAATACAATGCGTGGGCTTAACTACATAGATACAGTATTTTAATCGATTTAGTTCACTTTATAGTTTTGGTTTTGGATCAGTAAATATTTTAATGTGACTGTTGAAGCGTTTTAACGTTTAAGATAAGAATAGAATCGTCTCTCAAAAGTTGAGAGACTTTTAAGCAAATAAGAAAAATTTTCACCTATAAATCCGTCTCAACGTTTGAGAAGGTACGTGTCAAAATTGCCTAAACAAAGAAGAAAAGCTGAACGTCGTATAGCATATGAGAGTGATTCAGTTGATAAGTGGTGGTATAAGACCGTTAATTTACAAATTAACTAACTTAGGGCGTCTTGCACCAGAATTACTAAACGTATTTAACAGCTAAATCGATTTAAATCTGACGTATTTGTATGACTTGACAACTCGCTAAATACTATTTAAGAGTTAAACGCGTTTAGCGACTCTGGTGCAAGCCGCCCTTAGTTTAACTAAATTAGTTTTGTTTAACAATGTTCTGGAGGAAACTACATATTTTTCTAAGTTTTAATTTTAGTAACTATCTCAAAAGCTTAACCTCATTATTAGTAATTCGTGGAACCTAGTCACTGAATTACATGACTTAGCATTTAGGTATTAGTCAAAAAATAATCGACTAATTCATGGTCATATTTGCATTCCATTGGTCTTATGCGGCAAGGTCGAATTCGCCAATCGCATCGAAATTATATTTAAATGCTATCGTAACTTAGATGGAAATAAAGTTACTTACGGCTCGTTATATTAACAGTTTTAACTTTTTTAACCATATCCACCTAATTGGTTATTTTGTTTTGAAGTATCAATTAAAAAATGGGATTTTTTTCAGAAAACCTGAGTTACGATGGTCTCATGAAAGGAAAACTATAGGTAACTTCTAAAAGTTAACTGAATTTGAGAAATTTAATAAAACAGTTAATAATGTCCATCATAATCTGAACCATGACTAAAATCCCTTTATATGGGAGCTCAACTTACGATGGTAATACGATAAGTTGGGAGCTTGTTACGAAACGATTTTTTTTATTTCACTATAATGGTTCCTTTACTCGGAACACTACATGCGTAAGTATTACTTGCGCTTTGCTTAATTTATTTTATTCACTGAAGTATTACGGAGTCTTGTTACACTAAAAAAGCCTCAATCCTCGTAGCAAAAGCTAGTAAAATATAAGTGGTTTGGCCCAATGATGTATGTCAACACTTTAAATGTGTGCCAGCCCAGCTCACACATAGATAAATTATTGAAATCTGATTCACTATGTTGACAGTTAACACTGACATTTCAAATCTAAAAATGGTCGTATTTTCTTGTTCCAATGTCAAATAATAATATGGTGAGGAAAAAATTCTCAAGATATGATATAATTTATAAGTTTAAAATACTAGGAAAACTGACCTAAAAGGGCTACCTAAGGGACGGCTAAGGGCTTCATTATCAGAATGATAATGGCAGTTCTTTGAAAATGTTCTAGTGACCGTAAACACCAGTAAAAAGTCACAGAAAAGCAAAATACGCAATTTCGTGCACGTGGATAGCGTATTTTTTTCAGTTATTTTTGTTTATAGGCCAAACTACTGAACCGATTTTGATGAAAATTGAATGGGACTAACCTGGAAATCTATCCTTTTAGATAAAAAAAGATTTTTTCAAATCGGTTTATAAATGAAGGAGTTCTGAGGTAACAAACATTTTAAAAAATTCAAACCGAATTGAGTCCCTCGTTTTTTGAAGTCGGTTAAAAACTAAGAACAACTAACTTGTTCGCTGTATGTGTATAATCTGCCATAAATTATATAAGCGACAGTGGTATAAACATTTTTACCACAATATATCGTTTCCATTCCCATATTGTATCTAGCACATTATTTTCCCACGGGTTGACAATCTCTGCTATTTAAATCGCAGTATAAAAAAACACTTACAACTATGCTAATAAAGCTCATATTTGAGTAGAGTTTTCAAAGTTTTGCAGACACAGTTCGTGCATTTTCCTAATAGATTGAAGAGATACTAAAGTGATGTCAAACGTGATTAATCTTTTTGCCAAAATTCGTGCAGAATTGCGCTCCGTTTTTGGGTCACAACTTTTGGCAGTGCTTTTTTCAATGTCGTTGAAATGTTGACTTTGGCCATGAAGTTTTTCAATAACTAAATAAATATTCATGGACATTTCACACAACGTCTTCTAGTCCCAAACTAAGCAAAGCCGGGAACTTAGATAGCTGATATAAAAAAAGTGTTTTTTTTTATAAAAATGCATATTGTTTAATATTCTATTAATTTTTTAAGCAAGAGCAATTAGCTCTCAATAAGGTTTAACCTCGAATAACGAAATCCTTCTATTTATAAAATCTAGATATAACCACAGATATATATATATACTCGTATATATATAACCAAGTAGGTAGGTAACACGTTTCGTGGAAGAATGTAAAGTGAAGGGGCTTATCTAAATTGTTGACAATGATTTGAACAAATATAGTAAACTGGGCTGAATTATTCATTTGATTTGAGAAATAAATATTGTGGTCATATTTCTGGTCTCGTATGGTCTCGTTAGCTATCTATGATAGTAAACAAGGGACCTTAAGTACATCTCTGGATTTTTAGCTCACACACAAGGGGTAATTTTAAAGAAAGTAAAAATCAAAAAACACTATTAGGTATCTACTTATCCAAAACAGACAAATTATTCACTTAGCTACTATATTTATTTTGGTACTGATAAATAAAATAAATCTTACAAATAAATAAATATTCATAGACATTTTATATTAACTAGGTAGTTATGTGCCGACCTAATAACCATCATTTGATCCACCTCAGTTACCTAACTAAATACCATTGAGGTGAGTTAGTAATACTTAAGTACCTTCCACTTAGGGCCAACGCACATCTATCGACAAAACTGTTTTGTCGCGTACTTAGTGACGTGAAAATAATTTTTCTGTTATAACGAAAACAGCATATGATGAATGCTTCCTCGTCATATGCTGTTTTCGTTGTAACGAAATTCACATCAATTGACACGACGCATGCATAAAATTATGTTTACCTATCTATTATAGCATTATTTAGTACCTACCTATTAAACATTGCTTTATACGCACATACCTAGAGAATGAACTGTGCTTTTTTAATAAATAAGAATAGAGTAATTATGTAGTGTACTTAATAATATTATTAAGTACACTACATAATTACAAACATAACTTTATGCATGCTGTGTTCGCTTTTTCGTTATAACGAAAACAGCATATGACGAGAAAGCATTCATCTTATGCTGTTTTCGTTATAACAGAAAATTTATTTTCACGTCACTAAGTACGCGACAAAACAGTTTTGTCGTGGTTTGCGTTCGCCCTAAGGGCCAACGCACATCTATCGACAAAACTGTTTTGTCGCGTACTTAGTGACGTGAAAATAAATTTTCTGTTATAACGAAAACAGCATATGATGAATGCTTCCTCGTCATATGCTGTTTTCGTTGTAACGAAACTCACATCAATTGACACGACGCATGCATAAAATTATGTTTACCTATCTATTATAGGATTGTTTAGTACCTACCTATTAAACATTGCTTTATACGCACATACCTAGAGAATGAACTGTGCTTTTTTAATAAATAAGAATATAAAGTAATTATGTAGTGTACTTAATAATATTATTAAGTACTTAGGATGATTCTCATTAAATAAGCAAGTAACGAAAACAGCAAATAAAAAGAAGCATATCGTAACTAAAAAAGTTTTACTGAGAAGTTTCACATCACTAACTGTTCGACAAGACTTTTTGTCTTTGGTTTGCGTTCTCCCTTACTCTAGCTATAGGTCAAGTTCCGTTTCCAAGTAATTCTATCAGGTACTTTGTTACACCCCTTTATTTTTTGCTAAGACTTTAATGAAAGTATGAAAATAGGGGTGAGAGGCAATGAGAGAGGCGATATTAGTAGGTTAGGGTCACCGTCAGACAAATAATGTAGCTAACAATTAAATTGACATTTTGTGTGCATCACGAAGACGGTCGGATTTCCCCTCGGAGTGCCGAATCTGAAAGGATCACGACTTGCCTTTCAAATCGATGCCATTTGTAACTGGCAAGGATATCACGAATAAGGGGAAATCCAACTATAAAGTAACTTTAGACTGAGACACTGTAACTGGTCTATTTTCGGCATTCGATTTTATTAAAACTACCTATGCAGAATAAAGTTAGGCTTAACTGCCATTTATAGTTAGGTACGCTGTGTTTCGCACAAGGCTATTAATCATTATTAGGAAGGTACATTTTAATTTTTATAAATGCGCAATATATACTAGAACAAGTGAAAATTACTAAAAACAAGTTTTAATTAGACTAACAGTGTAATTTATTTGTTTCAGATTGACGAGTGTCCCTGTGTTGATGTGCAAAATCTAAAATCGTGTAGTGTTGTGGTATCATAATGAGAATACGTTCGGAGTAGATCTCACGCTTACAATGTTGCAACGTTTGTAACGTCGCTTCGCGTCACAGTAATATTGATTTAACGAGTTGACATTTTGCGGCAATGAATAAGTAGCAATGGCGTTGGCAAACTATACAATAGCGACCGTCGGAGTGGCAACCCCGGCGATCGCAGCAACATCGGCAACCCCTCTCAAGATCGATCTCGACGACTTGCTCTACTCCCCGGAAGACCACCAGTCAGATACCCCCCAGCAGAGCAACGAACCCTTCACTCCTCCGAACACAAGGAGGCCGAAACTCCGGAAGCGAGCCGGCACCGCCTACCTGCCCCCGCTAAACCAATATGCCCGCTACCCACAGAGCAACATCCCACACAACCCTTACAACCTCCACACACAAGTGTATCAACAGAACACTCGACTGGACATTCAGATAGAAAACCAGAGAGTACACGAGGTGAATACCCAGTACGATAACACCGGGCAGTACCACCACGACCCTACTGGAGACTATGATTATGAACAGAGGAGGTTAAACCAGAACCCGCAAACTGTCGGTTACAGTCCAGGGTATGCGGAAACACCGCACTCACCGCTGACGACGCCGATTCCTTCTAGTCGACCATTCCCGAACCAAAATGTACCTAACTTCAATTTTGTGAATCGAGCTACTGCGCCTACACCTCCCAGAACTAATCCTGAACCACCGAAGACCAGTAGCGGACAAAGTCCTAGTGGACAAACCGGACAGAGTGGGCAGACTCCTCCAGATCGACCGAGAGGGTTCACGAAAGTGGAAACGGGAGGTTCTGGTGGAAAGACACAGCTTCACGCAGTTCTGGACTACGATGATCCTGATGACTACTATGATGAAGTTCCTGGCACAAGTAAGTTTTTACCATGTCCTAGCACTCTAGCGGCTACCATTCCAAACAAAGTAACTAACCAAATGATACGCTTGTCAACCGATCGAACACCTTATCGAATTGGTGCTTTTCCTAGTAAAAAACTAACAAAGCCTCCGATTAACACGGTCCAAGGTGGTCAACCACAATTAAATCCTGTTAGCGCTCGTGTTGATTATACCAGCAGCCAGACAGTTGATCTTATCCGAATGTAAGTACTATCGATTCGTAGTTCCACGGTAAAGGCTTGCTCTCGAGAGCTCCGACAAAAACTTACTTATACCCGAAAATCTCCCAAACACAAGGTCTTCGAAGGGCATTGATTTCATATCTTGTCACTGTTGGCGTTGGCGAAAACATTTGAGTGCTTAACTAAACCGGAAGACTTCTCCCACACGAAACATAACGGTCTTTTAGAATTATAGATCTTGGTATTCTATGGAGGAGACCAGTGTTTAGCAGTGGATGTTCACTACGTAGTCACTCGTAGGTACTCGCTCGTGGTTTTGATATCCGAGGGGTTTAATGAGTTTGATCGTTCATGTAACAAAAAAACTGTGCATAAATAGTAGGTATTGGTATACAAATAAATTCAGAATTGCTTAGGAACAGGCCTGCTTGGCAAGATCTTATCCAAACTTAGGTACTGTACCTACCTACCTACTAACATTATAAGTCCACGAGACCACGGCACGATCGCTCCAATTACTTCCACTATCAGTCGATAGCCACTCGTAGCCTTGGTGGCGCATGGCGCGGCGGGTGGAATTTACAGAAATGGAGCGTGGCTTACTTTGTAACCTGCTTTTTGATACATTCGTCTACTGTAGTAAATTCTATGTACTTGTCGTATCAGTTTCTTTCTTTTGTTTATGCTTCTTTTGTTTACTTAGTTCCCACACTCATTCCATAGTGATGTAACAAAACATCTCTTGCTATAGCAGTCAAACAGTCAAAGATAGTATTCATATTTCATATTTATTTCTTGTTTCACCTGCTTTTATCCGTCGACAGACAATCTTATGCTTTAAGTACTTGAATAAAGTATCAGGTCGTCAAATCGGCTCTCTTCAACTAGTCTGAAACTAGACATACAGCTACGTACAGTTTCATTTCTGTGTTTCTGTTGCAAATGTCATTGTCAGCAGATATCAGCCAACCCCCCCCCCCCCCCCCTTTCTGAGAGATGTGTAAGATTGTCTGGCGAAATGAGCTTTAAAAGTTAGCCCCAGAAAATGCACATTTGTCGAGGACTTTTTGTAACATAATGGCTAACCGCGTCAGTCCCTAACTTGGTTTAAATTGAAGGCTTCAATAGTGGCGACCGGTCACCAATGCCACACAAACAATGGACAGTCTACCTTAGACATTAATACATTACATGAATATTGTCTGTGGCCTAGAAATCTTGTTCGGAACTTGGTATTGTAGAGCGGAAGTTCTATGGCAAAAACTATCAATCAGGTTGTGCAAGAACATGTGGTAATCTAGGCAATGACAGAGTAACACATAGTATATTTCGCTGTGATGAGATTGTTACCTAAACATACCTACACATTTTAATATGAAGTTCTGAATAATAGCGCCCATTTTTGTAAAAACGTGATCTAATAAAGATAGGAATCTGAGTTTACGATGTGCAACGTTAAATCTCAATGTCAATTTTCATTGTCAAGTTGAAATTAAGCAACACGTAATTGACGTAATGAAGTTAGTAAACCTACTTATTTAAAACAACTCGAATTACAATATAACTCAAGAATTTAATGAGTCTGGCTTCGCAGTAGGTAGGTAAGGTATCTAACAAGTGGTTTATCGATCGAGTTAATCCACCTATCACAATTCATTAAAATTATAATGTTGAAACATTGGCCACGAAAAGTGTTTGTAAACAGAGTTCGAAAGTAATGGTGTTGTGCATGTAGGTAAAAGTCTATTAATACTAAGTATTTTTGATCAAACTAGCAAAGTCGACTTCACCACGACAGGCTAAGTAGCTATTATCATCTTCAAGCCCCCATGGTTTGTCCGCTAGATGCTTTATATCCTGCTTGACTCCATAAATTTTGGGTTGTAATATAAATCTTTGTGATTTGCACTTAACTTTTTTTAATCCTGTATTGTTGCTTCCTGTATGCTACGAGTTTTGATGTCTAAAGCAGTGCAACGTATAAGACGCGAGTACGGGATAAGTCACGATAAGTGTAATGCCAAGCTTCTCAAAGAATCCGCTCAGAAAACGGTAAATGTGTACGAAGTCGCGGGTGACAGCTGGTAAAATATAAAGAAACATTTCATAATATTTTACAATTTGACAGTTTATCTATCGTCAGATTTCAGCTTTGCATAAGTAGGTATCCTATACTGAAATCTGAACCTCGATAGATAGACATTCCCTCTTATAAAATACTATTCACAATTTCCATCAGTTTATTGCCAAACAAAATGTCATACAGATGTTGCTAGATTAAAAGATAATTTAAAAGTATGCAATACGTATATTAAGTTTCCTAACAGAGTGAGGTGAGGCTAGTGGTCATTAACACGGCTAACGAGATGCATGTTGTGTGTCTGACGCCTGTCTTTGAATATTGCGACCAGCCTTTGACACCACAAGACTCTACAAGAAACAGTTAGAGATAGATCATCCCAAAACATAGTTTTTCTTCTTCTTCTCTTATATATGGCTTCTGTCTGTCATTTCTACTGACAATTTTGCCAGTGTCAAGTGAAATATTTGAAATAAGTTGAGTCAAGTCGAGTCATACGTCAGTCAAGTCGTTTGTTTGCTAATGCTACATCCTCCCTGGGGGGTGATTCTGGGTATGGCAAAGATTTTACTCTAATAGGGATGACGTCAAATCTCGGTCGAAAACTGGTTTCACCCACTAGTGACAGGAGTTTTCAACGTCATTTTAATGTCATCCCTATTAGAGTAAAATCTCTGCCGAATTGAGAATAAGGCCCCTGATAGCTTTTGTGCATTCGTTCGACTCGTCGATTAGACTTCATGGTGAAGGTTGTCTTATAAATGTCATCTTCACACATCTAGATCAACCAACCAATTATTATTACGATGCGATGGTACATTACGTCGCTGGCAGTTCAAAAAGTCGTATGTAAAAATGACATATTTTCAAGAGACCATATCATTTTTCTATAATGTTTAAATGCAAGTTGCTTTAGTTTTACGATTTATATTCGTCCATATTATGGGTAATTGTCTGGAAAAATGTAGTGTTAGTATGTATGGAGATTGAAGTCGTGAGCTTTTTACCTGTGTTGATGTAAGTCGATTAATGAGTGTGTCATAGTCAGTAAATAATTATGACGTATATAGGTACTAATCGTCACGGTTATTTTTCTTCTTAATTTAATGATAACACTATATAGTAGTAATATCTCTGTAAGTCTTTATATTAGTTTGAATTTTGTAAAAGATAAGCTAATAACGCCGGATGTGGAAACTGATTCTCAAATAATATTTAACTTTGGTTTAAAGTCTTAAAATTGTTATGATAATTCATTATTTTATTTATTTAGAAATAATTGTTACTGTTTTTGATTTTAAGTATTTATTTTGTGATGCAGTGATTTATTTTGTTTTTGGTAAATGATTATTTCAATAATATTCAGTTTGCAATGTAATTGCTTCAGATATTGCTTTATAATTCATTTTGTAATTTTAAATGTATGGTTCGACATTAGTTACAATTTATTTAGCAATAAATTGGTAGTCAGAAGTGATGCAGGGCGAATGTAGGTCAAACGATATCTACCCGACGCCATATTGAAATAGCATTCCAGTGTTGAGGCTCGAGAAGAGCACATTACAGTTTTCGCTCTGCACCCTGGTGGTCATATCCATCTCTGAGTACTTTATATACTTCTGTCGAATAAGATAAGTAGTTTGTGATATTTGTAGCTGTCTATTTTTAAAGTGTTAAAGTTTTCCGTGTAAAATAACGTTGCTTGTCGAATAAAACTATAATTGGCTTAGAAAAGTGTAATCAGTTGTAGGATATTTGTTAAATATACGAAATAGTTGATTTTAAAATATTTGCTTTATTTAGAAAGGTACCCCTTTCTGACATCAGAAGTGGGATGGTACCTATTTGCTCACGTAAAATTTAACATTTGTTTTTCGAATATTTCAGATGTGAAATGCCGATGTCGTAAAATTGTGGAGGCGTTATAAAACGACGAGGTAACGTGGCAGTTTCTGCGATTACCGAAGCATAGTGCAAAACTTTGCATCAGTTCTGCACTAAAATAAAGTGGAATTCGGACGGAGACAAAGTGTGGTAAGGCCCTTCGGGGTTTTGTTCTTATTTGGTGAGAATCTTCAAGGCCTTATGGGCCACGACCTTTTTCTAAAAGTTTTCGAATCCTACCCTCAACCATAAACCCACGAATTGGTTTTAGATTTTCCATGAAAAACGTTTATTTACAGTAGTCGTTTACCTACTACCCGCACTTTTATAGCTCGTGCCATCAATTTATTTAATTAGTTTTGTAGTAGTGAGGCAGAATGGCCAAGCGTTTTGTTTTTTTTTACAACGTACAATGGACCTATAACGGGTACAATGTACTAAGGCTACTGGTTTTTTCGCCGTAACTTGTTTATGGTTGGACGTTCTCCTTACTACCTCTCCCAGACACCCTCAGTAGGTCCCAAGTTAGTATAAAAAAAAAAACTACACGGAGTGGTACCGTGTATAGAGGTTATAGTCTTTAACCTATTTCTTCTGAAGTTCGTCACAGCATCTACTATTATAATAGTGAAGTACCTGAGTAACCTTACTAATGTGATATTTATCGAGCTGCTGTTTGCCTGGTGTTCAGTTTAGACATTACGTAGCAGCAGTAATGGAACTGAGCACGACAGCCAAACTTTGATAAAATATTAGTGGGTTCTAGAGTAGGTACGGTTGGACTGGTGTGAAGTTTAGACATCGTAGTAGTTGCGACTGTGCGATGGAACGGAACACGACAGTCGACAGCCCTATTAGTAGGTTTTAGAGTAGGTAGGTACGGTTGGACTGGTGTGAAGTTTAGACATCGTAGTAGTTGCGACTGTGCGATGGAACGGAACGCGACAGTCGACAGCCCGAGCCTAATGATATAAATATATATATGTATTGAATATGTTGGAACGGTTGGCCTGGTGCGAGTTTAGACATTGCGATACCAACACGCGATGGAACTTAGCATGACAGCCCAATCTGAATAGCATTTTTTTTTCCTAATAGGTGTAAATGTTACCAGGATACACATACGTAAGAATAGGTAGAAACTTTAAATTTTTGGTAACAATATTTTTGTTTTCAGATTCCTTTTACGATGATTTATAGATAAGTGTCTACTGCGTTAACCTTTGAGATGCCAGGACTCCGGGCGCACTACGTTTTCTGTAGTTCGCAAGTCGCAGCCGAGCTGATGGGTTTATAAAGGAACTAGGTGTACTTCGGGGACGAAGTAATTTGCAGAATGGCCGTGTCATAGTCAGTAAATAATTATGACGTATATAGGTACTAATCGTCACGGTTATTTTTCTTCTTAATTTAATGATAACACTATATAGTAGTAATATCTCTGTAAGTCTTTATATTAGTTTGAATTTTGTAAAAGATAAGCTAATAACGCCGGATGTGGAAACTGATTCTCAAATAATATTTAACTTTGGTTTAAAGTCTTAAAATTGTTATGATAATTCATTATTTTATTTATTTAGAAATAATTGTTACTGTTTTTGATTTTAAGTATTTATTTTGTGATGCAGTGATTTATTTTGTTTTTGGTAAATGATTATTTCAATAATATTCAGTTTGCAATGTAATTGCTTCAGATATTGCTTTATAATTCATTTTGTAATTTTAAATGTATGGTTCGACATTAGTTACAATTTATTTAGCAATAAATTGGTAGTCAGAAGTGATGCAGGGCGAATGTAGGTCAAACGATATCTACCCGACGCCATATTGAAATAGCATTCCAGTGTTGAGGCTCGAGAAGAGCACATTACAGTTTTCGCTCTGCACCCTGGTGGTCATATCCATCTCTGAGTACTTTATATACTTCTGTCGAATAAGATAAGTAGTTTGTGATATTTGTAGCTGTCTATTTTTAAAGTGTTAAAGTTTTCCGTGTAAAATAACGTTGCTTGTCGAATAAAACTATAATTGGCTTAGAAAAGTGTAATCAGTTGTAGGATATTTGTTAAATATACGAAATAGTTGATTTTAAAATATTTGCTTTATTTAGAAAGGTACCCCTTTCTGACAAGTGCGTTTCCTACGTAGGTAGGTACCTACTCAACGCTGTGGCTTCACTTTCGATCTCGTCAACGATCGTGGAAATTCACTTGTCTTACTAGCCCGGTTCTTTATGACTTTGTTTTATATATGTTGCATAAAGTTACGCTTTAGGAGAAAGCTCGTTTTTAAAACAGTAAAAGTTGACAACAATTTTATTACACAGCAAAATATGCTAGAAGTTATGAATAGATACCTAATACTATCTAAAGTGTCCTTACATGGAATCACGATCTCCAACAACGAAGAAAAGATGAAGATGTGGAGGATGAATAGAAGAACAAAATACATGTTCTAGAAATAATCAGCACGAGAATAAGGAACTAGAAAAGTAGTAGAAGTAGTTTGCTAAATTGTAACTGACCTATTTCGTACAAAAGCAAAACAAATAGGTATTTACATATGAAGTAGTAAATAAGAACAAAAACAATAAACAATAGTCAGTCGTGATTAAGCCTTTCCGACGTCATAAATCAAATGACGCGGTATGCACTTCCGAAGGTCTTGTTAGGCAAATACTTGAGCCATGTCAATAGCAAAGATCAAACTGCTTTGTTATAAGTACTCGTAGTTACCATTAGTATTTCTGTAGTTCTAATGTCAGAGGCCAGAGTACTTGAAGAACTAAAGGTTGGTTTGTATAATGCTAGTATTTTAGTCGATTTAGTAGCAAGTTCATTGCTCTATTGCTTCATTAGTAAACATAGTAATGACGGAGGAAATGTAGACTTATACGATTAACATACAAACTTAGTTAGATCCACCTTATCGATCGGAACCGGGTGAAGCTTGTAAAAAGGAGGTTCTCATTCAAACATTTTTAGTGGTTTTACGGTCACTATAACATTCCCAATGAACTGCCTTCATCATATGATGACGCCGGAAGGTATTCAAATTTAAGTTGGTTTTTCTTGTTTTTTAATTTGGTGATATATTTTTAATGTTCAGCTGAAACATTAATCACTTTTATGATTTATTTTGCAATGCTTTTTAGTTCTGAGTTAGCACTTTCATTTTGGTTCACATTTAGGTAAAGTATGAACTGTAAAATCTTTTCCTTCATTGCTCTATCAGACATTAATAACGTCGTTCATTATGTTACTTACAAATTATTTCATTTTACACATCTATCTATCTATTTATCATATACCATACGCCACTGTTGACAGGCGTCTGTCGTTGACACTCATTGATGTAATCGCATGTGCTGTGTTGTAATGAAATGAGTAGGTATATCTTGCAACGTCGCGAGAGGGGCGTGTGAGACGCCATCTTTTTGCACGTTCGAAATTCGAACAGCATTTTTTTGCTGGTTGGTAGTGATTTATTGGATAATTTAAATATTGTGACGTAATAAAGTGGCCAGTGTCTGTTCTGTCGGCGTGTTTATGTATAATCTGTGCTACAATTGAAATAAAGCTGTTCCCGTGCTTTGGATCCGTTGTGAGAATAGAGCTTTTTGAAACTAAAAAAATGTATGAATGCCATAAGTAATAGTTTCGTCAAACTTATCATGTTAACTATACTGTTACTCTACAGGTATACCTACTTAGTTAACTAAGTACTATCGAGTACTTGTTCATTAAATAGGTACCTACCTTACCTACATTTATCAGGTTTTACAATGTCAGTCTACATAACTGCCCTTTCAAATACCGAACTATATTAGTCATTGTCCCCAAAATTCCAGTCGTGCCTTGGGCGTGAACTATGAACCTAAACCAGAACATTTAACGTTACATTTTGTAAAACTTCCGGATTCATGTAGTACCTAACTTGCCTAGCGCCAAGCCATCATAGGTATGAAATGATAGATCTCAAATATTTGACAGCTCAGATGTTGCTAACAAGGGCTTTTCATTTCATAGATAGATGGAGCTAATTCGACAAGGCTGTAGATGTTCAAGGACAGGTTCATGCGTGAATCGAGACTAAAGTACTTCAAGCATAGATTTTTAGCTCTTTCTCTTTTAGCATAGAGATTACTGGTAAACGAGCTGGTTTGGTAGTTTTCTTTATACAAGAGATTGTATTGTGCTGAAAATAAAAGAGGGAAGAAAACAATCTAAGCGCATTTTCCGAGTTTCGTTTGTTCGACTAGCACTACTGAATATGGACATGATTTAATGTGCTTGACTTTGCCTGACAACATAATTAAAACTTCTTTCGCTTAGCGTCGCCTAGTTGCAAAATGCATTTTGCAAAATATGGCTGCAAAACGCCCTCATTTATTAGTAGATCCTATAATTTGACTATCCCTTTCCATATACTCTTAACTATGAAAAATTCAACACGAATAGGTATTAAACCGTATGGAGCCAATTCGTCTCGTTTCGACGCATATTCATATCGACGACGCTGACTGAACGCTGGCATTTCCCACAAAAAAACGTCCTTCTACAAATCTGTTTCTATGCAATAATCTACCAGATGAGCACATAACGGTTACGAAATTAATGATTAAAACATAGACATAAATGCTAGAACAGTAGTGGACCTGTTTCTGCCATCTGTTCCGTTCTTGATGTATATCTTGACATTTCAATACTGATGCAACCAAAAACTGTAGTATTTGTCTATAAATAAGTCTTGGATCCACTACAAGGTCGTTTTGGTCAACTCTTGACCGCGAACCGTATAAGTATGAACAGAATCTGATCATTATTAAAGATTTAGAATTACTATTGCCTATGTAAGATGATTTAAAATGTGAATCAAGCTGGTATATTGCTTACGAACACCTTGATTAGAATCATCATAAAGTCTAGACAAGCATAGATGCTAATTCAATGGTAATTGAATTGATTTGTGAAATTAGGCACGCGATGAGCGGCCTTCCGATTTACCTTGAACTTCTGACACACGTGTGCCTTGAAAATTAAAGGATGCTTACCTAAAAAGCATTGTAATTGATCTCCGTAATGCTTAAAAAGCGGTAATGTGGAAATTGTGATTTGTCAGAAGTAGAAACCGCGAGACTGTTGATAAAAGCCAACAGCGTGCAGCAATTTGAAAATGAGATGCGAGTGAATCACCGAGCATGGGAGTTACAAACAAGAGCTTGAAAAAGTTTCATCGTCTTTGCTCTGCTTTGACCATGATGAAAATCAAATAGCAGAGAAGTCTGCAAAAATAATAATGCTCCTAATTACTAAACCAGACGAAAAAATCTGCGTGCAAAACATAGTGTGAATCTTTATTGAGTTTATTTTTAAAAAAGAATACGTAAAGCGAAGATGTGGCATTGACATAATCGGAAGCAAGGTTCTTGGGCAAATGTTATTGTTTTAATTGATCAATTAATTTTTTTGTGTTCATTCTTTGGAAGGAAAACCGCTATTCGGAGGTGTAGGCGTGTGTTCATAATCTCTTATTTAATTTTGTTTTAAGAGTGTAGGCAGGTTTACCTAAATTTGAATTCACATAAGTATATTATTTTATAGAACTTTTGGTAAGATTTTTAGGCCTGTGGAATTTTCGTAAGGAACTTGACTAGACAGACGTTTTATTTGACCTAGTTTGTTATCGGGAGGCCTATGTCCAGCTGTGGACTCGTACCGGCTGATATTGATGAGATTGTCAAAGATGAAAGAGGCCTAAAAAAATAAAAGAAGAAAGACAAATCATAACCAGAATCACCCACGGAACTCAATCACGAAATATGACACAATGAATTTGAACACATACCATTCGGCTTGTTTGACACACCCAAAGTAACTACGGCCGAAGTTATGATACGTAGACAAGTACCTAGGTATCTCTCTAATATTAAAAATGTTTCGAATAAGATTAAGTACACGAAATTCTCTAGGAAGACTAGAATTAATAGTCTAAAATCGAAAGAATCTCAATTCTCAGTTCAGAATCTCAGTTCAGATGGATATTTTTTTAAAACTGTCTACTTACCTACCATACTAGACTATGTTGTAACTTTATGCCATGACGCACCTGAGATAAAGCGGGTAGCAGGTATGAATGAAGAAATGTTAATTTACATGGATGAGTAGACGAGAAAGTTCGTCTATTGTTACTCGACCTTGCATCTGTCACGGTTATTCAGTGACATGTATCTAGACGAGGTCACGGCAGATGTATGTTAGTGTTACATGTAAGATGTAAGCCTTTTGTCTTATGTGTAACAGAATTTACATAGTACTAGCTACTGCCTGCGACTTCGTCAGCGTCCCGTTTTATCCTGTTGATTTTCCGAGATAAAAAGTAGCCTATTTGTTAATCCAGGCTACGGACTATGTATTTCATGTTTCATCCAAATCGGACAAGTAGTTCTTACTACGGAGTTGTAGAAACAAAAGAGATTTGCAAGTCGTCGTGACCCTCCTTATCTAGCGTTCAAACTCGGTTGTGCAGCAATAGATTTTTTTATAAAATGAATTCAGTAGATTGCTTGCTGTGACCCGAAACTGTGGCCAAAATTTTTATATCGCCTCGATATGGCTGCCACTCAAAACACATTTGTTTACCCCAAATTCTAAAGCATTTATTTATAAACCGCTTTAATTTTATACCGGCTTTATAAAATGCTGTAATAGTCACATGCGTGTAATTAGAACAAACGACTAGAGATTTAGCAACCATTTTAGATAGTGGAGCCCTTAACGACTAATATGAATAAGTTTTTAGCTGTAGAGTATAATTTTCTGTGGTTTCAGATCCAGGGCCTGCGGTGACGCCGCTTCAGGGCCCTATACTCCTGAGGAATGGCAGCGTCCCGGTAGTTCCGCTTACTGCATACAGAACAGTCAACAACGGATCATTCTACCAAATTCCTGTAAGTAGTGAGATTCATTGCTAGTATGGGGCACTTCAAAAAAGTGTGGTTTTTAAAGGGTTGGCAACGCGCATCTCTCTCTCTCGCCTCTGGTGTTGCAAGATTTGCAAGTGTCCCTAATCTACGGCAATTTCTCCACATCATACGGGTCGTTTGCCTATTAAGTATAGGGTGGTTTAGGTAAAAAAGTGGCCTATCCTGTGAGTCGCAGGATAAATATCGATGATATATCTTACACTGGAATATATAGTCGCGCGTGGAACACTGCACGGTATACGAAATCCATCATTCAACATATTGGCTATGAAAAGCCACTGGGATGAACTCCCCAATTTAGGTAAAAATGGCTTTGTTAGTAGATAAATAGATAATTATTTATTGTACACAATGAATACGTTCAAAATCTTAATTAACTAATCATAGTACAATAACCGGCCTTATCGCTGATAGCGATTTTTTCCAGACAACTGTAGCATGGCAAGTAAGTTAGTAATTAGTTTTGGTTGGTAATTCCCTTTCACGTTTGGTTAATTCTTAGTAGATCATTACCTAAGGCTTGAAAGTTAACCCCCTAGGGATTCAATCAGATTCGAGTTGTTATTGTAGGCCTATTTTCAGAAAAAGTTTAGAAATTGATGTTTGTCAACACCAACGTAATCACATGAAGGTGTGAAGGCTACACTGTTTTGTTTTCACAGAATAAATGATTTGTACAAATGAGAACTGTCTAACTGCCCTACTCAAAGATGTACAATAAAATATAATTAACGCTTAGTCTTAGATATCTCTTACCAATGAGAAATGACGAACACAGACACCGTTAAAAAGTAATACTTATGTTTAAGTGTCGTCACTTAGTGTGGTAGTAAGCAGGTTATACAAACTTGCATTGTTTGTCTGAGGACAAAACAAACCGCGGTTAGTCAAGTTGCCAAAGCCTTAGGTCAAATATGGTGTTGCTTAACACCAACACGTAGGCAACATAGGTAATGCCTATGACAGACAGACGCTAATATCAACCATAATATTCGGAGTGCAATCTTTTCATCATCGTTGATACACAAAACTAGTTTTTACAGTGACCAGTATAAAGCAAGCAATTTTTTTGGCAGTCTAGAAAAAAAATTATTACGTATGGTAGTAGTTTTCCTATACCTTTTCGCATAGAGCTCTACCACGAACTTTCAGAGAATTTTTCCTCAGTATGTTATCTGCTCCGTGACTTTTACTACTACCACCGGGTCCGTAGTTTGAGTTTTGTCGATTTACGAAAAGTTATTCGCAAATTTTGTATGGAGAAATGAAGTTTTCGTTTCACCAAACGATTTTTCTTCATACGAAACTTGCGACTCACTGTTCGCAAAATTATATCCCCTAGACGCTCTGATATTACGGAATTGAAATATTATGGCAACACATCTCAAACCCAAGAAAGCTCTGTTACTTTTACTCAATCTTTCGTGTTCTTGCATTAATAATAACTATAAATAAACCACGATTGGTCAGAGATGCTAACTCATTTCAAGCACATTGCAAAGCCAGTTCTGTCAACACAAATTATCTCACAGCTTAGATTGATATTTTAAAGATTTTCACACTTTTGAGTAGGTTGCAAATATAAACAAGTGTTTTTTTCTGGTGATGACGGATTGTCAAGTCAATGAACGAAGCGCATGTCATATTAATGTGTGGGCTGCAATGTATTCAAGTTCAAGTTTAATCATAACATCAATAAAAAAATTATTATCAGAGGTTTTGCTTTTTTTTAGTAGCGCGTTGAAATCTTTCGTATGGTAGGTACTCTATGGACCGTAGAGCGCTACGTGTGTACACCGTAGCGTACTTACTTAAGGTATCTTACCTACTTTTATATAATAACTTAGTTTTATAAAACATCCTGGCGTCTGGAGTACATACTCCAAGGTCTGCTGATGATCAGCAATAATGAAGAGAATTTAAGCAGATTTTCATGATTTTTGTAAAAACTTGTTCACTACAAGCACATAATTATAATGTTAATGAAATCAGAAATCTGCTTAATAAACTAGCTACGAAAACTTCCAACTGTACAAATAGTACAGTATGCACAACGGTGCGTTATCCCCCTGAAGTTAGGTTAGAGTCTCTTGTCAAGCAGCGAGGCCGGCCACCGGGGTGGTTTTAGTGAGTCGACGAGTCCGTTAACCTCACACTACCTCGCCGCATCCTTCAAATGTCTAGTTGCAGATTTCCCCCCGTTAAAAAAAAAGTTACCTTAGCTCATGTACTGTTGTGCAGAAAAATTCATTTTTTTTATACATTATAATATATAAAAAAAATTACTTATCTATAACTATAGACAAACGTTTGACCGCAATCTCACCTGATGGTAAGTGATGATGCAGTTACCTCCAATTCGACCAAAAATTGGTTCTGCGCAGATGCTTTAGAGGGACAAAGATCCGTTGTGACTACTATACCTACCTACTAGATTATGAAAGACTTGTCATTGTATAAACTGCTCCAGTTCAACATCGCTCCTTATTAGAATTGCAACCGCGTAGGCCCGCAGGAAACATCCGAGCAAGTCTGAGTCACATGCGTGGGCGCAGACGTACGATTTATAACTAGCTTACCGATCTTATAATAAGTTTTATAACCTTTATAGTTTAAAATCAGATGGGCCATCGGCTTGTTTCATCATTTAGTGTAAAAAAAATTTTTGAGTTGTGGAAACGGGCTCATAATGGTTGAATCCTTTTTTCTAACATTGCAAATCATGATTTGATGAACTTCTTTTACCAATCGCAGGTGATACCTACACCAATTTTTCTTTAATGTGTCAAAGTGATGGAGCTAGCTGATGTTAAGCGTTTAGCTCTGCCTATAAAGAATTTCTCAGAGAGTAAGCTCATTGAGGACTTACCCTGTGCAAGTAAGCTTAAGTATCTAACGTCCACTGCTGGACAATTTGGACATAGATAGACCTCCTCAATAATTTTTCAGAAAAAGCTGTTTTGGGCCTTTTTCATTCACCCACTATACCGACGATTCCTACAATCTCGTCTATCCATCGGGCTGTTATATAGGCTTCGCCTTCCGGTTGGTGGTCGGCTGCTTATAGTGCACAAAGTGAACAGAGTTATCTCTTTCTTATCTAAAAGTTCTTAAATCAATGTGCATTTCGTATGAAATATCGATACATCATCGAATGCAACCTTTACATTTCAGATAATATCTGTCACGAAAGTGTGTGCAAAAGGTCGTTGGAAGTCAATGCACCAAGTTCAACGCATCCATTTTCCTCCAACAAATCTCCACTTTTACCATCCTTCCATTGAATTGTCAATCGTTCTATGAAACGAAACATCCAGGAATACTAAACTAGATCTAAAGTATAATGTGACTCACGATACTCAATGTTACGTGTGCTGAATTGACGCAAAATGGCGAATTGTACGATGCATTGGAATTGACTGATTTATTGATAGTGATGTGTGCCCAGACTTTAACTACTAGTATTGTGTCCACTAACATTAAGACTAAGATTGTGTACCCGACTACTCAGCCTATTGAACTGATATTTTGCGATAGTGGAAGCTATTTAACTTTGCCACTTACTAAGCTAAACTTACATAGCTTACTAAGCAATTTGCGAATTCTCTAATATTAAAATAGACAGCTGTTTTACGGCGATGTTATAAGAATGTCGTGTCCATCGCGTACACCTTAAGCTCGCTTTTCTGTTCGTATTCGTAGTTACCATTCAAGAACTTTTTCCCAAACGATTATCAGAGATCCAGAAATGTTTATAACTCCTCATTTGTATTTTTAATCCTCTTTCAATTCTTTGCATACCTAGGCTACCAAGTCTGGGTTTTATTTTGTTGATTCGTGAGTTATTCGCATTTTTGCATAAAGAAAAATAGATTTTAGATTCACCTGGTAGTCGAAAACTATTTTTCTCCATACAAAAACTAATATTGCGAATAATTATTTGCGTTTTTATCCACACGTTTTAAGAGTATGCAATAAAGAAGGCATCACCTATTCAAGTCGAGTAGACAAGACAGCTGTATCTAAACACTTGGAATTCCCAGAGTCGTTACATGACACCGTATCATCTCTAGACAATAGCGGGTACCTATAATCGCCTACGCGATATCTTAATAAGGTAAATCATTTAAAGTATACCGTCACGTGTTCATGAAGGCTTTTATGAACATAGAACGGACTGAAGCCGCTCTTTCAGCGGACTTATGCGACAACTAGTCAAACATCCTATCAGTCCTAGAATTTTTCGGTCACATAGCCAGGACGGATGGTAACCTCGAACAACTGATGGTTACCGGGAAGGTTGATGGTAAATGCAGAGGACGCAGCTAACTCCCATGGTCCGACCAAATACGCTCAACCATGGAAGCGAAACTGCATGATGCGCTCCACGCCGCCAGAGATAGAAGTGGCTGGCGCGACATTGTCCAGAAAAAGATGATTCTAGGGATTCACGACCCTCAGCCATGAGGAGTACGACGCGAGGAGGTCAAAGATCTTTGTACATAATTGATAACTTGTTTCATTTACTTATAAAACTTGTTATGCAATATATGAATAAAACAAAGATAATATTGGAAACAAATCTTCGACGAGTGATAAGTACCTACCTAGTTAGTAAATTAGGTTGCTTGGAAACTGTTTTGATCGAGACTTTTTATAACCCCCAACCAAAAACGGAAGGGGTGTTATAAGATTGACGGTGTGGTGTGTCTGTATGTGCCCTTGGACTTTTGTCTGTCAGAAGGGTCTAGTAAATATCTGCTTTGTGTGGCTGGCTAGCCAAAACTAAAACACTAGGCGAATTATCTTTAGGTCGTTTAGCAACAGTTCGTGCATTTTAATCTAATCCTACTAATATTATAAACGAGTAGTTGTATATAGATGGATATTTACATGTGTGTGTTTCAATCACGCGCATGCCCTAACGAATGAACTGATATTTATCCAAATCAACTTGAAATATGGTATAACCTGAATAGCATAACTTGCATTTTGGTTCTTCTTATCCGGAATCAAAGGTGCAATTAGTGCAAAGACTTTTTTTTATTAGCTTTATGCGGCTATGATGTCACTGCGGCCTTCTGGCATATTGTTATCCTAATGCAATTTTGCAGCAGAAGCTAGTTTCAGTATTATTTTGCTATAACAAAACACAATGATGTTGATTCATAATTTGACAGATCTAAAATTATAACCCTCTTTGTCGTTTCAGTTTATAAGAAAGGGACGGCAACATTGTAAAAAAATATCTCAGTAAGTAGGTAGGTAGTATTTGTTTTGGCTAATTAATTGTGCCGGTATTGAGATATGATAGACTAGTCAGGTAAGCGACTGATAGATAAAATCACAAGTTTCGATCAAAGCTCTAACAGATAAATCTATTTGCAAAGTTACGGCGCCAACTCGGGCATTTTTTGCTTGTAAATATGTAAATTTATTTCGTTCCAGGCAAGGTTATTGACATAGTTGCGACTGACATAGAGGATGTTCTATAGAAATACCTAATCCTTCCTTCTATCATCGTTATATTTTTTTTATCAAAACAAAAGAAGCAGAATATAGCTCACCAACATTTTGCATTACTTTATTTCAGCATTTATTTAGTTTTTTTCCTAGAGTGCAATATGTACTTATATATTTATTATTATTTTTATTTATAAAATCTATGAAACACTAGTGGTACGATACCGAGAAAATAGTATTCACAAGTTCATAGTTCAGACGTAAGTTTAGAGACACTCTGTATAGTGACTTTTGAATTTAATAAACAGCTTGCTAAATCAATAGTCGTTCCAGTTTTCCGTTTTATTATTGCGTTACTTCATAAATCACTATATTAGTTACAGCAACATGTTTAACATTATTATTATAATAAATAATCAGGCCTTTGCATATAATCTAGATGATTTATACAGCAGCAGGGGCCACTTTTACACCAGCCCTATGAACGGGACGCTGCAGTGCCTGGGACATGACTTAGATGGAGTAGGCTTGCCCAGCACCTATTCCATCTTCTCAACCTACTCGGCTTTACATGAAAGACAAGGTCAATATGTGCGGATCTAACTAAACCACGGGTTTCCTCACGATGTTTTCCTTCACCGTTTGAGAGCACTGGCATTGCACACATAAATTTTCTTAAACCCGCGACCTTAGGATCGGAAGGCGGAGTCGCTACCACGAGACTACCGGTGCTCCATTATGATAAACTGGGTAGCAAATTCAGTATTCTGATCTAGTAGGTACTAGTGGTGTTTCTGAATCACAATGAGTAGATAAGATACCTAGATGTTTCGTGTAGCATTTTGCATAAATAGATCATGATATTACGAGACATGTTTTTTTATAGCGATATACACAAAGTTTAGATAAAGGCGCGATGTCTTTCTGAAGAACATCGCCTTGAAATCTACAGGTTTTCAGGATGCACGTTCATTATCAGTCAATCAAACTTTATAATTGTAGTAGGTACTATGTATAGTTAGTACTTGTAGCTCGCTTTACTAGCTTTGTATCAACTTACCAACCTATTTTTTGCAAAAGACTTCTAAATACCTGTTTTGTCTAAGTACCGTATTGTTTTATTCTACAACCGTTTTTTCATCTTTTGGTAGTTAAATCTTTTTGTTATTTTCATTCAGTTAATTAAAATACTTTATGGAAGCAGGACGTGTTAATTGACCGGTAGCAGACATGGATTTTCTATCGTTCAACGTGAGTTTACCTACAATAATAGCAATGACACATACTTGAACTTAGATTAGGTGTATCATGTATGGATTTGACTGTCGTTAGTGGCTTACTGACACAGAACAGAGTTTCTGAGAGTGAACCTCTTTTCCCCATACTTTCAAATATGCTATTATTTTTAAACTTTGAGGATCAATATTCATTTTGCGTCTAATTATGCAGTTTTGTTGGACAATATTTGGTATGCCACGATTGTGTGTGTGATTATAATTTGTATGAAACCCTGTTCAGGTAAGGGATTCTCCAATGATTGATTTTGAAAGATGATGGTCGATTCAACATTTAGTTTCTCATTAGATTGTCGGGACTTCCGTACCGCCGAATATGAATCCAAGTGTAAGATTCGCCTTGACGAGAGCGTTGTGGGCTGTTCCGGCTGCTTTTATCTTTCAAGTGAGAAATATATTTACTACGGTTTATCTTTTGTTACAGATATTATGGACTGCATTATCGTTAGCTCTGGGGTATGAGCTGCAGGGTCAAATAATTCGAGGTGTGCCATGTGTGAAAAGAAATTACCAGCTTTACTGTCCCACAGCAGGAAACACATACCCTTTGTAAGTAAATGTTCCTCTCTGTTCTATTGTCAAGTGCTCCTGCTCTTTCTAGATCCGTGGTTAATAATTATGATTTCCCATTAGTTTAACATGCATAGATATTAGTTTTAATGAGTATTTGCTCTACCAAAACTGGGATGTAACCTTCGTATTTTTACGTCATTGAAGGCTTTGTATGTTTTTACCTAATTCAATGTGTCTCTCCATTTGGCTGATTCACACAGAATAATTTTAGTAAGTTAGGTACTTAATTTTTGCTACCGATTTGTTCGTATTTTTTTTTTTAAGATTACTCATGACACCATGTTTATAATTCCAGAGACAAAATAGAAACGTTTATAGACGAAAACAAAGCGTTGATCAAACGGATGTACGGTTCCTTCACTACCCCTGGTGGAAACCGAGTCAGACGAGCTCCCGGGTCTCCAGATATGCATGATGCCAGTGGAGACTCCTACTTTAGACACGTGCGGCAAGCTTCAAATGCGAATCTACCGGACCCACAGGCTATTAACAGCACTGGCAGGTAACTATACTGTACCTACTTTCAGTAGTAGTAAAGCTACTTGTGAAGTGAAAAATCTCGGCCGGGGAAGTACCTACCTACTACCGCCGTACCTATTTCTGCCGACAAGCCAGTGATGCTCGCATTGCTGTGTTCCGGTTTGAAGGGTACAGGTGCCGGCACAATTACAGGCACATGAGACTTAACACCTTTATGTCGCAGAGTGATATGGGCGCAATGCCTCATTATTGCCTTCCCCACAAAACACAGATTAAAGCACCGAAATACCTAAGAATAAATATGAATTGCTTATAATCTAGACATTGAGAAGAGGCTAAATATGGACATCACTAATTTATTGACCAATCAGTTTTTGCATGCGAAATCAAATCTAGATATTAGGAAATTATTCCAAAATAATCACGTTGAAATCTTATGAAACTTCGAATTGAGTTTTATGGAGACGTCACAATGCCTCACTTAAAATTCTGATGACCAAACTTTTGTGGCAGTAACGCATGCTCCAAAATGCATTACATGATCTCTTTTCCTCGTTTCAGGATCGACGCGTGCGAGAGCAAGACGGAAATAATGACACCATATTGGGCCCTGAACTCAGCGAGAAAGTTGCGCGCGATTGTCAACACTATGCATTTTGAGCAGGCAATACATCAGGAAGTATGCAGGTATGTCTGTGAACTTTTACCCACAAGAACAGGTTTTATTCTTAATGTTTCCAACGACCCAGATTGACTGGGCATCGTTACGTGTTCATCAACTGTTCTGCAACTTTAAATCATTAATGTGGATTAAATAATAAAAGTTGCGTAATGGCGGTAATGGGACCTCACGACAGATTCTTTTGATGGACTGTACCTCGACACTTAAACGAAAGACCAATGAAAATAGCTTTCACTGGTCATTTTAGAATTATTCTTAAACAAAGATTATTTATATTCCAGTAAGAAGACAACGAATCGCTGTACCCGAGACTGCGGCTGCGAGCAAAAGTACAAATGGCATCGACTACTGGCATACGATCCGAGCGACGACTGCGCGGGAATATTCATGGATTGGTTCCTTTTTCCTTCGTGCTGTGTGTGCCGGTGTAACCCTTAGGGCCTGTTTCTAATATACCGTAGATATGAGACATCACATATTTTAAAAAAGAATAAAAAGTAGACATTGTTCGTTATTTATGTAATGAATGAATAATAGAGGACCAAAAACCACACCATGGGGTACACCTAATAAAAAAGATACTGAAAGGGCTTTCAATTTGGTGTAATCGGCGAAATAAATTCTGATCATCAATATATATTGGTCCACTGCTGGATGTAGGTCTCTCCCAAGACGCGCCATTCCAAGCCCGGTCTTCGGCTTTTCTCATCCAGTGTTGGCCAGCTATATTTAGCAGATCGTCGCCCCCTCTTATTGGAGGGCGTCCTATACTACGCTTGCCTAAACGTGGGTTCCACTCGAGTATTAGTTTACTCCAGCTGGCTAATTCTCTGAGCTATATCGACCACCTCTGTCGGATAACTTCGTTTCGGATTCTATCCTTGAAAGAAATTCTGAGCAATGCTCTCTCGAAAGCACGCTGAGCGACTTTCAGCTTATGGACCAGCCCTACTGTCAGTGTCCACGAACTGTAATCAAAACAATTTTTTTTTGATTCGGGATCAAATGCTTTGGTTGGTTCAAAATATTAGTCATTGAATCATATTTATTTACATTTCTACGGATATAAGAAATCGGCCCTCTTTAGTTTTTATTAAGGCTATGTTGAACTTGTGAATTCGCCTGGATGTAATATCTGAGCAAGGAGAATAAGAATCTTACACAGATATTTTAGCAGCTTCCATGCCTACAAAAAAGTTTCTTTACTTTAACTAACATTTTATCAACTAACATTTTTGGCTATTAATTTTAGGTAAATAAATTAGTTGCGAGTTTTACCTAGTACATACATTACAATAATAAGGTATATCGTATAGGTAAATGTCTAGTTATTTATACAATTATAAATATTAGTTAAAATAGGTAATAGTATTGTAGTTTTTTTTTTATATTTAAAACACTGCCATAGAAATTAACATTGATTTGATTATTAATTGATTTATAAATTTCTTTGGTATTTGATTTGGTAAATCAAAGAAATAGAATATCATACTAATGTAAATTAAAAACCATTAGGCGTATTTATAGAAATGTAGGTTACTTTATACTAAACACTACTAGGCTAATTTCATTTGTATTATTTTTAGAGGCCTATTTAGCGTACTCTAAGTATTTACTTGTATATAAGTATGTTTTAACTTTGATTTACTTCAACACTACCTATGACGTGACTGGGTATTTATGTAATTAATAAAAGTATCGACATTTTATCCTACTAGCAGTAGTAGAGCAAAAGAGTTGATGGCGTACCCATTTCAGTAATGAAATATGTTTAATTCAACAGCCTATGATACTCAAGTTTTGTTAAATATAAATCTTTTAAATACCTAAATGACATGTTTTTCTTATTGAAAATATTCCCAAAAGTGTTTATTTTAAAGATGGCTGAATGGCGAGCCTGAATCTAAAATATATAAAATCTAGAAAGCTTTTATATACTAAAAATATACAAACAATCTATTTTGAAATTTACAATAAATATATTTATTAGGTATTACTATCAGCTAAATATAAAAACAGAAGTCAACAGCATTATATACAGATCTACTTACATCAACAGAATTTAATCTATTTCTCTTTCTTTTTGAGTTGTTCAAACTCCTTGAAAACCTTTTCGCTGAGTTTGTCGCCTTCGTCGTCGATTTGTTCAACAGCTAATACTTCGGGGATGTAGAACTGCATCATGTTTTGGACCTAAAATAAAAATCAGTACACTGTAAAATTTTTTTTTGCATCATATTGAATCTCGCTGTTCGGGTTAGATTTGAAGGTTTTGGGTGCCGGTGAAACAATAGGCTCATAACACCTAATATCTTTAAGTCTCAGAGAAGTATTCAGTGTGATGCCTTACAGGGCACATCCTTAATGGAAATGCTCAGCGATGCAATGCATTGTAGTAGGCAGAGGCTACTAAGCATCAGGTGGGCCATATGCCCGTTTGATCATGATCACTGTTATTAATAAACTCGATGTAAGCTTGGAATATGTAGTTCCACCATGTTTTGTCTTGTGCATGACCAGCAAATTCAAATTAGATAAAAAGTCAAAACATAATGTAACCATTTCAAGTTTACATCAAGTTTATTAATAACCGATATAAAGAAGACTGATTGCACCAACTTACGCCATTCTTCAAAGTGACTATAGAACTAGGACAAGACGAGCAAGAGCCTTGCATTTTCAGCGTAAGTATTCCATCCTTGAAGTCCACAAACAAGCAGTCACCACCATCTTCTTGCACTGTTGGCCTGATGCGGGTATCTAGGAGCTCTTTTATCATCTGAACTATTTCATCATCATCTTCATTAATTTCTGTAATAAAACATAGCTATATAAAAGCAAGCTAGTTCCCATATTACAAGCTTTGCTTAGTTTAGGACTAGAGGCGTCGTGTGAAATGTCCATGAATATTTATAAAAAAAAGGGAACTGCAGGAGCATTCACAACACCATGGGGGATGCTAGAACATTGCTGTCATTAACCCAAAGTCCTTCTCCATTACTTTAAGGAGTTGGACTGGCTGGGGTGAGATTAGCAGGAAGATAATGCACAATACACTGAATTTGAAAAAATCTGAAAAAAAAGAATAAAGAAAAACCTATAAAAGAATCTATAAAAAGAATAAAGAATATAAAAAAATAGTTTGTTAAAAATATTAGTTTGATAAAGAATCTGTATTATTGTTGTATTAGTTTAAGTGGAGAGTACAAAAAAGAATATATATCTATCTATCTATCTATCTACACTCAACAAGGGACATCAATGCAGATCTTATTCCCCCACCATGAATTAGAATTAGCTATAAAAACATTTTGTATATTATCCAACAACTGTCATTTAGTTTAAAGTGTATTTAACAAAGACTATGAAAAAAAAACTAATTTAAACAATGCTTCCATCAAAATTATCATAAAAAATACTTACGAGTATCTCCAGAAGGTTTAGCATCAGTGACAACAGGCAATCCACTGGCAAAGAAGTCCATGATGGTAGCAAATATTTCAGGCTTCAACAGTTTCCAATCTACATCTTCATCATGTTTGGTGACTGTCACGAATTCAGGTCCGAAGAAAACAGCTTTAACACCTTCGATGCGGAAAATCATTTTTGCTGGAACATCACACCATCTTTAAATAACATTACTTATAATCTATATTATTTATTTACACTATGACAAAATATAAATATATATTATTATTTATAAGCTTTGTTTAGTTTGGGACTAGAGGTTGTTGCAGTTCTAAAAACAAGGTTGCATTTCTGATATTACATACCGTGTAGGTACCCGTGGGTTTCTTATAATTGTATGACTAGGTAATTACTAGGTTTTTATTTAGTTCAGTATACTCACCCAGGGGGCTACAATGTGCAGCTCCAATGTTAGGAAAGTCCATAGTCTGGCCTGGCTCTAAGACCTTTGTTCCCGGAAGGAATTTTAAGCTGTTTGGATTCGGAGTATCTTGAGTTTGTATGAACATTGATCGACAAGAGCACGTATTGAGTAGGGGACCATTTCCCTCGAAGCTTTTAGTGATGATGGGATGTGAAACTCCGCTGTACTTCTTGGAGTCATGTTGTCTGTGAAGTGAGGTGCTTACGTTCATTTCAATGTATTATTCATAACCGTAGGTTACAATACAAAAATGATGTAGGTACGTAACGGGTCCTAATGTTACTACAATTTTAGGAGTAGTGCGTGACCAGGATGATCGTCTGTGCTCGAAGTATGCCTTTTATATATCCCCTATTTAATTTAGATCGGAGTTCTCTTCAAGCGAAGTTGTAGGGCATACATTGATAGATACTGCAAACTGGCTGCAGTAACATTTTTCCAAACATTTTCTAAATTAGAGCAAGGTTCTAAATGGAAAAAATTACTCGCCTGAAAAAAACTGATGCACTGAGACGTTCACATATTTTGTTTCTGCAACTCAGAGCACGTAAAGAACTTCGCAACATCTTGACCTCACCAAATTATTTGTGTTTGTGTCCGCCGAAGTCTGATCTGACTTAAATAGCTTCGTATTTACGGTACGGCGTACTTGTGTAAATTAAGTACACTACACAGAGAATATTGGAGAATAAAATATAAACACCTACGGAATAAAGGAGGAAGTTCTTCTTCTTTTCTTTTTCTTCTTTTAATTCTGGCTGTTCAGTGGCTAGGGCTGGCACGAATTTGCCAATACACCATTACAGTCTTCGATCAAC
Source organism: Gandaritis pyraliata (assembly GCA_947859175.1). Taxonomy (NCBI): domain Eukaryota; kingdom Metazoa; phylum Arthropoda; class Insecta; order Lepidoptera; family Geometridae; genus Gandaritis; species Gandaritis pyraliata. Next base: position 3,704,079 of record OX401866.1, on the reverse strand, counting down.
TATACTTTGATCTGTCAGTTTTGACAGTTAAAATGTCAGATTTATTTGTATGTAGGAATAACACTCGCCATGTTTTTGCTATGGTTCTGTCCATAGAGTAAGGGAAAAAAGAATAGAGATGACATACCTACGAAAAAAACGTGCATACCTAATCTGAGTCTGGCACAAAGATGGAGGCTTGCCGTAGAGCTGCGCGCACTATTATCGATATCGATAGTTGAATTGCACGGTGTTTACAGAATTTAAAAAATTCGCATACGAGTTTCTTTTAGATTTCTTCATATAGGCTTCTACGAGTAGTACACACACACAGTGCCGCCGGCTAAGGTTGCCGCGTGCGGCTCAAGGTTAGTTAGCTTATTGATTGAGTTTCATGCGGACTGCCAGTTTTTGCGGCTTGTGCCGGGGCATATGTGTAGGAGCCTTAGTAGAGTATCACTATTACTGATCAGCATACCACGCATTCATAATTACCAATGGAAATAATAAATAAATAACTGCTACTACAGATTTTTTCTGGTTTGTCGGACTATACCTACTTATTCTTTATTAATCTATCTTCTATCACTTGAAGGCAAAGCATCATCGCGCAGTCTTGTTACATTTAAAGTTCGGTTAAAACATGTCTCTTCAAAATGCAGGGAACAAATGAAAATATGTTTCGTTGATCTATTTAAGTTTTCCAACCCAATTACATCCAGCCACTGTTCTTTTTTTTTAGATGTCGGCAATCTAAAATAATAAAAAAGAAATCCGAGTTTAATTATATTCACCTGTCGCTAAGTTATCGATATCGATAAAAATGAAAATGCCGTACTACCGAAACTCTATTTACAAGGGAGAATTATTTTCTTATAAAATCACATAATATTAATGGTAAAACAGTAAATGATTACAGAAAAGCAAGAATATCATTTTAAACATTCCCACTAATAGCAAAAATCGGTTGGGGTGTACATAACGGGGCGCTATGGAGTTAGGACTTAGAAAATTTTTACGAAGTTTGAACTTGGAACATTTTTCATATTCGAATCACCTTTGATCTTGAGTGACCTTTGGTTAGTGAATCACCTTTGATCTTGAGTGACCTTTGGTTAGTGACCTCTAGTGACCTTTGGTGACCTTTGGTGACCTTTGTTGACCTGGATGCATAGAGTGACCTTTGGTGACCTTTGGTGACCTCGAGTGACCTTTGGTGACCTTTGTTGACCTGGATGCATTGAGTGACCTCGAGTGACCTTTGTTGACCTGGATGCATTGAGTGACCTTTGGTGACCTTTGTTGACCTAGATGCATTGAGTGACCTCGAGTGACCTTTGGTGACCTCGAGTAACCTTTGGTGACCTCGAGTGACCTTTGTTGACCTAGATGCATTGAGTGACCTCGAGTGACCTTTGACCTCAGAAAGGTGATGCGTCACAGTAGGTTGTTGGTTTGACATAAAAGACTCGAACGAAACGAGCGAGCGAAAGACCTTTGACCTCAGAAAGGTGATGCGTCACAGTAGGTTGTTGGTTTGACATAAAAGACTCGAACGAAACGAGCGAGCGAAAGACCTTTGACCTCAGAAAGGTGATGCGTCACAGTAGGTTGTTAGTTTGACATAAAAGACTCGAACGAAACGAGCGAGCGAAAGACCTTTGACCTCAGAAAGGTGATGCGTCACAGTAGGTTGTTAGTTTGACATAAAAGACTCGAACGAAACGAGCGAGCGAAAGACCTTTGACCTCAGAAAGGTGATGCGTCACAGTAGGTTGTTAGTTTGACATAAAAGACTCGAACGAAACGAGCGAGCGAAAGACCTTTGACCTCAGAAAGGTGATGCGTCACAGTAGGTTGTTGGTTTGACATAAAAGACTCGAACGAAACGAGCGAGCGAAAGACCTTTGACCTCAGAAAGGTGATGCGTCACAGTAGGTTGTTGGTTTGACATAAAAGACTCGAACGAAACGAGCGAGCGAAAGATCTTTGACCTCAGAAAGGTGATGCGTCACAGTAGGTTGTTGGTTTGACATAAAAGACTCGAACGAAACGAGCGAGCGAAAGACCTTTGACCTCAGAAAGGTGATGCGTCACAGTAGGTTGTTGGTTTGACATAAAAGACTCGAACGAAACGAGCGAGCGAAAGACCTTTGACCTCAGAAAGGTGATGCGTCACAGTAGGTTGTTGGTTTGACATAAAAGACTCGAACGAAACGAGCGAGCGAAAGACCTTTGACCTCAGAAAGGTGATGCGTCACAGTAGGTTGTTGGTTTGACATAAAAGACTCGAACGAAACGAGCGAGCGAAAGATCTTTGACCTCAGAAAGGTGATGCGTCACAGTAGGTTGTTGGTTTGTCATAAAAGACTCGAACGAAACGAGCGAGCGAAAGATCTTTGACCTCAGAAAGGTGATGCGTCACAGTAGGTTGTTGGTTTGACATAAAAGACTCGAACGAAACGAGCGAGCGAAAGACCTTTGACCTCAGAAAGGTGATGCGTCACAGTAGGTTGTTGGTTTGACATACCTAATTAAATATTAATTTTCAACAGTCATAGAAGCGGTGTGGGAGGGGTTTGTCATAAAAATGGTCAATGAAAACGTTATTCTCCTTCATTTTCCCTATCCATAACCACCATAAAAAAGGGGGGTCATGTTAACACCGGTCAATGAAAAAATATTACAAGTCCCTTTTCCTTAGCAGGTATACTTGGCGGGACGCAGCACTTAGAATATTTTTTCATTGAATGGTGTTAACATGACCCCCTTTTTTTATAGTTGAAATGGATAGGGAGGATGAGGGAGAACAACGTCTTCATTGACCATTTTTATGACAAACTTTCCTGCACCACTCCTATGACTCAACGAAAATTACTAATTAAAATTTTGAATGGTATTATGAGGGGGTATAGAGGGATCTGAGATAAAAATGGTCTACGAAAACATTGTTCCACCTCACCTCCACTTTCCATTTCTACTATAAAAAAGGGGGGTCATGTTAACACCGGTCGATGAAAAAATATTACAAGTCCTTTTTCCTTAGCAGGTATACTTGGCGGGACGCAGCACTTAGAATATTTTTTCATTGAATGGTGTTAACATGACCCCCTTTTTTTATAGTTGAAATGGATAGGGAGGATGAAGGAGAACAACGTCTTCATTGACCATTTTTATGACAAACTTTTCTGCACCGCTCCTATGACTCAACGAAAATAACTAATTAAAATTTTGAATGGTATTATGAGGGGGTATAGAGGGATCTGAGATAAAAATGGTCTACGAAAACATTGTTCCACCTCACCTCCACTTTCCATTTCTACTATAAAAAAGGGGGGTCATGTTAACACCGGTCGATGAAAAAATATTACAAGTCCTTTTTCCTTAGCAGGTATACTTGGCGGGACGCAGCACTTAGAATATTTTTTCATTGAATGGTGTTAACATGACCCCCTTTTTTTATAGTTGAAATGGATAGGGAGGATGAAGGAGAACAACGTCTTCATTGACCATTTTTATGACAAACTTTTCTGCACCGCTCCTATGACTCAACGAAAATTACTAATTAAAATTTTGAATGGTATTATGAGGGGGTATAGAGGGATCTGAGATAAAAATGGTCTACGAAAACATTGTTCCACCTCACCTCCACTTTCCATTTCTACTATAAAAAAGGGGGGTCATGTTAACACCGGTCGATGAAAAAATATTACAAGTCCTTTTTCCTTAGCAGGTATACTTGGCGGGACGCAGCACTTAGAATATTTTTTCATTGAGCGGTGTTAACATGACCCCCTTTTTTTATAGTTGAAATGGATAGGGGGGGTGAGGAAGAACCATGTCTTCATAGACCATTTTTTTAAAAAACCTCGCTAGGCTGGAAAGGTCACTGGAGGTCAAAGGTCACTGAAGGTAAAGCGTCACAGGAGGTCAAATGTAGTTCTCGTAAAAATGACAAGGTCAAAAGTTAAAGGTCACTGGAGGTCAAAGGTCACTGGAGGTCAAAGGTCACTGAAGGTGAAGCGTCACAGGAGGTCAAATGTAGTTCTCGAAAAAATTACAAGGTCAAAGGTCACTCGAGGTCAAAGGTCACTGAAGGTGAAGCGCCACAGGAGGTCAAATGTGGTACTAATAAAAACTTTCAAGGTCAAAGGTCAAAGGTCACTTGAGGTCAAAGGTCAAAGGTCACTTGAGGTCTTAGGTGGTCCGCGTGGTTTCCCCCGCCCTAATACTCCCCCATCCCCCCGGTCCCCGTAGTGTGTTTTGGCGTATATTTTTGGGAAAAATTTTTCTAAGTCCTAATTCCATAGCGCCCCGTTATGTACACACTGACCGCAAAATCTTTCAAAATAATAGGAAAAACAAGATATTTTGAATGAATTCGGTAACTTGCCTGTGCAACGTTATAATGGGATGTTTTTTATGGTGTTTCATGCGGCAACCTAACACACTGCACCTACCCATAATAAATGCAGTATTCTGCAAGTTTTAGCACTACTAACAAGCACAATTTTCGCGTAGAACACTAAATTTTCTTGAGAACACTGAAAAAAACAAGTCGCTATGACAACTGATGTACTTGATGTTGGCTGTGCTAAAACATGGCGACCGGCCGCAGGGAGAACTGTTCATAGAGATGTATAATGCCTGCAGCCCTACTCCCGAAACCCGTTCCAATCCGGTTTCACGGAATTTGACAGAAATAATGTCATTCGGTACTCTTGAATCCAGTACCAACAAGGTTTGAAACTGGATTTGGTGAAAAAAATTCAATCCAATCCCAAACCGTTTTGACTGATTGAAAGCGACTATTTCCCGCTGGCGGGTTTTTTGGTACTCTTGACTTGACACGATTTTGACATTAGCAATCGGGTTTCGAACCGAGTTCTTTGCTGGATTTATACAGTAACAAAAAACTAACTTTTAAGCGCCAAAACTAAATGTCAGGATTTTAAAACCAACAATTTATTTCACAAAAGCGGCAAAATTATGGCACACTTGGCCCTAATTGACGACCTAATTATTAGATCCCACTATGAGGCTTTGCAGCAAAGAAAAAGCCTACGATTAGAGGCACGGATGGCAAATAATGCGTTCGCCATGCCGGACGATGAATTCCAGTTATGCTATAGATTGAATAAGGAACTTTTCGAAGTTATCTTCGCTGATTTGGAGCCACGACTTCCAGTGCAAACACGTCGCAATGATGTACCAGCGCGGTATAAGGTAAATGCCTACCTAGCTAGTTCCGTTCGAAATGGTAGAAATATAGGAATCTTCAATGAAGTAGGTAGGTAGGTTTGTACTTATTTTGTTAAATTAGTTAGGTACCTACGTATTTTTTGGGCTAGATATTTTTTACACCAAGTTGTAATACTTAAACGCTATTTTAGGTTTTAGTCGCGCTTTCGTTTTACGCCACTGGAAGCTATCAAAGGATAGTTGGAGCGACGCACGGCACTTTAATGGCGCAACAAACAGTTTCGCGTGCTGTGGCAGAGGTGACCAATGCCCTAAACACGGAGACGATTACTTCAAAATGGATCAAATTTCCACAGACTCCTCAGGAACGAGACACTATTAAGAGAAGGTAGGTACGCAATCTAAAAATCTTACTTGTAACGTTAGTACCTAACGTTTATTCACATAGGTACTTTACCTATTTATCTTAGTGTTGATAGGTAATCAACACCAAGAGTAATAGGTAAGTATAAGCATTGGTCTATGGTATAAGTAGGTATACAACCTTACTAAGTGCTATGGGTAAATTTATACACAATTGACTTCCAGATTCTATGAAAAGTTCCATGTACCAACAGTTATTGGAGCCATAGACGGCACTCACGTGAATTGAAATCGACTACGTATGTCGATGTCAGCTTCATCGGGACTGGATTCAAGGGTACCGATTTTTTGAATATTGAAACTGGTTCGGGATTGCGATTGGAAAGCGGTCGAGTTGGAAACTGGAATGGGGAGTAGGCCTGCTGGTCCATAGATTTCCTAGGTTCATGGTTCTGTCCATGGACGTAATGTTCTGTCCTGTCCCTGTCTGACTGATCTGACCATGATTTGACTGATCAGTCTGTCGCGTAGAGGTGTAACTAATATAACCATAACAGGTATACGGAACAGCGTTATTTGGCCTAAAGCGTTATAACAGTTATACGCGTCGCCGCTGCTATGTTATTTTATAACAGCCAAATAACAGTCTCGCGAAAAACGGGTGCAGGCAGGCGGTCGACGCAAAAGTTGTCTTCTATAAAAAATATCAGGGAATTTCGTTTTGTATTAAACACAAATTTTGAAATTTTGACCATCATGTTTCATAGATCGTTAATTTTTTATGAGCTTAAGTCTGGTTGGAGAACATGTTATTAAATAACATGATAACAGCCAGTAACTATTAACGGCATTGAATCTATGCCGTTCCGCAAATAACAGTAAAACAGTTTAACACTATAACGTTGGCCGTTATAGTGTTATCCCTGTTATTGGCTGTTATCATGTTATTTAATAACATGATAACAGCCAGTTTCAGCTTCGACAACAGAACAGACACTGACAGCACATGTGACAGTGATAGTTTCATTTCTTCATCGTGATCGCCGTTTGCTCACACCTCCGCACCATGCCTCCGGTGGCGTGGCGTTGGCTTGGCTATACGTTGGTTTGCATCAGGCGAGAGTGTAAGGAAAATAATTGAGTCCGGTTATTATACAACCATGGAATGCACAGCCTGGGAAAACACAACCATGGAAAGCACGACCAGGATTGCACAACCCGGGAATTCATTAATCACTACCTACCTTTAGAAATCCGTAGCCTTGCCTGTTATTTGACTGTTATTTTATAACAGTTATGATAACATAGTATCACCAAACCGTTATATTCAATAACACGCATATGAAAATTTGACTGTTATATTACACCTCTAGTCGCGTAGGGTCTGTCTGTCGCAAAACGCAAAAGCCATAAACCAAGAAGTTGACGAGAGTTGAATGAAGCTGATTGTTTGCACAGATCAATATGCTACGCATATTGTTTGATTGAATTGAATTGATTGTGATAGTAGCCAAAAAAAGTTGAATATTTGAGGTAGGTTATTTTATTTATTAACGTAACGTATTTTTGTCATTTCTATTGGTTTTCTTTGTTTTATTTCATAGATTGTGAGCACCCTCTCCGTTGAGCGCTTGTATTGTATTTTCAAAATATTGCTGAGTCTAAAGTATAAACGTAACCCTAACTTTATGCGTGCATTCTGTTCGAATTGTTCGATTGAATGCAGAACCTATTTACAGCTCTAAGTTAGCCACCATGTTGCTGATTTATACCTATTTATTGCTATAATTATTCACGCCTCATAAGAAAAACAGAGCAAGTAGAAATACTCGTTTTCAAGAAACCTGAGTGGCTACTTATGCTTGTCACCAACCCTGTGGTACTTTGGGTCACTTAAAAACTCCTGTCACTGCATAACTTGTTGACAGACGATGGATCCTAGCAAGGGGAGAGGACGGGGCTTGGCCCTGTTACAGGAGCTACAGAAGCGGAGTTCACCGCAAGCTTCTCAGGAGCCTACTCCTGAATCCACACCTGGGCCGAGTGCATCTCCGAGTGTTGTAAGTTTGTGGAGGATTGAAGCCATTGATTTTATGGCATAGATTTGTGTCCTCACAGGTTACAAAAAATTTATGGGGCAATTACCTAGATAGAAGTAGGTACAATTACATTTTTAGATGTTAGATAGAAAAAAATTTACTAAGATAGTTTTTTTGACTGTTCGGTTAAATTTTCCTGAAAGTCTTTATTTTAAACTAGCAGTCTTATTTATTCTTTATTTTAACCCGTGACTTTGTCCACGAAACAAAAATAAAATACAACCTAAAAAAGGGGGAAAAGTAGCATAAGTGTTAATCCAGGTTACAGACTATAATATATTCCAAGTTTCATCCAAATCGGACCAGTAGTTACAGCGTGATTGAAACACAAACATCTAAATCTTTGACATTTATAATAGTAGTGGGATTGAAGGCATCTTTCTACCAATTATCTACTAAAACAAAGTAATTTAATACTTTTTAGGTGAGTTCAGCAAACATGTTGTCTAGTGCCACAAGTGGTCGAGGTCGTGCCGCCATGATGATGATGAAACTACAGCAGATGAAACCAGGTAAGTAACTCTTTCTAGTTTTCTCTAATCAGCCATTCTACATAGACATTCTACTGTACCTGCTCAAACCTAGCCAGTTTATTAAGCTGCATTTAATAACTTATAAAAAAAATATGGAAGTGGTGTTATAAGTTTGACAGGATCTGTCTGGGTGTCTGTATGCCTGTGGTCTATTATGCTGTAACTGAGAATTGCCCTCAGAAAGATGACCTCTGATTTGAAAGTGGTTTTAATGTTTTGTTTTATTTCTAGGGCCTATGTTTACTCCTGCTTCTGATATAAGTCCGAGCGTTGTTCCTACTGTGGCCCCTGTGACGGGTGCTGGCCGCGGCTTAAAACTTCTACAGAAGTTGTAAGTCTTTAGTCATTTTGCTCCCAGCCTGACGAACCGACGATATTGTTAGGATCCCAGGAAGTTGATGGAGAAGGTCCAACCATCACTCAGAGACAACATCGTAGAGTGATGTATGTATTGTTACAGGCAGAGGTTCCGCTTAACATCAGATGGGCCATTAGCATGCTCAACTTCAAATCACTAAGTGCCTATTTCACCATCTTATGATTACGCTATCCGTCAGATTATGAATTAGGCATGTCTGTCTCTACTTTTGACTAGTTTGTTCATGTGAGTTGAGTTAGTGACCTTTGCATATGACTAGTTAAAAATAAAGACAGAAATATTGTGTTACACTTATTCTCAAAAAAAAAAACTAGCGTTATGAAGAAAAAAGCCATGTTCTGGACCAGCAGGTTCTTAGAAGTGCACAAGTCTTAGTTGTAAATAGGTAAATATTTATTTTGTAGGCAAGCTTCAAAGGCATCTTCCGTGGTCAGAGCCGTTTCGGAATTGTCGATAACTACAAACGCGTCCATAATAGGCAAGAACAAATCTATTGTGAGTATTTAACAAGATAAAACGGGTCGCGGACGAAGTCGCGGGCAGAAGCTAGTTAATAAAATAATAAATAAATATTCATGGACTTTACACACAACGCCCTCTAGTCCCAAACTAAGCAAAGCTTGTGATATGGGAACTAGATGGCTGATAGAATACTTATATACTTTTTTTTTGTAAATACATACTTATAATACATAGTAACACCCAGGCTTAGAACAAACATCTAAGTTTTCCACGCACAAATGTTTGTTCTCGGTGGGGATCGAACCCGCGACCCACAGCACGGAAGGCAGAGCCATTACCGACTGAGCTGTGACGCCTGTCACAGCTCAGTTAGTTAGTTGGAATATAAAATGAAAATATTTTGTACAGAGTGAAGTGAACACGGAAATGAAACCAATAGAAATGCACGGGACCGTCGGTACACCTGTGGAGGTGACCGCCAATTTCATTCGCCTGCACTTCAAAGAGAACAGTGTCTTTGAATATGAGGTGCGCTTCGATCCCGACCAGGATTACAAGCATTTAAGATACAAGTTGCTTGGCGGTAAGTATTACTGTTATTATTGATAACTAGACAGGGAGAGTTCTTTCGACCGCCCTTTCAGGGGTAAATCTAAACGGCTATAGTTATAGAAAAATGTGGTTAGGAGTCACGGGTTTGATTTTGATAAAAATAAGAAGAGCATTTAAAAAACATCAAAGATGTCGTTTATTTTCGAAAAAATTGACTTATTTGTTTTATTTGCATAATTATCTCATTCCAGATAAAAAAAAATCTGTTAAAAGTAGAATGTGTAGATAGATATAATGTTACAAAATCGACATCACTCTCGTTCAGTATAGAAAGTACATTAACAAAATATTGCTTCGTTTAGAACACAGCCACTTCTTCCCAAATAAAACGTTTGATGGAACAACATTGTACGTCCCTCACCCACTACCCGATGAAGCGATGAACTTGGTCTCAACCAATCCATTTGACAACAGCCAAGTGAACATCACTGTAAGTATTTGAGTCATATAACTAGTAGGAGTTGTAGAGCTTCTAGTGAAAGAGCTCGTTCGGGGAAGTACATTTATTGCTTTCACATGGTATTATAGTTGTTACATTGTAGGTAGGTATCACACATGAACCCTGTTCAGGGGTATTGCAACAGGAAAGTAGGCAGACCGAGGTTTTATTCACGTCAATTTTTCAATTCAGTCAATTTCTTGTGTTAATTCAGTATTACCGCTGTTCATTCACGTCAATTTTTCAATTCAGTACTACCGCTGTTCATATTTCTGCCGCCGCACAGTGATGCTCGTATTGCTATGTTCCGGTTTTACTACAACTAAATGATGAAACATGCTGATGGCTCACCTGATGTTAACTGGTTACCTCTGCATTGCTTCACCGAGCACGTCCGCTGAGGACGTGCCCTGTGATGCATTGCGCTGTGCCCATCACTCCGACACAAAGGTGTTAAGTCTCATGTGCCTGTAACTTACTACGTAATAAATACCTTGCATTGACTTTAATATATTAACCTGACATTATTTTCATTCCACGCTTAATTAATTTTTTTATATTAAGGTTATTTACATTTTAGACGCATTTAATTCATATTTAATTCATTAATTTACTTAAACCTAGTTAAGAACAAATTTGTACGCCTTAGGGCAAATCACAGTGCACAACAATATCTATTATGTCACCATTTTACTTAAGTACCTGTGTTTACAAATAAATGAATTGAAATTGTAATTGTGCCGGCACCCATACCCTTCAAAGCGGAACACAGCAATGCGAGCATCACCGCTTGGTGGCAGAAATAGGTACAGTGCTAGTACTTCCCCGGACGAGCTCTTTCAGAAAGAGCCCTTCTACTACTGCTATTGTTGTGTGAAATGTCCATGAATATTATATTATTGCAGATATTATTCCGCCGCCCGCGCCGGCTTAGCGAGATGATTCATCTATACAACGTACTGTTCAAGTCAATAATGAAAGATCTCGAGATGGTACGCTTTGGCAGACAGAGCTTCAACCAACGCGACGCCATACAAATACCACAGCATAAACTCGAAGTTTGGCCGGGGTATGTATTACATATTTTTGACAATAGCACACCTCAGCTTACAAGTATGTATTTAAATAAGTAGGTAATTAAATTTAAAAACTCCCTAACACAATATTCAAAATAGTATAAACGTAAAAAGCCTAAGTTGTGAAAAAAAAAATTATTTGCCCTTAGGTGGTGGCGGCCATCTTGGATTTTAAATTTGTCATCGTGTATAGTATTCTAATAGTCAGCCCTTCTATTTGATATCCATAATGAGAGAGTTGTGAAAAAATATGTAATCCGCCATTTTGTGGTGGCGGCCATTTTGGACCGATTTTCATCAAACACTAAGAACACTCCCGGCTAATTCACCTTTCAAATAATGAAAAACAGAATCGAAATCGGTTAATCCGTTCGGGAGCTACAATGCCACAGACAGACAATCATACACAGACACGTCAAACTTATAACACTCAAAAAGTCAGCAATCTAGTTGCCATATTACAAGCTTTGCTTAGTTTATGACTAGAGAGCGTTGTGTGAAATATTTATTTATTTGACAGGTGTCACAGCTCAGTCGGTAATAGCTCTGCCTTCCGTGCTGTGGGTCGTGGGTTCGATCCCCACCAAGAACAAACATTTGTGTGTGGCAAACATAGATGTTTGTTCTATGTCTGGGTGTTACTATGTATTATAAGTATGTATTTAAAAAAAAAAAGTATATAAGTATTCTATCAGCATCTGGTTCCCATATCGCAAGCTTTGCTTAGTTTGGGACTAGAGGGCGTCGTGTGAAATGTCCATGAATATTTATTTATATTTATTTATTAATGATGTGGTAATTTCAGGTACGTGACGGCAGTAGACGAGTACGAAGGAGGTTTAATGCTGACACTGGACTCGACGCACCGAGTACTGCGCACGCAAACCGTACTCTCCTTTATAAAGGAGGCGGTCAACTCACAAGGGACCAACTGGAAACGCATCATGTCTGAAACACTGATCGGCTGCTCCGTCATGACTACTTATAACAAGAAGCTATTCCGGTATGTACTTTAGTATTTAATTTAGATGATTTATAGAGCGCCAGGGGCCACTTACACTCATGCCCCGATGTACCATCAGCAAAAGTTCTACCTTACCACCTTAAGGGTGCATTTCCTGTAAACAGACTAGCTGTTAATTTTTGAATACCAATAGAAACAAATTGTTTCGGGTGTAAAAGTTATGAAAACAATGGGCCGTCATGAAATTAAATAGATGTTTAGGTCTCTGGTTGGTCATAATAAGAAGACAAAAGAAAAAGGCGGGGTCAGGTAGGTAACTGCTTGCAAGCGAAACAGTTTCAAAAGTGGTAAGGCGGAAATTTTGCTGATAGTACATAAGGCTACACGTCAGATTAGACACCCAAACATAACCATAACTATGCTATACTAGCTTCTGTCCACGACTTCGTCCGCATCCCGTTTTACCCTATTGAGTAGCCTATGTGTTAATCCAGACTACGAACTATATGTATTCCAAGTTTCATCCAAATCGGACCAGTATTTACAGCGTGGTTGAAACACAAACATCTAACTTTAAAAACTTTATCCCGGATAATCAACAGGATAAAACGGGATACGAACGAAGTCGCGAGCAGAAGCTAGTTAGAAATATCTATTTTCCTTTGTTTATTGAGTTACTAGCAGTTACCCGCGACTTCGTACGCGTCTACAGTTTCCGTGTACATTATATTATCTGTGCGTGTACCGAGCGGATACTTCTTTGAGAAACTTGACATTACACCTCATTACACCGAACTCGTACTGAAATGTCAAACGCTAGTCGTTAGACCAAAGAGGTAGTACTACGCCCTGTCAAACTCACGTGACATGACATGACAATGAAATCCTCTTGCCAATTGGCGCTGCTAATCCTTTTCGTTCATTTTATCCTGTAGATCCTGTTAATTATTCGGGATAAAAAGTAGCCTATATGTCAATCCAGGTTACGAACTATATATATGCCAACTTTCATCCAAGTTGGTTCAGTAGTTTAGACGTGATTGAAACACAAACATCCTAACATCTAAACTTTCGCATTTATAATATTAGTAAGATTGCAATATGTTTGCAGAGTCGACAGCATCGACGACACAATGAACCCGAAATCGACCTTCGAGAAGAACGACAAAGGAACTATCATTCAGATCAGTTACATAGAGTACTACAAGAAGAACTACGGCATCGATATTATGGATTGGGATCAGCCGATGCTTATTTCTAGGTTAGATAATCACTCATCATTCTCCTGCCCTTATCCCGCGCTAGGTGGGGTCGGCACAACATAGATAGATAGATAAACACTTTATTGTACACAAAGAAGAAACAGGACAAGAGAAACAATTAAAGCTAATGTACAATGGGCGGCCTTATCGCTAAAAGCGATCTCTTCCAGACAACCTTTGGATGGAGAGGATAAACAGAAACAGAAAGACGGCAGTGTACAAAGTGTGCACAAACAAACTAATATACCTATATTCATTATGTTAATTATATATTACACAATATGTCTTCTTCCACTCACTCCTATCATTCGTCAACTCAGAATCTACTCCTCTCACATTCATATCCTTGTTCACACAATCCAACCACTTCTTAGATAATCACTATTAAATTGTAATTTATCTTTTAGATTGACAAGGTAGTAGGTCTCTTTGTGATAAAGTTCGTTTAAATGAAGCAGTAGCAGCAATAGTAGTAGTAGTAGTAGTTATAGTAGTAGTAGAACTCTTTGTAAAAGAGCTTGTGCAGGGAAGTGTTGATCGAAGGGGGAAGTACTACCACCATATTTGTTTCTGTGGCCAAGCAGTGATGCTCGTATTGCTGTGTTCCGGTTTGAAGGGTATGGGTGCTGGTGCTATTACAGGCACATGAGACTTAACACCTTTATTTCTCAGAGTGATGGGCGCAGTGCAATGCATCACAGAGCACGTCCTCAGTGAGCATTGCATTGTTATAGGCTGAGGTAACCGCTTAACATCAGGCGCGCGATCGGATTGTACCATCATTTAATTGTGTAAAAAAAAGTGAATATCCCTGCGTGTACTCATTCCTTTTTCTCATAAAAAAACCTGTATTTTACAACAGTGTGATTTTAACCACAGAGAAACAAAACGAATGTCCGGTTCAGACAAACCGATTGACTTCATGATCTGTCTGGTGCCTGAACTGTGTCAGCTGACCGGCCTGAGTGATGATCAGAGGAACAACTTCAGACTGATGAAAGATGTCGCTACATACACCAGAATCACACCCAACCAACGGCACAAGGCCTTCAAACAAGTAACTATTTATTATCTGTTCTATTGGTTTTAAGACTAAAGCGCTCGTGCCGTAACTTGCTTAGTCAATCTTCCTTCACCGATTATCTTAATTAAGAGTCCGTATTAAAATTTGACGACGTCAAGTTTAGGCATTTATGAATACGCGACGCGCTGCGCTACGCGTTTGCGACGCGCAAAGGACAAACGAATTTGATCTTTCGACATGTTCGTTCCCTGGATGAGTACGATTGATTTGTAGTCTAATTACTAAGTTGGTATGTGGTAGGTACCTATCTCCATGTGACGTGTGTAGAACTGTTGTACGAATTGTAATAAAAAGATTGTAAAAAATAAAATAATTATTGCAACCCCTCTATTATGTAGAAAATAAAATAAGTATAGCAACCCCTCTATATAATTTTTTTATTGACCTAACAGTATTTATAATTCCAGTTTAATGCCCCCTCTTCTCTTCTCAGAGATATTGTGGCTCCCTTCCCGTATCTCCGCTACTAGCAGAATTCGACCTCCATTATTTGGGACCATTCGAAACGAAACATGAATTTTGCCAAAATAAAGGAACATTTTGACTCTGACAGAATTTATCTCCCCTACTACGTTTTCGAATCCAGGACGGCGTACGTTACTTTTTAGAGTAAAATGATACAGGTATCGATTTCGAAATATTTTGGGGTGCTGATTGCGGAAATGGCATCTACTTTGAAGTCTAAATGGCGAACGTTGATTTTTTGAGTAGAGTGATATGGGTGTCGTTTTCGGGATATTTTAAGTGCTGATTATGGAAATGGTATCGATTTTGAAATCCAAGATAGCGGATATTGATTTTTTTGAGTAAAGTGATACGGGTGTCGTTTTCGGGATATTTTGGGATGCTGATTACGGACATGGTGTCGATTTTGAAATCCAAAATGGTGGACATCGATTTTTTTAATAAAGTGATATGGGTGTCGTTTTCGGGATATTTTGGGATGATGATTACGAAAATGGTGTCCATTTTGAAATCCAAGATGGCGAACATTGTTTTTTTTTTGAGAAAATAGATATGGGTGTCGTTTTCGGGATATTTTAGGGTGCTGATTACGGAAATGGTATCCATTTTGAAATCCAAGATGGCGGGCATCGATTTTTTTTAAATAAAATGATATGGGTGTCGTTTTCAGGATAATTTGGGGTGCTGATTACGGAAATGGTATCGATTTTAAAATCCAAGATGGCGGATATTAATTTTTTTGAGTAAAGTAATATGGGTGTCGTTTTCGGGATATTTTGGGATGCTGATTACAGACATGGTATCGATTTTTAAATCCAAAATGGTGGACATCGATTTTTTTAAATAAAATGATATGGGTGTCGTTTTCGGGATAGTTTGGAGTGCTGATTACGGAAATGGTGTCCATTTTGAAATCAAAGATGGCGGACATTGGTTTTTTTGAGAAAATAGATATGGGTGTCGTTTTCGGGATATTTTGGGATGCTGATTACGGAAATGATATCCATTTTGAAATCCAAGATGGTGGACATCGATTTTTTTAATAAAGTGATATGGGTGTCGTTTTCGGGATATTTTGGGATGATGATTACGAAAATGGTGTCCATTTTGAAATCCAAGATGGCGAACATTGTTTTTTTTTTGAGAAAATAGATATGGGTGTCGTTTTCGGGATATTTTAGGGTGCTGATTACGGAAATGGTATCCATTTTGAAATCCAAGATGGCGGGCATCGATTTTTTTAAATAAAATGATATGGGTGTCGTTTTCGGGATAGTTTGGAGTGCTGATTACGGAAATAGTTTCCTTTTTGAAATCCAAGATGGTGGACATTGATTTTTTTCAGTTAAGTGATATGGGTATCGTTTTCGGGATAATTTGGGATACTGATTACGGAAATGGTGTCCATTTTGAAATCCATGATGGCGAGCATTGATTTCTTTGAGTAAAGTAATATGGGGGTCGTTTTCAGGATATTTTGGGGACAGATTACAGAAATGGATCCTATCTTTTTTGAAGTTTTTGTTTATAAATCGATTGCTTTCAAAATCAAAATCTGAGAGTCCTCCTCAGCCATCGTAAAGATTACCCATATAACTTTACTGAAAATAACCAATGTCCGCCATCTTGGATTTCAAAATGGATAGCATTTCCGTAATCAGCACCCCAAAATATCCTGAAAACGACACCCATATCACTTTATTAAAAAAAATCAATATCCGCCATCTTGGATTTTAAAATAGATAGCATTTCCGTAATCAGCACCCCTAAATATCCTGAAAACGACACCCATATCACATTACTCAAAAAAATCAAATTCGCCATCTTGGATTTTAAAATGGATAGCATTTCTGTAATCAGCACCCAAAAATATCCCGAAAACGACACCCATATCTATTTTCTCAAAAAAAAAAAACAATGTTCGCCATCTTGGATTTCAAAATGGACACCATTTTCCTAATCAGCATCCCAAAATATCCCGAAAACGACACCCATATCTATTTTCTCAAAAAAACCAATGTCCGCCATCTTGGATTTCAAAATGGATACCAATTCCGTAATCAGCATCCCAAAATATCCCGAAAACGACACCCATATCTATTTTCTCAAAAAACCAATGTCCGCCAACTTGGATTTCAAAATGGATATCATTTCCGTAATCAGCATCCCAAAATATCCCGAAAACGACACCCATATCACTTTACTCAAAAAAACTAATGTCCGCCATCTTGGATTTCAAAATGGATACCAATTCCGTAATCAGCATCCCAAAATATCCCGAAAACGACACCCATATCACTTTACTCAAAAAACCAATGTCCGCCATCTTGGATTTCAAAATGGATATAATTTCCGTAATCAGCATCCCAAAATATCCCGAAAACGACACCCATATCACTTTACTCAAAAAAACTAATGTCCGCCATCTTGGATTTCAAAATGGATACCAATTCCGTAATCAGCATCCCAAAATATCCCGAAAACGACACCCATATCACTTTACTCAAAAAAACCAATGTCCGCCATCTTGGATTTCAAAATGGATACCATTTCCGCAATCAGCACCCCAAAATATCCCGAAAACGACACCCATATCACTTTTTTAAAAAAAAAAACAATGTCCGCCATCTTGGATTTCAAAATGGATACCAATTCCGTAATCAGCATCCCAAAATATCCCGAAAACGACACCCATATCACTTTATTAAAAAAAAACAATGTCCGCCATCTTGGATTTCAAAATGGATACCAATTCCGTAATCAGCATCCCAAAATATCCCGAAAACGACACCCATATCTATTTTCTCAAAAAACCAATGTCCGCCATCTTGGATTTCAAAATGGATATCATTTCCGTAATCAGCATCCCAAAATATCCCGAAAACGACACCCATATCACTTTACTCAAAAAAACTAATGTCCGCCATCTTGGATTTCAAAATGGCTACCAATTCCGTAATCAGCATCCCAAAATATCCCGAAAACGACACCCATATCACTTTACTCAAAAAAAACAATGTCCGCCATCTTGGATTTCAAAATGGATACCATTTCCGTAATCAGCATCCCAAAATATCCCGAAAACGACACCCATATCTATTTTCTCAAAAAAACCAATGTCCGCCATCTTGGATTTCAAAATGGATATCATTTCCGTAATCAGCATCCCAAAATATCCCGAAAACGACACCCATATCTATTTTCTCAAAAAAACCAATGTCCGCCATCTTGGATTACAAAATGGATATCATTTCCGTAATCAGCATCCCAAAATATCCCGAAAACGACACCCATATCACTTTACTCAAAAAACCAATGTCCGCCATCTTGGATTTCAAAATGGATATCATTTCCGTAATCAGCATCCCAAAATATCCCGAAAACGACACCCATATCTATTTTCTCAAAAAACCAATGTCCGCCATCTTGGATTTCAAAATGGATATCATTTCCGTAATCAGCATCCCAAAATATCCCGAAAACGACACCCATATCACTTTACTCAAAAAAACTAATGTCCGCCATCTTGGATTTCAAAATGGATACCATTTCCGCAATCAGCACCCCAAAATATCCCGAAAACGACACCCATATCACTTTACTCAAAAAAAACAAAGTCCGCTATCTTGGATTTCAAAATGGATACCAATTCCGTAATCAGCATCCCAAAATATCTCGAAAACGAGACCCATATATATTTTCTCAAAAAACCAATGTCCGCCATCTTGGATTTCAAAATGGATATCATTTCCGTAATTAGCATCCCAAAATATCCCTAAAACGACACCCATATCTATTTTCTCAAAAAAACCAATGTCCGCCATCTTGGATTTCAAAATGGATACCATTTCCGCAATCAGCACCCCAAAATATCCCGAAAACGACACCCATATCACTTTACTCAAAAAAACCAAAGTCCGCCATCGTGGATTTCAAAATGGATACCATTTCCGCAATCAGCACCCCAAAATATCCCGAAAACGACACCCATATCACTTTCTTCAAAAAAATCAATGTCCGCCATCTTAGACATGAAAATGGAGGAGGGAGATAAATTTTGTGAGTGCCTTCCTCGCTTTGTCACTAATCAATCGATCCATAAAATCAATCTTATGCTACTTTTTTCAAAAATACGTCATAGGGTGTGTGGTACCTCTATGAGAAATTGGAGAGGGGTAGAGAGGGGGGGGGGGATTTCACATGGAGTCAAGTCAGTCAGCAGTAAGTAGATGCTAAGTAGGCAAGTAGCAGAAAGTAGTAAGTACATTTGAGTAATTTATAAATCGGCCTATATACTAAGTAGGTAGGTACTTGATTGAAAAAGTGTTTTTTATTATTTACATAAGTTCAAATATCGAGAAGATACCGACATTTTATGAAACCTAAATAATGTAGTTAGAAAACCTCTACCACTTGGTAGAGGTTTTCTAACTACTAGGTACTTACCTACGGCCGCACGAAGAATCAAATCACGCGGTCACACTATAATTTGGTGCCGATACTGCTATTTGTCGATATATGTATATGTATAGTGCGCACGACGAAAAGCGATACGTCCTCCCTCCACGGCCGCTCAGCGCGGAATGCCACCTGCAGCGTTGCGCTGCATGATATATAGGTGATTTTAGAAAAATCCTATAAAAATAAGTACAAAGTAGAAGACTATAATTTTATTTTTATTTGTAAGAAAAAAACCTGTTCTTTTATATAGTATGCGTATTTTAACTTTAAACTTCTTACTTTCGTAGAAATCACAGTTTGTTTGAAGAGTAAAATTGCGTAAAAGGCGGTGTTTTCAAAAATTAATTTCTCTAACATATTGTATGAACGGGCAGCAATTTTTTCCCAGCATTCTATTTTTAACAAAATAAATATTTTAATTGCATTTTTAAATTATCTTTAAACTAGTTTTTTATATGATAAAATCAAGTCGAAAAGTTCACATTTTTGATAATTTTACGAAGACATGCGTTACAAATTAATTTATTTCTCAGTTGTGTATTGCCTAATTTAAAATGTTCTCCCAGCATTCTATTTTTATTGAACCAAACTTTAATTTCCATTTATATTTGTAATCGTAAAACGTTAACTGTAATAAAAATCGAGTTCGAAAAATGAGCTAAATAGGCCAAAATCAAAAGAAGGCCCCTTAAGCGACGTTCTACGCTGTCAGTGTTTGGATGGGTGACCGCTAGTGGCATTTACGTCTGAGCGCTTCCGTGCTTCGCAGGGTACGTTAAACGTCCGTTTCGGCTCTAGCTATCGTTAGCCACGACCGTCCTAAAAACTCCGTGAATGAACTAATTACACTGACATATTGTAAATGGGGTCTGAATTTGTAATCCGCATTATTGTCATATCAGCACATCACCAAGCGTCAGAAAAGATAACCACTGTAAAAAAAAACTACTTTATTTATTTTATTTTATTTTATTGAGTAACAAAATCCACAGCTCTTAAAAATAATGGCGTAAAAACTTATATTTAAAACAGATAGCCAAAAACGGATTTACATTCTAAATGGATTTTCATTCTTTAGCTTATAAAATCTTGTACTCCTGCAGAAAACACGTAGTTTACTACAATGTTATGAGTAAAACCTAAATAGAAGGTACTTATGTATAAATAATAATAAATAGTTTATTTACCAAAACACCAGTTAGAAATAAAACATAGGTAGCAACAAAGGTACAAATAAATCTTACATAGGTTTACCGGCGAAGGCCAAATTAAGCGTTAATTATCAAAATATTCCACAGTACATCCAAAGCGTTCTCAAAAACCCGAAAGCAAATAGCCGCTTACAAGGTTGGGGTCTCAGCATTGCTCCTGAAACGATCGACCTTACCGCCCGGACATTGCCTCCAGAACCACTACTGTTTGGTAATAATGTCAAAATACCAGGGAAACCAAACGCAGACTGGAACAACGATGTTACCAAAAACGCTGTGATGCTGGCCGTGGATATACTGCACTGGGCGATACTTTATACAGAAAGAGACACCAACTGTACTAAGGTAAGATCATCTCATTGCATCTCATTGAGGCAGGACCTTTTTGACTCACATCAACGCGCTGGTCAGCACTCACACCTGCCCAGCCTACCTACCTACCTAGCTAGTAGTAATTGTGTAGGTGATTATTGTTTTCTTTCTTTTTTATGCTTGTTCTGTGCTGTACCTGTGTTGTGATTGTGTGTCGATAAATAAATCTCTATCTATCTCTATCTCATTTTGTCAAGTTATTCAATCGAAAAATGGGCTAAAAGTTAAAATAATAAAAACATATTTTTGGGTCAAGAAAATTTGAATCAAAATATTTTTGCTGAACGCTCTAGAGATAGAATAAGAATAAAATATATTTATTTGTAACGAAGACGATAGGTAGGTACATAAAACAAAACACACAAACAAAGAAATAGCAAAAGGAAAACAGATATACCACATGTAGGTAGCAGATAAAAACAGAAAAACGTAAAAATAACAAAGAAAATAATTACAACAAATAATAAGACAACCCGACTCATCACTAAAATTTATACATTCCGGGCCCTATGCAATGTGTGTTAAAATATATAATAGAATCCCTAATGACATTAAAATAGAAGAGAGACCTTTAAAATTCAAAAATATTTAAAAAAATTACCTCACAAAAAACTGTTTCTATTCGTTGCACGAGTTTCTGGAAGACTAAAAATACCTATTAAATGCATTAGATACCTGCATAAATGTGCCACCTAATATTTAAGTATTTATCTACCTACCTAATTGCTGTGCCCTAACAGGGTTTATGTTTGATACTTTACATACTTTAACACCTGTTTATGCAACATAAAAGCGCAATAAAGAATTTGAATAAGTAAAGATAATAAATGTGTGAGATAACGTAGTCTGTCAGTATTTGGATGGGTGACCGTTACTGGCGTTACTGGTTACGTTACATCTGAGTACTTCCGTGATTCGAACTGTCGGTCCCGGCTCTAGCAGTCGTTAAGGCGCGTTAAAAACTCCGTTACTAGACGCCACTAACTCATATGAACTTACTAGTAGTCTATGATGAGACATAATACAAGTATAAACAATACATTTACTTTACAAATTGGTGACGAACTCAGCATGGTGTTGCGTCAAAATGACACAACGCTGGTCTTCCGCCGGCACCAGGTGGGTACGTCACAGATACGTTATAGTTTTTAAGGCGGTTTGAAAATGTTTGTGTGTGTAAACTCCCAAACTGCTCAGGCATACCGAGATAGAGAGAGAGAGGGGTATACGACTAGTATATGTGCAATATGTGCATACACATCATAGGCAAACCGTTTTCGTGAGATGGAACAACTAATAATTTACAGGATTTTCTGGAGATCGTAAAACGGAACTGCCGGCCCATGGGCATAATGGTGAAGGATCCAGAGTTGGTCAAGCTCAAGAACGACCGAACTGACTCGTACATCAACGGCCTCAAGCAATGCATCAGCGGCAAGCCCTCGCTGCAGCTAGTCGTGGCGATATGTCCGACGGCACGAGACGACCGATATGCTGCCATCAAAAGAATCTGCTGTGCGGATAACGCTATACCTTCGCAGGTAACATGTCTAAATAAACTTTAGCTGTGGGTCGTGGGTTCGATTTCCATCAAAAACAGACATTTTGGTGCGGCAAACATAGAAATTTGTTCTAATGTCTGGGTGTTACTATCCTATCCTACTAATATTATAAATGCGAAAGTTTAGATGTTTGGATGTTTAGATGTTTGGATGTTTGTGTTTCAATCACGTCAAAACCACTGAACCAACTTGGATGAAACTTGGCATATATATAGTCCGTAACCTGGATTGACATATAGGCTACTTTTTATCCCGAATAATTAACAGGATCTAAGGGATAAAATGAACGAAAAGGATTAGCAGCGCCAATTGGCAAGAGGATTTCATTGTCATGTCATGTCAGTTTGACAGGACGTAGTACTACCTCTTTGATCTAACAACTAGCGTTTGACATTCCAGTAGGTACGAGTTCGGTGTAATGAGGTGTAATGTCAAGTTTCTCAAAGAAGTATCCGCTCGGTACACGCACAGATAATATAATGTACACGGAAACTGTAGACGCGTACGAAGTCGCGGGTAACTGCTAGTGTATTATAAGTATGTATTTACAAAAAAAACGTATATAAGTATTCTATCAGCATCTAGTACTCATATTACAAGCATGTTTGGAGGGCATCGTGTGAAATGTCGATGAATATTTATTTATTTTGAATGTAGTAAGAATGTTTAGCCGTAAGACCACTCGAATGTCCCTAAATCAATAAAGAAAAAATAATGTTTGATTTGCGACATATATGTGTTATGCACAAAATGTGCAATTGGTTCTATATCACATAAATAGCCAGAGCCCTGACACGTCCTCCTGTTTTTTTAACCTCTGACTGAAAAAAAAAAGGTTGTTTGTCTGTCTGTCCTGTGGTTTCATAGCTGCGAAACTAGGGCTCCGATCTGAAGGCGTTTTTTTTGTAGGAAAGCTGTTTATCTCAAATGATTAGTAAAAGTTTGTGCAGCAGTTTCCAAGTTATTCATCAGCTCTGAAAGCCAGGTTTGAGATGTCTTAGCATAATTGCAATATACCATTTGGTTCATTACAATGTATACACATTTGTAGAACCAAGAGTCAGTACACCAAGGTCTGATGAAGACCAGCATATGATAAAGATTAGGGAGATTTTCAGTTGTGGAATTTTTTATGAAATTAACTTGTTTCAGGTGATAAACGCGCGCACACTGATGAACCAAAACAAAATCCGCGCCATAACCCAAAAGATCCTTCTGCAAATGAACTGCAAACTCGGCGGCACACTCTGGCACATCACCATCCCCTTCAAATCGGCCATGGTCATAGGCATCGACGCCTACCACGAAACTGTCAAGAAACACAACAGTGTTTGCTGTTAGTATGCAAAACGTTTAATGGAATAGTGTGATACAAGGCTCGTTGGTTCGTTAATTCAATAGTGAACGGGTCCGGGGCATAATTGTACGGAATTCGTTGGTGGGAAGGGGGGGGGTAAATGTGGTAATCGATCCGTTGCGTCATCCATCCGCCATCTTGATTTTAAGGGTCAATTTTTGTTTATTGGTTTATTGAATAACTCGTTCATTTTCTATTTCACACAAAAAATGGTTATGATAAAAGTTGTTTAGAATTAAATTTCCTACAGTTTTGGTTCTGATAATTTTTTTCCTAGGATCGATATTTTCCGATTTATAGTCCAAATGAGGGGGTGAATTTTTGTTTGATTAACAACTCGTTCAATTTAATTTTTAACCCCGAGACACAAAAACGACGGGATGTTATAAGTTTGACGTGCCTGTGTGTGTGTGTGTGTGTGTGTGTGTGTGTGTGTGTGTGTGTGTGTGTGTGTCTGAGGCAACATAGCTCTTGAACGGATGAACCGATTTTGATTTTGTTTTTTTTTTGTCTGAAAGTTGAATTAGTCGGGAGTGTTCTTAGCTATGTTTGATGAAAATCGGTCCAAGATTCGAGGGTTTTATTAAATTTTAATTAAATTACTTGTTACATGACTGCTCTGTTTTATCTGCAGCCCGTTGCCAATGGTGATATGTACTTAATATACTTCCAGCATTCGTGGCATCGTACAACCAACCGATGACCCTGTGGTACTCTCGGGTGATCATACAAGAGAAAGGGCAAGAGATCGCCGACAGCCTGCAGGCTTGTTTCCTGGACGCGTTGCATTTCTACGCGCGAGTCAATGGCGGCTTTCCCGACAAAATCATCGTCTATAGGTAAAAAACTTGTACTAAAATTATTCTGAATTTTTTTCTAATAATCCTACTAATATTATAAATGCGAAAGTTTAGATGTTTAGATGTTTGGATGTTTGTGTTTCAATCACGTCTAAACTACTGAACCAACTTGGATGAAAGTTGGCATACATATAGTTCGTATCCTGGATTGACACATAGGCTACTTTTTATCCCGAATAATTAATAGGATCTACAGGATAAAATGAACGAAAAGGATTAGCAGCGCCAATTGGCAAGAGGATTTCATTGTCATGTCATTTCACGTCAGTTTGATAGGGCGTAGTACTACCTCTTTGGTTTAACAACTAGCGTTTGACATCCCAGTAGGTACGAGTTCGGTGTAATGAGGTGTAATGTCAAGTTTCTCAAAGAAGTATCCGCTCGGTACACGCACAGATAATATAATGTACACGGAAACTAAACGCGTACGAAGTCGCGGGTAACTGCTAGTAATTTATAAGTTTGAAAACTAGGAAAACCGACTTCAATTTCATTATCAGCTTTATCATGAAATGATAATCGGCTTCATCATCAAATGATAATGGTACTTATTAGGAATGTTCTAGTGACCGTAAACACCACTATGAAGTCACAGAATTGCAAAATACGTAATTTCGTGTATATTTTTTCCCAGTTATTTTTATTTAGAAGCCAATCTACTGAACCGACTTTGACTGCTAGTTGTAACTGATAGTTTTGCAATATTTACTTATACAGAGACGGTGTCGGCGACGGTCAGCTGAAAACGATCCGTGACTACGAGATCCCGCAGCTGAAGAGCAGCATTACACTGATGGACTACACGTACACACCG
The DNA here is from genome assembly GCA_947859175.1 of Gandaritis pyraliata. Classification (NCBI taxonomy): domain Eukaryota; kingdom Metazoa; phylum Arthropoda; class Insecta; order Lepidoptera; family Geometridae; genus Gandaritis; species Gandaritis pyraliata. Next base: position 3,678,523 of record OX401866.1, on the reverse strand, counting down.
ATGATAACGTACATTGTTGTGCAAAAGCGGATCAACTCGCGTATCTTCATGAAATTGAACGGCGGCTTCGAGAACCCACATCCAGGGACGGTTGTGGACACTAAGATCGTTCGGAGAGATTGGTGAGTCTATCAAAATTCAGTGACATAAATTAAATAATAAATAAATAATTCATGGACATTTCACACGACGCTCTCTAGTCCCAAACTAAGCAAAGCTTGTAATATGGGAACTAGATGCTGATAGAATACATACATACTTTTTTTTGTAAATACATACTTATACATAGTAACACCTAGACATAGAACAAACATTTATGTTTAGCACACACAAATGTTTGTTCTCAGTGGGGATCGAACCCACGACCCACAGCACGGAAGGCAGAGTTATTACCGACTGAGCTGTGACGCTTGTCAATGTTTTTCTTTTATTTTTGGTATACAATACTGTCGATTCTGTTGTTGCATTTTTCTAAACTAACCTAATTTGACAGCGCTAAAATTATAGCCGTCTTTGTAATTTCAGTTTATAAGAAAGGGACGGCAACATTTTTGGTGCTGTCAAATTAGGTTAGTTTAGAAAAATGCAACAACAGAATCGATATCAATAATGATCTATATATCCAGGTACGATTTCCTGATCGCATCGCAAAAGGTGAACCAAGGTACCGTAACTCCGACCCACTACGTCGTAATCCACGACGATAATGCCATGCAGCCTGACCATTGCCAGCGGCTGACGTACAAACTCTGCCACCTGTACTACAACTGGCCCGGGACCGTCAGGGTACCCGCGCCGTGCCAATACGCACACAAACTCGCCTTCCTTGTCGGACAAAGTATTAAATCGAAGCCGTCTGACAAGCTATGCGATAAGCTATACTTCTTGTAAGATCTGTGTCAAATCAGGAGAGTGATTCTAGACCGATAGACTGTTTATCACGATACAATCAGATATATCTCCCTAAAATTGTCAAAAACTCCATAGTTTTGACACCCCCAGGGGAGGTTCTAAAACTATGACTTTTTTGTCTATGATTGAATATATCTCCCAAAAACTGTCAAAAACTATGGAGTTTTGACACCCCCAGGGGAGGTTCTAAAACTATGACTTTTTTGTCTATATTATTTTGTCTATGATTGAATATATCTCCCAAAAACTGTCAAAAACTATGGAGTTTTGACACCCCCAGGGGAGGTTCTAAAACTATGACTTTTTTGTCCATATTATTTTGTCTATGATTGAGTATATCTCGCACAAACTATCGAGTTTTGACAGTTTTTGGATGATATATTTATCTGTATAGGTATATGCACAGAATTAATAGTACCTTTTACGTAATATGCGATAAATAATGATTATATTGTACGGAATAAACCTCACAAACCCATCGGCTACTACAGAGGACATTAACATCTCTTGTTATTTCAAAAAGTAAATTAAAAAACTATTAGTAAAAATAGAGTGGTCACAACGGATCTTTGTCTCTCTGGATTATCTGCGCAGCTAAGTTATCAATATCTCCGTCTCTGTCGTTTCGACTAGTCAACAATTAAATTAATAATTAAAAAAAACCCCGAATCTTGGACCGATTTTCATCAAACATAGCTAAGAACACTCCCAACTTTTTAAGTTACTAGTTCTAACTCATTGTTAAGCATCTCATTATTATAATAGTTAAAAATATTGTAGGTAGGTGTTATAATATTTTTATACCCTTTTAAGAAATATTATTTACGTGCCAAAAGTTTTGACATTAAAATCCTTCCTGCTTAGCCAAGAAGATGCTAAACAATTTTAATTTTTTTTTAGCTTACTGTTACTAAATAAATTATTAGTATTACTATCAACATTTCCAATCAAATCACTATAAAACAAGATAGTTTTTAAAAAAGTAAATAAAATAGCAATAACTTTATTTTTGTATTAGATTTTTTAAATATAAGCCAAAAGGCGTTAAAAATTCATAAAACTCGTACTTTGCTTAGAAATAAGATGATTTAAAAGACGTTAGGCAGCATAAGTGACACGCCTTATTCCAAAGGTCTAGAAATAATCATTTATTTTTCATTTTGTTTCCACACTCATAGATGTACGTTTAAAGATAATCAACGCGTAATCTATTGACATCTCTTACCAATGAGTATGACGAACAAAACACCGATAGTTTTAAGTAATACTTGTTTAAGTGACGTCGCTTAGTATGGCAGTTTGAAGTAGTTATGTGCGAAATAGTGTTTAACATTTTTAATTCAACAAATGTAATTATTCAACTTAACGTCAAATTCGGTAAGTTTGAAAAGTGTTTCAGAATCGACACAAAAGTTAGTCTAAATGGTGCTTATGTACTTAACATAAACAACGTAAGTACAGGCAGCATCAGAAGTTAATGACATTTAACAACCACTCATCATATTTATTATTGAATAAAAGACATTCATAAATTCATAATTTTAGTTTTTTCAGTTTAATTCATAAATCACTTTTGAAGCATTTTTATCTACATTAATTTTTGAAGCTGACTGTACATTGAAATACGTTTGTTTAGCGGTAGTCTTATAAATACAATGTGTTCACTAAAACAAGATATTTACAATGTAATCTCTTTGCACCGTTAATAGTGCAAAATGTCCTATCACTGTTGTGTTCATTTTGTTATGTTATATCTATTACATTCTATATTAGTGTATTTTTTTTCATTTTCTTCGGACAAATAGGCTAAAGGCTCCTACACACTGCCGGCGGCGCGGCCGGCGTAGTGTGTAGTAGCCTTAAGACATCCAGACGAACTGAAAGAAAGACAGGCTAAAGTGTTTTTTTGTTGAAAAAGCACTAAATTGAGCAACTACTGCTGTCGATTCTGTTGTTGCATTTTTCTAAACCAACCTAATTTGACAGCACTAAAAATGTTGCCGTCCCTTACTCATAAACTGAAACGACAAAGACAGCTATAATTTTAGCGCGGTCAAATTAGGTTAGTTTAGAAAAATGCAACAACAGAATCGATAATTGATTGATTGATTGCTTCATAATTCATTACACTAGTTAAACATATCAAAGTCTTCTGGAGGAGATCGCTATCAGCGATAAGATTGCTCATTGTACTCAATATTTGTGCAAAAGTTACAAATATGGAAAAACTATGTAAACTGATATTACTGCGATATTTTTCTTAAATAAAAAAAACATACAACCGATTTGAGAACCTCCTCCTTTTTTAAAATCGGTTAAAAGTTCTTGATAGGTCGCAGCGATAATATACTTGCAAAAAGACCAATTAAAAAAATTGTTCTTTTTGCAATTGTTCTCTCTTTGTATAAATGTTCCTTAGAAAATGATACCATCGGTATATCACTATTCAAAAATAGCTATGCTTATTAGAAATAAGTAAGTATAGGATATTGTTACCTTTCATCGTTGATTAATTTGTTATTAAATAATTAGTGTAAGTCCTTTGTCTTGAAAAAGTCAATTTTAGGTATAGCACAAAGTAAATATGGGTGCGTAATGATACGCATAAAACCGTTTTGTATAAAAATAATTTGCATACATACAACTGGTATAAACCATTTATCACTTAGATTTGAATGGTATATTCAAATCAGTCTCTGAAAATATTAAAAAACAAATGGTAGTTGGTCCAAACAAAATTATGCCAATTCGTTTTATGCGAAACGGCGTGCTCTCATAGATAATAGTACAAGTACAGAATTTACAGCTCACTTCGGGAAAACATTTAAATAAATAACTGCTCTCGTTGAAAAATAAAAAAAAGTGAAGACGTAATTACATTTTGTACATTTCAGACGCTGTTGTTGACTTTTATGTCGTTGTCTAAGTTGTCTATGAGGTTAAAGCCATGAGCTTATTTTTATTACATTTCTTATTTTTCTAATAAAACCAAAATTATCAAAATACGTTATCTTTTATTTGACCGACTTCTTCATTCTAGTGTTGTTAATCTCAATGTAATTCTAAGATTAAATTCGTATCTCATGCGGCATACAAAAATCAAATAATTTAATTTTACAAAATAGTTAATCGTTCGTAGAATTAGAATTTCGTCCAATTCTGACGCGTAGAACGCGTGCTTATCACATCTATGTCAAAGTTACGCCGCAGGCGACGAGACTTGTAGGTACGTTATTATGGAAATTCACATCTAAGTTTAAAATAATTATATCGAACAGTTTTTTCAAACAAAATATTTTGCACTCCAAGGGATTGAAATTCTGGTGATCCAATAAAATATATGCAAATGGGACATTCCCGTTAAAATACTTCGGGTTTTCTAAAATATGCACTGAATTACCTATTATTTCTTTATTTAAATAATATTTCTTTGATGCGCCACGTTCTATCGGACTTTGTCTCAAAGTATTAAGCTAATTAGTTGGTTGGGGTAGGTCGTCATTCGATCGAACCTTATGGGGTATTTACACGGGTCGATTTTCGCCGTGCGGCGAGTCGGTTCACAAATTGCTTCACATTACTTACTACTTAAATTACTTAGCCGAATTGCCATTTAGATGGTCGATTTACGCCGCGCGGCAAAAATCGTGCGGCTTTAGTCGCCCGTGTAAACCCCCCTCATGTTGCATCATCAATCCATCACTAATAATAAATTAGACCAATGAACAAGGAATCCCAATTTGTGATCGGTGCGAAATTCAAGCTCAAATTAATGCAAATTCAAAATGATTTTAGAATTTCACATTACCTTTATCTGAACTGACAGGGAAATTACTGGCTGAGATTTAATCGGGGATAGACCGATCGAGTAAATTGTTTAGAATCTAACGGAATACCTATTTTGTGAGATTGCTTTGAAGACTCTCGTCTTGTTTTAGTGTACCGGTCAAGTTTTGGTAAAACGGAACACGTGGTTTCACTCCGGTGACTGTGTGTCTGTCCGTCCGGTTGTCACCTCCACTGAACCTGAACCATAGAGTTTGTTGCAACCCAAGAATAGTTGGTAGGTAGGAGTATCTATATGAAAATATTCTGAAAATTAGGGACACTACATGCGCAAGTAAAACTTGCACCTTGCCCAATTTTATAGTGGAATTATTTCTAGCGTTTGCACTGCTCTTAGATACTGATTTTGGTTAAGATTTTTCAAAGTAAATTGAAATGAATGTTTAGAATAGCCGATCTTATATTATCTGTTCTAATTGGTAGAATACTTAGGTACCTTCTAATAAGCGCTTTACCTGAAAAGTGAAAGCCACCATAGCGTCAATTTAGAAGTGAGATAAAAGATATCGAAAATTGAAAACATTGATGAAAAGGAAAACTGAGTGGGTCCATTTGCGTTGACGCAATAAAATCGCTCCTATCGTTGAGAAACATGCCATCGCCGCCCACCAACAAGCTTCTAATCTACAAGTTATCTGTGAAAACACTTGCATAGCGCAATAGTGGCATAGTGGTGCATCGATCAGAGCTAGCTAACCTGAACCTTACCTACCCGCTGACGTAATGTATGCCAGTCTCCTCGGAACAATCTGAAATACCGACGCGGTGTGTGGGTGTGCTTCGTTTAACGAAAGAGCGGCAGTCCATCAGGTTGGAAGGGGACAGGGCTATGCAGAGAGAACGGTGCAGCGCTATCGCCAGCCCGTGGGAAATGCACAGTAGTGGTCAGAGCAGACTGCGCGCGCGCCGGCCCAATGCACGTATTATTGTATTGGAATATTTGCCGCTCACAACATCTTATGGGATTCCGATTGATGCTACAATTTCGCCTTTATTTCGCCCGCTATATGGTTGACTTTGATTAGGTTGATTGGAGGTTTGAAGGTAATTTTGAATGGTGAGTTATATAGGCGGTCGGGTCTCTAAGAAAGTATAACGCGGTGATTTTTTTAGCGATCGATTGAGGTTTTGCAGACACGGTTGAGATGCAAATGTGGTGTTTACGGAGTTTGCCGGCACACGCCTATAATAAATGTTATGTTGCGTGCCTTTAATAAACACGTTTCGACTGCGGTACCTAATGGTAATACGCCAATTTACTGGGTTGCTGTACGCTTTTATAGTGAATTTAAATGAGTATCTTGCATTTAGTAGCTTGTAATATTTAAAACAAATATTAGCGTATTAAGGCACTTCGAAAGCTCTTCCACTCATGTCGACAAATGTATGAAATAAAATATGTTGGGTATTTATTAGGTACCTACTTAGATTAAATACTTAGTTACTAGCTGCTGAAACTGAGACTGCTCTTACATCGTTTGCAAAAAAAACCTACAGAAAATAGTTTCAAAACTTCTAGAACAAAAATGTCTCATCGCGTTCACCGTTCAAGGTCTTTCAAATCACAAAGTCTCATCCAAACTACCTTCCTATGCAAATAATCTTAAATCACAATTTACTGCCATAAAGTAAACAGTTCTAAAAGAAATAATAACTTATCCAAATATTTAAATATCTTTCGTCAATCAGCGCTCGTAATTTTGCCGCCTACGCGAATACATAAAGACGAAACGGTATCCGTCTGATGCTTTCATGGTTATGACAAAAACGAAGATAGTATGGCAATTTAGCCCACCAATGCATTATTGGAACTCGTGCTTTGAATGAATGAAAACATGCGAAAATAAGTTTTAAAGAATGTCAAACCCTCTACGAGGTACTACTGAGGCCAAGTTGGGAGTCTGTATGTATACCTACGCATCAAAGCTGAACTTGGGTATTTTTTATAAATCATAGACAAACGTTTGACCGCAATCTCAGCTGATAGTACCTAAGTGCCGATGCCGATTGTCATATGATGATGATAAAACATTTTGCTACACAGTTACTTTGTGAAATAACTTTGGTGGAGGAACCAAAATTATTTCAAAGGTAGTCTAGGAATAGCAAAATAATCTTTGCTAACCCACTACAGCAATAAAACCATAGGCATCTTACAGCAAGACATTCGCGGGGGCACTTAGCAAATACGAACACCGCTGGGTATTGCACGATTTTATAATACTTTACGACTAGTTTCAAAGGCTATGTTGATAGCAAAATCGACTTTATCGTATTGAAATAAAGGCCTGATACTGTGTTGGTATTAAATAGTAAAGTTATATTTTGCAGTGATGCAAAGGACATGGCTACTGGCGGAGGTTCTATTCAAGTGTGTTAGATTAGAATAAAGTGGTTTAAATAATGTGTAAGACTTCTTAGCTCAAACATATTCCAAATGGCTTAAAGAAAGTGTTGGAGGAAACAAGAGCGTCACCTTCATCAGCTTAGCTTATAGGACCTAATAGATACCTAATTAGGTACCTATTATTTTGTGTAAACATCCCCCTAGCTCTATGCTATAAGTATATCATACCAAATGAGATAGGTAGGATAGCTTCTAACTTCTAAATAGGTAGGATGGTAGGATACCGAATTATTTGTTTGAATGCGCTAATTAATAACTTCGTCGGACGTTCATTCATACATAGGTCAACAGCATTCAATTCTCTTAAATGACCGAATGGAATGAATGAGCTTGTCAGCGTCCCTAATGTGTCCTAATCACTCATAAACTTAACAAGTAGATAATCATTTTGTTTTCTAGTGTTTTAAACGAAATCCTGGCGCAATGCTGAAATGCTCCTGAATTTGGACATAAAACCAAGGTAGGATAAAACCAAGTCTTGAAAAAGTTAAATAAATAAACCTAAAGATGCCACACCACCACACCATCTTTTTGCACACTCAGGAAGACTGGCAGACAATGCTCTTAGCATTAAGTCCTCCTAGCACTACCTATTTGTGTGAAATTTTAAAATAAATAATAAATAAAGATGATTTTGAAAACCTTTCTATGAGTTGTCGATGGTTTTATCCTAAAATTTATCTAAGTCCTTAGGTAACCCACCTCGGACGAAAAATTCGTCCTTGTAACCCATAGAATATCAAACTGCTTGGACAGCTGCGCATCGGCTTGAAGCTTTTTTTCACCAAACCCCGTACAAACCTACCGATGTCTCCCCGTCACGGTATTAATTAAAAAAAAACTTCGTCCTGTGAGGGCTAATTAAGATATGTATCTCCCAGCCGTCCCACCATTGTCCTAATCCCATGAATGGACAGGACAGGAACACACGTGATTGGAGACTTTTTGTCGACGATTGAAAAAAGTGGATTAAATTGGTCTACACATCGGAATACACATGAATTAAAGATCTAATCGCTTGGAGAGTGTTATGTTCTATATCACTCAGTTGTTTTAGGCTTGTTATTACACCTATTGAGTTTCTACCTACCAAATCTCGTAGTGAGCTTTATTTATTTACTCCTAAGTAAAGCGTCAAGCTTGGAGCAGGTGAGAGCGAACTCGTGCATCAAAAAACTTACCTAACCAAAGATTATTGGATTGGCCCTTATTGGATGGTCCCGTTCTTAGAACTCAGGAATCTGGATACATGCTAAATCTTCGCGTCCTCAGATCTAAAGCTAGGATCAGTCTGGTTCCCAACGGTCAACAGTTCAAACACAGATTCTTTCTAAAAAGCTAGTTACCATTTCAATCACTCAATTCGACGTTGAACCAAAACCACAGATTACACTGAACATAATCCAGCTTCGTTCGTTCCCACGGCAAAACGCCTTTGGCTACGTGCGACGATTAGGTAGACCGGCGTAGACCGGCTAACTTACGAGATGACATCGAGATTAGATTGAACGAGTGATTCGATCCTTTTACAAAATAATCTACGCTATTGTGTAAAATATTGAAATAACTGGGCACTTGCTCATGATAGCGAAATGTGTTGAACCTATTATGACCACTCAGAACACATTTTAAGCAATACATTTCATTTCATTTTTCATTTCAGTTGCAGTTTACAGACTGGAGAATCTCCACCTACCTACGTAGGTAAAAGTTTTCAGTGTGTAAGTAGGTAGGTATGTTCAGGTTCATGATGGTTTATTGGATAAACATAATATCGATAGAGCAAATAAAAAAATAAGGTGCACCTTCCAAATAATATACATAAAGATCGAACACATTAATACCTTATTTGTTCGTGTTCAACGTCTTTGTTATTGACACATTGTAAAGCACACTTCTCTGCAAATTAGTCACTTGTATAGGTATTGTAAAGATTATTTATATAGGTGTCTATTTCACCATCTTATAATGAGGTACCTACCCGTCAGAAGGCGTTGAAGGGGCGAAATTAATGTCTATCTATAATAGCACTTGTCCACAGTAACCCAAAACAGAAAAGTCAAAGGAAGGGAAGTCTTTCTCCTTCAGTGGGACACTATAGGCTCTTACTAATAATAATAATTTCTGGAACGTTTAAGTGGTTTTGATGAATCATCATCATCCACACCTTTTTTTGTAGGAGACGCGTGGGAGGTGGTCAATAGTCGTGCGTGAGGAACAACGCCAGTATCGTCAAATTTAACTACCTAAACTTCTTATTGAGATAAGAATGAGTCAATCAGGATTTAGATTAAAAACTTACCTAGGTAAGTAATATTTTAGTAGTTTGAAAGTTTTTGCTCGAAGGTAATTTTCATGATTGTTGACCAACTACAAACTATGAGCACAATCTTTTGTTAGCTTTTAGACCACGGAAACTCAGTTTCCTTTAGCGGATGTTGTACCAGGAAGTCTTTATTTGACCGACACCGACAGTGTCATCAAACACGCGTTACCAAAACACGAAGTTCTTGGAACACTGCGGAAAACCGATAGGGCGCCTTTTATGACATTGCAACCCATTTTTCACTGCACAATCGTTTGCCACGCAAAAATAACCCTTAAACAGTAACATTACGGTTCATAAGATGCAGCTTTTTATGTTTTTATGAAGTTCCACGCTGGTAGTGTCTGTGACACCTCGCAAATAATGTGGACCACATCCAGCGTCGGTACTTTTGACGTGCGATTTGACGCTGAGAGCGAGAATTGAATGTCGAAATTGAATTGAATCCTCACTGTGCTTTAGTATCCTTGAAAGTTACTACATCGGTGGTCTTGCAAGGGTAATTCAAAAAAGGTATAGGATTTATTGAATTTTGGTCATTTTTACATTTCTTTGTAGACGAAATTAATTGCGTGCCACGTTCCTAATATGGACAAAATTGCGATGAAAGCGCGAGCAAAACCTTTAAAAGAAATAAAGGCGGGCATTTTTAATGCTCACCTTCGTTGTTCAGGAATATCTAAGTAGGTGCTTGCAATAGTGGTAACCAAGGCATAGGTATCCATTAAGCTCAAAATGATAGAGTAGAAGCTAAAATACGATAGTTTTTACGCTTAGTTTTAACAACCTACTTTGTTTTAAATAGTCTTCAATCATTTAAAAGTATCAGTAAAAATCAGTCAGCAAATGTTTTCGTCGGCACAGATCTGTGAGGGCATTACACTGAGATTCTTTAGCTTCATCGGCATGTCGAGATGAATGGTCCTGGGTCTACACAATATGGCTGCATTTACGGAGAAAACTGATTGCCGGTGCAACTCTAACGTGTCCAATTGTCCATACCGTCCTGCAATGCCTCATTATTTAGCTCTGCAATCTGCCTGAGTTATCGTCCTAACTCCTCAAGCTAATTACAACACTAGTAGGTATTTCTTCTATCGAGACAATGGCCGTAAAGATGTGCCCGGTGATGTGCGACTTTAATACCCCTCTCCGTTGTTTCATTCAGGCGGTTCAGCCCTGGTCTCGTGTGGTTGGATAGAGAAGATAGGAACGCAGAAACAGTGTGCCGTTGAACCAACAATCGTTGAGTAAGCGTAGTGTAGGACATTCTCCAGCAAGGGCGACAAACAAACAATGCATTCACCCAAATCTGGTTACCTAGTAGTTTTTTATCATGTACCTACTTATTGTTACCTGTACTGTACAGTTACCTGTGTTGTGTGCCAAATGTAGCGCAAACACTGGCTGAGAAGGGCTGAATAAAGGTTCTGTGGAGTCTTAAGAGAGACCTAATATTCAGCAGTGGATCGATACAGGTTGATGACGATCATAGACCGTGATGTGACGTAGAGTCACGGTGCAAGTTTTGATTTTGACAGAACGTGATTGTGAACTTGTAGAAGATGACAACCTGCTTTCTCCCCAACTGGCGTTCCAAGGTACCAACATGTTCGGTGCACAATAGCTGGTCTGTCCTATTATTACATGCGGCGGCCTTTATGTGCGGACGTCACACGATACAGCGGGATATAAATAAGCGTGCACATGTCATGTATCGCGTGGTAGTGCAGAGCAGCCGATTATCGATGGAAGGTCTGTACTAAATAAGTGTTCCGTTTTTCCAAAACTGAACCGGACTACTAAAACTAGAGGTTTTTAAACCTTTGTTTAACTAGGATAGGTTAATTCATCCTACGTCCATCCTGTTGTCTATCACGAGTTAACTTTATCAGAAGTACGACCGAAAACAATGACCCTCTATTGTAAGTTTGTCGCAGATCTATCGTACCAGCAAAAATTCTCTTTACCTATACAAGAACTATTGAATAAAAGTATTAAAAGACAGTGGATGGGTGTACAGCTTCTTGCTTTATTTTAGGGTAATCAAGCATGATGCTTTCGCATTGTTTTGGTAGAAAAGACTAATGGAAATGTCTGTAACTCTAGAGACATTAGGATATTACACAAAAAAAAAAGGTTGCAACACCACCGCGAATATATACTATGTAGAGCATATAGTATGTAGAGCCTAGTCAATGTTCGACTACATTTTTTTTTATAATTTTTAAGTGTGGTCAAGATAGTTCAATCGTTTCATCGACAACCCGCCAACCCTATACGTGAAGGAACTGCAATGTCAAGTCCGTTACCATCCACATTACAGATCAGTGTATATCAATAGTTATTTATATCAACGGCTTGGTACCTTCAAGCGACATTCAGTCATTGTGATAAAGGGTACAGAATCGAACCTGCACCTTTTCCAGTTCAGACCAACCAATGATCACTTTGTAGATCCTACTTGGAAAAGGTTTTAGGATTTTCGGAGATTTTGAATTAGAGTGCCAAAAAAGTCTTATGAAAGTTCGCATTTTCGCAATTCTGCCAGTAAATTGGTAAAAATATATGAAATTTGTTTTTTTTTTCTCTTTCATTTATGGCTTTAGGCATTGATTTGGACGTAAACCATACTTACGGCTCTTTTCGCAGTGCCTAACTTACCTACATGCCGGTCACTATAACTTTTTATAGGTACCTATTCGCTTTGAATTTATAACTTACCCACATAGGTAGTCATTCTCAGACAGTGGTTTTTACACAAGTAAAAAACTACAGTAATTTATTAGATTTTGCCTACCTGACTTGCAGTGAATAAAACAGTTTCTTAATGCCAAACATGTCGATACATGTTTTGCTAAAACAAAAAGATGGAGTGAGTATTCAACGCAGTCCAAGGTATAGCTGGTACACTTCAGCAAACATCACTTCCTACCCTTACTCTACTCTAGATACGTTAGTACAACACAACATGTTATTATCTTCCATCCTTCTCTATCAGAAAAACGCTCAGAGAACGCGCAGAGAAAGAGAGAGAGATAAAAAGTAAAAGCGTTCGGCCATAATACGCTATATTCAAATTTTAATATAGCGTGATTTATTCTAATACAAAACAGTCTCAAGTCGTTTCCTTTGACGAAAAGACAATTGTGCTCAAAATTATCGGGTAATTAATTGTTTTATTATAAATTCGCCACGCATTTTGCCCAATGGGTGTAAGTATTGAAATGCTTTCCACTTTTCTCTGACAAAGCGAATAGTTTGGCTTAAAATAAAATAAAATATAAGTACAGTACGCAGAACGGATCTTTATCCCTCCGAAGTTAGGTGCAACAAACAATTGCGCATGCCTAACTGTTGTGCGAAAACATTTGCTTACCTCCAATTTGACCGAAAATGGGTTCTGCAGGGGTATGCCAATCAAAGTTGAACTGCAAAGTTGAACTGCAAAGTTTTAAATCATGGTCAGTTCATACTTATACTAACTTATACTTTATACTAACTCATAGTTATTCTGTGACTAAATAGTGACATTATGACGTCATTTGATGTGTTTTCGCGCATATTTTGCTGTCAAGTGTCTAAAAAGAATGATCACGTGGTACAAAATTGTACCACGTGACCTGAAGAAATTACACTGGGCAGTGAAATATAACTTGACAGCAAAAGATTGGCATACGGGGGCTGCGCAGATATTACAGAGAGGCAAAGATCCGTTATGAATACTATAGCAACTTACAGCTACTTCAAAATCTCAACTTCTAGCTGTTGAGTGTGTGAACCAGCTGTCTATCAGTAAGCTGTGCCAAAATCGTGTCCTTGCCGGCCCCCAATGTTATGACTTATTTGTCTCGCATTTTAGATTTATATTCAGATTATAACTAAATCTCCATAATGCACTCATTGAAATTGAATAATGTAAATTGTTTTTTTGCCGAAACGTAGAAAAACACCTGGACGATGTTAATCAAGAAAATTTTGTTCAAAATGAATAAATGACGAGTCTGTTTCATCACTATGATTTACATATTAATTTTGTATTTAAAAATATCATAATTTAGATATCTTTAAATAAAACCATTTTATTTCGATTGAGACATATTTAAAGCTCTACATGAATTTAAAAAAATCGGGAGTGGTTTCTTTACACCCTGTATAAGCAGCTAAGGAGAAAATTGAAACACTGTCGTGTTGAAATACACCCGACTCACAAATAAAATATTGGTTTGAAAAGACTTGAGAATAAAACGTTATTTCCATTCGTTTTCAGAAAATTTTGTTTTCAGACGCAAAGATAATTCCTTGCGTTCAACCCCACTACCGAATTATAATGAACTGTGAGTAGGTAGGTACCTAATTAATATCATTTTTGTTAATTCCTAAAATTTTAATCTGTGGTTGCCGTTTTGGTAGATTTTGTATTTATTTATTAGTTAAAAGGTTACTTATAAAAACTTACTATAAAAACTCTTATACAGATGGACCTTATTACAAGAAGAAGCGTAAAAGCGCTAATTTCGAACGAGGACGACGTGATTCTAATCGGTTTTATTCGAATACCAATTTGTGTTTTGGCTAATTACGAACATCGTTAACATAAAACCCTTTGCAATGAAACCATTGACGAAATTCACCATATGTTAATTTGCCAAAATGCTGCAAACTTGATCTTTTTTTATTTCTAAATATTTGATAAACAAATATCGTGCGAAATGGCAGATTGAGTACCTTGGCAAATTGTGAGGAAAATTCGGATAGATTTAATACGTAATCTACCTACTGGAATAATAAGGAGACTTACTTCATAGTATTTTTAAAGATTCTAGGGCATGAACGCATTACACGTTCATAGTCACAGCGACAGCGAAATGTGACTGCGTATCACGAGGACATAAAAGTAAATAAGTCTGTCAAAAAATCATTCATAATAAGACTATACGACTTGATTTGGATACTTAATGATCGCCTAATGCGCGCGAAGCCTTAAGGCGAGCTACCACAAGACAACCAGCGTTCTCCAAATGATATAAAAAGGTCACAATACAGTCATCGGATTGTTTTAAGGATTTGTTGTAAGTTATAGCGTCGTTGAGAACATTTGCATTTTTATTGTCGCACGCCGAATGAACAAAGGTTGTTATTAAAAGAACGAAATTGAATTTATTATAGTGGTTTTAAATGCAGTCTGAATTACCTATAAAAAGTGACTGATAGGCAGGAATTTTTATTAAATGGATGCATAAAGTGGCATGTTAGGTCCTACTGTAAACTCATAACCCTCATTTTGCTCCATGCAGTTGGGTAAAAAGAGAAGTTAATATTTCGAGATATTTTTGATTGTATCGATATATTTTATATTCGATATATTTTAGTATGGTGACACTACAAAACTAATATGAAATTGTATGATCTTAGATAAAAAAGAAATTTTATGATTTCGTTTTTGAACGAAATCATAAAATAGGTAGATAGCCCAATAGGTAGATACTTATGACTTGTTAATACTTTTGAGGTTTATTTAAACACTAGTTTTAGTCCAATGCTTTTAGATTTTCTTGGTCCCCAGCGGGGAGCGCGTTTTAATTTGAAAAAGGTGGTATTTTGATACTTAATGACCTCATGAATTATTATCAGTTGATTTCTGCATCACTTTATTAATATTAAAATTATGTTTAGCGAAGTCGGCTGATGCTTGCGACTTTTGTCGTAGGTTTAATAAAACTAGCTTATAATAGGTGCTTCTAAATTAGGCAAAATATTATAGAAAATAAACATGAGCTAAGTATATTTTTATAAGTGGCCCTCGGCACCGCACTAAGATATAATAAATAAATAAATAATAAATATTCATGAACATTTAGGGCGGCTTACACCAGAATCGCTAAACGCGTTTAACTATTAAATAGTATTTAGCGAGTTGTCAAGTCATATAAATACGTCAGATTTAATCTATTTAGCTGTTTAACACGTTTAGGGCGGCTTGCACCAGAATTGCTAAACGCGTTTAACTATTAAATAGTATTTAGCGAGTTGTCAAGTCATATAAATACGTCAGATTTAAATCTATTTAGCTGTTAAACACGTTTAGTGATTCTGGTGCAAGCCGCCCTTAATCTACTTGTATCGTGTGTCAAAAATAACTAGTACATAAAATCAAATAAGAGTAGGTACCCTTTATGTCTCAGAGTGATGACACAGTGCAATGCATCACAAGGTACGTCCTCAATGGATATAAGGTTTAACTCATAAGGTTTAACAGTGTTCTTATAACAAGTTGCTTATAACCTTTTGATTAATAAAACAAATACAAATACATGCGAGACCATGCATTCATTCGTGCATTGTTATAACAATACCTACTTATAGGTACCGTTGTCTACCTATAGGTAGAGGTAACCGCTTGAAATCAGGTGGGCCATCGGCCTGTTCCAACATTTCGTTGTATAAAAAAACCCTAACATATCTAGTAGTACTCCACAAGGCCCAAATGTAAATCAAATTACGGGAATAATTACGACACGTCTTACAAAAATGTTGAGCAAAATGTTCATGTCTCTGAAATAAAGACCTAAATCGTGCTATTATGTATTCTGTGCTAAAATACAAGGCAGTATTTAAATTTTTAAGATTTTTGACCGCAGCTTCCTCCTTTTTTAAGGTCGCCCAAATGTCAACAATGTCAAATATTTCAAAAGACACAAGCCATTAAAAGATGGAAGAGATAATTAAAATCGAATAAAATGAACTATGATTTAGCACCAGGCTTGGACTCCCTGTGCGCGTTTCTGGCAGCCGGTGGCAGATTTCAGATTATCTATATAAATCATTATTATTTCTGTTAATAATACAAAAATTCTTAAGAATGTTTGAACGTCAAATTAATTTAAGAAGGGTAGACAGAAGCACATTCAAATATTATTTGAATGTGTTTCTGCCTATAATATAATTGTTTTGATCAATAAATAATGGATTACGTTCAAAAAAAAATTATTATATCACACACACACACATGCCTACATTTTCCAGTAATCAGGAGTCACGGTGCTCTGCCTTCGGTGATGAGGGTCGTGGGTTCGATTCCCACTGAGAATAAACGTTTTGCGTGTGCCAAACATAGACGTTAGTTTTTTTTTAATTTTTTTTGATGTTGGTCTAAGTTTCTATGTGTTACGAGTAATTACTACAAAAAAATATGTAATATAAGTATTCTATAGCAATCTAGTTCCTAGAATAGAAGCTTTGCTTAGTTTGGGTGTAGAGGGTGTTTTGTGATATGCTCATGCATGTATATTATTTATTTTTATATCCACATTTGCGTTTGAAATATTACTGACTAATGTTACCGAAAGGCATGCAAAGTCGCATGCAGTAGCAATCTTCAAATATTTGCATTGAAATACCTCGAATGAGTTACAACCACATCGATGGGCTTGATAGAGATTTCCAGAAGCAGAATGGGTTGCAATTAATAACCAGTGATTGTATCACCCACATTCGTAGCGTTATCGACTCTTTACTAGCGTAAAAATACAGCATTTAAATATTTTTCTTTGTAAAAACGATCACACAAAAAACTTAGAAACAGACCGTAGTTTCTTGCCCGTTCTTCGAGGCTCTGGTCGCGTGGAACTAGCATTTAGAATCACCTAGTTATAATTATAAGACGATTCTAAATTATCCTTGCGATTTTACTGAATCTTTGGCTATACAGTCAGCATCAGAAAGTAGATCTATTTTTTTCACCTCACTTTTAGAATAGAGTTTTTACTTCTTAATCATAGTTGGAAACAGAAAATGGAAAGTTCCTAATTTTCAGTCATGAAATATTTTTGAAAAGTCTCATCGTCATTTACCTATCAATATTGCCGACTGTACCATCAGTTTGTAGCGCCATCGACTCTTTAGCGAGTAGGTACGTAAAAATACTGGCACTTGGTAACAAACATTGTAACTTAAAATAATCTTAAAATCCATTTATAAGGTATAGGTAATACCTAAAAACTCCGTTACTAGAGTTGGATACGAACGACCGAATGAAAAAAGAAATAAGATGAATGGAAGCACTAACTCTAGGACGAAATAGGGACGTGCCGTCGTTCTTTTGACTGGGAAATTAGGGTATACCATATAACAAACGAGACAAAGTAGGTACTTCGAAAAGTTCTCACAGAGCGCTATGAAGCTTAACAATACAATCGAAATTCAAAAAAAGAAGATTCAATATCTCTGGTTGTCAACGTGTTCTTTCAGAGATCAACAAGAATCATTAAATTTTATCCTTCACGCCTGGGATTTAGATTGAATATTGCGTGGCAGATCGATTTGTTTCTTTTCCGACCAAACTTGCGTCATCGACTAAAATTAAAAGACAAAGCATGGCGTGTTTGATGAAATAAAATATAAGTACCTACATATTTTAATAATATATGGAAAAATATTTATGGTTTTCATTTAGACAGGGTGTAATAAAACTAGTCCCGAATAATCCCCTGCCCATGTCCCAGGGGGAAAAGGCTGGAGATTTCTGGAATAAGCCAAAGTCAAAGTCAAAATTTCTTTATTCAATAAAATCCCAAGGATCATTTAGAACTGTGTATAGAACAGCAGATTTTTTTTCTCGCTCCTACTGTTGGTCTATAGGTACATAAAGTTTCATTATTAGTACACCTAGGTATAGGTACTTTTATGGCTGGGCTTAGTGATCAATGCTAATTATGAGTGAAGTCAGGTGCGCTATATATATTTACAAAAGCATGATCATTGCTTTTTTTTTCCGAAAGTATAAAAGCAATATAAATGCTCATACAAAATATTTCAACGCGCTCCCTTCGCTACGAATTTTTGAGTTTTCTAAAGCTAATATCATGGACCCAGTTTTCTTCTATGGTTTATGAAAACAATTTGGAGAGTAACAGCATGAAAATACTTATTATATTACCCAATTCCCAAATGCTACTTTTTTAAAATACCTATATAATATATTTCCATCCCAAGAAAAGTATAAGAGTTGGCGTTTAAATTTTAACATGACATGAAACGGTTTTAGTTTTAAATTTAATAGTTAATTAATTACATTAAGTAGGTACTTCATATCTGTTGAGAATGTGCCTGGCTTCTAATAAAGGCACTTTTTAAATTGGATAATTTTATTTAATCATTTAATTTACGTAATACACAAAATGCACGATAAATCATTTGAGAAATCTGAAAACCATTGCAAACCGTCATGCATAGCTCAACTAACTCTCAGGGCAAATGTAAAGTAAGCCATATCAGAATATTAAGTTCTATTTCAAAATAAATTACAAAATTAGCAACGCACATCACTTAGTGTGGTCTATGACCATTGTAAAACTAACAAAGACTAATTTTGTCACACTTTTTTCTTAAAATCCCGTTTCAATTCTCAATATTGCTCTTTTCTTAGACCATAAACTAACAAAGTATTTCTAGCCCCCGTCGATTGGTACAATACTTGCCAATTTTGGGGACAATGACCTTCCTAATATGTTTTGATGCTCTGTACCATTGTCTGTTTGTCTGTCTGTTTGTCACATTGATTAGATGTTTACAACCGTGACGGAATGTTTTGTTTATTGTAACTTTTGTTGTATTGTCGTGACGCGTGTCGGAGCCGTTACGTTTCGGTTTTGTTAGAATTAGGTGTGAACAAACAGGGTTTTTAAATTAGATAACTGTTTATGAAACAAAATATATGAAATATTAGATACTTATTTTATTATTATTACTAACTAGATAAGGAATCTACTTAAAATAATATAGGTAGGTAAACCTAATTTTACCAACACGCATGGCAACATTCTGCACCAACATGTGATTAAATAAATAAGCAAATGAATTACTTTACGTAAAAAAATCATTATTAGGTATCATTAGATAGGTGATATTACGAAGACAATAATTATTATTACAGAAACGCGTCATAAAATAATGAGGCTAGTAGGCGGTGCGTAACTCAGTAGTCAGTCGGCTCGCGGACTGAACATAAATAACCCTCGCTACACCGCAAACAAGCATTTACCGCGTATTATTATGTACTCTATACAGTACACTCTAATCCAACCTACATAATAACGAGAACGCGCGGAAGGCGTAACCCAGTAGCCATCTACCTTCTCGCTCTCCCCTGCCCCGGGCGCGCGGCTAAGCGAGACCAACAACCACAAATTTATTGAAATAAAAAAAACTCTGCTACTGCACTCCGCGTTTGCCTCGACAGAACTAGATACATTTTTCCACGTCTCCGCGTGTAAGCGAGCGATGTGTGAGATATGGCGAGTGGGAGTGAGATAGTAGGAGGATGCGAGGACCGCGCGCAGCTAAACGGCCGGTGATGTGGGCGCTGCCGGTGTTGCGCACGAGCTACCTCGCGGTCGAGTTCCACGCTCGCGCTGCGACGCTCGCCTCGCTTAGCCCGCGCCGCGCCGCGTGACCTTTACTTGGTGAACTTAGGAAGCGTCGTCGTCGGCTGTGAAACTTCCATTAGACCCCTCTCCCCCGCACATCAGTGATTCTTCGGACCTCCAGGGGAGCAGCATCAGCGTTGGAGCGAGAGAGATGGCTGGCAGTCGCCGGTGCCTCGGCTAAAGGTATTCGTAGAATGCGTGATCTGTATCGGGCGGGCGGCGGGGCGCGGGGTGCGGGGCGCGGGGTGCTTTCGGAAGCGGTGGCAGCTCCCATCGACTCCTGGGGTTATTCTTCCTCAGGCCACTGCTAGCTACGTATCGAGCGAGCCAGTTTTTTGTGTCCACCGCAGCGCACGCCACACACTCGTTAAGCCCGCGCCAACACGAGAAGTCGCCACTAATAAATTACTGTTTTTTACGGAATAAGCAACAGTCAGACCCGCGCTGCCCAGTAATTTATACGTTAAAATAAACATTAATCAACCGTAATCGCCGTTAATATCGCCCGAATACAGTAAGTACGCTGACATCTGTTCTTATTTCTTGATTCAATTGATGCTCTTCCAATAATATCGAAGCACAACCAGTTTAATAATGAATTATTTTAAGTTCTCTCTGAAATACCTTGAAAAGTATCAATTGGATCAGCCTTGATGATTTTATATTTTTTTTACTAACATACCTACTAAATTAAATTAATATGTATTTTCTAGCACTGATCTATCATCACATTTGCATTTTTATCACATTATTTTATGCATTAACTTAAGACATTCACACACTTTTATTCATTCATGTTTTAATCATTTGATAGCCTGTTTTATATGTCACATTTTTAGAATGAAAAGGACGAAATAAATCAATGGACCATTTGATGCAAACAATTATTTTTTAGAAAAAGTAACAGAAACATCGTCTACTAAATGTCGTACCCATTTTAACAGTAAAATCTAAAATACATTAACAAAGTTCCCTAAATTATTACAAACATAAAAGTAAAAGATCGTAAAGTTTAAAAACTCTACAAATTACAAACGGGATCCAATATACATGTCTAATTAATAAAAAGTTCCCATCTTTTCACATCGACAAACAAAATTATATGAATAATTTTATACATTATCATGTAAATTGTGCTTAGCGCCTCTTGCCACGGCGCTACTCCCACAAAAAGAATCTACAGAATAGACATAAAAATATTGTCCTTATTATAAGACATTTTTTTCATCAAAATCCGTGCAGCAGTCGATCCATTGAGTGTTCTTTAGTGACCATTTTGTTACGATTTATGGTTTATTTAACAATAAAAGAAGAATGGTTGTTGAAAAAATGAATTTTGTAATATTTTATGGGTACCCTTAATATGCTTTTGTGATATCTCAAAGGTTTGGTTCTGTACGGGTCATTAGACACAGATTTTGACGCCTCTAACATATTCCCATGAGATTTGTATGGACAGTGAATTTGCTTAATTGACGCACCCACCTACAATTTTTCCATAAAGTTGGTCTCAACTGCCACTTTATAAATTATTATACACTGTACTTTTTCTATGAGACGCATTTAAAAAAGCTACATTTCATGTTCTGTATACAAGTCTATATCTGCATATTATTTCATTTTGATAGGTACCAAAATCGATTACCATTTCTACAAAATAATTCTGAACTTTTGAGCTCTCTTGTAAAATCGTTAATATTTCGATTTTTTTTCATTATAAAGTTAAACAATGCAAGGTTTCGAACTGTAACTTATTTTTCTTTGTTAAATGCCTTTCTTTGTTATTATTGACGTTTTAAATCTTAACCTATAATTTAAATTTAATCATAGTCTTTTTTTATGTAACGACCTTTAATAAAATTCATAAAATGGTTGAAAAAAAAAAACAGCAAAATAAGTAGGTACAGTGTTGAATGTCAGATAATCCTTGGCTTCGTATGGTCTGCTATAGCGTGTAGCTACAATGGCGACATTAAATTAACCAGCGTATCCGGTTTCGCGTTTTCAGAATATAGACATATTTTTAATTTAATTAAACATAAGATTTATCGAAATAAATCAATTTTCTTAAATAACGCCTCGGAGCAACCTGTACGTAAGAGCAGAGGTCATCAGTCGGGTTCACGGGTCATAACCGCGTATGAAGAGCAAGAAAGTATTGACCCGAAATTGCGACGTTGTGCATGAAAGGGATAGCTAACTGCGCTCGCCCTTTGATTGAGGAGCGACGCCGCGCGCCGCTCGCGCCGCCCGCTCGACCGACTCGTCCTGCTAGCCAGTGATACGCGGGCCGGTGTCCTTGACACACTTATACACACTTATTTTAATAATTTTGCTAATTATCTACCTATTCTGAATGTTTCGCGAAAAAGACGCTTGGTTTTGTTAGTTTAGCTTTTCTATTCTAAGTACCCAATCAGGTCTACGTAGGTACAGCGATAAAGACGCTTTGATTTATTATTTGTTTATCTGTCTACCTTTGCGACTAGGGAGCGGCTAAATGAAATGTTTGGTGCTCAGTGGATACTGGATAGGACGACACGACACGGACCTCTTAGGTGGCCTAATGTCACCTGATCTCAAGCCCCTCGATTTTTTTATGGGGCTTTGTGAAAGACGACGTTTATGCAAAAATGCAAAAAGCCAGGGCGAATATTCAGCGCCGGGTAGGTACATCTTTGTGTCCGACGTGGTGGCGGCGGCGCGGCGGCTACATTGAGAACTTGAAGATTTAATAAGTGTAAGGCGCGAGGTGCATAGGTCACAATCACAACAATAAAATTAATAGTAAAGTGAACAAGGTGAAGTGAAATTATTTGATTTCCTTGGTGTCGTTTGATTTCCCTGCTCCGCGCTCCGCCGCGCCTCGCCGCCGCGCCGCCCGGGCAGGCAGGCGCGGGCGCGGCGCGGCGCGGTTTGCGACGTTGCCGGTCAATGCAGAACCAGAACACGTAGGTAAAGACACTCACAGGATGATTAATTTTTGTTGCGTATTTTATTATTAAGTTTGTTTGAAAAATTCGAAATTTCTATTTTGGACTTTAATTATTTTTTTATTTTTTTTATGAATACTTATAAGTAGCTCTACCCGTGTGTTCATTTAATGTCGCCATTGTAGCTACACGCTGTATACATGCGTAATTTTTAAGCCTTTGTAGACCAAGAGTCAATGGCTTTAAGATTATAACACACTAAGAATGTTTACAAAATAATGTTAGTAAAATTTTCTAAGAATGTAAGCTGGTCTCGTTTCTTTTCTGAAGTAGGTAGATACTTTTATAAAAAAATATTTTATTTTTATAAATTTTAAGGGTTTATTAATTATTTGACTATCACAATTATCTATATTAATAGAAATGACTCAGTTAAAAATAAGTTAAAAAAAACCCAAAAAGGTAACAAAAAAATCAGATACAAATATCATGTTATAAACAAACTTAATTAAATTAACGAGTTATTTGGTCAGTTTGTGTTTTCCGTCCTTAATTGAAACTTAATATAAAATGTAAAAGTGACCGTTGGCTCCTGGACTATGTGTAACTCAGTGGCATAGCCGTTGGCCATCACCACCTCCGCAGTTTGCCATCTGGGGATTATTTATTTAGCATTTTTCAGAAAACGATGCATAATTTATTTAAATTGAACTTCTTTTTAGGTCGTTTGGTTTAGAATAGAGCATTAAAAGCCACCATCTTATTTTTCGGTATAAAAAATATTAGGTAGGTAGGTCGATAGTAATAAGTTAGGTAGGTACTTTTTTGGTTTTGATAATTTTAATGTTGTGAACTGTCTGGTAAAATATTAGTTTATAATATAGAAGTAGGTAAGTAAGAATTCAGAATTCAATATCAAACTTAAAACAAACATTAGTTTTGCCGCCTTTAATAGTGCAGTCACAAACTATCGATAAATAATAAAATCGTATAAATTCGTTTAAAATATTTCAAATATCGAACACAATTCGGTTACGCTTACGCCGAGGACTCGCGACGGGGCGTCTGCGGCCGCCACTTTCTTTCAACTTTGCCGAAATATTCGAACGTTAGCTCTCAGAGTGCCGAGAGTTTTATTTGGTTTAATTTTAGAAAATCGAATTTAAACACCATTGAGTTTCGCATTTTTTATATTATGAAGAAAAATGTTTTTCAACTCTCCTGTTTGCATAATGATTTTATTAAAAAATCAGCAAACTCAATCCTCGATAAGATTTTTCAGAACTCTTTACAGATTTATCGATAAATTATTATACTCATCATTTGATAATAAAAATTTAATTCTACTTAGTAGGTAATGAATTTACTTTGCTATGTTTTCTGAGTCGAATATCTTTTGAGATATTTTATTTGTGTTCAGTCATGAGTTTTCTTTGATTATTCGTCTAAAATGTCTCATAACTTCCAAAAAATATAACACTTTCCCCTAAAACTCGAATACTTGTTGATATTTAACACATCCACATTCCAAAAAACATTTTATCTATTGTAGCCGTGAGATTACCACTAGATAAGCTTAGTCGAAACTCGAAAACCTTTGTGTGTTATCTAGTTTAAACAAAAGTTTCCTGCGTAGACTGTACAGTCGACGTCAAAAGTAACTTTACGACGCAAGAAAGAAAAAACTTACATAATATTTCGAATATATAAAACGCAAGTTATAAAAAACCGTACTTTTAGCTATAGACAAAAAGTCTAGCTCCGCTACCTACCAATATCTATTTTGAAACTCGACGTAAGTACCTAAGATGTTACTAGGTTAAGAACCTACATGTTTTGTCTTTTGCATTGACAAATAATTTCAAATTCGATCGAAAGAGACAAAACATGGTGTAACTATTCCGAGCTTATACAGGGTTATTGGCAACAGAGTATAGATCTAAAGCTGTGTATATCGTTGAACTTTTAGATTATGATCCGTCATTTTAAAGTTTTTTGACAACCCTACCTACCATTCTTTTTTTTAACCGACTTCAAAAAAGGAGGAGGTTCTCAATTCGGTTGTATGTTTTTTTTTTTTATTTTTTTTTTTATGTTTTTTATTTTTTTTATTATTTTTAATGTTTGTTACCTCAGAACTCCGTCATTTATGAACCGATTTCAAAAATTCTTTTTTTATCTGAAAGGATATACTTCCAGATTGGTCCCATTTAATTTTCATCAAAATCGGTTCAGTAGTTTGGGTTATAAATAGAAATAACTGAAAAATATGGCAAGTTGCGGCGTAGCGCCTACCATTTAACTGCTAGCAACGATGCAATATGCCAAGTTGCGGCGTAGCGCCTACCATTTTACTGCTAGCAACAATGACCCTTTGTGGTGCTAACCTAAATTTTAACATTTTTCTAAATTTGTCAATAAACCCAGTTTGTACATTCAAACCGCATTTAATTGGAGAAAAGCAAAAACCCACCAGTTGTTCCTCTAAAGAATCAACACCAACCACGTGCACGAAATTGCGTATTTTGCTTTCCTGTGACTTTTATGTGGTGTTTATAGTGACTAGAACATTCCCAATGAACTGTCATCATCATCATCATCAGCTGATGATGAAGCTGGTAGTCAAATTGAAGTCGGTTTTTCCAGTTTTTTAACTTATAAATTATTTACTTTTTAGAACTTTTTTGTTTAGCTACTTTTGGTGGTGGCGGTGACTGTCACTTGTAACAATGTGTGAGCATGATATTTAGTTATTGTTTCACAATACCAAGTATCGATAACGATGTGTAAACAAAGACAACACTATGCATATGATTACCAAATAATATTCTAACTAGTGAAGACCTTGCAAAATTATATAGGTATAGCTACGGGTTAGTCTCAAAATCCCCTTTGAGTTTTTCCCTTTAAAATAAAATAAAAAAAAAAATCCTATAAAAAAAATCGAGTCTGGTCTAAATGGTTTGATTGCATAGTTACTAAAACGTAGACATAGACTAGAAAAACACGATTAAATAGGGGTTTAAGCTTTGGAATAACATAAGTATCTACTTATATTTCTTATTTATTTATACAAATCCTTAGATATATCAGAAAAAAACCAGACTGATACCTACACGAAAAAAAAAGCCTACATTATAACATCTAAGTAGTTTTGCGCAGGCACTTAGGTACATAACTTTTATAACTATGATGGGTTTATAAAAACATATTCACTTGCATATGTATATGTATAATAAATATCCCATTTTAGTTCAAAATATGTAAGTAGTAGTAAAGTACCTATTTATCACCGTTTTGTGCCATTTATCTTACCTACCTACCTAGTAGGTAGATATGGTTATGGTTATTGGTATCACCTAGCAAAAACATTGAGTAAACAGATAAAGGGAAACTCCCTGATATTTAGGTATACTTTAATTTTATTGGGATAATATTTTTTACTATAACTCCGACTTTTTGCATTCGTCTATCTGGCATGACTTTAATTTGAAGCAATAAACCGAATAAAGTAATAATTTTATGATTCAATAATATTTGTTATAAATATTGGATGACTTTTAGGTATTCCTTCGTTATTGAACTGATTGAACGACTGTGGTTTGGACTCCATGTCATCAAATCTCAATACTTTGAGATGAACGAAATGTTTAAAACTGCAATTAGGTAGGTATGTCTGAGACTTCTCAAAACTGGTTATCAGAGCTGATGAATATCTTCATAACTTGGAAACTGTTCCACCAATTTTCATCAAACATGACTAAGTTCCATCCCAGATAAACCACCTTTTTTTTTACAAAAAAGTAGCATTCAAATTAGAGCCCTACTTTTAGAGCTACAAGTGCACAAACAAATTAACAGACACAATTGTCTATCTGCCTAAAACAACCTTCTGTTTTTCGGTCGGGGGTTAATAATGTCAAAAAACATTTCAATAGTTAATACATAAAATGTTAATATAAATAATGTAAAAATTGTAACATCTCTATGACCACATGATCAATACGCCTAAGTAGAAAAACGCCTAAATATGAGAAACAAAGAACAAAGGTAAGGCAGTTTATATTTTAACGTGTTCCTAGGAAATATTACAATCTGCACACCATTTTGTTGCTAAAGAAAAATAAAAACAATAAAAATAAGGAACACATTTTTACCTACAAACGCTATTTTATCGGAAAAATGGCCTAACAGAGGCGAGGCCGATACCTACCTTATTGTATGTAGATAAGATAACAATGCATATTTGCACAAAAGTAGGTCCTTTGTGTAACGCATAAAAAGCCTTTGAAGCTTTCCGACAGGTGATAAGAGAAAAATCTTTGTTACTTTGTTGATAAGTTTTGCGGGGTTGGTCCTAGATAAATAATTAGGTTGATAGGTATCTAAAATGTTCCATTGAGGTACTTTAAATCATTAAAGATGATATCGCGATGAAATAGGTATAATTAAAAAAAATGTAATACTAACTTCCCCCCGCAATTTCGTCTGCGTCCCGTTTGATCCAGTTCATTTTTTTGGGATAAAAGTAGCCTATGTTTTAATCCAGGCTACGAACTGTATATATTCCAAGTTTCATCCAAATCGTACCAGTAGTTTTTGCTTGAAAGAGTAACAAACATAAACTTTCGCGTTTATAATATTAGTAGAATATGCTGTCAGAGAAACCAGTAGTGTACCAAATATTTTCATTTTAGAATTTAAAATCTTTTTTTATTAAACCTTTTTTTTAAGAACTTTGTGTCTATTAAGAAACCTTTTTGTGCAGGTACCTGTACAATAAAGAGTTTACTATCTATCTATCTATCTTTTCTTTAATACACGTCTTAAGTTAAGTCTAATTTTATTTATTTCGTATTATGTGTAATAACAAAAGGTGTTGCTGGCACCCACGCGAGATCACAGAGCGGAGATAGCATCCAGCTGTTTTGAATGTCAACCGTTTGGTATTTGGATCTAAATGCCTTTTGAGTGTTGTCATTGAGCAATTTAGTTTATTTATTGAACGATTCGTTTATTGCCATCGACAAAGTTTTTAGCATTGTGAAGTGTTGCCAAAGCATCTATAATTAAGCCATGATTTCATTGGTTCTAGCAAATTGAATTGTGCTTTTAGATTATTTCATTATGTTGTTAAAAACAGTTTAAAACAAGCAAAAAGCATTCCTTTTATCTATTAGCATCACACTTAGCAAGTTTTCATGAATGAAGTCACTATGAATTGGCTGTTTGTTGAGGGCTGCGCCGGCGCATGGCTTGACCACAGGGCAAACATCCCGCTGTTTACTGGCAAGCGCCACAGGTGTACCTGCCAGTTTTTTGCACTGTTTGCTTAGGAAGTTAACTATTAGTCCAAAATTTAGCTTTTTATGTATACTTTACTTACCTTACCTATCCGTGACGGAAAAATTCATATTTATTTGACTTTTTTTAAATCCTTTCATGAGACATAAATTTAGATCCTTTTATATATTCTCCCCAGAATATTTTCCTATATTAAGTACCCAAAAATTTTTTTGTAGTTTTTCGATAAAAAAATCATTAGTGACGTTATGATTACGCTAAAATTGCACAAGCCCACTCACATAATAAATAAATTCCCACAACGGCATTCAGGAACGTATGGGCATCATCCCACGTCCCACATGAGAGTCGCCGCGGGCGATAGAAAGTCCCACCCACGCTGGCATAATGTGGTAACATAAAAAGTAGTATTTTTTTACTTACGCAACATTCGGCTGCCGTGTTACGCCCCGCCCTCGCGTGTGATTGGCTGTCTGACTGCACGGTAGTTCGATCTAATTCTTTTTTCATGCGCGTGCGATTATACAAACTGTAACAATTGATTTGACTGTGATAAAATAATTAGATACGAGTATATTGTGGCTGCGTTCTCTTCGCGTGTGGTTAATGTAGTATCATTTTTATAAGACATTACTTTTAGAATATGTGTAGTACTTAAGCAAAGTATCGTGCTAATTGATTGTAAGTATTAGGACCTACTTAAAAGCTTCTTTTATAATGAAACAATATTTTACATACCTAGTTAATTAAGCATTCCGTAAGTAGGTAAATTATATACCTCACTTCTACTTTGGATTTAAAGGTCACGATTCATTGAACAAGAATTTTAGTCCCAATTTACTAAACGTGTTCACAACAAACTATAGTATTACAAACAGGCGTTTTCTCAGCATTTATCGATTTATATCGCATAAAACGAGACCAGTATTATAATTTTCTAAAATAAAATTAAAGTATTCAGACCTTAACATCTTAATTTAGTAATAAAGCCTTCGGGCCAACAATTCACCAACGGATTATGTATAAAACATCACGAACCCATGTTGCTAAATTGGTTTGTTATGAAATTGATGACATGCTGATTGATTTCAAATCATAAAGAAGCTGTAATTCATTGCCACTTCTTTGAAGTGTGATTTACAACCTGATATTGAGTGTTACCTTATTGTGTGAAATAGGCCAATAAAATGGAAATCAATAAATTATAATAAATTAATTAGCACATCCAATTTCTCTAAATAACTTATCTAGGCGTGAGCTAAAGAAAAGTTACGATTGTGAGGTAGAAAAAAAGACTTTATTAACGACTATAACTCGAATCTTTGTAAAATTAAGTACTGCTGGAAAACCAGTCTAAAAATGCTTGGTTTCACAAAAATTTCGCGAGGAAAGTATACAATATAACCTCTAATTTTTTCCAGCTTAAATCTTACCTACAGCTACCGATTGGACGCGTAAACCGGTAGCTCACTCCCACACATGTATTATGTATGATCACAATTGGATGTGTGCGTGTATTTTATTTACTCAGCTACTGTTGGCCGGCCTTCTTGGCCCTCAGGGAATTTTGGTAAATGGGGAGAAGAACATAAAGCTATGTGGTTTAGTGGTGGGTGGGTTTTATTGCCTGTGTTTGTTAAAATTTTACATGCACATTTAAGTAAATAGTGGAGAAATAAAAATAAAAAAATACTTAGGTACACAGTTTTGGCGTAAGCCGTGCGATACGGGTGAAGCTCCAAACAGTAGGTTATTATTTTTTGCTATATAAATATGTAACTGCCTAAGTAGTCTACTTAAATCAATTCAGTTATGTAGGTACCTATAGAACGGGGTTTTCGTATCAGTACGTAGAAGCAATTTATTAGTTAGTTTTACCTAACATATTCGCTACAACAACAACAACCGAAAATTTCAGTCATATAACTCAGCCAAACCGTAACCTTTTATAGAATTTTAAACCAACGCCATGTAACACTATAAATAATAGTAGTTCACGAAACTTGACCCGCGTAATTACTATTCAAAGGATAGAACTAAAAGAAGCAAGATCTACAGAGTGGGGCATGCACCGCCGGAGGCTATTCGAGCGAAGCCCCAATATATCAGTCGGTG
This sequence comes from Gandaritis pyraliata, assembly GCA_947859175.1. Classification (NCBI taxonomy): domain Eukaryota; kingdom Metazoa; phylum Arthropoda; class Insecta; order Lepidoptera; family Geometridae; genus Gandaritis; species Gandaritis pyraliata. The sequence continues at coordinate 3,648,253 of OX401866.1, read as the reverse complement.
CTCCACGCTGTATGAGCACAGGGGAACTGTGGAGTATGAATTGTATGTTTTTCGATAGATTTTTTTAAAGTATTACGAGTATTGGGAAGGAATTACATAATAGATAGATAGATAACTCTTTATTTGTAGGTACATCACAAAACATAACATAATGCATATGTAACAAAAAGTATTCAAAAAATATAGTTATTATTTAAAATTTTAAAATATCATAATATTTGGTCTAAGGGCAATTGGTGCGCTGTAGACCACGTGTTAGAAAGCTATGTAATTATTTACTGTATATTTTTTATATACACAAACACAATTACAAGGCATTGCAACCTTTTAAATAACAATTTTATGAAGGAAACATGACTTAAGTTCTAAGTTGCAAAATGAGGTTTTTGTTTATAATTTTACTCACCTAATAAAGTATGTAGTTGATTAGGTTTTCATCATTCCTTACTATAAACTAAAGGGTCTCTAAAAGTAAATTTTTCATGATCCTTACACATTTCTAGAATACTATATAGTCAAGGAGACTAAAAACCAACCAGTGATAAAAAAAATTATAAACACAAGAATATAATAGACGACGAATGTATAGACGACTCCACGCACGGCGCTGTCCCTCACAGTCGCAAGCGCATACCGATCCTGTGGGAACGCGCTGGACATAAACTTATTCGTTATATTTTCTGCTCACTCTCTCATTTGTATATTATAATTTGGCTGAAGCTTAGCAAGATTTAAATTATTACGTTATTACATTGATTGTATACTTTGTTATTTAGTTGGGTTACTGGGAAGAATGGTGATGAGTTTCCGCTGTGAGAAGTTTTTGAAGTACCTACCTTCCTATTAAGTACAGTACGAACGAGTTAATAGTTTACTTCGTTATTTAAAATAAGTACCTACTTATTTTTAATTAACATCGTTTTTTTTACTCGATGTAAAATGTATGTGAATGTAACCTGTGATTTTTTATACCAATTTGCTAAATTAGTAATGCTAAATTAGGACCTAAGTAGGTACCTTTTATTCATAGCTGAAGACAAAATGGTGGCTCTAATTTTAGCCCTATTTTTGCAAATATGTAATTTATTTTTAACTCCTCTGATATTTTTATAGCATTTTTTTAGATAATTTTTTTTTGTCGTAGTCTTTAGCTACACACATCTTTTTCTAAGTGCATTTTTTTGCATCAATTAATATCCCTCGACGTAAGCATCAAATGGGTCATTATTTTCTGCCAGTAGTGCCATATTATTATTCGAAACATTACTATACCTACGTCAGCCCCCGTATGCCAATCTTTTGCTGTCAAGTTATATTTCACTGCCCAGTGTAATTTCTTCAGGTCACGTGGTACAATTTAGTACCACGTGATCTTTCTTTTTAGACACTTGACAGCAAAATATGCGCGAAAACACATCAAATGACGTCATAATGTCACTATTTAGTCACAGAATAACTATGAGTTAGTATGAACTGACCATGATTAAAACTTTGCAGTTCAACTTTGATTGGCATACCCCTGCAGGTCTACGTATATACCATTTTATGTCCTTTTTTTACTACAAGAACCAATACTTTAATTTATTTCTTCAACCAAGATTTTTTGTATTCAAATAAAAAACATCTGTCAATATCAATACCAAAATAATGAGACTGAATATAAAATTCATACCAGAGCTGTATACCACAATACCCAATCATAAATTAGGCGTCTTTTTAAATAAAACACCTACCCATAAAAAGAAGTCATGATCACCCACATTTAAATAAAATTATTACCATTGCTTTGTTCGGCGCGTGCGCACCTCTCTTGTATTTCAACACGAAATTTTATGTTTATCATTCTATTTGACATTTTTACGAACAATGACTCGTTGCGTCTTGCTCTTGGATTCATTCTGCCTGTGGTGGAGAAAGAGACAGATCTTTATTGTTGGTTCATCGTTTAAATTATGAAAGAATGCGAGGTATGAGCTGAATCATGGTTATAATTACCGAGTTTGTAGTTTTATGAATAAATCTAATTATTGTTTTATGCTTTGTGGGTTTTGCC